>OY728141.1:733639338-734969286 GCA_963277665.1 Viscum album
GGGTGAAAACCCTCATGAAACCACCACCAACACCTATCCAACAAGAAACCACTGAAACATATAACCCCATCACAATCATATATGGTCTTTCCCTTACCTATTTTACACATAATAAGGTCTATATATACTTTATAGTGTATGTAGAATGTGATATAAATTTCCTTGTTGGATAACACCAAAAATGATTCCAAGCAATGAAATTAAATGAATAATTAACATGCCAATTTTCAAGAATAAGAATAATACAATTTAATTTAACACATGATTTAAAATAAACAAGGGAATCAATATAAAAAACTATATGAAATTAATTACTCAATATGATCAAAATAGGAAATCCCTATTTATCTATAATTATAAGTGTACTAGGATCTTCATACCCTCTGTGATCAAAACATTGGGACATGGTTCGTCTCTTACTCAAGCTAACCAATCCACATCATCAATGTTTAGTTAATATTATTATGTAATCTTTATTGGTAGACTAGACCTCAACCCTACCAACTCACATAAAAAACTAGAACTAGTTTTCCACCCAAGATACCCAGGATTCCCATGTGTTCTGTTCAAATCCCTAAACTGTGTGAAATCCCTCATTATATAACCACAAGTCCAATAATTGAAACACACAAGAAACAAAACATATTAAAAAGGGAAAATCATTATAAAAAATATAAATCACACTAAGACCCATGTAAATCACCATTCTCACCACCCAAAAAATTTATAAAAACTATTATTAAACTGAATAAAGTATTATAAAGTCATCAAATAATTTCAATTCATAGAACCAACTACCTATTTCTTGAAATACTCGCATTTATGGATGTAAATCATAAACCAGAGCAAGAGAAGACCCTATGAAAGAAATAATAGTACAAAAAAATCATGATAGTAAAAAAGGAAATAATATTTAACCCATATTTGGGAAAAATATCTATTGGATATGGGATATCATAAGAAATAAGGGAGAAGAGACCTTTAAGAGTAGATAAGAGAAGAATATACAAACTTAATTTGAGGTTTCTTGAAGAATCCAAAGAAAAAATACAAAAAATTGGATCCAAATAGAGGATAAGAGGAGGGGGTGTGCCTTGTCCTAGAGGGTAGAATGGGGTCAGAATGAGATTTTAGGTTATTAAAACCAAGGATGTGAAATGTTGGAAATCTCCAAAATTTAATGGTGTGGATGGTATGATGGTTTACCAAGAGGGGGTGCATGCCTGTGTGCATAGCTATGTGGAATGGATAGTGAAACTACCCCAGTCACATGATTAATATGGCAGGGTAAAATTACCTTGTTCTAAGATGGGTGACTTGGATAGTTCCACTATCCAAGTTTCATGTTTTTGACTAGTTTAGAACATAGTTTCTGTTAACTGTGCGTCAATTAGGCGCCACCTTCTATCTAGCTGTAAAATCATCATTTTTCTTGAAAACACTCATAAAATCCATGAAATAAATATAGAACCAAAATAAAAGATAGAATAATTCAAAAGAATGCAAAATATGTGTTAATTATCCCCTCCATGAAAGTTTTCCTCCCTATGAATGTCAAACCGAAATTTGATATGAGAATAAATGAGGATACTGCTTCTCCACCCAAGATTCCCATTACCACATCTCATGATATTCATTTTTTTGATGAAAAAATATCTAAACCAATCGTATAAATTTCCACTATAATTTCTTTATTTGTGAATCCTCAATCAGGACTAGTCTATTGAACATACAAAAGTTGTATTCTAGCTCAAGCTCATCTTAGATTAGTATATGAGATGGTTCTGGGTAATACTTATTCAATTAAGAGACATGGAACACATCATGGATTGATGTTAACTAAGAGGGTAAATCAAATAAATATTCTACCTTAACAATTATTTGGTAATATCAAAGTAGATGATATACCATATCATAAGATTCCCTTTATTACCAAGATTGTTGTTACCAAGGCGAGGTGATACCTTTACAAACACTCAGTCATCCACTAAGAATTCCAAATATTAGTGATGTTAGATAACATAATACTTATGGAGGATATATATATATTAAAAAACATTATCCTAATCATACAAACATTATTAGAAATCTCTTTCACTAAAATTAGTCCCAAAAATTCCATCTCACACACTTTCTCCCAGCATAAAGGGGTCCGACTTGTGCGACCACAAAGTTCCTCAAAGGGAGCCATTTTTATTTTGGATTGGTAGCTAATATTATATATGAAATAAACCTATAAGAAATGGTTATCCCATGATCCACTAATGTAGAAAATTCCCACAAGGATAATTTATTCCAAAATTTCGTTTTCCTACTATTTCTGACCATAAAATTAAGTACGGGATGTTGAAATAAGTTTATCTTATGGAACAATATACTTATAAATCCCTCCCCATAACCAAGATTTAAAATGGTGGTCCCTATCTAAAATGATAATTGATAGTACACATGAATCCTAACAATCTCAGGCATGTATAAATGGACCATCTAAACCACCTTGGTATTGTCCTTTATCAGAATGAAATGGGTGGATTTGGTAAGATGGTAAATAAACTCCTAAATGGAATTTTTTCCCTATGGTGTACGAGGTAACCCAATAATACATTCCATTGAAATATCATCTCACTTCTAGGTAGGAATGGTTAGTTGTTAAAAAAAACCGGATGGACTCTAGAGCCTGAATTTAATCTATTGACAAGTATAATACTTGGATACAAAGGCTGCAATTTAACACCTCATATCTATCCACTAAAACCAGAATCACATGTATTAAGACATCTTGGTGGTCCCTGGATGCATGGACCACTGATATTTTTGGATATCTTGCATCACGACCTTCCACAATGATAATAGAACCACAAAGAAACCCTTAAAAAATTATTCCATTAGAAGATAATGACCACTCACTGGGAACCTCCCAACCATTTAAGAGATGTATAGATAGATCTCAAAAATCATAGTTAGGATAATATTCATGAATCAACTATATAAGAGATGTATTCAACCCTATAGTATCAAATAATGATCCTCCACTATGATCCTTGGCTCTTATATGCATTAGAGAAAAATCCCCATCAAATCCCATTCATAATTTGACTATTTTACATGTTTCACCAACACCTTCTTTACTAGGATATCAACAACCACTTTACATTTCCACTTGGGGTATATAAGATATAAATTTCAAACCCATAAGGCACTCATCCGATCATTGTTTCCTTAGATATAGATACTTTTGGGAGGCAATATAGGCCAAAATCTTATGATTCAAGTAAACACAGAATTTCTTCATAAATAGGTAGTGGCATCAAGTCTTCAAGGAATGCCTCACCACTGTAACAACCCGAGATTTTATAAGATACATTCTTTTTAATTTCATTCACATCTTCTATTGTACGACACACCAAGATTATCTTGTGCTATACGCAACACTGTATTAGCTTGCAGTATACACAACACTTTTCTTGGCTCTTGTTACACACAATTTCAAGTTCGTTTGATAGAAGTTATTATACGCAACATTGAGTGTATATATATATATATATTCAATGTATAAATAAAATATGGTTGGATTCTGTTATACGCAACAACAATGGAGTTGTGCACTACAGGCAACCCTGACTTGGCTTGCATTACACGCAATCGCGACCTTCCTCGATAGCGTGTGTTGTACGCAATACCGGGTTTTACTAAACAACGATATATTATTATAATATTGTTATGAAATAGCCGTTATGAATAGTGTTAACTAAATTTTGAATTTTATAACATTATTATTCATCTTACACATTTCTAGAACATGGTATAAGAACAAAATAAATTTTTCGGGTAAAATAAGTATTTTTCAAAAAATGCAGTTTTGCCGCCTTTTGATGGCGCACCCACTTTAAATCTAGTTTTTGACATGTTTATAAGTTCAATTTGACAAAATAAAATCCTAATTTTGAATCAGGATATAAAAATTTACATTAGATAAAGTTTTGATATTTTTCCGATAACTTTCATATTTTAATGAATAGTAAAAACACGCTATATTTTAATTAAAGACAACTTTTTTCATCGTAATATCTTATGTGGTTAAATTATAATATTGAATGGTTTTAAAGTATAAATAGAATATATTTTTACTATTTAATATAATTTATGTCATTAGCATTGATTTTACCTTGAATTCGTAGGTTAAATCAATTCAATCTTTTACAATGTTTGAAAGAAAAACCCATTTTCTTTCGACAACGGGATTAATTTTAATTTAATTTCTGCATATTTTGTGTTTTTAATTTGGAAAAATGGATTCCATATTTGGAATCAGTGGGTCCAAATTATTTCAATAAGATACTTTTTATTTTTGGGCATTATGAATAGTAACTACGGTAAATTTTATTTACTACAGTTAAAGGTAAATCGGGTAATTAAGGGTAAATATAAGATTATAAAATTACTCTAACACTTTGAAAAATCCTATTGGATGGATAAAAGTAGACCCATATAACCTAAGTCTCGGATTAGATTCATTTTATGGACTTTTGTCCATGAAAATAATTTAATTATTATTAAAACCAATGAATGTGACAACATGTCACTTTCTTAAATCTTATAAGTATAATAATTTTAATTTAGTGATAAACTTAATGAAACTTCTAACCTGAATAGTCTCCAGAAAGATAATACAATTATGTACATCATAGGAAATTATTTAGAATTTTTAGGGATTAAATAAGTATCATTTATTATGACACAAAGATGATACAGTAATTGTCTTATTAATGAAATATTGACATAATTGATGTTATAAATGCCCAAATAAATGTAATTTGAGTCTTTTTATGACATAAATTAATTTTCTAGGTTAATATGACATGTTATTGTTGATATAAGTAACTTGGTTTGAACTAATCATTCTGTTATGAATGTCATAAAAATTATGTTCCAAATAGTGTCAAAATTGACATAAATTAGTTTTTAAAACAAATATTATATTATTAATTGTTATTTAATTCCTAAAAATCTAAGGTTCGTCCAAATGACTTATATAAGGATATATATATTAATAATAAACAACTTGGTGTTAGTTTGGCTTGTTATAGTAAGTTTATTAACCATATAGTGTAAGAAAACAAAAAGGCACGGTAAAAGTTAAATTATTTAACTTAGAGTTAAATCTAATTGATAATGTTAAACTAACAACCTAAACATGTCTAAATCCTATTGGATGAGATTATTTCGACCTATACCCACTTTAGCTTCGAAATAAGACCCTTTGGAACCATTATAAACCGAATTTTACCTTAATATAAAATAATATTTTGAGATTTTTCCTAAGGTGCCCCTCTCCTCCCTTATAAAAGGGCACCTCCTCCCTCTCCTCCTCACACCAATTTGAGCATTCAATCTCGGACAAACCCTGCAAAAATCTCTCCTCCACTTCCCTAGTATCATCCTAGTGGTCCTGGTCTTCTTCAAATACCATCCTTAGTTCTTTAAGTGGAGGTTAAGTGAAGGCGCGTCAAAAAGAGGTAATATCCATTACCGATCTTTTTCAATTTCTTTCTTCTTCAACATCTTATTATTTAGATGTTTCATGATAAAGTAATAACATCAGTATTTCTTATATACTGATATGTTATTATAAATATCAAACAACTCTAATTATCCTTCTATCCATCCTACGGAAAAAGGAAATCACCGCGCATGCGTACGTACGGAATACCGTCTCCACGCTGTGGTGTAATCTATTTTCCGCCACCACCTTAATTGGATGGGTATAATGGTGTAATGAGTAACTATATATAATTATTATAAATTTATATTGATACTGAAATAGTATACATACACTTAAACACAATTCCACGACCATGGGAACGATATCATCGCTCGTGCATACGTACGGACTACCGTCTCCACGACGCGATGAGATTCATTATCCATGTTAACTATTTAAGGATGATTATAAAGTATATATAAGAAATAATAATGAAATATATTAAATTATAAATCTACTGGATTTATGTATATATATATATATATATGTATGTCATCTACTTAATTCCATTCAACTAAATAAGGAAACGAAAACAGCGTTCATGCGTACGTATGGCCTACCGTCTCCATGAACGGTGTATTTCTTTCCATTTATTGATCAATTATATATATGTAAATTCTGAATATAAATTATATATAAATCATGTTTTATATTCTGGAATTAAGTAATCATGATCTAAGTAATCATATGAATAATTACAAGTTAAAACACGAACAAAAAATGAGACAATTTTACCCAAAACACTACTTTAACAAGAATTTACAAAATAACAAGTAATATAAAGTCATAAGTGAACCATATATGATATAATAACAATGAATATGATTCTTTAAGAAGTCAATAACATTATTTAAATCATTATACAGGGGGTTTGGATACGTAAGAAGCATATCAGACCTAAGGTAAGGGATAATGTTGCAAATCTCATTTTTTCCGAGATTGCTTATTCGTAAGTATTTACTGGGGTCATTTCTATCATCCATGTCCATGTTTTATAAATGTGTTTTCATTTATGTTTAAAGTCCTTTTAACCCATTTTTTAAATTTACTACATGGTATGTATGGAATCTTACTATTACAAGGTACTTTTTGACTTTTCTGCCAAAAGTACGAGAAGAATGTTTTTTTTAACTTATACGGCACAAACGGATTTTTACGGTTTTATAAAGCCTTACTTTCATGAATATTCCTCCAAAATATTTCATGATTATTTTCAACAAAACACTTTTCTTTTAAAAGTGCATGAAATTTTATGAAAAGAAATTGATTTTAAAGAAGAAATGATATTTTCCTCAAGAATTCATTTCAAGTGTTTTATCAAAACAATTTTCCATCTAAAATGAAATTATTTCGTATGTTTATGTTTTAAGTATATTTTCTCTATGATTTACATGGTTTCACTTTTCTTATTATGAAATGATATCCATTTATTTTATATGTATTATGTTATGATGGGACGATTTTTATGAAACCCATTTTATTCGTTGGGTTATTATGAATGATGTATGTTTATTTTGTGGAAAAAGTTAGAATGATTTCATTATGAGATGGGTGGGACATATATCTCCCTCCAATAAATTGGGTAAAGATTTTATATCTCATGATATAGACATGGCTGGAACGGTAGGTTATACCGGTTCAGTGAAACAGGACTGAAACGAGGGTGACTCGGTTCAGAAATGGACTTTGTCCACTAAGATAGTCTTGGCAATGAGTATTGACTAATAAGAAATGATTATCTATGATTATGTGTGTATTCCACAAAGATTCATGTTTTATGTTATGATTATTGGGATTTCATTTCACTACTATGATTTATCCCATGTTATGAAATTATGCTCTCTTTTGCAGGTTAAGATTTCCAAAATGTTATGTTGTTATGAATATGATGTGATTGATATTTCTTTTGTTTACCCTTACTGAGAATTTGAGCTCACCGTTTTATGTTTTCTTTTCCCTAGGATATAAAGAAAGGTTTTAGGTAAAAAAAGAAGATCTTTATTGGAGATATTGAAGATCTTTCACCACGATTAGAAGATTATATTCTGAGTTTCCAAAGACACTAAACTATTACGATCCTTGTGTGTGTGTTTTTGTTATGTACTATGTATTCCAAAAAAGTAATGTAATGTCCATGTATGTCAAGCTTCGGGTATCTACAGTTGGTATCAGAGGAAAGTTTAGTCATCCTTTGGAAACTAGGATGCGTGAACGTTAGTGAGATCCCTAGAGATATTTCAAAGGTATGTCTAGGGATGTCCCTAAGGATAAGTATACGTATAGGATATAGTCCTAGAACTATGGTAAAGATATTAGATTAAACCAAAGATGTTAGATATTGAAGTTATTCCCCTTTATTATGATTTGTTCCTCTCACGCTATTTTTTTGGGTTTTAGAAAATGGCTGGAAACAAGATGATTCACGATAATGGAGGATATGATGGACAATGGAATGATATTCTTCATGAGAAGCCAAATGAAATGGGATTTGTAAGTCCAAACATCATTATTATGCCGAATCAGTAATCTCATAATATCATCAATAAAGTAAAATTTGGTAAGTTTCTTGACTCAGCTAATAAGAGAAAGATGGAGTTTCATGATGATCATAGAGGAAAGAAAGTTCAATTTCCCCTATGAAAATCATGTGGGAAGAGGCATCAAGGAGAATGTTTCGAAGGAACTGGAAGATGCTTTGTGTGTGGAAAAGAAGGACACAAAGCCAGTAAGTGCAAAAGAAAAGGTTTAGTTAACACCAGGGATGAGTATAATGGTATTGCTACGACATCAACAATGGTTAAATGTTTTAAATGTGGAATGTACAGGCATTATGCAAACCAATGACCTAAGGGAACGTCTCCTGAAGAGAATCAGTATGGTCTTATGGGTAGTATTTATGTTGATGATGATGAAGAGACTACAAATGATATGTGAGATGAAAGAATTTTTGAAGATCGATCAATGGTTTAAGAATGTAGTGGAATGATTACATTTTTATCATGTGTAATGTTGTATAAGTAATCTCATGGTACTATGGAATAAAGAGACATCTAAGGATTGTTATACTGTTGTCTTTCCTTGAGTTTTGAAAGTTTATAATTAATGGTTCCAGTATCCATGAAAGGTTATTTAGATATTTTTGGAATGTAGATGATATGCGTATAATGAAGGGATAAGGAGAAAATTAAATGTTTGATAGTATTCATGAGCTCATGACTGATATAAGGAGAAGATTATATCATGGTTTGAGTATATAGAATTTTTGGATTTTTGTATGTGGAAAGAGTTAACTTTTGACTGCATTCATGTTTTCACTAAGGTTCAATGGGTATTCATTCTTCAAGAGAATACATGATTAAGGTATTCACATGTTTGTAATTTGACCAACAAGATATATCTTATGATATATGGGGGATAAATGATGGCATTCATGTGATTCTTATATGACATTTCAAGTAATAATTTTTATACTATGAGCTTGGACCGAACTATTTTGGATAAGCCTAAATATTGGGATGGATTATGTTGGACATAAGTTAGTATTATTTAAGGTTAAAAGTTTTTTCGATATTATTGATGGGATGTTATAGTAATATAGCTTTAGAAAAAGGACAACCTGTAGGACATGCAACAATCCATCGCGTCGGACAAGGTTGTGGGAATCGAACCCACAACCGAAGTGCGACTGGCCTTTATCACCTACCACTGGCCTACAAGAAGTCCATGTTTAGTAGAAACTAGTTTTATTATATTAAGCAGTATGATATATGAAGTATATGTCCATTTTAGGAACCATATATGATTAATCTCACTATAGATGGACTTATGTATTTTTTGATAACTTTTCTAACCTTTTGTTTGAGACAGATGAAATGACCCATCATTCTATCACATGATCTGCTAACACATCACGAATGACAAATTCAACTTTATTTCTTTAAGGGATGAAGTGGAAATTGTTTAAAGAATGACAAATGTTGAGACTATACCAAAATCACGAAAGTATTTCTTCTAATTCCAATTTCATCAACTTTAGGGAAATGATCTTGAAAACCAAAAATGTTTTCCTAGTGCTCTTATATCTAATGAATCAGATGGTACCTTATATCGTCACAAATTTATGGCTTTGTGATTACTGTCTTTTCCATAGCCATGATCTCTACCACTCTCTATCAGAACATGATGATTAGATTTATCTTCCATATCCATATTTTCACCTATGTGGAAACCCAGTGATTAGTTTATTTGGGTAACCGTTACGTTTCATACTTTTGTTTTTAAAGATTGGTTTTGGTATTCCTTTTTACGATGTGGGTTTCTATTAAAGAAACTTTTGAATAGTAAACCATTTATAACCCCGACGAATTTCGAGGGCGAAATTCATTTTAAGGGGGGTAGAATGTAACAACCCGAGATTTTATAAGATAAATTCTTTTTAATTTCATTCATATCTTCTATTGTACGACACACCAAGATTATCTTGCACTATACGCAACACTGTATTAGCTTGCAGTATACGCAACACTTTTCTTGGCTCTTGTTACCCACAATTTCAAGTTCGTTTGATAGAAGTTATTCTACGTAACATTGAGTGTATATATATATATATTCAATGTATAAATAAAATATGGTTGGATTCTGTTATATGAAACAACAATGGAGTTGTGCACTACACGCAACCTTGACTTGGCTTGCATTATACGCAATCGCGACCTTCCTCGATAGCGTGTGTTGTACGCAATACCGGGTTTTACTAAACAACGATATATTATTATAATATTGTTATGAACTAGCCGTTATGAATAGTGTTAACTAAAATTCGAATTTTATAACATTATTATTCATATTTCACATTTCTAGAACATGGTATAAGAACAAAATAAATTTTTCGGGTAAAATAAGTATTTTTCAAAAAATGCAGTTTTGCCGCCTTTTGATGGCGCACCCAATTTAAATCTAGTTTTTGACATGTTTATAAGTTCAATTTGACAAAATAAAATTCTAATTTTGAATCAGGATATAAAAATTTACATTAGATAAAGTTTTTATATTTTTCTGATAACTTTCATATTTTAATGAATAGTAAAAACACGCTATAATTTAATTTAAAACAAATTTTTTCATCGTAATATCTTATGTGGTTAAATTATAATATTGAATGGTTTTAAAGTATAAATATAATATATTTTTACTATTTAATATAATTTATGTCATTAGCATTGATTTTACCTTTAATTCGTAGGTTAAATCAATTCAATATTTTGCAATGTTTAAAAAAACCCCATTTTCTTTCGACAACGGGATTAATTTTAATTTAATTTCTGAATCTTTTGTGTATTTAATTTGGAAAAATGGATTCCATATTTGGAATAAGTGGGTCCAAATTATGTTAATAAACTACTTTTTATTTTTGGGCATTATGAATAGTAACTACGGTAAATTTTATTTACTACAGTTAAAGGTAAATCCGGTAATTTAGGGTAAATATAAGATTATAAAATTACCCTAACACTTGGAGTAATACTATTGTATGGCTAAAAGTAGACCCATATAACCTAAGGGTCCGATTAGATTCATTTTATGGACTTTTGTCTATGAAAATAATTTAATTATTATTAAAACCAAAGAATGTGACAACATGTCACTTTCTTAAATATTATAAGTATAATAATTTTAATTTAGTGATAAAATTCATGAAACTTCTAAAATTAATAGTCTATAGAAATCTAATACAATTATGTACATCATAAGAATTTATTTAGAATTTTTAGGGATTAAATAATTATCATTTATTATGACACAAAGACGATACAGTAATTGTCTTATTAATGAAATAGTGACATAATTGATTTTATAAATGCCCAAATAAATGTAATTTGAGACTTTTGATGACTTAAATTAATTTTATAGGTTAATATGAAATGTTATTGTTGATATAAGTAACTTGGTATGAACGTATCATTCTGTTATGAATTTCCTAAAAATCATGTACCAAATAGTGTCAAAATTGACATAAATTAGTTTTTAAAACAAATATTATTTTATTAATTGTTATTTAATTCCTAAAAATCTAAGGATCGGCCAAATGACTTATATAAGGATATATATATTACTAATAAACAAATTGGGGTTCTTTTGGCTTTTTATAGTAAATTTATTAACCATATAGTGTAAGAAAACCAAAAGGCACGGTAAAAGTTAAATTATTTAACTTAGAGTTAAATCTAATTGATAAGGTTAAAATAATAACCTAAACTTGTATAAATTATATTGTATGAGAGGTTTTAGACCCATCCCCACTTTATCTCCGAAATAATACCCTTTGGAACCATTATAAACCGAATTTGACCTTAATATAAAATAATATTTTGAGATTTTCCTAAGGTGCCCCTCTCCTCCCTTATAAATGGGCACCTCCTCCCTCTCCCCCTCACACCAATTTGAGAATTCACGCTCCGCCAAACCCTGCCAAAATCTCTTCTCCACTTCCCTAGTATCATCCTAGAGGTCCTGGTCTTCTTAAAAGACCATCTTTAGTTCTTTAAGTGGAGGTTAAGTGAAGGCGCGTCAAAAAGAGGTAATATCCATTACCGATCGTTTTCAATTTCTTTCTTCTTCAACTTCTTATTATTTAGATGTTTCATGATAAATTAATAACATAAGTATTTCTTATATACTGATATGTTATTATAAATATGAAAAACTCTAATTATCCTTCTATCCATCCTAGGGAAAAGGAAATCACCGCGCGTGCGTACGTACGGAATACCGTCTCCACGCCGTGGTGTAATCTATTTTCCGCCACCACCTTAATTGGATGGGTATAATGGTGTAATGAGTAACTATATATGATTATTATAAAGTGATATTGATACTGAAATAGTATAAATACTCTTAAACACAGTTCCACGACCATGGGAACGATATCATCGCTCGTGCGTATGTACGGACTATCGTCTCCACGACGCGATGAGATTCATTATCCATGTTAACCATTTAAGAATGATTATAAAGTATATATAAGCAATAATAATGAAATATATGAAATTATAAAGCTACTGTATTTATGTATATAAATATATATATTTATTTCATCTACTTAATTCCATTCAACTAAATAAGGAAACAAAAAAAAGCGTTCATGCGTACGTACGGCCTACCGTCTACATGAACAGTGTATTTCTTTCCATTTATCGATCTATTATATATATATGTATATTCTGAATATAAATTATGTATAAATCATGTTTTATATTCTGTAATTAAGTAATCATGATCTAATTAATCATATAAATAATTACAAGTTAAAACACGAACAAAAAATGAGACAATTTTTCCCAAAACACTACTTTAACATGAATTTACAAAAGAACGGGTAATATAAAGTCATAAGTGAACCATATATGATATAATAAAAATGAATATGATTCTTTAAAAATTCAATAACATTATTTAAATCATTATACAGGGGGTTCGGATACGTACGAAGCATATCGGACCTAAGGTAAGGGATAATGTTGCAAATCTCATTTTTTCCGAGATTGATTATTTGTAAGTATTTACTGGGGTTATTTCTATCATCCATGTCCATGTTTTATAAAAGTGTTTTCATGTATGTTTAAAGTCCTTTTTACCCATTTTTGACTTTTACTGCATGGTATGTATGGAATCTTACTATTACAAGGTACTTTTTGACTTTTCCGGCAAAAGTACGAGAATAATGTTTTTTTTAACTTATACAGAACGAACGGATTTTTTCGGATTTATAAAGCCTTATTTTCATGAAGCTTCATCCAAAATATTACATGATTATTTTCAACAAAATCCTTTTCTTTTAAAACTTCATGTCATTTTGTGAAAAGAATGTGATTTTAAAGAAGAAAGGATATTTTCCTCAAGAATTCATTTCAAGTGTTTTATCAAAACCATTTTACATCTAAAATGAAATTATTTTGTATGTGTATGTTTTAAGTATAATGTCTCTATGATTTACATGGTTTCACTTTTCTTATTATGAAATGATATCCATTTATTTTATATGGATTATGATATGATGGGACGATTTTTATGAAACCCATTTTATTCATTGGGTTATTATGAATGATGTATGTTTATTTTGTGGCACAAGTAAGAATGATTTCATTATGAGATGGGTGGGACCTATATCTACCTCCAATGCATTGGGTAAATATTTTATATCTCATGAGATAGACATGGCTGGAATGGTAGGTTATACCGGTTCAGTGAAACAGGACTGAAACGAGGGTGACTCGGTTCAGAAATGGACTTTGTCCACTAAGATAGTCTTGGAAATTAGTCTTGACTAATAAGAAATGATTCTCTATGATTATGTGTGTATGCCACAAAGTTTCATGTTTTAAGTTATGATTATTGGGATTTAATTTCACTACTATGATTTATCCCATGTTATGAAATTATGCTCTCTTTTGCAGGTTAAGATTTACAAAATGTTATGTTCTTATGAATATGATGTGATTGATATTTCTTTTGTTTACCCTTACTGAGCATTTGAGCTCACCCTTTTATGTTTTCTTTTCCCCAGGATATAAAAAATTGGTTTTAGGTAAAAAAAGAAGATCTTTATGGGAGATATTGAAGATCTTTCACCACGATTAGAAGATTATATTCCGAGTTTCCAAAGACACTAAACTATTAAGATCCTTGTGTGTGTGTTTTTTTTATGTACTAAGTATTTCGGAAAAGTAATGTAATGTTCATGTATGTCAAGCTTCGGTTCTCTACAACCACCACTAGTTCTAGGTCATGGTTTTGGTAATTTATTTCATTTATTCTGATTTGGAGAGATCCACACACAACCAAATTCTCATCCTTCATGAATGAATATACATGAACCATATCTTAAGAATACCATTATACAAAGTATCCCATTCCAGGTGAAGTTAGGATCAAAATAGTTTAAGTGTTGAAACACTGCTTGAGCTTCTCAATATAAATTTGACACTGATGGATCAATAAATAATTTACCCATTTGTAGGTAATCATGGTCTTGGGTGAATCATTCCATAAGAAATCCTTAACAAACCACCGACAATATCCTACTAAAAACCAAGAAGCTTCTAATATCAAATACGTTCTTTGGTTTCACCCTTGAAATCACCGCTTTGATATTCTCAGGTTCCATTGAAACACTATGTTATGAGGTCACATGATCTATAAAATAAACTTCTTATTACTAGGAGTCTCATTTGGAGATCTTAGCATAAAGTAAGAGACTACGAAGAGTTCCTATAACAATACTCAGTTGATTCACATTCTGTTACACTTTCCTAGAGTAGACCAAGATGTCATCCAAAAACACTAATAAAAAGGTGTTTAGTTATTTATGGAGCTCCGGGTTTATAAGATCCATAAAAACTATTATAGAAATTTTCGACCCAAAATGAATGACCAAATACTCAAATTAGACATACCTACATCGAAAGTCACTCTTGGGAATGCATTCCTCCTTAACCCTAACTTGATAAAACCTGAAGTGCACGTCAATATTAGAAAAACACATTGCCCCCTTGAGCTAATAAAATATGTCATCAATAAGGTGAAAGGGATAATTACTCATAACCATTACCTTATTAAACTTTTGGTAAAAATTTCACTATTAGAGGGATCCAATGGACTTCTTAGTAAACAACTTAGAGAAGCACCAAGGTGTGATGATTGAGAGAATGAATCCTTCGTATTAAAAATGTTCCACCTATATATTTAATTCCATCAACATAGTGGGGGTATATACAATAAGAGGTAATAGATATCAAATATGATCCTAACACTAAATCAATGATTAAATCGATAGATCGTTTCAAAGGTAACCCCGATAAATCCTCTTTAAACACAAATGGATACTCATGAACTATATAAGGAAACACATTATTGGAACATCTACCATAATCTTCTATCATGAATGAAGATACCTAGAAAACAAGGCAACATAACTTCATATGTGGAGGTCCAGCACACCATGATCGAAAATCCCATTCACCTTAGACGAATCGAGTACTCAGATCGGGTGGCATAAAGATTACTCACTGATGATAAAAATATATTTTCCCTTTAAAATCAACAATCCAATTTATTTTAAGTATCACATTAAAAATATCCATTAACATAACAAAAAATTACCACTACAAATCAACCCCAGACAAGGATATGGTACACGATGAACATTTGAATCCAACCTTCTTCTTATCAAGAGGTGTAACCAAATCCATGACATAAGGCATAATCACAGTTGGTAATTTAAATAGTTCCACAATACGAGATAAAATAAAAGATTCTAAAGCACCTGTATTGAATAATTAAATGGCTATAGATGAAGTAATAAAAATTTTACCTCAAACAGTTGTAGTTCCTAAATATGATTCCACTAATGGGTTAAATATATCATGAAGGTAATTAATTTATATTGATTTCTATAGTAAATTACTAAACTATGAAATTTTTATGAGATACCTCTACCCAAAATAGGATCCATCCTTTCCACCGCACCCAAAATTACAAGAAACCATAATCACTGATGCACCCGAATGAGTAGGTAATTCTATATGTAATGAAGATCCCATACAACTATGAGTTGAAAAAAACTCTTACAGAACCTCTAAAAGTTTTCCAATCACCAAAACTGATGGAATGGTCTAGGTGGAACTGGACACACTGATTGCACATGCCATATATGTCAACCCTAGTGGTGCACAACTGACGCACCACCAGTGGTCATAGATTAATGAAGTAAGGATGGGTGTCCGGAGCTATCACCTCCATTCTTCTCTGGATTATTTTTCTTCCTTTTAGTTTTTTATGCACCACTTTCTCTGTGGCCTATAAGTATTTGCATCATAGAAAATACCAACTTTCTAAATTGTTAAATTTCCAACATCAAGGGTCAATCCACTACCTCGTCATATGTCTCAACCTAAATAAGAATACCTAGTATTGATTATATATATATATATATAACCCCATTTGAAGACTTTTATCATTTAGTTACTCTTTAAAACCCACCTTGGGTGTGAATCATAACAATTATATAAATAAGTTAGAATATTTGAACATGGTGTAATCCACCTGATGGAGATCTAGAAACTCCATGGTCCCAGAAATGTCCAAGTTCACAAAGAAAGATTTCTCATTGAAAATTATATTGATGCCCTTCCAACTCATTTTATCATGTTTCCTAGAATGAACCACTAAGTCCCACCACATTCAATTGGGTCCTTCCAACCATAATGAATAACATTTCACTTTGACATCTTAATGAGTCTTAAGAAACCCAAAATTACTCTCAACTCTTTCAATCCGCTCCTCAACATCCAGGGGTCCATACTACCTTGGAAGGAAGAAGGTTTGTTATCAAGGAACTCATGAGCCTTATTCTTTCCCAAACCTATATTAGTTTCCTTAGTGTGAGCAAGAGTAGACCCTACTCCTTGATCAAATGTTTGGACAACCTGAACCATTATTTCCACTAATCTATGATAAACTTGTGGGGAATAATTCTATCCATCTTTTTCCCATAGTTAATTAGGAATTCTTCATGGAGGCATAATGCTATATCAATTAACAAAAACAAGGGAAACCACCAATACACAACCCATAAGGTTTTCAACATTAACAAGTTTTAAAAGTCCACATTAACTAAAATGAAACCATTTCAAACACTAAAAAATAAGTTATAGAACTAAAAACTAGATATATGTCCACAAAAATTCTGTATCATGTACATTAAACCTATAAGAGGATTCAACCAAATCTACGACATCCCATTATGACCCAAGGCCTGTAACGAGTTGTGTTAGCCAAAAACCCCACTCTTAACCAAAACCTTATGCCCCAAAAGACTTATTTCCATTATATCCATACTCTCCCAGATAACATGACCCAATGAAAGGGGAAATTATGCTATGATAACATTCTCTCATGAACCATTCTAGGCTTTCATCCAACCTGGCACCTAACTTGGCATGTTGCATGGCCCAAAGGACCTTCTTGATCCCCACAAGCTAGTAAGTAGTTCTAGTGTATTGAGTAACACAACTAGGAATGATTTACCCCTTGAGAATCAAATATAAAACATTTACCTAATAGAATAAATTACAAAATAACCATTATCCATATAACAAGAGGTCAAACAAAACACTAAAAGATATATGTAAATTTTTTGAATGTATATCCAAAACTAAAACAACTTAAAAGAGGACAAGGACAAATTAGGAAAAAGCCTCTAAGAAACTTGTGGGTTCACACTGACATTTTAACCATACCAACACCTCTCCAACAAGAAAATTATAGCATGTAGAACCCCCATATCCACCATTTATGGACTTCCCAATACTTGGGTCAAACATAACATGGTCTACATATAGTCATGGGCGTATCTAGAGTGTGATATATATTTCCCAATAGGATATCACCAAAAATTATTACATTAAATGACATTAATTTAATAATTAACATTATATTTTTAGGAATAATAAAAACATAATTTAAATTAAAATATGATTTAATATAAAAGGGATAATGAATATAGAAAAAAGTTGAAATATATACCATGATATGGGAAGAATATGAAATCCCTATGTAACTTGGATTAGCAGGGTCCTATCATCCTCCTACTCCAAATGATCAAAACCTGGACCCAATGGTCTGTCACCTACCCAATTTGTGAAATTAACGTCATCAATGTTTAGTTTGGGTTTTTCTGCAATCCAGTTAGGGAAACCATGCCTCAGTCCTTATGACTCGCCCAACATACTAGAACCAGTCTACCCACCTAGATTTATAGGGTTCACATGTGATCTATTTAAATCCCTATAATATGTAAAATACCTCTTTATACAATCACAACTCTATTAATTGAATAAAATATATAAAAACATATAAAATAGGTATATTCTTAATCAAGAATTTAACTCACCAAAAAACCCATGAAAAAAACCTTTCTCTCCACCCACACAATTTATTAAAACATTTTAGCAATTGAGTAAATCCTTATAAAATTATAAAATAATCAAGGCATGGAACTAACAAACACTTTCTTGAAATCCTCACAAATCTAGGTATAAACTAAAAAAAATCAAGTGGAGACCCTACGAAAGTAATATCACATGAAAACCATCAATATTGAATCTAAATAAAAAATATTGAACCCAATTTAGGTCATATTATCCATTATAGATGACATAACACAAGAGAGAAGGGATAAGGGACCAAGAAAAGGGGAGAAGAGAAGAGAGGAGAAGCTTACATTAAATTTTCTTGAAGAATTCAAGCCACATAAACCAATAATTTAGAGCCCAAGATGGGAGTGGTGGATATGGGGGTTTTACTAGTGTTTGATGGTCTAATTGTGTAATGACTCGGTCCTGAAGTGCCACTGAAAGAGTGCTATCTGGTTGGGTGTTACTACCATAGGCACACCTCCCAAAACTCCAAAGGCTCTTAACTATCAACGAGAGTGTAAAAATTTATAGTAGGGAGGCTATACCCTTTAGGAGGAAAATAAAGTACTCGTTCATGTATAATAATAAGAAACACAATAGAATTAAATGACTCAATAGACTCGAACCATACTGGAAGAGAAAAATCATATCCAATATCAATAAAAATGGAAGTAATATATAAAAACGTTTAGTGGAATGTAAAAAAAAGAGAATACTGAACACCACATGTAACAACTACTAAAATATCCAAAACATGCATCTATAGCTGGTCATTCATATCAATACATAAATGGTGCCAATGGATAACAAGAATTAGCTATAATAAGAAAGTAAGCATGATGATACATAAAATGAAACTAAACAGAAGTAAAAAACTCTATCTAGGCATGACATCAAGGTCCATAAAATCTCCTTGCCAAACAGAACTGTGATTTAGCTCATGATGTCGATCCCTTACCTGTACGTAAAGACATAATGTCTAAACACATCATGAAGGGCACGAGTAGGGTGTGAGATGAATCTCAGTAGGATACCACCCAATGGTGAGTACATAGTATAAATTTTTAAGCTGGAATGAATTTATATACAAGTTAAATAGTATGATGCACAAATAAATAGAAAATTCATTGTGCTCAATATCCATCGAGGAGTATATCTTGATTTAGCCAACGCTGGAATCTCAGTCATGCAACATGGAACCATGTGCCTCCTGACACCTCCTGTCTCAAGTACCAACATCTTTCACTCATGCCCAAGAAATATTAACCCACCAACATGTTTCTCCTGACACCTCATGTCTTAAGTACCGACATCCCATAGGCATGACTAAGTAATAGTAACCAAGTCCCATGGACCCCCAACACCTAGTGTCTCAAGTACCGATATCCTGAAGGAACATCCAAATAATCAGAAGGCTTCTCACCTTTCATGTGGCTTCCACAAAATGCACCCCCAAACCATAATCACCTAACCGTAACTACGGGTCCTCTGCCCACACAAGCGGTCAAAATCGCCTCATTATAGAGTCATTTATGTGCACATGACCAAAATCCCAGGTGAGTGTTTATCACAAAATATAGAACCCAAGACACAATATATTTGGCTCCTCGTGTCCCTATGACCATATAGTTTAGAATATGATGGCCTTTCTATCCAAGTAAGTCATGTGATGCCCAACCTAACAATCACACAATCTCAATTTGATGTGCACGAAGCCCAATCCCATGGTCAAAACCATCCAAAGTAATCTGGGCCCAGCCCAACCTATGATCAACATCACTCTAAAATATTCTGATAATTCCAAACAGAACCTAAAGGTTCCATCATATCCAATATGAAGCATCATTTATTTATAATAAAAAAAATCACTTTAAATAGGAAAATCAATTTAAACAGTTGAATTACACTAGGAATGTGTTGTCCCATACGAGAACTGAGGTCTTGAATTCCTATAATAATCACAATCATGAATAATCAATTTAAACTCATTATTTTAATAAAAAAATAATTTTAAACCATTTTGGAATTCCTGGACATAATGCCCCAATTGAGAAACGACTTCTAACATAGCCTCGCTTAGGCATATCAAGGAAGTTAATGTGCAACAACATGCCATAAGTCATAAAATCAATTAAATATAAAGAAACATGGGTCTCACTCTATACTTGACGTTGTTCTAAAAATATGTAACCCCCAAATGTCTATAAATACAATCAAAAGGTCTTCACCACCTACCTCATACTCATACGATGTTCCTTGTCTGGTAACAACCTCTAATTTGGTCTAGAACAATGTAGATCTACACAACAAGCATAAAATCTCAAACCCCTATTACATGGTCTAGAATGGAAATCATGAAAAAATGATCAAGAGTAACAAAAAACATACCTAAGGGGTTCCAATAGATCTGATGAGGTTCTAATCCAACTTCAGACAATGAATCGGGAGTAAAATGATGTTCGGGTGGCTGTTTTGTGGAGGTTCGGTCCAAAACCAGAAAAACATGGATAATGACCATTTTAAGAAAAAGTAGAAACTACATAGTGTTTATATAAGTATAAACACCATGAATACACTTTAACTATTCATCTAGCTGTTGTTTTTTATCGACTTACTTTACAGGACCTATTGACATGACTACACGGTGTGTACTAGGTCGTACACAACATATACATGGTTAAATTGCTCTTACCTACTGAAATACCCACATAACATGTATACCCATCACACATGGACAAACTGCATGATCTGTACTAATTATTTCATGGCGTATGACCTTAATTCATGCCGAGTTACAATATGTTTCAAGTAATTTCCTAGTTTTCCCCTATCTTCAAAAACAACTCAAAGGAGAAAGAAATAAAAAGAAATGCATACCTCAATGTATGAATTGATTTATTACAAACTTCTCCCCTTAAAGAAAATATTCCTCTAATTTTCCGTCTAATGGTGGTGAAGAAAACTACAGAAAAATATGGAACAAAACTAAAATCACTTAATGGTACACTGACCTGTTTTCGGACCTATAGTCCTCTCATGATGCATCGTCACCCATGAACGTCATCAGTTCCTCCCATGTCGCTTCTGACACCCTAACATGTCCCGAACTGAATTAGTGTCTGCCTCGATCCCATTTCATCAATGGAACAATAAGGTCATGTATCCAATGGATGATCAAAACCAAACATTGTGTCGTTAATATCAAGTAACCCGCATCCTCAATGCCCTGATGCCCCTGAAACCTCAAGTAACATGAATCCCCAATGCCCCTATTCACAAGGAACCACATGTAACCTACATCCTCATTTCTCCAAATTCCTGGTGATATGATGATAATTAGAGGAACCTCAAGGTGTCATCTCTTACTATACCAGGTGAAAAGAAAGACAACTCAGTGAATGTAGTTGCATAGTCCATTACCCTACCGGAGGTCCAAGAACTCGCAAGATCTCTTTTATTAGAGTGTCTCTAAGAAAAAGTGATTGAAAAACCTATCCTTGATGTCCCTCCATGCATTTTATATGTTTCTATTAGTCTGAACATGCACATCCCACAAATTCTTTGACTGTCCTCTTAGCATGTATATTGCCAGCATGAACCTCCTCCATAAAGGCATCTTGAGATGCTCGAAGATCATAAGAATTCTCTCAATCTAGTTCTCAGCTTCATGTGGACCACCCATACCCTGAGAAAGCAGTAGGTGCTGTGACTGAAGCTCCTAAATAAGATATGCCATCGATGGTTATGATCCTTGATCACCTCTGTTGATCAACTATAAAACATGTACCATGCTATTATGAAGTTTCTTATCATGCCACGACCCAAATGTTGTCTAACCCGACAGCTACCCTACCTACACCAGATCTTGAACATGATCCTGTACCTAATCCAATAACTATGTCTAATGATCTACCTGAACCTTAGTGGTTTGAATCAGATCATGCTCCTACGACACTGTATCATCACCTACCAAACTCTCCATTGACCTGTATTGGAGGAACCCCTTGAATACCAAAAATGGTCAGAAAACCCACATATATATATATATATAAATATATTAACATAAATATTAACATCTGAAAAAGGTAGTGTATAATAAATATCCTTACTCTCCCCCACCACAACCCATGCCCATGGCGTCCCGGCCTCATGGCCTCCTTACCCGCCATCAATAGAGAAAAGTATCAAAAGTACCTTGGGCCACGTCCATCCTGACAACCATCGTTGCCTAGAACCAACAACCATGTCACCCAATCCTGGTGATCAAAATCACCTCAACATAGTACCTTCCAACTTGTATTCGAGCCAACCCAAATCTCATGGCACATTCAATTTTAACATAATTTAAATCATGGAATATAACTTTGCATTAAACAAGCAATTCTCCTAGGAATTTCACCTTTCATATTTCACAAGCATCTAAATCATTACCATTTATATTGTTCACATGGTATTATCACATCATAAAGAATACATGAAGATATGAAATTAAAATAACCTAAAAACGTGCCTATCAAAAACCAAGTAACCACACCTTTTCTTACCGGGCTAAGGTATAATTCTCCATTACAGCACCGGGTCAAGGATAACATATCAAAACCAATAATATGACACAACAAGTGATCCACCAAGGTGGTAACCATATAAAATAAAATCTGAAAAAAATAAAAATAGCAATTTGAACCTGTTGGTTCCAAAAACATATCCCGAAAGAAAGGGACAAAAAAGAAGGCTGGCGCACTGCCTCGCGAAGCACCGCCGCGAAGCACCGCCGTGAAGCACCCACGCGAAGCGCCCCGACCATCGTGAGCCGCCACGAAGCTCCTGAGGGGGTAATTCTCCACGAACGCATTTGACGTTTGCGAGCTGCCGCAAAGCTCCAGAGGCGGTAATGCTCCGTGAACGCATTTGACATTCGCAAGCCACTGCGAAGCTCCAGAGGTGGCAATGCTCCGCGAACGCATTTGACATTCGCGAGCCGTCGCGAAGCTCCAGAGGCGGTAATGCTCCGCGGACGATGTTGATGTTCGTGAGCGCGCCGTGAAGCACCGGAGGCGGCGCGCGAGCCCTGCTTCACGACGCCCCTTCCCTATAAATACTGGACTCCCACTGAGTCCTAGGATGAAAAACCGACCTTTCGGCTTCTCCTCTCCCGAATCGCGAAGCACTCTTTTCCCCGGGAATAATGAGCTCCGCGAGGTACTTCCACTTCGTGAGACTCCTCTGCATTGTCTCGTTTTGAGCCCCTCTTCCGAGAGGGATGCCCTTCGAGAAGTTCAAGGGCATTCGCGAAGGAAGGGTATTCCCAAGGGAACCCGGGCAGCCGCGGAGTGTTTATGCTTCGCAAAACACCCAACCCATGCTAGTGATTCCTATGCTAAGGCATGATCGCTACACATCGCGAAGCACACTGCTTCGCAGGACCCTGCTTCGCGAGGCACCCCTTCTTCGTGAGGCAGTTCTCCGCGAACACTGTTCCACTTCGCGAAGCACCTTCCACTCACACCTATGCCCCATGCTAAGGCCAAGGCACTCCACTTCGCGAAGCACACCCCTTTGCTTAGCGATTCCTCTTCCCGTGCGACCCTCTACGTTTGCACGATGTGATTTGAAAGTCCCATGGACAATACCACCCGTAGCGTTGCTTCGCCTAATGCTTCTTCGGATAGGCACGCTAACCGCTATTGCTTCTTCGCATAGCCACACTAACGTGGACCCCTCGATGGTTCGTTCCATGACCCCCCTTAACCATGGCCTTACTGGTACCTTCCCTTCCTCAAGGACCAGAGGGTACTGGTTATGTAAGTCCTAGGGGTGTGGAGTAAACCCACCTCGTCCGAGCTGCAGGACGTTAAACTGCCATGCACGACGTCCTCAACACATGACGTTAAACTGTGACCCGACCTCGTCTCCCTCACAAAGGGTCCCCCAGGTCGAACATTCTTTACACCACTCGTCTCCACGGGAATGGAATCACCCATTCACATGGGATGAGATCCTCCTTGTCGGAGTGGCGTATGTTCGCAGGAGAAGGGCGACCCTAGTTCCCCAATGGATGGCTACACCTCTGCATATCCGTACTTCACCACTACCAAGGTCAGTGGAGGGCGTGATAGGGAACGAGGCACCTCCCATCATCGGACCAAGGTCCATCTTTCCCGCGCTTTGTCGCGCCATGGGCCTCCATCCTGGAGTAAGTCTCAGCACCGTGGGCAGCCTAATGCATAAGCCCCTCTTCGCTTCTCACGGATGCATCCTTCGCGACGTGATCGTCAGGTCCTTGCAACCTCTTGTTTCTCACACCGAGCATGACTCACGTGGGCATAGAGTGAGCACCAACCTTGACCCCCACCCTCAGCGAACTACGAGGTCTTTGATCCATGTCAAGGCATGGTACGTAGGAAGCCTCCACAAGGTTCAAGCCCACCCGTCATCATTCACGTCGGGTCCCATTCCCGTCCAGGATGACGTTAAATTTCATTCCGGTCCAATGGAAAGTCGTTGCGACCCATCCCTGAACTACGAGGTCTTTGATCCATGTCAAGGCATGGTACGTAGGAAGCCTTCCCAAGGTTCAAGCCCACCACCCATTGGACCATGGTCCACTTTCACGTCGGTTCGCCGACAAAACCCAACCCGAACTACGAGGTCTTTGATCCATTTCAAGACATGGTACGTAGGAAGCCTTCCAGAGGTTCAAGCCCACCACTCATTGGACCAAGGTCCACTTTCACGTCGGTCCGCCGACAAAGCCCCAGCGAACTACGAGGTCTTTGATCCATGTCAAGGCGTGGTACGTAGGAAGCCTCCACGAGGTTCAAGCCCACCCATCATCCAATTCACGTCAAATTCTGCCTACATCCAGCATGACGTTAAACTGCAATTCCAGCCCGACGGCAAGCCATTGTGACTAACCTGAACTACGAGGTCTTTGATCCATGTCAAGGCATGGTACGTAGGAAGCTTTTCAGAGGTTCAAGCCCGCCACCCATCGGACCAAGGTCCATCATTCACGTCAGTTCGCCGACCAAGCCACCTTGCTCGGTCGTTCATTCACGACGAGTTTCGCCCTCATCCAGCATGACGTTAAACTGTATGCCCCTTTGTCCCGCATGACGTTAAACTACACACTCACCTGAACTACGAGGTCTTTGATCCATGTCAAGTCATTGTACGTAGGAAGCCTCCCTGAGGCTCAAGCCCAACAATCATTGTCCCAAACCGTCTTCATGTCGGTGTGCCAACCCCCCATTTCCCATTGGACTAAGGTCCCTCACTTACGTCGATTCGCCGACACCCACCGCCCGTCGTTTATTCACGTCAGGGTTCACTATCGTCCCGCATGACGTAAAACTGTGTTCCATCAATCTTCTGAACTACGAGGACTTTGATCCATGTCAAGGCATGGTACGTAGGAAACCTTCCCAAGGTTCAAGCCCACCACTAGTGGACCCATGGGTCTACTTTCACGTCGGTACGCTGATGATGCTCATCGGGCCAAGGTCCACCTTCACGTCAGTTTATCGGCGTCATCCCGAACCATGCGGACTTTGATTCCCTACCACGGGGATACGTAGGAAGCCTCGTCAAGGCTCAAGCCCAACTTCACTGTCGCCCCTACGATGGTCCCATTTCACTCTCCCTCCACTCCATTCATCAACCTATCACCCATCCCGATTCTCGCCCGGACCGTCTTATCCCGGTGAGACCATGTCGGTACGCTCTTCTTCACAGCCATCCATGGGCTGGCCCCGGTATCGACATCCCTTCAAGGAGGATCCCTCAATCCGATCTATCCTAGCTAATGCTCTGGTTGGGTTGATCCATCTCCACTAGACCTTAAACTTGCAGCATACCCTGTGTTGAGCACGGAAAGCTGAGGAAAACCTCAGATATGTGTCTATGACATATAATTCCCCGCGCTCGATGTGGGATGCCTCGTGCTTCCACGCCCTCGAGAAGCCTGGTGACCAAGGATAACAAACAGACATTCCAGGTACCCCAGCATCCAGACACGCTACTAATGCCTCAACGTGACTACTCCCCTGACTGAAGGTTGCTTCCATGACTAGACCCCTTGGAATGTCCCGACAGAAGCATTGTAATTAACCGGCGTACATGGAAACATGGAACTGGGAAGAGTTTCATGAACTACGTATTAAATCTATGAGGGAGACCTGGACTAGGTGACGAGTTCTAAGGAGGAATCCACAGGAAGAAGAACCGACATCCCATCATCCCGTTTCGATCAAGGAGCAGACATCCCTGAATAAGGAGAGAATGCCGCCCGCCTTTGGAAAGCGGGAATGCGGGGCAACAAAAGCGCCGTGCATCCTCCTCCACGGATGGACGGGCGCGTGCCCCAGCGAAAGCGTCGGAAACAGAAATGGTGAACCCGACGTGAAATTATTCTCCTCAATATGGAGATTAGTAGCGTTCGAGACACCAGTAGATTGACGTGTCACCGGATCTAGATATCCGGTGCCAGGTCCCGCCACACAAATAGCGGGCCTGTCGTAAAACTCACCGGAAGCCGGGGCAGTAGAACGTGGGGCACTCCATTCTGCAGTGTGTTGGCGTGGATCCATCTTATAGACGTGGAGAATGAAAGGATGTTGGGGCACTGGCTGTCAATCCATTTCCTCTCAGTGCTGATGAGTAGATCCCTTCGTTTCTCAGGAACCAGGTTGCTGTTACAGAGACGCGATCACCGTCCGCTCCCCGCCCACGCAGGGGAAGGGGAAATACCGCCACAACGGCCGCCACATCGCGGAATACGGTGCGCCCATGTCCCCTTTCCCCATCAGAGGTCATCCAGCGAAGGGTGATCAACAACCTCGTGTGTAGGTACGAGGAAGAAGGGGTCATCCCAACCCGGGATATGGCGTGCTTGGACCTGGAGGCCTCCAGGCCCCGCCGTCAACGCCGCCCTAACAGGCCGCGCAGGGAGCCCCTGCTCCCCACCCCAACATTCAACCGTTTCGAGAGCTTGTCTCCGGAACGCCTTGACGACTCCTCGCCTTAAGCTGAAGAGGCGGGCGCCGTCCGGCTCATCCCGCTCAGGGTCCCGACCCGAGGGCTCCAGGAGAGAGCTCCCGCCCGGCCGCGTCAGCGCCGCCGATCGGCCCCGCAGGAAGAGTAGGCAGGCTACGTCACTGCACCACCTGCACCAGTTCTCCTGACCCGACGTCAGCGCCGGGCCTGGGCTGAGGACGCTCGCCCGGGCGCGTCGATGTCGACAGCTACAGTGTCCCGAACCACCACCGACGTGCATCGTGAAGCCCCTACATATACTGAGAAAGGGCACTCCTTCACCCAACGAGGATCGAGACCCCAACCGCCCCACGGGAAGGCTGGGTTGACTCTCTGGGTTGCATGCCCAAGTGGTGATCGCCGCGAGCTAACCTGCGGTAATGTCACCTCGTACGGAGGTCCTCCCCGTACCACTACTCCACAGAGCGTGGGCCTTCCCCACTCCGAGGTTCATCATGGAGGCATGCCTCGTGCTACCCCCATCCCTCAGGAAGACCTGCCCCGTGACAATGACGCTCAGCACAGAAACATTTCCCACGCCCACTATACAGGGTATGGAGTCCATCCTCCTGCCCCCGACTGCCAACCTGAAGGCACCGTCCATCCGGTCCTTCTCCAACGCGGGGGCCCTCCCTACGTCCTCTCTACAACCGACAAAGGTCCTCCTCGCCCCAGAAACTCGAGGAGTGAAGGTCAGCCTCGCTCCACTCGCATCGACAATGGAGGTCCTTCCCATGCTCTTGCCGGTTCCAACAGAGGCCCCGCCCACATGGGTACTGTTCATGAACGTCTTCCCCATGTACCCTTCGACATTTGCCCCGGTGCCCCTCACACCCCGGCTATCTCGAGTGGGGGCCCTCTCCGCCACGACGCCAGCGCCTCCCCGAGGCTGCCTAATAGGGGTTAACCCTGTCCCGAAGAGCCACCCCAGGGCAGGACAGCGGGTCGTCGCCACAACAAGAAGAACCCCGGGAAGGCCCAGGTGGAGATCAAACCTGCCCGCTTCTCCGACTCGGAAGAAGATGCGATTCAACGATGGAACCTTCTCCTCGCTCCTCTGTATCAAGGACTGGGGCAGGAACCAGACGCGTTAGCCTCATTCTCCTGGAATTTGAGGTCCGCCAGATTCCCATCTCCCTCCGCAGGTACATCCAGGAGGAAGAAATCTTTGGAATTCCACAGGTCTCGACCGCGCAATCACCGCCTCTGTCATCAGAAGAGCCCTCTACCTCTACCAGAGATCACAGAGAGTTATTTTGGGGGCCAATTACGGTATAGCAACGACACGACCTGTCGCTGGTAGCCGCGACTCTTGTTCCGGAAGCTGTGGTTATCAGCCCGTCGTATCGTGACATCGTGGCCAGGTCACCTCACTCTTCGGAGGATGGCCCGGAATTCGGTGGCCAGTCAGCTGATTTTACGTATTCTCCGCCGCCGAGCTTACTATCTCAGAGGTCCTCCTCGGTACCGCTATCGGTCCCTCAGCCGCCCCCAGTTGACGAGTGGGGCAACATAGGGCCAGACCCTGAGTCCGAGCCCAGGAGCTTCTGGAGTATTCTTGCAGTGGATTACTTCCCAGAGAAGTTCTGGCCGACGGCGGCGTGGAATTTCCACATACCAGAGTCTCTTACCCCTGAAGAAGTGGGGTGCTTTTGTCGAACCCTATGGGTGACACATTTACGCCTTCGTTACGAACGAGTGGTGTACCCCAGAAGTCGAGAGCACTTCGAAGAAATCGGCGAGCAGTGCCGCCTGATCGATGCGGCCGTACTTCTTGTGGCCCAGCACCCTGAGTCGCCAGGCCACCAGAGCGCCCTTCAACGAAAATGCGTTCAGAGTCTTAAAGCACTCCGCAGAATCATCAGGGAAGCCACCCCCCATGTGCAAGTCCGTGGTTGGGGACATTATTCCTCTCTCCTCTTCGATCCTATCCGACGGCAGCCCGATTCGCTATGCGACATCGAGGACATGACCTCAAGAGGGGTTGCAGTCCACATGGCCGACGTTGTGGATAAGGAAGATGAGCTTGAGTTCCTTGATGGAGAATTACCATCCGAGGGCGTACCGCCACTGCTCGACCCATCAGGGAGAGTTACCCGTCAGCAGAGGAACCTGCTAGGTCTCCCTGTACCCACCGAGTCGCTGGTACTCGGTCGAAACACTGGCAATGGTAAGGAGCACGTCGGAACAGTCAAGCACTCCGACCCGTCCGCCTCTGCGCAGAAGACGGACGAAGATCCCGAGAAGGCTACGTTACGCTAGTTGCTTGCCGATCAGAAGAGGCTGGTTGACGAACTCTTGGCTGAGCGCGCCGCAAAGCGGCGACCCGACTATGGTAATCCCAGGCCGGGGCAGCAGGGGCAGGAACAATTCCCCCCGGTGAGATGCCTCTGGGAAACCCTGATCATGGTACTGCCACAAACAGGGCGGAAGCCAGAACGTATGGAAAGAGGGTGCGATACGTCTCGCCAAACCCCCCCGAGCGACGGGGCAATCTGAAGAATCCAATCCGGGTTCCCCCAGTCGCCCCACAGGTCGTCCAGCCAGTTGACCCACGAGCGGCCGAAGCCGTATACCGTGTTGAAGAACCTGGCAATGCACTTGTGGTTAGGGATCCCCGTCAAGACAGGGACCCCCACCCAGAGGATCTTATTGCGGCGCTCACAGCTCGCCTCGAAGCATTGGAAACGCGGCAGGTGGCGGTCCCACCGGATGGCAAGACTTATCCCGCGTGGGTGGATGATATGCCCGCACTTTCGGGTTTTGGGAACCCTACTTTCTCGCCTTTTAACGGTACAGGGGACCCGCCGCAGCACTTGGCTCATTTTTCTTCCAGGTGTGGCCCCATGCTGGGAACCTCGGCTCAGCAAGAAGCCGCCTAGCTCCGATGTTTTGTTCAGACATTGGAAGGTCCGGCATTCATCTGGTACAGCCAGCTCCCTATCGGATCGGTGACCGGTTGGGAGGTTCTTTGCTGGAAGTTCTTATACCAGTTCAGCTCCACCACGCGAAAGACCAGCATCGCGGATCTCTTCAAGTGCAAGCAAAGGCCTGATGAGCGGGTCGCATACTTCATCGCCTGGTGGAAGGGACTTACGTATTCCCTCGATATGCCACTGACTCAGGAGAAACTACTGATGATGTGTGTGGGGAACATCAAGACAGAGTTGGTACCCTCTCTGATTACCCAGAACAACCCTGGAGGGTTCATATATTTCTTGGATAAGGCTCAACGCCTTGAGGAAGCCCTGCAACAGGCCAGTCAGGCACGTTTGTTGACCCCTATGATCCCGGCCAGGAGGACCGCCAGGGATGAACCCGCCGCGGTGGCTCAAATAGAAGCCCCGAGGCAGCTAGAGTTGCTGCCGGTGGCACCACCCCCACAACCCCGCAGACGTCCTCTACCTCAAGCACATGCTCCTGCCTAGCAGCGACCGCCTCAGAACCGACAGGTTCCCCCGCGCAACGCGCCACCGCCACCTAGGCGAGACAATCAGGCGCCGCCTCCTCAGTAGGCCCCTTCGGCCCCTCGTCAAGGCCAGGCCCCCAAGGCCCCCTATCTGGAAATAAGGTACCATAACTATTTGTTCAACAAAAATCAGGTCCCTGGCTATTTCCAAAGTGCTCTAGAGCAGGGGATTGTGCGTCTGCCTGAGTGCAGAAGGCCGGAAGAGGCGCATCTCACCGATCACCCCAACTAATGACCTTATCATCGGATCCTGGGGCACACCCTCAAGAAATGATATGTTTTTAATGACTGGCATCAGAACCAGGTCAAAAAAAACTTAGTCAAGTTGGTCCCAGCACCAGCGCAAGTGGAAGGTGTCTTTGCAGGATCAGAGATCGGCAGCGACAGTGAAGGTGAGTGGCAGGAGGTCCCCAGCCGCGGGTCCCAGAAATACGACGATTGGATGGCTTGAAAAACCGTCGTCTGTGCCCATGGAATCATCCGGGCGTGCCTGAAGTAGCCAGAACCTTCAGAAGAAGTAGCCGGTGCCTCCACATTATCTTCACATTCGGCCTCTTCCCAAAAGGGCAAGCAGCGGCGACGCAAGAAGAAGCGACGCGCACCGCCAGTGTCGTCGTCATCCCGCACTCTCGGTGACTTTATGCCCCCTGAAATAGGGATTCCTCCCAGAATCCGCCCAGAGGTGAATGACTCCTCGAGAGACAGCCATGGGTACACTTAGGTTAACACCGTGGAGATGGTAAAGCCCTATATGACCCCAGACGAGGGGGAATTCCAGGCAGACCTCCCCAACGTTTCTAGCCGACGTCAGCGTCAGCGGAATCGCAACCGCGCCGGTCAGCGAGGTACCTCAGCAGGCACTTTTACCCAAGCCGTGCACGCTACTGAGACCAGGCAGCAGGCTCAGCACAGATCTCAGCACGCGCAAACCCATCCAACACCCTCGGCTCTACCTCCACCACCGTTCGTGCTACTGGATCGGGGGGAGCTGCCTCGTTCGTATCACAGTCAATCCTGCCCGACTACAGGCCAGCCTCCGCTGTCCAATCCTAGTCCGGCGACTACTTTTCAGGCTTTTACTAGTAGGAAGCAGGATGTACCCAGTACTAGTCAATCGCCGGTTCAGCCGGCCGGACCCGCTGTGCCTCCAAATGCTGAACAACCTCCTGTAAGCAGAGGCTCACGTTTAGCATGAAAGTACGATGTTCTGAAGCACCTAGCTGGCATTCCGGCGAGGATTTCTATCCTTGAGGCCCTCCGCCTGTCATCTGAAATGCGCGAGGCACTTTCCGAGGCTCTAAGGAGCCCCCTCCAGTTTGAGACGGAGGTAGCAGCTGCAGAATCCTTCCATACTGAGACGATTGAAAACGCCGAATGTCAGGCGGTTATCTCGTTCTCCGGTGAAGATGAAGAACCTCTTATACAGGGAAAAATTCGCCTGTTGTACATCACTGGACACTTCAATGGTGTGGAAGTCTGTCGCTGCCTCGTTGAAACAGGTTCCAGAATCAATCTAGTTCCGACCCGGATGCTGCAAAAGCTGGGTCTGTCCGAAGGTGATTTAACCCCCTCTGACCTCAGGATCTAGGGGTACGACAGGACAGAGCAAACCTCAGTCGGAAAGATCCGCCTGAAGACTCAGTTCGGTGGATTAATTGCCAGCAACGAGTTCATGGTTGTCTCTCAGGACACCGCCTACAAGGCATTGATGGGTAGGCCATGGCTCCATCTGCATGCAGCGGTCCCTTCGTCGTATCACCAGTGCCTCAAGTACTCGCTCAACGGTCGAGTAGGCGTGCTCCAAGGAGACGCGTCCCCTTTTGCTTCTTGTGAGGCCCGCTATCTGGATGCGGGTTATTACAAAAGTAAGGACAATCCAATCCTGGTAAGCGAGGATGAACCCGCCCCGGTCACAAGTGATCACTGGGAAAGCATGGATGACGCCTACATCCTCCTGATCCACCGGTTGAAGGCCACGACCCCTGACATGGGACAATGTTTTGTTGTTTCGGGTACGCAAGGAAGGCATGTTCTCGTGTCCAAGCGACAACGGAAAATCACCTCGTACTCCTACATCAACCAGGATCAAGTCATCCCGGAACCTCCTACCCCTGTACGGTACCGGTACGTCAAGCTGATGACAATAGCGGTGCGCCAAACGTGTCTCTTCCGTCGGGCTGGAATCCACCGACTCAGGCCGACACGTCACCACTGCTTTGATATCATCCAACGTGGCCCTCTAGGCCGAAGGCCAGATGGGATAGGGTCGACTGCCTTCATTGCTATGGTCTCAATGAAAAGCGAGTCTCCCGATGTGATGACTGCTGCTACCCAAGCCGGCACCAGCTGCCCCTCGGATTTTGATAGCCCAGAAGTACCCCCCGTCACAGGAAGTCCCCCCTCGGGTGGGGAGGAAGACTTGGGGTATGCTCCCCCAGCCTTTGAAGAAGGCGTCTCTACCACGGTTGATGAACTGGTACAAGTGAACCTTGGTAGCGAGGCAGATCCGAAACCCACATTGATCAGTGAAGCCATGTCCCCCGAGGAGCGGTAGCAGTACGTAGACTTCCTCAAACAGCACCGTGATGTGTTTGCTTGGAGTTACAACGAGATGCCAGGGCTAGATCCCTAGGTGGCTGTTCACCGTCTGGGCCTCTCGGCAAAACATCGTGGGTTTAAGAAGCCTCCCAGGAATATGCACCCTTCTCATGGTGCTATGGTTGAGGCTGAAGTTGACAAGCTAATCAAAGACAACTTCGTCAAGGAGGTCCAGTGCCCCAAGTGGATTGCCAAAATTGTTCCAGTCAGGAAGAAGAATGGGCAGATCAGAGTCTGCATCGACTTCCGCGATCTTAATCGCCACTGCCCGAAGGATGACTTCCCACTCCCGGTGACAGAGCTGTTGATTGACGCCACGACCGGGTTCCAAGCCCTCTCTTTCATGGATGGGTATTCCGGGTATAACCAGATCCGGATGGCCCCTGAAGACGAAGATCCCACTACCTTCAGGGATCCCCAAGGTACCTTTTTCTACTAGGTAATGCCATTCGGTTTGAAAAATGTAGGTGCCACTTATCAGAGGGCCATGCATCACATATTCAAACTGATTCTCAGGACATTGGTGGAATTCTACGTGGATGACCTCGTAGTCAAGTCATGCCAGCGCCAGGACCATCTCAAAGACCTTGAGAAAGTGTTCAGTTTCCTCCGTTCCCGTCACCTGAAGATGAACCCGCTGAAGTGTGCCTTCGGGGTCACCTCTTTGAGGTTTCTGGGCATTATTGTCAGATACCGAGGTATCGAGATCGACCCGGAGAAGATCAAGGCCATCAGCCAAATGCCTCCCCCGAGCAACATTCGGGAGATTCGAGGCCTTCAAGGCCACTTAGCCTATATACGCCGATTCGTCGCGAATCTGTACGAAAAGTGTAAGCCCATTTCCTGGCTCATGAAGAAGGGCGCCACCTATGAATGGGATGAGGAGTGTCAGACCGCCTTTGAGGAAATCAAGCAGTATCTGCTCCAACCTCCGGTCGTGATGCCACCCATCTCTGGAAGGCCGCTGGTCCTTTATGTGACTGCCCTGGAGAGATCCCTTGGTGCGCTGCTCGCGCAGAAGAATAATGAGGGTACTGAGAACAGTCTCTAAAATCTCAGTCGAATGCTTCTTGATACGGAGGTCAGATAATACCCTATCGAAAAGAGCTTCCTTGCGCTCGTCTTCGCCATGCCGAAGTTACGACATTACCTACAGCACCACGAGGTGCAATTGGTCTCCTGGGTAGACCCACTGAAGTACATCCTGAACCGCCCTATGCTGACTGGCCGACTAGCACGGTGGGAGGTGATTCTCCAGTAGTTTGATATCAGGTTTGTACCTCAGAAGGCCATTAAGGGACTGGCATTGGCAGAATTTTTAGCTGCCCATCCATCCTCCGCAGATCAATCCCTGGACCTGGATTTCCCTGATGAGAGGATCCTCTCAGTCGATCATGCTGCCCCGTGTTGGCAAATGCATTTCGACGGCGCCTCCCGGAGCCCCACCGGTAGGAGGCTCAACAATCCCAAGCTCAACAGAGTGGGCCTGGGTATTGCTTTCATTACCTCGGCGCAAGCCGTCCTGCCATACTCGTTCCTGTTGTCAGAAGGCTGTACGAAAAATGAGTCAGAGTACCAAGCTCTCATAACCGGCCTCGAGCTGGCCCTTGAGATCCATGTGCCCCATCTACATGTGAAGACAGATTCCGAGCTGGTAATCAAACAGGTTAATGGAGACTACGTCGTCAGGATGCCGGAGCTCGCACCGTTGCTGGAGTACACCCTCCGCCTAATGGCCTAGTTCTCCCCTTGACCAGAGGTTACCCAAGTCCCACGGTCACAAAACGGACAAGCAGACGCCTTGGCTGGTTTAGCCGCATCGCTCGCAGAACCCGAGAAAGATGATTTAATCATACATGTGGCCCACCAGAGAGTCATTGCCCCTGTCACCCAAGAGGACCATGATGGCCTGCGGATAAGCCATCTCACCGCCGGACCCTCCATATCGGGAGTCCCGGTTTCGTCAGACGCAGTGGTTGAAACCACCCCCGACTGGAGAGCACCTTTTGTCGAGTATCTCCAAAATGGTCAGCTCCCGGATGACCAGGCTGAACGCGAGCGAATCCAACGTCGTGCACTGCAATTTACCCTCTAGAGCAGCCTCAGTCTCGAACAGATACTCTATAAGAGGAGTTTCGATGGTGTCCTCCTCCGTTGCATTCAAGGAGGGGAGATACCTCAAGTTATGCAAGAGGATCACGCTGGTTCCTATGGCTCCCATCAAGCTGGACCGAAACTGTCCCATCAAATCCGGAGGTTGGGGTACTTTTGGCCCTCTATGATCCATGATTGCATTGGATATGCCAAGAGATGCCACGCGTGCCAAGTACACGCCAACTTCTTGCATCGGCCGCCGGAGCCCCTCCACCCCACCAAGTACTCTTGGCCATTTGTGGTATGGGGACTTGATGTAGTGGGACCGTATCCACCGGCAACAGCCCGCCAGTGTAGGTTCATCCTGACTGCTACATATTTCTTCTCAAAGTGGGCAGAAGAAGTTCCGCTCAAAGAGGTCAAGGCTCATTCCATCGTTGACTTTGTGAGCTCCAATATTATCCACCGGTTTGGAGTCCCTCGCGCCGTCCTCACCGATAACAGCACCAACTTCCGAGCAGCTGAATTGAATAAATTGTATGCTAAGTATGACATCCGGTCGAACCATACCTCCCGCTACCACGCGCAGGCGAATGGACAGATTGAGGCGTTCAACAAGACCCTCTATAACATTCTGCAGAAGATGGTTGGTCAGAATAAGAAAAGTTGGCCGGAAAATCTCCACAATGCCCTCTGGGATTACCGGATGACAACTCGCAACTCTAACCAGGTGAACCCATATTCCCTGGTGTATGGAGCTGAGGCCGTCCTACCCATTGAGATCCAGCTGCCGTCATTACGCACTGCAGTTTATGACCACCAAACATCTGAAGAGGTAGCCGAGACCCGTCTGGCTGAATTAGAAGCACTGGACGAGAACCGGCTTCATGCCTTGCACAATCTGGAAAGGCATCAGGAAAAGATAGTGAGAGCCTTTGACAAGAAGGTTCGTCTTCGCTCTTTTCTACATGGCGACCTCGTACTGGCCCTTCGAGCGCCAATGATTCCTGGTAGGAAACCGCCCAAGTTAGAACCCAAATGGGAAGGGCCTTATATCATCCATAAGGTTTACCCCAATGGAGCCTACTCCTTGGTGACCATAGATGGAGAGCGTATAACCCCTCTCACCAATGCCAAATTCCTCAAATGATACTTTTCCTAGGGAAAAGAGGTCCAGCACGACCCTAAACTGCGAGATGGTCCCGCATGACCCTAAACTGCATCCCCTTCCTTACTGCAAGACGTTAAACTGCTAGCCGGTCAGGCCTTATTGACCGAGGCTCAGCCTCAGGCCCCTTGGCCTCCTCGGGCCCCGGCCCCGTCTTCACCGCGAGACGTTAAACATCAAGCTGGTCAGGTCTCCCTGACCGCGGCCCGGCCTCAGTCCCCCTAGTTTTCCCTGATCTATTCTCTTTCGGGATTGTACAGTATGGTGTAGGACTACATCCTCATTCACATCGGATTACTCATCGTACCATACATATCCCCAAATGAGATGCTTCTTATCGTCCCACATGACGTTAAACTGCATGTCAAGAACAACGTATGGCTTGATTCTCATCTTCATGGGATATGTAGGGACGCTTGGACGCCTCGTCTTGAGCCTAGCCCCATGCTTTTCTCTTCCACTATTCCCCCTGGGAATAGTTTCCTTAGAGGATCTTTGTGTAGCAGGGAGTAGGATTTCTTGGCCCCGCTCATGCAACCCCGCCAGCACAAGGATTGAAAGGGTCGCAACATGTGCCCACTCTCGTTCTTCTATCATCCCACGTCCTCACCGCATGACGCTAAACTGCATGGCCTTCAAGAACTACGTATGGCTTGATTCTCATCCTTATGAGATACGTAGGAACGCCCGGACATTTCGTCCGTTGGCCCAGCCCAAAAGCCAAAATATGCCCCTCGGGTCAAGACATGGCAGGGTGCACACTTTTGCCCCGACTCACATCGAGCAGGCCTCGAACCGACAGCACGTCCCCCCTGGAGATGTTTGCCTCTTTCGTGGATGGATACAGCTATGCTTCTCCCACTCCCTGACTGGGATTCCATCATTTGTGTCACACCCAGAGGGACCCCCAAGAACGGCCTGGATACAATGCCCAAGGGCTCTCCTACCGATACGGGCCAACGCCCCCAAGGGTTTTCAAACAACAAGCCGATATAATTACCGCGTTGCGAATTTGGTCAGCTGTCGATGCTCATTTGTTGCTCCCATACGGGTCACCATAGGAATGCTGTGTTTCGAACATGGTCAACAATGTCCTGGATCTTTGGGTCCACCCCGAGATGTCCCAGACATCGAGTGCAGTGATTCATTCTGCCCCATCCCGAGGGGACAAGCTTCCCCCAGGTGGTGCTAACGATCGGGCCATGGCTCAGGATTCCTCAAAAGGGTGTACAGTGTGATGTGGGACTATGTCCTCATTCACGTCGGGATCATGTACCATGTCGTATGCCTCCCCATACGAGGCCCAGCCTCAGGCCCCCTAGCCTTCTCGGGTCCCCGACCCTCGTCCTCATGTAAGACGTTAAACTGCAAGCCAGTCAGGCCTCCTTGACTGATGCCTGACCTTAGGCCCCTTGGCCTTTCTGGGCCACGACCTAGGATTCCTCATAAGGGTGTACGGCGTGATGTGGGACTATGTCCTCATTCACGTCGGCTTCTTCGCCATACTACACACCTCCCTTGTTTAGAGGTATATTGCTCCCCATCTCGTCCAGTATGACGTTATACTACATATAGAGAACTACGTGTGGCTTGATTCCCATCCTCATGGGATACATAGGACCACCTGAATGTCCAAGATTCGGGTCCAACCCCATCTCTAGGGAATCCTCATCCCATCCTGGCCCCTTGGCCTATCCTTCCTCCATGAGAGTATTATATGGTGTGGTGTGGGATTATGTCCTCATTCACGACGGTCTCGTAATGACCACGCCATGTTCCCCCCCCTACTTAGATGTTTCGCCGGTACCTTTTTCGGCGGTTCACCAATGTGCTTAAGAGTACTCTGGTTTATTACCTGGAATTCCAAGCTTTACTCGGACACGTCCGCACCCGCTTTCCAGGCTTTGCGTATCCCTGCATCAGGGATTTCATCATCTCTCACACCCGGGGGGACCCCCAATAACGGCCTGGATACTATGCCCAAGGGCTCTCCTACCGTTACGGGCCAATTCCCCCGAGGGTTTCGGGCAGAAAATCGAAAAAATTCCGCGTTGCGAATATGGGCAGCGGTCGATGCTCATTTGTTGTTCCCACCTCAGGCTAACACGATACGGACGCTGTGTTTCCACCATGGTTAACAGTTTTCCTCTATCGCCACGCCAACCCATTAAGCCCAAAATGTCGAGTACATGATTCACGCCCTTCATCACTTCCTCATGTCCAAGTAGAGTCTCGGAACTCTTGGTACTTTTCCTCCGTGAACGTCTACGTGTTGGGGGAACAAGCTACATCAAAAGTGTCCTTCGGAACTCTCTTCTGACTCCCCCCAAGTATTGCGATAAGGATATTCCCCCCTTTTTTCCCACACCGAGTTTATCTCACATGGGCTTAGGGATTGGGTTGACATCTGTGCTTACTCGGGAGTTGTCACCACCCACGGTCCGAGCCCTAAGACCATAAACTAAGATTCTCATCTGGAACTACGTTCAAGACCCCTTGTATTTGGGTCTAGCTTGAGTTCAGCAAGTTCACCTCTCTGGTCTTGCCTTCAGGACCCCGACCACGGGATCGCGTGGCGTAGTGTAGGACCACGTCCTCATTCACGTCAGGTTTTCAATAGCTGCACCATGCACACCCCGTTCTGAGAGTTATTCCTCCTATTTCTTGTCCTGCATGACATTAAAAGGCATCCTTTAGTACTACGTGTGGCTTGATTCCCATCTTCATGGGATACTTAGGACCACCTAAATGTCTAATATTCGGGTCCAGCCCCACCTCCTAGTGATCTCCTGGTCTCCCGGTCACCTGGGCTACTTGGTCTATCCCTCTCCAGGAGGGGGATGTGTAGTTATGATACAAGGTTTTGGGCACCGTGCCCCCTTCCCCTGGGAATCTTCCACCTCTCGATCACCCTCAAGGTTGAGTCCCCTGACTCCTTGCAGTGGTTCACCCATGTATTAAGAGTACTCTGGTCTAGGACCAAGAGTGTCAGATTCAACTTGATCAAGTTCCTTCCACTTGTCAAGCTTCGTGTTCCCCTCCATTTGGGCTTCCATCACCTTTCACACCCGGAGGGACCCCCAATAACGGCCTGGATACTACGCCCAAGGGCTCTCCTACCGTTACGGGCCAACGCCCCCGAGGGTTTTGGACAAATAATCGATAAAATCCCGCGTCACGAATATGGTCAGCGGTCGATGCTCATTTGTTTGTCCTCATCTCAGGCTAACGCGACAGGATGCTGTGTTGCGAACATGGTCAGTAGTAATCCTCTATCGTCACGCCAGCCCCTTCAGTCCTTGAATGTTGGTTGCATGATTCACATCCTTTTCCACCCCATCATGTCCAGGTGGAATCTCGACACTTTTGGCGCTATCCCTCAGTGCACCTTTGCATGTCAGGGAGACAAAGCTGCAAATCGGCGTCCTTCGGGGCTCCCATGGTCCGAGCTCTAAGACCATAAACTAAGATCCATTCAGAACTATGTGTGGCTTGATTCCCATCCTCATGGGATACGTAGGACTGCCCAGACACCCTGTCTTCGGGTACATCCCATTTAGAGAGCTAGTCTCTCCCCCGGTTTCACCTCTTACCTCTATATAGGCCCCTCGGCCTAAGATTTCCCTCTCCGAATGGCGTACAATTTGATGTGGGATCATGTCTCCGTCAGTTGTGTTTTATAACACTGTGTGCATTTCCCACCTAGCATCGTCTCTTCTACGTCTGTACTGCATGACGATAAAATGAACGCTTGGTCCTATCATACGACCCTAAGCTGTGACATTATCGTCCTGGCCGCACGACGAAAAACGACACCGCATTGTGGTGACCTCGTTGTAGAGGACATCACGTTGGGTATTGGTCACGTGCCATTCCATTTGTCAACGCCCATCACAGCTTGATACTTGTGGTGACATCACAGCCTACTATTCTGGGCCTATCGCTTCACAAAAAAAAAACCATTCACCTTAAAGAACAAACATGATACATCAAATTCCGCTTCTTTTAGTGAAAGGGCCACGCCCGCACTCCCCTTTTCCCCTGGATCTGGTATCCTACCATTTCACCTTCTAGAACTACGTATGGCTTGATTATCATCCTAATGAGATACGTAGGAGCGCCCGGGCACTTCCCCGCGGGCCCAGCCTAAACCTTTGTGTTTGGTCCCTCGACTCGAACATTTCCCCAGAGGACGCATGGTAAGTCGGGCTTAGGTCCTCCTTCACGTCGGGTCTTGATGCCATGCGTCCCCTGCTCCCTTTACCCATTTATGGTCAAAGGCACCCTTCAGAACTACGTATGGCTTGATTCTCATCCTCATGAGATACGTAGGAGCGCCCGGGCACTTCCCCGCGAGCCCAGCCTAACTTTCGCTTTCGGTCCCTTGACCAAAAAACCTCTCCCAAGGAGGTTGCGCGGTGTGATATGGGGTTGTGCCCTCATTCACGTCGGGTTGTTCACCACGCCGTACACACCTCCTATTTCCGTTCATTCCAGGTGTTTGAGTTACTCCACCATGTGCCTCTTATGTCTCCTCTCACCCATGGTCCGAATTCTACGACCCTAAACTAAGATCTCCCAAGGGAAAGGAATCTGCTCCCTCTCTCTAATACGTTTCGTTGTCGTATTCTGATCCGCTCAGCCCACCCCGGTACGGTTGGGGGGCATTGGCGGCCAGCTGGTGCGACATTTAAGTCGTGCCGCTCTGCTTCCGGAACGGCTAAGGCGTTCCGGTTTGGTACGCCGATGTGGCTCAGCCGCGTCAGTTTTGTTCTGGCAGCACGCCGCCACCGCCGGTCGCCGGTTCCGCTACGCTGGCATGGTGCGCCGACGCCACTTTTAGCAGACCACCGTACGTGCTCCGATGGTCTGTTTTTCCCGTCGTCTTCACCAGCTGTCCTCCTGGGACCCGATCTTCACTGAGGAGGCTTCAAATTGCCTTTGCGGTCTCATTTCTTTTTTCATGTCAATCCACACATCGAAAACAATTTGCGGAGGGTGGTTGGTCGGTGTTTGTTCGGCCCGTGCCCTCCACGTTAGGCATTATCAATTGACCAAGATTAAACAGGGTATATAAAGAACAAACAATCAATTTTATTTAAATAAAATTGAGTCAAATCATTCCATGATCTCTTAAATAAATTTGTAGAATACCAGAATTCCCAACCCTCAATTAAAACATTCATGGATCAACTTGATAATGAGTTGATCCTCATTGTTTGTTTTCTTTAGAATGGAAGAAACACGGGAATTAGATTATACTTAATTAAAAACCCTACCTCGTAAAGACGTTGCATGACGTCGAGCTGTGGAAAGAGGCAAGCGTCGTGATGATCAGAAGTAATGGTAGATCAGGTCCGATTTCGTTGACGTCGGAGGAAGAGTCACCGTTGATGGATACATTCCCCGTGGTAGTATCTCCTCCCTTGATGCGGAGGAAGAAGAAGAGAAGGCACATCGTTGGTGACTTTATGTTCTCTATTGTAGGCGTTCTTTGTCGAAGAGTCATTGTTCTTCATCAAGAACATTTTTCGTTGGAAGGAGGGATCTCTCCTCCAATTTCTCCAGAGGTTTTTCACCACCCAAATTATTTTTTGTCCACAAATATTTTACAAGGCCCATTTAATAAAAACATTTTCATGCAAAAAGAAACAATTCAATGAATTTTTGACACTCGAAAATAATTAATGAAGGTATTAATTATATGGGTTGGAAAATTTAATAGAGAGAGAAGGGTGAAGGGTTTAAAATTCAAAAATAATTATAAACACCCAAATTAATTCAATCTATTAACTAAATGGGTTGGCACACATTATGAGAGGATAGTTGACCTCATTAATTCTTGGGAGGTGAAGGGGTTATACATTAATAACAAGGGGTTTAAATAGGGGAATGTTCGTGGGAGTTAAAGGGAAGGTGAAGGGTTGGGGTTTCGTGTGGACCCCACCACCCTTGGTCATACCCTCTCATGGGATGTTAGGTGGGGTGTGGCCCCACCTCCAACTTCTCTATGGAGAATTTAACATCCACATAAAATAAATTGTAACACTATAATTTATTTAGGACTTATCAAATCCCCATAAATTAACCACCTCATACGACAAAACGCAACTTCCCTTAAGATCCCCTTAAGCAATTACCAGCGCTGTGAGTTCATCGGTGCCCTTGGAAATCAATTCTGAGCACTGATTCGAAAGATAGAAACACCCACTCGGTCGTTCACTGAACGTACGCGATTCAAAATTCAGAAATTGATTTCGAGTACAACGGGCCTTGGAATCAAGTGTCGTTAGAAAATGCGGACTCGTAAAATTCCAAAGAAATTCAAAAAAAATTCCTTCAAATTTCCAGGACTTTACATTACTCCCACCCCCGGGATTTACATCCCCGTAAAGCATCAACACACACTAAGGAAAACAAAGTGGTACTGATCAAGTATCTGATCCCTTTTCTCCCCTGTGTTCTCTTGGAGGTTCTCGAGCTACTATCGAACACGCAGTAGATGAAATGAAAATCTATGAAGGACCCACTCCTGTCGATCCTTGACCTCCACCGGAACCACTGGGAAGGTCCTCCCGTCGTCGATGCCCAGCTCCCTGTGATCGATGACATTGGTCGGGTCGTGCACGTACCTCCTCAGCTGAGATACATGGAAAGACGTCACGCACCCGGTGAAACTGAGGTGGAAGGGCCAGATGAAGCCCATAGATAACTTCTCGCCCCTGAAAAATCTCCATAGTCCATGTCGAGGTGAGACCCATAAGAAAATGTGGTCTCTATCCTCGAACTCTAGTGGTCTTTTTCTCCTATCAGCATAAGACTTTTTTCTGTAATGTGCAGTCTTCATGCGCTCATGGATGATCTGTACCTCCTCCATCGTAGCCTGCACCATCTCTGGTCTTACAAGAGCTGCTTACAATTCCCCTTTGCCGAAAAAGAGAAATCACGTCTCATCCTCTGGATGAACTAGGTTCTTTGCCTAATACAGTCAGTCCTGACATGAATGGTACATTTCATGTCTTGGATGACGTCGTAAGGCCTCGAGGCTACAACCAAGAGATCCAACCGTCACTCTCACCTCCAAGGGTTGAGTCACACTGTCGACATCAGTGTGTGATCACTAGGTCTCCTGCAGTAGGAATATCAAAAGTGAGGGTCAAGTCAACAGTTTTAACCGGGACCTCTCATTATCAACCAAAAAAATGAACAGGAAAGTAAACATAAAAAAGATAAGTGTCTTTTATTACTGCAGCTCGAAGTACAAAGACACAAATACAATAACAACATGGAACTATAAGTACAAGGAACAAAAAGAATCCACTAATTTCTCTCCTGTCCACCTGCTTCTGGAGCTCTACTGCCTTTTCCACTACTCGACTATTGCTCAAGAACCCACCACTTCTTCTTTCTTGGTGGCTCATCCAATGCCTGCGGATCAACTATGTGGGGAGACAGACAGTCGTGTGCCATGTGACCCTTCCTACCGCAGGAGAAACACTATATGTTTCTGGTATGCTTGGCTCTGACCCCACCCCATGTGCCCCGCACTACTGATCCTATAACCCAAGATCACACATCTTCTGGTCTGGTCCTCTTGGACCCCTGCATCATCTGTCTACTGCATATAGATGACACAGATACTGATCAAAAATCCTGCAGCAAAGGCATCAGCTCCTGAACATGCTCGAGGTGTAGAGTCATTGGTATGAACTCCACCATGAAAAAGGCCTCAAATTCTCCCCATGTGAAGGTCAACTCATCAGAAAACTGGAGCATCCAGCTCCACCATCTGCCTACTGCTACCTAAAGGAGGCTGGAAGCAAAGATCACCATGATGTCTGTTGGTGTACCCACTATCCTGAAGACTCTCACCACAGCTTACAGCCAATCCCCAGCCGCCTGTAGGTCTATCTCTCCCCGGAACCTAGGTGGCCTCTGCCATTGGAACTCGTGCAGCGCGCTCAAGTGGCGTGCATCACCTGCTGCTGGGGCGGGTGGGATCGGTGGCCCAACGTATGGTAGTACCGCTGGTGCCTCCGGTGGTGTGTCAACTGTAAGAGGGCCCTGTACCGATGCCTCGTCGCTCGACAGGCTGTCAGTACGTACATCCCTCTGGGCTCTAGCTGGTCGTCCATGGAAAGAAATCCTGAAAGAAATAGATGTGACAGGGTCAAATGATTATACCTGGTGATCTGACCCGGTTTGAGCTGTTTTAAGGGAAAAACCTTTGAAAACACACGCGCAATTAGTGTTTTCATGCACTGAGTTGGAAATCAGTAGTCAGGGTCCTGGTGTATGGATACATCGGCCGCCCCCACCAACACTGGACTCCCTAAACTAAAAACCACACTTGGTACCCTTAATATTATTTCTTCACAGAAAATAAATATCAGAGTTATAAGTCCGGCGGTAGAACCGACTCCTCTGATACCAATTGTCATGACCCGTCCTCAGGGCACGTGTCGTGACTACCCCAAGCCCACCTTCCATAAGAAAGGGGCTGGCGACTAGCACCACAGGCGTAAATCCCAACTAAAAGGGAAGGAATTGCCTTTATGAAACAAAAACACACACAAACAGAGTACAAGAAGAAGCTACACTAAGTAACCATTAAAACAAACGTACTGAAAGTATAAGGGGCCGAAAATACAAGCCCAAAAGAAAGGTACATCATCAACTGAAAGTAAAGTACAACTCAAAGGACAATAGCTGAAAGGTAACAAGCAGCTCCTGGATTGTCCTCCGGCTTCCTACCTGAAGGGTAGGTACAAATTTCCTCCTCAGTACTCCACATCAGTCCATCTCCTCCGGGTACCGACTCGTCGTGAGATCCACCTCCACGTACCGTCTATCTCTACAAGACTCAAACACGATCAGTGATGTCCGTTGTCTACAACCAACATAACAAGGTGCGGGAAAATCTCGTGCAGGGGAGAGTATACGATACTCAGTAGGAACCCCGAGACCCTCAAGGTCTCACTAAATCCAACAAGGGTAATCACAAATAATGTTCTCAACATATAAACCTTACGTAGGTACAAGCCTATACTTATACATAAGATACCAAGTAACCCATCTCATCCATGAGGTATCACACAGATATGAAGTCGACTGATAACCACTACTTAGATATATTCCCATACATATACGTAAGTTATCTAGTAACCCATCTCAATCCTGAAAAAAACACAGAGGTCATTGACTTAGCTCAAACCAGGATTTTCATTATCGAAACCATAACTGCTGAAGAGCTCCGTCTCTGATGAGTACAGTTATCTTGTCATCAATCCGAGGTACTTCTCACTAACCTAAGACTTTTGAGGTACTCCTCCTGTCGAGTACCAAAGGTCTGCCACCTAACAAAGTAGTGTTCCTCCGCCATGGGTCTACTACCTCACACAGTAGTGCTCCCCCGTATAGCCTACAAAGGTAGACCTCCTGTCGAGTACCATGGGTCTGCCACCTCAAAAATTAATGCTCCCCTTCCATGGGTCTGCCACGTCACAAATTATTTCTCCCCACTAGGCTATGCAGGTCACTCCGAATCAAATCGGACAAGCAGTCATCAGGTCCCAGCCAGCTATAAGGTCTCTGTACTCCGTACGCTCGTCTCCAGGAGGGTCCGCTCCATGAGAAACAGGTTGATACTCCTAGTATCACAAAGTCCCACAATGATGTATCTCAAAGGACCGCCTCGTCATATGGGTCTTAACACAACAGTCGGCGCGTCAATCGGACGCCCGGTTTGTGGGTTATTAACCTTTTCGTCCCAGGGGCCCGGTTGGTTTTTTTGAACGAACCAACCCGACCGTATCTCAAATTTACCCCTACTCACATAGGGTATACTCATAGGGACCGTTTTCTCAACTTGATCTCCAACACCGCTGACTGTTCGTCAAACGAACATTCGGTCTGAAAGTTATCGACTTTTCCGTTCCAGGGGCCCGGTTGGATTTCGGGTACAATCCAACCCGACCATACTCCAACTACGTCCAAACCTCGAGAGGATAAGCCAAAAGGTCTGTCTCATTAAGAGGAATTCAAAAATACTCAACGGCATGTCAATCGGATGTCCGAAACTCAAGATATAGGCGTTTCCGCCCTGAGGGCCCGATTGGTTTCATGTTCGAACCAATCGGCCGTACCCAAACTTTTCCTAAACCTTGAGTGTAATATACCGAAATGACCGCCTCAATCCAAGGATCGCATTGCAACTGACGGTTCATCGATTAGAGGCCCTTATCCCATGTTATGGGAACTTGAACGAAACTCCACGAAAATAGGGGGTTCGGGCCCGGTCCGACCTGGCCCGATACCCCCTGGGTCGGCCTGATAGGACGCGGCCCGGCCCGGCTGGCGTGGCGCGGCCTAGCCGGCGCTGGCGGTCCAGTCCGCTCGGCCCACCCTGGTCCAGCCGGGGGGGCGTTGGCGGCCAGCTGGCACGACATTTAAGACTCGCCCCTCTGCTTCCGGAACGGCTAAGTCGTTCCAGTTTGGTCCGCCACCGTGGCTCAGCCACGACAGTTATGTTCCGTCAGCGCGTCTCCACCGCCGGTCTCCATCACTGCTCCGCCTGTGTGGTGCGCCACCGCCACTTTCCGTGGACCACCGGACGCACTCCAGTGGTCCGTTTTGCCCGCCGTCTTCACCAGCTGTCCTACTGGGACCCGATCTTCACTACGGAGGCTTCAAATTGCCTTTGCTGTCTTGTTTCATTGTCGTCGTCAATCCACACATTGACAACAATCTGTGGAGGGTGGCCGGGCCGTGTTTGTTCGGCCCGTGCCCTCTGCTTTAGGAGTTATCAATTGACCAAGATTAAACAGGGTTTATAAAGAACAAACAATCAATTTTATTTAAATAAAATTGAATCAAATCATTCCATGGTCTCTTAAATAAATTTGAAGCATACCAAAATTCCCAACCCGCAATTAAAACATTCGCGGATCAACATTGTAATGAGTTGATCCTCGTTCATTGTTTTCTTTAGAATGAAGAAACAATGGAATTAATCATACTTAATGAAAAACCCTACCTCATAAAGACATCGCACAATGCCAAGCCGCAAAAAGATACAAGTGTCGCGATGATCAGATTTCACGGTAGATCACTGCCAATTTCGTTGATGTTGGAGGAAGAGTCATCGTCGATGGAGACATTCCATGTGGTAGTATCTCCTCCCTTGAGGCAGAGGAAGAAGAAGAGAAGGCACGTCGTCAGTAACTTCGTGTTCTCCGCCGGAGGCGTTCTTCGTCGAAGAGGCATTGTTCTTCGTCAAGAACGTTCTTCCTTGGAAGGAGGGAGCACTCCTCCAATTTCTCCAGAGGTTTTCTCCCACCCAAAATATTTTTTCTCCACAAATATTTTACAAGGCCCCTTTAATAAAAACAATTCCATGCAAAAAGAAACAATTCAATGAATTGTTGACACTCCAAAATAATTAATGAAAGTATTAATTATATGGGTTGGATAATTTAATAGAGGGAGATGGGTGAAAGGTTTAAAATTCAAAATGAATTATAAACACCCAAATTAATTCAATCCATTAACTAAATGGGTTAGCACACATTATGAGAGGATAGATGACCTCATTAACGCTTGGGAGGTGAAGGGGTTATACATTAATAACAAGGTGTTTAAATGGGGGAAAGTTCATGGGAGTTAAAGGGATGGTTAAGGGTTGGGGTTTCATGTGGACCCCACAACCCTTGGTCATACCCTCTCATGGGAAGTTAGGTGGGGTGTGTCCCACCTCAAACTTCTCTATGGATAATTTAACTTCCACATAAAATAAATTGTAACACTACAATTTATTTAAGACTTATCGAATCACTATAAATTAACCACCTCATGCGAAAAAACGCAACTACACTTAAGATCTACATAAGTGATTACCGGCGCTGCAAGTTCATCAGTGCCCTCAGATTTCAATTCTGAGCACTGGTTCGAAAGATAGAAAAATCTGCTTGTTCATTCACTGAACGTACCCAAGCTAATCTCCGGAAATTGATTCCGGGCACACCGAGCCTCAGAATCAGGTGCCGTCAGAAACTGCGGACTCGTAATATTGCAATGAAATAAAAAAATCCCTTGACATTTCTGGGTATTTACATGAAGGTTCCAGAAATTTCAATATCAAGCATCACATTTTTCTAATCAAAATAATCACTTTAAATATGAAATAAAATTTAAAAATTTGAATTGCACTAGAGCTGTTCTATCCCATACTAGTATTGAGGTCTTAAAAGCCTTTGATAAACATAATATGTCTTAAACAATTAAAACGTAACAGTTCAATCAAAACAATTCATTTTAAACCATTTTTTAACACCCAACAAAAATTCCATATTTGAGTAACACCCTGTAACCCAACCTCACTCAAGCCTAACAAGAAAGTGAAGGCCCAACAAAAGCCTATAAGGAATACAAATAATTTATTATAAAGAAACATGGTTCTCTATCAATACCCAAAATTGCGCTAAAAATACACATCCCCCAAATGTCTACAAAAACACAAAAAATAAGGTATTCACCATATACCTCGTACTCTTACGATTCTCCTCATCTGGTAAAAATCTTTAATTTGGTCTAGAACAAGGTAGATCTACACAATGCGCATAAATTCTGAAACTCCTATAACATGGTCATGAATGGAAATAAAGACGAAAGGCTCAAGAGTAATCATGATCTTACAAAGGGGGTTCTAATGGATCCAACGAGGTTCAAATCTGACTTCGATGAATAATCATGAGTAAAATGATGTTTAAGCGGTTATTTTGTAGAGGTTCGGTCCATAACCCGAAAAAATGAGACTACTGACAAATTTAATAGGAAAAAAATATCACGACCTATAAATAAGTATACATTCCACGTATACTCTTTAACTATTCATTTGGAATATTTTTCTACTGATATACATTCCTGGACCCACAAACATGGCTACACAGTGTGTACTAGGCCATACACAGCGTGAAAATGGTTAAAACTATCTTCCCTACCGACACCCCCACATGCCATGCATACCCATAACACATAGCCATAGTACACGACATGTACTTTGGATTACAAGGTGTGTAACCCTAGGTCAGGCTGTATGACCATAGGTTTCTAGTACATGGCCAGTTTTCCCCTATTTTCAAAACAAACTCAAGGGAGAAAGAAAAAGAATCATGTACCTCAAATTAAGAACCGCTTTCTTACAAATTGGGTGATAATGAGTATTTAGGGTAATAAAATTTAAGAGGCCAAAAATTCAGGCATCCTAAAAATTTACATACCAAGAAGGCCTCATTGTTTAGCCAAATGGTCTTCCAGACCATGCGCCTACCATTTAAATCTCTTTCCATGAGAAAAATAGGCCACATTGTTTACCTAGAGGGGCACCACATCCATGTGCTTTGACATGAATCTTGTATAGTACCACTGTCTTAGTATCATGGTTAGTGTGAGAGGGCCCCACACCCATTCACAAGGTTGTATGACCTAGTTAGTGTCACTGGGCAATGTGTAATGTTTACACTAGGATAACACATAATTTCTTCTAAACATGCGCTAACCATGATCCTCATTCTATCCAGCCAAAAGAATACTATTTTTTTCAAAACACTAGAAAATTTTATGAAATAATGTTATGATAAAAAATAAAAGATAAAATACCTCAAAATAACACTACAAATGTGACATTTGTGATATCATTAGACGGATAAATGTGAAGGAACTATAAGAAGAGAAGGGTGTGAAAAGTTTGAGTTGAATTTGTGTGGAATCATACAAACAAACATAAAAATGAGATACACATTATTATAAGATGTAAAATCATTAGTTAGAGGTTTCATATAAAGTGCATCGATCATAGTACAATATGAAGATCCAGAAGTCAGAGATCTGATATATCATCAGAAAATTATATGTTCAGTACATCTGAAAACATTTTCCCGACAAAGGGAAATTGAAAAACGTTCATCAAATTCAAAATGTAATTGAGTCCATCAGATGGAAGAATCTAGTGTTGTTTCAGCATACATAAGAGTAATAAGGATCTTTACAAAGAGTTTTTAAATTCCATAACAATTGATATGATGAGTTTATCATACTAATTTTTCTATCTAGTGATGTTATGGAGCTTGATGAAGTTTTTTAACATCATGAATTTTATAGAATGTTTGAGAATCATTTCAATGAAATAAAAATGTGTGGGATGTTTGAAATTATTATTCATGTAGGTGGAGGAAAATATTTGAGTTCTTATATTTTTTCAAGGAAGCACACCTATAAAATATGGTGTAATCATATGGGAAATTAGGTTATGAAACTACCTATATGTGAAGGAGAAAATGCAATGCATCATTTTTTCCATAAGAGTCAAACTAAGATCACAATGAAGTTTCAAGGAAAAAAGGATTTTACAAGAGTTGTTAAAGATCTTGAAGACTATACATGGGAAATGGTGACCGAACATGCTTTTGGAGAAAAATAAGATTTGTATATAGTGGATCAGAATAGAAGATTGAAAGATCATATATCTTGGGAATATAACCTATTATTGAAAAAGGTCATTTCACAAGGGGTATAACCAATTCTGAATAAAATGGATACAATTAGATTTTTGGGGGGTATAACATACTCTAAAATAAGATCTAATAGATTATGGTAGAACTAGGGTTAGGTGGAGGAAATATTATTTGGGTGTAGAACCAATTTATTCATGGGCCTTTGTAATCTTGAAAAAATATAGAAAAAGAATCTATATTGGGGGGGGACCATTATATAAAGGATTAGGTATTTGTACCGAATCTTATAAATATTATTCATCAATCTGTCTTTATATTTTTTGCATATGAAATGTGAGGTTGAGAGTTATATTTGTGTGGATCCTCAAAAAAATTCTAATTATGATTTTTTTTTCATTAGAGATGTTTTAAAAACATTCTAATCCATTTACTGAAGTTTCTGAAAAATGTTGACAAATGATGCTTCTCTAATTATCAACACCTCAGTTACCTACATTTTTAAGAAATATCAATAAATAAATACTGCTAAATTTGTGATGCTTATAAATCTATCTATTTGGAGACACCCCATTAAGATTTTTTTTTTAATTTTGGTAAACAAACATCACTAAAATAGTGACACCTACAAATGTCATAGTGTAGAACACGATAATTATAGAATTTTTTTAGAAACATCCGTAATTATGATCTCATTCATCGACGTTTATAAAAAAACACATATATTTTTTTCTTTTAAATTTATATTTTTCACTTGTAAAAATATGTAATATATTTTATTCACCACACCTCACCCTCCTTACCCCACTGTACAAACAACACCCCATCCTCCCACAACCCCCACCCTCCTCACATGCTCCACCTTCACACAGTGTATAAGGAACGACCCTCCCCTATCATGTGACACAAGGAATTGGATCCCACACTCACCCTCTATGGTTACACTACCGCACAAGAAAAAACAAACTGCCACCAAAAGCATTTGAACTAACACCCAGGTTTATACCTAAATAATTGACCAACTCACCTATTCTAGTTTTGAATATGTAATTGTATTATGTCATATATATATACATATATATAAACAGAGTATCGTATTTCAAAAATTAATATTATATATATATATATATTAATATACATATATTAATATTTATATATTAATATATTTGTTTATATGTTTATATTTTATGTATATATATATATATATAATATTATATTATAGTTTTCAGATATATGTATATATTTTACATATATGTTATATATATATATGTTTATCTATCAATAGGATTGTATTTTATCTTATATATACATGTGTATTTTAATTTTATGTATATATATATATATGTTTATAATTTTGGTTTTTATTTTATATAAAAATACATGTTTTTATAAAATATATATGTGTGTGTGTGTTTATATTATATATGTGTGTGTGTTTTATATATATTTTTATATTATATATATATATATATGTATATATATATATATATATTTATATATATATATGCTTATATATATATTCATATATATGTGTGTGAGTCTATATAAATATATATGTATATGTACACAAATATATAATTATTTAAAACACTGGAAAAAATTTCATTAAAATAGCCTCACATTCTTAAAAACATGACTGAATTTAAAAAACATATCTGTTTTTATATATCAATATGTGTGTGTGTGTGTGTGTTTATATATATATATATATAAATATATTTATACATATACGTGTCTGAGTAAATATATATTAATATATATATATATATATATATATCTAAATATACGTGTCTGTGTTTATATGTATTTATATATACATGTTAGTATTTAAAAAATTACTATATTATATATATGTATAATTTTATATATTAACAAATGTATATTAATATATATGTTTATATTTTATATTATATATATATGGGTATATATTTTATGTTTATATATATATATATTATTAGATATATATGTTTAAATTTTATGTTTAAATTTAATGACTATATATTTGTTTATATTTTAAATATTTTATTTGTTAATTTTTTTTATATATCATATTTTTATATTAATAGATATATGTTTATATATATGTTTATAGATATGGGTGTGTGTGTCTGTTTACACACACACCCACAGAGATATATATATTTTTGTGTGCGTGTAAATATATATGTGAATGTATATTGGTATATAATTAGACATGTTTGAAAACACAGGTAAAAATTCCACATAAATAACCACAGTTTCTTAAAAATTCTACTAAATTTAAAATATATATGTTTTAATATAAACATATATGTATATATATTTATATATTTTTATATATATCCGTATGTTTATATGTATATATTTAGATATATATATATATGTGTCTATGTTTAAATATATTAATATATATATATATATATATATATCTAAATAAATATTTACATTGATGGAGGGAAATGAGCTATATAAATAAATATATTTTTAATGATGTTTTCATAAAAAAGTCACTAATTTAGGTTTGTTTATTTAAAACATTAGAAATTTAGCTAAGATTCCTTAAAAATGTGGCTAATTTAGAAATTATTTCCAAGAAATGTCACTTGTTTATAAATATATTTTGGAAACATCAATAATATATTGACGTTTTTTCACAAAACGTTCTCAAATTAATGACATTTTCAGAAAACATTGCTAAATTAGTGATGTTTTTAGGAAGCGTCACTATATTAGTGATGTTTTCAGGAGACTCCATTAAATTCGTGACGCATTTTTCAAAAAACATCAATATATTTAGAAAAATAGTGATGTTTTAAAAAGCATTGCTATGAAAATGTCACTAAATTACATTTTTTTGTAGTGCATTTCTCTATGAAGTTTGAATGTTTAGGAAAAGTTTCCTTCCAATATTAAGAAACTTTTTCATATAAGGACAGGGATCACTAGTTCACCCTCTCTTTCTTTTTATGATCCTATACCAATCATATAACTTTAATTGGTATTAGAGGGTAGGATCTATATAAAAGATCAAATTATTCCTTGAGGATAGAGAATATAAGTTCTGTAAATAGTATGGGTTTCTCGATATTTAATGGCCAAAACAATCACAAGTGTAATAATTAAATGTTTCCATATATTATATCTCTTGTTCATGATGTTAGAGAAGTAATAATATTGGGATTTCATCTCATCAGTGATGGTTATATGACTAATGCTGATAAGATATATTTGGAAGTTGATGGTGAAGCATAGAATGAAATGTTGATGTCTCTTATAGAAAATGTTCATACAAATATTATGGGGTTTACAAAGTCTAAAAAATGTTAGATAATTTGAGAATAATTTATAAAGGGAATGAAAATGTTAAATAAACTATGATATAAATTTTTAAGAGTGGGTTAGAAAATATTAATATGGATTATGAAGAAAGTAATCATGAATACATAACAATAGTGAATGATATTTTAAGCAATATACATCATTTTGGGAAGAATATGGAAGATTCTACTATTAATAAAAAACTAATGAAAAACATTCTAGATTAATTTATTGCTAATGTGTTAACTTTAGAAGAATGTGAATATTTATATTTGGATTAAAACTAGAACATTTTCATAGGATATGAGATAAGGAACATAATGGTCTTTAAGAAGAATGCTATGGAAGAAATATATTTTAATGATTTGTTAAAATGTCTCATAGAGATATATATGTTTTAGAATAATAAAATGATTTAGAAGAAAAGGAAAATTAAAAGGGCTTCAACAAAGTCACTACTATTCTTTAAAATAGATACAATAAAGAAAATTGTAAAGGTAAAATTTCTCTTAAATGTTGGAATTTTAATGATAAATAACCATTTTAGAGTATTTTATTATAAATTAGTTTGAAGATTATGAATTAAAATATGAAGATAATAATTTTGAGAAATAAAAGTTCAATAAATTGAATAAAACATTTAATTATAACAAGAAGAAAATATTTTTGAGAAAAAGAGAGAAGGATGATTATTCACAAAGAAATGAATATGATTGTTATATCAAATTAATATCTAATGTATGAATAGAAATTTATTTATCTGATAGTGATGATGGTTGTATATATAGAACATAACACAAAATGATTCTAAATGAAAATTTAGATATTATTTTAAGAAAATTATACAACTCAAGAAGGAATGAAATAGTTGAAAAATTATTTAAGAAAATTACTTTTTAGAATGGCTATTAAATAGAAAAAGTGAAGATCAACAATAACGTGAATAAAAAAAATGAAATTTAGTGTTCTTGAGTGGAAAATATAAAGTTATAAAGAATTATTACTCAATTAGTAGAAACATAATAATGTAGAGAAATCATTTTTTGGAAAGTGAAAAAGAATACGATAAAGTTAGTTGAACTATAGAAGATGGTTAATGTGATGAAATGAATTTATTTTTGTGAAATAAGAAGAGTTATCAGAAAAAAATTTTTTATTAGAGACCAAAGTGAATTAAGAAAGACCAGATATGAATTAACTAAATCAAGTGAGGTTAGTGGTGAATATTCACAAGCTGGTGAAAATAAGGGTTCATAGAGAAGGTTGTTTCATTACCCAAACAATATCAATGTACATTTTCTTCTAATAAAAACATAGCTCCAAAAGTTAATATTACTAATAAATAATTTTATAATAATAAACCATTGAAATCATCAAGGAAGTATCTCCCTGATAAAATTCACCCATATTTTGTAAAAAAATAATAACACAAATATTTAGAGCAGTAACAATATCAATATAAAAAATCAAGATATAGAGGTCATTGATGGTGTTATGGATTTTTAGGGAACTAGAAATACTCGTGTTATTCAAATATGAATCTACTAGAAAAGTGTTATAAATTTAGGTGGATATTAATTAAAAGAGATGAACTAAATTTTCTTGAATGAACAATAATAATGAAAAGAAAGCTAAAAAAATTATGTGTTCTAAAACATCATGTGAGGTGTGTGATAAGGGTAAGAAATTAAAATAAGAAACAAAATTTTATGAAACATAATAAGGTTAAAAAATTTGATATGGTAAATATATGGTGATTAGTAATATATATATATCAAACGACAATCACCTGAAAGATATGGAAGTAAAAAAAATTACTCAGGAAAATGGGAAGAAAAAGGTTTCAGAAAATCAGAACAAGGTTGATAACCTATTATCAATAGATATAAAATAAAAAATTTATAATAAATGAATGAGGTGTGAACAATATGGGCATGTTAGGAAAAAATTTATGACTATCTTACCATCCCCATAATAAATAATGTAAATGACGCTACACACTAAACGTAAGAAATATGTTATGAATGATGAAGAAAATTTGATAACTACATCTAAAGATTATATATATTAGAAGAAATACATCACAAAATATATAAAGTTTTACTATAAGAACAAATGTACAAGACATGAAAAATAAAATGAATTTGATACAAAGAGATTATTCTTAGTCAAATCATTACTTGCTAAGATCATTTATGTTACTCTTTATTCCCAATATACATGATTATTTTTACCAACTATTATAGAATTGAAGGAGAATATTTAAGGATGATATATGATTGATATATAAGTATTAAAACAATAAGAAATATTCATCAGGGAGCACTACTATTTTTTAAGAACTTTTAGGTACCACATAGCTAAAGCCCTTTTTCTAAGAAACTCATGTGATAAAAATTTTTATTTGGAAATGTTTTCAAATTTATGGGATAAAGCAATATGGTATAAAATGTTATTGATGTTACCATTTGAATTTTATTTTACATATGGAGGATAAAAAACACAATAAGGGTAAAAATGGTTAAACATGACATTGGGAGAAATTATTGAGAACACATATTGAATTTGAATATATTTGATGTCGTGTTGTGATATTGAAAATGAACTTAAGGGGGGGGGGGGGGTATTGTATTTCCAATGTTTGTTTTGTTGAATATTTTTTCAATATATTGATATTATTTTGGATTGAAACTTAATTTAGAATGTTGGATATGTTTGAGAGAAGATATGTAAGGAACTTTATATGCAGTAACAATGAAGATGTTTGAAGTTATATAAGGATACTAACAAAAAATAGGGAGATGTTTTTACAAATTGTGTGGTTACATATTTTTTTAATATATAAAAAGTTAGTTTAGTAAAAGATACATGATAAAGTTATATAAGTTTTAGAGAAGTGGTGTATGGTAATGGAGTGAAAGAAAGTTTACTTAACATTGTTAGAAAAATTTCATTACTAAGTTAGATGATGTTTTCCCAATCTTATAGTTTGTAATATCATCATGATTATCATTCTCTAAAAATGGGTCCAAAGGGTTACATTGTGGTCCATAGAAATTGGGTAGAAGACTGAGGAAATTGGACGTAGATCACCAGATATATTTGATCAGATGGAGATACAAATTATGCTTGATATTACCATTTTATAAAATTATTATATGGATGTTCAAGTTACAGGGTCAGAGTTTAAGTTGAATGGATATTGATCAATAATGTTACAACTATACAAATCATTCATATGGGGGATGGTTTAAAGTTGTTAACATATGAAATAGTATAATTTTATTAAATGAAGGATTGAGTTATGAATCTCTAAAATGTATTTATATTCAATCTATGTTACATAGTTCCATCGGATGGATGAGAACCATTCTATCCATTAGACACATATTCATTATCATTATTGTGGATAAAATTATAAAAAGGGTTCTACAAATAGTAAACTATAATATTATAGTGCTTAAGGAAGATTTATCTGATAGGCACATGAAATATCCAATATAAATTGATTTGTGATGTACATAGATGGAGTAATGTAAAGGCACTCAAAGTATAGGGGGAATACAAAGATTGATATGAACTTGAGTGAAATCAGATGGTTGAACATTAGACTGAGATATATGATGTTATCAGATATATTATAATTGATTAAAGGATATGTATGAACATAACTAGCTAGAGATTATTATAAAGACCTAGAATATAGAGATACAAGATGTCACTAATAAAACAAATGCTAAGTACATTAGATGAATGTTACTAAAAAATGGAATTGAAATAAAGTTCCATCGGATGACTAAATTATCGTAGTTCATCAGATTAATTAATATGGCGTTGTTTCATCAGAAAAAATATTTCATAGGAGATTTAAAAAGAGTATGAAAACATCATAAAAATTATAATTCTAGGATGATCGTTCAAAACATGTTATTTATATAGTTTAATGAAGTACATGGAAGTATGTTAATGTCTTAAATGTTCTAAAATGTTTGAGAAATATTCTAGTTAAATCAAAATGGGTGGTAAGATAAAAATTCATGTTTTATTTGGGTGTAAAAACACATTTTAGTTCCTGTGGATTTTATAGGAATAACATTTTTATAAAATTCTGAAATAGTTTGGGAAATAGGGTATGGAATTTCTCATATATGGAAGAGTGGAAGTGAGGAATAATTTTATAAGTGAGAATACAAAAAAGGTTCCTACCTTGTCATATAATAGTTCTGTCAGATTGATTTTCATTATATAGATCAGATGTTGCATCGTGTTGAGAAGCATTAGATGAAGAGAATGAAGTGTGTGAGTTTTTTATCGGAGTTCCTACATGGATGAATAAGTTTCACCAGAACAAATTTTTTACATCTATTAGAGAAAAATCCTATTGAAAATATTATAGGGAAGTTAATTGAATAGATCACATTAGGAGTAATTATGTTTAGTTTACGAGTATGGGATGAAGACCCATTAGATAGACGGTATACCAGATGGATTCATTAGACAAAAAATTTTAAATAATATTTTCAGACATGTTTTGGAAAAGTTTGGTTTAACCATAAAATGTTCTTCCCCAGAACAAGAATATGTTTCAAGGTATAGTAATTTGTAAGAGAGTTATTGGATATCTTGAATACTATACATGAGAAAAGGGAATACAACTTTCTTCGAGAGAAATAGAATATGTTTCTATTGTCGATCAGAAATGAAGAAGTAAATATCTTGTTGTTGGGGTATAAATAGTTAAAGAAAAGAATCATTTCTATGGGTATAACTGATCGTGATGAATATTGATATAGTTAAGAAAAATGGGGGTATAAAAAATATGAAAAAATGGAAATTTTTGGGGGGGTAGTACCTAGGTTAGTAGGAGGAACAATTACTAGTGGTGTATAACGAGTTTTCTTATGTGACTATGTAATACTGAAATAAGTTGGCAAAAGAATCCCTTTAGGGGAGGATAACAATAATGAAAAGGATTAGGTATTTATACTTAACTGTTTTAATATCACATGTTGTTCTATAGTTATATTTTTTTTATATGAAAGGTGAGGTTATGATTTATATATGAGTTGAAAATAACTCTAAAAAGATTCACATGTTAAGAAAAGTTTATTTACCATGTTAAGAAACATTATTTTAAAAATAAAAGAAATAAATAATTCACCTATTCCCCTCTCAGTGTTCCTTGTTTTTATCATGGAACTTAATTTTTTTAAAAAAATAAACCTGGGGTGAATGATGAAATGATTTCACATTATATAATTTATCAATTAATTAAATGAAGAGTAAAATTTTAAGAAAAATATATAACTTAAAATCATAATTTAATATTAAATCAATCACCTTCCACATATTATAATTAAAATCAACATAATGAAACTAATTTCAATTAATAGAAATCAAAATAAAATAAAATAAACCCCCTTTAACTAATTATGACAAATGAATTTTTTCAATCCTCTCTGGCGAAAACACATGCTTTAAACATTTCTATATATAAAATAACTCAAGGATTTAACTATATTTTTGTGCACCCATGGATGATATTTCAAAAACTCATTTATTAAAATTGATATATAACTACATTGATGGTTGATACATAAATGTTTGAAATGATTACTTTATATTTTATAGATTGAGACTAGATGAAGAAGATTGTGAAGAGACGATAAGAAAAGATTAAAACTATTCCATTATTTATTATAAAATGTGTTAAATGATAAATATAGAGAGCTTTTGGATTCTGACGCATTAAATGGAAGATACAAAAGGGATACTAAGATCTCAAAAATATTCTAGGATTTCTCCAATAAGAAAAGAGTTTGAAATTCCTTTATTTTTTTATTTTTTTCCATCCTATAAAATTTATATTAACTCTTTTATTTTTTAAATACTATTGATATAATGTAGACTAGTAGTAGTAGTTGGACACTATTTATCTGATGTTTATAAATTGTATACATCATTCTTAATTCACTCTCACACTAATAATTGTAAATACTAGTCAAGGGGAGTTTGTAACCCTAGTTATACTCTTAGTCACTATATTTTTTCTTCTATATATGTTATCATTTTTTCTCTAACCATTCCCTTGAACAATTCATCATATGATTAAATAGGCTGATTTGAGTTATGAATTCCATATAATGAATTTAGGGATGTAATTATGTGTATTTTCATGATTGAGGAGTTAGCTTTTTTATTAACCATGTTGGGAATGATGGGTAATGTTCTTGTAAGGGACTATAGTGTTAATGTATTCATCATAACTTTAGAAAAGGTGAAATATAGTCAGATAAATTATATTAATTTGATTAAGTGAAAAAATTTGAACAAATTAATATTAATAATATTGAATGACATAAAATATCTGATTAAATATTTATTTAGTAAATTCATTTTACACAACAAAACTTTTGTTTTCACTTTCAAACTCTTAATCATATTTACTATTATTATTTAATAAGTAAATACATAAAAGATAATATATCATAAAAATATTAAAATTACTTAGTATATAGTGAACTCTTTGAGGGAAAACCCGATTTTTTAAATTATATTTCATTCCTTAGTTAGATAAGATGTCCATTTATTGATATCTTGAAACTAGGTTCAAAATACATAAAATATAGAAAATACATGATGCACATAGAGATCCATGATTATAAAAAGTTATAAGAAGTAATAAATTGAATTAATGATAACTTATTTTGACTATTTTAAATGTATTCAACAATTATAAACATCAATTATCAAATACTCTTTATATATTTAAATAATTAAAAATAACTCTTGCTTCCTTACTCAACTAATATGATACCAAATCATGTCAATCAATAAGTATAATAATAGTTTTGAATCATTATAAAAAAATTTAGACACTCGTATATGACATTCATTTATCATTGTTCACACTGTATTTATAAATTTTCAATATAATATGAATCATGGAGATGAAAAAAAACCAAAATTCATTTAGATAAGGTGTTAAGTTATCTAATTAAAAAATATCATTATTTTTAATAATAATATAGATAATAAATAATTTTAATTTTTTATTCTATTTGAATCTCCCTCCTTAGTTTTTTTATAGGTTGGGGCCAAAGTCTTATTTATTATTAAATCAAAGAAAATACCTCTTTAACTAGGTAGTGGAAGACCCATTACATATCCCGAAGGCCCAGTGGTAATTTAGCCCATTACATGGACAATATTTCATGTGAAACCTTTCTTAATTGGGTGAGATTGAACATACTAAACAATGGATAATCTATATTCATAAAAGTAAAAAAAAATCAATAATTTTTACAATTTATTAATAACCCTATAAAATATTATCAAACAGTCATAAATATAAAGGGAATATAAAAATATAGGCAACCGTTCATTAAACATAAAAATCATTGTTATCTACCTTAGTGACTATTGGGAGCACTTTGTGTATAAGGTTGTCTTTTTTGTCAACAATAGTCAATGGAGATCAAAATAAATAAGGGGATGACGAAGAAATTCAGTGTTATGAAGATTGGTAATTCAGAGAATTGTAAAACTGATCTTCAGTTTAAAATACATGTATCAAAGGTGATACATTGTATAAAATATTGAAACCATCTCAGAGAGTTACCTAAAGAGACATACATCATTTCATGTGGGATCATGTGGAGATTTGAATATTTAATAATGATCATACAAAGCTGAGAAGATGATGCCAATCATTTTCAGTGTTGACTGGAAAGACTGATGTAGCTAGAAGACGGATTATTGTTGATGGGATTCAAGAAAAATAATGTTTCTGAAGAAAGCATATAATTATTGAAGAAGAAATATGATAGTGAATTATATGGGTATTCTTTTTGAATGACATTTTCCAGTGTTTCCAAATTATTGGACCTCAAAATTAGGATTTTGTTTTTTGGAAATGGACAGATTTTTGTATAGGAGTGAACGAGATGTGGAAAGGTATGTAGTGAAGGCATGTGGTATATGAAATACTGTCAAAAACAATTTGCAGAGACAATACATGGTGAAGGCATGTGGTACGCAGAATGGTGATGGTTCACCGTAGAAGGAGTTGTGGTACATAAAATGGGTCATCGTTGGCAGAAGAGATGCATTAGGTGGACCAGAAGACACATGGTATGTAGTGATGGTTCACAGATCACAGGAGAGTCATAGTATGCAGTGGAGGCTTACAATATGTGGAAAGGCTCTAGTATGTGGTGATGTTTTCCCCACATTAAAAATTTGGGTAAAATAGATTAGGGAAATTTTTGGATTTATTTGCCTATATAAGGAGTATTAATGCCATCATTAAGTAAGATTTAATTCAATAAGAAAATATAATCACTATGGAATAAATTGACTAATTTTGAAAGTGGTATTCTGGTGTGATTCTACATAGGACTATGTGGTACGCAAAAAAATAGTTTCAAAAATTGGAAGGAGTAGTCCATGGAGGAGATTTTACGTAAGAAAAAGTCGTATGCAAGAAATTAAAAAAATTGAAAAATTTGAAGAAGAAGTCCATGGAAGGAAAAAAATAGTACATGAAGGTGGTATTTAAAGTAAATATGCAAATGTGGTATGTCAATGTAGTATGTAGAGGCGTGGTACGCGGAGCAGGCACAATACACGGAGCTAACACAGTATGTGGAGCAGGGGAAGTGCGCAGAGCTCGCTTTATTCAATGAACATCCACATTTTTAAGAGCAAGCGTGGTACGCCAAATAGGCGTCATACATGGAACAAGAGAGGTACCCAGAATAGGTGTGGTACACAACACATGCACAATTTTCAGAACATACACGGTATGCAGAACAAGCATGGTACACTGATCATATACAATCGACAGAATCAGGAACAATTTGTAGAAATTAAAACACCATCAAATGAATTATTGATTCTAGTGAAAATAATAAGTTTTAGTGAATTCAATAATTTCACTAAAGAAGAAAACTAAATATAAAATAAAATCTATTAAAGAATTTAATTAAATTAGCGTCTCATTCCAAATTGAGAGAAAGACTTTCATGCCAATCTGCTGAAGTGACCTTCAAGTTGATAAAATGAGTGAGACCTCTCCCAAGGTAGTGAGCATGAGGGAGTCAATGGAAGTGATCTAGGACAAGTAGTGGTATATTCCTGAACCATTGTAATGGAAGTGTGCCTAGGACCGAGTGACTATGCATGAACCTTTGCAATCTATAGCTAGTAAAGATTAGTGGAATTTGGTACGAACAACACATTGTCGGTGTATAATCTTTGGATGTATCCCTTAGCGGTGAACCATGTAAAAATTATTGTATTGTCCTTATACATGTGAATGATTTAATTTCTACACAAATTAATTATACAGATTTAAAATAGTTATTACCAACATGGGAACAAGATCCAGTATTGAAGAGAAAAAGTTGATGCCCTGATTCACCGCTCGAGGGTGGAATAGAGACCTTTAATTGGTATCAGAGGAAAATGTTGATGTTTGTTGGATACTCTATAGTAATTCCATTTAGAAGAGTATTTTAGTTTTCTTCCCTATGTCATCAATCAAGTGCAGTCTTTATCAATATTTATTCACCTTTGAGAAAAATTATAGATTTATCCAGACTATGAAAAATATGAAAATGAAAGAGAAGAGATAGTTGAAGAAGTCCCTCACGTCCAAAAGAGATGCAATTTCTGGTTCTCCATGACCTTCCAATAATGAAGAAATATCATAATTGGAAATTAAAGAGCAGTTGGCTCGGGTCTCTACCAGGGTGAAGGAAGACACTTCTATTTCATTCTCATGTGATCAGGAGAATTTAAGATCTTATCTTCACGATATTCCAGAAGAAAGAGTAGCTTATGTTTGTAAAATATTTCAATGTATGCAGGATGAGATCACCTGACTAGGAAGAGAATTTGATAATGTGGAAATGGTCTTAGTAGGAAAATTTTCAAAATGTTATAATCCCTCTTGAAAAATTGAAACCTATGAAAAGAAAGAAGGATTCATTAAGACTCTGGAAGAAAAAATCCATGCACTTGAGAATGAATAGAAGAAAATCAATCAAGACAATGCTTTATATTTGAAATAAACTGTCAAGAAGACCAAGTAAATCAAATATTCTTTTCTAAACAATGTTAATATCCTTGAATATGAGGATGAATGATTGAATACAACATTTGAAAAGAATATGATCATGATTTAAGATCAAAATATCATCCTCAATATTGAAAGTATACAATTGGATTCTTAGTTAACCAATCTTGAGAAGACACAAATTGAGCCTTTAAAAAATAATGGAACAATTGCTACTGTTACACAGTGTCCAGTTGATGATTCTATAGATAAAATACCTTCAACATGCGATAAAAAGATCATGAATTATCTTGATGATCTAACTCAAGAAATTGTATCTGCTCCTACTCAATGATCACTTGTAGAACCTAAAATTGAAAGGCCTCCAACATGTGATAATAATATCATGACATATTTCAGTGATATACCATAATATTCTAAGTGTAATAAGGTACCATCCAAACCATTTTGTAATTATGTTTCTAAATATGTTTTCACAACTAGTGTAGGATGGAAGAGAAATTCAAAAAAAGTATGGGTAAAGAAAGGCGAGGAGTTACCTACCACCATTGCTAGGGTGTATAGGAAGAAAAAAAATTAGAGTAGGGTTCCCCATAGAGAGAACCAAAAATCAAGAAGAAGACATAACAACCTTATCCATAAGATATCAAGAATTCAAGATTTGTGGTCCAATGTAGGTGCTGCAACAGGTTTGAGGATTGTGCAATAAATTGTTTTTACAAGCCTAAAAATGAGAAACCATAAAGGAATCCCATCATAAGGGGGAGTAATCCAAAGTGGAAGAAGAAACATCCATCTGAAGCATCTATATACTAAAAACAGATTTGGAATGCTTGACAACATCTGTGATGTATGCAATGGCAGTGGTCACAAGGTTGGTATGAGCTCATCACAAAGTGCATCAAAATATGATAAGAATAGAAGACAATATAACCTGACTGAGAACGAAAAAGGGATTGTAGGAAGCAATTAAAAGAATTTTGTGAACACAAATTTCCACAAGAAGATCTCAAGTAGAGAACATAAGAAGATCTTGGTTATTAGATCCGTGGAACTAAAGGGAAATTTACGCAAAAGAGAAAATAATAGGGATGTCACTCAGATGAACCCATGTGGAAGAGCCAAACCTGCTATAATAGTTCCAAATTACATGTTGGTCAACTAGCCAGAAGAGTTTAAAAGAATATGGAAACATGAAAATACACAGACCAAGGATGGTGGTAATGGAAAATAAAAATGTTCATGTAATGAAGATAAAGAGCATGATATATTGTAAACCAAGAGAAACACAAGTGCTAAAGGAGTTCTTTGTGAGAGGTGTATAAAATATGGTCACACTGAAAAAGGTTTTATAACCTTAATACTAGATCAAGAATCATTTCTTAAGAGGAGTAGTAATGTATCATTCATGGTGGATATTAAGAAGAAAAATTCTCCACACAAAGTAGAAGATAATTTAAAGATATTCATTCCACATCAACACAAATCAGAACATATGTTCAAATGTGAAAGCATGAAGAATGGATCATCATGGTTGAGAAAACCAACTCATCCCTTCTTCACACATTGAAGAGGCAATGAGGAACCACATTATTCCCTAAATCATTTTTGTATTGTATTTGTGCTCATAATGCAGGGAATTGAAGGGGAAACATACTCTCAGGGGGAAAACCTTAGAAGTAGTGAATGTTTTCAACACTTTATAACTTAGATGAAGAATCTTCCATCCTTGGAATATACAAAAATTGGTATTCAAAGATTAAAATGATGAAGGATCACCCTTGATGAAGATGATGAGGAGTGTTTCCCTTGAGTGGGAGACAAATAAAGAAGCTTCTAGAATTATTATTTCAATTAGTATCAAAATTAGTTTGTATTAAATCCAATTACTCAGGAAATTTCTTGAAGAACATGTCATTGGAAAACGTATGTCATTTATCAATCTCTTGTCCTTGGTTACTAAGAATTAAGATCATTTTACAATGGAGAAGTAACTGAATTAAACAGTGACATAAGGAGAATAGAAGCTCCCAAAGGCAACTTATCCTACCAATTGCAGTTGAATGATTTTCATCTATTTGTTGAAGTGGGTGCAGAATTTCAAGTTGATTATTCCCTATCACAATCAATTTCATTAACCTGGATTTAAATTTTAAAACTCTTGAAGGAAAAGTAAATGAGTTCTCATATCATGAGTTATCATGATCAGTTAATAATGGACAACCTTGTTGTCTAAATAAAATCATCTTGTTTTCTACACCATGCATTCCTCAAGAAGACTTAGAGTGAAAAAATTAATTTCACATTTCTTAAAAAAGGACTGATACCCCTTTCACATAAGATTTGTATTTCTGGTCAATAAGGGGGAGATAAAGTGAAATGAATGTTTGAAAAGTGATAGATAAAGAAAAAGAAAATGGATATATAGAAGATTCTCATTATGATACTGACATATTATTTTGAGGAGAACTTCTCATTATTGAAAAAAAATTAAAAGTGGGAGATTATTGCGACCACATTGTGTATAAGGTTGTATTTTTTTTCAATAATTGACATTGAAGATCAAAATGAAATGGGAGATGATGAAGAACATCGAAGTTATGAAGAGTGGTAATTCAGACAATTGTTAAATTGATCTGATGTTCAAAATAAATGTATCAAAGGTGATACATTGTATAAAAAATGAAACCATCTCAGAATGTTACCTGAAGAGACATAAATTATTACATGGGGGATAATGTAGAGATTTTAATATTTAAAAATGATCATACAAAGATGAGAAGATGATTCCATTCATATTTGGTGTTGACTAGAATGACTGACGTTACTGGAAGACAGATGATTGTTGAAGGGATTCACAATAGATAATGTTCGTATAAAAAAAGATGATTGACGAAGAAAAATGATGATAGTTAATTACCCTGGGTATTCTTGTCGAATGTCATTTACCAGTGTTTTCCAAATTGTTAGACATCAAAAGCTAGATTTTGTTTTGGGCAATGGAAGGATTTCTGTATATGAGTGAATGATATGTGGAACAAAATGTGGTAAAGGAATGTAGTACATGCAATGTTGTCGAAAATAGTTATCAGTGACGGTACGCGGTGAAGGCGTGTAGTACATGTAATGATGATTATTTTCCGTAGAAGGAGTTGCGGTATGCAAAATTGATTGTGGTTGGAAAAAGAGATATATTACACAGAATAGAAGTCACATGATACACGGTGATGGTTCGTTGTTCTCATGAGGGTCTATGTATGTGGTGGAGGCTTATAGTACACGGCTAGAGTTCAGTATGTGGTGAAGTTTTCTTAACATTGAAAATTTGTGTAAAACATAATAGAAGAATTTTCTGAGTTAATTTTTTATATGAGGAGTGTTAATCCCATCATTAGGTAAGAGAAAATTCGATAAGAAAATATCATCACTGTGGAATAACAAGGCTAAGTTCAAAAGTGGTATGCTGGTGAGATTCTGCATAGGACGATGTGATATGAAAAAGATGAAAAGATTATCAAAATTGGAAGGTGTATCTGTGGAAGATATTTTGAATAAGAAAAATTCGTATATGGGAAATGAAATAATTCACAGAATTTGAAGACGAATTCCACAGAAGGAAGAAACAGTATAAAAAGGCCGTACATAGAGGCGATGCACAGAGCTGGTATGCAAAGGCAGTACAAAGAGGCATGGTACACGAAACAAGAATCGTACGATGAGCAGACACGGTATGTGGAGCACACACTGTATGTGGTGGATGCACAGTACAAGGAGCATGCACGGTATGCGGAGTAGGTGCGGTATGCAGAGAAGGGGCAGTATAGGGAGCAAGTGCGCCATGCCAAATAGGCATGGTACGATGATTAGGAGTGGTATACCAAACTAGAGTCGTAGGAAGAACATGCACGGTACACAAAACAGATGTGGTACGCAGAGAAGGTGCGGTATTTAGAATAGGCCCAATATATAGAACATGCATGGTATGTATATCAGAGACAATTGAAAAAATCAGAGACAGTTGACGGAAACAAAAACATCATAATGGGAGTTTGTGATTCTAGAGAAAATAAGAATAATTTTTAGTAAATTAAATAATTTCACTAAAAGTGAATACTAAATGTAAAAGTGCATCAATTTAGGACTTCGATGCATGATATTTATCATTCTTAATAGAGACAAACACTTTCATTCCAATCCGTTGATGTGACCTTCAAGTCGATAAACTGAGTGAGATCTCTCCCAAGGCAGTGAGCTATGGGGAGTCAACAGAAGTGATCCAAGGGAAGCACTGGGATATTCCTGGACATTAATAAAGGTTGTGTTCTTAGGATAGAGTGATTGTGCCCAAACCTTTTTAATCCAGAAATAGAGAAGATTAGAGTAATTTGGTGTTATCGACACACTTTCTGCATATGCTCCTTGTATGTAGCCCTTAGTGGTGAACCAAGTAAACATTATTTTCCTTTCCATCTACATATGAGTGTTTAATTACTGTACTTATCCATCAAACAGGTTTAAAAGAGTTCCTTCCAATTTTGGAACAAGATCCAGCAAAGAAGAGAAAAATTTGACACCTTGATTCACCCCCTCTTAGGGTGGATTAGGGTCCTTTAGTGACCACCTTAACCTATTTAATATCACATTCTTGTATAATTATATTGTTTTGGTCAAGAGATTTTGAAATAAATGTAGTAATTATAGTCTCTTCATAATCAATAAAGAGTATAAATTTATACAAATTTCATGAAAAATTTATAGTTTGAATTAGATGTCATGTTTAAAAAGTAAATTTTTTACCCTTTTGATTCTAATATGAAATTTTTATTACTTACTTGATCATTTATATATAACATTTTATTAAAAATTACCAATATATAGTAGAATTATTTACTGTAATTCCATTATGTGAATCATCCCAAACCCTCATTAAAAATATAAATTTTAACCCATGACCATATTAACATCAATGGTGTCTTTTTATTGACAATAATAATTACAAATGTCAGTATATAAAAACCAACTCCACAGTTTTTCATTTCTCAATTCACTTAACCATACTTGACAAGAAATAGAAAATAAATTTAAATTTATAATATTTTAACATTATTCAATAATAAATAAACTATAAAATATTTGTTGAAATTAGTTAATCTATGTAGTATTACCCAAAATTATAAATGTCAAGAACATTGAAATTTCCAATGATTTAATGTATGTAATTGAGGTAAAAATAAACAATTTTTTTAATAAAAGTTAAAGCACATATGTACACGATGATAAGTGGGGAAGCTGTAATGAAATAGGTTGAAATGAGATGGTTAGAAATGATAATTTGTCTTATGTGGTGTGTCCCATTTCAGGTTAGTAATTCATGACAAATACTGGAAGACAATATATTTTAATGATGAAAATTAATACACAAATTAAAAACTTTTACATTAAACATTATATATGAGAATTAATTCACTGTAATAATTAATTAACTAATGGATTTGTAAATAAAATTTCAAAATTAACTTAAAACATATTGAATTTTTTTATATCAAACAATACTCATTCTTTAGTTGGGTCTTAATTAAACTAGTATCTCTTGTATAATTTCATTTAAAAATCATGAAAATATTAAATAAAAAATATTAGTGAATTCATTGATGAAATAACCCATCCATCTATATTCTTTCTAAAATATTTCTTGCAAACATTTTATTTCAATGTATTGTAATACTACTCAATATTATACATCAACCTAAATAAAATTATACCCACAATAAGAAATAACCAGTTATGTGCACAATCAAGTGAAAAATTACATCAAAAAATAAGTGTAGACATATTTTATATAAATATTATAGTGTTAAGAAATCCTATTCTAAATATTTTGGAATCATTCAGGTTTTGTTTTTTAACTTATATTTTAAAGGAATTTTTAATCATCAACCAATAGAATAGAAATATTGGGAGACAAAAAATCATAAATTTTAATTGGAATTTAGATTTAAAATATATTTTTTTACAAATATTAAATCCTTGTAATTTATATCCCATTATATTATGTTGCTTATAAATATTATAATAGTAACCATTAACACCATATCAATATTCAAAATGGGAATGAATGATTATTTCTCTTTATTACTCACTATATATAGTGTAACAAAAAAATTTTCCTTATATAATAACCCAACTATACATGAAATGATTAGTTAAAACTCATTTACTAGAAGACATGTCACGTATTGAAACTTTATTTTGACTTCCACTTAGCACCCAAAATAGGCTATGATATATTATCACAATAATTTTTCTCAATGTTTCAATAAATTTAAATTATTCCTAAAATTATTTCTTTCAAAAATGAAAATTACTGAAAATAATTATCATTTTAAAGTTATAATTGTTCATAATAGTTTATTTCATAATAGAAGTAATCTGATGATAATAAAAATTAAAATACCCTGCATCATGAAAATTTTCTACTATATATCTTGTGACAAAATTTAATTACCATTCATGATTTTTTGTTCATGATTGTGTTCTTTGGCTCTAAAAATTAATACATTATCCAGCATAAACCTATATAGTAGGCAAAAATTATTTTTGATATATATATATATATCTGATTTAAATAGTGTTTAAATCATATTGTTTTTTATCTTTTTTGAAGAAAAATAAAATAAATTTTAATTTTATACTCCAAATTAATAAATTCACATATGGAAAGATATCATTGGATATACCTAAAAAAGTATCCCATGGCCAAAAAATGTAGTTATACATTACGCTAAATGTTTAAAAAAATTTAATCCAAAATTAATTCAATAAATAATAAATGATTGTAAAATTAATTAATATTATCCATATTCCCTTTGGGTCTATTATTAAAAATAGAAAGTGCCAAATATCTATTTTTGATAAATTGATATTAGATAACATTTTATGGAACCCACACTATGAGCCCTTTAGTATGGGTTAAACTAACAATAAACCTAAATAAGTAATTTTTTTAAAATGACCCCATCAGAATTTTACTACGATATTGCGAAAAATTCTATGTTCCTTATATCAAATATCTTCCATGAGAAAGATCATATTGGGAGGGTTAATTCATATATTTCCTTTATTATTCCCCACATTAATACCCTAATATTAAATTGTTTAGATGACATGAATAATCTTTTTAGCCTACTATTTAGTAAAAAGTAATACATTTTCATCATTATAAGCTACATTTATTAGTTAAAAACCTTTATTTTATGAATTTTATAATTATTTCTTCCCACTATTAAGCATTAAGGATAACTTAATAATCAAGGCTCGTATTCAATTTTTGGAATTATATTTAATTAATATAATACACATAAATATTCATATTTGTGAAACCTATATTATCTAATAACTATTTGGATTAGTGTTATAACACATGAATAATGAATTCAATAAAGAGTAACTTATTTAATAATTCCGTGGACATATAAAATGGATTATATGTAAATTTATTCATATCCTTTAAATATAATATATCCAAGATAACTAATATTTGAATAACGGATATTAATTTAGAATAAAAATTTTTATAATCATAACAATACATTTAAATTAAGACTAAGGATTTTACCTCTATATTTATGTAGGGGTTACTCACTCAATCCTTGTTATTTTTGACATAAAAAATTTCAAGATCCAACCCACATACTAATAAATAGATCATAACATTTATTAGTTAAATTTCCATGAGATAAATACTCATCTAAAAACATTGTATCTTAAAAATAATTCTTTCAAGATATAATCCACATGTCATTCATTAAGAATAACATTATCTCTAATCTCTAAATGATTTAATTTTTATTATTAACAAAAAAACATTTTAAATGGTTTGTGAGTGAACATTTACATGACATGAAGGCCCAGTGGAATAAAGACCTTATATTTAATTATCCCAAAGGCATAGAGGAATAAGGAAAAGGATGAAACAAATCCTCCAAAATCCTTATGTATTCCACTTCTAGTTCACCAGACATATAATCTCTCAAGTTACTATATCGACCTCTTAGGTTTTTTCTATAACTTTTCACCAATTCCAATGTTTGGTTGCACTAGTTATGTACTCTCAACAGACACCCCATGTCAATGATCTCTAAACAACCACCTCCCTCACTTAAATATAGTTTTTAATGTCATAGAGTCCTGATAGACCAAAGGCCCATTATGTCTCAGAGTCCCTATGGCCTCAAGGATCAATTTTTATATCCCCAAAGCCCATTCAACATGAATAATATGACTACTATAATACGGTGATATAATACTTTCTATAGTAACACACCACTAATGTGATACAATACTATTTTATTGCCTACTATAATACTGGTATATTAAATAAATAATCCCACTCTCACTTGGTTTTATACCCAAGTTTAATGATGGATTTCAAAGTGAATTTACAACATAGTTATGTACGTAAATACTATTGATAGTCACACTTTCAGATTCAATTATAATCAAATCAACATCTATTTAATTTTCCTAATGATAGGGAACATAATCATCCAAATTAAATGTCCCATAACTAAATGTTTTTTCATAAAACATCTTAGGAACAAAGGTCCCTTCATTGTATATATTGTGAAATAATATTTGGTCATACATTTTCTATCTATAAAATTGAGATTTACTCTTTTAAAACCACTAGTAAAATAAAATAAATACACAATCCCTCAAAATTATTATCCAACCTATCTATTTATTATATTAATACAACTCTTATACATTTTTATATAGGTATAATAAAAAGGATCAAAATTTAAGAATAATACTTAGAATATTGAGGGTATGTTCAAATAAATTTGGAAAATATTAGTGAGGATTACAATAATTTGATTTTATTTGAAATTTATTTATAATAATTACAATTAATCAATAATTTATTAACATAATATAATAAGTTTTACTATTTATCTAGAAAACACTACTTCTTATTTTTATAAGGTAAAGACTCTTATAATTATTCATTAGAATTTTAATTATAATACATATCATATATATTTAATTAAACATTTAATGAATTTTAGATTTCAAGATAAACATGAACAAAAATACATATTTAATCTTTAAGAAAAAAATAATCAAAAACCCATAAAAAAATGCATTAACAATGATAAAAAAATTTCAATAAATAATCTATCAAATGTTCGTAAATCATAATCATTTAAATAAAAAATAATCGATAAGAAATTCAAATTAATGAAATATATATTTATCATTAACAATTTAAAAAATAAGTGAATAAAAAATTCAAGACCAGTTTTTATAAAAAATCCACCTTGGCTGGTAGCAAAGACATATGTGAGCCATGATGTCCACCTCCAATAATCCATAGGTTTTGGTATAAAACAAACTTTTTAGGATGGAAATCCCTCAAATTCCAATGTATGAAATGTAAAATCCACTATCCAATTCCACATTATATAAATTTTACCATAATCCCACAATGTATGTGATGTATTACATAAGAAAAATGAAAATAAAAAATTTAATCCATTCCTAAGACAACAACTCCAACTTTAATGATCACCCCACCATCAACTACTAACATCCATCTTGATCACTAAACCTATCCTAAAAAATTATAGAAATAATATATAAAAGATATTTTTGTTCTTAAATGTATACACAATAGGTTCCTCCAAATAATATCTCTAATGTGAAAGAGGAATACTACATCCTTAATGAATAAACACTGAAAATAAAACATTACCTTCCATAACTCCATTATAAATCATCCATAATGTGGGCCACTCACTAAATATATAAAAAAGTATTTTAAAATAATAATAAAAGGAATATATATTTATGATGGTATATCACACCCACTTCCCTATTAAAATTTTCTCCATCACACCCCAATGATATATGTCTTAACACATCTATCCCTTTCATATCTACATAATGATAACATCACATCAGATAACATCTCTATAATATGGTTTACATACTAATTCCTCCTATCACATAACATAACCATATACAAAATAATGAAACCACATACCATTATTAACTATCCCTCACCACATAATAACCATATAAAAACATCATCAAAATAATACTCCCATATAGATACAACCTCATGGAAGAACAACATATAGTACGATTAGAAGAGATATCTAGGGGGTGAGATGTTATCCATATAAACCTACATATTGGATATTTTGGGTACACCCCAAACCTAAATATTTTGTTGGTGAGAAAACTATTTTGTACACATTTCACCTTGATGACTATAACATGATCCACATATGGATGACACGATTTGAGTTGATGATGAAGAAGTTTCACACATAATGAAAAATAAAACAATTAGATCCCCTTGAATCAAATAAATACTCATGAATTTTGGGGCAAGGACCTTCAAAGCCCATACCCTACCTCGTTAAATATAATAGATAACCTCCAACATGGATTAGGCCATGGATTTTCCATGTGTTAGATAAAAGGATACTAAAGTATATAAAGAATTTTTGTAATATCATTAGGAATCATTTAGCCTTTATTTTTTTAATAGATAATGTGAAATTACCTAGAATATTTAATTTACTTGGTTTTGATTTTATATTTCGTGGATCCTAAATTTACATGAGTATTAAAATATACAGAATTTCAATGTTTTACATCAATTAAGATGTTTAAAAATGTCTATTTCTAGGTGAAGAAAAAGTCCATGTGCATAAAATAATTGATACATAGTTTTATTAGAACCTTTCCTTATTAAAGTGTTCTCATTGCAAGAATATTTCATGTTGGTTTCCATGCACATTTTTAATGTCTGCATTCCAAAAAGAATCCCCACACATTCCAAGTAAAAATAGAGTGCATGCTCCGAGATAAAGACCATCTAAATGGTTTTTTTGACTCCACATTTAATCCTAGACACACACTTCGGCTCTTGAGGAGTTACTACACATAGAATGGAATACAGTTCAATGTTTACCTATAAAATGAAACCCTGGAAACCCATATTCAATGTGAATTTAAATTTTTTTATGGTGTTCTATGAAAACATAAGCATCAATGAACACGAGAACAGAAAACCGTACTAATATATATTTTTTACTCAAAAAACTAGAGAGACTAGATATAAGATTATGTTCTCTAGCCCTTATAATTAAATATATTCCCTAAGAGCTAGATAACGTTTTATTTAAATAGATACAGACTAGAGCACCAAGATTAACGGACTCATAGTCACCAATGAAATTGGGAACATAACCACCCAATCACCCATTCGCCAACCAATGTTCACATTCACTATGAAACTCTATTTAGATCCATTCATAAACCTTACAAGTAAACTTAAACATCCCCTATGTAAAATACCTGAGTTATTATGGAGAAAATTCAGCATCCTTGGTTCCAATTTTTCTATAACACAAAATCCCTATCCACTCAACTGGGGCCAGAAATAGAGATGAGATGTGGTCTCGGGCCTTCGGACAAATATCTCCAAGTCAATCACTGACCACCAAAAAAATCAGTAGGATCAATAAAAACAATTATGTCCCATTCAATCATAATTTATATTATTATAACCATGAAATGATCACTGATCCCAAGCATACTTAAAGTTAAGAATTTACTATTGAATTTATAGTATACATTGAGTTGAGGTTTTCCTCATGGATTTCTAGAAATACTTGATTCATGATCCTTATCTATGTCTCATATAAATTATATTATTCAATACTCTATTATTGGAATATTACAGTTATTTTAGTTGAGATTATATCCAATATTTATTCAAATAATATGAACTAAGATAATCGTCTTGGTTTCATCAAAATTACATGACTCAATATTATTCTCTTAGTTTCCTTATATTAATTGAGTTAAGATTCTATTATTGGTTTATTAAAATGCCTTGTGTCCATATCCTTTTACTGGTTTCATAAAAATCTCATGATTTTACAATATTCTCTTAGTTTTATTAAACACCATAACCTAATATTATACAAATTATTTTCACATTCTACGAGTTAAGATTCTTCTATTAACATCCTAATGTTCTACAAGTCTAGAATATTCATTTTGATTCCTCAAATTCCTTGACTCTAGATTATCAGCATTGTTTCCTCAAATTTCTGGAGGCTAGGTTATCCACTTAGTTTCATCAAATTCATTGAGTTAAAAAAATCCACATGCTTTCCTAATAATTCCATGAGTCATGATTCTCTGATTACATTTCTCAAAATATGTGAGTCAATATTATCCAATTGGTTTATTAAAATTAACAATTTTAAAATAATATTATTGTTTCCAAAATTTAAGGTAACCTAACTCATATTCCATGTTAAATTAGAAATGGATACTTTGTTATAAGTCCCAAACTAACCATTTAGGAAAATTTCACCAATTTGTCCACTATGGATGAATTTAAACTAGTTAAATTTGTCATATATTTAAAACCATAAAAAACCACTATGTACCTTTTCATATGACCTTATAAGATAAATTTTTTCACATTATATGACATTGAGATAAATAGATTTTTTTCCCTCAATAGAGATATATCGGAATCCCTATTCTTGGGAAAAATAAAAATTTCGATACACCTCCCACATCCATCCATAAAATAAAAAAACCACCATAGATTGTGATTGAAATCCTATAGGACTTGAATCAAAAGTGTAACTAAATAATTCATTCAAATGAGAGAAAATATGATTTTCATGTAATTCCACCTATTAAATTCATTTTTTAGTGAATCAATTTTAGAAAATGTTACCATATATTATTACTATTATGGATTTCACATTCTAGAAATAAATTTATAATAATGTCTCACATAAGGAAATAAGACCCAATTTGTAATGAGATAACCCCATATCCTCTCATTTAATAAAAGTAACCATTGTCACCTAGCTAGGTGACCGAGTGGATGCTTCCTTAGGAACCTCAGAGTGTCACGTGATACCCGAAAAAAGGTATGATAGAAATGGATGTGTCAAGAAAAAAATTATTTATAAATAAAAGAAAAAATATTAATATATGAATAGACAAAATCTCATCCTTTGGGAAACACATTATATCAACATCTCTAAAATCTTAACACATATCTAAAAAACCCCACCATAATTACACGAACCGCTTCTACCTTTACCAATATAAAACCAATCCTCTACCATAAAAAATAAATTATATTATATAATTTTAATCCCATTTCATATTTAATTATTAATTCCACTTTATTTATCAATTATAAACCAAATTAATTTCTAACCAATTTAAATTTAAATAAACCATTTATACATCATTTTATTCAGTTATCATGACCAATTTGTTTAATACATCATTAATTATTCATTTTATGACCTCATTTATTTATTTATTTCAATATTATTACATATTCCCAAGAATATACCGCAAAATCACCCTTAATCTGACCATTTCTCTATAATAAAAACCATAGAAAGGCCACCACTACTCCCAAAACAATAGATCCTACGACATGAAAATATAGAGTAGTAGTTGCATAATAAAAAATCAAAAAAATCTATTTTCTTAAAATTAGTTATCAAATTACCAATACACACTTAACACAAAAATGTTATATTTTTATTCCTTCTTCTCATTAGTGTAATTACGTAATTTTACCAATAAAAAATAATTAAAAATTTCAACAAAACTATGAAATCATAGAATCATAATTAAAACTAATTTCAATCAATTATATCATGGAAAAGAAAATAAAAACAAGTAAATCATGCTCATTTATATTTCCCTTCATTTTATTTATGGGGTTTTTATTATCTTATATAAGAAAATAATTATTCTTTACCAAAAGAAAAAAATTATGTAAATTATAAAAAAAGATTCTAAATCATGAAGATAATGTTTTAATCACATGTCTCAAATTAATATTTGATGAAATGATATGAAAAGAGGAGATCAAAATTGTCTAACTTCAAGGAACTCACGATGATATTCCAATAAAAAATGATCACATAAATACTCTTTCAAACCATTGATAAAACACACAAAAAAACAACAAAATCCCCAACCATATATCTTAAAGATAAAGGGAAAAAGATAAAATATAATAGGAGAATAGAAAGATGACACCAGATCCTAAGGAATTAAACTAAATGATTCCAAATGTTAAGATTCATTTTGAATTCCAAAGGATATAAAAACTGATCCATAATGATTAAGGGTATTTTGAATAATGAAATTTAATCAAACCAGGGAAGATAAAAATCCGGAAATTATTATAAAAATAAGAGTGAACAAAATTATGATGTAACACCCAATGTGATGATTTAATGTAGTTGGATCAAATACATCACTAAATACCATGAAAAAAATATTATCTAGGAAACCATTTTTTTCATAGTTAATGAATATTGAAAATAAATATTAATAAATAACATGATGAAAAAATATGATTCATCACATCACATTGGGTGACCCATCGAACATCACAGAAAAATCATCAACCTTCCCTTGAATTTATTTCTTCTATTATTCTTAAATTTGAAAACCAAACAAATACCATCATAGGGAAACACCAACCAGTATGGTCAAACCATAAAAATATATAAACATAACAATGGGATGGAAAATTCAAAATGTATGAATTTAAACTCTCATGAAAAAGCCTCAAAAAACATAATTTAATGTATAACCCATTCAAACTAGATGTGTACCAAAATGATAATATTAATGCATCCTCGAATAATATTATAAAACATGAATCAAAAAAAAATAATGAAATAAAAATATATTTAAACTCTTCTCAACCAGGAACACTGACCAATAAATATTGATTCAATGAAAAGGTGACATGGCATGATTTTTTATGAAATAAAATCATAGAAAACTTAAGAATTCCACAATCCTTATCCAAAATTAATCCCTAAAACACATATAGATTAGAACCATAAATTATAAGTAAATAGAAAATTTGTGACCATATATTATATACACCTTAATTGATTCTAATAATTGAGAATCAATATAAAACTCAAAAAATAGAAAAGCCTCCTTAAAACTAGTCATCTTGTTGGATAATTGTAAAATAAAAAACCCACCATAAAAATACATAAACATATTACTGGAACAAATAAACATTTATGATCATCACTAAACTAAACATAAAATAAAAAATGAATCAATATAAAACAATATACTAAGTCCCCATCTATGACTCTTAGTCCCATATTAATTCATCCAAACCACCTTGCCTATACTAGACATAAACTAGTTGAATTAAGAGGCCACACAATACCCACTATTAGAATTTATGAATTTCAATAGGATGCTCTATAATTTTGACATCCTCCTCATAATATAGATCATCATAATCAATGAAAATGTATTCATCATAAAGATATCTTATGTACCACCATACCAATGACAATGTATAAATTCCTGTATATTTTCCGAAAACCATGTGTATTTTATGAGTTTTCTGTATTTTAGCGGTTTTTATGGATGATGATCAAATTTTTAGACTTTGGAAATTATAGAGATGTTTTCAATTTATTAAATACTACACTGTGTTCCAAGTGGTCTAGTACTAGGAAACCATTGTGCATGGAATAAGGGGACAACTTTGGAGGGACACGATGTGGGTGGAGGCCTTTGAGAAGCTACTTTTAATGGTAGAAAATCCATTGTGATGGGTGATGGGGAACCTAGAATATACTGTATTTTTATTTTTTTTAATTAAATTAATTAATTTATCACTTTAAATATGATTTTATTTATTTATCCCCTCATTAATGATCAAACCATGCCTCATTCCCTCCAATTTTCTCTCCATCCAAAGTGATATATCCCCTATTTGAGTATAGATTTAAATTTCCCATGTCTAGGTAGATCACTTATGGTAAGGATATAAATTATCTTCCCCAAATTATTTGTTTTTAACAATGTTTCATCATTTTCAATTGATTATATCATTATTTTTAGTTTTAAGTCATATTATATGATTTATCACACGAGTAGTCAATTCAAATAACATAGTCACATTGGGTGTCTCATACTATTATAGGGTAGTTTATCCATAACAATTATAGATGGTTCATATGAGTTTCTTGTGATGTTGGATATATGATCTCAACACCTATGTGTGATTGAGTTAAAATTAATTTGAACTATTTTTTTATTGGAATGTATCCATGGGGTACGGTCATATAAGGACACAAAGAATATTATAAATATTATTCATGGATTCCATGGTAAATAATGGTAGTGGGATTGGATTAATATAATTATATATTGTATTAAGAGTCCTAAATAGGGATTACATGATTTGTGTTATCATATAATCGACATTTTTAGGTATCCTGAGCCTCTATTCAGAATGGTGGTGTGTGTATTCCATGGTGGTTGTATGTGGTTATGATTTTGGTGAGTGCTTAGGATAATAAAATACCTTTTGACCTATGTGTAACTAGATAGGTGGTTCCATGGTTTGAATGACTTAGGGTATGGTAAAGTGAGTCCCATCTTAGTTTTTAATGAGTGAATCTTGGATTATATGCCATCCTTTTGATGAAATATTTTTGATGTGTTTCAATTGATTAATGTGGAATGTTTTCATCAATATTTTGAGACATCCTATCCATAAACTCTTGGTAATTTATTGATGTGGAATGTGATGAAGCATTATTTTGGATCATTTTGAGTATAATATAAATTTCCCAATACTCAAGTGTTTCATAAGGAACTAGATGAATTTCCCACTTATACTGATGACCCATATTAAATGGGAATAACTAAACATTTTGATAATATAATGTATGATGTGAGATATACTTACCGATTATCATGAAAATTATATACTTATGGGTTTTGATACCCCAATTTTGTTTTTGATGCATGAACTAGTGATTCTTTACCCCCATGTTATCATGCCCATGGATATCTATGTTATACTATATAAGGTGTGATTACTTAGAATTTTTGACTGAGGTTGTGTTATGGTTCTAGGATATTATTATGACTTACAAATTATTCCAATAGGGATTTCATGGCCACAAATATAGCTGGGATATCATTATTTACTTCACATTAATTGGTTATTTTGTTATAGTAAGAAAATATAGACCCTTATTATGACATGGGATGTGATTCCTAGTCAGAATTCATGTGGTATATTCATAGACACACCTATATAGGATGAAGTAGGTATGGAAACTATTTGGTTGAAAGTGTGTCATATGTTTCCATGACATTTTTTATGGATTCTATTTTATGTTATTATTATGATAATATCACATTGTTAATGAACATATATCTTCTGTATTTTTCTAGGGTCCTTATTTTTAGTGGACTATAGAGTCATTCCAAGAATATACATAGGTGCTTCAGTACCCAATCATACATCTTGTTTCATATCTCAGGTAATGGAAGTGGAACTACTACTGCATATGGTTTCATGATGGATCATGATTTTTGTTTGGAGATAGGACCATGTTCGAACTTGGGACTTTGTTTAATGTATCCATGTTTTTTAATTACTCTAGATATCATCTGCACGATTATTCTATGGGTGAGGTTACATTTTTTGTATGTCATGTGTAATTATAGTAAATATAATTTTTTATATCATATGAGTCCTTATGTACATATAGTTTACATTTATTTTTGTTATTCACATTTTCACTACTTTATTATTACAGTTTACACATATATAGATTCTATAGTGATTTATTGATATTTTCATCATGAGTATAATATCCATAAAAAACACATAGACTTATAGTACTATTTCTCAGCCTTTTTTGTATGGGTAGGTTAAATGGCGGTTTTTTGTATAAGAATTAGTCATAAAGTTGATGAAATAGTCTTGTGATGTTATTTCATCATTGTTTTGAATCATGGAAAATGTCTTGAATATTATCCATCTATAGAGTAAAATAAGAATGATACACCTCCTCATAATCTCCACCAATATATCCAAAGGTCCAGTAATTCAAGGATGAATATTATTGAATTGACTAAACTTATATTTCCGATGATAATAATAAACCTTCAAAAAACACAAGAGTAAAAACCTCAAACTATAGTGGTATCTAAATTGATTTTTAACAAGACTTATTAAAATCATAAAAATCATTTATCTGCTCATGAATAAATGAAATCTTATATATTAATCCATATATTATGTCTTTTACATGATTTATGGCCATCTAAACAAGGTCTAACACAATATAGATTTACCAGGGGACCAATTAAACACCTCAAATGGAGTCATACCAATTGGTAGACTAATAAAGATTGTTATATAAAAACTCAACATTAGGTAAAAACAATTCTCAAGAACCCCCAAAAACACATATGCACAACATTCCCTCTAGAATATGAACTTAAAATATATTTGATTATCTATCTATGGATAAAAATAGTTTTAATGCATAACTAAGAGATAAAAGTACACTAAAAACACATTTTTTATCAAAAAATGATGAGGGTACGTTGATAAAAAAATCCATAAAACCACATTAATATTTACCACCTTTTACATGTATAACTTCACCAAATTGTATATCAGTTTCAGTGCATTAATGGCCATGAAATGATCCAACCTCATCAACTTATCTATAATCACCTGGATGGTATATAATCGTATAAAAATTATTACTTATTAACAATGGGATATAATTGATACCTATATGAGAAATTAATGGGGGGAGATACTTTCTAGGAGGGACTCTTACCACCATTCCTAGTGGCTGCCATTTCCTCATGAAGCCCTTTGGTGGATAACCATGTGTCGGCCAACGTTCTCAAATAAGAGTTCCCAAGGATCCAATCCACTATATTAATCTGAAACCAAATGTAATGAATTATTATTTTCATACATTTTTATCACATCTTAATAGATAAATATTAATTATATATAAATATGATCCATTCTGAAATTATATTTTCATGTGCCTTTGGAAACACATAAATATAAAGAAATGGATCATAAGTGAACTAAATCATATCACAGAAATTATTTTATAACTATCACCCTTCTTATACATATCAGATAATAACTTTATTCATAACCTGGGTAAAGTTAACATTCGATAGGGTGAGTTCAGATGCTCAGTTAGGGTAAAGAACAAAGATATCAATGACTATCTATGCATAACATCAGAATAAGGGTATGATAACATGATCAAAACATTTGAAAACCACACCCTATTTGTAAAATATCATAATCTTGAGTCATGTAATAAATATTCGTAGTTCATAATAAATGAATCATAAAGTAATCAAGGAACACGACCTGTGGTGGAATAACATTTGAATAATGCATATATTTTTGGCATATACATAAATATATAAAATCATTTCCATTGTAGTATAGGATCCTTTCCAAGGATATCATTGTCAAATTTGTTGAATCTCAAAACCATCATAGTTGTCAAGGTTCATTAAAAAGACTATCATAGAGGATTAATTACATTACATAAATTGGTTCACTTCCAATTATAATGCAATTTATCTCATTATATATCATTCTTTACCTAATGCATTAGAAATATATATAATCATGGTCCCAACAATCACATAATTAATGTCATAAAAATATGTTAAATAATATCCTAAATAATTCATAATATCATAACATTTTAAAAGGAAATAGGTTTCATAAACATTTTAACATAGAATAATCCATGGAATTTAATTGGTTTTTGTAATCATTTCATCAGCACATTAGAGCATAATTTGTTGAAATGGAAAGAGTTTTAAAAATATCATTACATCATAATCATAAACCATTCATCAAAATACAAATAATGATATAATTAGATAATATACCCATTAAATATTTGGAAAAATTAAAGTATTTCATCTGAGATGGGAAGTGATTTGAAAAGATCACATGGAACACTTCTTGGGAAAAATATATTTTCCAATTAGGAATTAATTATTTTAAATATAAATTTATTTGAATATTAAAGAAAACAAATTTCTTTAAAAATTACCTTTTAAAGTTGTAAATTAATATTTAAATCATTGGGTGGTTGTGATGGTGGAAAATATGGTTTATGGCATACACATTAAGATAATGATCCCTTTGGAATTTTCAGTAAATAGTCATAAGTAACTTGTTCAGAATACAACATTAAGATTCATTTTTATATTATTTTTTAAAAAAAATATGCTAAAAAATTATTTAAACGATCATTATATAATGTTAGAAATATTATTTAAACCAACTTTAGAAAATATGGACATGGAAGAGAATGGATTTTCGATCGAAGACAAGAATAATGCCATTTTTTCATAAAACATTATTTTGGTCTATTTATTTCATAATTAGGAAAACATTATAATAAAATATGTATTATAAAGACCATAAAAGATTATAATAATAGTTATTAATTTTTTATAGATATATCATAAGAGTTCATTATCATAAGTATAATCATAAACAACCCTAATAAACAATGAGATTGTAAAATAAAACCCTTACCAATTTGGTAAAATTTTAATCATAGACCAAGAAATATAAAAACATATATGTATTTTTGTATCCCATAATTTTCATATAAATAATAATAATGTATATTAATGGATACTATATACATAACATAAAAAACAAGTGATTTATATGACACGTTTCTCATGGAAATAAAAGTGAGACAAAATTATTTACCACATTGGAAACTTTTGAGTCATAAGAAAGAATAAATAATAAATAAATTAGAAACTAAATATAATGAAAAATTATATTCTTGATATAACATTTCTAAGGTGAAGTATATACACCAAAAAAATAAATGTGTTATGAATATGGAATTTGTCACCTTGAAGATCAAGTTAGACGGAAATCCATTACTTCAAGCCTCCACTTTCATTGTAATAAATTGATCATAATTTATAATAAATATAGGATAATTAAAAATATATTACATAAAAATAATCATATATATCATATCATATATGATTTACTATACCATTTCTCACCCATTTATTAACAAATCCTTATTAACATCACTATTTCGGCAAATCACTGTTTTGTTTTTTCATGGATGTTTTTGTTTGATAGTTTAGATAATTTTAATTTCATCATTGTATAATAATCTCTATAATGTTTATAATGATTTAAATATCATATATATTAATTATATATATATAGAGTTATCTATCAAATTTTGGTATAAAAAAGTATTACAATGTTCATTGAGATGGTTTGTCGCACATATGTATAAATACAATTTCCATTTTCTTGACAGGTGGAACGAGAGAATGGTAATTATTAATTTAAATTTTCAGACTCATTTTTACATCAAATATTTCATATATATTGAATAAATATACCGTTATTAACTCTCATGATAATATAAAATTTCAATCATGTCACATCACATCATAGATGTGGTAGTCCACACAGACACACAAACGACATTATCATTTTTCAAAGTATTAGAATTTAAAAAGGTAGATGTGGTATTATAATTCAAGAAGTGTTATTATTTTATAAATACCATATATATAATTTTAATTCATCATTATATCCCCCCATGATAGGTGGAGATGAAAAATATGTTATACCAGTTTTTGAATCAATAGTCTATTTTGCACATGATCGACAGTTTGGATTCCAACTTCAAAGAAGAGGAAATAGATATAGGTTATTAAATTAAAATGATAAAAAATTATTATATTGTAAATACTGATTGTATTATATCATTAAATTTAAATATGTTTTGAAGGAGGTAAAATAAAAAAATAAAATAAAAATTCTTGTTTAAGAATGATATATATTTTTCGGACATCCACCACAGGTTAGCACAAAAAGCCTTTTTTGGAGGGTTTCATAATGAAAATGTGTCCTATTACCACGTAAATATTTAATAAATAGTTTTTAATATTCTTTTTAAATAAAAATATTAATAGTATATTTCATTTTGTTAAAACTCAGGGTTTTTGTAACATAAACTATCAAAGAAATTAAATCTATTTGAAAAAGAATATATCATAAATTATTAGTGTGTTACATTATAAAACCATTAAAATATTTTTTTGACTTAAAATTACATCATTTTTATAAAAACAAATTAGTATACTTCTGCTCATCATATCCTCATGTTCCCACATTGTTTCCTGAAAATGGGGTTTCTCAAAAGAAACATTGACCTAGTGAGTGGTCTTATTTCAAAGCACATTCTCTCTATGATCCAGAATCTCAACTGATTAGGCTTAATATAAATGATTATGATATAATGGTATGAACATTGAGTTTAGTACATTTGAAGGATCTGGTATTTAATTCATTAATATAGATATATGGAACACATCATACACCTTTTAGAACTTTTATAGAAGCTCCAAGTGATAAGCCACCATCCATAATTGATCAAGAATATTTAAAGGAACAATATACTTAGTTCTTAAAATTATTTTCTCCCAAAATATCATAACCTTATTCAATGTATAAATTCATAGAAACACATTCTCACTAACATCAACTTCCATATCACATCTAAAACTATCAATAAATTTTTTCTATCAATTTTATACTACCCTTATGTATTTATGTATGGATATAGCTTTCTACACCTTTTCATTATCTATCTTAAGACCCAATAGCTTTATTTATATTACTTCATCCTAAAACATTTAATTTATACTATTATTTACATATATGGATTCATAAGGATCCATTAGAATGCTCTAGTGAAATCCATTGTTGAAAGAAAACTCAACTAGATGAAGTTATTGATCTCGAACACCTTTGAAATTCATAGAAAAAGTTCTTAGAACACGAGGCTTAGCCCGGTTGGTGATGACTCATTATGTGCATCCAGGAAACCTGAGATTAAATCAAGGTGGTGGCATATTTTCTAGGGTACTGTAGCAGTACAGTAGTTGGTAGAGTAGAGGGAACTATGGAAGTTCTGTAGTAGGTATTGTAGTTGGAATTATAGCAGTTTTGTTATAGGTACTATAGCAGATACTGTAGAGGGAACTCTAGCAGGTACTGTAGTTTGAATTGTAGAAGGTACTGTTTGGCACTGGAGAAGCTGGGACTATTCCCCTGTTTGGGCCTTCGGGCCACCTATTTGGTCCCCAAGTCCTTTATGGCCTTTGGTCCACCCAGGCCTTCGGGTTAGTAAGGCCTTCAGGCCACCTCAAGGCCTTCATGCCACCTTAAGTAAAGATGAAAACCCAGACAACCTATAAGGAACATGCTCTAGAAGGATAATGAGCTAGAAGGTTTCAATATTGCAAAAGTTAAACAGATTGCAAAAATGATAGGGTATGTCACCGACCATTAGGACAACCCTGTGCATGCCTGGGAAAGCCCAGATGAATAGCCATGTGAAGGTGGAGAGCTAATTTCATGATAAAGATATTGGGGGAGAGTAGTTCCAAGTAGTTATTCTGGGTTATATGTAACGTTTGAATCCTACGGGAAATGAATTCCCTTAAGGCCTATAGTCCATTTAATAATTATACCTACTAGACTTTTAAGGGTTCCACCTCATCTATTGAAATGTGGATTGTCAAAATCAATAAAAAATGAAGGCCTTCATTCCATTGGAGGATAAGAACATGTTCTTAGTCTATCATCTATTGTCTTAATGGATTTATCAAACTTACTGTCTTTATGAGGATGTTACAAAGTGATGAAACTCAACTCAGTATCTAGGGACTACTAAAGACTTCTCCAGAAAATCATGTTAAATCACAGATATTAATTAGATATAGTATAATATGGTACTCCATTAGACCTTAATAGTTTTTAATGTGTATTTTGAAATTATGATCAAGTTATAAATTATATCGGATTGTGATGATGTGTGGAAAATTTAAAAGGTGATTGAATATAACCAATATATTATTATTCCCTTTATATGTTTTGGGGTGTCAGATGATAAAATCCATGGTTATGTTTCCCATTAGAATTTGGGTTTGTGTAATGGTTGTATCATCCCTTTTAATTTTGTATCTCACGCACAACTTGCTAACATATAAAGCACCAAGGAAAAAACTCTTCAATATCTCTCTTCAGTCCGTCCCACCATAAATAATATTTCATATATCTATACATATTTATATTTATATCAGGAATAGAGAATTATGAACTGTGATCCCCTCTAACATTTATCTCTTGAAATCTAGTATGGGAGGAACACATACATGGTTCATAATCATTACCTTTCCATCATAATCAAGAGAAAATTTGGGAACATTTTTAACATTCCTCCATGTATCTACATCATCCTTCTATACCTAATTAATGTTTACAAGGATATATGGTTGAACAATCATTTGAGAATGATTATATTTTCCCCCTTCCTACGTGATTTCTAGATCAAGGATTTGTAAATATAGAAATATCAGATCATTTTTTATGTCTTTAATAGATAAGATTTCAGGATAATTTTGAAACATAATGTTTCCCACCTTGTTATCTTTCCTTGGGTTGTAATGTATTTATAATTCATAATATTTAATTAACTTCAACCAAATTTTCTAGAGAATTTTCATTTATTATATCTATAATAGATAATATTTTAGGATACTTTTGAAACATAATGTTTCCGAACTTGTTATCTTTCCTAGGGTTGTAATGTATTTATAATTCGTAATATTTAATTAACTTCAACCATATTACCTAGAGCAGGTTCACCATAGATAAATCAAAATCATAATTGGGGTGATTTTTTTCATGGACCTTAAATTGGAATGAGGCTTACTCTATCACCATAACATTCTATATGATAATTTTTCACAATTCTTTTTCAATGATTCACTTTATATTACAAACCCTTCTCTAGTTCATGAAATTTAAGCACAACTGCGCTAACTAACATTCTCTTCAGTTCCTTTAAATGTTTCTCACATCAAATATCCAATGAAACCTGGCTCTATTTCGAGTTAAATTTGTGAGTGGATTTGACATCCGTGAGAAATTTTCCACAGCTTATCGATAATATCTAAACAAACCATGAATATTATTGATCTCTATTAGATTAGTTTTTCCTTTTCAATACATACTAACTTCAATCTATGATGGATCCATATATGTAACCTCTCTTGATATATAGGAATATAATATATAAATACTACCATGAATTGATGAAGGTAATCTCTAAAGAAATTATTTATTAAATCTGTGAAATTGGTTGGATAATTAGTAAGATAAAATGGCATCACTATATATTCAAAGTGTCTCTAACTTGTATGGAATTATATCTTCTGCATATCCTCTTTTTTGACTAATAATTTATGTAATACATAAAAAATTATATTAAATGTTACAAATATATTTATTTACATGAATTTGATCAAAAAATTCATTAATTTTTGTGTAGGGGATAATTTGTCTTTATTTTGATGTTATTTAGCCCCCAATAATCATTGTAGATTCGCATTGATATATCTATCTTTGTAAAAAAAAATAATTGGTTCATCCTAATGTGGCACACTTTTCAAAATGAATAACATGTCATGATTCTTCAAGATATTTTTATTCAATTCCTATAAATCAATCATTGACATTCTATAGGGTGTCTTTAAAACAGACGTAGCTCCAATAATGAGTTCTATTAGGAAATCAACATTACAATTCAGTGAAATATAAAGAAAATCATAGAAAAATACATAAACAACTCTCACACAATATTAATATTATAATTATTATGTTTCTAACCAACCATATGAGACCGAAATCCCTTTTCAGTATGAATAGAGACTCGTAGAATGGATTTCATCTTTATCAGGAGTTTATAACTATCATCGCACTGAAAGATAATCATAGGGTGGTTAAAAATAAGAAACATGGACTCCCTTCCTCAAAAACCAATGTTGAATTTATATAGATAAAATCAATCCATTAATAATATAACATAAAATTAAACTATTGGGAGAATAATAATATTTTAAGGAAACACAGGACCACAAAAATTAACTAGAGAAGAATCACAGTATTGAGGGGAAATCATTATACCATTAGGGTTTTCACTTCTAATTTAATATCCAATCATTTAGGATATGAGTTAACATACATTAATAAATTTCGTTATATATATTTGAATTAAAATAACTATTATCAAATTGGGAACTTCTATATTTTATATTACCTATTACCAACTCGACATCACCATTCTATCCATAACCCTTAATAAAACCAAAATGTCTAGCATGACTATCATGAAAATTTTATCAGAGTATCAATCTTGAACAATACTTTATAGGATGTTTTAAAATTTACACCATATTTTTTATCAATGGAACCTTAGGCTTATGGTCATTCATGGTCATCATCTTTTAAAATTCATCATGATGGTTAATAAATGGTTTTTAATCTTCTAAAAAGTTTTCCATGGGATTGTGAGACTAGGTGTGTAGTAAGGATAATTTTCATAAACTAGGTGATGACAGAGTCAAATCCCGTTACACCACTTTCATATTTATTACAACATTGTTAAACTATTATAGAGACTCATCCACTTGTATTGTCCAGAATATGATGTAATTACATGGAACCCACACTCTTTTTCTTTAACCAATGTTCTGTAACATCTTTCTATAGTTAAAAATATCCCTAGGGTTCTCACAAATGTTTTTTCATCTTAGTTTCAAAATGATAACTAAACATTTATATGACACAACTATAAAAGACATGATTTATTACCACTGAGTTATAATTAAAACCTATGAAAAAACTCCATATGTTACTTCCCCACCTCCGTAAGATTCTTACCATTACTCTTAGTTGTACCCCTTTCTATAATAATCCATTGGGAGGAGTTCCATGCTTCTCCCAACATTCACATATGAGAGTTTCTATGGTTTTGATTAAATATTTTTCTCAGATATGAAATAAAAATATCCATAATTTTCTTACATAGATATCACATCTTTTTCGATGAATATAAATTAAATCATAATAATATCCACAAAAGAATTATATAGGTCTAGTGCCTTTAGAAACATGGACACATAAAAAACTAGTTCATCAGTGAAATAAAAAACCTCCCAATAAGTTCTGTATTAATAGAACCCTTCCTTTGAATTTCTTACATAATTCCTTTTTCATAACTTATAGAATTTCTGCATATGAAAATGTGATATCAAATTCATAGTAAGGGTAAAAATGGAGATATCAATGATCATATTAGTATATCATTAGAATAAGTGTATGATAATATGAGTTTAGAATTTGAAAACCATTCCATTCATAGAAAACATCATAATCCTGAGTCATGGAATTTTTTTTGGCAATCTAGTTGATGTTAATTATAAAGGAATCAATGAAAATGATCCATGATAGAATATCATATACATATGACATCGAATTTTGGCATAAACATAAGGATAGAAAATAATTTCCTCAGTAGTCAAGGATTAATTTCAAGGAAATCATAGTGGAATGTGTTCACTCTTCAAGTAAATGTAGTTGTCATGGTTCACTCCAAATACTACTATAGTGTATAATGACCATTACTTTACTTAGTTCAGTCCCTGTTCCTATCCCATTTATCTCATGATAAATAAAACATTACCCAATGAATTAGAGTTATATATAATTATGGACCCACCAATAACAAAATGAGAATCATAAAAATGTGTACCATAAGGCCATAAAAAATTCATCATATTAGAAACCAAGAAATGGAAATGGGTTCCATTAAAATTTCAATATAGAATAACCCATAGAAAATAAAAAGGTTTTATAGTCATTTCATCAATTCTTAATTTCATAAAATTTTGAAAAGTAATGGGTTTTATAAATATCTTTTGATTATAATCATAATCCATCCATAGAAAGAAATAGGATGGTATAATTGGATCATATACCATATATTTATTAGGAAACATCAAATTATTTCATCATATATTAATGAATATTTTAAAAGACAACTTATAATATTACTTGAGAAAAATATCCTTTCAACTTTGAAACCAATGATTTACAATATAAAAAATTTATGAATATTTGTGAAAATATTTTATTTTAAAATAACATTGTAAACATAAAAAGGAATAATTAAATGATTTATTGTTTATGATGGAAAAAAATAATATTCATATTGAACATGTAAAAAAATGATTCCATTCCCATTTTGAGAAAAATTCCAAAATACATTATTATTAAAATGACCTGAATATTCTTTTTAATGCATTTTTCAAAAAATCATACTTGGTGAATTTTTTTATAAATATTTGGTCAATAATAGAAATATTTGTTACAAAATTATGAGATAATTTATATATGGAAGAGAAATTATTTTTTATCGATAATAGAAAAATTCATTTTTCATTAAAACATTATTTTGGTATCATTAGATACTAAAGAGAGGAAATTTAACCAAGAAAATTAATTCACTAGAAATAATAAAATGAGAAGAAAATTTATGATGCTCTTGAGATATATATCTGATTATTTTATCGTTTAAAGAATATTCATAAATAATCTTGATAAACAATGAGATTGTATCATAAATACCATACCGCTTTGGTATCTTTTGATTAGTAAGTCCTGTGAAATAATGAAAATTACATGGTTGTTTATATCCAAATAATTTTTATATTAAAAATATTAAAAATAATTCATAGGTAATATATAACCCATATAAATTAAACAATTAGTGAATAAGGAAAGTGTACCAATGAAATAAATGTGAGACAAAAATACCCTACCACTTTGATAACTTTTGAATTGTATGAAAAATTAAAGAATAAGATAAAAGTAAAATATTAATATCATGAAGATAATTATATTTATAATATTACCCTTATAAGGGGTAGTATATACACCACAAAAAATAAAAAACAGTGGTGAACGACATATTTCTCCTAGAAGTACATGTGAGATGGAAATCCCTTACCACAAGCATCAAACTTAATCATAGACATTCAAAAATATAGTATAATAAATATTGGTTTATTATAAATTTATTATAGAACCACAATAATATTTATCATATTATACAATATATATTTATAACCTTGTTTCACCTATTTATTGAAAAATCCTTATTTAAATCATTCATTTTGGAAACAACAATTTTGTTTTTCATGTATGTTTTGGTTTTTTAATTTGGGAACTCAAAATTTGATCATGGTATAATAATATAAATAATTTTTATAATGATATAAATATCAAATATATTCTTTATATATATAATAAATTTCATATATAAAATTTATAAATAGAAAAATGGATTACACCGTTCATGGGGTCGATAGGTCGTACGTATGGATGAATACGATTTCCATTTTCTCGAAGGATGGAACAATAGAAATAGTGAATATTAAATAACCTTTATAGAGTCTTTTTTTACTTCATAAATATAATATATATTCCTTAAATATACCCTTATTAACACCCATTTTAAATGAAACTGAAAAACTTGTCATATCGCTTTGTGGAGGGGGTAGACCACATATAAGCACGAGCAACATTATCATTTTTAAATAGATTTGAATGTAAGAAGGTAGATTTGATGTTATCATTACATAAGTATAATTATTTTGTAAAAATATTATATAAACTTTTAATCCATTATTATACCACCCCTGATAGGTGGTGATGGAAAACAAATTACAATGGTTTGTGAGGTGGTAGTATAATGTACACATGACCAATAGTTTTGTTTCCCATTTTATGGAATAATAGACTAATATTGGTTATAAAATTGACATAATAAAATATCATTTTATGGGATATAATTATTTTATTATATCATACTTATTGAAGATGATTTAACGTAGGTGGAAGAAGAAAGAAAAAAATTCTACGTTATGAATGATACATCATCTTCAGAAAATGTTCTTAGGATAGCAAGAGAAGCCTTAAAATGAGGGTTTCCTAATATGAATAAGGCATATATAAAGTGTAAAGGGATGTGATTAATTTATTTTTTTAGGCATTATATTATAAAAAATTATTTGGATGTGTGATGATCAGAGGAGAGGGGATGTCCATTTATAAGTGGGTGAGAGGGAACACATGGTATTTTTGAAAAGAAAAAGTCATATTCGCAATTTACCCCAAAAAAGAACAGAAATGGTTAATTATTATACCTAATACGTCATAATGTTGAAATATTTCAATATATTTGGAATTGGACATGATTTATTTTCATTTAAACCCTGATTCTTTTAGTTTAACCAACAATAACTTGTTTTAACCACAACCGTGATAATTAATTTTTAATTTTATTACTATTAATTATAAAAAATAAGGTTATACTTCTTATATAATACTAACTTTTATAATTAGAAATATTTAATCTATTTTACCAAATTACATTCAGAGTAAGTTGATAATGTAATTTAAAATTAACCCTGTAGACATGATGAATATGTTTTTTTCCAATGGAAATGAGTCCATATGAATAAAAATTATTTATATAAAAAATCAGTGGGAAATTGATTAAGATGGCTAAATATGGACTAATAATAACGTAATTGAACAAATTTTAATTTAAATCTAATTCAAGAAAAAGATGTTTTTATAAGTTATTTAAATAAAAAGTTTGTTTTCAAAAAAAATATATACTTCACACTATTCATATAATAATTAATCACTTCATAAAATTATATAAAATTAATTCTAAGATAAATTTTATATGTTGATTTAAAAAAATTAGTTTTTTTTCAAAATAAATTTTATAAATATTTTAAAAATTACTATTATTACATTTCCATCAAAAATAAGAAAAAAACATTTTCTGTTAAAATAGTATTTTCAGAGCATATAATGATTTTACGAAAAATTAATTACATTTTTAATCAATATAATTTATTTATCAAAAAAAATTAAATAATATTAAATATTTTGTATTTTGTATTCATATATACATGTTTAATGAAGAGGTTATAATAAGGATTTTTAAATAATAATATTAATAGTATATTACCGTTTTTTAATACTCGAGGCTGCATGTGACACATGCTATCGAAGAAATGAAATCAGTTTAAAAAAATATTTCACAAATTATGAATGTGATAAAACCCCATGATCACAATGTGTAGTAGTAACTAAATACATAAATATGTCGTTTAATTTTTTACTAAGTATGATCAAATGTTTTAGAATACATCCAAATACACAATTCTCATTTTTCTCATTCTGATAGACCAAACACTGAGACACAAAATCAACCATTGATCTTCTAATCCCTAAAAAATGATGTAAATCCTAAAAAGGGGATAAATAATGTATATAATAGAGTGATTTTCTATATGATAGCTATAAAACTCATGAAGGACCACATGTCACAATACCAATGGATGAAATAGATTCCATTGAAACATCACCCAGTGTTAATCATACTTCAACTATCCCTCGTTAGAATCAACAAAGGCCACATGATCTCCCCACAAAGAAATATAAAGTTTTTTTAATTGAGAATCCTCCACCAATTGTAACAATTAGTAATTTACCCTCATCTAGTATATGAAACTACCATTTTTAAATTCCTTTATGTTTTGAAGAAAGTTTGTAAGCTTCTACATTATCCTCTATCCATTTGAAGACTCATAAAATATATATCGGTTCTACTTCATGATCAGAGAATCAACTACTATATCACATTTTCATAATGTTTAAGAGTAATAAATTCCTTAATACATTAAAAAACATTATCCAAATCCACTGATTTAAATTCCAATATGATTGACAGAAGATATACCATAGGCTTTTGTGATCAATGAAAACCAAAAATCACTCTCCCATAAGATAATACACCCACAAATTTATATAAAAAAATTCCTACACATTATTAACATCAATGGTAGTGTATTTTTTCAGGGGGAAATAATAAGAGATATCTATAAAATATCACCACTTTCTAATTCATTAAAAGAAAACCCATGATTTGATGAGAATCCTTATATAATACTTGAATTTTTTTTATCTTTATATAGTTTTGAAGAATATTAGCACTAATAATCTTGTTTTTCAGGTACTCAAACATCACCTAACACTGATAAATCCAAATGAAGGCTTCATCCATTTATGTATATGATATAAAATTATTTTCAATATGAGTGATATCAGACATGTAATCATATAATTTTATACAAAACTAAGGATTCTATTGACCTTAACCACATTCATGGGCTATAACAAAGAAACAAATACCTCAGTCTTCAAAGAATTGACCACCATAATCAATTGTGGCACACTATTCCAAAGGAAATTAACCTTAATGGTTTAAAAATTTCATATGGAAGATATCCCATATAATTTATATAATCAATGTACTTCTAGAATATTCCTTATATTATTAGTGTGATATGCCGATAATTTTTCATATATGGGGATAATTTTGCTTAAAAAACATGAAAATGATCTTAAAACATATACAAGAATGAGCTAATCAGTTCCACGAAAAAATATAAGGAATTCATATAACTAAAATTAATAACAATGAACACAAATTTCCTATAGGAACTCTTAAAATATGCTTCATAATATCTTCCTCCATTACATTCATTTGATGATAACAAGAACTAAAATCAATCCTTAATAACTAACTATATACATTTATATGATTGAAAAAATTATTGATTATGACGTGGGTATAATATTTCTCTACCATAAATTCATTCAAAAAATAATAAATGATATATAACCACATAAATAACATCCTCATTCATCGTAAACAAACAGATTAGTAGATCAACATGACACAATAATATTGATTTTTTAATAGATCATGTATTTAAATATAAAACTTTTATAACAAAATATGAACTACATTATAAGAAGACATATAAATCAATGATATAATGTGATGAATTTATAGATTTATATTTATGTCATTCTGATGCGGTACATCACAATATTTTGAGGTAATGAATTAGTGAACTAATTAGAAACATTCTAAAACATCACTTCATGAAATTATATAAAATTAGACATCAACTGTTCTATATTATAATAGAGTGAATAATTATTTTTTTCATTCTTACTTTCATCCCTATCACCATTTAACATTGTACCCTTTACATCTAAATAAAATAAAATTACTCCCCCCACTAAATCATAAATGAAAACATGCACAAATACAATAAATCCCTAACAAGGATAACATTTTATGATATTATCTAATGTATATATACCCTAAATACCAAATAAATTAGAATTATATTAGTGATATCATATGTGTTTATATTAATATATAATATGGCTCAATATCTATGAATATAAAATTCTATTGGATTATATCATTTCTTATGATATTAAGATATGATAAGGCACCTCAACCTTGTATAATCTCATTAAATTATATAATGATATCAAGATGTGTTCCAATCATATTATATAAATAATATAACACCCTATAATTAAAAAATAAAATGAATACTACATGTTAGTATTCATTATCCTATATATAAAAATATATAATTGAGTATTAATGATTAATATGATTAAATTTATAGAGAATAAAATTAATTTAAGTGATAAATGCATGCAGAAACTACCAAATGTTTAAATTGTTTTGTAAATATGAGAAATTATTTAAATAGATTATATCTTCATAGTAAATTTCATTGATACATTTTGAGATACCCAAGGCCTATAGAAATATGTCTATGGATATGAAAATGTTTTGATACTTATGTTCACATCCTATCTATTCAACCAGATTATGTTTTCTCCTTCAGCTCCATTTTCCAAACATACTACTAGAATACCATGGATCAGAGGATGGTATTTCCAAAACTATTGAGAGATTAAGATAAACCTGTGGATAGAAAATAGATTTATATTTTATTGGTTTCCTTTTTGGAATATTCGTAGAGAACTTCATGGTGGAAGACAACAAAATTGGACAACAATAATGAAACATATTTTTTGGCCATATTATATTTACATGGTTATGATTTTCAATTCATAGTGATCTTTTGAATAAGGATTATAATGTTTTTATTATATTGAAAAATTTATTTTGATAGCTTGAACCCCATATGTTGTATCAAATCCATAAAATGTTTTATATTTAAGAAATCAAGTTTCAAAATGAAGAAAATATAAAATCATATTTTTACCATATTTTATATCCTTATAAAATTTATAGAAAATTAACTATGGATTTACATATAAAACATATAATTTCATAATATATTATATTATAGTTATATATGATATGTGATATCATAATTAAGGATCTTGTGTAAATCCCATAGTTTTTAAATATTGTTGTTTTTTATATGATGAATCCTTAAAAAATAGTGATAATGTGAACTATTTTTTAATTATAAAATAGTGTTTCATGTAATTAATATTATATAGTGTATATCATAAATTTCTATTCATTAGTGATAAAGGTTATATTGTATTCCTTCCATATTAGAGGATACCATTTTTATTTTATACAACAAATTAGGATATAAAAATATCTTATAATATAATAGACAATCAAGATTATATTTTATTAATAAATAATAATGTTATCATATGGAATGATATATTAAACACTAAAATTAAATTTTCCATTATATATATATGTTTTAATTCTCATTTGTGATTAGGGTGTACTATAGTAAAAATTTGGAGTTTTCAATAGTTTTTAAGGGATGCATGGTTATGCACATTGTTTAGGAATCTGTACAGTTGAAAAAAAAATGTTCCATATAGTGTTTTGGATAGTTTTGATCCAATATAAACAATATGGTATGATAAACCATGTATTTAAACTATGTGACTTATGCAACTTACAGAAGTGGTGATCACACAGTTTACGCACAGTTTGGTAAACTCTGAAAAAAACTATGAGAGATACTCATACTTTGGATTTTTGTAATTTTATGTTTTAACATTTTTCTTCTTCCAAAAGTCTATCCAACTCGACCACTTTTTTCTAGGTGCCTACCAAGAGATACATTTCCTCTTCCAAGATCCAACAAGAAAAATATAGAGTTTTTAATAGTGGTTTCTTTCCCAAATCAACAGGTAAGGGATTTTTCTTTTTAATTATATATTTTCTTCATTTTTCTTAAATCCATTCAATAACCAGTTTTTATGGTTGGTTGATTATATTTTCTAGGGTTTTTATAATTTAGTTATTTGGTTTCTAAGGATTATGATCTTTCCCAGGAGAAGTATTTCAATGGCTTATATTGATGGAGACATGTTTTCATTTTTTATGGTAGATTTTTTTTACTCCATTTACTTTAAATGATGAGTTTATTTATTTATTAATTTTTTAGAAGTGTTTTTCAACTAAAATAATTATGTGTATAATAGCATGTTTTGAGTTATCAAAATTTCATTATGTTTCATTAGTTTTTTATTTTAAAAAATTGGTCAATTTTTTTCATTTAAATAATTTTTTAAAATGTATTTTATGTAGTGAAGGTGTTTTATTATAACAACCCAGAATCCACACTACTAGATTCATTTCCAAAACTAAATAACTTACATTTTTTGGCTTTAATACAATAAGTTTGACCTAATTTTTTATCCAAAACATACATCATCAAAAGGATATATTAGATCACTTACATAACCAATGAACTTTTATTTTTAGAATTTTAGACAATTGGGATAATCTATTAGTAACTTGGATTCATAAAAAAGTGGTTCATAAAGATTAATATTATATCACAAAAAGATCTTAAAATTTACTAAACTAATATGAAAAAACAAACTTAAAACCATTCTTCACATTTTAGGGAAAATTAAAACATAAGGATGGTGGGATCAAATAACAAGTATTGGTAATCATACGTATTAATAATTGACTTTCATTAGTGGGAGTATTTTGAACATAATTACAAAAGGATATAATTAAAATTCATTATCATAACATAATGAAATTAATACCCATCCATAACTAGATCATCAGTCATAAAACTTGTAATAAATATTTTAAAAAGGAAAGATTCATTGGAATCTATAATATTGAGCCATGTGATGTCAATCTTGATCAAATGAATCTTCAAAAACCCACATCAAGTATATAGAAAACTTGTGGGTAAGTTGGAATATTTTTACATCAGTCTTACATGTGGAATAAAATTCATACTTATATGTGAAGTAACCCTAATAATTACACATGGAATAACTATCATGGTTGTACTTTGAATAACTATCAAAATTTCAATTGGAATAATGATCATAGTTATACTTTGAATAAATATCATTGTAAATTCCAAAATCTCTTAGAAAAAACCTAATCAGTTTTGTCTATCCCTTCAACTAATGCATTGGATTTATATGATAAGCTCACCCATATTTGATATATAATGGAACCAACCATCATCATAAATAATTTCCAAGAACCATAATATAAATAAAGTACATTGAAAATTTATTTTATCATATAAATCATAAAAACAACCTTTGTTCCATTAATAGATTTTTTAACCCAAGGAAAATAAACACGTTCCATTTTAATCTCTTCAAACAATAATAATCCTTCTAAAAAAAGAATTAGGATGGTACTGTTATAAAATATTCTTATTTTAGAATAAACAATATCAAGTTTTGTTAGAATTCATGAATATAAATACCATTAAAAGATAATAGAAAACATTCTTTTGGAAAATATCCTGTTCACATTTAAAATAACATGTAATAACATAAAATTAATAATATAATTTAAAAATAATTTTCCTTTAAAATAATACAAGAAATATAAAAAATAATAATGAAATAAAATAATGGTCCTAACATTGATAAAATACATTCATTTTTTAAATGTTAAAAATATACATTACTTTCCAATATTTTGTATAGGGAGTAAAAATTGACCAATTTGGAAAATGTTAAGCAATTTCTATTAAATAATTTTTAATTGAAGGTCAAATATCATTTAAAATAGAATTAGTAAATATTTTTTTATAAAAGAACATTTTTTAAACATTTTAGAATACTTATATATGAGAGAGAAATATTCTTGATCTGAAAAAAGATATAAGATCGATAGCATATACAAACAACTTTTTTTATGATTATTTATTCAATAAGATGGAAATGGAAAACAAAAAAGTAAAAAACATTCATAACCAATAGAGAATAAAAGATATTCGTTTTAAGAAAATATTATCATATTATTTACCCTCTAAAGGACCCTTGAATATAATCAATCTTTAAAGTAAAAGATATTGTAATATAAATCCTTTTCCACTTTAGTAACATTTCAATCATATTCCCCATGAAATAAAAACATTGAATGAAACATTACATATCATAAAAATAATAAAATTTATTATATAACATTTCAAATGGGAAGTATATTCATCCCATAAATTATGTTATAAGTATTACACCAATATATGTCCCAGAGAAAGAGAATTTGAGGAGAATAAACCTTACAAAGATCAGATCATTGAGTTGAGAATCAATCAATTGAGTGATTAACATTAAAAAATGTAAATCCACATTGAAAAATTATAAATTAATAATAAAACAATTTATATATTAATTCATAAATAATAATTTCATAACCAAGTCATTTAAAAAAATTTGTAACCAATAGAAAGAAAATTGAGTTAGGAAACCCATTATCACTTGGTAACATTCAAGTTAAATACCATTAGATAAAATAATTCAAATAAAAACATAAAATATATTTATTTGTGATGAATTGATAATATAATATTTAAAAGATTTAGTATAGCCACAATATAAAATAAGTTTTGTGCATAATAATAAAATATGCCTCAATGATGGAAAATTGAGATGAAATCTCTTATTAAGAGTGCAGACATTCTGTGAATGTAGTTTAACTCCGATATAAAAAAATTATATCAATTCCATGATTTTTCATAAAAAAAAATTAGTTTCAATACCTTATTCATAATCTAGTTTTCAAGTTATTTTATTGATGTATTAAATTACTAAATTAATTAATTCAAAATTTGAGAATTTTTATGACATTCGATCAATAATTCCAAAATGTATTTGGTACATTGACTATGGTCAAAGTGTTAATTGTTTCATCATATATAGAATAATAATAATGAAATATTTATAATTTTTATATATAAATCAAAATTTACAATCAAACCATGAAATATGGTTGTTAAAAGTGAAGTACATTACAATCATAAAGATAATATGTCATACGTATGCCAAAGTAGCATTTAAAATTTTCAACAATCATTATAGAAATAATGTATGCAATATTTTATATTTATAGAGTAAAAATTATATCTTAAATATCATTGTATTTCTTTTAAATATACATATATTTATTATCTATGTTATTTCATGATGAAAAACGAATCATGTCGCTTCTTGGATGTGATAGTCCATACATATGAACGAATGATGTTATCATTATTTAGTGTATAGAAATGTTACAAATTATGTGTTATATTAACTTTTAAGAATGATAAATATTTTATTATTTTAATATATAACAATTGAATTATTCATTAAAACTAGATATAATATGCAGTGATATAAAATGAATAATATCATCTGTGCGGCGGCAGTCCACCGTATACCCAAACAATGAATTCCTTTCTCATTTGATGAAGGTAGGAGATAGAGATAATTTATCAAACTATAATATAATAATATTACATAATAATTTCTGATTTTATCATATAATAATTTTTAAGTAATATTTTAGTTATGTGAAATAAGAATTAAAATAAAAACATTTCATAAAACATTTTACCACTTCTTAAAAAAATGATGTATTAATTACACCAAAAGACCTATAAGAATAATATTATTCCCAAGATAAGGAAAATATAATGAGTGAATAAATATTAGTAAGTAATTTGATAATATAGTTGTTGAAAAAAATGTTTCTTGAGTTTTTAAGAAATGAGAAGAATAGGTGCCCTTTTATAAGAGTGGGGAGATTCACTCTTGGAATATCATAAAATAATAAATTAGTATTGATTTATTTTGATTAAAAAATTAAAAAAATTGAAAATATTAAAATATAATATGAGTATTATTCTAAATCATGTCATCCAATAAACATTTCTCATGTTTGGAGAACAATTTTACCATTAACATTTTGTTTTAACCATTCTTTAACCCTTTTAACAATTGCAAGGGTATTAATGTTTTTTTAATCATAAGGGGTTAGTATAGTTAAAATAAAGGAAAAAATGTCCCATAAATGGATTATGTTTGAGTTTTTATAACAAATCCTAATCACTTAGTCAAATAGTGGATTTTTAGGAATTTTATATCATTTAATTAAATATTTTTTTATAAAATTGTAATAAGGTAAATTTTATAACTATTAATTAATTTGAATTTAATAACATCAAGAGGATAAATTAAATTAGAATAAAAACATTTAATACATCTATAACATGTTATATTTATATATAATATTAATGGATCTAATTTATCATTTCACATTATAGTATGTTTATTATTATAAATATTATCTATTTTATTTCTCTATTAATTGAATAATTACCACCTGGGGATTGTGTGAGATTTTAGGGTGATTATTTTCTCAAAAAAATTAAAAATAAATTACCTTGAGTGATATAAAAATTTTATATTTTAAATTAATATTTATAACCAATAATATCCTATTTTATCTCAATTTTAATAATATTATAATTATTATAAATGAGAGTGAACTTTTTTACTTTTCATAACATAAAATATTATAATTTTCATAATCACATCCAAATGGGAATTGATAATATAACCAAATATTTTATGATTATGGATAAAATGTATTTATCTAAAAAATTATGTCATGTTTTATGGTTATTTTTTTGTTCTTATCATTTTATTTTTAACATTGATCACCCATTTTACCCATTACCAAAGTAACAAAAATCACGAAGATTACTATTCATATTGACTGAAAAATAAAATAGACCATTTTACCAATACAAAAATAATGATTCTAAATATGGAATCCTTTTTTATGATTTATAAAACATAATAAATAGAATTTAATTTATCGTTAAATAAGAAGAACATGATGAAAAAATATTTTTCTAAAAAAAACACTTTTAATTAAAAAATGTATTTATACTAAATTCATATATAAAAAATATTAAAAAACTATAATTGGATTATCTAATTAAAAACTTAACTAGTGAATGTTTCAAATAAATCTAAAATATAATTTTACATTGTAAATACACTTAAAAATAATATTTTTCAATAAAACCCCATATTTTTTACTATCCCTCGAAAAGTCAATCTTTTCATAAAATTCTCAAAAAATCATTATAAGATAATTTTAATAGGATGATTTAGAAAAATGAATCCCAGTTTATAAAATACCACTTATAAAAGTTCCAATATTTATTTATAATATTATCTCATAATAATCGATAATATTCATTGAAGAAAATGCATTTTCGAAGAGTGAAATCAATTTACTAAAAATTGAGTTCTAATTTAAAAAGAATTAATAAATAAATTTTTCTCAATTAGAAAATTTATATATATTTCAAAAATTATCCAATCATATTAATACCAACTAATTTAACTATTTGGTTATAACAGTCAAATTTAAATTATAATATTCTACAGCTTATTTACTCTTGGTTTTGCATATCGTGTACTCTTTCAAAAAAAATATTATTATCAAATATAGAGATATTAAACTCTCACACTATAATTAGTTTCATCCTCAAAATATTAAATCAGACATGGTGTTATGGGTTTGACTTTTTAAAATACCTTTTTTGAAATTCAGCAGCATAAAAAAAGTTTAATAAAACATCCTCTTGTTAAGAGTGAATGCGAAGTATGAAAATCATATAGAATAACTCCAAACTAGGTTTAAAGTTAAGTAAAAATTGGTGGGATGTGTGAAAATGATGATTAAAGTAAGACATAACAACCAAGTACTGATAGAGATTGATAGAGAATATATTTAAGATAAAGTTAACAACCAAAAAATTATAAATACATTATGGGTGAAGTGACCATTTGTTCATTTGAAATAATTTTAATAGAATTTTTAATTTTTAATATCCTTCTTACTAGATTTAATGAATTCCTTAATATATTTACTAATATAATGAGAAAATATACTTAATTGAAAAGTAGAGCTTCATCTTTTAATCAATTTCTACCACAATCTCATATTTTGCTCTAAACGATTAGTATTCCAACTGAATTTTTCATGTATAAAAAATAAAATAAACTAAAAATAGATTTGATCATCCAAAAAATGATAAAAATAAATTCCACCTATATTTATAAATTAAAAAAATTCAAAATTAATAGCATAATATAAGTTAAGTCCCAAAATTAATAAACCTTCATAAAAATAAATAAAACATTAATCTCGAAAATTTTACATTAATATAAAATGTTCAAACTAAATCATTCCATAAATAACTACACACAAAATTATTAAAAAAAATCTGAATAAGAATTAAATACAAAAATATGATGGATTTGGCGATATATTATTCCAAGATAAATTTATCATTTATCTCTAAATCACACCAGCATCCCATAATTTTATATTCTAATAAAAGTGTATGCCCTACTCTTATAATCTATAAAATATAGTAATAATATCAATAAATAACCTGAATCCTAATAATTATAAATTATGATCATGCATTTTTCAAAAATATAATTCAATATTGACACAAATAAAATACCATAATATTGAGTTTATTTTAATCATATAATGTTCACTAAAATAATATATTTTTTTTAGACAAATAGTCTATAACTATTTTTTGAATTGTATGGTTATCCATATCAAATGTTCCCAAATTGTAATAACCCATAAATACCTCAAAATTAATGATAAGATAACCCCTATTGTTCACTAATATGTTTAAAAATATTTCCATATAATGTAAATTTATTCCACATAAAATTAAATTTTCACTAAAATCAATAATAATACTAAGGGTTATATTTCTATAAATGCCTCCTAAAATTTTACTGTACTTCCATCACATAATATATAAAATGGTGTATAATAATTGAAAATATTATCAAACATAAACTCATTAAATCGTTACTGTATCCATAACTCTTAAAATAAGATCTAATGGAATCATTCTAATCTAAATGTTTTCTAAAACCTATTCTGATAAGAACTATAACATCCCCAAACCTTCACTCCCAAATTGGGTGCTAAAAAATAACCTTTATATTTTAGGATTTGATAAATATAATTGTGACTAAATTTTCTCCATTCAAAATATACAACATAAAATTGATAATAATGGATAATGTATATACCCAATGACATTTTAGATTTAGAGATTTAGTGAGATTGGATAAACTCTTAACATATGGATTCATAAATAATGGGTTTATAATAATTAACATCATCTCCCACTATGTTATTGAGATTTAGTAACCTTATTAGGCATGAAATAATTAAAAATTTTCTTCAAAACCTAGGTAAAAGGTAACCATAAACTGGGTGATCTCAAATACTCAATCACAACATTAATAAATGTAAATAATTAAATTAAAATCCTTTTAGTGAGATGAGAATAAGGATATGATTAAATAATCATTGTGCATGACCATAACATAAGGGAATTAATACATATAAATACCTATATCATTGATCATGAAACTTGAAAAAAATCTCTAACAACTAAAATATTCATTGGAATCAACAATCATGGGAAATATGATATCAATCATATTAAAATGGATCATTAAAAACCTATACCATGTTAAAATAAAATGTATTGGTATCTTGGAATATTTTCATATCACTCAAACATAATGAATAACATTCACAATTAAAATCAGAGTAACCCTCATGGTTAGAAATAAAAGAACCACCAAATTTATACTTAGAGTAACTATTACAGTTAGAGTTGAAATTACCATCATGATTATAATTGGAATAACAATTATGATAAATTCCAAAATATTTTAGGAAAAACTTATTCTGTTAACATCATCCCATTACACAATGAATTAAAGAGACATAATGGGATAAAAATTCTTCAATTTATAATGTAACGTCCATCATAAAAACTAATTTAAATAAACTATAACATGAATAAAGTACACATAGAATTCATTTCATCAAAAAATACATTTAAATTAAAATTATTCCTTTAATAACATTATTATCATGTGGAAAATAAAGGAGTTTCCTGAAAATATTTGGAAATAATCATAATCTCTCTTATGAATTAATTAGGATTGAACTATTAAAAAACATACCCTTTGTAGGATAAGTAATATATTGGTTTTTTGGTGTTGATGAATGGAAATAACATGTAAAAATCATAAAAAAATTATTCGGGAAAATGCACATTTCTTTTTTAAAATCTCATTTAAAAAATAAAATTTTGTAAAATTTTGTTAATAAAATTAATATAATAAATAATTTTGGAAAATTATAAATCAATATTCAAATACAATAATGTCCACGATTGTGTAAAAATCCATTCATGTTTTTAATGTAAAAAATAAAGAGTATTTTTAATTTTTTGAAAATAGAGTAAAAAGTTACCCATTTTGAAAATGTTATGAAGTTTCCTTTTAAAAACCTTTAAAATAAGGAAAAATATAATAAAAAATATATTTAATAAATAATTTAGGTTTAAAATATAACAATTTTGATAACATTTATGAAAACATTAATATGTAGAGAAAGATTCCAATTCAAAAAAAGATTCCAAATCTGTAGCACAAAGAAACCAATTTCTTGACATTTCTTAATTAAATATGGGGTAAATGGAATCCAAAATGTAAATAAAATTCCTAAACTTAGGAGAATAAAATATATTTGGTTTAAGAAAATAGGATCATATGGTTTCCAATAAATTAACCTGGAATATAAACAATCTTGAATGGAAGGGAGACTGTATCATAAAGCCTTTAACACTCTGGAAACTTTTCATTCATAAGCCCCGTAAAAGAAAAAAATGAAACATTAAATATCACCAAAATGAATACATTCAGGATATAAAATTTAAATGGGTTAGTTTATATAATTCATATGTTATGTTAGGTTCATTACATCAATATATGTCTCAACGAAATATATTTTAAGATGAATTACCCTTACAAAGATCATATCATTTGATTCAGAATAAATAAACAGAGATATTATGTGTTAATATTTAAATACACATTGTTTTTTTCAAATAAGTAATAAGAAAAATTCGAAATAATTTCACATATAATCATGGAATAAAAAATTCTATGATGATGATTTATAAACCAATGAATGGTAATTCAGTTAAGAAACCCTTTATCAATTAGTTTCTTTCACGTAACACCCCCTTGAATAAAATTATTCAAATTTCAATGTTAAATTTCATGAATTGTGAGTAATTAATTATATAATATGTAAAAGTGGAATTATATACACCATATAAAATAAATTATGTGCATAAAATTAAAACATTCCTTAATGAAGGAAATTTGAGATGAAATCCTTTACCTCATATCTAGACTTTTAATGTTTTTTCACTAAGTCAAATATAATAAAATAATATAAATTATTTTATTTTTAAGGAAAATTTTATAGGATTAGTTACTTTTTCTTAATGAATTATTATTTATTTTAATGATATTTTAAATTACTTAATCAATTATGTTCATGATAGGTATTTTAAGGATGTTCAGTCCATAATTTTTAAACGCCTTCGGTATGTTTAATGTGTTCAAAGGGGAAATATTTTGGTTACGTAAATAATGATAATATTTAAATAATTTTCATTTTTTTAATCAATTACAATTTTATAACAAACCATGAAATATGGTTATGAAAAATTAACAATGTTACATTCATTGAGACAATCAGATGTACATACGCTAGAGTAACGTTTCAATTTTTCAAAAATCATTATGTAAAAAAGGTAATTTTTATTTTATCAATAATGAATTATGATTATATCTTAAATCATATTTAAATTGTTTAAATATAATTATATGTATTATCCACGTGATGTTTCAATGTGAAACAGATCATACCACTTCATTGAGGTTGTAGTTCACATGTACGCATGAACGAGACTATAATTTTTTTGTGTATGGAAAGGTAAGAATTTTTTTGATATGTTTGATTTAAGAATTTTAAACATGTAATTATTATCATATATAATCATTAAATAAATTACAATAACCAATATTAAGATGTTGTGATCGAAAACAAAATATATCATTCTGTGAGGTGGTAGTCCTCCAAACACAGGAAATATAAATTACTTTCTTATTTGATGGATATTTGAGATGTATATAGTTTATTATTCTAACATAATAAAATATAATTATATTGGAATTAATTATTTTATTATATAATCATAGTTATAGAAAATTTTATGGATGTGGAAGAATGAATAAAACAAACACATTTGGAAACCATGCACCTTTTCCTCACAAAATCACTTTTTTTATACACATTAATACCACTAAAATGGATTTTATGCCTAAAAAAGTGATATATAACATGTGGAGTGGTGTTTATAAGTGATTTAAATAGATATTGGAAAAAATGGTTATTTTTGTGATGAAATGAGAATAATATGAACTGTTTTATAAAATAGGGGATGGGAACAGTTAGAATTTTTTAAAATATGAATTTATTATAAATTAATTTATATTTGAAAATGGACAAAATTGATGATAATTAAATATAATATGATAATGAGTCTAAATAAACTCATAAAATAAAATATTTTTTTTACATTTTACCCTTATTTTTTGTTTTAACCCCTTTTTAGCCCATTTGATAATTACTATAGTATAAATGTTTTTTTATAGTTAATGGTTAAATTTAGTTACTAAATATAAAAAAATGGACAATTAATGGGTATTTTATGATATTTAAATTAATATATTAAAAACATGTCCAAATATATGATTTTTAAGAATTTTATATTATTTAATAAAATATTTTTTTCTTAAAATATCAATAATGTAAATTTGAAAACTATTCATTTACATTGACATTAATAAAATCATGAAAACTAATAAAATTTCAATAATTTTTAATACATCCATAAAATATTATATTTATATATTAAGTTAACTTATGACATTAATTATTTTAAAATAAATCAAATATTATATTTTTAATATAATTTATTTCATTTTCATATTAATTGAATAATTACCATGTCAGTGTTGTGTAATTATTTAAAATAATAATTTATTTAAAAAAAATACATGATGAAGATAAATAATTTATATTTTAAATAAATATTTATAACCCAATAAATCCTATGTTTATCCCCATGTTAAAAATATTATAGTTATTAGAAAGAAATGTGTGACATTTTTCACTTTTCATTACATAAAATAATATACATGTGATAACCACATAAAAACAAAAAAGGTTATATGACCAAATTTTTGATGATTATGGATGATATGGACTCATCTAGTAAAATTAAGGCAAGTGTTAGGGTCTTTTTTTTGTTCTTAATCTTTTAATTTAAACTTTAATTACAAAATTTACCCTTTAGTATGACAACCAAAAGTACTGAGGTTATTATTCATTTTAACGAAATAGGTAGAGGAACCTATTTATAATGCCATGAAAACCTAATTAAAAATACTTTACCCATTTTAATTATTCAAATAAAATAATTGAAATAATTTAACTATGAAATTAAACAGGAAAAATGCGATGAAAGAAATCTTTTTTCCAAAAAATTCCCTTTTTAAATATTTTTTACTCAATTAAAGAATAAAAATATTCTTAAAAACTCTAATTGAAATATTTAAAAAAAAGTATCTAATTTTTGTAAACTAATCTATAATTGATTTTTCAATTTTAAATAAGTTAAAAAAAGAATTTTTATTCAACAAAAATCAATATTTTTCATTATTCATCAAAAAATAAATCCTTGTAGAAAATTACCAAGAATTAATCGTACGATAATTTTAACAAGATAATTTAAAAATGATATTTATTTGTATAAAATAACATTTATAATTATTAAGAAAATTTATTATTATATTAGCTCATACAAAATTGTGAATGTAATTTTTAATGAATACATTTTTTGAAGAATAAATTGAATTTTCGATTTTTTTTTATTATTTCCAAATATTTACTCAACAAAATTGTATAAATTATTATATATATATATTTAAAAAATATATTAATCCTCTTCATACAGATCGATTTAATTAATATGTTATAATTTATATATTTAAACAATAATAATTCATAATTTTTTTATGTTTTATGTTGTGTATATTATGTGATATCAAACTTATTCTTCTATTAAAATCATAGGATAATACATTAATAAAATTAATTTAATGTTATTATGTAATAAATATGGATATATCTTGGAGATTTTGGCATGACTAGAATTTTAAATTGATGTTCCATTTTTTTATAGTGTGGTTTCATTATTTTAATAGGCGGTGCATTATTTTGAAGAGGCCTCATTATTTTAAAAAGGGGTGTAAAAATTATAAATGATTTTTTTTGAAAAAAGGTGTTTGTGTCCTCTAATTTAGCTATCTTCGATAAAACCTTTGTCCGATTGGGTGTGTGATCATTTGTTGTTTCTATAATATTTTTAAAATTTACCATGTTTTAAATTGTTGTTTTGAAAGTATGTTTCTAAAGATATAACTCTTATTGTGATTTGGTGTTATGTGTGCTCTCACTTGTAATTTTTTTTCTTTCTAAAAAGGTTTTAAATGGGATATCCAAAGAACATTGTTTCTATGTGTAATGAGAAGGACCAATTGTGACCTATTGTGATATCGTTTGATTGGATGATGTTATACCCTAGTTGATCCCAGTTTTTATCCTTTTTAATGATTTTTTGAATGTGTTATTTCTTTATGGATTTTGATTCATGGATATAAGGGTTTTAATATTGGATAATTATTGAATGAGTTTTTCTAGATGTGGGAAGAATTTGACTATCTTGTTATATTTCCTTTGGGCCCTATGCTTTTCATGTGTTTGGAAATATTTTTATCATGGTACACCAACATTATTTATAATGCGGGGAACCATAAGATAATAAGTGGGGATTCAAGGGATTTTGACTATAATATTTGATATTTATACCTTTGATAGGGTTCCAAAGTTGAATGTTATTACAGGTACAATGTGTTGTCCTGAACGATACTAGTTGAGTGTGATTCAGGGGAAAAGATATGTGATTGTTATCTTCCCAACAGCTGGTTTCACTTTTTCAAAAACTTTACTCATTAAATTAGTATATTTCATGTTCCTCAAGATATGTATACTATGTTAGGCCTTCTTATTCTGTTTTTTAATGTTATTTACTTATTTCTTTAATTGATACTAATTTTATTTATTTTTCATTTATGCATTGTATTTTTTTGTAATGCTTGTGTTATGCTATTATTTTAATTTTTTATAACTCTGATGTCTTCTCATTTTTTTTGTATTCCCATACCTATACCTATATTGACTGATTGTTGGTGTCAATGTTTAAAAATAAAAGTGGTAATTATTTGGAACACAAGCATTGTAAATAATTTCTTTTAAAATTTATTTTAATCCATGAGATATTTTATTTTAAAAAGGGTAATCATAATAAACCTGGGTAGATTAAACTTGTATTTTCAAAAAGTATGATGTTCTGAAGGTAATTATTTACATTCAAAATTAAATTAACAATGTATGCCCTAATTGAGGAATTTTTAAAAAAAAATTTATTTTAAGAAGTGATTTAAGTTATTACTTACTTATTCACATTTTTATATAAAATAAAATAAAAAGATATTTTCACTATTATTTATTTTAAAACAAGACTTCTTGGTTTATTTATAAATTAAATAAAACTGAATCATTTTTGTTTCCTAATGTACTTTGGATCACATCCTACATTATAAAGATGGTGGGTATATAGTCCTCATGTTTTTTTATAGTTTCTAGGTTATGTATTTCTTGTTTTACTATTACAACCTTTTGTTAGGATGATTATGATCATTGAGATATAGCGGTGAATCAAGAGTCGCTTGGAGATACTATGGAATGTATACTGAGTTGGTTTGATCAGTTTGGGTTGTGAAGTGTATTTAACTCTACAGCATCCTACTTTTTGATTAGTTTTATTCTATATTTTTGTTATGTAAAATATTTTAATTAAAAAATGTTTCATTTTTGGAAAAGTCTTCTGAAAATATCTTTGGGCTATGTTTATTATTTATATCCCATTTTTAGTTACCATTTATTATTTATATCTGCATATTTATTTTTGAGTGGTCATCTAATATAATTATATCTCATGTTGTGATACTCGTTAGATCTATGGTTGATCTTGGTTTATTTTTATGGTAAAATATTTCCCACATTTTCAATTTTTATTCCCTTTTGTAATTCAGTATCCCTGAGTGATCAGTAACATGCTTAGTCTTTATAGTGAAATGAAATTGTTGACATGTTCTGTCAGCCCAGTCTCGATCATTATGAAATGGTATCAGAGCCACCCCATTTCTTTTAGGGAGTAATATTTGGTTAGATGAAGAACTATTATAGCTCATGTGTTGTGGTTTATTGATTTCTTGACCAAATATTCTTCTTGATATATATTATGTTTTCAAGTGTGGGAATGTGTCTTCTTATAAATTTTGAATTTATGGTGGTATGTTTATAAGATATTTTGAAGAGGTGAAATACTAATCTATTTTGTTGGAAGAACCCATGATGAACATCCATAATTTCATAGTTTTAAATTGAAACTAGAGTAAATTAAGGGGGTTCATTTTTGATGTTTCTGGTCTATGGAACTGTGTGCAAGCCAAGCCAACCTTTTTGAACGACATCAAGTGGTTCTCACATGTTTGGCATATCATTTAACAACTATGTACAATGGATAATGTTTTAAATTTTTTTTCTAGGATTTTATGTCTTTACCCAATATTATGATTAGTGATTATTATTGTGAGTAATAATGTATACATTTTTTTGATTTTAAATGATGTTTGATAAGAATTTAGATGATATTTTTGCACTCTAGTGTTTATGTTTTTTTTAAATAAGATTTTGGGTGATTGAGTGTGATTAGTATAATGATTTTAAACTCTCACATAAGTTATTTTTGTATATGAAATGAATTTTGGGTTATGATTATTTTCAACTAAATAATTTTATTGTTTTTATTCTTGAAATAATTTTTTAAATGGGTTTTAAATGCTGATAATTTCAAAATAATTATTTTCCATTTAAAAAGAAGTTAATGATTTTGGTGTTTGTGCTTCGAAGGGGGAAATTGGTTTTCATGAAGATTATTCCTATTTATTTATAGGGATTTTAATGTTGTAATGTTTCTTAAAATGTAAATTTGAAATGAATTTTTATAAACCCTTGTGTAATTTTAAATTTAATGAGGGAATTTCTAGGAGTTTTTGAAATGAGACATTTAGGTTACATTTAAAATTTTATTTTGTATACCTTATTTTCATCATGATATGGTGTGATTAAAATAAAGTTTTATTTTTATATTTTATAATTATATCCATAAAAAATATTTGACATGTCTATATTGGATTTTTAGTATGTCATTATTGTGGTCTAGAAGCTGTCTTTCAAGCCTTATACTCCTCCTAGTCTCATGATGGTTTGATTGGGCCTAGTAATACTTGGATTTTGGATAATTAGAGAGAGTTTATAAATCTGAATCCACTAGTGTTTAGTGGTGAACAATGAGTATAGTAGTAAGGATTGTTTCTATTAATGTTAGAAGGAATCCTTAATTTACTATAGGCTCCTGAAAACTTTAGGGTGAGGTGAACCACTCATTTTTTTGAATGAATTTTTTTTAATTGAAAATTTATACTATCTATACCCATAATATTGAAGCTCTGTTTAAGGGATATTTCAAGGCCACCAGCATTCTATGGTTTAATCCCATGGAGGTGAAAATTTATAAGTTGATGGATTTTTTGAGTGTCTATTAGGGAAATAAATCTGTTAAGGACTCTGGTGTTCATTTAATTGGTGGGTTACTTTTTCTTTTCAGATAGTTGATGATGATTTAAAGAAGGATTTATTATTTCCTAGAGGCCACATAATATATCTAATCTCATTAGTGTTTCGTAATAGACTAAGTACCTTCATAAAATTTGTGTATGAGATCATTATGTTGGAAGAATTACAGTAAGTTCAATCTATGAAAATTGGTGTTGTGACCATGTATGGTGTAAAAAAGGGTGATCTGGCTAGATGAAAGAATGAGCAGGTTGTGTGCTTAAATAATTGGATATCTGAGCAGGTTATACCATCTTTTTTGTTAGATAAATTGATCATCCTTAATTTTTTTATATCAAAATCTTATTGTTTTTCATGTTAAACATACATTAAAATAATAATTCTCCTCAGACCTAGCATTGAATTGATTATTAGTTTTTATTGTTGCCTCCAATGTATTGATGGACATTTTTTTGTAGTTTTGGGGGTTTAAATTTTATTACCTAGTTTATTTTAATTTTTCTACATATTTTTTATAACATGATTTTTTTAATAAAATAATAATCATATGTATTGTGGTATTTTTTCATTGATATTATCATGCCTCACAAGTTGTCTTCGTTGCTCACAGTGCAGACCATGATTTTAGTTTTGTTTGGTGGGTGATATATGAATGGATTATGTGATATATTGAATAATGAAAATAATTATTTGGTTTATAATTATAATATAATAGATATTGAGTATGGATATAATTTTTTCGATCCTAAAGGGTGGGTGTTCCATGAGTTTTACCTTGTATTACCAATTATGTAGTTTCAAGACACAAAGTCAGTGAAAATTAATTCCTTATTATGGAAAGATAATTATTTGGGATTTAAGCTATTTTTATTTTTATTTTATAGATGAAATATTCCCATTAACTATTTTGTTACTTATTATGGTTGTGCACTATTATGGTATTTTGAGATTATATCCTTTGGATTGTGTAATATTTTTTCTTTTTCTAGGGAGTTGTCGATGATGTCTATTTTTCAATGATTAGTATTATGGGAATATTTTAATATTTTAAAACAATTTAATATTAATTATAATTATGGGGATACCTTTATTTGGTCTATGGGTTTTTATTGTTCGTCGGAGTTTTATTCTAGGTTTTATAAGTTGGGACCTTCTGTTATATGTATCTCTTTTGATATTAGATGTTCTAAAGGTACTGGTGTTTTTTATTTTTTCTACTTCATAAATTGAAATGAACATGTGAGTTTTTATTGGTGATTTTTTTGAGTTTTTTATTTTAACATATACCATATTAGTTTTCATCATAATTTCTTATTCTATGGGGAATTTTATTTTAGGATTTATTGTGCTTTGATGGTTCGTAAGTCTTAAATATTTTTAGCACTTTTTCCTTGGAGTTGGATACTTATGTTCTTTGTTCTAGGTCTAAGGTTTGTGAGTTTTCTATTGTAGGTCATTTTCACTAGTGAGTTGGAATAAATATTTTCCCATAACACAAGTCATTGAAGAATTTATTGGAGTGAAATTTATCGGTGAAAAAACTATCATATTGGGGAGAATTATAACACCTTAATATAAAATTTTTTTATTTATAATTATATTGTTTATTTATCCCATGTAATCAGGATTCCCAATAGTTTAATTAAAAAGTTTTATATTTTTTCTAGGATTTTATTATCATTTCCAAAGTTTGAGAAAAGTGGTATTACAAACCATGCACCATCTACTATTTTAGATAGTGGATACCATGTGACAAAAATAGTTGGATAAATTGTGTGGAGAAATTGTGTGGATAAATTTTCAAACATAAACACTTTTTTGGAAATGGAAATCACATAGTCTACAAATATTATGGTAAAATATGAAAGGAAATCGTGTGACTTGCTTATTTTGGAGATTTTTGTCATTTTGAGTTTTTTTATTAGTGGATTCTCCCAAAATCCTCCCCCACTAAACTAATTCTTCAATGTTTCCTCCTAATGGATTATTTTCTCTTTTAAGAACCTCTATGAAAAATTCGGAGTGATTTCATGGTGGTTTATTTCTCAAATATAATATTAATGTTTTTTCCTCTCTTATTATTTTGGTTTCTTCCTTTTTAACGCATCCTATCTAACCATAGTTTCCATGGGGGGTTGATATTTTTCAAGTATTTTTCTAATTTGAGGGTTTGGTTACAATATTTTATAGTATACTCTATAATAACTGTTTTGGTGACATACATTGATTAAAACAGGGCTCCGACTTTTGAGGTTGGTGTTCCTATTCTATTATCTTTTTTAAATAGTTATATATTTTCTTAATCTTTAAAAAGTGATTATAAAATAAAATATTATTGTGTATGTTCGCTAGTTCATACTAATTATGGGCTCCCCATGTTTTATTGGTATTCTAATTTTTAAAAAATAATAAATTGTTATTTTAAATGGGAATTTATTTTCATATTCTATTTTATGATTTCAAGGTGTTCGATAAATTTCCATTGAGGATTTAAAATAGTAAAAATTATCAAATCATCATGATTTGGGATAGATTGGTTTTATAAATTGACTTATTATTTATTTATAAAGTTGTTTAATTATTTTAATTGAAATTAATTTTTTTTAAATTAGTATTCTAATTTTAAAAACTGGTTTACAAATTTTAAAGGGTTTCCATGTTTTTGCATACAGGATTATTTTTCCCCAATATTTGGTTATTTTGGAAGAATCTTTTTTTATGGGGAATTTTCACTCATTGGTTTTGTTAATAATCATTACAAAATTTTCCAATTTATGAAATATGGTTTTGGAAGTTGATTTTTTAAGCTCCTAACTTAATTATTCTTTTGTTTTTTGTGTGATTTCCATTAAAATTTTGTTTTGGTTATAATGTATTCTAAAAGGGATATCCAAAGAATAACGTTTCCATATATATAGATTAATATCTATTAGAATCTTTTTTGATATCATTAAATTTTTTTATGTTACACCCTTTTTTATCCCCATAATTATATTTTGTTTATTCCAATATTCATGTGTTATAGTTATATGAATTTCAATTCATTATTAAGCAGGTTGGATAGGGGATCATCATTTAAGTGGGTGTGATGGAGGTGGGTAGTATTGTTTTCTCATGTTATAATGCCTTTGGGATCTATTCTTATTATGGGAATGAAATTATTTTTATCATGGTCCACCTATGTTATCTATGACATAAGGAAACATAGTTCACTACGTGTGGAGTTCCAAGATATTATATTTTCTTGATGAAAATTACACACTTTCTATTACCCTATATTGATTTCTAGGACAAGGACATGGTATTGCATCAAATGATACTAGTTTACAGTGATTCAAGGGATGATATATGTGACCTTTATCTTACCAATAACTGGATTCAATTGTTCAATTCCAGTACTCATGTGAATACTCCATAGGTTTTTTCCTCCTGATATGTATCCTTTGTTTTGGATATTTATTGTGTAATGAAGTTATTTGAGAATATTTTTATTTATTAATTATTTACTATTTTGAATTATTGTTTAATGATTTCTTTGTGTTATTAGGGTCACTTTTTATTACACTCACAACTTTACATTTTGTTATTTTTTCCCCTTCTTATAGTCATGTTGAGTGTGAGTGTGTGGATGTTAGGGTTTTAGAAGGTAAAAGAGATGGTTGTTTTAAATTCATGTACTAAGAAGTGTTTCATTATTAATAAAATTTAAAACATTAGATAGTATGTTTTCAAAACAAATTAATATTAAATTGGGAAAAAATAAATTGTATTTAAAAAACGGTGATTTTCTGAGGGTAATGGTTTTCTTTTGAAGTGAAATTACATTGTTAAGCCATCTATGAGCCATGTTATTTAAATGGTTTGTTTTAAGTAGGGATTTAAAATGTTTCTTGTTTATTTATATTTTGAATTAAATAAATTAAGAACAATTTTAGATATCAATTATTTTAATATCATAATTGTTTATTTTTTTATAAAATTAATGTAATTGAATAAAGTTGGTATCTTAATGGCCTTTGGTTGACACCATGTATACCCATGTTGGTAGGTTTTCAATATTTATGTTTTCTATAAGTTCTAGGTTATAGATTATTTGGTGGATAGTTATAATTTTCTATTGGGAAGAAGTTTGTATATGGGATATTGTGGGGATTTGAGAGTCACATTATCATAAACAAACCAATTTTTTCACTTCATCAGGTATCCAAACTAATTTTGGATAAATCCAAATGAAAATTCATGATCTTAAAAAGCTATAATAAGTTTTTTAAGTGTTAATGAATCACCTTTTTTGAAACAATTATTCTAATAAAAATTAATTTAATTAGGAACATAAAGAAAATAAAATTACACCATGATCTATTTCTATATCAGATGACCAATCCAGTGAAAGAAATAAATAAAAATAACTACCTTATATAAAAATATCAATATAGTAAACATCAACTAGAACAAAAAAACATCCCTCACAAACTTGGCCTCTCACTCCTAAAATTTAATGAAACCCACAATTACAATTGCTTCACCCAAAAATAGCTATAGCTATCCTCCATCCATATAAAGAGGTAAATGATGATTTAGCTAATATAATAAAAGGAATTGAAAAATAAATAAATTATAAACATATATACATACTTTTGAATACATTAATTACCCCTAAGAAAAGAACCCCGATCTTACATGGGTGATCATAGAAGATGATATATACGACTTATTGCTAAAAATTATAATGTAAACATGAGAAGAGATATTTTTAGTAGAGATTATAAAAAAGAAACAATGCACTTTTAATTACCTTTAAAAAATAAAACCATTTCATTAAATTTTTATATACATATAATAAAATAATTTTTTAACTTCCTTTTCAACAAGTAACAAGAATATAATTTTTCAATGACAAATTTTAACTCGATTTTTTAATAATTGTTTCTAAATAATGAATGAATTTAAAAAATACACTATATGAGAAGAAACATGTAGAGAAAGAAAATATCATTGAATAGTAATTGGTTACAAGGTGCTACCAAAATATGGGAAAATATAATACAAGTAAAATAGTGATAATGTAAGAGTTTTATATGAAATAATAATAGTTGAACTGATTTTAAAAAACTAAGAATCTCAAAATGAAGCAAAGTAAAATAACTAAAAAATTGATAACAAGGGATGTTCATAGACATTAAGTGAAGAAAAACAATATTCAATTGGTTTAGAACCATTTTCTAGCCCATATATTCTATTCATAGTCTATATCCCATAGAGATTCTGTCAAGTAACATCTACAGTGGGACAACCCACATTCCCTTTCCATAGGATGGGGATTTATTATGTGTAATTAGGACTAAATAGTAATCATTTATTGACTCCCACTTTAATTCCTAGGATCCCATGGATATATAAAAAGTTGTAGGTGAGGATGAAAGTAAAAATAGAATTTCAAAATAATTAAAAGAGGTTATACATACTAATATCACCTCCTTCCACAATCAATAAAAATTACCCGAGAATAAAGAGTATCTATGAAGGTATCGAAACTTTAAGAAAAACTACCAAATGTTCCAACTGGGATTCATCAATTGAAAAAAAATATTATCACTTAAAATAAAATTTTCAAACCAAATCCTATCAATTTAAAAGGCCACACTTTGAACTTATACACACATACACCAATATATATAAACAGACCTTGTCCTAATGTAAATTTTTACACACCTTGTGTGAATATGTACAAATAGGATATACATATACATATATATATGTACAAGTTAAAATGTCTAATTCATATTTAAAATTAAAAAAGAATATAGAAACAATTTTAATTATCTTTAGAAATCAATCATGCCATTAATCCCTTATTAAAAAATGTCCTAAAGGCCAAAAATACCCATCCTCTCTATATTTCATTAACTAAACAATTTTTAAGATTAACTAAGTAGTTTTTGTTTGTCAAATTTCAAAATTTATTTTTTAAAAATTTTTCATTGATGATAACCTATTTTTAGGGATTAATAAAACATAAAAACATGAAATGGGATAATTTAATTAGTCATAATCACTTACCACAATTTATTTACATTATAATATAATTAAAAAAATTATTAAAAGTTTTATGAAATTCTTGATTCCAATTCAAAGGCTCAGACATAGGGTTATCTACCTCTAACGGTGTCTCCTTTAATAATGGAATCCCAATTATACCTCAAGAAGGTGCACGGATCTGTAGAAAATTTTGAGAAACCCTAATGTCAAAAAATACATAAATAAAAAAATTTCTACAAGGGAAATTAGAAGAAAAACTAGTAAATTTTTTTGGAAACAAGTCACCTTTGGTAATCATAGATGGAATGGGACTCAACATTGTACTCATAAACTAGAGGGACATAGAATAACCCAAAAAACACTATATTTAGGTTTAGGTATAAGGGTTTAACCTTAAAAAATTACATAATCTTAAATTTTAGTCATCTACTTAATTTATTTTACATTGAGAATCCTTTTAGGTTTAGAGTTTTAGTGAATTAAAAATGAAAACATACATTACATTCCACATTCACAAAAATTGGATACAACTAAAAAGTACCAATTTATTCTAAATACAAAACATTGAACATGAAACATGTTTTCTTTATAAAATATTTATAATAGTGATAATGACTTATTTTTTTATCTAACCCATCCTTATTACCTGAGATTTTTTTTTAAATCATTTGATAAGAATAAAAAGTTCATCAAGGGATATAAAAAATACATTTTTAGTGTAGTGAAAACATAAAATCTATTAAAACACTAATCATAAAAACTAATTATCTTGAATATAAACATCATAAAGTTTCCTTGGTACTTATTTAATATATCACTCATACATTTTCCCTTATAAATGGAATATCCTTTCGGTCGACTTCCAACTCCGGAGTACCCAATGCATTGGAGAGAAATAATGGGGCTCACACATCAAATCATTAGCTATAATGGGGCTCAACTTGTCATATATTGAGATATAATGGGTTCAACCCAACATATATTGAGCTATAATTGTCTCAAACCATAATAAAAAATGTCTTACGAACTTATAATGAATAAAATTATTGATCAATCATTTTAACCCATGAGGAAAAAAAATTCATATATTAAAATATCATTTTTGGTAAAAATATCTTAAATTATAAAAACCAAGCACATAATAATGAAAACATATTATTTAAAAAATAAAACTAAATAAATCTTAAACATAATAATAAATCCTGAATATAGCATAAAACACTCATATCGTATATAAAAAACAATCTTTTTAGAATTTTGTAGAAGAGACATTTAAAATGATTTTAAAAGGAAGGTATCTTACATAATAACTAAATAATTTCCATTTTTAAAACAATGAGATAAATTAAAACATTAATAATCATAAAAATAAATTCATAAAAACCATTTTTTGAACATGAACATAAATTAAAAATGTTTAGAAGAATAAATATTTAAATTGTTTAAAAAAATTAATTAAAGAGTCACATTCCTTGGTTTTTACTACCTTAAAATGTGTTAAGAAAATCCAGTATAATGTTTTGAATAGTGTTATTAATATTTTACATAACTAAAATCATGTATATAGTACATTAAATTATATTCTTATTATATTTTCATCCCATTTATTTACAATATTTTGTTATTTTTATTATTTTAGGTTCATTCCTTTCATGATTTAGAAGGACAGTCTATTATGGTATTCCTTTCCAAAAAGAAATAATAATAAATAAGTAATAACATATATATATATATATATTTATTTGATTTCAAATAATTTCATTTTAATTTTATCTTTCTATGATTTTTGTAAAATTAAAATTGAGAAACATCATCCATGAAGGTGTTGAATTGACACACCATGAATGATGATTTTATTTTTAAGAATAAAAGGAGACGGTTGGAGATTTTAGGATTCTTATACAGTTAACACAAAAAAATCAAGTATATATGTGATAATAGACTTTTTTTGAATCATTATATAAGAGGTGGCGATATGATATACATGAGAATGAATTTAATAGGCAAAAAATGGAATTTCTCTAGAAAAATTCTCCTTGATAACCATTTTAAGTATCTTTGAAGTGGTAATTTTGTGAGGCCATAAGATCAAGAATGTGGTAAGGGGTGAGGTGAAGTGAATTTGGTAGAGTTTTTTCTAAACAACAAATCTTATGGTCATGAAATTTTTTGAAGGAATGATCCATTTTTTAAAATTTAGGTGGGGGTAACTTAAGAATTACTCAACTTATTAAAATATAATAGATATATCATAGGGTTTAAGACTTCCAAAAAGGCCAAAAAACTAAAGGGGGATATATTTTTTACACAATTTCATCCCATTTTACCTTATTAGATGTTTTTTATTTTAAAAATATGTTAATTAAATATTTTATTCATGAAAAATATTTTTGTCATATTAAATAATATTCAAAAATTATAATTTATACACACAAAAAAGTTTCAAATTCAAATTATAATTTTTTGTTATATCATAGACTTATCATATTCATCTAACAAAAACATGAATTATATTAAAACCACAAATTACATTAATTTTTTTATTTTAGGATCATTAATTTTATTCATTCATTACTTAAATAATCACTACAACAAAATTATTCAACCCAATAAAATTAAAAATAAAAGTTTTTGAATAAAAATTTCTTATCTTCCAATAGAATATTGTATTTTGAAAAAATCTATTGTAAAACCATACATTATTATATTATACAAATTGAGCAATATAATGTAAAAACTTGATTTTTTTTAAATTAAAATAGTATAAACCCATCTAAGTGATTCATGTGGGTCGAAAATGGTCCCAAATTCGAATCAAAACATTATAATGGTCCAAATGTTCTTATAAAAAACATTTTAGCCATAATTTTGGTCATTTAATAATTCTTATAATTTTAATTAAAAAAATTATTTATTTTTATTATTCATTCACAATAACAACATCAGTGTTGTAAATGAATTAATATTAATTTTATATCATAATTATATCTTCATGATATCATAAAAAATACAGTATTTTATAAAAGGCCGTAATTTTTATTATTCACTAAAAAGTAATCTTTTTTAGAAAATTCTCAAAAAATCAAAGTAATATAATTCAATATGATGAATTGAAAAATTAAATTAGTTTTTTCAAATTTTACTTCTATAATTCGATAATTATTATTTTATATAAATAAACATATAATAAATTATTTATTTTTAGAATTAAAATATATTTAATGTATTATAATAAAAAAATTATTCTATAAAAACATGGGTTGTTGCATTGGGTCTCGTGAATTCAATCACACCACATAATAGAGAAAGGAATCCAAGGGAAAAAATAATATAATAAGAAGGGAATAGGAGAAGTTAACTTTAGGCGATCAGAGCATGAAACATGGAGATAATCATTTGAAAACTGAGGGAGAAGTGAATAATCCCTTCTGGTTACTATGGCATGTAACAGATGGGAAAAGAAGAAATGAGCACTTTGGGGTTTTAATAATTTAAAGGAAATTTGAGAAAAGATTCCAAATTTAAAGAGATGGGTTGGTCCCATGGGTAAGTCGCATTATTTACCAAACCATGTGTAGACCATGTGCCCTCCATTAGAAGTAAAAACCACAGTCACATGCATTTGACACCTAATTTGAAAACTATGCACCAACCATTCCAAATGTTTCTATTAAAAATGTAAAAACCAACACATTTCTTCAATATGGTGTTCTAAAACCTTCCACAATTCATGACCTAGATCACAGAGATCACCAATCACTCAAAGGTTTCTCTTATGTCTTTCATGGTTTGGACTCAACCATGTGCTTCATATGTGAGACAAACAATCCTTGATGAAAATGAACTTGAATTTCCCATTTCATAGTGCAGTCACATGGTTTACCTAAAACCATGTGCACTAACCATGCATATATCCAAAAAATGACTAATACTTTTATTGGAAAAAATACCCCAAAGTTTCTTATCGGTATGGTTTTAGTGTGGTTGTTCTTGTTGACAAATATAGATAACCGAAAATGAGTATGGATAGTGTTTGTCAAAGAGAGTTTTTTATGCTGGTGCAGTTTCCCAGTGTTTTCCATATTTTGGGGCCTCAAAATCAAGAATTTGTGTAAATAATGGTGAAAGAAATCAGAAAAGGTAGGGAAATGCTGAGGATAGAACATGGATCGCAAACCACATCCAGGAAGAGTATGCGACCATGTACCAGGAAGTGGGAACGGTACGCGGGTGCAGTTCGAAAAATAAAAAACTATTTTTGGTGGAAGGTGGTGTGGTATGAGGATGGGTTGATGTCAACAGAAGAGATCGATCACATAAGAGCAAAGGAAGTATGAAGACCGCATATGAGAAATAGTTCATGGGTGGATTGCGGTTCGCGATGGTAGAAGAATCGTTAAGTGAATCAGGCTAGATTGAAGATTTGGTAAATATTATATTATAAAATTTTGAATATATCTTGGACTATATTAGAATCTCTAATCTCAGCAATTATTGTGGGGAGTGAACATCATTAGAGAACTTTTTTTTCTCCTGGAATTCAGAAATGTTAGAAAGTGGTTTGCGCTGAATATGTTTGCGAGGATTCTTAACCTGTAATGGAAGTCCATTATTTAGAAAGAGTTTTATCAGTACACGAAGGAGTAATATTAAGTATGTGAGAGGGAGATTTTCACAAGTGGTATGTAGAGGGAGAGATCTTGTATATGGAAGTGAAGACAATCCGAAAACAGAGAATAGTTCTCGGATAGGAGGGTTTTTGTAGAGGAGGTTTGCAGAATCAGTACGTGGTATCAGTACGAGATCACAAAGGTGGAGGTAGTCTGTAGATGAATGGTGGTTCTCAACAGAATAATTAGTATAAGGAGGAGGTGTTTTGTGTACCAAAACTAGTACTTAGTATGCGAGATAAGAAGGTGGTTCACGATTTGCACAAGGAAGCCAGTGAAAGATTCAATTCAGTTTCAATACCATTTTTCAGTACCTAACAATACCCAAGAAGGTGGAATTCACCTTGGGGTGAAAAAATATCTTCAATAGAGCATTTATATATTGTTAAGCATACATGAATTCACGAAAATAAAGGTAGATACATGTCCATAAACTATGTTTGACCTAAAAGTTGATAAATTGTGAGTGGATTCCTTTCCCAGAGCTGTGAGCGACGAAAGAGAAAGATTGTGACCCTTTCCACCAATAATGAAATAGAGAAAGAGAAATAAGGAGTGACCTTTGGGAATGCATTGATCAGATCTTAAACCTTTTAAAGGTAGTGATCCAAGGCCTAAAATATTTATCCAGAACATTGTACTCATTATTGGCAGTTAGCCTTAGTGAATTTGGTACATTTGTACATTATCGAAGTATACTCCTTGGACGTAGCCCAGTGAAGATGAACCAAGTAAAAATTATTGTGTCATGTTCATGATTTAATATATGTTTGTATATTTCTACTAGATGGAGAAAGAATCGATTTTCTTCTAACAATGAAAAAAGATCCAAATTAGAAATGTTTTATTTGTCATATGGTGATTCACCCACCCTCTCCGGGAATTCGACCTACTAGACCAAACAACTCCAAAATTTAAATATTTTAAACTTGAATTCAACCCCAAAACCAATTATAATACTAAGCATAAAGAATAAAATTAAATAATATTAAAAAAATAAATTAGGATATTAAAATACTCAACAATATAAAAAAAATTATTCCACTAGAAATTCACCGAGCCTAAGATGAGATGAAAACCAGAACCTTCAAACCACGATAATGGACCATCAAAACTGAATTTCCAAAATAAACCTAAAAATTAAATTAAAACCACCAACCACTATGCCACCACTATCCCCACAATCCACACTTGACTAGACTAATAGATTGAATATAGAGTATTAATGTGGATTTTCCAACCATTTAGATGTTTACTAATTACATTGGATAATCAGAATAAAGATAATCTTGAATGTCCACTACAATTAGTTTTATTCTAAGAAACATTAAAAATGAAAAAAAATTAACATCCATAAATTCATAAAAACAAAATCACACCCCAAATTTCCACAGAAGAAATTATATATTAATATAAAAATTAAAGAAAAAATGTAATTAGCTTGAAGTTATTTAAGACTATATTAATATCCCAAAACATGAGAGGATATCTTACCCAAAATAAGATTCCTATTACAATATTATAGAGGTGTCCAAACATACCAAAAAAATAAAGGGGATTTGAAAAATCCGAGTAAGATAAATTTTAGTGATTAAGAAGAATTCCTTGAAAGAAAAAAATAAAAGTATTCCTTTTCAATGAAGAAACAACTGAACAAGGTTCATGCAAGATATGATCCTTTGGTGTTCACTAATCACTAAATGGAGATCCCTAAATGACAATAAAAGAAACCAATCAAATACTTACCATGAGTTCCCTGAAAAAATTAAACTCAAATAGATCATCCCTATTAAAAAACTCCTCGAAGAATACATTCTGAGATGAAAGTATTTGAGAACTGATTCTTGAGTGAAGAACCTTCATGAACTGATGAGCCTTTAAAGAATGTCTCAATAAAACCTCTATATTAATAGGAACCAGACCATTCAAATGGTTTATATCTCACTCCACTATCTTTTTACCTTGTTGGAGGCACATAAGATCCACCATATTCTCAACCATAAACTCCTCAGGAAAGAACCACTGGGAAAACACTTTCTTAAAGAGATACGATGACATACAAAAATAAAAATAAGATGACACAATGATCTAACACTAATCTAAATAAAACCCCTTATACAAATAAGGAAAAACTATAACCTTAATATAATTTGGAGTTCTTATAAATTAGGATACTTCCTCAATATTTACAAGCCACTTATTTTATTTTTTAACACCCATATCATCACAAAATTTAGAAAAAACCTACAAAAAATCATTCCCACCACTCTATCATGAGTCTAGGGTTTTTTTTCAACTGACCAAGACACTTTAAAATACTAATAAACTCTCATAAATCATATGTGAGGAATAAAATTAATAAAAAGAGAAATAAAAAGCCAAATATTTAAAAATATCAATTTAAATCATATTTAATAGAATTAAATCTCAACTCTAATCACAAGTCCCAAAAATGAAATCAACTAAAGTACCAAAATCAATTTAGAAATCTCATCCTATGAAAAAATTTAAAACATTAGATTTAACATTTTAAAATTTTGAAATTTTATTTTCAACATTAAAACTAATTTAGATTCCACATATTAATTTAAAAACATTTTCCTCACTTAAGTTCATACCAAAACAACAGACAAAATTAATTTTCAATATTCATTTGTTGTCAACCTAAAACAATATTTTTATGTGTATCCCATTTTTTCTTTACATGAATCTAAAAAATACAGAATCACCCTTAATAAGAATATGTCATACATTTACCACATTAAATTACCAACCCTATTCCAAAATATATGGTAATTTCTTGAGATGGATTTTAATTTTAAAATAAGAAAATTATTATTACAATTTGGACTTATGAAATTCAAGAAAACATTATTGATTTTAAAAAATTACTTTTATTTCACTTTGAAACCAAACTTCAATTTTAAAATCCATTTTAAATTAAATAATTTTTTTTATCAAAACACAATAAGAATTTTCATTTAAATCAAAACCTTTATTATTTTAAAATCTAACTTTTAAATTTTTTTTATATGTTTTCCCATGAAACACAACATACCAAAATAAAATAAAAATAAACCAAATAATTCTGACACATAATTTCAACATGGGACTATTATCGATGTGTAGATGGCAATATGGATTGGTAGACTATTCCCCAACTACAAAATGGGAACTATTAGTCATCATGAACCATGTACTAAAGATCCACAAGGGTTTCTAGGTCCTACATTCTCACCAAGTATCACCAGTTCTATCCCTTTTTTATCCACAAAACATAAATAAATTAAACAACTCAAAAAATACAAAGAATCAATTCATAACTTCCAATGAAAATATTAATAACGTAACAAGTAAGATCTCAGAAAAACCTCCCACTCTAACCTATCAAGTTATAAATGTGCTAATATCTAACCTACTATATTTAAACTAATAAGAAAGGGTTCCTATGATACAATTATTCCAAGAACCGACATGATCCATCCCTTCATTAGACACCCAACCAAATACATGATAAGGCTTGAATATAATTTTCATTCTCCATGGGATAGAAGAAGTTCCAAGGAGTCTAGTAATATCCTTTTAGGAATGATTTATCACAATCACATATAATTAAATAATTAATAAAAATTGAATATAATTCTTTTATGAACCATCCGAATATCAGATGACCATGTTGGTAAAATAAATAAATAGAAAAAATAACTTAAAAATAAAATAATAAACCACCATATTTTCTGTCTCATATGAAGAAAAAAACTCCCTCCAATGGAATTTTTCTACCAACAATATCTATAGATACCCTCCAACCTTAGAAAGCTGTAAAATCATGTGTGATCAATGAATCAAAGATAAATGAAAAAAAAGTAAAATATAAATATTCCTATCTCCCTATTTCTATAGGAGTCACCCAAACAAGTAACCTCAACACCCTATGGGTGATAATAAAAAATGATAAGATGTGCCTGAAATTGAAAATCATAATGTGGGCATGATCACCGAGATGGTGAGTAGGGAAGTCAAAAGAAACAAATTCCATATTCATTAAATTTCAAAAAAACCACTTCGTGCTAGTTAAAGATAAATATATTAAAATGACGATTTCATTTCCTTTAAAAAAATAAACAACCTAATTATTGTAAAAGTACCATTTTTATTTCCATTTTCGAAAGAATGGTTTTAAATAATGAACAAATTTATAGAAACATAATTATAGGATAGAACATGAGATGAAATAAAATATCTTTGTAAAAATTATGTAGTGACTTTTCACCGCATGATTGGAACACGATTACTGAATCATGCGGCCAGCCCGTGTGGGGTGCCTTGGTGCCTAATAAAGGGGTGCATGGTTGGCTCATAGTTTTATAAACCATGCAGCAAAATCAATGTACGTGTAACATCCCAAGTAAGTAATGAATAATAGATATTTTTATCTATGTCTATTAATGAATTATACAGTGTTTTAGAGGCTTAAAATGAAAATAAATCCAATCTTAAGCATGGAATACAATAATATTCTTAAAAAATTGTTTTACTACCTTTTGATGGAAAACCCTTTTTTAAATATATATTTTGAAAATTTTATAATCTATGTTTGTAAAAATAAAATTATTATTTATGATTGGGACATCAAAATTTACTTTGTGTGAATTTTTGGTATTTTTCTGATAAAGTTCATTTTTTAATGAATAGTGAAAAATGTTGTATTTTAATTCAAAACTTCTTTTTAATCTAATTTATTTATATTATTAGATTATATTTTGAATTGGTTTTGAAGTGAAATTAGAATATATTTTTACCATTTTATCCAATGGTGGTCATTGGAATCAATTTCACTTTGAAATTGGACTTAAACTAGTATCAATCTTTTGATACTTATTGTTTCATAAAAACACGCTATTTGTCATGACAGCGGGAATTAATTATTAAATTAATTAATGTGACTTATATGTTTTGAATTTTGTAAAATAGACTTCATTTTTTAATTCGGAATATCAAATATAGATTAAGGTGAATTTTTGGTAATTTTCTGAAAAACTTCAATTTTTGATGAACAGTGAAACCACTAAGTGGTACATATAAAAACTGATTTTCCGTTTAAATGAAATTTTGCCATCATTTTGTTTTTAATTTCAAAAATCCGACATACATGGTTGTCATTAAGAAGTAAAATGTGGTTCAATGAGATTAAAATAATTTTTTGGTGAATAGTAACTTATTAAGTTTTTAATCGCGATTCGTGGTAATTAGTGTAGTTTAAGGTAAAAATAATGCTTTAATAAAATAAGATGAGCTTGACACATGTCTTACCCTCATTGGTTGTGTCATGGCCGACCAAGACAAGCCATGGGTCAACTTGGGGACCCCATGGATCCACTTTGGTTGGGAAATGACATAAATAACTTTTTATTTAATGTAAAAGTAAAAAATGACACAAACATCATATGTTTTACGAAAACAATTTTTACATGGGGTATAAAGATAATATTTTTGATTATAAATAGTCATTGTATAGATAAAAATCTTTCCTACATCATTGTATTTTTTTTATAATTTTTAGACTTTAAATAAATTAAATTATTTATGACATCATGATGATGCAGCGATGACCTCATTATTTAACGATTTAAATAAAATGGAAAGATAATGTAATATCTAACACCTACACATGTCCAAAACCTATCAGATGGGTAGATTTATAACCCTTATCACCTTATCCTCTAATTATATCAATGTGGGACCATTTAAATCCGATACTCATTTTCAAATAAAGTAATATTTCTTTACTTTCCAAGAGTGCCCCTCCTCTCCTCTTATAAAAGGCCCCCACCTCTACCTCCTTACCCACACTCCCAAAGCCTTTGGCTCGGCCAAACCCTGCCCATTTTGTCTCTCCAATTCCCACTATTACTCCTTGAAGCCTCACTTTGGGCAGAAGTCTTCCCAAGGAAGCCTTTGAGCTCAAACCAAAGAGAGTTACCCGATTTTAAGGTAATGTCTTCTTTTGAGTCCTTTTGTTTTATTTTTCTTCTCCAACCCCCTAAAATCTTTTTATTATTTTATTCTGTAACAAATAAATTATAATCAATATACTAGGATGTTGTTATAATAAGGATTTGTGCTACACTTACACACACCTACATCTAATGGTTAACGAACATACTGTTTCTGTGGATGGTGAATTTATGCCTCCCGAAATGATGATTGTTCAACATTCTTTTAAAACCTTCAAAGGTGGCCATTAAGATATCACTATATTTATATATGATATATAATACATTTATGTTTTCCTTAATCTTCTGTTTTTTTTCTTTTTGGGCACACCTTTATGGTTTCCATTATGGGTAAACGCGATATCTTCATTTAAGGAAGTGCAGACTACCACCCCCTCAAAGTGATTTGATTCGTTAAATACCATATATTAGACGTATAAAGGATGGAACTGTGATATTATATATGATATTATACTGGAATTATAATATACCTTTATATCATTATGATTCCATTCTATAAAATACGAAATAGAAATGAAAGTAGCGTTCATGCGTACGTACGGCTTACCTTCTCCTTGAACGGTGCATTTCATTTCTTACCTCTAAATGATTATGTAATATTATAAATGCATGCATGTACTAGATATATATGACATATATGATATCTACATCATGAATACCATTCTGGATATAATGGATACATGAACAACTTGTAATTATAAAGGGTTTATTTTTGACTCATGTACAAATGATCGTTAAAATGACCGTTATTAACTTAATTAATTACATAGTGTTCATGAAATGGTAATAAGTGATATAAAAGGAATAATGAACTTTAAAAAGGTTCTTAAGCAAGTAGAAATTAACTCAAGTTTATTATTCAGGACATTAATGAACGATCGAGTCAAGTCGGACCCGAGGTATGGGACTTCGTCTCAATCTCCTTCCATTGAGGCATATTTTGTTTTGTACACAACCTTCTTTTATACGGTGTATAAAACCCTTTGACTTTTACGTTTATTCAAAAAGGAATATTTTTTATAAGAAGCGTTTACTAAATGACAAAAGGGAATGTTTTTGTCGTACGTATGCGGCGACAATGACTTCTCCGCCGTCGTGACCGTTATTTCAGTTTCGGCTTCCTCTACAAGCCATACATTCATTTTAAGAGAAAAATAAATACCATGTTTTACTTTTCTTTTATTTTGGTATCTAAAATGGTTTTCATAATGTTTTTATATCAATGTGTTGTATTGATATCTAGTGATTGAAAGGTGGGAATGTTATGTTTCCTTTATGCATGTTTTATGTGATATGATTATGTTGAGGTTCTTGGGCATTATTATGAAAACGGGTGGTTCCATGATAAACTAAGGGCGGGTGATCCCGGTATAGCTCTCCAATGCATTGGGTAACGCGAAGGAGTGAAACGTTATGGTTTCTCCGAAGAGATTTAGGGAATATACTGTGATGAGTATTCCAAACGTAACCAAGAGGGTTAATCCCTACGTAAGAATGTTATGAATGCCTCAAGTTACCTTTATGTCTTATGATTTCTATGATTTATTCATGATTTGATGAGGTATGTTAAAATGATTATGTTTTATGTATAAAGTATGATCTCATTATTATGTATATATGTACCCATGTTTCCTTTCCATATTTTCATATCCCTTACTGAGCTTTTTATGCCCATCCCATGTTTTTTTGAAATGTTTTTCACAGGTCAAGGGAAATGTACATGATATGATGATAGTGTCAAGGAAGTTTCAAGATAGAATCCATGTTTATTTTAAATATGTTTCCATTGATGGTAATGAAGAATACTATCTTTATGTAACCACTTTGTTTATTTGTGGAATGTAATGCAAGTTTTATGATCTAATTCTCTAAAACTCTAAACCCGAAAAGATCCTCAAAGTGTAATCTTGTAATAACTCAAGATTAAGTAAGGTTTAAGGCTGGGGCCTTATAGTTGGTATCAAAGGTCGGTTTAGATAACTTTAGGAGTTAGAATTCTATTAAATGATTATCCAAAAATATTTTTTTTGAAATGATATATCATTTAAAGATTACCATGTTGCTTCACCTAAGATATTTCTGTGTTAAGAATGGTTTTTTATAGAGGAAATAGAACAAATTTTCTGGGAAGGCATACAGAGGGAAATGACCTTTCAAATCAGTATCCTGAGATGGTCAGAATCAAAACTAAACTGTTTGTAGTAGTGATGGCTCAGTGGACTCAGGTGAAAAATGTTGGTTATTTTATTGATGATATTTTGGTGTTTTCTAAAAGTAAATAGGAGCATGAAAGACATTTAAGGGTTATCATGAAAATCTTAAAAGAAAAGAAATTGTATGGGAAATTCAGAAAATGTGAGTTTTGGTTGAAACAAATTTCATTCCTTGGTCACATTGTTTCAAAAGATGGAATAACCGTTGATCCTGAAAAAACAATGGTTGTTGAAGAATGGCCAAGACCCACAAATGTAACTGAGATTCGTAGCTTCCTTGGTTTGGCAGGCTATTACCGAAGGTTTGTTAGAAATTTTTCACGGTTATCTAGTCCAATGACTAAGCTAACTCGGAAGGGTGTTATGTTTATCTGGACAAAAGAATGTGATGATTGTTTTCAGGAATTGAAAAGAAGATTGGTGAATGTTCCAGTTTTGGCACTACCTTCCAGGAATGGTGAGTTTGTTATATACAGGGATGCTTCATTGAAAGGACTTGGTTGCGTCCTAATACAGAATGATCAAGTAATTGCTTATGCTTCACGACAGCTAAAAACTCATGAGGTAAATTACCCTACACATGATTTGGAATTAGCTACTGTTGTTTTCGCTTTAAAAATTTGGAGGCATCATTTGTATAGAGTAAAGTGTGAAATATAAACCGATCACAAAAGTTTAAAGTATATATTCACTCAGAAAGAATGGAACATGAGACAAAGGAGACGGTTAGAATTAATCAAGGATTATGATTGTACAATTCATTACCATCTGGGAAAAGAAAATAAAGTGGATGATTCTTTAAGTCGAAAAAATAATGCTTCATTAGCAATGTTGCGTTTGGAACGTGATCCTTTGGTTAAGGATTTGATGAAATTTGGAATAGAAGTTGTTGGTGTAGGAAGTTCTTCTATTTTGTTTCAGGTATCAGTGAGATCATCTCTATCAGATAGAATCAAGAAAGCACAGAAGCAAGACAGTGAGTTGCAGAAAAAGGTAGAGCTGGTTCATAAAGGTAAGTTTCCTGAATTCAACATTGATAATGATTGCGTTTTGAGATTTGGGAAGAGATTGTGTGTGCCTTGTGATTCACAGTTGAAGAGAGAGTTGTTATGTGAAGCTCATAGTTCTCCATTTTCAGTTCATCCTGGCAGTACTAAGATGTACATAGATCTGCGGGAGTAATACTGGTGGGATGGAATGAAAAGAGATGTTGCTGATTTTACTGTGAAGTGTTTGACATGTCAACAGGTTTAAGCAAAGCGGCAGTTACCAAAAGGGATGCTTCAGCCTTTACCAGTGCCAGAGTGGAAATGGGAGAATATATCCATGGACTTTGTTGTGGTATTACCGAAGACATCTCGAGGTAATAATGCAATCTGGGTTATTGTTGACCGCTTGACCAAATCTGCTCATTTCCTTGCTACACAAGATACTTTTTCCCTAGATCAACTTTCCCATTTGTATCTTAAAGAGATAGTCAGGTTACATGGAGTTCCTATCTCCATTGTATCCGATCGTGATCCCAGGTTCACTTCTAACTTTTTTAAAGGCCTTCAGAAGTCGTTGGGTACTGAATTAAATTTTAGTACAACTTTTCATCCTCAATAAGATGGGAAGTCAGAACGAACAATTCAGACCTTGGATGATATGCTATGAGATTGTTCTATGGATTATCAGGGAAGTTGGGACCAACATCTTTCTTTGGTTTAATTTTCATATAATAACAGTTTTCATTCCAGTATACAGATGGCACCATTTCAGGAATTATATGGGAAGTGGTGTCGAACTCCAGCTTTCTGGGATGAAGTGGGTGAAAGGAAGTTGATGGGACCAGAATTGGTAGAAGAGATGGCAGAAAAGTTAACCTGATTCAGAAACACATGAGAACAGCTCAGAGCAGGTAGAAGAGTTATGCGGACAACAGGAGGAAGGATCTCTCTTTTGAGGTTGGCGATCATGTTTTTCTCAAAGTATCACCATGGAAAAGTGTGATGCGATTTGGTAAGAAAGGAAAGCTGAGTCCAAGGTTCATTGGCCATATGAAATTCTAGAGAGAGTTGGATCAGTTGCATACTGAGTGGCTTTACCTCCGAGTTTATCTCAGGTACATAATGTTTTTCACGTTTCGATGTTGAGAAAGTATATGCCAGATCCATCTCATGTTTTGAGTCCAGAGGTAGTTCAGCTGGAAGATAACCTATCTTATGAGGAACAACCGGTCCAGATTCTTGACCACTGGGAGAAAGTGTTATGGAATAAGGTGATTAAGCAGGTAATGGTTTTGTGGAAAAACCACATGATGGAAGAGGCAACATGGGAATCTGAAAATGAAATGAGGGATAAGTACCCCCATTTATTCGATATGTAAAAAAATTACGGGGACACAATTTTCAAAAGGGGGAAAGGATGTTACATCCCAAGTACGTAATGAATAATACATATTTTTATCTATGTCTATTAATGAATTATACGGTGTTTTAGAGGCTTAAAATGAAAATAAATCCAATCTTAAGCATAGAATACACTAATATTCTTAAAAAATTGTTTTACTGCCTTTTGATGGCAAACACTTTTTAAAAATATAAATTTTGACAATTTTAAAAGCTATGTCTGTCAAAATAAAATTATTATTTATGATTGGGACATCAAAATTTACTTTGTGTGAATTTTTGGTATTTTTCTGATCAAGTTCATTTTTTAATGAATAGTGAAAAATGATGTATTTTAATTCAAAACCTCTTTTTAATATAATTTATTTATATGATTAGATTATCTTTTGAATTGGTTTTGAAGTGAAATTATAATATATTTTTACCATTTTATCCAATGGTGGTCATTGGAATCAATTTCACTTTGAAATTGGACTTAAACTAGTGTAAATCTTTTGATACTTATTGTTTCATAAAAACACGCTATTTGTCATGATAGCGGGAATTAATTATTAAATTAATTAATGTGACTTATATGTTTTGAATTTTGTAAAATAGACTTCATTTTTGAATTCGGAATATCAAATATAGCATAGGGTGAATTTTTTGTAATTTTCTGAAAAACTTCAATTTTTGATGAATAGTGAAACCACTAAGTGATACTTATAAAAACTGATTTTCCGTTTAAATGAAATTTTGCCATCATTGTGTTTTCAATTTCAAAAATCCGACATACATGGTTGTAATTAAGAAGTAAAATTTGGTTCAATGAGATTAAAATAATTTTTGTTGAATAGTAACTTATTAAGTTTTTAATCGCGATTAGTGGTAATTAGTGTAGTTTAAGTTAAAAATAATGCATTAATAAAATAAGATGAGCTTGAAACATGTCCTACCGTCATTGGTTGTGTCATGGCCGACCAAGACAGTCCATGGGTCAACTTGGGGACCCCATGGAGCCACTTTGGTTGGGAAATGACATAAATAACTTTTTATTTAATGTAAAAGTAAAAATGACACAAACATCATATGTTTTACGAAAACAATTTTTACATGGGGTTATAAAGATCAGATTTTGGATTATAAATATTCATTGGAAAGATAAAAATATTTCATTAATAATAGTATTTCTTTTATAATTTTTAGACTTTAAATAAATTAAATTATTTATGACATCATGATGATGCAGCGATGACCTCATTATTTAACGATTTAAATAAAATGGAAAGATAATGTAATATCTAAAAACTACACATGTCCAAAACCTATTGGATGGGTATATTTCGAACCCTTATCACCTTATCCTAGAATTATATCAACGTGGGACCATTTAAATCCGAAACTCATTTTCAAATAAAGTAATATTTCTTTACTTTCCAAGAGTGCCCCTCCTCTCCTCTTATAAAAGGCCCCCACCTCTACCTCCATACCCACACTCCCAAATCCTTTGGCTCGTCCAACCCCTGCCCATTTTGTCTCTCCACTTCCCTCTATTACTCCTTGAAGCCTCACTTTGGGCAGAAGTCTTCCCAAGGAAGCCTTTGAGCTCAAATCAAAGAGAGTTGCCCGATTTTAAGGTAATGTCTTCTTTTGAGTCCTTTTGTTTTATTTTGCTTCTCCAACCCCCTAAACTCTTTTTATTCTTTTCTTTTGTAACAACTCCAGTATACTAAATATACTAAGATGTTGTTATAATAAGGATTTCAGCTACAATTACACATAACTACATCTAGTGGTTAACGAACATACTGTTTCCGTGGATGATGAATTTATGCCTCCCGAAACGATGATTGTTCAACATTCTTTTAACACCTTCAAAGGTGGCCATTAAGATATCACTATATTTATATATGATATATAATATGTTTATGTTTTCCTTAAGCTTCTGTTTTTCTTTCTTTTTGGGCATACCTTTATGTTTTCCATTATGGGTAAACGAGATATCTTCATTTAAGGAAGTTCGGACTACCGCCCCCTCAAAGTGATTTGATTCGTTAAATACCGTATGTGGGACGTATAAAGGATGAAACTGTGATATTATATATGATATTATACTGGAATTACAATATACCTTTATATCATTATGATTCCATTCTATAAAATTCGAAATAGAAATGAAAGTAGCGTTCATGCGTATGTACGACTTACCGTCTCCATGAACGGTGCATTTCATTTCTTACCTCTAAATGATTATGTAATATTATAAATTCATGTATGTACTGGATATATATGACATATATGATATCTACATCATGAATACCATTATGGATATAATGGATACATGAACAACTTGTAATTATAAAGGGTTTATTTTTGAGTCAAGTACCAATGATCGTTAAAATGACCGTTATTAACTTAAATAATTATATAGTGTTCATGACATGGTAATAAGTGATATAAAAGGAATAATGAACTTGAAAAAGTTTCTTAAGCAAGTAGAAATTAACTCAAGTTTATTATTTAGGACATTAAAGAACGATCGAGTCAAGTCAGACCCGAGGTATGGGACTTCGTCTCAATCTCCTTTCATTGAGGCATATTTTGTTTTGTACACAACCTTCTTTTATACGGTGTATAAATCCCTTTGACTTTTACGTTTATTCAAAAGGAATTTTTTTTATACGAAGCATTTACTAAATGACAAAAGGGAATGTTTTTGTTGTACGTATGCGGTGAAAATGACTTCTCCGCCGTCGTGACCCTTATTTGAGTTTCGGATTCCTCTACAAGCCATACCTTTTTTTTAAAAGAAAAATAAATACCATGTTTTACTTTTCTTTTATTTTGGTATCGAAAATGGTTTTCATAACGTTTTTATATCAATGTGTTGTATTGATATCTTGTGATTGAATGGTGGGAATGTTATGTTTCCTTTATGCATGTTTTATGTGATATGATTATGTTGAGGTTCTTGGGAATTATTATGAAAACGGGTGGTTCCGTGATAAACTAAGGCCGGGTGTGCCCGATATAGCTCTTCAATGCATTGGGTAACACGAAGGAGTGAAATGTTAATGTTTCTCCGAAGATATTTAGGGAATATACTGTGATGGGTATTCCAAACGTAACCAGGAGTGTTACTCCCTACCTAAGAATGTTATGAATGCCTCAAGTTACCTTTATGTCTTATGATTTCTATGATTTATTCATGATTTGATGAGGTATGTTAAAATTATTATGTTTTATGGGTAATGTATGATCTCATTCTTATGTATATATGTACCCATGTTTCCTTTCCATATTTTCATATCCCTTACTGAGCTTTTTATGCTCATCCCAAGTTTTTTTGAAATATTTTTCACAGGTCAAGGGAAAGGTACATGATATGATGATAGTGTCGAGGAAGTGTCAAGATATAATCCATGTTTATTTTAAATATGTTTCAATTTATGGGAATGAAGAATACTCTCTTTATGTAATCACTTTGTTTATATGTGGAATGTAATGCATGTTTTATGATCTAATTCTCTAAAACTCTAAACCCAAAAAGATCCTCAATGTGTAATCTTGAAATAACTCAAGATTAAGTAAGGTTTAAGGCTGGGGCCTTATAGTACAACACCCTATTTTTAAAAACAAAAATAAAATAAAATAATAACATAAACACTCACCTCACCACTATCCCCTTATACCTACACGACACCCCCCCATTCCCTAGTTTCACATGCAAGCCCCTTTATAAGGATCCCTCTCCAACCATCTATCCATTCGAATATCTTCATGAATATCTATAAAGAAATAATGGTAAGATATATCCTCTATTTTCCTTCTAGTTTATACCATTTTTTTCTTTTCATAATCCCTATCATTTTACTAAAACCCTAAGGGTAAGTTTCAACATTATTGTTGGTTTTATCTCGGTTCAAGGTTGTGTGAATGCTTCCTGAGGACCCTTGGGTTCATGTTCAAGAATCAGACACAGAAGGCGTGGCAGATGGGTTTGATTTGGTTACCTGTTTTCTCTTAAGGTATGGTTATAAACCCACTTTTTAGCATCATGTAGATTATTTTGGGTCCTTTGATGTTTTAGGGTGCATAGTGTTTGGTTGTAGCATGATTACAAGGTCCTTTAAGGTGTATGAACTCATATACAATGGTATATATATATATATATTCTAAGTACTTATTCCATCATGGATCTAAGATTATGTGTATTTTGTTACATATATATATATTTATTTATTTATATGAAGGTATGTGCATGCATGTGTGAGGAATAGTTATGTGTGGTTGTTGTTCATCTGTTATGTTCCAAATTAGTTTATCTGGGTCTACATTCAGAGGGAGGGTCCCATTTCCTTTTCCTTTAATTTTACAAGTGAATTAATTAATGTTCTTACTGAAATTTCCTTATATGTAAATTAATGACATATAGTTCTTAGATAAAATGTTTATATAATATGCTTCCTAAATGGAGTGACAAATGTGATAAATTACTCCTTGATAATAAATTTCATGATTTTATAACAAAACCCTCCAAAGGAGTTCCATTACCTTTAAGATAAAATTTTTTGAGTATAATTATATGTTTTAATTGTTTCTTTGATGCTGACTTATGCTTTTACTATTGTTAATAATGGTCAATCTAGGGATTTAAGTTATTTTGTAAATTAAATATCCTTCCTTATAAATTGAAGTTAACATGAAGTAATATGCCTAGATTCTAATGAAACTTCCTTATAAATTGACCTATTGACATAGTGTTTCCATGAGTAAATGAATTAATTTAGTAAAATAAAAGACATTATGCATTCTATCAATTTTTATAAATGGAATTGTCCTTGATGGTAATTTCGGCTCCAATGTTAGAATCCCCTATGTGCTTCCTTGAGTCTTACCACTTGAACCTCTAATTTTTCTAATTGAACGAGTCCAAAAATATTGAATGGGATTGATATATAGGATGGTTACCCCATTCCTTTTATAATGTTTAAAATAAAAGAACAAGATAATTATTCTTTCTATATTTAATTATGAATATGGTCTGTTACATTGAAATGCTAAGAGGATTTGAATTATGAATTACATTATAACTGAATATGATCATGTTAAATTAGTATGATAAATTGTTAATGAATAAGTGACATTATTATTCCATGCTAGAATGATAAAAAAAATTGGATGGGAGGCATTCTTACCGCATTCCAATAAGATAAGTTTTTTTATGGATGAGATGTATTTTTACCCCATGATTGTATGATAAATTGTTTAGGGATGGGAGGTATTCTTACCCCATGATAGATATGTAATTATTTATGTATGGTAGGAATTATTACCCAATTTCAGTATTATAAATGCCTATGGATGGAAGGTATTACTAACCCATTCTAGTATTATAAACGTTATGGGTGGGAGGCATTCATTACCTACAACACTTATGTTTTTGAGATATCATTTGCTTGGAGGATAAGAGGCTAAGGGATATTGGAAATGGGATAGGGGAAGAGTGTGAGATCTCTCTTGGAATTTGGATGTTGGTGGAATGTACTGATCGATGCCAATATAAATCTAACTCATGGTTTCCATGAGACTAAGGGATCTCATACTAGGCTTACTGGAAGGCCGTGAGAGATCCCTTAGAATTGGATGGTGGAGGTACGTTTGGATCAACCCTAACATATATATACTATATATATAAACATAGTTGACATGACCAGACATACCACCCATGTGATGAAGTAGGTATCACTACTTGGTGCCCCTTAGTCACTGGGATGAAGGTTTAATTATTCCTTCAGTTTTATTGTTTTTCTCCAATACCTACAAAATACATAATATACATTAAAATGGAATGGGATTGACACCATGGGTGTCAACCTATTGAGATTTTATCTTACACACAATTTGAGTACCCTTGGTTCCTGAGCATACCTTGTACTTTCAGGACCAAGGTAGATTATTGTGTTGCTTCTACGTGAAGAGTTCAAAGAAAATAACTGAGCTGAAGCTCATGATGATCGTGGAGATTATCATTGGGATTTTCAGTTATTTTCTTATCTTAATTATTGTGTTGGTGTTGTGTTTTAAAAATTATGTATTTCTAAAAACTTTCAGATATCTTTCATCACCATGTCATGCATTCATCTGTTTTATAAAATAAAATTGGCTACTTTTAGTAAATTGTAACTATTTGAAATATGTTTTTGTCTTTCGTTTATTTGATGCATATGTTTTATCTAATATTTATTTTATATTTTAATGCATTGATCTTCTTGTATGAGGGTATAATCTCCCCCACTATAACCTCTTGAGATCCTCATAGATTTTTGGCAACCTATGGTATACGGGGAGACACACTTGAGGCTATATGACATAGTGGTCTGGTTACCAGTTCAATGGCAGGATGGGACGAAATGTTACAAAGTGGTATCAGTGGTTGTTTCAACTCCATTGTATTTCTATTTTTCTAAAGAATATAAGAGACTAAGAATGTTTTGATTCTTGGTTAATAGTTGGGCTTTGGACTGATCACCCCATGTATGTGAAATGACTACATAACCAGGGCTAGGATTGATATTAATGTTGTTCTCTATTACATATGATATTTTTTCAGCTTGATTGATTAGAATATTTTCTACTGTATAATTGTTTATGGAATTTTTTTAATTTTTACACTTGACTTCATGTGTAAAGGAAATTTAATTTCTTGCATCATACTAATCACATAAAAATTCACATTCTATGTATTGTGTCATACCATGTATTTGCATTTATATTTTTTCATGCTACCTATTTAGCCTGTCACTCTTATATACCATGATCCTGAGTTATAGAATGCTTCAGTGTTCATTACTTATTATTGGATGTTTGTATATTGTTATATATGGTTTTTTACATGGGATGATAATATATGTGTTGTGAATCGATGGGAAACAATTTTCCATTTTAAGGTGTATGCATGCCATAAAACTGGGAAAGGGTAACCCGTATATTCAAACCATCATGAGCATAATATATACCATCATTTTAATGATGTTGTTAAAATGTAAAGGATACTATGTTAAATGTTAAATTAAATTTATTTTAACTAAAGGGAGACAAATTCCAAACTATAAGGTTAATGGGAGCTTTATAGGTTGGTAGGTGGCCACCCATATCATTTTACTGTTGTATGTGATCATGTTAAATTTTTATTTGATTTTGGTTATAATTAATGGGAGCCAATTTTTAATCCATGAAGTCTATGGGAACTTAATGAATGGGGAAGTGGAATCCAATATTAAATGTGATGGAATGATGTATTGTGATATGTTTATAATTGTTAAGTCAATTTAGTTTTAACCTAAAATAGATCTTCTAAATGCCTAAATGTGAAATTCGAACCAAGTAGGCCATTTGGGGAATGTTTTTCTAAGATAGACCATTTGGGAGATTACATTATTTTATTTGTGAGAAACTACTATTGAGATTCTTTCTATAGAATGCAGACCAGCTCAAAAGGACTCTCGTAGTTCACCTTAATTGTTAACTGAACTATTTTTTTCTTCAATTGAATAATTTATGACAGAATGTCTATAAACGTTTAATGGTTCAAAACGAAGTTTTATGAAACATTTATTCCTTTTATTTACATGTTAGTTGATATTTTAAATGGTTAAATGTTTAAATTTGAATAATTATAAACGTATTTGAAATGGAACATGTAGTGGTGTCCTCTAGTTGAGACACTTGTGGAATGGTGATTTTGAGTATCTCATTGAGTTTCCTTAGAAAATAACTTTTCGTAATGTCTTAAAATGTTCATATTTTGAGCCTAGCGAGTTATGTTAGCATGAACTAGTGAACGTTAACCACTCATGCTTTCATAAGGGGATACCATGTGGTAGGTATCACCCTTAGAGTTTAAATACCTTTCTTGTGATGTCAGACTTATGATGGTTGGCGTGGTTGTCCCTAGTTGGACTCTTTGTTTCTAAATGACACCTTTTTTGGATGGGTGTTCATGGAATCCTTGAGTTTTTATGTGTGTGAGTATTGAGTAATGCTCAGTTCTAATAGGGTGGGCATGCTTCAAGCATGGTCAGCTGCTTTTTAGGTCATTTCACACTTTCTATTCCTTGGCAGTGCATGAATTGGCATGTCATTCTCCAAGTGAAAGGTCATATGAGAAAAGAAATCTCTAGAATAAATCCCTTGTTCTTTTGAGAATGGTCTTGGGTCATCTCCAAATAGAGTTACCTGAGCATTAAAGAATAAGTTTCATCCCAATGATCGAGATTAATTTTGGGAGACTCGAGTGTTTTGACATGCCGGTCTCATTTTTTTTGACCATCTTTGTTTATTTGGACATTGTGATAATGGAATAGAGGATCATCAACCGTTTGTTATGGTGTTTTGATCTTACTCACTCCTGAGATGCAAGTTCATCTCCACTATCATTGAATAGGAAACACCTGAGGTGGGAATAATTGTGTCAGCTCTGGTTAGTGTTTCCTTCTAGGTAGAAGGAGAAAAACCAAGAAATAATGTTTTAAAATGGTCATTTTTCATAGAATCACTTGGGGATGGTGGGTTGAAAACCATGTGGATGTTCACTCAGCAGCATGACATTGTCTAGATTTCTGTTTATGAAATCCTTGAAAAGCACCATGGGTCGTGACTAGACATCAGTGGTTAAATATATAACGATCAAGTAGTGAATTGGGTAGTTAGGGCTTGTTATCAGTTGAAATAATGCATCGTTAAGTGACACTGAGTTCCTTCTTTTAATTTTATCGATTGTTGTTTTATTATTCATCATTCAAGTTTTTGGGCAAGATTAACTAGAATCTATTTCAATACAATTAGTATATTCAGTTTAGTGATGAACACGTATTCTACCTTGACGTCATCCTAGATACACTAAGAGAGCATCATTATAACGCCTCACAAAGGCTTGAAATGATGATGAGCTTATTTAGTTGTTCTCCTTTGGTGTTTTATACTAGATTCATGGTTCCCTTGGTGGTTTGATCTTAGAAATATCATTGGAATTCAGGTGTTGTATTCGGTAAACATGTTTGTGCTAAAAACAAGGTACTTTAGAGGAAGGGATTGCAACCCTACTTAGAATACGCTGGCCATAAAAGGTAGAGGTTCTTGTTAATAGTAATTCAAATTTGGATTGAGTTGGGGTTCTTCTTGTTTAATGAATATGGTTGGTGGAAAACCATTTCTTTTACATAGTCATGTGGAGGTGAGTTCGGTTGGTGTCAGCTAAGAATTTTCATGAAAAGACATCTCAACAGGGTCATTGAGGTCGATGGATAATTAGTTTTTTTTTCATTTCAAAATTACACTTAGGATCATTCTTTATAATGAATCTATGATTGTAATATGTGATGTGACTCAGAATTAGTTATTTTCAATGTTATAGCATAGGGTGGGAAGTACATTTAGCTAGAGGTTTAAGTAGATGATGACATGATCATGTCTATGGGTAATGGGATCAGGGTGTATCCCTTTAGATGTTTCAGTTGGAGAATGAGCATTGGATCAAGTTTTTATGACTTAAGTTCCATAATATTATGAAATTATTCAAAGTGTGTTTAATGTTCGGAAACCGAATGTGACCGTATGAAAAAAACTTCATAACCCTAGTTGGTCGGGTGAGGTGTATGTTATTCCCAATGGATTTTTAGGAATACTAGGTTCCAAGGTGGGATGATTTTAATTATCCTCATTTTGTATAGTATGAAAATCTAGAGGTTTTTTACATTTTTCGATTACTAAACATGTAATTTTTGAAACCAAGCTTCATAACTGAATTATGAGATTTGGATGCTTTAAAAGTGAATTTTTTGGACTTAGGTTAAGTATTGTAAAATTTCCTTGGTGGCTCGAGGAGTTTGAGGAACACCAGACCAGAAATGGATTGTTTTTAATGGCTATAGAGAGAAGACAGTTCATATGAAATCATGAATCCCATAATAGGTAACTGTGTGGCTTGTTTTAGGTGGGCAGTTATGGTGTGCACAATTTTCCAAACTGTGTGCCTAGATTTCACTCTTAGTGGAAACTAGTCAATACCTAATCACTATTAACCACATGATTGGAACATGGTTACCAAACCATGCGGCTAGAGCATGTAGGCTTCTTAGGTGCCCAGTAAAGGGGTACAAAGTTGGGTTACAATTTTATAAACAGTGTGGACCAAACAATTCACAACACCCTATTTTTAAAAATATAGTTTTTTAATTAAAATTAAAATAAAATATGAACATTAAGACTCACCTCACCCATCTCCCCTCATACCAGTGTGATTCCTTCCCCTTGTGCCCTATTAGTGCATGAGAACCCCTGTTACATATCCCTATCCAATGATCGATCTTCCCATATTTATTCATGAATCTCCTTTAATAAATCAAGGTAAGCTCTCTAATCTATTATCCTCTAAGCTTCCAAGAATTTTTAGGTCTTTTCATCTCCCCTCTCATTCAGTTAAAACCCTAAGGGTAGGATTTAACCTGATAATTGGTTTTCTCTTTGTTCTAGATTGTGAAACGGCTTCATCATGACCCTTGGGTTCGTGTTCCGGCATTTTCTGCCAAAGGAATGGTGATTGGGTTTCATTCAGTCCATCATCATTGATTTGGGTAAGGTTATAAACCCATTTTTTGGATTTTCCTATTTTGTTTTGGGTCCTTTGATGTTTTAGGGTGCTAAATTTTTTATTGTAGTGAGTTTCCATGGATCGTGAAGGCATACATACACATATACTAAAAAATGTATGTAATATATATATATATATATATATATATATATATATCTTTCATGTATGTATTACCTAAAGAAAGAGAGAATATGTGAATTATCTTATATATATATATATTTGTATGAAAGTATGTGCATGTCCATGTGGCTACAATAGATCTATCGAGTGCCAAATTAGTTTTTATAGGATTACTTTTAGAGGTAGGGTCCTACTTCTTTTTCCATTAATTTAAAGGGTGAATTAATTAAATTACATAAATCAAATTCCTTATATTAAAATTAATATAGAAGAGTAATTAGACGAAATGTGAATTTATTAGGATTCTTGAATGGAGTGATAAATGTGAAAAATGACTACTTGATAAGAAATTTGATGATTTTATAATAAAACCCCTTGAACAGAGGTGAGATTAATTCAAGATAAAATGTTGTGAGTACAAATTTATAATTGACTTGTTTGTTTGATGGTTCATTTTTCTTTTACCTTGGTTAATAATGGTATGTTGAAGGATTTGGTTTGTTTTGTAAATTGAATAGCCAGAATTATAAATGGAAGTTACTGTCTAAGAATATTCCTTGATTCCAATGACTCCCTTCCTTATCAATTGACCCATAGACACGGTGTACCCATGAGTAATTGAATTAAATTTGTAAAATGAGATATCCTATTAATGTTAGCGTTTTTATAAAGAGAATTAGACTTGTAGGCAATTTCCCCTCCAATATTAATATCCTCTAAGTGCTTTCATTAGACATAACACTTAAAACTCTAGTTGTACTAATTGAACAAGTCCAAAAGGCCTAAATGGAATTGATGTATAAGATGGTAACCTGATTCCTTTTCTAAAGTTTTGTTGAAATTCATAAGATAATTATGATTTTAATATTTAATTATGAATATGTTTTTGAATATTGAAATTCATAAGAGGCTTTACCTTATGCATTGTATTATAAATGTATATGATGGTGTTAAATGAGTTTGATAAATTGTTTATGGATGTGATTTATTCTTACCCCATGTAATTATGATAAATTTATTATGGATGGGAGACATTATTACCCCATGCTCTATAAAAAACTATTTATATATTGGAGACATTCCTAACCCATTCCAATATGATTAATTATTTATCGTTGCGAGGAATTCTTACCCCATTCTAGATATGTAATTATTTATGAATGGGAGGAATTATTACCTCATTATTGTATTATAAATGACTATGAATGGGAGGAATTATTACCCCATACTAGTATTATAAATGTTATGGGTGGGAGGAATTCTTAACCCACACTACTAATGTTTTCCAGATATCATATGCATAGAATACATAAGACTAAGGGCTCTTGAAATTGGGTTATGGGAAGACTGAGAACTCCCCTAGAATTTGGAAGGTGATGGTATGTCCCAATCCACCCCAATATAAATATAATTCATAGATACAATGAGACTAAGGGATCTACGACCCCGGTTAGGGGCAGATCATGAGAGATCATCTATAATTGGATGATCTAGGTACATCCTAATACACTCCAACATATATCTATCTATATATATGTACTATAAATATATATGTATAAATAAAGTTGACATGATCAGACATACTAGCCATGGGATGAAGCTGGTAACATTTTCAGGTTCCCCTTAGAAACATGAATGGGTGTTTTATTATTCATTCACTTTTTTTTTATTTTGGACTATACTTGCACAATACATACTTTACATTACACTGTATTGGGATTGAAACCATGGACCCTGGTCTAATGAGACTTTATATCATGCCCCACTCAGAAACCATGGTATGCGAGTAGACCTTGTACTGGTAGGACCTAAATTGAGTTTTTTGTTGCATGAACTTGAGGAGTTAGGAGAAAAGGATTAAACTGATGTTTAGGATTCTCATGGAGGTCACCATGGGATTTCAGTTCTTTTCTTTTCTTGAGTCATATTTTTATGTTGTGTTAAAAAACATGTTTTATAATTTACTGTATTCAGATATATATCATCACCATGTAATGAATTCATCAATTATATAAACTGGTGTTGGAAACTTTTTGAATATTTTTACAATTTTTATCCCATGATAACTTTCATTTATTTGTTCTTTCCAATAACATTTTCTTTTTTAGTTTGTGTTTTACCAATGTGCTTCTTTTATATGATGGTATAGTCTACCCACTATCACCTCATGAGACCCTCACTCCTAGTTGATAGACTATTGAGTATGGGGAGACATGGTTGAGGCCATGTGACACACTGATCCAGCCACCGGTTCAATGTTTATCTAGGCCAGGACATTACAGTAGATAAAAATATCTTCCATAAAATATCCTATAAGCTAATATACCTACATAATTCATATATGTATTCCAATACACCAAAAGTGAATCCTAAAGTGTTAAGATCCAATCAATCTTTCTTAAGAAAATAGTTTTCTCAAGAACATGCTCAATCTATCAATTTGAAACATCAGCCATTCCATTCATTTGATTGTGATAGTGTATAGAAATTTTACGACTTACCATAATTAATTTAAATAAATACTAAAAATTTATATTTTATAAATGTGTTCCTTAGACTGTGACAATAAACCATGGAATCCCCAATCTATAAAAAAAAAGTTTTATTTTGAATAACTTATATACCCCGCTAGCATCATTTGTTCTAAATGGAACACCTTCAATCCATTTCAACACATATTCCACCACATGAAGGATATAAAAATATACAAATGACCAACACTTTTCTAGCAGTCTTTTGTAGCCTAAAGTGGTCACCATAACTCAAAATGTAGAAAAATTAATGAATTGATTAAATCTATGAATTCGAAACAACTTTCCTAACTATTTTACAATTACTAAATTCCTTAAATAAGGATCATGTAAATCATATTTACTTGACATAAAAGTTTGTTTAGAAACATGTTTCATGGAAAACCAGTGTGGAATAATTACAACACCTATTCAATTCAATTTTTTTAAAACAATGGAATCTTTCCAAAAAATAGTATAATACATCTTCTCCTTAGAAAAAAATCCTTCTTTAAGATTAAAAAAATATTTTCCTAAAAAAATAAATATGTATCCTACTTAATTGATCAACCACAATTTTTTTGATTTTCTATTCTATATTGTATCTCTACGTCTATGTCCTACAGAAATAAAATCCATCCAACCAGTCTTGATTATGTTTATTTTGTTTCTTCATGGGATATCAAAGAGGATAATGTTGAGTAACCGAGAGAAATTTAGTCCCCAAAAAATAGATTATAAAGTTATTAAGGGAAAATATATTGTCTAACAACTCCTTATCTATTTTATATTAATTATATTTGGATAAATTTAGAGTCTTTGAAGCATAGGTCATAAAATGTGGTATACTCTCAACTATTTCCTAAGAAAAAAATTAATGGTAATTATGAATTATCAACCATCATCTCAAAAGAAAGTTCATAATTAGATGGTTGAACAATTTTTGGTAACACATGATTATGATTATGTTTCTTAAGGGATTACTTACATTTCTCATCAAAAGAGAAAGTAATTTCTTTCTGAAATTTTCTTACCAATTGAAATATCATTCAGATGAAATATTTTATAAACCATATATAAATCATATCATGACCAAGAATAGGTAAAAATTTTCTCACATTATTAAGAAAATGATAAGAATACATGATGTGAACCTTGTAGTATTCTACCCAATTTACATTCTAAAAGCTCCATGAAAAAGAAAAAGTCCACTTTCATCCATGAAATTTAATTTTTCAATGTTTAAACTATGTTTATCCAAATAAAAATTCGATGAAGAACTATTAAAATACTACAACATCTCTTAAAATTTTGACCAGAGAAAATAATTTATTCTCGAATAACCTCCATGAGTTCTTAAAGAAATTTATAAAAAATGCTTAGAATACATCTTTTGATGGTGTCAGAGGAATTACATAGTCATAATGGTATTCTATGGGAAGAAAAGTTATATGAAGGATATGAAAATTTTGTTTTATCTTAGTCCTATAGAGGTTTTTGAATCAAGGAGTCTCGTGAAAACCAATATAGAATGTAATAATAGGAATGACGAACCAACCTTTATAGAATGTAATCATGAAAAGGTCAGGTAATGTGGTCCTTCTTATTCTTGTGTTCAGCCTTCTATAATAAATTCATACCCTCTACTTGTTATGAAACCTAACAGGAATAAAATATCAATACTATTTTTTTAATACTATGAATTGTCTATTTTAGGAACAATTTGAATTGGGCTTACCCATCAACTATCAAAAAAGGGGTAAAATACCACCACTACCAAAATGGTTATCACCACTTGCATAAAACCATCAATATGTGTAGGATTAAATATCATTTGAAATTTTCTAACAGTTTTGGATTATTACTAAAAAAATCCTTCCATGAATACCAAAGAACTTATTCCTAGTAAATCAACAAAAGACCATTCTATGGTCTTCCTAATCATCCTAAGTACTATAAAATTGGATTTTATTATTCATTTGAAACCCCACTTTCGATTATAATAAATATTTTTTCTCTTCTTTATAGGTAGGATTATTTCATATTTTCAAGTAAGGGATTTAGTTCAATATTTTTTGTGTTGTTCTATTTGTAAACATTAATTCATTTTGGTTCTTTGAGTTTATTTGTAGCCTCTAAATCTTAAAAATGAATAGCATAATTATGAACTCCTACATTAGAAGTACATATATTTTGAAGCATGAAATTTTTTTCATCATCAAAATAAAAATCATATTCATGTTCACAAACATTATGTAACTTTTCAATGACATTATGAGTAGAATTTGAATGATTTTCATAATAATTAAAGTAAATTTTGGCAATTTACAGTTCAATTTAACATAGAATTTTAAAATTTACATTAGTAAAACATATTTAAAATTTGAAAATAAAACTCTTCACATATTCCACTATTACTTTCAGAAAAAACATTATTATTTAACTATTCAAAAAATATAAAATATCATGATTTTTTTCACAAAATAGATTCAGTTTCATATTCATCCCCGAACAATTTTAGAGTTTTTATTTCTAGAAGATTAATTTTGATAATAATGGTCAATTTTAAGAGAATTTTTTTTTCTAAATAATCTATAGGTTGTTTATCTAGAATAATATAAACAAAAACCTCTATGAAAACGAGTCAATCATGTTAAATTTTTGTGTTGAATTATCAACCATAGGGTGTTTCATTGGTTCAAATATATGAAACGTTTCCATAGTTACTTCAATATCTAATAACAATATATCTTTATGAACAGTGATTATTACCTTAGTAGTTTTCAAGAATGGTGTTCCTAAAATTAAGGGGGAATTTAAAATAAATTGACCATATTCAATGTCTATCATGGTAAAATAAGAAGGGAAACCTAATTATTTTACCGATACACATATATCTTTAAAAACTATCATTGTCTTAGCTAATCTTCTACTAGAGAGATTAATGGAAATTCCCAATTTACCAAGCTCTCCAAACTATATAGATAAAGATAAATAATAAGAAATAACATTTATGGGGGATCCTAAATATATCATTTCATCATTATACATTTTATTACTAGTGACACATGGTATAGAAAATTTTCTTAGATATTTTCATTTAAATGGAGTGGGGGCCAAATTGACTTTCTCACTTCCTGTTAACTTTCTCTTGTCAGTGACAATCTCATTATGAAGTTTAGAATATTGATGGATTTTTATAACAAAAAATTATAAATGGATATTAACAGGGAGGTTTTTATGAGTTCCAATCACATATTTTTTCATTTCAATTTCAACAGTATTCTAGACAAGAGGGATTCACAAAGGATAAGGTGGAAAAGTCTGATACATTTTATGATCCTAATAAACTATGATTTTACCTTTATAAGATCCCATTAGGTTTTCTAAATCCCAATTTGATATTTGTAGATGGATTTATTTCTTACTATTTTAATTTTATTATTCAATTGGTGTGTAGAAAAAATGTTCTACAACTACTTTAGAAGGTGGTAGAATAGATTCAGTGAGTGGTTTAATAACTTCAATAGGTGGTTTTTACACTTCTCTATAATATTTTACATTCATTTCAGAAGCTGGGGTATATTTTATAGGTTCTTATTCATTGTTTTTAGATCTAGGATTATTAACAGCATTTCCACTTCTCCAGAATATTTCACATACTTTCTTTATTCTTATTGGGTTAATAATAGATAATGATGGAAATATTCTTATTCATTTCTTCCATAAACCAATGATTCTTATTTCCATATAAACCATTTGAGTAACCATTTTTTAGTAATAAATGTTGTTGTTTTGAAATATATTCTTTATTTTTTATCCACTTATTCTCGGTGTGAATCACTACCTGGATTTTTTTTTGTTTTGGGTTATCTTGATAATGAAAAATTGTGAAATTCTCCTATTGATTGGATTCCATAGTGGTTTTGAATATATCTAGGATTCTGATAGAATGTTTGGTGTTGAAAATTACTATTTGGTTGTTATTTTACCTAAACCTATTATTTTTTTGGTTATTCCAATGTTGTTAGAAATTTTTTATTGTTTGGAAAGTTACAGATCAACAATGATGGTTAGGAAACTGGTTGTTTAGGTTTTTTTGGAATGTTATTCCAGTAAAGACCCCATTAAAACTTTCAGAAGTACCATACAATTGGGGGCATTGATCATTAAAATGATCAGTGGCAGAATAGATTATACAGTGAATTTAAAATAAGGTTCTAGCAATCAATGTGAGTTCTATCAAATAAATATCCTCCATCCACAACATTAATCATGCTTCTATGGGTTAAAACTAATCCCTCATAAAAATATTAGATAAGTGATGGTTAGAAATTTGGTGACAGGGGAAGCTAGGGCATAACTTTCTAAACCTTTTCCAATACTCATGTACAGTATCCCCTTGGATCGTCATAATCCAAAATATTTATTTACTATGAGAGGTGGTCCTATATATTGGATTGAATTTTTCTAAGAAGAATTTTTAGTTTGTCATAACTCCCTCTTAAGTTAGAAAATGAGTATTAAAACCACTATTTTAAAAATCCATCCAATGAAAATGGGAAGGCCCTAATCTTAATCTGATCTTCACTGACCCCTGGTGGTTTCTTGCTGATGCACAACATGTGAAACTCTTGTAGGCTCTTATAGGGGTTCTCACCTGACATCCAATGAAACAAGGAAAGATGAAGAATAATCCAAAATTAAGTTGAAATCTTGTGAAAATATTTGGGTATACTAAATAGTTTGGTTGATTCTCAAAATAAAGATTAGATATCTTCTTATGAGTTCCCTATTTTGTAGAATATATTTTTAGAATTTATTCAGTTTTTATGAAAATTTCTATTGCTGTTTTATTTGAAATTTTAGTTTTTTTAACATATTCAAATTCATGAAACGCTTTATATATTTTGAGGGTTAAGACCTAATATTATATTATTTTACAGATTCTATAGTTTAAAATTTATTTAACATTCATCATATTTTCTTAATTTTTTTTATAATTTTTATTTTTTTTATGGGAATAAAAAAACTGAAACTTTGTTACCCCCTGGTAGCCTCCTTAGCAATGAAACCATTTGAATTTTTGGTTTTTACTCATGTCACATTTATATGTACTTCATGTTATTTAATGTAATTAATTTAGTAAAACAACAACCAAGGTTGTCGCCCAAAAATAATTTACTATAAGATTTATCTTTTTTGATTTATTATATTTTTTAATTTTATATTTTTTGATTATTTTAAAATGGATTTAAATTACTATGATAAATAAAATTATAATTTTAATATTCATTAAATTAAAAATAGGAGTGAGACATCTAAAAAATGAAGGCAAGTAGCAGTAGAAATGGTAAAAATAAGAAGTAGCATCCTAGGTAATAATTATTACAGGTCATTTTATTTTAGTCATTTTTAATAGATAAAATAATTTTATATCTCTTAATTCTATGAATTAAATCTAAAATCTCTCATCTCATTCAAAATACTAATCGATGTCTATAGCTGATATCTTATAAGGAGAAGTTATTTCCAAAGGATTCAATCAATAATCTCAATGATTATTAAAGAAAAATAAATGGAAAAAACTCACTTTAATCACAATATTTAATTATATATTGAGGAATTTAAATAGTGAGGATCATATTAAAACTCCAACTAAGATATAATTAATAAGTCACATTCAAAAATCTTCACATTCCCAAAAAAATGTGATATTTTAAAAATTAAATACAAATAAGTAACATAATTTAAAATTAATAAAACCTAAAAAAATATCACATTTCGAGTTCAAATATTATAGATATAATTACAATTTTTTGATTAAAGAATTAATAACATATAAATAAATCACCATTGACGCCATTAGATTTGGTTGGTCGAAGTTTTTGGAACATCATTGAGGAGAAGAAGAGCAATTTGATATTCATATTAAATAGATTTGGGAGGAGTATTAGCTCTCAAGAAAATATATTGGTTCCTATTTCGTCTCTCTACTTAAAAATATCTATCTCAAAGTTTCTCTCTATCTAGAATCAATACTCGATTATTACAATGAAAATATATTTTATTATCTAACTAAATCCACAGAGTCACCTTTTCTATGATTATATATTGGTCATCATCATCATCATCATTCTTTTTTGATTATTAATAAAAATGGAAAAGGAGGTACAATCTAAGGGGTTGTAATTAAATAAAGACCAAGAGAATATTATAAAACAATGTCAATGACATAGTATAAGGCCCCAGCCTTAAAACTTACTTAATCTTGAGTTATTACAAGATTACACATTGAGGATCTTTTCAGGTTTAGAGTTTTAGAGAATTAGATCATGAAACTTGCATTACATTCCACATTTAAACAAAATGGATTACATAAAAGACAATATTCATTCTTCCCATCAACGAGAACATATTTAAAATAAAATATGGATTCTCTCTTAACACATCCTTGACTCTAACGTCTTATCATGTACCTTTCCTCTTGACCTGAAAAACATTTCAGAAACTTGGGATGAGCATAAAAAGCTCAGTAAGGGACATAAAAATATGGAAAGGAAACATGAGTTCATGTATACATAAAGATGAAATCATAATTTACCCATAAAACATAGGCACTTTAACCTAACTCATCAAAACATGAATAAATCATAGAAATCATAAGACATAAAGGTAACTTGAGGCATTCATAACATTCTTACGTAGGGAGTAACCCTCTTGGTTACGTTTGGAATACCCATCACAGTATATTCCCTAAATCTCTTCGGAGAAACCTTAACGTTTCACTCCTTCGCGTTACCCAATGCATTGGAGAGCTATAACGGGCTCACCCGCCCTTAGTTTATCACGGAACCACCCGTTCTTCATAACAATGCCCAAGAACCATAACATACACGTATCACATAAAATATTCATAAAGGAAACAAAACATTTCCACATTTCAAACACAACATAACATTTTAGTATTTTGAAATAATGAATCCATATAAAAAGAAACCATTTCCAAAACCATTTAAAACATTTAATAAAGATATTTTTGAATCAAAGTGTCCCATACCACCTTGAAGCTTTTAAAATTTTAAACCATTAATATCCATATAAATAAATCCTTAAAACCACTTTGAAAACATGGATATTAATAAGAATGAATAATTAAAACATTTAAAATGATATTTTGGTTAAAGGGGTTTTACCAAAATTAGAGACACTTGAATACAATAATTGAGGAATAACGTTTAGTCAGAACTTTATAATATCATGAGAATAAATGGATTCATGATATAATACTCCAAAGGAAAGTATATACACCATATAAGAGTGAATTGGTGCATAACAACAATGAACCCTCAATAGAAATGTCAAATGTGATGAAATCCCTTATAAAGAAGGTATCCTTAAATTAAGGACAAATCAATCTCAAAAATATGTGTGAAGAATATAAATACACCCAATATAAGTGGATATTAAGTGTAAAACAATAAAATGTCATTCACACATATTGAATGGATGACATATTCAATGACTACATGTCGAACCCAAAGAAATCGAAATTGGGTTAAGAAGTTCCCTTGACAGCCTAACGGCGTCACATCAAAATGAGTTGATGAGAGATAAAAAGAGTATCTCATCACTTGGACACAAAATTTACATCATTAAGGATACATGAGAACATATCCCAATGTAACAATATGTAAATTAAAAGACCCAATAAAAGAAGTCTTTTAAAAAGAGGGGGGTGAAAGGTTCCCTTACCGACTTGGGTATCTTTCAAAAAATACACCCCATGAAAGAGGGACAATAGATCATTGATGTAAATACTCATAAACGAAATTATTTTACACAAAGTGTAGAATAATGGGCAGTACATACACCACTCAATGAAATTTGTGGCAAAAGTAGCGTAAATCTCACGAGAATAAAAGTGAGATGAAAAATCCCTTACGAGAACTCGGCAGCCTAACGGCGCCACATAAAACTTCCAAAATGGATTGATGAGAGAGAATAGGGTCTCTCATCACACGAACATAAAAATTACAGTAGGATTAATATAAAATAACATCCCAATCATCAGAAAGATGAGCTTAAAAGAAATGACATAAAAGAGTGTACTTAAAAAGAAAGAGAGTTGTAGGATCCCTTACCTCGGGTCCGACTTGACTCGATCGTTCTTTAACGTCCTGAATAATAAACTTGAGTTAATTTCTATTTGCTTAAGAACCTTTTCCAAGTTCATTATTACTTTTATATCAATTATTGACATGTTGTGAACATTATGTAATCATTTAAGTTAATAATGTTCATTTTGTCGGTATTTGGTTCTTAAGTCGAAAGTGGACTTCTTACAATTACATGTTGTTCATGTGGCCAAATGTTTATTATATCCAGAATTGTATTCATGTTGTAGTTATAATATATGTCATATATATCCAGTACATTCATGCATTTATAACATTACATAATCATTTAGAGGTAAGAAATGAAATGCACCGTTCATGGAGACGGTAAGCCGTACGTACGCATGAACGCTACTTTCATTTCTATTCGTATTTTATAGAATGGAATAATAATGATATAAAGGTATATTATAATTCCAGTATAATATCATATTTAATATCATAGTTCCATCCTTTATATGTCCCACATATGGTATTTAACGAATCAAATCACTTTGAGGGGGCGGTAGTCCGCACTTCCTTAAATGAAGATATCGTGTTTACCCATAATGGGAACCATAAAGGTTTGACCAAAATGTAAAAAACAGAATCTTAAGGAAAACATAAACATACTATATATCATATATAAAAATAGTGACATCATAATGGCCACCTTTGAAGGTGTTAAATGAGTATTGAACAATCATCGTTTCGGGAGGCAGAATTTCACCATCCACGGAAACCGTATGTTCTTTAACCATTTGATGTAGTTGTGTGAGAGTGTAGCTCAAATAAATATTATAACAACATCCTAGTATATTTAAGATACTGTTGTTGTTACAAAAGAAGTAAATAAAAAGAGATTAGGGGGTTGGAGAAGCAAAATAAAACAAATGAATATGAGAGAAACAATTACCTTTAAAAGTGTAACTCTTTTTTATTTGAGCCTAAAGTCTTCCTTTGAAAGGATTCTGCCCAAGGTAAATCCTCTAGGATGAGGAGAGGGATGTGGAGAGAGCAAATGGGCAGGGGTTGGCCGAGCCAAAGGCTTTTGAAGTGTGTGAAATAAGGTGGAGGTGGGGGCCTTTTATAAGAGAAGAGGAGGGGCACTTTTGGAAAGCAAAGAAATATTACTTTATTTGAAAATGCTTTTCGGTTTTAAAGGGTCCCACATTGGTAGAATTCGTGGATAAGGTGATAAGGCATCGAAATCCACTCATCCAATTGGTTTTGTCCATGTGTATATTGTAGATTTTTCATTATCTTTCCATTTTAATTAAATTGTCAAATAATGATGTCATCGCTGCATCATTATTATGTCATAAATAATTTAATTTCTTTAATGTCTAAAAATTATAAAAAAAATACTATGATATAGGAAATCTTTTTATCTTTCCAATGACTATTTATAATCAAAATTTGGACTTTTATAACCCCACTTAAAAATTGTTTTAGTAAAACATACTATGTTAGTGTCATTTTCACTTTAACATTAAATAAAAAGTATTTTATGTTATTTCCCAACAAAAGTGGATCCATGGGGTCCCCAAGTTAGGCCATGGCTTGTCTTGGTCGGCCATGACACAACCAATAGGGTTGTGACATGTGTCTAGGTCATTTCATATTTTTAAAGTATTATTTATACCTTAAACTACACTAATTATCACTAATCGCGATTAAAAACTTAATAAGTTACTATTCACCAAAAAATTATTATAATCTCATTGAACCACATTTTACTTCTTAATGACAACCATGTATGTAGGATTTTCAAAATTCAATACACATTAGTGGTAAACTTTCATTTAACTGAAAAATCAGTTTGCTTGATTATCACTTAGTGGTTTCACTATTCATCAAAAATTGAAGTTTTTCAGAAAATTACCAAAAATTCACCCTAAGCTATATTTGATATTCTGAATTCAAAAATGAAGTCCGTTTTACAAAATTCAAAACATATTAGTCACATTAATTAATTTAATAATTAATTCCCGCTGTCAGAGCAAATAGCGTGTTTTTATAAAACAATAAGTATCAAAAGATTGACACCAGTTTAAGTCCGATTTCAAAGTGAAATTAATTCCAACCACCACTATTGGATTAAATGGTAAAAATATTTCCTAATTTCACTTTAAAACCAATTCAAAAGATAATCTAATCATATAAATAAATTAGATTAAAAAGTGGTTTTGAATTAAAATACAACATTTTACACTATTCCTTAAAAAAATGAACTTTATCGGAAAGATACCAAAAATTTACACAAAGTAAATTTTGATGTCCCGATTCTTAATAAGAGTTTTATTTGGTCCAAAAGAATGTTTAAGAGTGAACAAAACTATATTTAATGATGGTTCAACATCAAAAGGTGATAAGTGAACCTTTAGTGAAAACTAGGGCATATACGCCTAAAATTGAATTCTTTCCGTATTTTAAGCCTCTATTCTTTATTGGATAAATGTAAAAACAATTAAAAACATATGAAATCATATTTTAGTTATTTCTATCCATTCCCGCCAATACAACGGCTACATGTTAACTATCATTTAAAATAATATTATTTTATTATTAGAGTGCAACGTAAGATTCCCAAGAAACTCGTTGTTGCGTGTTGGGTACGCCATCGAGCATAGCGTCCCCTTTAAAGTCATATTAATATTTTATTCACAAATATGGATAAATACAAAAATGTCGTATTCTTTATTTACCTGGGGTGTTACATCCTTCCCCCCTTTTGGGAATTGCGTCCGCGCAATTTTAAAATTGGACTTGGAAACATCCTTGAAAGTCCCACATCGGAACAAGAGTTGGTAAAACAATCACTTTAAAATAAAGAAAGATAAGTACAAAGGTCACCCGAGTTAACCCATACTAGGACTCCAAGTATGAAAATATGGACATGGAGGAAAAAACAAAGGGTCATGTCCTGATGGAGAGTGTTAGAAAACATGTTTAGGAGAAAGTTAACCACGAGAAAATCACAAACTTGTGATGGGTTAAACGGTATTCGATTCCCTAGTAGAAAAAGTTAATAGACAACATTTTTGTTTTAAGTTACATTTTATTGAGGAATTTTATTCATAAGGAAATATAATCACTTATCATGTTGACCTTCAACTTTTACTAGATTCCTTAATCAAACTCATATTTTTTTCAAAAGACGAGTATTTAGGGAGACTTGTTCGCATTCAGAGTACCATAATCAACTTCTAGAGAATCACCTAATCCACAAAAGAGAGCTATATACTTCCCATGTCTTTAGACTTTATCCAAAAACAAAACCAAAAAGGCTAGTACAAGATCGGATAATCCAGAAAAGGATAACCCTTTATAAAAATAAAATCTATTCTTAACATCCAAAATTTGTCAAACAAAACCCAATGTTCAACAAGGATCATTCGATAAACAATTTGTCCATAAAATTCTTCAAAGTAAACCAATATAAGATCGAAACCCAAATATTTGAAAGATTTAGTCACATAGTCTTCCAAGTTAAATCGTAACATTTATCTCCAAACAACATCTGTTGCTCCTAAAGTCACGCATTGAAAAGTAATTATCCCAATCACATATCCTCCATGATAGGGTAATCATTTTAATAAATAACCCAAAATCAACTTACTCTTAATTCATAAAATCATATAACCAAAAGAATCAGTCAAACTAACCAGGGACTTCACGTAGTCCAGTGGTAGGCGATAAATACCAGTCGCACTTTGGTTGTGGGTTCGATTCCCGCAGCTTTGTCCGACGCGACGGGATGTCACACGGTCTGCGTGTTGTCCTTTTTCCAAAACTATATAATTCTTAAAACATTCCCCAAAACGAGATAAAATCTTCAAAATAATCATAACACATTTTAACCTCAATTTCATCTCATGCCCTCCACTTCAATCATAACCTTTAGTAACCCATAATTACCTCAAAAGTAAGGATCATATAAACCCAAGTGGTTCTTTATAACTATGTCCACAAAAGAAAAGGTAACTATTCCTTGGATAAAATTTGCCTATATTAATCATCAGGGTTACACATAATATAAAAAGTCTTCTAATGTAACCCCATCATCAAAAGAGACATAATACTCTTAAGAATTTCACCATAACTCTTGAAGCCCTTATATGTTGACATCTTACTCATTCAACATTCTTCATGATCCATTATCCATTCCTTTCCAACCTATTCCGAAATACCTCTTTCCTACAAACAAAATCATGAATCATATCCTAAGATTTCAAAATAGGAAAACAACAGTCATGAAATAGTACATACCTTTGATTGGTCATTGTCAGTTTCTTCATCCTCAATAGGAATGGCATTAGGTATTGGTAAACGAACATTTGTACGCTCTTGGTGACCCCATTCACGATACTTCTTCATAGAACATGTGTTTGCATAATGACCATGCACACCACATTTAAAACATTCAATTGATCCCTCAGAAAGAACTTCTTTCTCTTTCCTCGAGTCAACGGGATGCTTCCTTTTTCCATTACAGGTTCTTGCTTTATGACCTTCATTTCCACATCTATAGCATATTTCTGTCCCTTTGAAACATTTCCCTAGGTGTTTCTTTCCACATCTCTGACACATAGGTTTTTGAACACTCATACCTTTATGATTATTACCTGCACTTCCGTAGGGATTTGTTTCTTGCATATTTGATGCCTTAGAGAAAACTCCAAGGTTTAGGTGGTCAATCATGACTCCAGATAGTTGGTTGAGGATAATCAGAAGAGTTCTCATTGCAGCTCCCATATCATTCAGTTGCTTGCTCAAAAGACTATCACAATTTCCTTCACATCCACTGTTACTTTGGTGCCTGCTAGATCCAGCCATTTACTAAAACCAAAAAGGTCAGTGTGAGTATATCAACAAAACCATCATGTACTAATGAGGAAGATAAACACTAATATACACTTACTCATTCACTTTATCTAAAACTAGGACTCTTTCTGAAATCCTAACCATTATGGTAATGTCACTTATGCTTAAGGAATACCCTAACCTCTAAAGTTATCTAAACCGACCTTTGATACCAACTATAAGGCCCCAGCCTTAAAACTTACTTAATCTTGAGTTATTACAAGATTACACATTGAGGATCTTTTCAGGTTTAGAGTTTTAGAGAATTAGATCATGAAACTTGCATTACATTCCACATTTAAACAAAATGGATTACATAAAAGACAATATTCATTCTTCCCATCAACGAGAACATATTTAAAATAAAATATGGATTCTCTCTTAACACATCCTTGACTCTAACGTCTTATCATGTACCTTTCCTCTTGACCTGAAAAACATTTCAGAAACTTGGGATGAGCATAAAAAGCTCAGTAAGGGACATAAAAATATGGAAAGGAAACATGAGTTCATGTATACATAAAGATGAAATCATAATTTACCCATAAAACATAGGCACTTTAACCTAACTCATCAAAACATGAATAAATCATAGAAATCATAAGACATAAAGGTAACTTGAGGCATTCATAACATTCTTACGTAGGGAGTAACCCTCTTGGTTACGTTTGGAATACCCATCACAGTATATTCCCTAAATCTCTTCGGAGAAACCTTAACGTTTCACTCCTTCGCGTTACCCAATGCATTGGAGAGCTATAACGGGCTCACCCGCCCTTAGTTTATCACGGAACCACCCGTTCTTCATAACAATGCCCAAGAACCATAACATACACGTATCACATAAAATGTTCATAAAGGAAACAAAACATTTCCACATTTCAAACACAACATAACATTTTAGTATTTTGAAATAATGAATCCATATAAAAAGAAACCATTTCCAAAACCATTTAAAACATTTAATAAAGATATTTTTGAATCAAAGTGTCCCATACCACCTTGAAGCTTTTAAAATTTTAAACCATTAATATCCATATAAATAAATCCTTAAAACCACTTTGAAAACATGGATATTAATAAGAACGAATAATTAAAACATTTAAAATGATATTTTGGTTAAAGGGGTTTTACCAAAATTAGAGACACTTGAATACAATAATTGAGGAATAACGTTTAGTCAGAACTTTATAATATCATGAGAATAAATGGATTCATGATATAATACTCCAAAGGACAGTATATACACCATATAAGAGTGAGTTGGTGCATAACAACAATGAACCCTCAATAGAAATGTCAAATGTGATGAAATCCCTTATAAAGAAGGTATCCTTAAATTAAGGACAAATCAATCTCAAAAATATGTGTGAAGAATATAAATACACCCAATATAAGTGGATATTAAGTGTAAAACAATAAAATGTCATTCACACATATTGAATGGATGACATATTCAATGACTACATGTCGAACCCAAAGAAATCGAAATTGGGTTAAGAAGTTCCCTTGACAGCCTAACGGCGTCACATCAAAATGAGTTGATGAGAGATAAAAAGAGTATCTCATCACTTGGACACAAAATTTACATCATTAAGGATACATGAGAACATATCCCAATGTAACAATATGTAAATTAAAAGACCCAATAAAAGAAGTCTTTTAAAAAGAGGGGGGTGAAAGGTTCCCTTACCGACTTGGGTATCTTTCAAAAAATACACCCCATGAAAGAGGGACAATAGATCATTGATGTAAATACTCATAAACGAAAGTATTTTACACAAAGTGTAGAATAATGGGCAGTACATACACCACTCAATGAAATTTGTGGCAAAAGTAGCGTAAATCTCACGAGAATAAAAGTGAGATGAAAAATCCCTTACGAGAACTCGGCAGCCTAACGGCGCCACATAAAACTTCCAAAATGGATTGATGAGAGAGAATAGGGTCTCTCATCACACGAACATAAAAATTACAGTAGGATTAATATAAAATAACATCCCAATCATCAGAAAGATGAGCTTAAAAGAAATGACATAAAAGAGTGTACTTAAAAAGAAAGAGAGTTGTAGGATCCCTTACCTCGGGTCCGACTTGACTCGATCGTTCGTTAACGTCCTGAATAATAAACTTGAGTTAATTTCTATTTGCTTAAGAACCTTTTCCAAGTTCATTATTCCTTTTATATCAATTATTGACATGTTGTGAACATTATGTAATCATTTAAGTTAATAATGTTCATTTTGTCGGTATTTGGTTCTTAAGTCGAAAGTGGACTTCTTACAATTACATGTTGTTCATGTGGCCAAATGTTTATTATATCCAGAATTGTATTCATGTTGTAGTTATAATATATGTCATATATATCCAGTACATTCATGCATTTATAACATTACATAATCATTTAGAGGTAAGAAATGAAATGCACCGTTCATGGAGACGGTAAGCCGTACGTACGCATGAACGCTACTTTCATTTCTATTCGTATTTTATAGAATGGAATAATAATGATATAAAGGTATATTATAATTCCAGTATAATATCATATTTAATATCATAGTTCCATCCTTTATATGTCCCACATATGGTATTTAACGAATCAAATCACTTTGAGGGGGCGGTAGTCCGCACTTCCTTAAATGAAGATATCGTGTTTACCCATAATGGGAACCATAAAGGTTTGACCAAAATGTAAAAAACAGAATCTTAAGGAAAACATAAACATACTATATATCATATATAAAAATAGTGACATCATAATGGCCACCTTTGAAGGTGTTAAATGAGTATTGAACAATCATCGTTTCGGGAGGCAGAATTTCACCATCCACGGAAACCGTATGTTCTTTAACCATTTGATGTAGTTGTGTGAGAGTGTAGCTCAAATAAATATTATAACAACATCCTAGTATATTGAAGATACTGTTGTTGTTACAAAAGAAGTAAATAAAAAGAGATTAGGGGGTTGGAGAAGCAAAATAAAACAAATGAATATGAGAGAAACAATTACCTTTAAAAGTGTAACTCTTTTTGATTTGAGCCTAAAGTCTTCCTTTGAAAGGATTCTGCCCAAGGTAAATCCTCTAGGATGAGGAGAGGGATGTGGAGAGAGCAAATGGGCAGGGGTTGGCCGAGCCAAAGGCTTTTGAAGTGTGTGAAATAAGGTGGAGGTGGGGGCCTTTTATAAGAGAAGAGGAGGGGCACTTTTGGAAAGCAAAGAAATATTACTTTATTTGAAAATGCTTTTCGGTTTTAAAGGGTCCCACATTGGTAGAATTCGTGGATAAGGTGATAAGGCATCGAAATCCACTCATCCAATTGGTTTTGTCCATGTGTATATTGTAGATTTTTCATTATCTTTCCATTTTAATTAAATTGTCAAATAATGATGTCATCGCTGCATCATTATTATGTCATAAATAATTTAATTTCTTTAATGTCTAAAAATTATAAAAAAAATACTATGATATAGGAAATCTTTTTATCTTTCCAATTACTATTTATAATCAAAATTTGGACTTTTATAACCCCACTTAAAAATTGTTTTAGTAAAACATACTATGTTAGTGTCATTTTCACTTTAACATTAAATAAAAAGTATTTTATGTTATTTCCCAACAAAAGTGGATCCATGGGGTCCCCAAGTTAGGCCATGGCTTGTCTTGGTCGGCCATGACACAACCAATAGGGTTGTGACATGTGTCTAGGTCATTTCATATTTTTAAAGTATTATTTATACCTTAAACTACACTAATTATCACTAATCGCGATTAAAAACTTAATAAGTTACTATTCACCAAAAAATTATTATAATCTCATTGAACCACATTTTACTTCTTAATGACAACCATGTATGTCGGATTTTCAAAATTCAATACACATTAGTGGTAAACTTTCATTTAACTGAAAAATCAGTTTGCTTGATTATCACTTAGTGGTTTCACTATTCATCAAAAATTGAAGTTTTTCAGAAAATTACCAAAAATTCACCCTAAGCTATATTTGATATTCTGAATTCAAAAATGAAGTCCGTTTTACAAAATTCAAAACATATTAGTCACATTAATTAATTTAATAATTAATTCCCGCTGTCAGAGCAAATAGCGTGTTTTTATAAAACAATAAGTATCAAAAGATTGACACCAGTTTAAGTCCGATTTCAAAGTGAAATTAATTCCAACCACCACTATTGGATTAAATGGTAAAAATATTTCCTAATTTCACTTTAAAACCAATTCAAAAGATAATCTAATCATATAAATAAATTAGATTAAAAAGTGGTTTTGAATTAAAATACAACATTTTACACTATTCCTTAAAAAAATGAACTTTATCGGAAAGATACCAAAAATTTACACAAAGTAAATTTTGATGTCCCGATTCTTAATAAGAGTTTTATTTGGTCCAAAAGAATGTTTAAGAGTGAACAAAACTATATTTAATGATGGTTCAACATCAAAAGGTGATAAGTGAACCTTTAGTGAAAACTAGGGCATATACGCCTAAAATTGAATTCTTTCCGTATTTTAAGCCTCTATTCTTTATTGGATAAATGTAAAAACAATTAAAAACATATGAAATCATATTTTAGTTATTTCTATCCATTCCCGCCAATACAACGGCTACATGTTAACTATCATTTAAAATAATATTATTTTATTATTAGAGTGCAACGTAAGATTCCCAAGAAACTCGTTGTTGCGTGTTGGGTACGCCATCGAGCATAGCGTCCCCTTTAAAGTCATATTAATATTTTATTCACAAATATGGATAAATACAAAAATGTCGTATTCTTTATTTACCTGGGGTGTTACACATAGAGGGGAAAAGAACCAATGCATGAAAAAATTATAAGGTCATAATTTTGAGAGGATTGAGAAGCTAGGAAGTTTGAAACATAGTTTCCCTTGTGCCAAGTGTGTTGGAAATCAATTCATCTTTGAGTGATGGCCTTGAATTTGCAGATCAGATATGCGATATGACATTGGGTGGAGGAGAGGCCTTTAAGATAACTACACACTATCTTTGAGTCCATATCAACAATGGATAGAGGAATATTATTGGAAGGAAAAAGTTTGAGGCCATGGACCATGGGCATTTACTCTACCTTGGGAGCATCACCAGTCCCATAAAAATCATTGAAAGAGAAGATAATAGAAGATGAGTGATCCTTTACAGCACCACATCCCTATATGCAGCCCAGACTGACATACTAGTCCTCACTTACAACATTTTTTTCCTACATTTCCCTTCATTTAACGAAAAATTAATTTAATAATACTTGATATAAAATCTTACTAATTACACAAGTCATTATTTCTCTATATTTCACCAATTTAATTCCTTATATTATTTAAAATTCAATCAACTTGAGCATGTTGTTGAAAAAAATTTGTTATCCAAAAAACAATGTCCTGAGAATAACTCCAACGTTTTCTATTATAGGGAAATGATAAGTTAAATAAAACTATATCATGTTTCAAATAAATCACCTAGAAACCAAAATTATATTTGAATCATGTTAGTGGTACTCGATATTGTTTTTTCCTTCATCATATGTAATCCCTTCATTAAATCATTTCATCAATTATTTCTTGTGCATATATTTATATCTTCTTGTGACTGAAGAAGTTGATATTATCAAGTCCTCCATATGACTTCCATTGTCAATTGATCCTTAAAACAATAAAAAATCATGAACCGAACCTATTCAACATATCACTCCTATATTTTCATTTTTTATGTTTCTCTTATATCGGCTCAAAAATTCAATGGAGATATATCAAGTAATATATTAGAAGTTTCATCAGAGCTTAAAACTTGATCGAAGAGGCCCATCAGTCATCATGATCTGGTTTTGATTTCCTCATTCAACATGTGATGAAATCAATATCAACATTACTTCAACAATCAATAAAACCCTATCAAATGTGAAATAAAGATATAATTTATCGAGGAACATCCATAGATCAGGTTCTCCATGATCCTTCAACAGTGTTTATGATAGATCATCAGCGAAAACATTAGGTCTGTGTTTTATTTTATAAATATAATTTGTGGATTAAAAATATATAATCTCAGTCAGATGCATAAATAAAAAATTCTTTCTTAACCTCAAATCATCTAGTGGTATCTTCATTGTTCAACTAGAATAGAATATCAAACTTTATTGTGTTGTGGCCATCATATTCATGAATCACATCCTTTCCTTAATAGATCTAAAAATATTTGTTCCTCCATGTTTTGGGATTCAAATGATCTAGTTAAGGGTACTAAAAATTGGTTTGAACATTTTCTTATTTGAAATTCCTGATGAAATGTCAGGATTTGATAAAATCTCTATGCGCAAACACACTCTGTCTCAAATTCACATCCTTGGTTAGACTTCTTCACCATCAAGCTTGAGAGATCGGTATGCCTAGATGAGTTTTTCCCATTCATTAATGTAACTAATTTCATATAATTAACTTACACACATTGGATTTAAAATGATTTATGTTTATGCACCTAATATAATTATCATAGGTGGGTATTATCAACTTACACTTATAGGCCCCATTCCTAATTCATATGATTCCCTTTTCTGATAAATTACTCACTCACAAATTCCATTGAACCAAATTATCATACCCGAAACTCAAACCATCTTACTAACATGTCTATAATTACTTTTACTTTAGTAAATTAAGTATCTTATACAAATAAATATTTTTTCAATATGATGGTGCACTACTGTTTCAAAATATCATACATCATACGGTGTAAAAAAAGAAAATTAAAGTGAATAAAATATAAACAATTTAACTTATTAATAAATTTTAAACTTTTTGTTCAATGTTTACAACTTATAAACAAAAAAATAGTAATTTAAATGTATATGAATATAAATTTTATTTCTTAAAATAAATATTAATGAAAATATATATTTAAATAAAATAAAAATTTAACTAATAATTTTGTTAAAAGACTAAAATGTTTTATTAATAATCTAAATCAATTTCAAAACAATAATTGAATGATTAATTAATTAAATAAATAAATAAATTGTAACATTAATAAAATGAAAGGATTATAATTCTTACCTTCTAGTTATATAATTATTAAAAAAAATTATTTAAATTAAAACTATAATTAATTGAATAAACATAAAAACAATGGAAAATGTTAATTGAAATAACAGAAAACATAATTAAAAAAACTATTTTAAAAGACACATCTGAAATAAAATTTAAAAATCAACATAATAAAATTATAATTATAACATAAAATAAATTAGATTAAACCTAAAATAATTATTTTAATAGTATCACTTTTTAACCCATAAAATCATCAAAAACATAATTTGTCCCTTAAATCATTATTTTGACTTCTAAAACATGATTAAATTTAAAATGTAATGTAGAAAATGTGTTTCAAAACACAAACACATAAACTAATCACAGGCCTAAATTATTATTCATAACTTTGAAAAGTCACGGTTGGATATTTTTCACTCCAAACATATTATTCCATAGAATATGAATTTAATTTTTTCAATACAATATATGAAATGGTTTTAAACAAATTTTGAAATAATGCATAAGGATATTTTTGCATATATTTTTCTTTAAATTTGGGTTTGTAATACAATATCTGGGTTGTGTAAAGAGGTACACATCAACATTGTTTGATCATATTTATTCGGTGGAAGGAATACGATTATACACTAAATCACACAAATCATGCATACATGTATCATATATGATATTGAGATTAAATCCAGTTATAAATTATATATGTCACATTCCTTAAAAGGAGAATACTTTTCAATACCTCTGTTATCTAACTTGGTAGACTCAGGCAAAAGATATGTACCCTTGGATTATCTTGTGTAAGGAATTAATGGGGGTAAGCTTAACAGTTAGAAGACTCATTTTCGTCATTTTATTTCGGTTGCCAATACTTGTAAAATCCAATGAGAAATGATACTAATGGAATATTATTGAGATTATCCTATGATACATTTGTATAAGAGTTATTTTTTCAACCATCTAAGAGTCATATGTAAGATGATTTGAATAATGGACTACATATATAACTATATGGTGAGATGAACACTAAATTTGAATCATTAATTAGTGAAATATGAATCTATGTCCACCAATTTATATATTGAAAATTTTTAAATGGAATATTTATTTTAATTGGATCACTTTTTATAAAATTATTTATTAAATATATATAAAACATGAAAATCATCTGATAAAATAATCTGTTATTGATAAATGGAATCATCATTATATAAATCGACATTGATATTATCCTTTGGAAAATGATTGTGATAATTTAATAATTGATATTGATAGGTTCATAAACAGAATCGTAATTCTTAAGCAATGAGTTGATTCTATTTATTATAAATATATTTATGGGTAGAAAACTCTTATAGTTATTTAAAAAATTAATCTATATTCTCATGAAAACCAAAATGGTTTAATCTTGTATTTAAAAGAATATAATTCACAATGAAAGATAGTAAATTAATCATCAATCTTATAGTAAATGTGATTGAGTGTAATACTGACTTGGTAAGACGGAAAATATATTTTAATGAAGGATTTGGTCAATAAATTCAATATGGAATCATCATTGTAATTTGTTTCATAAAATTACTGATTTTAAAAAAAGAAAACTGAATTTCATAAAATAATTGAGGATATGGGAGCATGACATGTGATGTACTGGATTTGGTGCATTGTTGATGCTATATAGGGTAAATGTTTACGATATAGTAAAATATTGTTTAGTCTTATTGTTTTCCATAGTCATTGAAACATGGTAGATATTTAAGGAGGTTATATCATTCTATTCTATGGAATTTTTTGGGATATTTTATGGGGTTTAAGAAACTACATGGATAATAAACATTAGATTTTAGTGTTACAGAAATAATTTCTTTAATATTAAAGGTTATATGCTACTAATTATACATTTTTAAATCCTCGAAAATATAAATAAGCTCATATTCAAGTTATGAATAGAAGGATATTGTTGTTTATATTCAATTGATGATGAAAATGGTTCTTAAATCATGGATTTTAATGAAATGGAATATATATATCAATCTTTGATGGATGTAAATAATGGATGTGTAAATCTATATCATTTCACTTCTATGATAACAGATATTTTTTTAACAAATTTTTTATGATCAAAATGATATCGAATTTATACAAAACGTTTATGATTCATTGAACTTAATAATTGACGTATAAATAATAAATGGATAAAAATGATATATCCAAGATAAAAGTGAATTTTCATTTTATTTTTTTTAAATATAATGGTTTTGATCCCTGATGGGACAATGGTTATCCAGCGAATAAACAAGGATGAAAATATACACAGTAAATTCCAGATATTTCATAAAAAATTGAAAAAATGAAAAATAGAAAAAATAGAAAAAAAGAATATTAGAATTGCAGTAGAATTTTTTATCTATTGAACATGATATAAAACACTTGATTGGGATCACTAAATCTATTTCAAAAAATATCCTACCACTGATAGTATTGTAGTGGAAATTGAATCTTTGTCAATAACAAGAAGAGTTCTACACTTCAATGGTGTTGTATATCATTGTACGATGAATATAAATGAAGGAGTTAGATATATAAGATAACTTTTTCTTGGTCTCCAAACATCGAGCGTGTCATTAATGGGATGGATCAAATCCCTTTTATGGACCATATAATTATTATTTTTATTTTATTTTATAGATAATAAATCATTTTAATTGGGCTGAGAGGGATCCCTTACATTGATCGATGTCCCAATAACATAAAGGCCCAATGAAAGTCCCAAAATCTTAATCTTTAAAAAAATGTCATACTTTCTTACCAACCATCCATACCTACTCATCAGCATCCACACCCTTGCTATTATCACCTTGGTATTTGATATTCTCTAGTAACCATTATCCATTATTAATGAACATACACACTTTTCGTGACTCCCATGAGGATATACCCAGGTCTAAATGATCCTAAAATTATAGACACACATCATTTACTTCACTAGGTTTATGATTGCTTCAACATATGATGGCTCAGAGGCCCTATGGCTCGAAGGCCCATTATATGGATTGAAATACAACATTAATGAATAGTGTAACTGCTATAGTAACCCTTATATAGTACAAATTATAGTTTCAACACATTTATAGTGATACAATGTTTCGAAAGTCCCATGATAATTTGAACGTACTTGAATTTAACTTGGGATTAATGATGGATAATGGGGTCACTTTACCACCCTGGCAATCACACAATTTCATAATCATTTTTTCAACTGTCACTATTTAATAATGGGGAAATGAGTGCTAGTAAACTGTATTCAATCATATGGATTCCACATGTTACAATTATGTATTGATACTAATCATTAAATAGATCTATAAAACTTACCATGCATTTATAGAAAAACTGATTTAATATCATTGATTCACAACTGACAAAACAATGATGGAAGGTGTGTTAGTGGTCATTAACTCACATCTCATGCATATGATATCCTATAGCCTATTATACACTATAGTATAGAAAGACAATGGAATCCCATTCCTCTTTACAATATGATTTTATCATGACTAATGATATGGATATCATAATATTACATGTTTTGACTAATCAAATATCATAATCTATGATATAAATTATGATATTTCATTTTAAATGACACCGAACTCACACTAAAATCACATAATTATATTATAAAAAAACTTGAATATTCTTTTTTAATAATTCAATAACACCTTTTTATATATTTTATACAAAATAATTCATTTTGGATCAAACAATGCTTCCAAAATTATATCCTAATATAAATTCCTAACAATGTAACTGTGTGGGAATTATTAGTATTGAAAATAAAAATGAAATATGGATTTGAAAAATGTATAAAAAGTGTGAAATCAAGTATAACATCAGTGTTAATCATGAAAATAAGGGGTTTAATTTGATATTGATGAAACATAATCATATATCAATATTATTAATTCCACCACAAGATATATCATATATATCATATGTATGCTTATATAGTCCCTTTATCTATGAAATAAAATGCCCAATATAGTATAATCCATCCCATGAATTCATAATTATTCAAAATATACTGACTAGGGTGATTAATACATCATATTTCATTAATATTTTTGATGATATAATAACATGTATATCATCGAATTATTTGAGACCATCATTTTCTTACCCAACTAAGAAAGAACATGAATTTACATAGTCTAATTTAATCAAGGTAATTGATATATTTTCATATTTATATGATTAGATGAATACAATTTTTCATAATTTCCAATTGATGAAATTATCATAAAAATACCAAATCACCACCTCATTAGATAATTCGTAAGGCTTTTATGATAAAAGTATCAAAGTATGAATATTTTTTATGCTAGGTGTCAATTAATCGTCATCTAATGTGGATTTTTAGTTAAAAAATCCCTAGTTATATTGATGACTATATGGAATTCCATGAGATATACATTGGTGTTTCAAAAAACCATTATTAAAAAGTCTCAACTTATACCCTCAAGATTATATTATTAATATGTTATATAAATCTCTTTGAATTGAATACAAAAGTTTACTCATAGTAACATTAACATATCATAACAAACCCCAATACGCCATGATGATAATCGATTAGGGATACTCAAATATATACTTTGATGGGATATTCCATTCCATCATTCATGTAAATATAAATATTTCACACATTAATGAATGATAAAAAGGTACCGACTTTATAATAAATCATGATAAATTTACGAATAATAAAATAAACTAATTATTTATCTTATACCATAAGATGAAATATGAACCTCATTATTATAAAATGGTAATTGTTTTTTAAATATTTCTATTACATTATCATCAATATAAACACAAAATATCCCAATATCACCACTTAATGATCTCTTCTATGATATGGTGTTTAAAAAGGATGTGTTTGTTCTTATTGTGAGACATGGGTTCCTTGTCCTGGGAAATGCCTCTATTTTTGTAAAATTAATTTTTTATTTATACCTATATCATTGAAACTACCCAATGATTATAAATTACCTTCTTTATCCAAATATATTACTTCACATCCTCTAATGTAGTGATATAATCTACATCATTTTTCTACTCCACAATAATAGATAATTTGGAAGTCTTCAAACTAATAGCTCCACTATTCACGAAAAATATGTAACCATATTGAAATCCCATGACATCTTTATAATAATGGTACTATATTTAGTGTAACCCTTTTCCTATATATCATCCTCTCCTCCCAAAACTAATAGCATATTAATAATTCCTTTTAAGTATAAAATAATGTTATTAACAATAATCAAATAATTCTATCTTGGATTAGATTGGAATCTAATTTATGTAATCATAGCATAGAAAAAAAATCAAGTAATGTAAATAATATATAATTAATGAGAGATGTTATAGAGGAAACATAGATATTTCTATGCATAATTTCTAAATCTTTATAATTATCATTAATCTGTGTATGTTTCATGCCATGAAGAATTGGTAAAGACCCATTTTTAGAATTCTCCATGATAAAAAACATTACTAATTTATCAATATATGTATTCTTAATTAGTTATCTCACCCTATTAGTTATATATATAAAAATATCTATACCTATAATGTAGGAAAATTAACCAATGTCTTTCATTGGGATGATTTTTCCTAAACATATCATTATAAAGTGTAACACCAGGACATAATGTTTTGATAGAAAGTACATAATCAACATAAAGTATCATAAATATATATAAATCCTCCACTAATCCACATATATACAAAATAATCATATACATTCTTTATGAAACCATAATTATTGATTTCATCATATAATTGAATTATGAGAATTATTTATATATCCATAATGTGATCATTACAAATCATATATCATATTAGTTGCATATGTAACATCAAATCCATTAGGATATATCTTATAATAATAATCATCAAAATTAATCTTAAATAATGTGGTTTTTAAATATATTTGATATATCTTAAATTCAATATGACATGTTATGGAAAAATTATCTAAATAAAATATATCATCACAACTTAAAAATAAAATTTAGTAGTGAATACTATAATTGTTTTAGTAACACTGTTCCACTTAACCTGATTTATTAGTATACACAATACCATTCACGAAAATTTTTAAATAGAAAATTCACTTTCACCCTAATTATATCACCCCTTCAATTGTATCCACCATGATTTATACCTGGTTAGTGTATATATAGTCCATATCATTTTCCATGGATTCTAACCATTTATAAAAATTATAAACCTCAATAGACTCTTGAAATGTAGTAGTTTCCTCTTATATAAAAAAACTACTTCACCATATTTTCTATAATAAGTCCATATCTCTCAGGCACTTGGTTAATGGTACTAGAACATCAAAATTCTTTTACAACCCACGATAGTTCTTTTTCCATAACTATTTTTGGAACCATCACAATTTCTATCTCAAGTACACTTCTATTTTATTATTCATGTACTTATTGAAGTTCAAATATTCTTTAACTAACACCATGAATTATATATTTATTCTTATAGAATATACTAATATAGACCACGAAAACTCTTTTTTTAATATGATTATAGAAATAATATTACTTATATCCATATTATAAAAATCAAAATGACACTATTAAGACTTATGGTCATGTTTGTTACAATTCAAACATAATAAGAGTAATTTACAACCCCAAATCCACATAAAAGGTAACCTATGTAATTTTCCATAGCATTTATCATATTTAGTCTTTATGAATTATTTATAAGGAACATGATTTGGTCATTATTCTATAGTCACTTAACACATTCGAATAATGAAATAGGAAGCCCAAACTAACTCATAACCAATAAAAATCTGTTTAAATGGGTTTGATACCTCCTCATAGATATCACTTTTCTATATGGTGTTTTAAGAGAAGTGAGTTTTGGAAAAATTCCACAATATCTTAAATGATCAATAAATTCATAGCTCAAGTATTCTCTATCATGATCTTATTAGATTCTAGTTCATTACACATTTAAATTTGAATGTAAATAATATCTTAAAAAGAATCATACATGTGATTCATTATAGAAAATACATATACTAAATAAGATCATTGATAAAAGTAATAAAATAATTAAATACATCACTTTCTTGAGTACTCAATTGGCCTCATACATCACTATGTATAAGACCCTATGGTCTACAATCCATATCATATTTCCACTAAAAGGTGATTTGGTCATCTTATATAATAATTAATTTTCTCACATGTCAAATGAATCAAAGTTTAATGAATCTAAAAAATCGTCTATAGGATGTATTTTCATGAATATTTCATTTATATATCCTTAGAAAAAATTCTAATGATAAGTGGGATTAGAATCAACCCTAACCCAATTATTTTGAATGGTAAAGTCGGTATTGTCTATAACTAAAATTTAATAAACCATTTACTATATTCCCTATTAAATTAAATTTTTATTATATATATATATATATATATTATCTTATCCATTTGATGTACATTTGGAGTTATTAATGAAATATTTAATGGTTTTCATTTATTATCAATATGATTTCATAGTTTGGAGGATGTTTTTAATGATGTTATGTTAATTTTGAGTTGATTTTAGGTGGTTCAACATGATTCTAATGTAATTACTTGTTGTGTTTCAATTTTCATGGATTTTTCTTCAGTTTAGTCATGTGGTAGATAATCCAGTCATACATTCAACTAGATAATTATGTAGTTGTTTCAGTAATCACGTTGTATAATAATTAATCTGATAGTGGAATAGTCAGGCATGCATTCATTAAATTAAGAATAGACTTATACATTTGTTCATATGGTTAATTAGTTATTCATGTATTTTATTGAATTCCCATTTTGGAAATATTCTTGGTATAATTATTCAATGAACTCTTAATTGACCAGCACATGTGGTCGATTGGTCCTTCGTACGGTCTCTTAGTCACGAAAACCAGTTGTTTAGAGAAAGATCAATCCAAATGTATAGCAAGTTATAGAATCAAGGTCAATAATCTATAGATCCACTTAAAGGTTATTACTAAAATATATTAAGGTAATGAGGTGTTATATATATATATATATATCAAGGTGAGATATGATTTCAAATTTCTACATATATGTGATTTAAACTTTTCATAAATGATATAACTACCACTGACAAGATGTGTAAATCTAGATTGATGATTTGAAAGGCTTTATAAGAATAACATCTCTATTCATCTAATTATATAATGTTAGTCAGGTGTTTTGGATTTATTATTTGATAAATTGTTTTTTAATTCAGATTATCCCATTAATGTTCCTCAGTGTTTAAAACATCAAATCTTTAGTGTGATTCAAGCAGGTTCATATCTGAATTTAATGATGGTTCTTAATGATGATATTTTTTTCTTATTCTGATCTAGTTTATTTATAAATATGTTGGTTTTCTTGAAGATGAATCTTTTCATGAATAATAATTATGTGTGAAATCTAGAAATTCAATGTGATGATGTGGTGTTTTTGTTAAGATCAAATAATCAATATCATTAATTTTTTAGCGATTTTAAGTGAGTTACTCTAGAATTTCTATTCATGTTTTTGCATTTTATTTTTCTTTGAGATACTATTATTAAAATAATGAATTATAGAAATGATATAGAGTTCAAGATTAATTAATTTAGGGGGAAGAATATGGGTACTATTGGAATTCCAAGATTTACTATTTGTGAATCATTCTCAATATTTATTTGGGATGGAGATGTTTATAAAATTATTTTTTGTTTATATTATGATATAAATGAAGGGTATAAGTGTCCTATTTTTATATTCATGTAGTTATTATATGTAATTAATATTTAGGATATAGTCATTCTTGTTTTTAAGACTAACTAAATGATGAAGTAAAGGAGGATCGCAATATATGATTTCATTGAGGGAAGAATCGAGAGTGTTTAGTTGGAAAATATTTTACAAGAATTAACTAAATTTATATATTATATAATTCAATAAAAATATATGTAAAAAATTATTGTATCTTCATGAATAAAAAAAGTTGATAAAAATATAGAGAAATAAATATATTTAAGAAATATTAATTTTAAAAATAATCTTCTATAACTATTTCATCATGAGTTATCGGTGAGATCATATAAGGATCTTAATTGAGAATTATTTATATAATATATCGTTATGAATTTTTCTATTCTTCCTTAATAATGATTAAGACTCGTTGAGGGAGATATATATTTGTTCTTTCTAAATAAAATAAACTCTCAAGGATACATTTATCATAATATTTACATATTACTTATAGAGGTATATTGAAACTACCTAGTTCTATGTGACTATATCCACTTCAGTGGTGGCATGTTGGTTAAAGAGAGTGGTACAAAAACACCATTCTTTGGGAGGGTCTGGGCTTGAATCCTGGGAGTCTGCTTTTGAGGTGAGAATCTCCCTCGGGAGCCACCTGTGTTGCTGGGTTGCTCGGTCACAACTGGGCGGAAAAAATGAGGTGTGGCCCAATGTGTTGATGGATTTTTTTAACGAACCATCACCGATCGGGCTGTCACCCTCTAGGACACTCTGCCATCTCGGCTGGCAATGGATCCGTTCTCGGTTGGGGATCTACCTCAATGAAGCGACCTCTTCTTGGAGGAGGGGGGTTCCCATGCGTGGAGGGTTATAAAAGGCCACACATGGGAAATCCCTTTCAAGTAGAAAAATATAGTTTTATGTGACTATAGACTAGAATGATGTGAAGCTATTACAATACTATAATCTTGTGATCTATTGTTTCTTATAGTGAAGAATAATTTGTTAGAGAGACTAACCAAAAATAATAAGGGGAATGTTACCCATGAAGTGGATAAACCTTGTAAAAATATTAATGTCAATCACCTCTTTACGAACTACATACATGAGTGCAGTTGCGACTCTATGTTTGAGTGAATCAAACCATAAAAGTTTATTATGGTTTACTTAATTAATAATAAATTATAAAAATGGAATCCAATGAATCATCCCACTATTCCTACTATAGTATTTAAATCCTTGGACTATCAACTTGTATTTTATCCATGTCTATTTTCACCATTCAAAAAATTATTTAGAATAGATAATATGAATTTCTTGAGAAACATGATTGTTCCTACTTTTTATGTAAAATATTATCATAGTTGGTAGAACCAAATGTTTCTATATATTCAAACCAAGGGATTAGAAGTTATAGATGATACAGTATTTGGTTTTCCACCAATTGAATGGAATTCTCTAATAAACCAAGAAGAAAAAAGAAATATTGAAAATGATATAATATCCAAAAATTCAATTCTAATTTATGTATCGAAAAAGGTGAACATGAAACTTATGTTACTTGAATCACCAAAATAAATTTGGGAAAAGAAATAAATTATCTATGAATCAAATGCAATAGTAAATGAGGTCAAATTAAAAATATTGAGAAACATGTTTTACAACATCAATAGGGATGGGGAATAAAATATTAATTATTACTTCACTCGGATAAATGAGTTTATTAATGATATCTAAGAATTTAGGAAAAAGCACAATTAATCTATAATTTGTAAGAATATCATGGGGAAATTTTCAGATATGTTTCATTCTAAGATATCAATATTTGAATTTATAGGGTATCATTCCTTGGATTAATTTCATAATATTGTCATATCTTATGAATGGAAAAAAAATTATAGCAGTAGAGAAAAATTTAAAAGAATAAATTTATCTTGAGGCAATGAGAAAGTTGAAAATAATTGATCTTGTTGATAATATAGAATCATGTGACGCAAAAAATGAAGTGAATGATGTAGAATATCAATGAATCATTAATATCAATTAGAAGACATTCATGAAGAGAAAGAATAAGGGCTTTGGATATTTCCCCCCAAAATGATACAAATACAATGGAGTTGGGAAATTAGACATTATCCGTCTAAAGAATAAGTAACCATATTATGAATTTGATTATAAAGAGAAAACATATAAAAAGATATAGAATAAGATTTTGAATGAATCATCCAATTTTTGCGAAAAAAATATTTTTTTTCTATAAATAAGAAAATAAATATAATGATAAACGATGAATAAAATATCCACTCATTTAATAATGAATTTTAATGTGATTTTCGTGATACATTAAAAAATTTTATGACTCTTGTTGAAAAATTCCATGACACATAAAGTAGTAAAGAAGATGATTCAGAACCAACTGATATGGAACACACATTGAAGGATAAATTTGAATCATGTATTAATTAAAATATTTTACTAAAAAAATAAAATTATGGTCAAAGATAAATAGAATATCATAGAAAACAATTTCATTTTAGAAGAAATAAGTAACCAATTATTCTAATATTAAAACATAAAGTTGAAAGATAATAAACATTGGAAGATGATTCAATAAAATGAAAAAATATACATTGAAATAATTAGAACCATATAAGACATAATTTATGCTTCTTCAAGATGAAAATGAGCTAAAGAAGTTAATGGATGATTTCCAAAAAAAATGAATTCAAATACGAATCCTCCAAATAAGCTGATTTAACTTGCATAAAATATTAGTTAAAATTTTTACTAGAAAAATATGATTCAAATTATATTTACATTAATAATGAAATATTTAACATAATATATGGATAGCGATCATGTAACAAAATATGGGAGTAACAGTCTCTTACTTTATAGGAAAACATGTTCTCTATAGGATCATATACTCCTAAATATATGAAAATATATACTAAAAATTTATTGATATAATGAATTTATGAAATAAACTATATGTATAATATTTATAAACCAAAAATATTTAATCACTAAGTTCAATAATAGATATATATAGTGTTTAGTAATAAATCCTACATATGCTGGTATGACATGTTATTTCATGATATGTTATTTGATGCAAGGGGAAGTCATACAGTGGAAAGAAAATCATATTGTCTAAGAAACAATGTTAGAATGTAATGTGTTTCAAGTGTGAAAAATAAAAAAAATATTTTAATGTCATTCGTATGTATGTGATTTGTGTAATAAATAGGGCCACTATGTTGTCAAATGTATAAAAATATTACATGCATAGAAAAATTATACCAAGAAAACAAATTAAATTCAAAAAACTAAGGAAGGGATACCATGTATTTAATAAGATTCATTAAAGCCCATTATAAAAAAATCATGGATACATTAAATTGAGTTATCCTCCCACATGATTGTTGATATATTATTTTTTAGAATATTAAAAATTGTGATTATGTGGAAGTTACCATTGGTAATGGCTACAATTAAAAATCAAGTGTATTAACTCAGCTGAAATTGTACTTCAAAAATTTAAATAGAGTGTTTTTTATGCGGAAGGGTTGAAGCATAATATGTTGAGTGTTAGTTATATATGTGATTAGGGAAATCATATTAACTATAAGAAGGATATTTTAATAATTATAATATTGGACAATGGAAGGATCAATTCTCAAGGACGAAGAACCATTGAAAATTTATTTTCTATTGGTGATCCAAAAAATTCCCCCTATATGAGTTAAAAGGTTGAATGTTTATTATATAATAGAATGACAATACATATTTCCCAAATGAGTCTAAGTAAAAATGAGAATCATGATTTTATATAGATATTCCTAAATTTATGATAGAATGAGAAGATTTATGTGCTTCCAACTAAAATGGAAATATGTCACAAAAAATTCATCAGATGGTATAAATTTACTTTACCATAAAACTAAATGGGGTACACATTGATTTATGAGGTATCATGAAGAATAATCCAACAAGAAGAGATTTATATTTCATCAAACTAAGTAATGATTTAACTCAAAATATCAATGTTTTATTCTTAAAACATAAATAAGATATTTTTTATATGTCTAAAATATTTTAAAAGATTTTTAGAAATAGAAACAATGATTAAAATAAAGAAATTGAGAGCTAATCATGTCATGGATTATTTAGGGGATTTATTTTTAAATCTATATTTCTAAATATTGAAACAATAATTAGATTAATACACCATATAACTAACAATAAAATTGTAACGACCTAAAGTATTTCAATGGGAAATTTCCTTCTTATATTTATGTCATAAAAACAAAAAATAATGAACTATTAATTGATAAGTGACCTTTAAACATAATTTTGTCACCCCTATGGTTGGAATTTAAAAAATCTGACATACACGGTTGTGTTCAAGATAGTTTTTGGAGTCTAATGAAACAAATTTAATTTTAGGTTAATAGTAACCTAACCATATAAATAGTAACCTACCCTTATGAATAGTAAAATGACCCTTATGAATATTAAATAAGAGTAACATTACCTATGAATAATAAAATAAATTTTAGACATCATAGAAAGTGATTATTTGACCTTAGTAAACGTTTTGGTAATTTTTATATCATAAAAAATTAATTAATTAGTTAATTTAATAGAATATTTATTCCCTAAAATTTATTCATAAATTATTGAATCAATGTCTAATAGTTTTTAGATAATTTTAGAAGACCCTACGTAATTTTTGAAAGATCTATAAAATCAGTTTTAATCCTAAAAACTGTTCTTAAGTAAATTATGATTTTAATTAAATATTAAATTAATAATATTTAGAAAATTATTTTTAAAAAATTAACTTCATTTTTGGATTCTACACGTCGAAAAATGGTTGGGGTAAATTTTTGGGATATTTCTGAGAAACTTGAATTTTTGGTGAATAGTAGAATACATTAATTTACCATATAAATACATTTTAATTAAAACCCACTATTCATGACATCACAAGTGATGTAAGAACCCAAATCCCGAACTAACATGCCTTATTTACTATTCTTGGTCATCCAAGACTCACTATTCCTTGTCTTAGGTGAAATTAATAAACTAATCGATTTTATATTAAGGAAACCCCTCTCCCCTCCACTATAAAAGCCACCCTTCACTCCCTCTTTTCCTCACACCTCTCAAGCTCCAAGACATCTCTAAACTCTTCCCAAAGACCTTACCTAGCTCATCCCCCACGTCCAAAAGCTTCTGGTCTCATCAAAAGACCAATCCTAGCTTCCTTAAAGCGGATCTCAAGAGGAAGATTCAAGAGGTAATTTCCCTCCCTCTTCTCCTTTAATTTCCATTCAAGTTCAAGTTCCTTTCTCGATATCTCCCCACCTATCTTCATAAAAATTGTTTTTTTAACTCCATAATTATAAATAAACTGTAATATTATGATTCAAATTGTATATTATATCACCCCACACCATTTCCCTCTTCCTTTTATTTTATTAAAGAGAACGTTGTTCATGAGGTGTTAAATTTATCACCTTCAAAAACGACATGTTCTCTTATTCCATTTCTACCCTCAAATCTAGTCATGAAACCATTTTTATAGTTGAATCACAATATTTTATATATATTATTCTCTATTTTTTGTTCTGTAAATAACTTAAGGACATATTACTATGTGAAAAGTTAAAAAGAGTTCGTTGTGATCCAAAAAACCGCTAAAATTAACCCAAATAATCTTCATTTAATTATTATCTAATGATTCGTCCACATGGATCTAATATATCTCATTATAAAATTATTCAAGATTATGTAATATCATTAATAACATGTAATATTCGTTTTGGATGTTTACCCATGATCTACCTAAACATCAATTTAGGAATACAAGTGGACCGCTGAAGAAAGCCATGAAAACGAACATCCCCGATAAATGTTTTTAAACTCTATAAGTCATCCAAAGGAACATAATATGAAATAATGAAACTATAATGAACCCTATTAATGTATAAAAGGTTATGGAATTTCTAATTAATTAATATAATGTCATTATACTAGACATTAAAGAGTAGGAGGAATTCAGGTACAAGTTAAGTGGAAATCTCGAACCCAATTTTCTTCCTTCGAGTTCTCCCTCTTTCACTCCAATTTTGATATGGTTACTCCTCAAATATCATTTTTTCATCATTGAATTTTCTTTTCTGGGATATAAACGTATTTCACTAGTTTTTATGTCCATCAAAATGTTTTCCAAAAGAACTCTTCTTTCAAGAACTCACCATTTACCTCTCATTTAAAGTTGATGGTTCTTGTATCAAGTATGTTGTTCCCTATTTATTTTGGGAACCAAAAGCTTATGAATGTGTTTTTATGAGATGAAAACCATTCCTTTCCTTGGGTTATTTATGTACATTTTTGATATGTTTTCTATGTGGCAAGCATGATAATGATAATTTTATGATGTTACGGGTGCGCCCAGAATTATATAGAGCAATATAAATGTTTAAATGTGACGGGTGCGCCCGGAATTATATAGTGCTCAAATGCAATGGGTAAAGTGATTAATCTCATGAGTAAATGTGAAATGATGTGTGAACAAGATTCTAGCTTTGTTCACAAGCATGTGTGGTAGTTAACCACTAAGACATGATGTTTTATTTTTATGCATTTCCACATTTCAAGTTTATTATTTATGCTCCTCTCATGTTCATGATCTTTTTCTAATGTCATGATTATGCTCACCCCATTATATATTGTTCTTATCTGTCCTTTTACTAGGCTTTTAGCTCACCCCTTTTGATGTATATCCTCAGGTGGCTACATGTACTAAGTAGAGGACAAGTGCAAATAAGAAGCTAGAGAAGATGAAATTAAATAAATGTTTATGGTTGATGTTGTATTTGTTATGTGTGGTCCTAGTTTTCTCGAGACACTAAACCTCTAGATCCTATATGTGTAATACTATTACGTTGTTTATCTTTGAAATTATTTAATAGTAATGTAAGAAAAGTCTGGGTCGCTATAAAAATGATATTTGGAGATAAATAATTGGATTTTATTAATATCTTCTGGAAAATACATTCTTAAAATAAAATTTAAAATTATATTTTGTGGGAGGATGTGTGCACCTTGGTACAAACACAAAAAATATGTGTCTTGAGACCCAAGAAACATTTCAATCCTAATTAAATGTGTTTCCAAAAGAAACCAACTCTCAAGTGAATTATTGTGTTTAAAAGTCAATGATATATAATGTTAAAAGGTAACATGCTAGGAGAATTTAAAGAGAATGATAATCAATAAATATATATGAGGAACTTATCTGATGGCTCTGGGTATAGGCGTTCAATTTTTTTATCATTCCAAAGGAATCTTCATATATAATTAATTTTAAAAAATATTTTAAATTAGATTAGTATAATAAATTATATATTTATATTTTAGATGAAAAAACATACATATTCCATAGAAGTAGGTTGAAATAGAATTTGAGATTAGAAAAAAATTGCAGTTATTGATTTAAAATATGTTGATGAGGAAGAAGTGTATTTGAGAAGTGATAGGAAACCATATATTAATGTTAAAAAGACATGTGAAAGCTGATAAAATTATTGTATAACAATGAGATATTTTTCAGAAAAGAATTAGGTATATTATAAGAAATCACACATCAATCATATCACATTGTGACCCATGAATAGTAGCATAAGGAGGAGAGAATGTTGAATGAATAAAATATTTAAATTATGAATTAGTTTATATTGAATAAATTTCAACTTCTACCTTATCTAAAGGCTAAAATATAATATTTTAGTGAATCTAAATGGGAAATTAGAAAAAAAAATGAATGAAAATGGTGCATTTACAAGGAATGGGTTTAAGCTGATATAAAAATGATATACTCAAATTAAAGGAATTATCCTTAAAGAAGCCTTTTCTAAAGTATTCAGGTGGATACAGATAAGACAATTTTAGGTATGGCTTTACAGAATCACTAAAACTTGTATAAAATGGATGTGGAATTTGTATTTTTAATTGAACACCTCATTAACAAGGGCATCATTTAACAACCATGTGGTTTTTTTTATGTTTATTGTAGTATGGCATAAATATCATGAAAGGATTTTTATTTATGGAAACATAATTTTAGACGTTTCTACTCAAGATTCAATGGTTTCTTGATGAAAATGGTTTTCAATACAAGAAAATTTTACATCAAATTGTATGAAAGAGAGATGTTTATATTTATACTACTTTTCATCTTGTATTTTAATGATAATTTTCCCACAATAAATAAAATTAACATTTTGGGGTTTTCTGAAGGAAAATAAAAGAATAATTTTAGATTTACATTATAGAAGAACAAAATTGTATTCAACGATTAAAAATTTGGTGGAAACAAAATTTCAAATAATTTCTTATAATAAAATTATATAAAGGGTTGGCGAAAAAGTTTCAAATAGAATAATCCAGAAAAAATTAAATAACAAAATAAATTGGATTTTTTTGTAATGATGATAATAACAAAAATTTTAACCAAAAGAAACTTGGATGACTCATTAGAATTCTATTGAATCTTTAATCATTAATAATTGACATTATGTTTATTATTGAACATTGTGACTGATTTCATAGATACTGATGGGAGTCACACATGATGGTAAAAAAAAGATAATAGGATATATGAAGGGAAAAAGGAAATATGTAATTGTTTAAAAATGTTCTAATGAATTATAGATACTTATATTCACTAATTAAGAATTTTTAGGATAATTTACCTATTAAAAATACATATATAGTGGGAGTTTATTCATAGGTGTGGGATGTTTGACCAAGTACTATAATAAGTAGAAATCACTGAAACATGGAAAAACTATGGTAGAATATGTGGCATCCCATCATGAATTTACAATAGTATCATGGGAAGGTATTCAATTTTTATATTTCAGAGTCCAAATTAAGAATCCATTAACAATTTTGTGTAACAATTGGAGTGAAATCAATCTATCAAAGAACCATTTATATATCTCGGGATCAAAAAATAAATACATCATGTATCATTTTATTAAGGAAAGCATGAGAAATGGAGATACCACGACTGGATTCAATTTGACATAGAATGAAATTATATAAAACAATATAAAATCCATTTCAAGACAGAGGGTCTCTAAATAAATTATCAAACTCCATGTTCATCCACATCTTATTTATTAAATAACTGTGGAATTAGAATATCATTGTTCATTGAATTATGTTTTTAAAGGGGTATAAATAGTTTCAAAACTCTATTTCTTTGGAGAAGATAAATAAGAGGAGTTATTACAGCCTAGTCACCAAAATCTAGGGATAATTATGAATTTGGACATTTTTTTGACAATTATATTTAATCTAGTAATTGAGGGAGGATATTCTACGTCACCTGGACAATGTTTATTGACACTGAGTGATGAAAGTATCTAAAAAATAAACTTATTAAATTGATTGATGTTAGATACTTCTCAAATAATGGTGGATATTATATTATAAATCTCAAGAAATATTGGGAAGTGCGAAAATTTTGAAATAATATAGAAGAGTTGAGAAATATTTCTAAAAAAATTAAAAGAATAAGATTAAAGTACGATTGGATTTTTTGATGAAATAGTCGGTGGTTTTCATGTGTTTTCAACATGCTTGTAGATTTTTATCTTTCTTATAGGGTAATATGAGATTTTTTTGAGTTGATTCCAAGTGATTGAAAATTATTCTAAGGCAAATCTTGGTAAAATTAATTTTTCATCAATTTATCTTGAGTTTGTTAATATATCAATTCACTCATTAATACATTAATTGAAACAATCATTTGGTCAATTTATAAGTCATGTGGTAGATTAGATTGTATTTTGGTTGATCAATCAGTCATGTAGTCAATTAGTTGAGCATGATTTTAGTTAACTATTCATATGGTTGATCATTTTTTCATGCGACTAATTGGATTACATGTAAGTTAAGATAATGAAAAAATCTAATAAATTTTATTTTATTTTATTATAACATGTGGTTGATTAGTAATTAATTCTATTGCTCAGTTGTGACATGCGGTTGATAATGTTAAGGCTAGTCAAAACATGAAGTCCTTTATAGAATAATTTTAAATCAAATGTGGAGCTACAAAAAGGTCATTTCACATATACATAAAGGTAATGATGATTTTTGAGAGCGGTATTTCATGGACATATGTTATTTATTAAGGTCATGTAAATGTGATTTGAACTCTATGTCAAAGAAAATACTATGTTTAATGGGCTAGGTAAGGGAATTTTATAGACTTAAAAGGAAATGTATGGGTAACCAATTTATTCAAGAACCTATATAATGGTAATAAAAGTAGTTATGGATTTATTATATGAGGATGAGTGATTTAATTAAGATGATTCTATTGATGATAGGAAATTATAACATCACATATAGAATTTTATTCAATATATTGCCTGTAAGAATTTGATTATGGAACATAATGTTGATATTTTTTTCCTATTTTAGAGTGTTTATTTGAAAATAATCTAGTCTGCTCGAAGATGATTCTATTTATAAATAATATCAACATATTAAATATATAGATTCAATTTGATAATATTTTTAAAATATTATGATAAAATAATCACATACATTATATTATTCAATGATTCTATCTCACTTATTATTGAATGGATATTTTTGTTGTTGATTTATTTTTTTGAGATACAATACCTTAAATCTTGAAAAATGTGAAGATGATAGTATTTATAATTAATTCATAGAGGATAATTATGATGTGAATTATTTGAATTCCAATATTTTCTATTTTTTACGTATTATCATTATTTATTATGGACCATAACTTTTTGGAATTAGTTTTTTATTCACTTGTTGAGAAGAAAGAAATGTATAAGTGGTATTTCTCTATAGACATTTAGTTATTAAAAATGAAGAATATATATAACATTTTGGATCATTTTTAAGATCCCAAACTTATATTAAAATATAAAATGAGTATGTCTATCAATTTTATTGAAAGATAAATTTAGAATGATGAATTGAAAAATCTTTTGTAGTAATAAAGTTAATTTATATACTACATTATTACCTAATATTTGAGGTTTTTTAAAAAATATATTCTTTCTAGAATAATTTTTTTTAGAAAAATAGAGAGAGATGAAAATAGTTCTATAATACATAGTTCTTATGTAATCCTCTATATCTATTTGAGGTCGAGCTATCAGTGAGATTATCTGAATTTTAGAATTGAGAATCCATTATACATGATACATTCCTGAAGTAACACTTATTTATATTACTAAAGGCCATATAGGGAAATATACTTGTACTTTTTGTGAAGGAAGTATACTCTAAATAATATATTCCTCATCATTGTTACATTTTCTATATGAGGCTTTTTTAAACTGCTTAGTCTAGAGTGACTTTATGCTGGCCTGAGTTGACTCTCTGCCAACACTATACACTTTTAATATATTGATTCCAATAGTGATGAATCCATGTTTGGGGAGACTAAAAAACAATGATAATGCGTTATTAACCCATTAAATATACAAACCATTCTAAAACCCTTTTGTTCATTATAAATTTAGTTAATACAAACATGAGTGTGTATGGTAATCTACATTAGTGTGAAAAAAATCCCCAATAGGTTGGAGTGGTCAATATAATTAAGAAGAAATTTTATAATATAGTCTATATTAATTCATATTCCCTTGTTAAAAAAGAAAATTCATTCCTAAGAAGATCATTTTTAATGAAAAAAATCCTTTGTTTTATAATTGGTATATAGAAAAAAAATTATATACATGTCTAGAAAAAAGTAATATTTCTATAATTCATGAGCTAATCAACTAGGTAGAAATATATCATAGGTACCAATATCTAATTTCAAAAATAATTACCCATTTTTGAAATGATGATCAAAATCACGCATTTTCATTTCCTTCATGTCTCTCTGTATTTGATTGTAATAAAAAATGTGTGTTGCACACCTCATATGTAATACCTATGAGTTTTATTTGGATAAATTAATATCTAAAACATTCATATTATGATTATTAGAATGACTATATTTGAGAATACATCTCAATATTAGATACTAATTTAGAACTATTTTATAAAGGATACTTATGATAGATCTGAAAATGATTAACATGTTGTATTACATAATCTATAAAAAAACATATATTTCTTTGTTAGTACCACATTATATATATTTCCATCAAAGAAATTTAATGATATTACTAATAATATAAATTATGATCCAATACATCATATACACTTAGTTATCTGAGTTCCATATTCCATTGTGTAATGAGTCCATTATAGAATTTATCTCCTAAAATTAGTATTTTTGAAGTGAATAATCTATATCAAAATAGTTTCCATTCATAAATTATGTCACAAACTAGATCGAGATTCCATCCAACCCAACACCAGACCTGATCGAAGACATGGCATGAAGGGCATTCTCGATCCCCATAGGCTACCAACTAGTGACAAGTATCAATGTAATCACAATTTGAATGATTTTTTCCCCAATATACAATGATAAACTAAAAAAAGCACAAAACAAAAAACCTAAAATAACTAAACCATAATAAATATAACAAAATATCTAGAAATAAAAAACTACTAAAAAATAAAATTTAATAAAATGACTATTATTGAACCACACTACATGATCTCCACATGACCTCTTGGTAACCACCATCCTCAAGAATTACATGTTCCAATGGTGAGAACACAAACTAAAAACCAGAACAAGCAAGCAAGACCTACATTAGAGCTCAGTATACTTACATCGAATGTTACAAGTAGGATGTGAGCTTAAACATCTCCATAGGTAATTACCATAGTGTCCAGGAATATCTTTTACTGATATAGTCTATAGACACAAGTTTGGAAATCATTTAGAAAACATGTTTTTAATTTTTTGAAAACCAAACACAAATTTTCTCAATTTCCATTTTTAAAACCAAAAAACAAAACTTCCCTTACTAATTGATTTCATGTTCCACAACCCATTTCAAAACAAAAATCCAAATAAAAATCCAAACAAGAAAACCAAAAAGGGTTGTGTTGAATATAATGAAAACAAATCCAGCTGCTATAAACTAGTAGGGATAAAATCCAAACATGAAGTAAAATAAACTGAACACACTCATAGAAAATCATGATATTTTCTTAGACATCGCTAGAGTAAATCCATGGACATACTAAGATCAGGCTCACCTACTGGAATATGGTGAAAATTTGTAGTCAATAACCCACTGACTTCTCTAAACTAGACAATCCAGTTGAATGTCCCACATAGCCTTATCAAGTCATGGAGGGTACCAACCTGTGTAATCGGGGTAGACAAGAAAACATTACTCAAACCTCTAGATGATTCCTAGAATCCCATGATAATAATAGTAAATAAAATAACAGGAAACACATGGTATACCATCGACATATAATAGTGTTCTCATGAATGAGCCATTAGAGGGGAACACATCCCAAGTTCTAATGGAATCAATAAAAAATATTCATGCACTATCTACTAGAGATAATCTCATCCCAAGTTCTAGTAGGTAAAAAATATAATCCAAGCATCATATCATAAAATAATATTTGTTTCTTTCATAATAATTATTAAAATACCAATAGGGCCTCACCCCACCCACGTTTACAATTCATTTTACAAAACATTCAAAAATTCCCATTGGGCCCAAGAACCATGTGATTTCCAAATAAAATTTTACAAAAAATTATATGGTGCCCACCGTACATTCCATTTCCAAAACCAATTTAATTAAAAATCTATTTCACAACATTCCCAAATACAATTCAAAATCACACATTAACATTCATAATCCCAAATGGTCCTTTAAAAATTTTAGAAACCAAACCATGACACAATTTTCCAAACATTCCCTTATATTATTTTATTTACCAATCATATCAAAAGGTCTAAATGGGACTTTGTTCCAAAAAATCATCATGATGTATCACAAAATTACAAAGGGTCCAAACTTTGGAAAACATATTTGAAACCACATTTATATTTTCTCAATGCACCAATTCCATTTGGAAGGACATTTCACACAACATGAATAACTCATAAATACCATTTTAAAATATTAAAGAAAATCCCATATAAAACCAAACCATTTTCATATGAAAATACTCTTTCAAATCCATATGCACACAAAACGGATTATAAACATGATTTTCAGCCTTTAAAAAATTCATATTTTAAAAAAATTATAAAAAGTATCACTTTAAAGAACCCAATTTATTTTTTAAACCCACATTTAATACATGCACACCTCACACAACCTTGAACCCATCTTTTAAGGAAGCATAACTTGTCTTTAAACCAACACAACAAGAAACTAAATGAAAAGATCACTGATAAGAACTTTAATAATGGGAGATCCTTTCCAAAGAAATTTCTACACATTACCAATCCATGTAGAGGAATCCAAACAAAAAATCTTTCCCAATTTATTATTTCAAATAGATATCAAAACATAAGAAAGGAAAAATATCAAAACAAGTGCTCAATTTATCTTTTAGAAAACAATGGTAATTTTATCAAACATATATCATTCATATAAGTAAGTATTAATCAAATAAAAACCTTTGTAAAACAATTTCACACCCATTTTACATCAAAGAAATACAAAAAAATCATATCAGGAAATCACAAGCAATAAAATTGCATTTATAAGTCGGTAGGGAAACCTGATGCATTAAATGGAATGTTTTAGAAAGGAAATGGATGTAAACTCTGACCTAAATGATGTGAGAACACAACAAAAAATCAAGATATGGAATAATGGAACCCTCAGAGATGATCCCTACACCCTAAAACCAAATATTCACATGGCACACATCAACCCTACACTCTAGGGTTCAACTAAAAGAGAAACCCCACCAAGAATGACCACGAACTAAGAGAGAAATAAAATGAGAAGAATAAATTGACCATGAATATAAAGGACACTTTAAAGACCCAAGCTTGACATACATGGAAATTACATTACTTTTTCGGAAAACATAATACTTGACACAAACAGACGCCCAATGATCGTATTAGTTTAGTGTCTTTGGAAAAACAAAACATAATCTTCTAATCATGGTGAAAGATCTTCAACGTCTCCCATAAATATCGTCCCCTTTTTTTTCTTACCTAAAGCCTTTCATTATATTCTTGGGAAAAGAAATTATAAAAATGATGAGAAAAATGCTCAATAAGGGTAATCATAGAGAAAATAAAACAAACCATATACATTTGAACTTAAAAACATGAAGATAAATTTTAAACATAAAAAAGGAGTTGTGAAATAAATCTTGGAAATATGTAAGAAATAGATCATAAAGGAACATTAATCATGATAAAATAGCATGGGATTAAAAAAATTAATTGTGGAAAACCATTAACAACATTATATGATTTCCATAGTAGCCAATGCATTGCTACTAAGACTATTATAGTAGACAAAGTCCATTACTGAACCAGCTTTACCTACAGTTCCAGCCATGTATTACTGAACCATATTTACTTGTAATTCCATCCATGTATATCTCATTAGATATAAATCATTAATCAATGCATTAGCGGAAGATATAGGTCCCACCCATCTCAAAATGAAATCATTATTTCTTGTGCCACAAAATAAACATAAATCATTTATCATAACCCAACGAATAAAATGGGTTTCATAAATATCATCCCATCATAACATAATGCATATAAAACAATGGATATAATATCATCATAAACAAAAAAAATCCAACTGAATAATAGAGAAATAATTCTGAAACATAAACATATTAAATAATGTCATCATAGATTGAAAATAGTTTTGATAAAACACTTGAAATTAACACTTGAAGAAAATATCCTTTCTTCATTCAAGTCATTTTCTTTTCTCAAAATGACGCGCAATTTAAAAAATGAATTTTGTTGAAAATAATCATTAAATATTGTAGAGGAATACATATGTAAATAAGGAATTATGAAATTTTTAAAATCTGTTCATGTCGTATAAGTTAAAAAAAACATTCTCCTCATACTTTTTCCAGAAAATTCAAAAAGTACCCCTTATGGTAAACAAAAGAAATATTCCTTCCATTCCACATAGTAAAATTAAAAAAGAGGTAATCATGACTTTAAACATACATGGAATAATAGTAATAACTTTATGAAAACATTTATTATAACACATGGACATGGATGAAAAATATAACCCTAGTAAATACTTACGAATAAATAATCTTGGATAAGAATGAGATTGGAATAATTATCCCTTACCTTAGGTCCAATTTCTTATGTATGTGTCGGAAAATCTTCTATATTGATTTAAATAATTTCATTGACTTATTAAATAATAATAGTCATTTTTATGATATCATATATGATTCACTTATGACTTTATATTACCCGTTCATTTGTCAATTCCATGTCGAACCAACGTTTTGGGTAATAATAATTTCATTTATCGTACGTGTTTGGACTTGTTGTTCTTGATATTATCATGATTTACATACTTAAAGAATGTAAATTTTTTTTATATATCATATATACATTCATTATATATATATATATAATAGATATATAAATGAAATGAAATACACCGTTCATGGAGATGGTAGGCTATACGTAGGCATGAACGTTTTTTCAATTATTTATTGAGTTGAATGGAAGTAAGTAGATGAAAAATATATATATACATAAATAAATTAGCATTATTATTTCATATATCTCATTATTATTCATTATATATAATTTAAAATCATTCTTTAATGGTTAACATGGAGAATGAATCTTATTGTGTCGTGGAGACGGTAATCCGTACGTATGCACGAGCGATGATATCATTCAAATGATTATAGAATGGAATTGGAGTGGATGATATAATATCTCATAATTAGTATCATGTTATGATAATCATATATACTTATTATTTCTACCATTAAACCCATCCAAGTAAGGTGGTGGTGGAAAAATAGATTACACCACGTCGTGGAGACAGTAAGCTGTATGTGCGGACGCGCGGTGATTTCGTTTTTTGTAGGATGGATAGAAGGTGAAATATGATTGTTTCATATTAACAATAACATATATGAATACATGTGATACTGGAGTTATTACTTAATAATTAAACAAATCATATAGAAGAAGTAGAAGAAGAAATAATTTGAAAGAATCGGTAAAGAATATTACATTTTCTTTGATTCGTATCTTCTAAACCTCCTATTAGGGAACTAAAGTTGGTCTTTAAAGAAGAAAACGAACTATAGTATGTTTATACATAAGTTAAGAATGGAATTTCATAGGGTTTTTCTGAGTTTTAAAGATCAAAATGTAGTGAAGAGAAGAGGGAGGAGATGCCCTTTTTTAGGAGACTATAGGGGCACTTTTGGAATCCTCCAAAATTTATAATAAAATCAAACCCCACTAATAAACATCCAAAGTGAATCAAATTATAATATGAGATAATATAGGGTTGTAAAATAATCAACCAATAAAATTTATACATAATATGATTTTATTTTAAACCTTATCATTTTGATTTATCCTTATTTAATCTATTTAATTTTATTTGTGCTAATAATATTCTAAATTTTAAATGGTTAAAAATACAGACTTTTGTGTTGTGAATTGTCCATAATTGGATAATTTATGAAATTTTAGACTATATTAATTTCAATTTTAAATTTTTAAATATTTTTGTGTTTTTAAACAGTTTAATAATAAGTAATTTTTATAAAATATCAATAGTGTCAATTTTGACACTATTCATATATTTGAATTTAAATAAAATTAAAAAAGATTATAGAGTTGAAAAAAATATTTAATGGATTTATAACATGTCATACTCATCTATAAAATTAGTGGATCACAATAATTAGTTCATATACAATTTATTTTAATATTTTTAAAACTATTATTTGATATTAATCTTAATAAAATAATTACTACCAAATTTTTGTATAATTATTTAATATACATATTTGTTGCATAAAAATAAAAAATAAAATACTATGATGAATATAAATCTATTAAATTTCATAATAATGATTTTAGTCTAATTTATATTCTAAAACACCAAACCTTTAAAATGGTATGTTTATTAAATTATGAATGTGAGAACTTTGACATCATTTAAAATAAAAAAATATAAATTTCATAATCTGTTATATATTAATTAAAATGGTCCAAAAGTCAACACTTGTATGATTATTGTGTATATATACTCTCAAAATAAGTTTTTGTGAAGTGTTTGGCATTTTTAAGGGTATTATTATTTTCATAAAAACTATATTATTGATTTTTCACTAAATAAATAATTTACGCGTCATTAATGGATAAGCTATTAAGGTTAGTAAATATTTATTAAAAATTAAAAATATACTACCATGTTAAAAAAAAAATTATATTTAAAATGATTATTTATAATCGAATTTATATTCCGTTTAACTTTATATTAATAATAATCTAATTATTAAAGTTTGAATGAGACATATTTCACTTTTCTATAGATAAAATAAATTAAAGGTCTTAATCTCATCCAAGTGGGTTCCAATAGATAATATTTCAAACCAAGTATATTTTAGGATGAAATATAATAATTCAAATATATTAATAGAAGTTTTATGGTAATTTTATAATATTATTTTTACGCTTAATTACTCGATTTACCTTTAACTATGGTAATAAAATTTACCATAGTTACAATTCACAATGGAAAAAAATAAAAGTATCATATTAACATAATTTCAACCTATTTATTCCAAATATGGAATCCATTTTTTCAAATTAAAACATAGAACATTCAATAATTAATTTAAAATTAAACCTTTTATTGAGAAAACGAGTTTTAAAATTTAAAACATTGAAAAAGATTGAAATGTTTTTACCTATGAATTCAACATAAAATTAATGATAATGAAATACAATATATTAAATGGTAAAAATATATTCTATTTATAATTTAAAACCATTAAATATTATAATTTAACCATTGAAATTATCTCGATGAAAAAAGTTGTTTTTAATTAAAATTTAGCGTATTTTTACTATTCATCAAAATATGAAGGTTATCAAAATAATGTCAAAAATTTATCCAACATAAATTTTTATATAATGATTCAAAATAAGAAGTTTAATTTGTCAAATTGAACTTATAAAATTTCCAAAAATTATATTTAAAGTGTGTGTACCGTCAAAAGGCGACAAAAGAGCATTTTTTGAAAAATAGTTCTTATATCCAAAAAATTAATTTTGTTCTGATACCATGTTCTAGAAAATATGTAAGATGAATGATAATGTTATGAAATTAAAAATGTGGTTAATACATTTCACAACTGCTGGTTCATAACAATATTATAAAAATATATTGTTGTTTAGTGAAAATCGGTATTGCGTTCAACACAAGCCATCGAAGAAGGTCACTTTTGCGTGTAACGTAAGACAAGTTAGTGTTGCGTGAAATATTACGTTGGTGTTGAATATAACATAATATAATATTATTTCATTGAAAAAAATATATATTTAGTGTTGATTTCTATCAAAAGAACATGAAATTATGCGTAAAACAAGCCAATAATAGTGTTGCGTATACTGCAAGATAATACGGTGTATAGTATAGTGCAAGCTAATATTGGTGTAGCATACAACACAAAGATCAATAAAATTAAAAATAATATTTCTCATAAAATTTCGGGGTGTCACATTCTACCCCCCCATTAAAATGAATTTCACCATCGAAATTCATCGAGGTTATAAATGGTTTAATACATGAAAGTTTCATTCATAGAATCCCACATCGTAAAAAGGAATACTAAAACTTAATTTTAAAAATTAAGGTAAGAAATATAATAGTTACCCAAATTAACTCATCATTGGGTTTTCACATAAGATAAAAAAATTGAAAACATGGACATGGAAGAGAAATCTAACCATCATGTTCTGATGGAGAGTGGTAGAGAACATGGCTATGAAAAAGACAACAATCACAAAGACATAAATTTGTGATGATCTTAGGTACCATCTGATTCATCGGATATGAGGGTACTAGGAAAACATTTTTGTTTTGAAAGATCATTTCCATAAAGTTGATGAAGTTTTGCATAAGGAGAAATACTTACTTGATTTTAGTGTAATATCATCGTTGGTCATTCCATGAACAATTTCCACTTCATCTCTTATTTAAATAATTGAAGTTGAATTTTCATTGTTTAAGTGTTAGCATATCATGAGATAGAATGATAGGCCATTCCATTTGTATTTATCTCAAAAAGTATAATAAAAATTATTAAATATTCATAAGTCCATCTATGGTTAGATTAACCGTATATGATTAAAAATGGGCTTATACTTCATCTATCATACCGTTTAATAAAATAAAACTAATTTCTACTAACGAGGGACATCCTATAGGCTAGTGATGGGAGATAAAGTAATGTCACACTTTGGTTGTGGGTTCTATTCCGGCAACCTTGTCTGATGCAACGGGTTGTCGCCTATCCTGCAGGTTGTCCTTTTTCTAAAACTAAACCATTATAACATTATAGAAATAATATTGAAAAAAGATTTCACCTTAAAAAATACAATCTGATTTCCATCATTATCCATTCCAACTTTTAGGCTTATCCAAAATTCTTCTATGCAATATCACACTATAAAAAAAATGATTTCTAGAAAGGTCATATAACAAGCATGTGAATACCATCATTTATCCCCCATATATCATAAGATATATCTTATTGGTCACATTAAAAACATGTGAATACCTTAAGCATGTATTCTTAAAAAAATGAATTGCCCTAGAACCTTTGTGAAAACCTGAATGCTGTCAAAAGTTAATTCTTTCCACATACCAAAATCCCAAATATTCTATATACTCAAACCATGATATCACTTTGTCCTAATACCAGTCATGAGCTCATTAATAATATCCAACATATTATTTTCTCCTTATCCATTCATTATATGCATATCATCTTCTTTCCAAAAATATTTCAATCACTTTTCATGGTTACCGGTACCATATAATTATTGAAAACCAAAATAAACCAATACATAGATATTCCAATATTCCACGATACTATAAATGATATTCCACAACACTATTTTGGAATCCCATTACATAAACAATTAATAATTCCACCACTTTGTTTTCATATTCAACATCGCCAATAGTGATTGCATGTGACTTCCCTTTGTCCTTTTCCTTATGAGGTTGTTGATTTCAATCATCATTATCCCTTGGATTAGGGAATTGGTTAGAATAATTCCCCATTTCCATGCACTTGTATCCTTGAAGTGTTGGTGGTGCATTCTCTATAGTATTTTCACTATTCACATAATTATCTACCTTTTTACCATTACTTCGGCACTCAGCTACTCGATGACCTTATTTTAAACACTTAAAATAATTTCTAGTCCCTTTAAGACAATCTCCACCATTCTTCTTTCTACACATTGAACATAACTAAACATTTTTCTTCTTTTCATCATAGTTTTGAGATTTTTCCTTGAACTCCATATTTTGTTTCTTGTCAAAACCATGATATGGATATGTAAGAACAAATTCTAGTTATACCTTGATAGCACAACGCACAATCTCTTCATAGATACTGAAGTCTTTTATAGCTAATGCCTTTCGAGGACTTGGTTTTAAGCCACTGAATAATTTATCAACTTTACATTCAGGTTGGATGATAAATCCAGATGCCTGCCTTACAATCCTTGTAAAATTCACTTCAAATATACCAACGAATTCATCATCATTTTTCTTAAGCTCAAGTAACTCCTTTTTCATCTTTGTTCTAAGAATACATAGAAAGTACTTATTTAAAAATAATTTCTTGAATTCATCCCATTCTATGGATTCAATTTCATCTTGGGGCCTTGTATTATTAATTAGAGTCCACCACTAGTCTGTTTCACCTTATAAATGGTAAAAAGCCTGAATGACTTCTTCATGATCTGAACAACGAAGTATGGAAAATATCTTTTCAATGGTACTAATCTTTTGTTCAGCAATAAGTGGATCAGAAGACCCACTGATAGAAGTTGTGTGTTTCCTCATGAAGGACTCAATAGAATATTGTTCCCTTAAATGTTCATTTGGATGTCCAGAAAGATTCATAGCTTCTGTAAGTATATAAATAAGATTTTTCACTCCATTTCCCATAACATTTGGTTGTTCAAGAGGATAATCATTGCATTTCCCCGTGAATTGATCATTAACACGGTTCCTTCAGGTTCCAGCCATTTTCTAAAACCCAAAAATAATAGTGTGAGAGGCAAAAATCATACTAGGAAAACAACATAATCAAGGGGGAGTACATTAAATCTCTTAAATAATAGGTCTAATCCTAGGTTATTCATGACCATTATCATAATTCTAGGATTGTAACCTATACTTTATACTTAACCTTATAGACATACCTAGACATACCTTACAAATATATATAGGGATCTCACTAAATTTTTCACATCTTAGTTTCCAAAGGTTAACTAAAACTTTTCTCTGATACCAACCATAGAGACCCAAGCATGACATTCAAGGAAATTACATTACTTTTGCAGAAAACTTAATACATGACACAAACAGACACCCAATTACCATAGTAGATTAGTGTCTTTGGAAACTCGGAACATAATCTTCTAATCATGGTGAAAGATCTTCAACATCTCCCATAAATGTCTTCCATTTTTTTCTTACCTAAAACCTTTATTTATATCCTAGGGAAAATAAAACATAACAAGGGTGAGCTAAAATTCTCATTAAGGGTAAGCATGGAGAAAATAAAACAAACCATTTACATTTGAACTTAAAAACATGTACATAAAGTTTAAACATCAAAATATTGAGTTGTGAAATAAATCTTGGCAGTATGTAAGGAATAGATCATAAAGGAACATCAATCATGATAAAATAGCATGGGAATAAAACATGTAATTGTAGAAAACCATAAGCACATGATATAATTTCCATAGTAGGCAAGGCATTTCTGCTAAGACCGTCATAGTGGACAAATTATATTACTGAACTGAGTTTACCTGCCATTCCAGTCATGTTTTACTGAACCATATTTACATTCCATTCCATCCATGTCTATATCATGAGATATAAATCATTACCCAATCCATTGGATGGAGATATAGGTCCCACTCATCTCATAATGAAATCATTATTTCCTATGCTACAACATAAACATAAATCATTCATCATAACCCAACAAATAAAATGGGTCTCATAAACATCATCCCCTCATAACATAATCCATAAAAAATGGATATAATTTAATCATAAACAAAATCAAACCATGTAAATAATAAATAATTTATGCTTGAAACATAACCATATTAATGAATCTCATCATAGATGGAAAATAGTTTTGATAAAACACTTGAAATGAATTCATGAGGAAAATATCCTTTCTACTTTCAAATCATTTTCTTTTCTCAAAATGAAGTGAAATTAAAAGAAATAATTTTGTTGAAAATAATCATGAAATCTTTTAGAGGAATCTATATGTAAATAATTCATTATGAAATCGTAAAAATAAATTCTTACCTTATAAGTTAAAAAAACATTCTCCTCATACTTTTTCCATAAAAGTCAAAAAGTAACTCGTATGGTAAAGAAAAGAGAGATTCCTTCCATACCACATAGTAAATGTCAAAAATAGGTAAACACAACTTTAAAAATACATGGAAGATTAGTAAAAACTTTATGAAAACATTTTTCATAAAACATGTACACGGATGATAAATATAACCCTAGTAGATACTTAATAATAAACAATATCAAATAATAAAAAGATTGGAATAATTATCCCTCACCTTAGGTCCAATTTATTCTATACATTTATGAAACTCTAGTATAATGATTCAAATAATGTCATTTAATTATTCAAGAATCATAGTCATTTTTATGATATCATATATGATTCACTTACAACTTTATATTACCCTTTCATTTGACAATTCCATGTTGAAGCAACGTTTTGGGTAATAATATTTTCATTTATCGTACGTGCTTGGACTATTTGTTCATGATATTATCATGATAAACTTACTTACAGAATGTAAAAAATGTTTTATATATCATATATACACCTATTATATATATATATATAATATTGATAAATGAAATGAAATACACCATTTATGGAGACGGTAGGTTGTATGTATGCATGAATGTTGTTTTCCATTCCATATTGACTTGAATGAAAGTAAGTAGATTACATATATATATATATATTCATAAATCTAATAGGAATATTATGTTATATATCTCATTATTATTCATTATATATACTTTATAATCATTCTTTAATGGTTAACATGAACAATGAATCTCATTGCGTCGTGGAGACCGTAATTTATACGTACGCGCGAGCGATGTTATCATTAACATAATTATTGAATGGAATTTTAGTGGATGATATAATATATCATAATTAGTATCATGTTATAATAATCATATATAGTTATTATTTCCATCATTACACCCATCCAAGTAAGGTGGTGCGGAAAAAATAGATTACACCACGGCGTGGAGACGGTAAACCGTACGTACGCACGCGCGGTGATTTTGTTTTTCATAGGACGGATAGAAGGTGAAATATCATTGTTTCATGTTCATAATAACATATTAGTTGAAAATTTATACTGGAGTTATTACTTAATATTTCAAAAAATCATATATAGGATGTAGAATAAGAAATAAGTTTAAAAGATCGGTAAAGGTTATTACTTCTTCTTCGAAGCGCCTCTTCTAAACCTCCTGTTAGGGCACGAAATTTGGTCTTTAACAAATACCAATACCTATATTATGTTTCTAGATAAGTTTATATTTTAAATGGGAAGGTTTTGGCTAAGTTTTAATGCTCAAAATAGAGTGAATAGAAGAGGGAGGAGGTGCCCTTTTATAATAGAGTAGAGGGGCACTTTTGGAAACCTCCAAAATTTATAACAAACTCAAACCCCACATAAAAACTTCCAAAGTGACTCCAATTAAAATATGAAATAATATAGGGTTGTAAACTCATCAACCAATATAATTTTTATATGTTTTTATTTTATTTTAAAACTTATCATTTGGATTTATCCTTATTTAATCTATTTAAAATTATTTGTGGTAATAATATTCAAAATTTTAAATGGTTATAAATACACACTTATGTGTTTTGAATTTTCCATAATTGGATAATTAATGACATTTAAGACCATATAAATTTCAATTTTTATTTTTGAAATATTTTTGTGATTTTTAAACAATTTAATAATATGTTATTTTTATAAAATATCAATAGTATAAATTTTGAACCTATTCATTTATTTTATTTTAAATAAAATCCAAACAGATGATAGAGTCAAACCAAAATTTTAAATAGATTACTAACATTTCATATGAGTCTAGAAAATTAGTGGATCACATTAATTAGTTCATATATATTTATTTTAATATTTTTAAGACTATTTATTTGATATTTCTCTTAATAAAATAATTATTACAACATTTTTGTATAATTATTTAATATACTTATTTGTTTCATAAAAATTCAAAACAAAATACTATGATTATGATAAATCTATTATATTTCATAAGAATAATTTTTGTCTAATTTATCTTCTAAAACACTCTACTTTTAAAATGATATTTTTTTTCAAATTATAAAGGTTACAACTTTGACATCATTCAAAATAAAATAATATAAATGTCATAATATGTTTTATAAGGCTCCAAATGGTCCACAAGTCGGCACTCGGATTCTTATGGTGTATATATACTCGAAAAATATGTTTTATTCAAGTTTTTGGGCTTTTTTATGGGTATTATTATTTAAATAAAAACTATATTATTGCTTTTTCACAAAATAAATAATTTCTATATCATTAATGTATAAGCTATTAAGGTAACCATATATTTCTCAAAATTTACAAATAAATTTCCATGATAAAGAAAAAACTCTTATATTTTAAATTAGTATTTATAGTTATATTTATATTCTGTTTATCCTTATATTAAAAATAATTTAATTATTAAAGTTTGAGTGAGATATATTTCACTTTTCATTAAATAAAATAAATTAAAGGTCTTAATCTCATCCAAGTGGGTTCCAATAGATAATATTTAAACCCATGTATATTTTAGGCCAAAATATAATCAACCAATTATATTATGACAAGTTTTAGGGTAATTTTATAATATTATTTGTACCCTTAATTACCTGATTTACCTTTAACTATAGTAAGTAAAATTTAGCATAGATACTATTCATAATGGCCAAAAATAAAAGTAGCCTATTAACATAATTTAGAACTATTGATTCCAAATATGGATCTATTTTTCCAAATTAAAAACACTGAATTTGTAGTAATTTATTTAATATTAATCTCATTGTTGAGAAAACGAGTTTTAAAATTTAAAACATTGAGAAAGATGGAAATGTTTTTACCTATGAATTCAATGTAAAATTAATGCAAATGAAATAAATTATATTAAATGGTAAAATATATTATATTTATTCTTTTAAACCATTAAATATTATAATTTAACCATATAGATTATCTTGATGAAAAAAATTGTTTTTAATTAAAAATTAGCATATTTTTACTATTCAACAAAATATAAAGGTTTTCAGAATAATGTTAAAAATTTATCCAACGTTAATTTTTATATCCTAATTCAAAATAAGATGTTTAATTTGTCAAATTAATATTATAAACAAGTGAAAAATTATATTTAAAATGGGTGTGACATCAAAAGCCAACAAAGCTGCATTTTTTTAAAAAAATACTTCTTTTATCTGAAAAATTAATTTTGTTCTCATACCATGTTCTAGAAAATATGTAAGATGAATGATAATGTTATAAAATTAAAAACTTGGTTAATAATATTCATAAAAACTAGTTGATAACAATATTATAATAATATATTATTGTTTAGTGAAACATGGTATTGCATACAACGCAAGTCATCGAGGAAGGTTGCTTTTGCATGTAATGCAAGCCAAGTCAGTGTTGCATGAAAGATTACTTTGTTGTTGAGTATAACATAATACAATCCTATTTAATTGAAAAAAATCTTTATTCAATGTTGAATTCTATCAAAAGAACTTAAAATTGTGTGTAATACAAGTCAATAATTGATTTGTGTATACTTCAAGCTAATACGGTGTTGTGTATAGTGAAATATAACCTTGGTGTAGCATACAACACAAGACATAAATAAAATTAAAAATAATGTTTATCATAAAATTTCGGGGTGTTACAGAAACTCACCCTATAACCTTCAATGGGACATAAAAATAGTAAGGGGGAAAGAGGGGAGGAGCATGGTGGTTCCTATTGTGTGCCTAGGTCGAGAAGGGGAGAAGAATCATAAAACGGTGTTAAAACACTAGAGGGTAAAAAGAGGAAATTTATAAATTTAAATAACCTGGGAAACTCTCATGGTTTGGCTATATGGTTTTACAAGACCTATGACAACCAAGAACACCTCAATTTCCAAAAGGCTAACCCCACATGATTTGGCTACAATGTTTCCCAAAAAATTCACCAATCATGCCAAATGTCATTAACTGATTCCAGAACCATACCACATGGTTTACACACAATTTCTAAAACAATATGAAACGAATGAACCTTACCGATAGACCCTAAAACAAGACACACGATTACCTGGGTGAAGTTAAACAATTTTACCTGACCATGTGCTAACTAGACACTACCTACTACCATGCCCAAAACCCAACTTTTCCAAAAAAAACTCACCTTAGAAAATCCTGAACATAAAATTAAAACCTAGACTCAAACTAAACCTCAAAAAAGGGGTATAAAAAAATAAAATAATAAAATAAAATAATTTCCCTAGAAAGGGTGTGAAAAATCTCCCCACCAAAAATACATTCCCCCAAGAAGGTCACCCAACCAAAAGACTAACAAAACCCAATCATGAAAATGAATAAAGCTGAACAAAACCCCAAACCTAAATGTGACCTTCCTCTTCTCAAGTCACACTAATGCATTCTATAGGGAACCACAACATGAATAAAAACAAGGGAACATGATATGGATCTCCCCACCATAAGAACCTGACTAAATCCTAGCAAGACTTTATATCAGACCATAACATAACTCTAATGAAAAGACAACCTCGAGGAGACGAGCATGGGAATTTCCCACTTGAATTAACTAAAATTATCTACACAATATAAACAACACTACCACAGAAACCATAAATTTAACACATAAACAAAAATTTTCAAACACAATTGGAATCCTTGAAAGGAACTTGAACCATGTGGATAACCCAAACAAAAGATATGATCATTAATTTCTACAAGATCGGACATCTCCAATCAAGCACAACATAAAATAAGAAAACATTTCAGAAAGGATAACCATTTAAATATCCACATACAAGACATATTAAAGACTATAAGAAAACCATAACACTGAGCCTTTTACAAAAAAGTCACAACAAAAAATAAACCACCACAAGAAACATCAAATTTCCCAACCTGAACATGGGAGACAAAAGATGGGCCATAGTTCCCCACACCCTTGGTGATTTATGACTTCGTAAAAGCTTAAATCTATGACCTATGTATTGATCCCTGATGACTAAATCATCCACTTCCTAATAGACATGCACTAACATCCTCTGATCAAGATTTCTTTTTCAGAAAATTGTCTTTACAAAACTACTCCAGGTTACCCAAACAACCACAATAACAACAAGACTTCAGAGGATTATGAGAAGAAATCATTGAATTACCAAACTAGACACACTAAAATCACACGATTGATTGATAATAAAAATGAGAAGTCCTTACCAGTGGAACATACATTTCATAAAAATGTCCCTCTAGAAAACACATATGAAAAAATGGGGAACTTTCTTGAGAACCACCTACCACCATCTACAACCCATAATATAGATCAACTAATAATTCCTCATCCACCAAATTTTCAAAATTAACATCACTAGATGAATATAATCATTCCATGATCTCAAGACAAATACCCCAAATGACAGGAGGATATTTCAATAGATCCTGCGGCATTATCTCTGAATGGAATGAAAATAGCTCATTGAAATTCTCAAAAAAGGCCTTCAATGACTACTATCCTTGCTCGATACTAAATATCTCAATTAAATTATTTTTATTAAACACCTTAGTTATAACCTGTAAAACTAAAGTGGACTTAAAAGCCTCCCATGTCATCCAAACTAGCATCGATGATGAAGTTATCACCTTCCACAAATCCAAAGATAGACCCTCAAACAATCCCATAATAACACACTCTCTTATAGCTTTAGGTGTCCCCAATAATCTAAAGATACACTGATCTTATTGAAGCCATTCCACAACCTCTAATGGGCCTTGATCACTAATAAAGACAGGAAACAAACAAAATAAACCATAAACTGGGAATGAATCACTAAATGTTTTGGGGACCTTACTGGGTGGGTTTTTATGATCAACATGAGAAATAGAAAACCGAAATCAACATCGACTTGAAACACAATTATAAAGAACATATCAAGCAACACTAATCGGATCCCAAATCAAATATTACAAATACAACAAAAAAATCATCTTTTCAAAAACCCCCATTTTATTTCAATTTCAAAACCGCCTTCTTTGAAGGTCACCTTTCAATGCAAAAAGAAACTCATAGAAAAACCAACTTCTGAAAGAAAAACATATTCCTAAAACCATTTTTTCCTCTAAAAACTCATTTTTGAAAACAAAACCATGCCCAAAATTTGATATAAAAAACACACCCATGACATAATATGAACCATGTCATATGTTTCCATCCCATATATTCTTCCATCATCCATGAACACATTCAAATATTCACTTTCCACACATACCCACACATATGTGAACTTACATAAGAATACCTTGGGCCACACAAACTATTCCACCATCAAAAAAAAGTATTCACCAAACCATCAACACAAGTAAATTTATCTATTAAATCAAAGTATTGTCAATAAAAAACCACTTGAAATAAATTATTTCCATTTCCGAAAATAATTCACTTAAAAATAGAACTCAGATAAACCATAACTAAAACAACACACAAATCACCTAAAACAACAATAATAATGAACTAGTGTCCATGCCTAACTCTGTAACATGTTTAGCAGGCCATTCACCAAGTAAGAATCAACAACTAAGAGGGCCTTGAACTGTGAACTCAGATTCAACATGGGTCACTACTCTTTATGATATCACAATATAACACTATCTCCCCTCCATTTTCATTACTCAATCCAAAACAATGTCAAATGAGTCAATCCAAGATTACCCATGAAAACTAGAGGTTTAGAACAAGCAGGGGTTCATGACATCCTTCCAATACCTACCTCGTGAGTCCCATATATCCTAATCTAAAATAAACCTGAAAACCCAAATAACTAGGGCTTTTAATGAAACCATTTTGTCATGAACCCGATCGGGATTCCATCCAACCCAACACCCAACCCGATCTGAGAAATTGTCCGAAGGGAATTATCTATCCCCATGTGTTGGAAACTAGTGCCAAGCATCAAAGTAATCACAATGGGATATTTGTTTCCTAAAAATCAATGATCAAATAAACAAAATATGCACACAACAATAAACCAATATAACTGAATAAAAATAAATATAAAATTAAATACAGATATAATATCTTCTAAACATAACAAAACTAAATAATGATACTGATACCAAACCATGATTGTAACATCCCATGTAAGTAATGAATAATAGATATTTTTATCTATGTCTATTTATGAATTACATAGTGTTTTAGAGGATTAAAATGAGAATAAATCCAATCTTATGCATGGAATACACTAATATTTATAAAAGATTGTTTTACTGCCTTTTGATGGAAATCAATTTTTAAATCAAACATTTGACAATTTTATAATCTCTATTTGTGAAAATAAACATATTATTTATGATTGGGACATTGAAATTTACATTGGATATATTTTTGGTATTTTTCTGACAATGTTCATTTTTTAATGAATAGTGAAAAATACAGCATTTTACATCAAAACTGCGTTTTCATCTAATTTAATTATATGGTCAGATTATCTTTTAAATTTGTCTTAAAGAGTAATTTGAATATATTTTTACCATTTAATCCAATAGTGCTCATTGGAATTAATTTCACTTTGAAATTGGACTTAATCTAGTGCCAATCATTTCGTACTAATTATTTCATAAAAACACGCTATTTGTTCTGACAGTGGAAATTAATTATTAAATTAATTAATGTAACTTATATATTTTGAGTTTTTTAAAATAGACATCATTTTGGAATTCGGAATATCAAATATAGATTAGGGTCATGTTTTGGTATTTTTCTGCAAAACTTCAATTTTTGATGAATAGTGAAACCACTAAGTGGTACTTACAAAACTGATTTTTCGTTTAAATGAAATTTTACCATCTCTGTGTTTTGAATTTCAAAAATCCAACATACATGGTTGTCATTAAGAAGTAAAATTTGGTTCAATGGGATTAAAATAATTTTTTGATGAATAGTAACTTTTAATTTTTTAATCGCGATTAGAGGTAATTAGTGTAATTTAAGGTAAGAATAAAGGTTTTATAATATGAAATGTACTTGAAACATGTCCTACCCTTATTGGATGTGTCCTGTCCGACCAAGACAACCCATGGATCGATTTTTGGGACCCCATGGAGCCACTTGGGTAAGATAAAGACATTAATGCTTTTTATTTAATGTAAAAGTAAAAATGACACAAACAGGAGTTGTTTTACTAAAAAAAAATTTAAATGGAGTTATACAAGTAATATTTTTTACTATAAAAATTCATTGGAATTATAAAAATATTTCCTACATCATAGTATTTGTTTTATAATTTTTAGACCTTAAATAAATTAAATTATTTATGACACCATGATGATGCAGCGACTACCACATTATTTAACGATTTAAATAAAATGAAAATATAATGTAAAATATAAGACCTAAACTTGTCAAAAACCTATTGGATGGGTGTATTGCAAACCCATATCTCCTTATCCTCGAAATTTATAATTGTGGGACCTTTTTTACACGAAAATCATTTTATAACAATGTATCTTTTCTTAACTTTCCAAGAGTTCCCCTCCTCTCCTCTTATAAAAGGCCCCCACCTATACCACCTTACCCACACATCCAAAGCCTTTGTCTCAACCAAACCCTGACCATTTTGTCTCTCCACATACATCTCTAACTCTTAGAAGCCTCACATTGGGTAGAAGTCTTCCCAAGGATGCCTTTGAGCTCAAATCAAAAAGAGTTACCCGATTTAAAGGTAGTGTCTTCTCTTGTGTTCTTATGTTTTATTTTTCTTCTCCAACCCTCTAAACTATTTTTATTCCTTTCATTTGTAACAACAAAAGTATATTCAATATACTATGATGTTGTTATAAGAAGGATTATAGCTACACTTACACACACCTATATCTAATGGTTAAAGAACATATTATTTCCGTGGATGGTGAATTTCTGCCTCACGAAATGATGATTGTTCAATATTCTATTAACACCTTCAATGGTGGCCATTAAGATGACACTATATTTATATATGATATATAATATGTTTATGTTTAACTTAATTTTCTGTATTTTTCATTTATGGCATACCTTTATGGTTTCCATTATGGGTAAACGCGATATCTTCATTTTAGGAAGTGCGGACTACCGCCCCCTCAAAGTGATTTGATTCGTTAATGCCATATGTGGGACGTATAAAGGATGTAATTAATGATATTATATATTATATTATACTGGAATTATAATATAACTTTATATAATTATGATTCCACTCCTTAAAATAAGAAATAGAAATGAAAGTAGCGTTCATGCGTATGTACGGCTTACCGTCTCAATGAACGGTGCATTTCAATTCTTACCTCTAAATGTTATCTAATATTATAAATGCATGTATATACTGGATATATATGATATATATGATATCTAAATCATGAATATAACTTTGGATATAATGGATAATGAACAAATTGTAATTATAAAGAGGTTATTTTTGACTCAAGTACCAATGATCGTTAAAATGACCATTATTAACTTAAATAATTACATAGTGTTCATGACATGGTAATAAGTGATAAAAAAGGAATAGTTAACTTGAAAAAGGTTCTTAAGAAAGTATAAATTAACTCAAGTTTATTATTCCGGACATTAATGAATGATCGAGTCAATTCGGACCCGAGGGATGGGACTTCATCTCAATCTCCTTTCATTGAGGCATATTTTGTTTTATACAGAACTTTCTTTTATACGGTGTATAAACCCTTGTGAATTTTATGCTTATTCAAAAGGATTCTTTTTTTTATACAAAGTGTTTTACTAAACGAATAAAGGAATGTTTTTTTGTCATATATATGTGGCGAAAACGACTTCTTCGCCGCCATGAAAATTATTTAAGTTTCGGCTTCATCTACAAGCCATATCTTTTTTTAGAGAAAAATAAATACCATCATTTACTTTTCTTTTATTTTGGTATTGAAAATGGTTTTCATAATGTTTTTATATCAATGTGTTGTATTGATATCTTCTGAATGAAAGGTGGAAATGTTATGTTTCCTTTATGCATGTTTTATGTGATACGATTATGTTGTGGTTCTTGGGCATTATTATGAAGACGGGTGGTTCTGTGATAAACTAAGGGTGGGTGAGCCCGATATAGCTCTCCAATGCATTGGGTAACGTGAAGGGGCTAAACATTAAGGTTTCTCCGAATTGATTTAGGTAATATATTGTGATGGGTATTCCAAACGTAACCAAGAGGGTTACTCCCTATGTAAGAATGTTATGAAAGCCTCAAGTTACCTTTATGTCTTATGATTTCTATGATTTATTCATGATTTGATGAGGTATGATTAAGTGATTATTTTTTATGGGTAAATTATGATTTCATTATTATGTATAAATGTACACATGTTTCTTTTCCATATTTTTATATCCCGTACTGAGCTTTTTATGCTCATCCCATGTTTATTTGAAATGTTTTCACAGGTCAAGGGAAAGGTACATGATATGATGATAGTGTCAAGGAAGTGTCAAGATAGAATCCATGTTTTATTTTAAATATGTTTCTGTAGATGGGAAAAAATAATACTATCTTTTATGTAACCACTTTGTTTAAATGTGGAATTTAATGCATGTTTTATAATCTAATTCTCTAAAACTCTAAACCTGAAAATATCTTCAAGGTGTATTCTTGATGTAACTGAAGAATAAGTAGTGTTTCAGGCTGGGGCCTTATAGTTGGTATCAGAGGTCGGTTTAGATAACTTTAGGAGTTAGAATTTTATTAAATGATTATCCAAAAATATTTTTTATGGTCAAATTGAAATGATATAGCATTTGAAGATTATCATGTTGCTTCATCTAAGACATGTTTGTTCAGAATTGTCTTCCGTAGAGGAAAATGAACATCTTTTCTGGGAAGGCATACAGAGGGAAATGACCTTTCAAATCAGTATCCTGAGATGGCCAGAATCAGAACTAAACAGTTTGTTGTAGTGATGGCTCAGTTGAATTAGGAGAAAAATGTTGGTGGTTTTTATTAATGATATTTTGGTGTTTTCTAAAAGTAAAGAGGATAATTAAAGACATTTAAGGGTTATTTTGCAAACCTTAAAAGAAAAGAAATTGTATGGGAAATTCAGCAAGTGTGATTTTTGGTTGCAACACATTTCTTTCCTTGGTCACATTGTTTCTAAATATGTGATAAATGTTGATCCTGCAAAAACAAAGGTTGTTGATGAATGGCCAAGACTCACAAATGTAACTGAGATTCGTAGTTTCCTTGGTTTGGCAGGCTATTACCAAAGGTTTGTTAGAAATTTTTCACGGTTATCTAGTCCAATTACGAAGCTAACTCGGAAGGGTGTTAAGTTTATATGGACAAAAGAATGTGATGATTGTTTTCAGGAAATGAAAAGAAGATTGGTGAATGCTCCAGTTTTGGCACTACCTTCCAGGAATGGTGAGTTTGTTATCTACAGTGATGCTTCATTGAAAGGAATTGTTTGTGTCTTAATGCAGAATGATCAGGTAATTTCTTATTCTTCACATCAGTTGAAAACTCATGAGGTAAATTATCCTACACATGATTTGGAATTAGCTTCTGTAGTTTTCTCTCTAAAAATTTGGAGGCATCATTTGTATGGAGTAAAGTGTGAAATATATACCAATCACAAAAGTTTAATGTATATATTCACTTAGAAAGAATTGAACATGAGACAGAGGAGATGGCTAGAATTAATCAAGGATTATGATTGTACAATTCATTAACATTCGGGAAAAGCAAATAATGTGGCTGATGCTTTCAGTTGAAAAAGTAATGCTTCATTAACAATGTTGCGTTTGGAACGTGATCCTTTTGTTAAGTATCTGATGAACTTTGGCATAGAAGTTGTTGGAACAGGATGTCCTTCTATTTTGTTTCACGTATGAGTGAAATCTTATGTATCAGACAGAATCATGCAAGCACAGAAGCAAGACAGTGAGTTGCAGAAAAATGTAGAGCTGGTTCAGAAAGGTAAGTTGCATGAATTCAACATTGATAATGATTGTGTTTTGAGATTTGCAAAGAGATTGTGTTTTCCTTGTGATTCACAGTTGATGATCGAGTTGTTATGTGAAGCTCATAGTTCTCTGTTTTTAGTTCATCCTGGTAGTACTAAGATGTACAAAGATCTGCGGGAGTATTAATGGTGGGATGGAATGAAAAGAGATATTGCTGATTTTACTGTGAAGTGTTTGACATGTCAACAGGTTAAAGCAGAGCGGCAGCTACCAAAAGGGATGCTTCAGCCTTTACCAGTGCCAGAGTGGAAATGGGAGAATATATCCATGGACTTTTTTGTGGGATTACCAAAGACATCTCGAGGTAATAATGAAATCTGGGTTATTATTGATCGCTTGACTAAATCTACTCATTTCATTGCTATATGAGATTCTTTTTTCCTAGATCAAATTTCCCATTTGTATCTTAAAGAGATAGTCTGGTTACATAGAGGTCCTCTCTCCATTGTATCGGATCTTGATCCCAGGTTTACTTCTAACTTTTGGAAAGGCCTTCAGAAGTTGTTGTGTACTGAATTAAATTTTATTACAGCTTTTCATCCTCAAACAGATGGGCAGCTAGAACAAACAATTCAGACTTTGGAGGATATGCTATGTGCTTGTTCGATGGATTATCAGGGTAGTTGGGACCAACATCTTTTTTTGGTTGAATTTTCATATAATAACAGTTTTCATTCCAGTATACAGATGGCACCACTTGAGGCATTATATGGGAAGCAGTGTCGAACTCCAGCTTTCTGGGATGAAGTGGGTGAAAGAAAACTGATGGGACCAAAATTGGTAGAAGAGATCTCAGAAAAAGTTCTATTGATTCAGAAACACATGAGAATAGCTCAGAGCAGACAGAAAAGTTATGTAGACAATAGGAGGAAGGATCTATCTTTCGAGGTAGGTGATCTTGTTTTTCTCAAAGTCTCGCCATAGAAAAGTTTGATGTGATTTGGTAAGAAAGGAAAGCTGAGTCCAAGGTTTATTAGACCATACGAAATTCTGGAGAGAGTTGGATCAGTTGCATACCAAGTGGATTTACCTCCGAGTTTATATCAGGTACACAATGTTTTTCATGTTTCGATGTTGAAAAAGTATATGCTAGATCCATCTCATGTTTTCAGTCCAGAGGTAATTCAGGTGGAAGAGAACATATCTTATGAGGAACAACCAGTCCAGATTTTTGACAACAGGGAGAAAGTGTTATAGTAAAAGGTGATTTATCAGGTAAAGGTTTTGTGGAAAAACCATATGGTTGAATAGGTAACATGGGAATCTGAAAATGCAATGAGGGCTAAATACCCCAAGTTATTTGATAAGTAAATAAATTGCAGGGATGCAATTTTTTAAAGGGGGGAAGGATGAAACATCCCAAGTAAGTAATGAATAATAGATATTTTTATCTATGACTATTTATGAATTAGATAGTGTTTTAGAGGCTTAAAATGAGAATAAATCCAATCTTAAGCATGGAATACACTAATATTTTTAAAAGATTATTTTATTGTCTTTTGATGGAAAACCATTTTTAAATCAGACATTTGATAATTTTATAATCTCTATTTGTCAAAATAAACATATTATTTATTATTGGGACATTGAAATTTACATTGGATAAATTTTTGGTATTTTTCTGACAATGATTATTTTTTAATGAATAGTGGAAAATACTGCATTTTACATCAAAACTGCTTTTTCATGTAATTTAATTATATGGTTAGATTATCTTTTTAATTGGTATTAAAGTTTAATTTGAATATATTTTTACCATTTAATAAAATAGTGGTCTAAGGAGTTAATTTTACTTTGAAATTGGACTTACACTAGTGTCAATATTTTGGTACTTATTGTTTCATAAAAACACGCTATTTGTTCTGACAGCGGGAATTAATTATTAAAATAATTAATTTAACTTATATGTTTTGAATTTTATGAAATAGACATCATTTTTGAATTCGGAATATCAAATATATCTTAGGGTGAAGTTTTGGTATTTTTCTGAAAAACATCAATTTTTGATGAATAGTGAAACAACTAATTAGTACTTAAAAAACTGATTTTTCGTTTAAATTAAATTTTACCATCTCTGTGTTTTGAATTTCAAAAATCCTACATACATGGTTGTCATTAAGAAGTAAAATGTGGTTCAATGGGATTAAAATAATATTTTGGTGAATAGTGACTTTTAAATTTTTAATCGCGATTAGAGGTAATTAGTGTAATATAAGGTAGGAATAATGTTTTAATAATATGAAATTAACATGACACATGTCCTACCATTATTGGATGTTTCATGGCCGACCAAGACGACTCATGGGTCGATTTTTGGGACCCCATGGACCCACTTGGGTAAGATAAAGACATTAATGCTTTTTATTTAATCTAAAAGTAAAAATGAAACACACATGAGTTGTTTTACTAACAAAATTTTTTAAATTGGGTTATACAAGTAAGATATTTGACTTTAAATATTCATTGGAAATCTAAATAGATTTACTATATCATAGTATTTTTTATATAATTTTTAGACATTAAATAAATTAAATTATTTATGATACCATGATGATGCAGCGATTACCACATTATTTAACGATTTAAATAAAATGAAAATAAAATGTAAAATATAAGACCAAAACTTGTAACAAACCTATTTTATGGGTGTATTTCGAACCATTATCTCCTTATACTCTAAATTTATAATTTTGGGACATTTTTTACACGAAAATTTTTTTATAACAAAGTATTGTTTCTTAACTTTCCAAGAGTGCCCCTCCTCTCCTCTTATAAAAGGCCCCCACCTCTACAATCTTACCCACACATCCAAATGCTTTGGCTCGGCTAAAACATGCCCATTTTGTCTCTCCACATCGCTCTCTAACTCTTAGAAGCCTCACATTGGGCATAAGTCTTCCCAAGGAAGCCTTTGAGCTCAAATCAAAAAGAGTTACCCGATTTAAAGATAGTGTCTTCTCTTGTGTTCTTATGTTTTATTTTGCTTCTACAACCCTCTAAACTATTTTTATTCCTTTATTTTGTTACAAAACCAGTACCTTCAATATACTAGGATGCTTTTATAAGAAGGATTCTAGCTACACTTACACACACCTACATCTAATGGTTAAAGAACATACTGTTTCTGTGGATGGTGAATTTCTGCCTCACGAAACGATGATTGTTCAATATTCATTTGACATCTTCAAAGGTCGCAATTAAGATGACACTATATTTATATATGATATATAATATGTTTATTTTTTACATAAGCTTATGTATTTTTCATTTATGGAATACCTTTATGGTTTCCATTATAGGTAAACGTGATATCTTCATTTTAGGAAGTGCAAACTACCGCCCCCTCAAAGTAATTTGATTCGTTAATGCCATATGTGGGATGCATAAAGTATGTAATTAATGATATTATATATGATATTATACTGGAATTATAATATACCTTTATATCAATATGATTCCATTCCATAAAATACGAAATAGAAATGAAAGTAGCATTCATGCGTATGTACGACTTACCGTCTCCATGAACGGTGCATTTCATTTCTTACCTCTAAATGTTATGTAATATTATAAATTCATGTATATATTGGATATATATGATATATATGATATCTAAATCATTAATATAACTCTATATATAATGGATACATGAACAAATTTTAATTATAAATAGTATATTTTTGACTCAAGTACCAATGATCGTTAAAACGACCGTTATTAACTTAAATAATTATATAGTGTTCATCACATGGTAATAAGTGATAGAAAAGGAATAATGAACGTGAAAACGGTTCTTAAGAAAGTAGAAATTAACTCAAGTTTATTATTCAGGACATTAAAGAATGATCGAGTCAAGTCGGACCCGTGGTATGGGACTTCATCTCAATCTCCTTTCATTGAGGCATATTTTGTTTTATGCACAAATTTCTTTTATATAGTGTATAAACCCTTTTGACTATTATTATTAATCAAAAGGAATATTTTTTTATACAAAGCGTTTTAATAAAAGACAAAAGGAATGTTTTTTTTGTCATACATATACGGCGACAACGACTTCTCCGCCACTGTGACCATTATTTGAGTTTCGACTTCCTCTACAGGCCATACCTTTTTTAAAGAAAAATAAATACCATGTTTTACTTTTATTTTATTATTGTATTGAAAATGGTTTTCATAATGTTTTTATATCAATGTGTTGTATTGATATCTTGTGAATGAAAGGTGGAAGTGCTATGTTTTATTTATGCATGTTTTATGTGATACGATTATGTTGTGGTTCTTGGGTATTATTATGAAGATGGGTGGTTTCGTGATAATCTAAGGGTGGGTGAGCCCGATATAGCTCTCCAATGCATTGGGTAACATGAAGGGGTTAAACGTTAAGGTTTCTCCGAAGATATTTAGGGAATGTACTGTGATGGGTATTCCAAACGTAACCAAGAGGGTTACTTCCTACGTAAGAATGTTATGAATGCCTCAAGTTACCTTTATGTCTTATGATTTCTATGATTTATTCATGATTTGATGAGGTATGTTTAAGTTCTTATGTTTTATGGGTAAAGTATGATTTCATTCTTATGTATATAGGTACTCATGATTCCTTTCCATATTTTAATATCCCTTAGTGAGCTTTTTATGCTCATCCCATGTTTTTTTGAAATGGTTTTCACAGGTAAAGGGAAAGGTAAATGATATGATGATAGTGTCAAGGAAGTATCAAGATATAAGCCATGTTTTATTTTAAATATGTTTCTGTAGATGGGAAAAAAAGAATACTATCTTTTATGTAACCACTTTGTTTAAATGTGGAATGTAATCCATGTTTTATGATCTAATTCTCTAAAACTGTAAACCTGAAAAGATCCTCAGGGTGCATTCTTGATGTAACTCAATAATAAGTAATGTTTAAGGCTAGGGCCTTATAATGATACAAGATATCCAAGTGACATCTTGGTCCCCACCCACCTCAAGACTAACCTACTCAAGAAGAGAGTACACAAACCATAACCTAAATCAAGAATAAGGAAAACATATTAGGTCTACTGACACCGAATGGTACAAGTAGGGTGTGAGATTAAACTGCTCTATTGGTAATCACCATAGATTCATTGAATTTCCTTTCTTGAAAAATTCCAAAAATAGTAGTTTGAAAATCATTTAAAAAGCATGTTTTTAACTATTTAACAACCAACCAAGATTTCAAAAACGGTCTGTTTTTTAAAACAACACACATAGATTAATTTTCAAAATGGTTTCAGATTCCATAACCCATTTAAAAACCAGAATCCAAATAGAAATCCAAACCATATAACCAAAAAAGGTTGTGTAAAAATAAATGGAAAAAATCCATCTAGAATAAAAAAACAGGGATAAATTCCAAACAAGAATAATAAATAAATTATACATACTAATAGAAACTCATGAGAATTTCCTAAACAACCATACAAAAAATATGTAAATGTACTCAGATCATTCCTATCGGCATATGGTGTAGCTTTATTGTCAATAAACAACTGGCTGCTCTGAACTAGCCAATCCAGCAGCACATCCTACCTATACCTATTAGGTCAAGGGGGTATCAACGCATCTAATCGAGGTCGACAAGCAACCATCACTCAACCCTATAGATTATTACCAACAATCCCATGATAATAACAATACTTAAAATACTTGGAGTCATATGGTACACCTAAACCAATCAATATTGTTCTAATGCATGACCCATCAGTGGGGAATTCATCCCAAGTTCTAATAAACTCAATACATTGTTCCTCTACATAAGACACTAGTGATGATATCATCCTATGTTTTAGTGGTATCTAAATATAATCCAATAATCATAACGGACATGATATTCCATTTCTTTCATAATCATTATTAAAATACGTAATGGGGCTCACCATACCTAGTTCTTCAATCTATTTTTCAAAACATGATAAAATTCCCACAGGGCCCACACATCACATGAGTTCAAAATCAAATTTCAGAAAACATCATAAGGTTCCAACCAGATAACCCATTTCCAAAACAAATTATATTACAAGGATGTTTTAGTCCATTCCCAAATCCAATACAAAACACCACTTTCTAATGAAAAATGGAAAACGAGCCTTTAAAAATTTTAGAATCCAAACAAAATCACAGAGTACCAAATGGTACCTTATATTATTTTTGTTACAAAGCATATGAAAATGTACAATAGGGCCTTTTTACTAATCATTCATCAAGAAATATCTTGAAATTCCAAACTGACCATTCTTTAGAAAACACATTTGATACTTAATTTAAATTTACTCAATGCACCAAGTCCATTTTGAAGAACATTTCAAACCACTTTGACAACTCATAATTCCCATTAAAAAATATATAATAAAACTATACATAAAAAACAACCATTTTAAAAGGAAAATTCTTTTTTAAATCCACATGCACACAAAAACCATTTTCAAACATTCTCCACACCCTTTACACTATTCAAATTTATGAAAAAATCACAAAAAATCACTCTTATAACAACACCATTTATTTTGGAAAATCCATTTTTACACATTCCTGTATCACAAAACTTTGTAAAAGTATTCTATGTAAAAATTGATTATATTTAAACTAACATAACAATCCACCCAATGACATGATAAAAAATAATCACATAAAAACCTAGAGGACCTTCCCAAAACAATTTCCACACATTAACAATCCATGTTGAATCATATAAATGACATATCATGTATATACCATAATTATTCTATCCAAGACATCACAAGAAATAAAATCACATTTATAATCCAATAAGGAAATATCAAGCATGAAATTAAATGTACAAAAAGGAAATGGATGGAAAAACCTACCTCAATGATGTGTGAATAAAACCAAACATTGGGAGAAGAAGGAATGATCCCTAATAGGAAATACTCACACAATAAAATGAAACAATCAAAATCAAAACGCCATCCCTATACTCTAAGGTTCATCCAAAAGGGAAACCCACCAAGAAAACCCAATAACCAAGAGATAATGAAGAGGAAATCAAAAAATTGAACAAAAATCTGAAGGAAAATCACCATAGAACCTTAAAGGGGCTTAAAAAATATGTGGAGATAAAGAGAAGAGGATATTAGTGGCTGCCATGGTGATCCTAGGTTGAGAAAGGGAGAAAAAACCCAAAATAGGTTTAAAACATATGAGAGGAAATGAGGTAATTTTACATTTTAAATGACTTGATAAGCTCGAATGGTTTGGCGACAATTTTTTCAAAACCATGCATCCCTCGCTATCCAAAAGGGACACCCCAAAATGTTTGGCCACATGATTGTTGAAATCTTGATAGACACCACTACTGGATTATAGAACCATACTGCATGGTTTCTGCATTGTTTCCCAAACCATGTTCAACTCATGCACCATTCCCACGAATACCAAAACATGTCTCACTGTTACCTTGGTGAGGTGTATAGTTTCACCTAACCATGAACTAATCATGTGCCACCTTCTTCTAGGCCCAAAACTCCTCTTTACAACAAAACCCCACCTGAGAACTTCCAAAACTCAAATTGAAATTGGGACTCAACCTGAACCTCACACAAAGGTGTCTAAATCCCAGAATAGAATATAATGAAGGGAGTTACAAGGTAGGGGTGTGATTGATTTTTGGGTTGACCACCCGTTTTCATATTCATCATATGGAATTATTCAACTATATTCCTCTTGTAACCTAATTCTGTTATTATATCGAAGATAATTGAAACTAAAATAAAATACTAGGAATGGGAATATAGTCCCATTATGTTCTCCTATTACACGATCTCCTTATAATAGAATAATCCATTAGAACCCATCTATACAATTACCTACCTAGTTGGATGATCAAGGTCTAGAAGAGTGGTGCATTGGAAGGAATATCAGACTATGTATGTGAGGGGTTTTATTTAAAGTCTAAATTTTTTGATATAAGACACATTGATATCAAATACATAATAGCTGAATTATATTAAATCCTCATTAAATAAAGTTTTATTCCATTTTATATATTATTCGAATGATTTATTTTTGGAATACCCATTATAACAAAATAATTAATATATTTAAACAATATTAATGTAAAACTATTTACACAACCCAATATTAGTATTAATCACCCAATACTAGAATCTGAAAATTTTCATACATATTAAAACATATCTCTTTTAAAAGGCAAAAGAATTATCCATCTATGGTTTTTTAATTATATGATATTGAATGTGTTTACATGAGTTAGTCAAGATACATTGAAAGACAACCTTCAATGTTCTATTATAATTAATAAGCCTCCTATCTATTAGAATTACTACCCAAAACTCCCTTTACCTAGGGGTAGATTTCTTAAGGGAAAATTCAATTGAGGATAATTTTAAAACCTAATATGTATGAAATATTTTCAATAATTAAATTTAATATGATAACATTTATTATAAACCAATATTAGGGTAGATGAAAACTATAGGATTGAACCCATACTTTGAGGTGTGTACCTATTTAATTTTTTCCTCATCTAAGAAAATTGTTGGGTGTGGTTTCAAGTAGAGTTGAGGTATCAAGAGAATCCTTTGGTTATGTGATTTCTAATTTTTATAATTTGGGATATCATATGGCTGCTCAAGATTACCACTCAATTAGGGATATCCGTAAGAACATGAATTTTTTAAATATTATTGCGGAAATAGGTTACGATGTAAACAGTATAAGAAATGAATTTCATATAGTTTTCACATAGTTTGGTAAACCCTGTGCACTAACCATGTGAAATAGTGTGTCCTTGGTAGTGATATAGACACAGTTGATTCATGGTTTAACTAACAATGTTTCCAAACTAGGCATCACATTAATAAGTGAAAATATAGAAAGAAACTCGTTATGAACCATTCATCCTAAAATATTAATTTTCCTTCCTTTATCTAATAGAAACCCTACATTTAACCCCATTCATCGCCTTATTCTATAGTTATTATTCATTGATCTTTCGGTGTTTTTCTTGCTTTCAAGCGTGATCTACATCAACTATTATGGATATGAGTCAGACTATCTCATTTATTAATCCATTCTATATTCTCAAGATATCATAATATTTTAATCTAATAAGACTTAATTATATGGATTTTGTATTATTTCATAATATCTTACATTTTAGATTAAATAGAAGGTAATTATCATATGAGTAGACTCGTGTGAGGATAAGGTATGTGTTTCCTATGTATAACCTATAGTCTCTCTTATTTTTTCAAGTGTGTATGTTATGTGGTCAGTTTGACTTTTAGGTGTTGACTAAGAATTTATTATATTATATTAAATATGGTAATAATTTAATTATAATCACTCATTTAGGTATTCAACCTTGTCTTATTTATATTTTTTAGTTTTTTCTATGAATGTTATAATTATTCAAAATTGTGGTTCTATTTTGAATTGATGATTGTGTAATGGAATATCAAAATCATTGGTCTATAGAATATGGACCTGACCATGAGTTAAGACTAAAGATTTATAAGATTAATTTCATAAAATGAAAATGATTTTGTGTTTGGATTTAATTTATGATGTTGAATGATGTATTCTAAACGTATTTTCTAAAAATAGTAGTAAATATATAAGGTTTATATTTATAAAATATGAATGGTTTCCTTAGAAAATGTTAAGGATTGATAAATTCTTATTATATGATAAGATACATTTTATAATGAGATATCCTATTGTAATTAATGTTGTTTTATTTTCAAATGGAAAAAATGTTTTGATATAGTGTTTAATTTTTTCAAATTGAAGAAGTTATTTTGAACTTGTTTCAAAAATAGTGATCTTTGTTTGAACTATTTTATGTTAAAGAAAAATCGATTTATGCAAGGTCTTTATTTAAAGATATGAAAAATACCTTACAAGCAGTTATATTTTTTAACAGGTTTTGTTGACACATGAACATATTTTTTTAAAATGGTTGAGTAATGGAATGTTCATTGATTTTATAATCTTGCAACGTGGATTTTTTTGTAATGTTAAATTGTTTTTTATTCCTTGGAAAAATATTATAGGGGATGTTCATGTTACTTATTGAATTAATACATCAATTGAGATAAACCCAAATAGTATTTTCTTGATGATTATTGGATTATTCCATGGGATTAGAAAGCATACATAGGGTTGGTATTTATTGCTTATTTTTTATGACATTGGATGAGAAAACCTCTGTAGGTGAGGTCCATGTTATTTTTTCCTCTAATTCCATGGCTGAGAAAAAACACACAGTACTGGAATTTTACCATTTACCAATGGTTCAGAACCATTGGTAAAGGCTGGGAAACAATTGGTATATTATATACCAACGATTTCCCAAACCGTGACCAAGTAAGCCGTGGGTATAGGCTTGTACCGACGGTTCTTGTAAACCACTGGTATATGTGTTAAAGTAAGAGATATACTAATGGTTTCAAAAATCATTGGTATATGTAACATGTATACCATCGGTTTAGAACCGTTGGTATATAGTGTAAAATATATATTCGGTAGAAGTTTATACCAACTATTATAAAAAAATGTTGGTATAATATACATCAAAAGGCTATACCAATGGTTTTGAAAACCATTGGTATACATATGTTGTGGCTCCGTAGCAGCCAGCAACCACCTCCAACCTGCAACTCTCCATGACCTTCAAGAACACACATATCCAAAATCCAAAAGCCTACATGGGATGTTTAAAATTCATCCAGAATTCAGAAATTTATAAATTTAAATTTCATTCCTCACTAAAACCACAACATGAGAGAAAAATCCAAGATCAAATACATCAACAATCCAATACATCCAGAATTGAAATGAAATAACACCCATAACAACAATACAAAATTAAAATCCAATACATCCATAATCCAATGCACATAATAGTTTTCAAAATTTAAAATTCATTACCAATACAGCTATAATCCAATATATCAATAATTCAGAAATTTAGAATTGAAAAGAAATAACACCCATAACAGTATTCAAAATTTAGAATTCACTCCTCACTCAAACCACAACACCAATACACACAATAGAAAAATCATACATGTTATAGGAAGCACATGGGATGTTTACTCATGATCTTGGGTTTACTATCTTATAACCAACAAAAAAACAAGGGAAGAGTGGACAAGGATCATGATACCCATAAGATAGACAATGATAGTGTTCATGTTCTTAGACCTAGGATGAGTTATAGGAAGCACATAGTATGTTTATATTCCTCTAATGACTATGTATCCATGTATAAATGGTTCCTAATGTGTTAGTGGGAAACATTGGCCAATCTCGACATATGAGATGGGTTACCAGAATAGCCTACATGTTTTTCAAAAACTTTTCAATTGGAATAATGGGGTATGTGGATGATTGTAATTTGGTCTTCTGGGTGTGACGTGAGATGAATCTTCATTTGGGGTTGTGGGTATGAATATTCAATTATATCTTCGGTATTGGGTTCTCAAAGGGACTTTGGTTTAGTCCTATAAACCACTATTTAAGGATTAGATTGGCATATTAAATGTCATGTGTTTTACAATAGGGGTAGTATTTCCTCACATGAGAAGTGGATTGTGTGAGGCTGGACCATGGATCCTTGTTCTAAAGTATCAATACAATCAGAAAGTGTTTGGTCGGTTTTCTTTATGCAAGTTGTTGTTTTCACTTATAATCCTATCCATTTCAAATAAAATTGAGACAGTTTGAGTGGTATTGGACACACCGTGCCTAAGATTGAAGCGAGGTTGACTCATACACATTAAAAATGACCCATGGATCACTGTCATAAAGTGTCAATAGAATCTGAATGAGTTTGGTGAGTTTTCCATATTCCAGTTGTGGTTTTCACTTAAAGTGTTGTCCATTTCAAATAAAAGTGAGACACATTGAGTGGTACTGGATACACTGTGCCTTGTATTGAGAAGTGGTTGACTTGTACACATCAAAAATGATCCATGGATCATTTTTCTAAAGTATCAACACAATCAGAATAAGTCTGGTCAGTTTTCCAAATGTCTGTTGTTTTCACTTAAAACAACGTCCATTTTAAACAAAATAGAGATACATTGAGTGATATTGGCCACAATGTGCCTCATATTGAGGTGGGGTTTACTCGTACACATCACAAAAGTACCCATGGATCATTGTACTCAGGTATCAATACAATAAAAAAGCATTTGGTCAGTTTTCTTTATGCAAGTTTTTGTTTTCACTTAAATCCTGTCCATTTCAAATAAAAATGAGACAGTTTGAGTGGTACTGGCCACACCGTGCCTCAGATTGAGGCGGTATTGACTCGTACACATACAAAATGTCCCATAGATCGTTTTCCTAAAGTATCAACAGAATCTGAATGTCTTTGGTTAGTTTTCCTTATGCAGGTTGTCGTTTTCACTTAAAATCCAGTCTATTTCAAATAAAATTGAGTTAGTTTGATTGGTACCGGCCACACCATGCCTCATATTGAGTATGGGTTGATTCATACACATCAAAAATGACCCATGGATCGTTTTCCTAAAGTATTAATAGAATATGAATGCGTTTGGTCAGTATTCTGTTTCCCAGTTGTTGTTTTCACTTAAAATATTGTCCAATTCAAATAAAAGTGAGACAATTTGAGTGGTACCGGCCACAAAGTTCGTCTAATTGAGGCGGGTTGACTTGTAAACATCCAAAATAAACAATGTATCATTGTTCTAAAGTATCAATACAATCCGAATAAGATTGGTCAGGTTTCTATATGCTTGTTGTTTTTACTTAAAAGGGTGTCCATTTTAAACAAATGAAAGACACTTTGAGTGATACCAGCCACACCATGCCTCAGATTGAGGCAGGGTTGACTCATACACATCCCATAAAACCCATAGATAAATTTCTTAAAGTATCAACACAATTGGAATCTGTTTGGTCAGTTTTCCATATGCCAGTTGATGTTTTTACTTAAAAAGATGTCCATTTCAAATAATGGTGAGAAAATATGAGTGGTACCAGCCACATCATTCCTCGGATTGAGGAGGGGTTGACTCGTACATGTCAAAAATGACCCATGGATCCTTGTTCTAAAGTATCAACACAATCAGTATACGTTTGGTCAGTTTTCCATATGTCTGTGGTTTTGTGATAAAATATTGTCCATTTTAAAAAAAGAGAGACACTTTGTGTGATACTAGCCACACCATGCCTCATATTGAGGTGGGGTTTACTCGTAAACATCAAAAATGACCCATGGATCATTTTCCTGAAGTATAAATACAATCAGAAAAAGATTGGTCGGTTTTCCGTTTGTATGTTGTTGTTTTCACTTAAAATCATGTCCATTTAAAATAAATGTGAGACCGTTTGAGTTGTACCGGCCACACCATTCCTCATATTGAGGCAGGTTTGACACGTACACTTAAAAAATGATCCATGGATCATATTCCTAAAGTATCAATATAATCTAAATTCTTTTGGTCAGTTTTCTATATGACAGTTTTTTACTTAATAGGGTGTCCATTTTAAACAAATGAAAGACACTTCGAGTGACACCGGCCACACCGTGCCTCAGATTGAGGAGGGGTGGACTTGTACGTGTCACATATGACCCATGGATCATTGTCCTAATGTATAAACAAAATACTAATGCGTTTGGTTAGTTTTCTGTATTCCAGTTGTTGATTTCACTTAAAATATTGTCCATTTCAAATAAAAGCAAGACACTTTGAGTGGTACCAGCCACACCGTGCCTCAGATTGAGGTAGGTTTGACTCATACACATCAAAATTGACACATGGATCCTTGTTATAAAGTATCAATGCAATACCAATACGTTTAGTCGGTTTTCCGTATGCCAGTTGTTTTTACTTAAAAGGGTGTCCATTAAAAAAATACACTTCGAGTGATACCAGCTACATCGTGCTTCAGATTGAGGTGGGGTTGACTCGTACACATCAAATATGACTCATGGATCCTTGTTCTAAAGTAAAAACTAAATCCAGATGTGTTATTCAGTTTTCTGTATGACAGTTTTTTTCACCTAAAATGTTGTCCATTTCAAATAAAAGTGACACACTCTGAGTGGTACCAGCCACAATGTGTCTTGTATTGAGGTAGGTTTAACTCATACATGTCATAAATGACCCACGGATCTTTGTGATAAAGTTTCAACGCAATCTAAAATCGTTTTGTTGGTTTTCCTTATGGTAGTTGTTTTTACTTAAAAGGGTTTCCATTTTAAAGAGAGCTTAGATTGTGATCCTAGACGTCTATTTAAGAGTTTGATTGTCTCCGGAATCATGGTAGGTGGTCATTAGCCTTTAGTGAATTGTCATGATGTTTTATATATAATGAATCGCCGCTCACCAAATGTTGGGATGTCAGATAGAGGGGATGTCCGGGGTCCGGGGATACGGGGGGGGGGGTTGTCTTGTGTCTAGGGAGGGGGTGGGGAGGTGTCCAGTGGGATGCCTGGGGTCCAGGGAGGATGGTGGGGGGGGGGCTATCATAGGGGTTGTCTAGGGGGCTATATGAGGGCTTTCTAGGGTCCAGGGAGGAGGGTGGGGGATGTCCAGGGGATGTCCTGTGTCTAGGGAGGAGGGTGGGGGGGGCTTTTCGGGGGTTGTTCGGGGTCCAAGGAGGAGGGTGGGGGGCTATCCGTGGGGCTGTCTGGGGGTTGTCCAGGTTCCATGGAGGAGGGTGGGGAGGGGGGATGTCTAGGGTCTAGGGATGAGGGGGGGTGTCTGGGGTCTAGGGAGGAGGGTGGGGGCTGTCCGGGGGGATTTCCATGGTCCAAGGAGGAGGGTGTGGGGCTGTTAGGGGGGGCTGTCCGGGGAGCTTTCTGGGGGGTTTCTGGTGTCCAGGGAGGAAGGTGGGGGGCTGTCCAGGATCAAAGGAGGAGGGGGCTGTCTGGAGGGATGTTCGGGGGCTGTCCGAGGTCTAGGGAGGAGGGGGGCTGTCCGGGGGGGGGGGGGGGGGCTATGCCAGACACATGGGATGGTATTTACATATTTTCATGGAAAATTATATGAAGGTTAAAAAATAATTTCAATATATCAACTTCTAATCAGACCATCAATTTTCAATATTCCACTAAAAAATTACAATTTCATTAAAATAGATAAAAAATAAAGATAATGTCACCTACATAATCACACATATATTTAGGCACAAAAAATCAATAAACATCAAAGGTTAGTAATATCAGTCAAAAATGTAATGGATCAATATGTACCTCATCACCATAACTATCATTACCATCATCGTCACCCTCTCCCTAGTTCTCATTGCCATCCCCATCATCATCCCCGCCCTCCTCCTCACCCTCATACTCAGCATCGACCTCCTCATCACCCTCCTCCTCCACCTCGACCTCCTCCTCACCCTCCTCCTCCTCTGCCTCATCCTTCTCCTCGTCATCATCTCCAAAACCACTATAAATGCCACATTGTGCACCATATATAGAATGCATCAATGACATATATTCATCACAAGCAGTGTTGGACTCTGGTAGATGTGTTGGATGTAAAAATTCTATCAGTTTTATAAGTGCAGTGTTTTCCCTTGTAGACTGTTATGCCGTCTTTGTGGCCCTTTTTTCAGCTTGTTCTACCTATGCCTTAACCTGCTGCAACTCAGTGGCACTAAAAATCATACTTGAGGAGGGCCAATACCTTGTCGGAACTATACTCTCTCCAGGTCGGCATCATACTCTACCTGGGTGCTAATCTCCCAACTCCTGATGTAAGTGATCGTTTTTCCAAAAATTGTCTGGTTCCATGGCATCAAGGGCCTCTAAAGTAGAATATTAAAAATATAAATAGATTATTAAGTTAAAACATAGAGATTAAAATTTTAAATCTAGAATGTAAAACTTACAATCTGTTGTTGAGTTGGTTCATTAACCACACTTCCATCTTTCTTCTTTCTACATGAGAAAAACTGTTTTTCTTGAGGCACACGTCCTTCTATATTCAAGTTAGGGCTCTATAATGACATTGAATGTATAAAACCATAATTAAAAATAGGATACCAAAAAAATATTAATTTCATAACAAAAATTATATAAAAACCTTAGCAATCGAATAAATTATGGAGGAAGTAATAGAAAGTTCAAGTCGTAAAGAAAGATTATAAACTATCATACATACTATCTCTCATAATCTGGAATCACAGTACATCCCAATGTGTGGATTTAATTATTAGCATAAATGTTTCTTTTATTTCTTCTAGATTCATCCTAAATAAAATTCAATTATTAGTATTAATAAAAAACATGAAAATTTTCATTTAAATATCTCTAATTTGATTAATACAATAAATTTTCTAGTCATCCGATGAGTAATCATCTGTCAGTACTATTCTAATGGACAATCATTCATGACAGGGACTGTAGAGACCTGAATCTTAACATACATGGACATTACATTACTTTTTCGGAATACTTAGTACCTAACCAAAACACACACACAAGGACCGTAATAGTTTAGTGTCTTTGGAAACTCAGAATATAATCTTCTAATCGTGGCAAATAATATTCAACATATCCCATAAGGATCTTCTTTTTTTATACCTAAAACATTTCTTTATATCCTGGGGAAAAAAACATAAAAGGGTGAGCTCAAATGCTCAGTAAAGGTAAAAAAAATAAATATCAATCACATCATATTCATAAAAACATAACATTTTAGAAATCATAACCTACAAAAGAGATCATAATATCATAACATGGGATAAATCATAGTATTGAAATGTAATCCCAATAATCATAACATGAAACATGAAACATTGTTTTATACACACATAATCATATAGAATCATTTTTTATTAGTCAATACTCATTGCCAAGACTAACTTAGTGGACAAAGTCCATTTCTGAACCGAGTTCACTCCTCGTTTCAGTCCTATTTCACTGAACCGGTTTAACCTGCCGTTCCAGCCATGTCTATCTCATGAGATATAAAATCTTTACCCAATGAATTGGAGGGAGATATCGGTCCTACCCATATCATAATGATACCATTCTTATGTGTGCCACAAAATCATAAATCATACATCATTGCATAACCCATGTAATAAAAATGGGATTCTTAAACAACATGACATCATAAAACAGTTCATATAAGATAAAGGAATTCATAAAAATAATTCCATCCCAACATAATCAAATCAATGTAATAATAGGGATATAAACAGAACCATATATTATCTTAGATGGAAAATAATTTTGATAAAACACTTGAACTCCATTCTTGAGGAATATATCCTTTCTACTTCAAAAACATTTTCCTTTCTTAACATGTCATAAAATTTTAAACTAAAACAAGTTGATTAAAAATTTACTTGAAAACATGTAAAGTAAGCTTATTGGAAATAATGTATTAAAAATCCATTCACGCCGTATATGTTAAAAAAACATTCTTCTCGTACTTTTGTCGGAAAAGTCAAAAAGTGCCTCATACGAAAAACGACAAAAGATTCCTTTCATATATTTTACTAAAAACTCACCAAAGGGTAAAATTGGATATAAACTATTGTATAAGGATATAAATATTACATATTGAGGATTAATGGATGTGTATGACAAAATACACCCCAGTAAATACCAAAGTATAAACAATCTCGGATAAAAATGAGATTGTGATATTTTCCCTTACCTTAGGTCCGATTTGCTTCGTAAGTGTCTGAAACTCCTGTATAATGATTTAAATAATGCCATTGACTTATTCCAGAATCATAATCATTTTTATGATATCATATATGGTTCACTTATGATTTTATATTACCCGTTCTTTTGTAAATTCCATGTTAAAGAATGTTTTGTGTAAAATCATTTCATTTGTCGTCCGTGTTTTGACTTATAATTATTCCTATGATTAATTAGATCATGAATTCATAATTCTAGAATATAAAACATGATTTATATATAATATATATTCAGAATATACATATATATACTAGATCAATGAATGGAAAGAAATACACCGTTCATGGATTTGGTAGGCTGTACGTACGCATGAATGCTGTTTTCGTTTCCTTATTGAGTTGAAAGGAATTAAGTAGATGAAATACATATATATACACATAAATCCAGTATCATTAATTATTTCATATATTTCATGATTACTTATTATATATACTTTATAATCATTCATGAATGGTTAACGTGGAGAATGAATCTCATCGCGTCGTGGAGACGGTAGTCCGTACGTACGCATGAGAGATGGTATCATTTTCATGATCGTGGAATTGTATTGGAGTGTATGTATACTAGTTAAGAATCAATATAAATTTACAATAATCATATATAGTTATTATTTACACCATTATACCCATCCAAGTAAGGTGGTGGTGGAAAATAGATTACACCACGACGTGGAGACAGTATTCCGTACGTACGCAGGCGCGGTGATTTCGTTTTCTGTAGGATGGATAGATGTTGAAATAGGGTTGTTTCATAGTTATAATAACATATCATTATATGAGTGATACTGATGTTATTAATTCATAATGTAACAACCTAATATGAATAAGTGGAAGAAGAAATAAAGTTGAAAGAATCGGTAATGAACACTACCTCTTTTTTGAAGCGCCTCTTTGAGACCTCCTCTTAGGGAAATAAATTGGCCTTTGAAGAATACCATGACCTCTAGGATGTTTCTAGGGAATTTGAGAAGAGAAATTTTCAGGGGTTGGCCTATCATGAAGGACAAAAGTGGTGTGAGGAAGAGAGGGAGGTGGTGGCCTTTTATAAGGGAGGAGAGGGGCTCCATTGGAAAAACTAAAAATATTATTTTTTTATAAAGCCATACTCGGTTCTAAATAGCTCAAAATTGATTTATTTTGAAGATAAGGTGGAGATGGGTCGAAATCATATCATCCAATAGAATTTGGACAAGTTTAGTTTACTATTTTAACATTATTATTTAGATTTAACTTTAAGTTAGATAATTTTACTTTTACCGTGTCTTTTTGTGTTCTTACACTATAAGGTCAATAAACTTAATATAAAAATCCAAACGAACCCCAATTTGTTTATTATTAATATATATAACCTTATCTAAGTCATTTGGCCGAACCATATATTTTTAGGTATAAAATAACAATTAATAATATAATATTTGTTTTAAAAAACTATTTTATGTCAATTTTGACACTATTTAGTAATTGATTTTTGTGAAAATCATAAAAAAATTATTAGTTCGAAAAAAGTTACTTAAATCAATAATAACATGTAATATTAACCTATAAAATTAGTGGAATTCCTAAAAAGTCTCAAATTACATTTATTTGGGTATTTATAACATCAATTATGTCAATTGTTCATTAATAAGATAATTACTGCATCATCATTGTCTCATAAATAAATTAAATTATTTAAAGTCTAAAAATTACAAATAAAATACCATTATGTAGGAAATCTTTTTATCTTTCTAATTAATATTTATAGTCTAATTAATATTATGTATAACCCTATAGTAAAAATTATTTACTTATTAAACTTTGATTTGAACAATTTTAACCCTTCCTTAAATAAATAAATAATAAATGTCCAAATCTAATCCATGTGGGCCTAAATGGTCATCTTTTATTCCTAAGGTTGTTTTTGGTCGAATTACACTTATCCAATAGAATTAGGACATGTTTTAGGGTAATAATAATATCATTTTTACCCTTAACTACCCTATTTACTTTTAATTGTGGTAAAAAAAAGTAAAAAGTTACTATTCACCAAATATTATTTTCATCTCATTGAACCACATTTTAGTCCTTGATATTAACCGTGTCACCCAGATTTTCGAAATTCTACTCACAGAAGCGGTAAAATTATGTTTTATGAATAATTCAGTTTTTTTAACTACCACTTAGTGGTTTCACAATTCATCAAAAAATGAAAGTTTCCAGAAAAATACAAAAAATTAGGCCCAAGATATATTTGATATTATGAATACAAAAATGGTGTTTATTTTACAAAATTGAAAACATATTAGTTAAATTAACTAATTTAAAAATTAATTTCCATCTTCAAAACAAATAGCGTATTTTTAAAAGATATTAAATATCAAAAGATTGACACTTGTTTATGTATGGTTTAAATGTGAAATTACATACAATGAACAACATTGTATTAAATTGTAAAAATATATTCTAAATATAATTTAAAACCACAAAAATTAATAATATATCACTATTAATTATTTCGATTAAAAAATATGTTTTTAATTAAATTTTAGTAATTTTCACTATTCATCAGAAAATGAAAGTTATCCGAAAAGTACCAAAATTTCACCCTAAGCTAATTTCGATATTCCGAATCCAAAAATGAAGTCCATTTTTAAAACTAAAATTTACAAAATTTCAAAAAGTGGTTATTACTATTCATAATAGCTAGTTTTAATAATATTTTAATAGCATATCGTTGTTTAGTGAAACTCGGTATTGCGTACTACACACGCTATTGAGGAATGTCGTGATTGCGTGTAATGCAAGGAAAGTCAAGGATGTGTGTTATACAAGCTCCTTTTGGTGTTGCATACAACACAAGACATTAATGAAATTAAAAAAGAATATTTTTCATAAAATCATGGGGTGTTACATTCTACCCCCCTTAAAATGAATTTCGCCCTCGAAATTCATCGGGGTTATAAATGGTTTACTACTCGAAAGTTTCTTTAATAGAAACCCACATCATAAAAAGGAATACCAAAACTTATCTTTAAAAACTAAAGTATGAAATGTAACAGTTACCCAAATTAACTAATCTCTAGGTTTCCACGTAGGAGAACATATGTGAAAATATGGATATGGAAGAGAAATCTAACTATCATGTTCTGATGGAGAGTGGTAGAGAACATGGCTATGAAATAGCCAACAATCACAAAGACATAGATTTGCGATGATCTAATGTACCATATGATTTATCGGATATAAGAGCACTAGGACAGCATTGTTGGTTTTCAATATCATTTTCCTAAAGTTGAAAATTTTGAATTAGAAGAAATACCTACTTTATTTCGACATAATCGCACCATTGTTCGTGCCTTGAACAATTTACACTTCATCTCTTAAAGAAATGAAGTTGAATTTTCCATGCGTGAAGTGTTAGCAGATCATGTGATAGAATGATGGGTCATTCCGTCTGTCTTAATCAAAAGGTTAGCAATAGTTATATACATAAGTCCATCTATCGTATATCGTTCCAAAATGGACATATACATCATCTATCATACCACATAATAATATAAAACTAGTTTATACTAACCAGGGACTTCATGTAGGTCATTGGTATGCGATAAAGGCCTATCAAACTTCGGTTGTGGGTTCGATTCCCACATCCTTGTCCGACTCGATGGGTTGTCGCTCGTCCTGCAGGTTGTCCTTTTTCTAAAACTACATTACTATAATATCCCATCAATAATATCGAAAAAAAGTTCTATCCTTAAACAATACTAACTTATGTCTAACATAATCCATTCCAATCTTTAGGCTTATCCAAAATACTGTTGTCCAATCTCATATTATAGTGAAAACGATTACCAAAGAGTTCATATAACATGCATGTTAATACCATCGTTGATCCACATATATCATGAGATATGTCTTGTTGGTCACATTCCAAACATTTTAAGGCCTTAATCATGTATTCTCTTGAAAAATGAATACCCATTGAATCTTAGTGAAAACATGAGTGCTGTCAAAAGTTAACTCTTTTCACATACCAAAACCTCAAACCATGATATAAATATTTCCTTATATCTGTCATGAGCTCATGAATACTGGCAAATATTTCATTTTCTCCTTATCCCTTCATTATGCGCATATCATCTTTTTTCCAAAAATATCTCAATCAATTTCGATGGTTACAGGTACAATAAAATTATTGAAAACCACAATATACCAATACATAAGTATTCCAATATTCCACGATACTATATACAACATTATTCTGGAATCCCATTACATAAACACTTAATCATTCCACCACATCGTTGTCATATTCAACATTGCCAATAGTGGTCGCATGTGACTTCCCTTTGTCATTTGCCTTATGTGGTTGCTCATTTCGATCATCACTAACCCTTGGATAAGGGCATTTATTAGCATAATGACCAATTTCCTTGCACTTGAAGCAATGAAGTGTTGGTGGTGCGTTCTCTATAGAATTTTCATTATTCACATCATTAGAAACTCTTTTTCCATTACATCAACACTCAGCTACTCGATGACCTTCTTTTCCACACTTAAAAACATTTTCTAGTCCCTTTAAGACAATCTCAACCATGCTTCTTTCCACACTTTGAACATAAGGAAACATTCATCTTCTTTTCACCATTATTCTGAGATTTCTCCTTGAACTCCATCTTTCGTTTCTTGTCAAAACTATGAGATGGATAAGTAACACCAACATCCATTTATTCCTTGATATCACAACACACAATTTCTTCATAGCTACTGAAGTCTCTTATAGCTAATGCCCTTCGAAGATTTGGTTTTAAGCCACTGAAGAATCGATCAACTTTACTTTCAGGTTGGATGATAATGCCAGATGCATACCTTGCAAGCCTTGTAAAATTCACTTCCTATATACCAACAGATTCATCATCTTTTTTGCTTTAGTTCAAGAAACTCATTCTCCATTTTTGTTCTAAGAATATGAGGGAAGTACTTATTGAAAAATAAGTTCTTGAACTCATCCCATTCCATGGTCTCAATTTCATCTCTTGGCCTCGTATTCTTGATAAGATTCCACCATTGATCAGCTTCACCTTCCAAACGATATACTTCTAACATGACTTTATCATGTTCAGAAAATTGAAGAACTGAAAATATCTTTTCAGTGGTACTGATTCATTGTTTAGCAACAAGTGGATCAGAAGACCCACTGAAAGAAGGTGGACGTTGCCTCATGAAGGACTCAATAGAATATTGTTCCCTTTTCTGCTCATTTGGATGTCCAGAATGATTCATAGCTTGTGTAAGTATAGCAATAAGATTTTTCACTCCATCTCCCATAACATTTGTTTGTTCAGGAGGACAATCATTGCATTTTCCATTGCATTGATCAACACAGTTCCTTCGGGTTCCAGCGATCGTCTAAAATCCAAAAAGAATAGTGTGAGAGGAAAAAATCATGCTAGGGAAAACAACATAATAAAGGGGTATTACATTCAATATCTATCATCTTAGTTTTAATTCTATGATGGTTACCGTAATTATATGACTATAACCTATACTTATACTTATCCTTAGGGACATCCCTAGACATACCATAGAAATATCTCTAGGGATATCACTAAAGTTTTCGCATCCTAGTTTCCAAAGGTTAATTAATCCTTTCCTCTGATACCAACTGTAGATACCCAAAGCTTAACGTACATGGACATTACATTACTTTTGCAGAATACTTATTACATAACAAAAACACACACACAAGGACCGTAATAGTTTAGTGTCTTTGGAAACTCGGAATATAAACTTCTAATTGTGGGGAAAGATCATCAACATCTCCCATAAGGATCTTCTTTCTTTACCTAAAACCTTTCTTTATATCATGGGGAAAAGAAAACATAAAAGGGTGAGCTCAAATTCTCAATAAGGGTAAAAGAAATATATATCAATCACATCATATTCATAAGAACATAACATTTTGGAAATCTTAACCTGCAAAAGAGATAATAATATCATAACATGGGATAAATCATAGTAGTGAAATGTAATCCCAATAATAATAACATAAAACATTAAACTTTGTGGAATACCCACATAATCATAGAGAATCATTTCTTATTAGTCAAGACTCATTGCCAAGACTATCTTAGTGGACAAAGTCCATTTTTGAACCGAGTTCACTCCTCGTTTCAGTCCTGTTTCACTGAACCGGTTTAACCTTCCATTCCAGCCATGTCTATCTCATGAGATATAAAATCTTTACCCAATTCATTGGAGGTATATATTGGTCCCACCCATCTCATAATGATACCATTCTTATGTGTGCCACAAAATCATAAATCGTACATCATTGCATAATCCATGTAATAAAAATGGGATTCTTAAACAACATGAGATCATAAAACAATTCATATAAGATAATGGAATTTATAAAAATAATTCCATCACAACATAATCAAATCAATTTAAAAATAGTGATAGAGAAAGAACCATATATTATCTTAGAGGGAAAATAATTTTGATAAAACACTTGAACTCCATTCTTGAGAAAAATATCCTTTCTACTTCAAAAACATTTTCCTTTCTTAACATGTCATAAAATTTTAAACTAAAAGAAGTTGATTAAAAATAAACTCAAAAACTTGTAAAGGAATATTCTTGGAAATAATGTTTTAAAAATCCATTCACTCCGTATATGTTAAAAAAACATTCTTCTCGTACTTTTGTTGGAAAAGAAAAAAAGTGCCTCGTACGAAAAATGACAAAATATTCCTTTCATATCTTTTACTAAAAACTCACAGAAGGGTAAAATTGGATATAAACTATTGTATAAGGGTATAAATATTAGATATTGAGGAAACATTGATGTGGATGATAAAATACACCCCAATATATACCAAAGTATAAACAATCTCAGATAAAAATGAGATTGTGATATTCTCCCTTACCCTAGGTCTGATTTGCTTCGTAAGTGTTTGAACCTCCTGTATAATGATTTAAATATTGTCATTGAATTATTCCAGAGTCATACTCATTTTTATTATATCATATATGGTTCATTTATGAATTTATATTACCCGTTATTTTGTAAATTCCATGTTATAGAGCGTTTTGGGTAAAATCGTTTCATTTGTCGTCCGTATTTTCACTTGTAATTATTCATATGATTACTTAGATCATGATTAATTAATTCCAGAATATAAAACATGATTTATATATAATATATATTCAGAATATACATATATATAACATATCAGTAAATGGAAATAAATACACCGTTCATGGAGACGGTAGGCCGTACATATGCATGAACGCTGTTTTTGTTTCCTTATTGAGTTGAATGGAATTAAGTAGATAACATAAATATATGTACAAATAAATCAAGTATAATTATTATGTCATATATTTCATGATTACTTATTATATATTATTTATAATCATTCATGAATTGTTAACGTGGAGAATGAATCTCATCGCGTCGTGGAGACGGTAGTCCGTACGTACGCACGGGCGATGATATCATTCTCATGATCGTGGAATTGTATTGGAGTGTATGTATACTAGTTCAGAATCAATATCACTTTACAATAATCATATATAGTCATTATGTACACCATTATATCCATCCATGTAAGGTGGTGGTGGAAAATAGATTACACCACGGCGTGGAGACGGTATTTTGTACGTACGCACGCACGGTGATTTCGTTTTCCGTAGGATGGATAGATTGTGAAATTTGGTTGTTTCATACTTATAATAAAATATTAGTATATGAGTGATACTGATGTTATTAATTCATAATGAAACAACCTAATAAGATGATGTGGAAGAAGAAATAAAGTTGAAAGAATCGGTAACGGACATTACCTCTTCTTTGAAGAGCCTCTTTGAGACCTCCTCTTAGGGCACTAAAATTGGTCTTTGAAGAAGGCCCGGACCTCTAAGATGTTTCTATGGAAGTGGAGAAGATCATTTTTCAGGTATTGGACGAGCATTAAGGCTCAAAGTGGTGTGAGGAAGATAGGGAGGAGGTGCCCTTTTATAATGGAGGAGATGGGTTCTTTTGAAAAAACTAAAAATATTATTTTATTATAAAGAAATATTCGTTTTTAAATAGCTCCAAATTGATTTATTTTGAAGCTAAGATGGATATGGGTCGAAATAATCTCATCCAATAGAATTTGGACAAGTTTAGTTTACTATTTTAACCTTATCATTTAGATTTAACTTTAAGTTAGTTAATTTTACTTTTACCGTGTCTTTTGTGTTCTTACACTATAAGGTTAATAAACATACTATAAAAATCCAAACGAACCCCAAGTTCATTATTATTAATATATATAACCTTATCTAAGTCATGTTTCCGAACCTTAGATTTTTAAGAATAAAATTACAATTAATAATATAATATTTGTTTTAAAAAACTATTTTATGTCAATTTTGACACTATTTAGTAATTGAATTTTGTGAAAATCATAATAGAATGATTTGTTCTAAAAAAGTTACATAAATCAATAATAACATGTCATTTTTACCTATAAAATTATCTTAATTCCTAAAAAGTCTCAAATTACCTTTATATGGGTATTTATAATATCAATTATGTCAATATTTCATTAATAAGATAATTATTGCATCATCATTGTGTCATAGATAAATTAAATTATTTAAAGTCTAAAAATTAAAAATAAAATACCATTATCTAGGAAATCATTTTATCTTTATAATTAATATTTATAGTCGAATTTAGATTATGTATAACCCTATATTAAAAGTTATCTACTTATTAAACTTTGATTTTAACTATTTTAACCCTTCTTTAAATAAATTAATAATAAATGTCCTCATCTAATCCAGGTGGGCCTAAATGGTCATATTATATTCCTAAGGTTGTTTTTGGTCGAATTAAACTTATCCAATAGAATTAGGACATGTTTTAGGGTAATAATAATATCATTTGTACCCTTAACTACCCTATTTACTTTTAACCGTGGTAAAAAAAAGTGAAAAGTTACTATTCGCCAAATATTATTTTCAACGCATTGAACCACATTTTAGTACTTGATATTTACCTTGTGTCTCGGATTTTCGAAATTCTACTCACAGAAGTGGTAAAATTATGTTTTATAAAAAATTCAGTTTTTTTAACTACCACATAGTGGTTTCACTATTCATAAAAAAAATGAATGTTTCTAGAAAAATACCAAAAATTTGTCCTATGTTATATTTGATATTATGAATTCAAAAATGATGTTTATTTTACCAAATTAAAAACATATCAGTTTCATTAACTAATTTAAAAATTAATTCTCGTCATCAATACAAATACCGTGTTTTTAAAAGATAATAAATATCAAAATATTGACACTTGTTTATGTCTGGTTTAAATGTGAAATTATATCCAATGAACAACATTGTATTAAATTGTAAAAATATATTCTAAATATAGATTAAAACCACTCAAATTAATAATTTATCACTATTAATTATTTCGATTAAAAAGGTTGTTTTTAATTAAAATTTAGTAATTTTCATTATTCATCAGAAAATGAATGTTATCCGAAAAGTACCAAAATTTAACCCTAAGATAATTCTGATATTCCGAATCCAAAAATGAAGTCCATTTTGAAAAATAAAATTTAAAAAATTTCAAAAAGTGGTTATTACTATTTATAACAGGTAGTTTTAATAATATTTTAATAGCATATCGTTTGTTAGTGAAACTCGGTATTGCGTACTACACACGCTATCGAGGAAAATCGTGATTGCGTGTAATGAAAGGCAAGTAAAGGATGCATGTTGTACAAGCTCCTTTTGGTGCAGCGTAAAACACAAGACATTAATGAAATTAAAAAATAATATTTTTCATAAAATCTCGGAATGTTACATTCTACCCCCCTTAAAATGAATTTCACCCTCGAAATTCGTCAGGGTTATAAATGGTTTACTACTCGAAAGATTCTTTAATAGAAACCCACATCGTAAAAAGGAATACCAAAACTTATCTTTAAAAACTAATGTATGAAACATAACGATTACCCAAATTAACTAATCACTCGGTTTCCACTTAGGAGAACATAGGTGAAAATATGGTTATGGAAGAGAAATCTAACTGTCATGTTCTGATGGAGAGTAGTAGAGAACATGGATATGAAATATCCAACAATCACAAAGCCATAGATTTGCGATGATCTAAGGTACCATATGATTCATCGGATATAGGAGCACTAGGACAACATTTTTGGTTTGCAATATCATTTTCCTAATGTTGAAAATTTTGAATTAGAAGAAATACATAATTTATTTCGACATAATCTCACTGTTGTTCGTGCCTTGACCAAATTACACTTCATCTCTTAAAGAAATGAAGTTGAATTTTTCATTCGTGAAGTGTTAGCAGTTCATCTGATAGAATGATGGGTCATTCTGTATGTCTTAATCAAAAGGTTAGCAATAGTTATAAACATAAGTCCATCTATTGTATATCGTTCCAAAATGGAAATATACTTCATCTATCATACCACTTAATAAAATAAAACTAGTTTATACTAACCAGGGACTTCCTGTAGGCCATTGGTAGGCGATAAAGTCCTGTCGCACTTTGGTTGTGGGTTCGATTCCCACAGCCTTGTCCGACGCGATGGGTTGTCGCTCATCCTGCATGTTGTCCTTTTTCTAAAACTATATTACTATAACATCCCATCAATAATATCGAAAAAAGTTCTATCCTTAAACAATACTAACTTATGTCCAACATAATCCTTTCCAATCATTAGGCTTATCCAAAATACTGTTGTCCAATCTCATATTATAGTGAAAACGATTACCAAAGATTTGATATAACAAGCATGTTAATACCATCGTTGATCCCCATATGTCATGAGATATGTCTTGTTGGTCACATTACAATCATTCGAAGGCCTTAATCATGTATTCTCTTGAAAAATGAATACCCATTGAATCTTAGTGAAAACATGAGTGCTATCAAAAGTTAACTCTTTCCACATACCAAAACCTCAAACCATGATATAACTATTTCCTTATATCAGTCATGATCTCATGAATACTGTCAAACATTTTATTTTCTATTTATCCCTTCATTATGTGCATATCATTTTTTTCCAAAAATATCTCAATCAATTTCCATGGTTACCGATACCATAAAATTATTGAAAACCACAATAGACCAATACATAAATATTCCAATATTCCACGATACTATATACAACATTATTTTGGAATCCCATTACATAAACACTTAATCATTCCACCACATCGTTGTCATATTCAACATTTCCAATAGTGATCGCATGTGAATTCCCTTGGTCATTTGCCTTAAGTGGTTGCACATGTTGATCATCACTAACCATTGGATTAGGGCATTTATTAGCATAATCCCCCATTTCATTGCATTTGAAGCATTGAAGTGTTGGAGGTGCGTTCTCTACAGTATTTTCACTATTCACATCATTAGAAACCCTTTTTCCATTACTTAGACACTCAGCTACTCGATGACCTTCTTTTCTACACAAAAGTCATTTTCTAGTCCCTTTAAGACAATCTCCACCATGCTTCTTTCCACACTTTGAGCATAAGGAAACATTAATATTATTTTGACCATTATTCTGAGATTTCTCCTTGAACTCCATATTTCGTTTCTTTTCAAAACAATGAGATGGATAAGTAACAACAACTTCCATTTCTACCTTGATAGCACAACGCACAATTTCTTCATAGCTACTGAAGTCTCTTATATCTAATGCCCTTCGAAGATTTGGTTTTAATCCACTGAAGAATTGATCAACTTTACTTTCAGGTTGGATGATAAATCCAGATGCATACCTTGCAAGCCTTGTAAAATTCGCTTCGTATATACCAACAGATTCATCATCCTTTTGCTTTAGTTAAAGAAACTCCTTCTCCATATTTGTTCGAAGAATACGAGGGAATTACTTATTGAAAAATAAGTTCTTGAACTCGTCCCATTCCATGGTCTCAATTTCATCTCTTGGCCTCGTATTCTTGATAAGATTCCATCATTGATCAACGTCACCTTCCAAACGATATACTTCTAAGATGACATTATCATGTTTAGAACATTAAAGAACTGAAAATATCTTTTCAGTGGTACTGATCCATTGTTCAGCAACAAGTGGATCAGAAGACCCACTGAAAGAAGGTGGGCGTTGCCTCATGAAGGACTTAATAGAATATTGTTCACTTTTTTGCTCATTTGGAAGTCCAGAATGATTCATAGCTTGTGTAAGTATAACAATAAGATTTTGCACTCCATCTCCTATAACATTTGTTTGTTCAGGAGGACAATCATTGCATTGTCCATTGCATTGATCAACATGGTTCCTTCGGGTTCCAACCATCGTCTAAAACCCAAAAAGAATACTGTGAGAGGAAACAATCATGCTAGGGAAAACAACATAATAAAGGTGGAGTAGCTTCAATATCTATCATCTTAGGTTCAATTCTAAGATAGTTACTGTAATTCTAGGACTATAACCTATACTTATACTTAACCTTAGGGACATCCATAGACATACATTAGAAATATCTCTAGGGATCTCACTAAAGTTTTCGCATCCTTGTTTCCAAAGGTAAACTAATCCTTTCCTCTGATACCAACTGTAGAGACCCAAAGCTTAACGTACATGTACATTACATTACTTTTGTGGAATACTTAGTACATAACAAAAAAAAACACACACAAGGACCGTAATAGTTTAGTGTCTTTGGAAACTCGGAATATAATCTTCTAATCGTGGTGAAAGATCATCAACATCTCCCATAAAGATCTACTTTTTTTTACCTAAAACCTTTATTTTATATCCAGGGGAAAAGAAAACATAAAAGGGTGATCTCAAATTCTCAGTAAGGGTAAACAAAATAAATATCAATCACATCATATTTATAAGAACACAACATTTTAGAAATCATAACCTGCAAAAGAGATCATAATATCATAACATGGGATAAATCATAGTACTGAAATGTAATACCAATAATCATAACATAAAACATGAAAATTGTGGCATAGACACATAATCATAGATAATCATTTATTATTATTAAAGACTCATTCCCAAGACTATCTTAGTGGACAAAGTCCATTTCTGAACCGAGTTCACTCTTCGTTTCAGTCCTGTTTCACTGAACTGGTTTAACCTGTCATTCCAGCCATGTCTATCTCATGAGATATAAAATATTTACCCAATTCATTTGAAGGAGATATAGGTCCCACCCATCTCATAATGACACCATTCTTATGTGTGCCACAAAATCATAAATCAAACATCATTGCATAACCCATGTAATAAAAATGGGATTCTTAAACAACATGACATCATAATACAATTCATATAAGGTAAACGAATTCATAAAAATAATTCCATCACAACATAATCAAATCAATATAATAATAGGGATAGAAGCAGAACCCTATATTATCTTAGATGGAAAATAATTTTGATAAAACACTTAAACTCCATTCTTGAGGAAAATTTCCTTTATACTTCAAAAACATTTTAATTTCTTTACATGTCATACAATTTTAAACTAGAAGAAGTTGATTAAAATTAAACATGAAAACTTGTAAAGGATTCTTCTTGGAAATAATGTTTTAAAAATCCATTCACGCCGTATAAGTTAAAAAAAACATTCTTCTCGTACTTTTGTCGGAAAAGTCAAAAAGTGGCTCGTACGAAAAATGAAAAAAGATACCTTTCATATCTTTTACTAAAAACTCACCGAAGGGTAAAATTGGATATAAAATATTTTATAAGGATATAAATATTACATATTGAGGAAACATGGATGTGGATGATAAAATACACCCCAGTAAATACCAAAGTATAAACAATCTCGGATAAAAATGAGATTGTGATATTTTCCCTTACCTTAGGTCCGATTTGCTTTGTAAGTGTCCGAACCTCCTGTATAATGATTTAAATAATGTCATTGATTTATTCCAGAATCATAAATATTGTTATGATATCATATATGGTTCACTTATGACTTTATATTAACCGTTCTTTTGTAAATTCCATGTTAAAGAGCGTTTTGGGTAAAATCGTTTCATTTCTCGTCCGTGTTTTGACTTGTAATTATTCATATGATTACATAGATCATGATTACATAATTACAGAATATAAAACATGATTTATATATAATATATATTCAGAATATACACATATATATAATAGATCAGTAAATGGAAAGAAATACACCATTCATGGAGACGTTAGGCCGTACGTACGCATGAACGCTATTTTCATTTCCTTATTGAGTTGAATGGAATTAAGTAGATGAGAAACATATATATAAACATAAATCTAGTATTATTATTATGTAATATATTTCATTATTACTTATTATATATACTTTATAATCATTTAAGAATGGTTAATATGGAGAATGAATCTCATCGCGTCGTGGAGACGGTAGTCCGTACGTACGTAAGAGCGATTATATCGTTCTCATGATCGTGGAATTGTATTGGAGTGTATGTATACTAGTTCAGAATCAATATCAATTTACAATAATAATATATAGTTAATATTTACACCATTATACCCATCCAAGTAAGGTGGTGGTGGAAAATAGATTACACCACGACGTGGAGACGGTATTCCGTACGTACGCACGCGACGTGATTTCGTTTTCCGTAGGATGGATAGATGGTTAAATAGGGATATTTCATACATATAATAATATATCAGTATATTAGTGATACTGATGTTATTACTTCATAATGAAAAAACCTACTAAGAATAAGTTGAAGAATAAATAAAGTTGAAAAAATCGGTAACAGACATTACCTCTTCTTTGAAGCACCTATTTGATACCTCCTCTTATAGCACTAAAATTTGTCTTTGAAGAAGACCAGGACCTATAGGATGTTTCTAGAGAAGTGAAGAAGAGCATTTGGCAGGGGTGGGCAGAGCATGAAGGCTCCATGTGGTGTGAGTAAGAGAGGGAGGAGGTGCCCTTTTATAAGGGAGGAGAGGTGCTCCTTTGGAAAAACTAAAAATATTATTTTATTATAAAGCCATATTCGGTTGTAAATAGCTCCAAATTGATTTATTTTGAAGCTAAGGTGGATATGGGTCGAAATAATCTAATCCAATAGAATTTGGACAAGTTTAGTTTACTATTTTAACCTTATCATTAATATTTAACTTTATGTTAGATAATTTTACTGTTACCGTGTCTTTTTGTTTTCTTACACTATAACGTTAATGAACATACTATAAAAAGCCAAACAAACCCCAAGTTGTTTATTATTAATATATATAACCACATCTAAGTCATTTGGCCGCCCAATAGATTTTTAAGAATAAAATTAAAATTAATAATATACTATTTGTTTTAAAAAACTATTTTATGTCAATTTTGACACTATTTAGAAATTGATTTTTGTGAAAATCATAATATAATGATTAGTTAGAAAAAAGTTACTTAAATCAATACTAACATGTCATATTAACCTAGAAAAATTATTTTAATTCATAAAAAGACTCAAATTACATTTATTTGGGTATTTATATCATCAATTATGTCAATCTTTCATTAATAAGATAATTACTGCATCATCGTTGTGTCATAAATAAATTAAATTATAAAATTCTAAAAATTACAAATAAAATTCCATTATGTAAGAAAGCTTTTTATATTTCTAATTAATATTTATAGTCAAATTTATCCTATGTATAACCCTATAGTAAAAATTATCTACTTATTAAACTTTGATTTTAACTATTTTAACCCATCTTTAAATAAATTAATAATAAATGTCCTAATCTAATCCAAGTGGCCCTAAATGGTCATAATTTATTCCTATGGTTGTTTTTGGTAGAATTAAACTTATCCAATAGAATTAGGAAATGTGTTAGGGTAATAATAATATCATTTTTACCATTAACTACCCTATTTACTTTTAACCGTGGTAAAAAAAGTAAAAAGTTACTATTCGCCAAAAATTATTTTCATCTCATTGAACCACATTTTAGTCTTTGATATTAACCCTGTCTCTCGGAGTTTCGAAATTATACTCACAGAAGTGGTAAAATTATGTTTTATGAAAAATTCAGTTTTTTTTAACTACCACTTAGTGGTTTCACTATTCATCAAAAAATGAAAGTTTCCAGAAAAATACCAAAAATTAGGCCTAAGCTATATTTGATATTATGAATTCAAAAATGATGTTTATTTTACCAAATTCAAAACATATCAGTTATATTAACTAATTTAAAAATTAATTCCCTTCATCAAAACAAATTGCGTGTTTTTAAAAGATAATAACTATCAAAAGATTGACACTTGTTTATGTCTGGTTTAAATGTGAAATTAATTCCAATGAAAAAAATTGTATTAAATTATAAAAATATATTCTAAATATACTTTAAAACCACTCAAATCAATAATTTATCACTATTAATTATTTCTATTAAAAAGGTTGTTTTTTAAAAAAAATTAGTAATTTTCACTATTCATCAGAAAATGAAACTTATCCGAAAAGTGCCAAAATTTCACCCTAAGCTAATTTCGATATTGCGAATCCATAAATGAAGTCCATTTTGAAAAATAAAATTTAAAAAATTTCAAATAGTGGTTATTACTATTCATAACGGCTAGTTTTAATAATATTTTAATAGCACATCGTTGTTTAGTGAAACTCAGTATTGCGTACAACACACACTATCGAGGAAAGTCGCGATTGCGTGTAATGCAAGGAAAGTCAAGGATTCCTGTTGTACAAGCTCTTTTTGGTGTAGCGTACAAAACAAGACATTAATGAAATTAAAAAATAATATTTTTCATAAAATCTTGGGGTGTTATAGGGACCACCTCTAACTCTGTGCCCACTCTAGCACACCAGCCAATGTACAACTCATGCTTAGAAGTGATGGTCGTGCACCCTCACCATTGGGGAAATTAAACCGTTGCATACACAAAAATATTAAATCATATAAATACAAAAACTAATATATTTCATTAAATACAACAAATTTTTTACCCATATCTCTATCCATGCTTTCTCCTTGAATTCATTTGGCAGCTGTCTCATTGAGAGGGGGCTGACAGGAATGATTTCAGAGTATTTGGTAAGCGTCTCCAAAAAACTCTAACATCGCTACCATGATTTTTCAATCATCAGATTATCTTCATTGTAGTCCACCAACAACTGCGTGTGGCAGTTCTACACCGAACGCATGTGTGTATTCCCCCACCCCTACCTCCTATAAGAAGATGTATTTATTATGAAATAAAATCATATATTTAATCAATACATGTTAAAATAAAAATAATTATTGGTGTAACAATTTTTTATCGTTGTATAAGTATACCTATGGTAGTCTGATCAATGGGCACCGATAGATCCACAAAAACTGAAGGAACACCCTGTACAGATGGAGTGGGTCTTAATGTAGGCTTTACAGGGACATACTCTGGTGGAGCAGTAGTCAAAAAAGATGGAATATAAAATCCCGGAGTGAAGGAATTAGAAGTAAAAGAATATGACAAGGATGGCTGGCTAAATGCTGGATGGGGAGTGGGAATCATCATCAGATATAGTATAGATGGATGAGGAGGCTCAGATGTAAAGGGTGGTGAAAACATGGGAGGTCTAAATATCTTCTGTGCCCCTAATGACACACTGGGATCAGAATGTGGGATGGATGGTATGTCAGTGGGAGGGGCAGGGTCTAATTGGGTACGCCAACTAGATCGTCTAGCTCCCATACCACCCCCCCGTACGAACACCCTGAGTACTGGGACCACTACTTGGCTGATCATCAAATAATTGTCTCCTAATCGATGGATCCTGAAAAAAAAATGTCAATTTTTTTTAATTGTATGAAATTATATATTATTTAAATAAATATATTTGAAATAAAATACTCACTACAAGCACTAGTGGTGGAGTGCCCAGCTCATCCATGCGACGACTATTTTCCATAATCTATTTTCGTTGCCTCTCTTCAATTGGTTTCATTTTCCTGCATTTGAAAATAAATATGGAAGTAAATAAGAAAGGGTAACTAATTAGTAACCCAAAAAACAAAATAAATGAGATGTAATAGAAGGATTCATAGATAATTTAACAAACCATTGTTTTAGGTGAGCTTGAAAAAATATATAATGAAGTCAATAAATTGTACATGTTGTAATAAAGAAATTTAATTTTTAGTAGGATGATTATTTACTAAGTGTCATAAGTCTATTAAAATCATTGAACATTGATTCTACCATATTCATAAGGGGTGAAGCAGTTGTAAAAATTAAGGAAAATTTTAATTTCTTTAGCTCAAGTAGATGATGCAGGTTTCAATACATTTTTTGAAAAATAATACAAACCATCATGTTCATTAACTAGTAAAGTGTTTAAGAGTGGTCTTAGAGTCATAAAAATATTATACAAATCATAGTTGAAGAATTAAAATGTTCACCATGTAATAAATGTTGGTTTCGTAGGTTGAAATACAGCTAAATTCCAAATTACAAAATGCAACTCATATAAAAATTCCAACCAACATACATTGAAAACGCACATAACGGTCAAATAGGATACAACATATTTGTAATCAAAATTAAATAAATTTGAATATTACCAACCTTGACAACACAACTCGAGGTAAACCAAAAGAATTGAGAAAATGTATGGATGATTCTATATATTTTCCACCACAACTTCAGGTTCACAATCAACTCGGACTATTGAGCTATTAGAGTCATCAAAAGAAATAAATGGATTGGTTCCCATGGCAGTAGGGACAATGTCAATTCAATCATCAACATAATCAAAAATATTTCTTAGAATTACTTCAACTATGACACAAAATTCAGGTCAATGTTGGTCTTTGACATAAAAAACAAGTTTAGAAATTGATGAAAATACATATGGTTATTCGGTAGAAAGAGTGTGAGTCATATTAATTACTCGAAATCCACAATCATTAATAAATGTTCCATGTCTCGTCATCAAATCAAACCAATTTCATTTTATCATTGTGACTTGTCCATGAGAGTAATAATCCAATATTATTATATTTTCAATGAGTACATAATAACCGACATTTTCAAATCGTGGTCTAATATCTAATCCACTAACAAAACAATCTGTTGTGGTAGTATCCATAACACTATCATGTTGTGTTCTCATGTTCTTTTCTCGTACAGTGGCAATAAATTTTTACCCATTTATAACAATTGATTTACAGTCACGAACCATGGTATTATGACCAAAAGTCAAAGTACTTATTTCCCCAGAGACAGAGTCAGTATGAAAACTCAATACCTTCAATATAAATGAATACTATACTTAATTAAATATTGATTTAATAATTTTAAAGAGTAATATATTTACCTTTAATTTTAACCAAGATGAAAACTATTTACTATGAAATGTCTCCCTCCTTCTCAAAGATAATGAATGATGCTTTCTATTTGTCATTGTTTTATTTTCCCTTTAGATAAATAATATTAATAAATTAATAGATATATATGTAAGAAATACATATTCAATTTAGTTACCTAATGTAGTCATCAAACAAATAATAGTTGAACAAAACTGTTCGATGTTCCATATCCCACTCTTCAAGGATTAATGTATTCAATGTATATGATCTTGGAATCCCTTCTGTTTGAGGAAGTGATGGAAAACTGGGTTCAATTTTCTCATACTGTTCTTATTCATTTCTTATTGGCTTGTTCATTCTTGTAGTAAAATCAGACAAATACATTGACCATAAATCCATACATTCTTGAGGCAAGTAACGATTAATGATAGAACCTTCGGGATGATTCTTGTTTTGGATATAAGACTTTAATGTGTACATATCTCTTTCAGTTGGCACATCCAATGAAAAGAAATAGGTCCTCCGAGAAGTATTTCAGTGGGAATATAGACAGTCAGATGCAACATGCATGTGCAAAATGATGGAGGAAATATTTTCTCCAACTCACACAAAATTAATGGGGCATCTATCTACATTTTTTGCAAGAAATACTTGGAAAACATATTATTACAAAGATATATAAACAAATGGAAGAACTAAATAAAATTCACCCTTACATTTTTGGAAAAAATATGACAGATTTCTATTGGAATCAACTCATGCAGAAGAACATGATAATCATGAGTCTTCAAAGAATATAACTTCAACTCTTTTCTGTTGACCCATTTGGATATGTTGCTTGAATATCCATCAGGAACTCTAATAGTGTCCAATACTTCTAGAATCTGTTGTTTTCATAGGTTTCATCACATAAGAAGCACATGGAACTTGCCATTTATTTTTACTGATATGCACATAATGTAATTCTGGTCGGATGCCCCAATCCACTAAGTCATGCCGAGATCGTAAATCATATTTTTTCTTTCCCTTGGAATTTAGAATCATCGAAAGAAACATTTCACATATATTCTTTTCAATGTGAATTAATTCTAAGCAATGACGTATCAAATTGGTTGACCAATAAGGAAAATCAAAAAAGATACTCCTCTTCCACCAATTGTAACAGGTTTCACGGGAAAAATTCACTCTCTTTCCATATTTCATTTGACTCTTCCCGAATGAAAAACTGAAATCTTTTAATTCATTAAGAACATTAGTTCTGTACATACACTGAGGTGGATCATCTGTCTCTATGTTATTATCAATTCTTCGATGATTATTTCTATTTGGATGGTCCATTGGAAAGAATCGTCAATGTACCATAAAACTGAAACTACAACGATGTTTCAGTCTTTTGGATTGTGTATTCATCATAAAAATAGGACATAATATTTTTCCCTTCGTTCACCATTCAGACATCATTGCTTAAGCTAAAAAATCATTGATCATCCACATAAGCGCATCACGCATCTGAAATATGTCTTTCAAATATGCATCGTATTTGCGCACACCCACATCCCAAAGAATTCTCAACTCATTTATTAAAGGTTTTATGTATACGTCAATATCAATGCTGGGATTATAAGGGCTAGATATGACTATACTCATGAAAGTGAAAGGTTTTGTAATACACAACCGTGGGGGAAGATTATAAATGTGTATAAAAACTGGCTATGTGTTGTGAAAAGTAAGAATCTACCTAAAAGGATTAAAACCGTGACATGAAAGAGCCAAACTCACATTACGCATGTCAGCTGAAAAATCAAGATATCGAGCATCAAATCTCTACCATTGAAAATCCATCTGCCGGGTGAACCAACTCATCATTAGTCTTCTTTCTCTCGGTATCATGACATCTCATTTTTATTGATATTTCATCAGACATAAAAAGATTATAGATTTTGGGGATCAATGGAAAGTCCCACATTACTTTCTATGGCACGCGGGATGGTGTTCCATCAGATTTTGATGTCCAATGGGATGTGCCACATTTTATACAATCATTTCATTCAGCGGATTTCTCCTAGAATAAACTGCAATCTTTCGGGCAAGCATGACTTTTGTTTCTTGAAAATCGAAGTTCCTCAACTAACATCCATGCCATATTGTGGTTTGAAGGAATAACTGCATTATTTGGAAGTAAATCCTTCAAGAAGGTAAGAATGTAATTTATTACTGTATTAGAAATTCCATACATAGTTTTCTCATGAAACGATTAGATTATAAATTCAAGATTATTCATTTTATCGCATTGTCGATATACTAGAGTCGTGGTAGTATCATTCAATTTTTTCACACTGTAAATATCATCATTTTCATTAGATGCATCATCTTTCCTCACATCAAAGTATTATTGAGTTGAAATCCTTTTTTTCATGATGACAAATAAATAGAAACTAGTCATCTAATATATTCTCCAGTCCAATCCTTTCATTTGGATCATAAGTAATTTGAGATTTCATTTTCTCCCCATTCTGATACCACACATAGTATTTTGCTTGAAACCCATATTTGTTTATGTGGTAGCTGACTTTTTCATGGCCCAACTATGGTCTACCAACAAAATTGTAACATGGGAAGTGTATGCGACAACTATTTGAAGCATTGTGAAATGAAAAATCTAAAAAGCTCTCCAAGTTGTTTTGAAAATTGCTTCAGATCTGATCGGTTTCATACATCCAAATTCTACAAATTCTATAAAAATAATTGTTGTAAGGCATTTCATCATAAGCAATTCAATAAGATTGAAGTTTAATCAAAAATCTATTTAAGGAATAATGATAGTGATATTTTTAAATAGTGAAATTAATGGAGAATGGTTGAGAATAGAAGGATATCCTTATATCTAGCTCTTGGGGTGGGGGATGTCCAAGGGGGTGGGGTGGTGTCTAGGGGGCTATCCAAGGAGGTGGGAGGGATATCTAGGGGGTGGGGTGGTGTCCATGGAGGGCTGTCCAAGGGGGTGGGGTGTCCAGGGGGTGAGGTGGTGTCTGGGGGGGGGGGGTTGTCCTAGGGGGTGGGGCTGTCCGGGGGGGGGTGTCCGGGTGTGGGGGAGTCCAGGGGGGCTGTCCAAGAGGGTGAGAGGGTTGTCCAGGGGGTGGGGTGGTGCCCAGGGGGTTATCTGGGGGTTGGGGTTGTCGAGGGGGTTGTGAGGTGTGGTGTCTAGGGGGGCTGTCTAGGGCGGATGGGGGCTGTTCAAGGGGGTGGGGGTGTCCAGGGGGTGGGGGTGTCCAGGGGGTGGGGTGGTGTCCAGGGGGTTGTCCATTGGGGGGGGGGGGTGGAAAACGCCCCTCCCTCCCTGTGCAGTCCCCACCCCCCTCCTAAGTGAAATTTGTATAAGCAAACCATCATCAATTTTATTATCCCATTCAACCATACCATACCACCAATGGAATACCCTATAACTCAAAAATATGCTAATATTATACACAATCCCATAGAACATAAACAATATATGGCCAATATCATCACCCACCCTCATCCACATCCCATCATAACACCCCTCTAGGTTGTACCCATACCCCATAGGCCACAAGGAAGACACATAAAAATTTCCAACTTACCCAACTCACTCAATAATATAACCCCAAATATTCACTCAGAACAATATCCATTTCAAACACATTCCACATACTACATGAATAAAAATACTAAGGATTTCGCCATATATCTTCTTATGAAGAGGTGTCACTACAAAAAGTCTACCAAATCAAAACCACACTAACACAACATCTTACATTTATCAATAATGAAAGCAAGATAAATAATACAAATCAACAAAACTGGTTATTACATTATACATGAAATTGATGAATCATATTTCTAATACACTATACAAGAAACTCCCCATAAAACTAGATTCATTATAAAACCAATACCTTTCATTATTGAAATAACATAACCCACAAAAAACAGAACCACAATTACTCAACACCTCAAATGGTTTTTACTATCCACATGGCACACTAGAATTCTTTATTCTATAAATGGAAAGGATTACCACTAGAAGGAACTTATACCCAATGCCCGAATCACATTAAATAATATAAAGCTTTAATATCATGATCAACACTTGCATAAGGGTCTTGTGGAAAGGGAACATTATAAGAGAAATATAAATATAGGAAGAAGCAGACCACACAGATCTCATTTAGGAGAAATAAAAATAGTTAAAAAACAAAAATAGATGCACTACATTCCACTTATACATTAGAAGTATAGAAGTAAATAATTACCTGATTGATTTTAGAGAGAGATTCTAGAGATACTTTTGGGTGAAGAGAGATTGTCGGTAGAGCATCGTGAGTGATTAGGTTTATGGATGAAATACCGCGGAGGGATTCTGGATATACTGCTATTTAGGGCGAAAGTGTGTATTTACCAATGGTTTTTAAAAACTGTTGGTATTTATATAGCTTTTTCCAATGGTTTGAGTAAATCATTGGGAAAATATTGTTCTCATCCCATTATCCCAACGGTCTGAAGAAACCATTGGGAAAAATTAATTATACCAACGGCTTATTCAAACCGTTGGTATACAAGTGTTGGAAAAACACAATTTTTTAGCAGTGACATTATTGAGTTCTATGTTAAATTATGTTATATATTTGGGAAACCTATGTCTATCATTAAGGTTTATGTTTATCACAACATGCTCATATAAACCTTGTCACTGGCTAGAGTCGGTATGGTTGATTGGGGAAATAAACTTAATGATCAATGATGGTGTGAGAAAATATCATGTGTCGCCAAGGAACCTGAGCATTGATGGTTGTTTACTTATTTTTTGAAGCTATTTTAAAATGAAAAATTATTTAATTATAAAAAATATACATGAAATATATTATAAAATTGGTTATATTGGGGATGTCGTTGGTGGTGTCCTACAGAGTTGTACTCACACCCTACTCAGGCATCCATAGAACTTGGGTAGCTTATAATAAGTTACTACATAGTCATCAGTGATAGGTTTTGGTAAAAGTATCATCACATGATGTTTTTTATGTCATCCTATGATGGAGTGTAGATGATGGTACCAGAACACACTTGGATCCAATTCAGGGATGAGTTATTGATTATATTTTATTTTGTTCTTTAATTATCACATATAAATAATCATTTCTCAGGGGAACTTTTGTGTCAAATATAGAATAAATCATTGTTACAAAATCTAATATTATATTTATGTTCTTATTTTCCATGTCTGTTCTATGATGTTATTTTATCCTAGGTTATGTGAATTTCTACTATTTCTACCATTGTTCATACTTTGAAATGAATGTATAATATCCTCAGTGTATCTCCTTACTACCTCACCACTAGTTAGTAGTATTTGGTGTATGGGGAGGCACACCTGGAGTGATATATTGACCACTATGCTAGACATTGATTATTGTTATATGGAAGTGGGATGTCATAATGTTTTATAAAACCTATTTTATTTGTTCTTTGTATTTCTATTTTGTAGATAGAATAATATAATGTGTTAGGGATTGGTCGTATGCTTGGTCTCATGAGTTATCAACCCACACATAGAGGAAACCACTTTTTAGTAGGAATATGAAATTTTGTTCATGGATTTTTCTTGTTAGAGGTGTATTTGATATTCACCTAAACTAAGAAACAAGGTTTATGATGGTATCAGTTTATATGATTTATATTCTTAGCCTATTATTTTAAGAGTTTGTTGGTATTCTCACACATAGTTTCAAGAATGTAGGTATTCACATGACATACATAAATCTTAAGATATAGGATTCATATGTTAAGAACATGCTTCTTTTGAATTATATTAGACCATAGTTATATCTATTGTATTTACATTTGTAATTGGTCATGAATAACCATTGATAAAGTGGTATTACTTATTTAATGTTATAGTAGTGTATTTTTTAGTGTTTAAACATATAATTATTTGGTGTCATGTTATAAAGACAATTACTTAAATAATATCAGATGTAATGGCACATATAAATGAATTATAAAATAAGGGTATTAGTTAAATTTTGTTCCCTTAAAAAAACTTTTAAATATTTTCTCTTATAGATAATGAATTAAACCCCATTTGACCATTTCATTTCAAACCTAAAATCCTTTTGATATCAGATAAAAATTAAAATGTCAGTTTTGGAAGAAAGTAAGCACAGATCTTATTAAAATAATCATTTTTTGGGTTTTCTAGTAAGGATAAATACCTTAAAAAAAGAAATAAGGTATGTAAAAGCAATTATTATAAAGTTTATAACTCTTTTATATATGGTTAAACCTCATATATGGGGTCTCAAGACCTTTGTAAGAACTAGATTAAGAGGTCCCTATGAAATGTGATGAGATTATTTTTAAATGATTTGCCTTATTGTCATTTCCTTGGAGTTGGAATGTGTGTTTATGGGGTTATAGTTTTGTTGACCTAGTATTTCTAATGTTATATGTGGAATTTTAGGGAGATGAGGTTATAAAACGTGTATGGATGTGTGGTGTATTTCAATTAGATGATATATATTTCGTGACATTGGTTGAGTTAAGAACTTTAGTGTGATAATATATTATGTTTTGTTGTGTATGGTTATAATCCTTGTGGTCTATGCCTGACCTAAAATTTAGTATGGTAAGTATTCTTTAAACACTTACTTGAGGTCATTTTTCGGAGTTTGGCGCATTAGGTTTTGTTTGTTACTATGAGTAAGGGTAAACCTAAGTAGATGTGTATTATATGGGTTGTGACCTTTAGGTTAGTCTCTAGGTAATTTATTGTTTTTTATGAGGGGGACCCATGTATAGTGTTAACATGGTTCAATAGATTTAGTTATATTATTAAATATTGAATAAATTCTTGTGTATATATAATTGGTTCATTTAGGATCCTATTCATATTTTTTGTTATTTATGGATAAAAATTTAATGTGATAGTGCCTTATATCATAACTTATTTTTAACAGTGTGATTGGTTATATCCCAGACCCTTTCAGTTATGGATGCAATGTTAGTATATGGTGGTATCCTAGGTAAATTATTTTGATCTTCAAATTGATTCATGGGATTATATATGGTCACTTCCCAAGACATGATATGTTTAAGGTTTCATTCATTTTATATAAAGGTATCTTCGATGCATTTGGTTATCTAAAGAAACATGCTAGCAGGAATGTGTGTTTCCATGTGAGGTGCATATTATTTGGATCATTGATTCTAACCTCATTAGATGATGCATAAATTTCTTTTAGTTATTTACAATAGGTCATGTGGCCCTTGAGTTGTGATAAGACCTAGAGGTGTGAAGTTAGGCACCATTGGTTTTCAAATAGAATCGAGTTGGTATGAATAAGAACACTTTGATAATTATTTGTGTAATTTTTCATGTACAGTATCATTGATAATCATGTGGGGTTAGAGATGCATTAGTTATGTGATCGTGATAGTGCCACGATGAGTTTTAACTCATGACGTGTTGGTAGAGATATATATAGAGAAATGATAGGTATTTTTTGGAATGCACCTCTTAATGTGAGGTGACTTGGAAATAGATGGATCTTTGTTGTCTTGGTGGACTAGAGTTTTATAGATGGAATTAAAATATTTTCTCTATGAGAATAAGGAGGAATATTTTTTAATTGATTGGGATGTAGTAAATCAAAAAACAATATGTTGAACCTAACAAGGGCTTCAGGGTATAAGGAATGCAGTGAATGTGGAATAAAAAGAGTATAATTAATTCCATTTTAAATGAACATGGAAAAAATTGTTCTATAAGAGTGGTTTAACATGAATTAAAATGTTGGGGAACATCATGTTAGTAACAGGTGCATGGAACTTATGGTTAGAGGGGTTATCTGCGCATGAAATTGGTTGTTGGGTGATTGTTGGGATTAAGATACTGATTAATGGATGACTAGTGTTTATCTAATATACCATAAAAATTATAGAGGTATGTGTTTATATGATTATTTGTGATGTTTATGCGATAGTTTTAGGATCAATGAAAAATTCAATGATCCTTGTGTTGATGAATCATTATCATGGGAGATATCATGATGCAGTATGATAGAATGTTTGAAAACTAGAGTAATATATCCATGGAATTGAACCAATGTTTAGTTTTAGAATCTAATGTGTGTTTGGGTAATCATAGAATGCGTTTGGAAACCATGAAATCATGATATAGTAATCTAATGTCAAGATAGTGGTTAAAGGTGAGTATTTCTGGATAAATTTTCTTGCATTGGTGAGACTTATTGTCTTGCATTAAAATAAATATAGTTGATGTGAACCCACATTAGATAGTCTTTTTATGTGATGATTTTTTTTGGGTTTAGGTGGGTGTTATTAAGAGGAATTTTGTGATTTTTAATCCCATAGTTGTGGTGGAATTAGAATTCTGATAGGTGTCTTCACATGTAGTTGATGTTTTATAATTTATAGATATGTGTGATGGTTAGGTGATGAAAATAGATGTGTTTATTAAGAGAAACATTATGATAATAAAGATAGGGTTGATACTATATTTTAAGATATAGATTTAAGTGATAATGAGTTGTTTCAAACTAGTGGCATTATCCTCCATGGTGTGGTGTTGGTAATGTGGTAATTTAATGATACCAATAAAAGTGGGGAAATGTGTTTGTTTTTAATGATTAACACCATAGTGAATAATAGAATCATTAGTCCATTTATTCAATCGAGATTATAAGGGAATATATTGGAATGCAATTATTTATTTATTGGTTTTATTTTCTTTTCTTTTTTAGAAGTCAGAGACCCGGATTTGTCATGATAAATTCTTTAGGAGGATCTGTGACATTTCAAAACCTTGCTCAAGGATGAGCAGTTATATGGTGGCGAGTTAGTAAGATACCTACCCTTTATTTAGTCCTATATATGTTCATTTTTTTATACCTCAGGTGTGGCCATGTATGAGTGTGGTTATAGAATTAGGGGTGGTATCCAAAATATATTGGGGGTTTGGGGTTGGAAATTTCATCATTGGGGATAACAGTCTTGAGTGCATAGTGAGCTCACCGTTAGTGAAAATTGCGCTAAACAACTGTGTGGATTTATTTTTATAGATTCATTGTTTTTCTAAACATTCCTTGGGATCTAGGTGACCATTTAATATTTATAGAAAACTATACATGCATTTCACACGTATTTCACATGGTTTGGTAAACCATGTTCACTAACCATGTGAAATGTTGTGTTCCAAATGGTGAGGTCTACATGGATAGTGTACAATTTGGAAAACTATGAAGACAAAATGCATTCCCCTTTGAAAATTGAAAATAAAAAAAACACCTTATGAACACTTCACCCTTAAACCCTATTTTTCCTCCCCATAACCCCTACTCATAACCCCCATTTCAACCTATTCCTCCATGGCGGTTCCCCCTTAATCATGGTGTATTTGGAATCTTGTAGATTTTATTCATTGGATAGAAGTAATTCTATGATTTCACCATCCTAATTTCTTTTTTCATCATGGTTTCTTGTGATATCTCACTATTAATGCCTAACATACCCCTTTTTCATGGGTTTTCTCTGGTTTCTCAATTTCTCTCATCTCATACCTAACCAATTTCTAATATAGGATGAGTAGACTCCTATGAAGCTAAGGTAGACGACCCCTAATCCTAATCAATAAAATTTATGATTTTTTAAGTGCATATGTGGTTTTTTCATGATGAATATCAGGAATTTACCTGTAATTTAATAAAATATATTAAATTTTGATACACCGTAATTAAAACTATTAATTTAGATAGCCTTCATTTTCATTGATGGATTTTATTTAATGGTTAATCCATTTAATAAATTTTCTAAAGTGGTGTTATGCGTTGAATCGTTTATTTTGAAATATAATTTCAAAATCATATATTAATATTAAATGGGTTTAACCTTGAGTTGGGCCTATACTATTGTATTTCTGGTTTTGTAAAAGTATGAGTATTTTGGATTTGATTTAGAATTTATTAATTGGAATGATGTTTTCTCAATGAATCTTTTTGAAATGGATGTAAATAGATGTGTTTTTTAAAATGATTGATTGGTTTCCTTTAAAAATGGTAAATAATAATAAATTGTAAAATAAAAAAGTGTATTTTTATAATGACATGGACTATGGTAATGTGATTTGAGTCTTTTAAAATGTGGAATGAATGGTTTGATGTTTTATTTTATTTTTATAAATTAATATATATATTTTTAATTTAAATTGAAGTGGATATTTGGGTTTCAAATTATATAATTTAATTAAAACTCCCCTTTGTTGGTGAACTTGTTTTATTTATAATGGTAAATCCATAAGAGTATATGTATTTTAGTAAAGGTTCATGTGGATAAGTGAACAACTACTATTTTTTAAGATGGTTGAGTAATGGAATGTTCTTTTGTTAGATAAGCATGTAAAGTGGATTCCTGTGAAGTCATAAATTGTTTTATATTCATTTGATGAGAAAACTCCCTTATGGGTGGGCTGTGTTACTCATTGGATTTTTTTCATGGACTAAGTAAACTATCATAGTTGTGGCCTTTTTTATTTATATGATTATTCTATAGGCTAAGAAAAATATCATAGGGGTGGTTTACATTCTTCATTTTATTATTTTATTGGCTATGAAAAATACCATAGGGGATTTTTATGAGGTGTCACCAAGGCACATGAACATTGATGTATATTTATTTATTTTGTTAGACTTTTTTAATTGTTAAAATTGTTAAATTTTAGAACATATCCTTACAATTTGTTATAATATTGTTTATTTTAAACATGTTGTTGGAGATGGATTATTGAGTTGTACTAACTCCATTCTATGGATAACAAGATAAATAAGTAAACAAGAAGACATAAATATGTGGTTATATGTTTCTAGTTTTGGGAAAGGGCATATCACGTGATATATTTTTTGGTATTCAAGGGAAGGATATATACGATGAAACACTACTAGACTCAGGGCCAGTTGGGGGATGAGTAGTAGGATTAGTTTTGTTGTGTTCTTTATCCTTATATATGATCCCTCACCAAGGAATCGATTGTACCATGTATGAAAAAATTCATTGTTATATCAACAGATATAGTAGTTATTTATTCATTTTCTTTTGTAATATATCTAATGTTAAATTTTCATGGGTTATGTGATTTTATACTCTTTTTATTACTGGTTTTACTCGGACCTAAGGGTATAGTCTTCCCACTATACCACCTCACACACTTTCCACTAGCCAGAAACCTCTAGCGTATAAGGAGGCATAAATGAGGTAATGTAATGGCCACCAATCTAGACACTAATTTATGGTCTGAGGCAACATGATATTAAAACAACTAAATCTTACACTGTTTTACCAGGCATGTAATACTTGTAATAAAAATATATTAGAAGTAGATTGCCACAATTTTTTTTCATACAAAATTTTCATATACCGTAAAAAAAATTGAACATGAATATATGAAAGGAATAAAGAAAATAAAAAAACACTTTATTTAGTTTCTACAATATTATATTCAAATACAAACTTTCCATATTTAATTTTGACTTGAAAATTTTAATTTTTCAATACGTAACACTTATAATTTATTTAAATTATATAAAGTATAATAAAATAAATCAAATTACATAATTGTATACATTTTTTACTATATCATGGTGTGTGATTAATAGTGGGGAATATAAATATTAAAATAATATTTATAAGATTTACAATGATTAGTTATTTCATAATATTTCTGTTATATTTGATGATATCATTTATATCATCAATAAAACCCTAATTACCTTTTTAAAATTTATTTATGGTTTTATCATAAATTATGATATCATATATTGTATCCCATGGAATATAAAAAATATATTGTATATAATTATGTACTTCCATGAAAACTAACATATTCTCAATCTATTTTAATAAAAACTAATAAAAAACCTACTTATCAAATGTTATGATACGAGCTCAAAAAAATTATGATTTACTTGTTCCTTAATAATACTAAAGAGAAAAATGTTGATCCACAAAATATTTAAGCATTGAATAAACTGATTTGATTTAATGTTTTATAAAATGTACAAGATAGTAGATGAAACCCATGAAATTATTGTTATTTATATAAAAATATCAACTTTTAATATATGAAGAAAATAAAAAAATCATACATGTGTTGCAATAGAGATTATTTATATTGAACTCAATAAAGAATTGTTATTTTGGGAAACTAGATAAATTTCTAAATAGTAATTCTTCAAAGAGGATTAAACTACCCATTAGATCTACATCCATAATGAGAGTTCTCACACTCTTCAAAGTCTTTTAACACAATTTTAAATGAATATAAAGGAAGGATTAAGAAATAAAAGATATCTGTTATAAGTTTTATGAATTAAGGTTACCATCAATGGAAGAGATCAGATGACTTTTGTATACTCTCTTAATTTAATGAATAGACCAAGTATGTTTTGTGTATTTGATTCCATTTTATGGAATCCACACATTACTACCCATTAAATATATTAATTGATTAACGTTTGAATTATTAGTATCATATATGTATAGACATAATGTATCAAAATAATTTATTAATAAAAGATGAAATGATATAGGAATACTCGGTAGTTATATACACTCATATCCCATGCATCCCATACCAAAAACCCTATCATACACTATAATATAGACAGACAGTGGAATCTTATTATAATATGAGAAACCATGAGAGGTGATCGGTGAATAAGTGTGTTGATTTATTATTTTTATTTTATAGGGTATAATTCCCATATTTTTAGGAATATGTTTAACATATTATAGTTAGAAGAATATGAACTATAAAAACATACAAAAATTAATGCAAGAAAAAATTATTTTAGTTAGTTCACCACTAATGGCTAGTCAAAGGATAATACACAAAATATTGAGAAGGCATAATTGAATACTCTAATATTATGAACATTTGTGGATATAATTATCAAATATGATCACCCCATGCTTAGTGTAGTTCCTTTACAATTAATTTAGGGATAGTGAACTACCTCTCTTAGATCACATTCACCAAATCTATATCTATAAACTTTAGGGAATAGAGTATTCCTCTATTTATCAACTTGACAGTATCCTCTATATCATTGAGAAATAATTCTTTGATTTTCATCGTGATGGTCAGAATATGATGCAATAATTTATTTTTCAACTAGACCCATATATTACCTTTAAAAAAATTGTTTACAAAACTATGGTTCACCTAACTATGGATAACGTAACATAACTATTGATTTCAATGATATTGTTTTCATAACCCTCTTTTCTCAATTGAATTATACGAAGTATTTCATGAACAACTCCTTCTCTCAATATTATTAATAGAATAATGTTCACACTAATACTTTTTCTCAAATGTATTTTTGAAAATCTAATAGTTTAGGACAGTTCACATATTTTTTCTCATGTAACTGAATTTGCTGAAACATTCCTCCTCATATATTTTTTTAATGCCCAGTTGTTTTAAGTATAAATTATATGAAAATAGATTCCATATTCCACCAATAATCTTTATTTTTACAAAATTAGGGGGTTATCTAATATTTTTAGGTGAAAACTGACCTCCATGTAACTTGTTTTCTTTTAAAAATATTTTTGAATCTTCGTGTCTTGCATAGACTCTATATTGTTAATTATAACAGGAAACTGTGAATATAAACAAGGCTTTACAATTTATATTCCAATAAAACCTTATAATTTGTGTGAAACTGTCTTACTTTCATAAAAATAAATTATTTTCTACAAAGAAAACTATGTAACTTCATGAACATGAAATTTACAAAATGTTAAACGATATTTTTGAAATGGTAAATTGTTTCCAAAATTCTACCTCCTTGGGTTTGATAAAAATACACTGTGAAATTAAATTCTAAATTCATTCTCCTTTGTATCCATACTCACCACTAACTTTATTTATTTGTGAGTATTTCATGGGGTATATAAAAAGAGTTTAATATATAATTCAATTCCTCCTATTAATCTACATATAGAAAACTACCCATAACATTCATGTACTAAATTCCCACTAAATTAAATAATCGTAGAATAAATAAAACTATTGTAAATTATAGACATTCACTTTCTAGGGTATCAAGTGTAACCATTGTATTACATTTTAATTTCTCTACTCTTTCTCTCCCGTTGAGAATATACCCCATTTGAAATAACTTTTTTCTAGGAACACAACAAACAAGTTAGTGGAAAAACATTACACTCCATGGATAATATATACCCCTTAATCCTATACCACTTCACAAATAGTTATAAATTGTTAAATTTTCGGGATATTAAAAATATAAGAATCTATTCAATATGAGGTGGGTGGTTTGGAAAAAGGATAAATTGATATTTCTCAACAAAAGTATTGACTAATTAGTTGTTCATGGTGTTTTAAAATTATTCTTTAGATCTAACATGCTATAATGTAACCATTTCTTCTTCACTTTTTCATTAATAAAATGGTACATAATATTTATATTATTGGTATGTGAGTGATATAATAGATTTATCAGAAGACCAATCACACTCTTGTTACCATATAATGTCACCAAAGACTTATTTACCATTTCACCAATATCAATAATTTGTTTCTTCATATATAAATTTTTAAAACATACCTTGTAAATTTTTATGTATTATTATTATTCTTATACTCTCAATGATCTGATTTTTTTCATCCAACTTATCAAACTATCAATTTATCATCAATGAAAGAAAAAATCACATAATTTTAGATTCGGTCAACCACATCAGCGACCTAGTTCACATTATATTATTTCAATAAATCATGCTCCTTCCTAAAATGAATTATTAATCCAAATTACAGAGTATTCCAAATGTCTATTTTCTTATTTTTAAATTATATTAGATGATATTACATCATATATTTTAAGAAATTGGATAGTAATCATGTTGTAAGGAAAATATTCATCAATGTTTCAATCAAATAGAGAATGATTCCAATTATCCTCTTACGTAAGGCATAATCCAATAACATCCCATCATCATTGTTCCAATGTTTTGTTCCTACTATAAATATAGTTAATATATTTATGAAATCATGCATTTCAAATTTTTTAAGATTCTAGTTTATATACATCTATTGATATATAAATGCCTTTTTGTCCTTCAAAATCACATGTCATCCTATGAAATGTTTGAGCTCACCAGTCATGGACATTTCAATGATTTAAATCATTAAATTAGAAAATAAACCAATATATTTCAATCTGATTCTACTGAATATGATGTCATTTATATAGAAGAAAAATATAAATGATTCTTCCTCAAATTTTTTTACATAGATATTGTGATCTACCCCAACCATGCTACACTAAATATTTTTTAGATAAGAATATATAAATGAATACCATTCACACAGTGCCTAATTTAGATAGAACATGGATTTCTTTTTTTAACACTTTATTTTTATTATTCCCAATCAATAATTCCATTGTATTTTCAATATTTCCCTCTTCTAAAAGGACACCATTCGGGATTGATATTTTAAAATATATATAACTAATCTTAAATCTTATTTTAATTTTCATTTCCAAAAATAGTAGGACTGAAAAAGTTTTATCCACTGGTGAAAATGTGTATTAGAAAATTAACCCTTAATATTCGCATAGAAATTATATAATAGATGTGAATAATTTCATATCACCATTCAAATATCGTAAAATATATATGGGAAGATCCAATTTTCTCTAATCATATTGTGACGCTAAGGATTATTTACAAGTTCACATGTTTTAATTTTATTAATTTAATATATTTCTTCATTCATGGATCTAAATCATGATTTACCATTTTATTATTCTTAAAATGGTTTTTATTACACCATTGATAATGGGGAAATGTGCTCAAAAACCATAATTATTTATATATGTTTTTAACTAGTTATGTATATGATAATGTTGGATATATCAATAACTATTACCTTATTTTTCCATAGTGGGTTTGGATGAATTAAGTATAATTCATCTCCTATTTAAATTTAGGATCATAATATTCATCATATTTGGATCATTGTTTAACCAAAAGATATTTTTCCACATATTCCTCAACATCATACATATTTTAAAAATTCTAAACCCTCATATTATTACAATCATTATTCTAAAAAAATTTGACATCATTACTCTAATATTTTTGTCAAGTCTCAAGTAAAATTATTTGAAGGCCTTGAAATTTATTGAGTAACCAAGAAATAATACATATTCACCACATAAACATAATTTTAATTATTTATTTATTTATTACAAAAGTAGAATTTATTACAAAGACTTGATAAAAATTGTTTCCATATGGGATTACTTTCCTTCCATATTTTAAATGGTGTTATTTCTACCCCTATGATTAACAAAACATAGTGTTTCATGTACATAATAACTTTCAAAAATAAATTCCAATAGCGATGGGAGATGACACATTCAATTAGATATGTGTTGAATATATTATTCACATTCATTGAAAACATATTATCTATATTATATTATATTATTTTGATCTCTTTTTCAAGATAATCCACATATTTAGAGAAATATTTCGACAGTCAGTTAATCTTTGAATTTTTATTTCATTGCAGATCAATCTATTTTAGAGCTCCCTCTAGTTACACATTTATTTATTTTGATTACATTTCTATATTTTAGGTATTTTTCCTTTTAGCTATGTATATCATCACATCATTAACATCAGTGTTAAACTCTATTTCCATTTCATCAAGGTAGTATATGTCATCACCTTCCTATTTTTTTACAAATAAATTCAATATGAATTTCTTTCTAGAAGTTATTATTTGTTTGATGTAACATTTTAGAGAGGAAATCCTCTAAGTAAATATTATTATTTATTATTGGATTTATCCATCGTAAAATTCTATTGATAACCTTATAATTTTGTACCCTAATTTATGTAATGAAATAATTTAGAACGGTTGATTGAAATTTAAATGTCCCTTTACTACCTTTAATTTTATATCCATATGACGCATGAATTAATCATCAATGTATGAATAATCTTCAACTCCTCTATAAATTTCAAGTGTTTCCATTTATTTTTAAACTATATCCTTGTTTGAATAACCATATGCTATTTTTGACATTACATAAATTTCATAACCCACTGAGATTCTGAAAAGATGATCTAGAGACAACTTTCTATTATCCCTTTCATCAATAGATTATATTTTTTTTATTATAGCGGTGAATACAATATTTTGGTTATTATATCCATATCCTTAATTTCTCAAAAAATCTCATAAATAGATCTAATAACCGTATTGATTCAGTTTATGAAACTATCATTATTTTCCACTGAATTAATTTTTACATCATTAAACTTGTAGTGAAACACATAAAATTTTCTTTGATTAAATTAATATAAAATTCATATATATTTTAATTTTTTTCTCACATGGCCTTAAAAATGTTTAAATAATCACTTTCATATATATCTAATTTCCTAGAGCTCTAGGATGATAATTTTTTATCTTTGGAATCATCACCTAGAAAATATCTATCAACTTCAACCATAAACTGTCTTATCACATCACCAATATGAAATATATGAATTTTGGAAGGAACAAACCCTATCATAAGAGATAAATGAGGAACTATCATCCAATGTTTTTACAAATATTATAATTTTTTACATTTAAGGGTTTAACTCTATTGAAATTTACTAAATTCTATACAAGTATTGATTATAGATAATAAATTTAATTATGGTAACCTCATATATGATAAAACATGATTTATGTCAAGGCACCCATAGAGGGGATGAGTGAATGAGAGTTTGAGTTTGTATATTCCTCATACAAGAACATATTCGAATATTGATAGGAACATGTTAAACATGTTGTACTATGAAATTTCAAACCATATAACAAATGAATAATTAAAAGCAAGAAATGATGATTTTACATGGTTTAAGAATAATTACTAGTCTAAGGAGTATAAAAATTATGTTTTTTTTGTAATGGGATCCATAATATTTTCTAGATTTATGGATAAAAATTTAATCTATTGTCACTCCATGTCTGTCATAATTCCATAGTACTGAATTTATTGACATCACACTGCATCCGGAAGATAAATTTTTTCAAATCTTCCACTAGACACTACTTTAGAAGAAATATTAATAATTTTATCAAATTGAAGGATTCTATTGAACCATAAACAATAAATATATAGATTTTAATTATTATGATCATTATTTAATTTCCTAATATATTTTTGAAATGTTCCCAAATAATATCTTTTTCACAAAAATGGTTCACAAAACCAAGTTTCATAAAAATATTTTTTGCATCATGTAAATATAGTTCTTGCAACTAAGGTTAAAAAAATAATTCTTCAATGATTTCTCGCTAATTTTTTAGAAAAACTAATTCACTCAGAATCATTTGTTGAATAATTTTCATGATACCTCATTCTTTTAATTATCTTCAAACAACATCCATATTTAATTAATTTAAATGAAACCTATCCCACATATCTGACTATCGTACATCTTGTTTCCCTATATATTTCCATATGTTTAGTTTTTTTATGTACGACTTATGATAAAATAGATAATTTAATTCAATTTTGGGATTTGTTATTTCCAAATGAGAGGGGTCATCTAATATTTATGGGCATACCCCACACTTCAAAAAACATTCTCACAATAAAAAAAATTCTCACACTAAAAAACATTCTAAAGAATCTTTTTATTTCATAGTGTTTTTATTGATGCCTCTTGTTTGAAACTGTAATCATGAATTAATTTCTATCACTTAGACTTCATAAAATCAACCTTATTTTTTTAGAAACTATATCACCAGTATGAAATTCAATAATTCTCATAAAAAAAACTATAGAGCTTCCCCAAATAGACTTCCAAGAATCTCTTCATGAATATCATGAATGTTAATTCTTTTCTATGAAATTCTCTTTTTAACATTATTCAATAGTTTAAACACAATCATTTGAAAGAAAATGGAAAAGTACATCATATTAGAAACATTTTTAATTCCATTTTCTACCTTCCAAATCATATAAAAAAATTTCATAAGATTGAGACTACTTGATAAAATTCTAATTTGATTAACTATACTAAAACTAAAAATAATGCATTCAACACCTCATTTCAAACACACAATATAATAACCCGACCCTTATTTAGTCCATAATTTCATTTTTAAACAATAATTCATTTTATTTCATTCTTGAAGATCTTAGTATATTTATTTTTTTAGACAATTAGGTTATAAATCAGACATAAAAAATAATGTACTACACATTTAAAACATCTATTACTATACCTTTCTCCCATAATACAGCAATTTTAAAAAAACTCATTTTATTTTCCTAGAAAATCATTAAAATATATAAATTGACTTCTTATTTTCTTCCACTCTTCCATCAAATCTAGGAAAAAAATTTAATGATGTAGGATGAGCAAAAAAATATCAATAAGGGACATAAAGAAATTAAAAATTAAATCTGTTAGTCTATATTAAAACTATGATATCATAATAGAGATATTTTCTTGATATAATAATCCTTATGAAAAAATAATTAGTTACTTAGACATGGAATCAATTATATTATTCAAAAGTTTTAATAATTAAAATTATAAAATATTATAATAGTAAATCATAATCATGAAGGTATATTAGAAAAAATGATTACCTATGAAACATTTCTTGTTAAAACATAAATCTTTACTATAAAGGGGCATAATTATTCCTTTAAAACAAATGAACATTAGATTAACTTTTGAATTCAAATGATTTTCATGAGAAATGATTCACAATAATATAAAATTTATCTACGTTCTTTATGGAATAATATTTATAGAAACCTTAATATATCCCTAATTGTTTTAATAACCACTATTATCATCTTCCAACATAATAACCTAGAGAACATAATCATTACCCAATTCATTTGAGAGAATTATCAGGTACACACATCACCATATGCTATATGAGGATCAACCATCATCGTGAGCTATATCCAGCTCAAACATAATTATAAACAATGTACATGGATCATAAAAGATATGAATCATATAAAAACAATCATTTTGATAATGGAATTGAAAAAAAAATATTTTAAACCCATAAGAAAAAGATTTTGGATATTTATATATGTGCTTCCTTTAAAACCAAAATTTAAAAATTAAAATTATCAAAACCAAGGGATGAAGGGTTTTTATATTGAAGAATCATAAATGATTATAATGGAAAAATATATATAAAATAATGGTTTTAGTTTCGGGAAAACCCATTGATGATGTATTCATTAAAATATAACTATGATTTTACATTTTGTAAAGAAATTCAAATCGTTCCATAAAAAATACTTTAAAATATTCCTCTTGAAAATTATTTAATAAAATAAAAATGGGTCCTCTATATTTCATTCATGTATATATAAATACATCAATAGAATAATTATAATAATATCGATAGTGAATAATATTATTTTGAAAATAAATTATAAATATAATTAAAATTAGGTTTTTAAGGTAATGTGACTCTTACCTCAAGTTCGTATCATAACATATGTTTTTTATCATCATATGGAGTAAACGTATAGAAATTATTTAATTTTATAAGATTAATTTTCACTAAATTATTACTTATTTTATATTTTTATTAGATTATATTTAATTACATAATTAATTAAGTTCACCTCATATATTTTAGAAATATTCAGATCACAGATGAAAAATGACTATGGTAAGATAACTATGGTCAATGATTTCATTATTAAATAATGTACATAAAAATAATCACGAATTAATTACCATTTTTTACAATGTTTTAAATTTTAATACCATTTAGGAATGATGGTTATGAAAAATGAACTACATTTCAATCGTTGAGATGGTCGGTCCAATGTATACATGAGTATCCTTCCAATTTTTCATTAAACGTGATGGAAGGTAAGTATTAATTTACATTAAAATAATTATTGTTATATAAAAAATATCATATTATCTATTTAAATACATTTATATATATCATCCCTGTGATGTGATCAGAAAAAGTTAATCATATCACATTGTAGAGATGGTAATCCACACGTATGCATGAGCAACGTTATAATTCTTCAATGGAAGTAAATGTTAGAAATTAGATGAAATATTTTCTTTTTATAATTATAAATATGTCATGAATTATATATATATAAAATATAAAAAAATTATAATGATCCATGAGAGGCATCTATATAAAACTTATTACATTGGTTTGTGAGGTGGTAGTATGCCATACACATGAATGTTGGTTTTATTTACTATTTAATAAAATAAGGATATGGATATAAGTTGTGACATTAATATAGAAACATATAATTTTTTTAAGTTAATGGTTTTATTATTTCATCGTGATTGGGGAATATTTTAATGAGGTACAAAAATAAGTAATACTAAAACACTTGGATAAGAAATATAAATGTTTTTCAAAAGATATCATTAGGTTTATACGAAAATCCATCAATGATAGGTTTTATGGTCATTATAGGGACTCTAAGACCTAATTATGGATTTTATGATGGTGTAGTTTTGGGGATTTTCTAAACAAATTGCCTCTTATTGTGTGTATATGATAGGATGGGGGATTCCATTTACATGTGTGGTAGAGGACACACTTTGAATTTCTAAAATGATTAAACTATATTAATGTATTACTAAAGCTAAATCGCTCAAAAATGAATCCTTTAAAAATAGAAGATTATATATGTATGAATATTTCTTGAAAATAATATTTAGACACGTTTTAAAGCTATTTTAACCCTTATCTCTTTAGTTCTACCATTGTAAATTTTTTTATCCTTAACCCCAGTAACAAATTTTTACTATTCTTACTATTAATTATGACAAAAAATGCACATAGATTTATTAAATAATATTAATTTTACTAATTCATATTATGTAATAGATTTAATAAAATTCCATTCTCATACATGGTATAATTTAATTTAAAATAAAACCCAAAAATGTGATCAAAAAGTTTTTTTAAAAAATTTATTTTTTATATAAAAATGATTTATACCAAATTAAAGTATAAAATTTTATTAAAAATACCATAATGGGATTTTTTTGTAAAAAAAACTTCACTAATTAAAACATTAAATTTTTCCAAATATAAATTTTTATTTTAAATACTTGAAAATGTAATATAGTTAAAAAATATTATTTTTCACTACTTTTTGAAAAATCAAACGTTTTGAAAAATTCTAAAAAAATCATCCTTATTACATATTGACATGATGAATTAAAAAAATGAAATTATTATTATTTTAATTTAAATTATATATTTTTTTATTAATATTTTTCAAATGAAACCACATAATTCATGAAAACCTTAATAGGCTAGATATAATTTTTTTCTCATTTGGCTAAAAAATTAAGTAAAATTCTTATAATAAATATAACTCTATTGTATATCATTTATAAATTATAATAAGTCAGGAAATTTATTTAGAATATCATTACCTTAGTTGCTATATTCTTCCCCCATTTTCATATTCTATCATTATAATTTTATTTAATATTTTAAAAATTGGGGATATCTTTCCCCTACATCATTTTAATATTTTCTTATTGTTTCATTCATCATATATTATTTTCACAAAAACTTTACCAAGTGAATAAAATTAATCTATAAAATATGTTGACTAAAATTAGGAATCTGAATATTCTATTACTTTTATTAATGGTTTTCTAGAAATTTGACTACATTAGGGATCAAAACATGAGATGTATCAGTTATATATTTTCTTAAAAAGAAAAAATGAAATATGTCATGAACCATAGATAAAATTAGAGGAAAAGGTAAATTTTATTAAATTAATACAAATAACTATATTATTTGATATCAAGAAATGAACTATAAACATAATTTTTCTTTTTAATAGGTTGTATAATAGTTTTCCATGGAGATAATTTAAGAAAAAAATGATCACATACCATGAAAGAATGATATTTTTTTCCTGTTTTTTTCATAACATTTCTTCCTCCTCCATGCCATTTTCGTACGATGATAAATCATATTCACCTTATAAACCATTTATTCTACCAATTATATCCCCAAAAAATTCATTCCAATAATTTATCCTAACATGATATTGTCCAACACCACATTCCATATAATGCCTCAATTGGTCTCATATGTATACTAGAATGAAAAAAAATTATTTTAAGAAAACATTGATAATGTAAGATGTTTACCCTAAATTAACTGAAAATAAATTGAAAAAGATCATTGAATAACTTATATTTTCTAAATCATTCATAATTACTATCCATGAATATATGACACTATCTATTCCAGGTGTGTCTCTCTTATAGTTTTGGTAGAAATTTTTTTTGCTATTGTGTTTTCATGAGCCCTCGCTAGAGAGTCTAATGTGAGGTGGGATAGTTCTTGGTATGTTCAAAATAATTTAATAAATATAGAATGTAGAGATAATTTATGACACCAGTCAAGGATTTATGGTAAAAAAATCTCATGAAATATGACACCAAAATTTTTTACCATCCTTGCACTGATTACCATGAAACTAGTAGTCAGCCCTATGGGTCGCCTGGACGCAAGTGTGTCTCCCCCTATTCTATATAAATACAACTAGTAGTGAGGGTATTGGGAGGTAATAATAGGGAGACTATAACTTATTATCATATTTTCATTATGGTATTAGAGAGTATATAACAATCAACATCGCAAGAAATCATACATAAATGAAAAATTAGCAGAAGACAGATTTGGTATAACCGAATAGATGTGGCCAACACTAGTTTATAAAAAATTTGAATGAATGTCCTGGTAGTGATACATATATAAAATAGAAAATATTAAATCATGATTTTCAATAAAACATAAGTACATCAATCAAGAAAATAAAAGAACTAAAAATCCAAATGATGATCTCCAAGAGAATCCTGAACTCTAGCTCAGTCCATTGCTCATCACTTCCTGGTACAAGCATATAAAAATAAGCAAGGTCCAAGGTCCTGCAAATAAGAAGGTCTACTTGTGTTCCAAGGGTACATGGGTAGCGTGTGAGATAAAATCTCAATAGGCATAAACCCATAGTTTCAATCCCAATCTAGTGTAATATAAATTATGTAGTGTGCTGGTATAGCATAATAAAAAAAATGAAAGAATAATTAAACAGTCATCTAGGTTCCTAAGGGACAGTAGATGGTGATACCTGATTCAGTTAATGGATGGTATGTATTATAGTGTCAATAATATATTTATGTATATAATATCAAATAATTTATATATATATACATGTAAAATAGATAGATATACATTGGGGTGGATCAGGACATACCACCCTCATCCAAATTCTATTGGAGATCACACAGTCTTCCCCTAACCCAATACTAAGGGACCTTAGTCCCTTCACATGAAAACATATTTATATTTCATATACATAACTGGCAAGGGTTAATAATTCCTTACACCCATAAAAATACATATAAGGGGCATGTGGTAAGAATTCATATCACCCATAGATGTTTATGTAGAAATTGTGTGTGGTAATAATGCCTCCCATCCATAATCATTTACATAGATGGCATTGGGTACGAATTACTCCCATGTATAATCATTCATAAAACTAGCATGGGGTAAGAATACATCCCATCCATAATCATTTACAAAATTGGAATTGGGTAAAAATACCTCACATCCAAAATTATTTTTAAAACTAGCATGGGGTAAGAATTCCTCCAATCCATAATCATTTACAATAATGGCATGGGGTAACAATTCCACCCATCCATAATAATTTACAATACTGGCATGTGGTAAAAATTACTTCCATCCAAAATCATTTACAGTACTCCGAATACATTATAGGCATGGAAACTATTTATAAGTGGAGAATAAGATGTTACCTCATTAGTCCTATCAGCAAAACCTTCCAAAGACCAAGGGCATGAACAAGTATATAGAAAGAAATATGAGGCAAAACTTCTCATGTGTTCCCTTAATTAAGTCACATTCTATATAAAACCATAAATTTAAAAATGTACTTTTCACAGGACATGAATAAAGGGGCATGGTCTCATTGCCCCAATGTATAACTTTATTTTTGAACCAATTAGTCCATTTAATTACAAGGGAAACAAGGATCCTGCTTTATAAATTTAATAATTAAATATGAAAATCTATCCATTTGGTGTATGGAATCATACTTGGGTCATCACACTCAATTTTTCGAAACATGGAAAATTGATTTAAGGAATGGTCATTTAAAATAAAGGATGACCTTATATCACTTAATCCATCCTAGTCAAGTTCATTAAGAGTAAATTAATGGAAGGAAATTTATTAAATGTGGGAATTTATATACAAGCAATACAAGAGACACCAAGACATTATAGTAGGATAGAATAAATATATATCACTACTTTTTAGCATGAAGATTGTGAACCTCCATTGAATGGGGTTTTATTATAACATGATGATATTTCTTAGAAAACAATTATTTATCACCATTAACATTTCATAAACATTATCAATGGAAGTGTATAATACAAGAAAACTGAATTAAATAAAAACCATGGATTGCGTGATAATCAATAAACTAATTCATTAATTAAAATTATAGGGAATTGGAAAAGGAACCTACCTTTGAATGTAGACCTAGCTAATCTACTTTGGCACTTGATAGATTAGCGGCGACCACACGAAACTGTTCCAAAAAATGCAGGCACATACCTTTATTCAAATATAAATACATTTATATATATATATAACCCAATGAACATGTTTCCAAAACCATGATGGAATATGTACATGGAAGATATATATATATATATATATATATATTATACATACTTTAGTATATTTGTGCACGAACTGTCACAAACCATGGAAACTCACTACAACAAAACCCTAGGTACCCTAAAACATCAAAGGAGACAAAATAAACTAGGTGAAACAAATCAATGGGTTTAGAACCTTATTTAAAATAATAGAGGTGATCCAAATCGAACCCATCTACCTCTCCTTTGGTAGAGGATGCTGGAAAATGAACAAGACCTGAGGAACCCATTACATGTGGTAGAAACTTGTGATAAAATAAAAATCTAGATAACCCTTGACATAGGGTTTGACAGAACCTAAATAGAGTGATGGGGGAATAAAAAATCGAACAATGAAGGGAGGATAGTATATGAGAGAGCTTATCATGGATATTTGAAAGAGAAATCATGAGGAATAAGGATGAAAATTGAAGATTGAAGTTGGCTATGGAGAAGGGGTGTCACACAACCCATGAGAGAGAGGATGAGTAGCTGCATGGTGAGGAAAATAGGAGAGGGGTGAGGATTAGTTTTATGTCTTAATTTAATTTAATATTAATTTTAATTAAATATCAATTTAAAATAGGACCAATTTCATGGTTTAGTTCATACGGTTTAGAAAACCATGTGCTAACTAGGCATTCTTTTTTTGGGAAGTTGGAGCCTCCTGCACGGGATGGACGCTCAGTTTGGAAACCATGTTCCATCCATGCATCTAACAGTTCTTAGAAACCTTCCATGCCACTAAAAGTGTGGGAAAATTACATGGTTTGGTGAACCATGCATAGCCCATGCACACTACCACTTCACCCTTTTAATAAGTCTTAATAGTTTCTTACAGTGGGACACACAATTTTAGACAAACCATGCACCCTATGTAGTATTTCAAAGCCGTATTGTTTGTCTGGTTCTCCAAAACCTCATCAAGACCTTTGGAAAACTCCTCTGGCCTTTACCTATTTCTAAAAATAATAATTTTATCAGTCCCAACTTTCAAAAGTGTGTTATGAATCTAGGTTTTAAAAATGGGCCATTTAGTAATTGAAAAAGATGAAAATTCTTCTAAAATTCCATATGGATCAAAGCACAGGACGTTATAACCTTGCCACCATAAAACATCTCATCTCCAAGAAGCATTTGGGAACAATAAACATAACACCAAACCTATCAGTGTCATTAATATTCATTCAACCCACCACATTCCATTTCCAAATGCTGAAGTCATCATTAAGCAATCATTTAAGAAAACCGACCTTACTCCATTTAAAATTGAGCCAATTCATGTTTTCAAACATATACACTGAGATGAATCTTACTCAAGAGGGTTTATTGAGAGAAACTATCCCATTTTCATCTCATTCAGTATCCAAATAAATGTATATAATACATTAGGCTTTAACATTAAGTGGAAAATTCCTAACCATGGTTCAACCCACTATCTGAATTGTTATACAAGAATGTCTCAAAGAGAAATAATTATGCTCCGGGTATGATTTCTGAAATTGCTAAAATGGCTGATCCACATAAACATCAATTCCCATGTTAAACCAGATATTCATGAAAAAAATCATACAATACATACAACAATCACCTTTACTAGAGATATGACTAAAAACGATCCTCTCCAACCAATAAATTAAACAATAAAGAAAAAAGGTCAAGGAACTAAATATTGGAAGTCCATACTCAATATCACAACAAAGATGTTGGAACAAGGCCACAACGTCAACATTAGATCACTGACTGAGCCTAGATCGTCATCTACAATGTAGTAATGTTAGAAGAGAGGATGTTCCGGTTTCCAAGAGTCCATCCAAGGAAGTATTACATGGGAATAATGGTTTCACTCAATAATAACCAAGACAACATAAGAAAACCAAACATCCAACAAGATAGATAAAACCACTTATCATGTTCAACAAGTTTTAAAACTATAGCATGGAGTAACACAAACTATCTCTTACTGCATCTAGTAAGATTTCATGATTGGGTACATTCTCCTCTCTTAGTAGAATACATTAATAAGATGTTAAATATTACTAATAAGATTAGTTGAATCACAGCTAGGCACAATCAATGAGGAGACTCGAATTCACCCTTTGATGCGTCACCATTTACCTAACATATTTCTTTTACCACCCAATTTATCTTGTGATAATTCAAGATTTACCACTAAAGTCCTCCATGACCAACAATGTTTCTCTTGGGTCACACACACATCTAACCTATTAAATTTCTATTTCCAATAAAGCACCAATACAAATTATGACTCGCAAGACCCAAAGGATTTCCAACAAAACGGACCATATTTCAATGGTACTATCTACTGTTCCTCCTACTTGGAAGGAAACGTTTAACAAATTATGCAAGACTCCCCCCACCCCACCTTAGGAGTTTCCTGGTCACTAAAAGAAAGAAAAATATCCCATTATAAGAACGCTACATCAGACAAATCAAATGAACATGGGAATCTCCTCATATCAATGATCAAAACATCCAAACATACAAAGGTTAGAAAAAATAGGACCACCCATAAAAAAGGGTTCCATTGGAAACTAAAAGTACTACTAGGGACAATGACTCCTAAAAAACAAAATTTTAGAAATATCATAGTATAAACAAGGAATAAATGATATAATGGTGCTACTAACCATGGTCTATCCCCATAAGAAGAAAAATACTCAACCAAATCATTTGGTCACACCAAACCAAAGTAACAATATTGAGTGTCTAAAATTTAATCCATTCATAAATAGGTGAAAGCGTACGGAAAACAGTTATGGTTCTATTCCAATGAAACTCAAATAGAAGTTCAAACTACACATACAATAGGGTTTCAAAAAGAGTACACCACTATAGGTTCCATTTACAAGACCTCTATATTTTTTCTTGTTTAACATTTTAACATTTAAATATTCAAAACAAACATCAAGTAGATTTTTTAAAATAAAAGCACCCAACACTTGACTTTTCAACCAATAACTCATTGAGAAAGTGTAATTTTTCATAATGATCTATTTTTTAAAGCATTTACACTTCTTAAAATTCCATCATTAATAGAAATTTTAATAGAAAATTCAAATTTAATGAATAAGTAGACCTATAAGGGTCCCATTTAAATCAATCATTTGTTCATCAAAATGCAAAGAAAAATAAAATTTTAAAATTTTAGAGTTAAACACACAAACATGTCAACTTATAAAACATTACCCAAGTGACCTACATGGGTCTAGTTGTACATTTAGGCATTAAAAAATTCAATTCATATTTAAGATTTAAATAGATAACACATTTAAACCATTAAAACCTAAAATGGTATTTTTCATATAACATGGGTTTCCATTTCCCAATTATAGAAAGACCCAAACAATTCATGGATTGAAAATTGGATCCCCTAATGAAATATAAATTTCATTTCATATTTCAAACCTAACACTATGTTTTTCAAGTAACAACTCAATGAAAAATAGGAATGCTTCATAAAAATCCCTTTTTAAAACCTTTTACACTTCATGATATTCAATCATAAAAAGTATGTTTACTATAAAATTACATTTTAATGAATAATACTACATAAAAGGTTCCCATTTAAACCAATCCTTGGTTCATAAAAATGTAACCAATAAGTAATTGTTAAAACATTAGAGTTCAAACACCCAAGTGTGTCACCTCATAAAACATACCTAAACTGACCTACTTGGGTCCAATTATACACTTAGGAATTAACCAATTAACTTAAAATTAAAAATATAAATAGTTATCACTTTTAAAACCATTCAAGCATAACATGGTATTTTTATTTAATATGGGTTTCCATTTCCCAATTCCTAAAGCACCCATAAAAATCATGGATTGAAAATTGGCTCCCATTGATAAAAAAAATCATTTCAGATTTTAACTTGATCATATACAATAGTATTGTCATGTGGGTGTCTATATAACAATTTATTAACCTACCTTGCACTTTATAGTTTGGAATTTGGCTCCCATATAAGCAAAACCAGTTTGTCGTATCCCCTTTAAAAGTTTCCAGCTTTTTACAATTGATTGAATATGTAGGATACCTTTTTAAAAATATAAGGCTCCCATTCACATTATAACTTAAAACTGGATCCCATCATATCTGCAACTATTTAGTTTATAAAAAACAACCAATTATTGATCAAAATATGGAAATGCATGTCATTATAAGAATTAAACAAAGATATCATGCTATTTAGAAAATAATTATAATAGATGATCATCCATGCATATTAAATATATCACCGAAACATGCTATCTAAAATAAAACTCTAATAAATATAAAGCATGGTATATATTCAAGGAACACAATAGGAAAAATAAAATGCAACTACATGGCATGGAACTATGTATTCCATGTGAATTTTCTTATGTGACTATATGATGCATTCAATGAAATTTCTTTTCTATATCTAAAAAAGGTTAAAATTCCATAAAATCCATATATCATTAAGAAATGGAAAATAATACAATCTCTCATGGTGAAATAATATAAAATTCATCAAAAAAAAACATGAAGAACAATCCCAATCTTGGCCACTTGTTCATTTCCCATAAGTAGGGTGATCAGTCCCAAACATGGTTATTAACCATATTTCAAAACCATCATAATAATCTATCTAACAACTGAAAATAATAAGGAAAATGAAATGAAACAACCTTTGAGATCATTTTTTTAACATCCCATGTTTTGAACCGAGCATAATTTCATAAGGATTTTGAAAATTTTCAAGGAAAATGAAATGAAGCAAACTTTTATCCACTTTTTAACATCCCATGTTTTGAACTGAGCAAAATTTCATAAGGATTTTGAAAATTTTCAATTACGGAATTGGATATTTTGAAAACTGAGCTTCAAAACTCAATTATGGAAGTTGTGACCTTTCAAAATAATGTTTTTGGACATGGGTAAAGGCATGAAGAATTTATCGAAGATTTTGCGTTGTTTAGTGATCAACATAATTAGAAAATAATGGATTTTAAATACTATATAGGGCACACATTTTGTATGAAACCGTATGGCCCACTGTAGGAAACCATGCGGCCATGTTCAAAGGGGTAAGTTGCATTTTTCATGGGCTCCATATGGTTTACCAAACTACCTAACTAACATTAATTCTTAGTGGAATGGATAGTAGCTAGGCACTATTCAACACATGGTTGGTGTACATTTTCCAAACCGTGCAGCTAGCCCATGCGGGAGGCTCTATGTGCCCAAAAAAGGGGTGCACAGTTACTACAAAGTAATCCGAACTGTCAAACCTAAATCATTAACCCAGTACTGTATTAAAATTTTATTAAATTGGAAATAATTTGAAATTAAATTAAAATCTAAAACTAAACCTCACCACTGTCCTCTCATCCTCACGACGCAGCTCCCCCTCATATCTCTTGTGGGTCATGTGACACCCTCTTCCATGGATTCCTTAAATCATTGATTTCCATCAAAATTTCTAATGGTTTCTAATTTTAATTACCATGATAATATCTCATGTTATCTTCTATATTCATGGTAGTGATACATATTTGAAATTTTTAAACATTACAACATGCTTTTCAATACAACAAAGGTACAAGACTCATGAAAAGAAATGAAAAAAAGTCCAACTATGATATCCATCAGCACCCTAAGCTTTAGTTCAGCCCTTTTCTTCTAACATCCAGGCACACGCATACAAAATAAAGCAAGTTAAAAGGCCCTATGAAAAAAAGGTCTATTAAGGTACGAATTATACCTTAGTAGGGAGTGAGATAAAACCTCAGTAGGCTGACACCCATAGTGTTATAAACAATCTAGTGTAATATAAATTATAAAATTTGTAGGTATAGAAAAATATCAACCAAATTGAATGAATAATTAAACACCCATCAAGGTTCCTAAGGGACACCTGATAGTTTAACCTACTTAAACCCATGGCCAATATATCTGATAATGTTAATAATATATACATATATATATATATAATAGCGGTAACATTATATATATGATTGTAAAATAGATAGATGAATCTTGGGGTGGATCGAGACATACCACCACTATTCAAATTCTAGGGGATCTCACACGGTCTGCATCCTTCCCAGTACCAAGGTCTCATAGTCCCCTAGAATGAAAGCATATTTATATTTCATACTCATAAGTGGTGTGGGATTATAATTCCTCCCACTTATAAACATATATATATATCTAGAATTGGGTAAGAATGCCTCTCACCCATAGATTTTTATATAGAACTAGAATGGGGTATGAATGCCTCCCATCCAAAATAATTCATAAAACTGGTAGGGGCTAGGAATTTTTCCCATACATAATCAATTGAAAAACTAGAATGGGGTTAGAAATTCTCCCATCTTTAATCAATTACAATATTAGAGTGGGATAAGAATGCCTCCCACCCATAATAATTTATAATTCTAGGATGGGGTAGGAGTTCCACCCATCCATAATAATTTACAAAACTCAAAATACTATACAATCATGAACACTATTCATAATTTGAGAATAGAGCATTACACACTATATCATATCATCAAACCCTTCAAAAGAACAAGGGAATGACCATATATGTAGAATAACATGTGAGGAAAAACCTCTAATGTGTTTCCTTAATTAAGCCCCATTCTATCATAGATATTAAATTTAAAAAGGAACATTTCACAAGTCATGAATAAAGGGGTATGGTCTCACTATACCAAAGTACAACTTCATTTGAGAAACAATTGTTCTATTTCATTATAGTGTAAATAACCATCAAAATATAACCATTTAATAATTAAATATGAAAAAAAATTCATTTGGTATATGCCATCATAGTCAAGGTCTTCATAAACATTTTTCCCAAAAATAGAGAATTGATTTATGGTGTGGTTATTTCATATAAAATATGTCATTATCTCACTTAAGAAATCCACAAAAAGTCCCTTTATAATACATCAATGAATGAAAATTTATTAAATGGGGGCCTTCCAATAGAAGTCATAAAAGAGTCACCAAGATAGTAAATCAGGCATGCATAAAGGTATATCACTACTTTTTAGCGTAATGATAGTGAACCTTCATTATAGGGGTTTTATTATAAAATAAGGATATTTCATAGAAAAAATTATTTATCACCGTTAACTCTGAATATCCCGAAGGTCTTTTGTTTTAACTCATATTGATAATCCCCCTTTGAGGGTTGAACAAGAACCCTGACATTGCCCATAGATTTCATGGCATTACATGATCCAAAGGTCTTAGAGGAATCATATAGACTGTAACTAATTAGAAATTCCTCTCTCCATTGTCTACATCATGCTGTCAGCTCTCTGACATTAGCATGGCTGTTCAGCTAGGATTCACATGCATTCAAAACCTGGTCCTGATTGAAACTACCACACCCTCGTATTCTTTCAAATCGGGTAGCTTTTCTCTACTAAATATGATTGATCTAAATCTTCATCTAGATCCTACTCCTTGTAGAGTCTACCAGGTCAATTTAAGAAAAAATTATATGTGTCTTGAAGGACTTGAGGTGTCCCAAAGGCCATGAGGTTCCCAATATTCATTGAGGTGGCTAGAAAGACTTACTGACCTGAAGGCCTTGGGTGGACTGAAGGCCTTGAAGGACTCGTGAACCAAACCGATGGCCCAAAATCCCAAACAGATGAATAGTTCCAGCTACTATAGTATTAAACAATAATTTATGTATTACCTTCTATAGTTCCTTCTATAGAACTACTACAGTTCTTCTATTATAACCTAGAAATGTGTCTCATCCCATATTTGATCTCTGGCCCCTCGGATGCACTTACCGAGTCCTCACCAATGGAATTGGTTAATCAAAATAGAGTGAAATAACTAAAAGAAAAGTTTGATGAGGTGGTCAATTAAATAACGAATTAATAAAAATTATAGTGTATAAGAATTGTACCGTACCTCAGGAAGTAGACCCAGCCAAACTACTTTATCACTTGACAGATTAGCGGTGACCACATGAAACTGATCTACACATATACCTTTATATATATATATATATCATTAACCTGATGTAAAAATTCCCCATTCCATGAGGAAATTTGTACATGGAAGATATATATATATATCTTATATACTACCTCAGTATATGTGTGCGCATGCCTTCTTGGATCATGGAAACTCACTACAAAAAAACACTAGGTACTCGAAAACATGAATAGAACCAAAGTAAACAAGGTGAAACATAGAAAAAGATTTATAAACATACCCATAATGATGATGGAGATCCAAATCGAACCCTTCCACCCTAACTTTTCCTGTGGATAATGGAACTTGGACAAACAAGAACCAAGAAACCTATTGCATACCCTAGCAAAAAAGCATGAAATAAAAATCTGGATAACCCTTGACCAAGTGTTTGGCTGAATATAAATAGGGTGATCAGGAATGAAAAAATCATCCAAGGAATGGATGATGTGATATTAGATAACATGCTATGGATATGCTAAGGAGAAATTTCGAGAAATACAAATAAAAATCAAATATTGAAGGAGGATGTAAAATGGGGTGTCATGTAACCCATAAGATAAGGGAGGGGAGATGTGTTGTTAGGATTAGAGAACAGGGGTGAGGATTAGTTTTATGTTTTAATTCAATTATTTTTTTTTTAATTTAAAAAAATTTTAAAACAGGATTGGGAACATTGTTTAGGTCGCTTGATTTATAAAACCATGTTCCAACAGAGCAATGAACAGTGCATAGCCACTATCTATGCCACATAGCATGTGAGCTAGGTGACCGATTTGGTAATCTATGTACATATTATGTGCATTTCAACTTCCCCCTTTAAAATATTCTGTATAGTTTCATGCAGTAGTCTTCATGGCTTCATAAAAACTCTACTCCCTCTGCTGTCTTTCAAAACCATGCTCTTCTGAGTCTAGTAATCCCAAAACTCCTCAATAACTCTGAAAGAATCCATAGGCCATTACCTAGGTCCAGAAACCTTATTTGTAAAAGAAAAAACTTCTAGAATTGAGGTTTGAAGATCAGTTTAAAAAACATACTATTTAGTAATTGAAAAATATCAGGATCCATCTAAAATTTCATCTAGTTCAAAACATAGGACGTTAGAAATTTCTGACTAAAGAGAGAAATGATGTCAAATTTTCATAAAAGAAAATTATTAATTATATTAAGTAAAAAAGAGTGTAAAAATTGTATATATACATGAATATATAATAAAAAATGAGAGGATAATAAAAAATCCTGATAATTTTGGAGAGATGGATTATAATATTTCATTAATGGATGCATAATCATAAACAATCCCATAAAAATATGAGATTATATAAAAATCCCTTAAATTTTGGTCACATTGAATCAAAATAACCATGAAATAATAAAAATATGTGAAGCTTAAAATATCATAAAAATGTGAATATCATGGTATAATATGTCAAATGTAATTATATACACATCTTTAAATAATATAGGTGAATACCAAAACATGTGTCTCAATGAAGAGAAATTGATACCAACTTACCTTACTGATTTGGTAAATTTTGAACCGTAAAACAAAAAGAAAGAGAGATAATAAAATGGATATGTAAATACCCATAAATTATACTATAATTAAGATATAATACATTTGTGGATAGTATGTACACCACTCAAATAAAACAAGTTGTGAATATGGTATAGGTTTTAATGAAATAAAAGGGAAACTAGAAATCCCTTTACTACTTGAGTAACTTTTGAATTATGGGATCCATGATAGAAAACATAAATTGAACTTTAAATATCATTAAATAAATTAAATTCAATATATAACAGTTCATATGTATTTATATATGCAAAAAACTAATTATAAGTTTTCAATGTGGCGTATATCTCACAAAAATAAAAGTGTGGCGAGAAAACCATTACCCTTTGTATTGAATTTGTTTGTACACAATAAATATTGTGGTATAATGTATATATGTTTTTTTTCATATATAAAAATTACCATATTATTATATATCATACCATATATGATTTTATTTTTACTTTATTTTACCCATTTATTTTCAATATCATCTTAAATTTACATTTCAGGTAATAATTGCTTGGGTTTTCATATATCTTGTGACTTGTTATTATTTATACTCTTACATAGATAATAAATTAATAATTTATATAATTTTTTTTTACAAATATGTTATATATTTTTTATTAAATTATTTATAATAATATATAAAATATAAAAATATGAAATGGAATACACCATTCTGGGAGACGACATGTCGTACATACCCATGAATGTCGTTTCACTTTCATTGTCATACTGAAAGATAGAAATTAAATGAAATATATATTATAATATATATATAATTATTTTTTAATAAGTATAATTTATTTTTACGAAACACATAAAAAATAATTTCCATGTATATTTTAAACAAATCCCATCAAGTTCAGGGGGCGGTAGTGAAAACATCTACAAACGAGGTTGTCATGTTCCCAACAAATTGAAAGCATGAATGTATATTTAAAAAAATAATTCAATAAGTATAAATACATAATAAATGTTATATATTTCATAATAAAATAGTAAATACACCATTATTATGAACCATGAATGATGGTAATGTAATAACGAATGACATCAGTTTAAGAGGTGGTAGTCTGATGCGCACACAAACGATGATTGCATATCCCATTTGATGGAAGTATGTGTAGGTGAATTTAGAAACATTAATATGAAAAAAATAAATATATTTAATATAATGTAGTTATTTTTTTAAGGAGGAAGATAACACTTTTATTAAAATAAAGTAAAAAAATAAAGTAGCTGAAAATAGTTTAGGAAAACAAGGCAAAACCCAAATTAGTAACTACTTACCGATCTTTTTCAATAGTCATTCACCTAGCCTCTTTTCTTCTTCCTGAAGCGCATACCAGTCAACTCTTCCCTGACCTCGCCCCCAACATCTCGATCATCCCCCACTTGAAGTAAGAGCTTGAAGCTTATTGTAAAGTGTCTCTGCATCAGTGCTTTTTGAATCAGAGTTGTCCTCTTGTCGTTCCTCATATTTGTCAGGGGAGGTGACTTTTTCCACAGGTATTACCTTTCCTTCAATGGTCATTACATCAATTGGATCCACAATCTCTTGGTGGTTTTTCTCATCAGGATATTTTTGAGTTGAATACTGATTCTCATTGTCACATGTAATCTATTTAGATAAAGATTCAGTGTTACCTGCAACAGAATTTTCAACCACCACTAAAGTGGAAACTGGGGGTTTTTCCTTCTTGTAGGAAACCAGCTGAAATTATTCATTATCCACAGCAGTCTTTGAAGGTTTAGAAAGGACCAGCGAAATAGATTCAATAACGTGCTTACCTTTTTTATTAGCTAAAACATTCAAACTTTCCTGTGAGAGTTTTTTATCCACCTCTAATCGGACTTATTCTTCATTCACATTGCTTGTTTTACAAGTATCTGCGATGTGAGCATTCGCCTCTTTGAAAAAGATGGCAGCCCAAGTTTTCATCTTGTTTTCAGAGGTGGAGGCATTCGGGTTGTCTCCCTTTTCAGTAACAACACCCTACCCATCTGTCATGTGCTCATCTCCCATTTTTTCATCACTATTACAAGGACGTTGTAGCTGAGGAAGAACATCAGTTTTTTGACCGATAGTTTTTCCCTTTTTGAGAAACTTTCTCATGTCATGGCCACACAAAGCACAAAAGTGCCAACTATAGAGCACCTACAGATAGATGGGACATGACCAATAACGTTGCATTCCTTACAGAATTCTGGATTTTTTTCAAAAACAATCTTTTGCTCTATAATTTCATCATCAGTTGCAAGCATCACCTTGTCAACAAGAGTGGACCCCAGTTCAATCTCAACCAAGAATCTAGAAAAGTGCCCAAAACGAGAAACTTTCGTTTCCTTGTCAATTTTTATCAGTATACCGATGGATAGGGAAATGTCATACATGATTTTAGGGTGCCAGATAATCCAATTTAAACCATAAAATCATACCTATATTTGAGTAGTGGAGTTACCGACCTCAAAGGGATTGAATTTTTTATCCCATTCACGCAAATGAATAATCCCAAGATTGAGTGCTATTGAACCGAAGCCCCATGATCGGACGTTCAATTCTTTTGAAGGGAAGAGCATATGGAAATATCCCCTTCATAGAGATACACACTTCCAGGATGAAAATCCCCAAATCAATGAAATTCGTGCCTTGAGATCATCCATTTTGATAGGATGAGATCCTTTTCGCAAAAATAAATGAGCAATAATTGAGAACTCACCAATTTTGAGTCGCTCAGATACCGCGAAGGGATAAGCTTTGATGTGCTCAATACTCCCTTTTCTTTGAATGGATTTATCACTCACTCATTTGAAGCTTGAAAAAGAACGATTAATTGAAAAACCATCATCCAGAACACCATGGGAGCGGATTTCATGAGCAGTTTCATGAGGCGCCTCAGCCCCATCGGACTTTGTTGAAGTATCCACGACATCAATTGAGTAACTACGCCCATACTCACGCTATAATCCAGGTCTTGTAGGTCTTGTAGGCGCATCAGAAGGAGCCATTGTAGTTCGACCTACAATATCAGCAGAGAGACGTTGCCCACCTTCACATTGGGGTCCAGATCCCTCAGGCGCATCAGAAGTAACCGAAGCCATTTTCATCTCATCCCCATGTAAAGCTTATTGAGAATCAGTCTTCACAGGTTCGGATGGAGCAGCTACTGTCGCCGAGACCTCATACTGCTCCGCACAGATCTCAACCGAGGAGCTCGAAATCCTTGCAGCTCGACCTGCATTTTCAACATTTGAACTTCGCCCGCCGTCACGCCGAGATCCAGGTCTCCCGGACGCATCCCGCGAAGTTGTTTCCGAGACTGTTCATCTCCCATCCTCAACCTCCGTTTGCTGAGAATCCTCCACGAGAGAGGTATGCTTGGACGAAATAACTGCAACATCTAGTACCTTACGATTTTCAGCCCTGAATCCAGCCGAGGAGCCCGACACGAGAGGATGCCTAGAGAAAGCCATTGTGGAGCAGAACCATAGATTTCATCACCATGGGTGATGCTGACCTGAGCCCTAGTTTGTAGCGCCATCATCCTTCAATGTATTTATTAAATAATAATGGAATCATAATAATTTATTGGGTGGAGAATGAAATAAAACAATACTTCTTGTTAAAGGATGTGACCATTTTTTGGTAATTCCTTTTGGGTTTCACCAAATTACATCATTGGTTTGATTAATGTATAAAGTGAGGATTCTAGGTTGATAGGAGGGATTTTTAGAGATTATTTGGGTATTTTATGTACAAGAAAATGTACATTGTATATTTTAATAAGTGAGGGAGTAATTTTCCTTTTATATTGGAGCATGAGTGACATTCTTGTAAATATAAAATGGTAACCACTATTGATAGGTCTCCCTTACATAATGTGACCAAAATAATTTATAATTTTCTATAAAAATAAATATATGTTGTATATCTATCTATATAATGGATTTTATCCTCTTTTATTATGTATTTTTCCCTTAAGATAATGTATAAACACTAAGTAAACTTTTTTTACCTTAATCATTGTAATTAATTTTAATCACATTCACTAATAATTTTAGCAAAAAAATAATTAATACTTACTGTACATAATGAATTATTATTATTAAAAATATAAAATCCATTATTAAAAATTATAAGGAAATATATGGATGAATTTAATTTAAAATTATTCTTGTAGACATGATGTAACAATGAGTTTTTAAAGTAAAAATGTTCAAAAGGTTTAAATATTTTTATCCAATTTCAATGGGAAATTAGTCACAATGAACTATGTTATATTTTTTGGTATAATTTAACTAATTATATTTTAAGACGAATTTAAAATAAAATTTTACTATATAAATATATAATACGAAAAATTATTTTTCAATTAAAATTCAGTGCTTTTTAATATTCATCAAAAATTGTAACTTCTCCGAAAAATACAAAGAATTCATCCAATATAGTTTATGATATAACAATTTAAAAAATGAAGTTTATTTTGGGAAATATAATTTATCAATGTTTCGAAAATTATCATTAAAATAGGTGCACCATTAAAATGTGACAAAATTACTTTTTATAAAACATATCTTTTTATGGGAAAAATTGGATCAATTGTTATCTTTTTTCAAGAAAACACATATGATGAGTGTTAAATTCATGATTTAATAATATATATATATATATATATATATATATCATTAAAATAAATCTTAAATGTGGTTTGTTCAATTTATTGTGGCGAAACATGTTTGGGTATAGAAGAATAGTTTTTTAGAAACGGAATCTCTTTATTTTCAAATAGTTTTTACTTTAATATCTAACTAATTTATAAAAAAATATATTCATTTTATATACACATGTAAAACATATTTTTAAAATTTATTTAATATTATTTATATATTTTATTCCAATGACTAGGAGATAACTATAATAATATTAATAGTATACTGTAGTTCGATAAAACTCGACCATTCTTGTAACAAAAGATAACGAAGGAACTCGGTATTGTGTGTACTATAATCCAAACATAGTGTTGCATCAACTTCATGATAATATAACTATTTCATGTATTTGTATCTTAACTTGGTGTTGTTTAAAATGAAATAAAAACTTTGTGCTTTCATAAAACACAAGCTATATTCAGTGTGGCGAGAAATGCATAATATTGAAAAGATTAAATTAATTCCATTTTTTCAGAAAATACCAGGGTGTTTCATTCAACCTCATTATAATAAATTACACCATTTAAATTCCTTTTTGTTACCAAAGGATTAATTATTTAATGTTTCTTTCATAATAACCCATATCATAAAAATAAATTCTAAAACATCTTTTAAAAGGGCATTTTGAAAACATAATGGTTACAAAAACTAACTCATAACTAGGTTCCCACATAGTAGAACATAGGTGTAAAGTAAAAACATGGACATTGATGAGAAATATAACTATCATTTTCTAATGGAGAATGATAAAGAACATGGCCAGCAGAATGTTAATAATCGAAAATCCTAAAACCAAAGAGGCTTTAAAGAGGTCATTTATATCAAAAATAATGATGATTATCAGACAATATTTTATTTCATTACCATTTTCCTAAATTCGAACAGTTTTAAATGGATATATACTTACTCAATATCAGTCCCTTTCATAAGAACAATCTCACCCTTTAGTTGTTCGTAAATAAATTTCCACTTCATCTCATTCTCTAAGAAATTATGGTGAATGTGTTATTATTAAAGCATTAACAAATAATTAGATCCATAAATAGAATGATAGTCCATTAACTCAATATTTATCGAAAAATTGTTTATCACATGTTATCCAATATTTATAAATCATCCAATTGAGAGTTAATACTTTTATCTTTAAAACTACATCCGAAGTTTAAAATATTCCATTCCATCAGCGGGTAACCTTATAACCATTCTAAAATATGAATGTATAAAATATTAGAAATAAGGTAACTATATTTCTTCAAAAAATATATAATTGATCCCCAATATATTATAAAGTATATATTGGTTTTTAAATACAAAACATGTGAATACCATCATCATGTTTTCTATTGATACATCGTAATTTCCAAAATTACCATAAAACCTTATTGAAAACATGTATGAATTTTATTCCAAATATTATTAGACATATTCCATAAATCAAAATAGAATTTTAAACTTAATCCATGATAATATAGACCGAATTTTTAACAAGTAAATAATAATGGCTATTTTAATTAGTACTATCCAATTTATTTAATCCAAAATTATCTCTTTATCCAAGCTAATTTTTTTCCTCAGCATCAAGAACACATTAAGGTTTACATTACCTTAACCAAAATTTCACATTTCCATTGAAACAATTTTATATGTCATCAGAACCATTCAATATATTTTTTAAATCCTTAAACGAAAACATTTACTTTACGATTAATATAACATGATTCTTGAATTTAAATACATATAGACATAAATAATCCCTCTTTATTCCTAAAGCATTAAATTGGGTTTATAAATTTATTCCTTAATACCCCATTACTAAGATATAAAATATAAAACATGTATTAAGGATATTGAAAAAAAATTAATCATACTTTTTATGATTAACATAAATAATACTGTTAGAATTTCCCATACCTTTGGAATTGCATTCACAGTGTCTTTAGATTCATCAGTATAACTAATATTCATGCCACATTCCTGATTATATTCACGATATTTCCACTCAATACATCAATTTGTGTTATGCACATAAATTCCACATCAGAAACATTCAATGTTAACCCAATTTCTTCCAGTTCTTGCTATTGACTAAGATTATAAAGCATAGTGTGAGGAATAATTCTCATATTATAACACCACATAATCATGAAAAATTACTAATATAACGCCTAAATAAAAATACATAATTCATTAATATATGAATCATTATGTTTTTTCTTAGAGGAATACCTAGAAATTTCCTTAAAAATATACCTTGGTATCTCACTAAAAGTTTCTCATCCTAGATTACAAATAGTGATTGGAAATTTCATTTGATACCAACAATATAGACCTAGCCTTAAGGTACATGGATATTACATAATTTTAGATGAATATTTATCACAATAAATAATTAAATTCCTGAGGACCATAATAACTTAGTGTATTTGGAAACATGAAATCATAATAATCTATCTTGGTGAAAGATCTTCAATATATGCCTTAATAATCATCCCTTTTTTGTACTCCTACTTAATACAATTATTCATAACATGGGGATAAGAAACATAAGAAAAAGGAGAGCTCAAATTCTTTATATGGTTTAACAAGGTATATATGTAAGAATAATACAATAATAAGGGTATGAGAACATGATCGTAACATTATAAGGTCATACCCTACATACAATGGATCATAATAAATATTCATGACATACAGATTGACAGTTCATAGGAAATGAATCATAAGGTTGATAAACCCACATAAATGAATAATGAATCATAATCCTATTTGATATAAGTGTGGAGACATCCAAAATATATAAAACCATTTCGTGTGTCAAGGTTAACTACCATGAACATCAACATACTGGATCCGGAAACGCATATTTTTTATAGTGGATTAGGATGCACATGTTTCCCATTGTGGATCAGGACACTCCTATTTCCCATTGTGGGCTAGGACACACCTATCTGCCTCTGTGGATCGGGACACACCTATTTCCCATTGTGGATTAGGGAATTTCTATTTCCCATTGTTCATTGGGACACACCTAATACATGTTGTGGATCAATCCAGTCAACTTCTTCCCCGTTATTATCTCATTAGATATAAATCTTTACCCAATGAATTGAATAGAGATATAGGTCCCACACATCAAATAAGGAAATCATAAATACATGTTCCAAAAGATCATAAATATTAATAATATCATTACCCATTAAATGAAATGGGTTTTATAAAAATTTAATCATATCATAACCTATATAAAATTGATTGTTTTCATAATCAATTAATCATAGAATAATCCATGAAATAATGTGGATTTCAGAAGCATTCTGTCATGGTATAACACATGGAAGAGAAATGAGTTTCATAAATAAATAGACATCTTAAACATTAAACATTTGAAGAAATAATGATAATGGTTTCCATAGATCATATCCCTAGAAAAGTATAAATGATATGAAACTTTTTCATCTTATCTCGATAAGGAATTTAAAAGATAACATGGATAATTTCTTAAAGAAAATAAAATTTATTTAAAAATTAATTTTTAAGGAAAGAAAAATACCAAAATTAATTTCCCTTGAAATTAAATTTGAAAATAGATAAAATAATATTTAACAAAAATTAAAAAACATTTCTTGAGGAGAATATTATTTCCACTCTGAAAATCACTTTCAAATCATAAAACATTTTGAAAACCTTTTCATTGAAAACTAAAAACCATTTTATGAACTATTTAAACCATAAAATATTTTTGAAATAATTTTCCATGAAAATTAATTGAAAATATCAATTAAAAAAATTCCATTTTTTTAGAAAAGAGGATATTTTATTAAATAAATTATGACCGAAGAGATAAATAAGGTCATATTTTCTTAAAAAACATTCTGAATTATATTAAATAAAAAAGAGTGTAAAATTGTAATAATACATGAATATATCATGAAAAACCATATTAAAAGAAAAAAATCATTATAATTCTTGAGAGATGGATCATAATATTTCATAAATTAAAGGATAATAATAAACAATCTCGATATGTGATGAGATTGTAAAATAAACTCTTACCATTTTTGTAACATTAATAAAAAAATTCAATAATATAATAAAATGAAACTAAGCACAAAATATCATAAAATTAACTATATTTGTGATATAACATTTCAATGAGCAGTGTGTACACCTCATACAAGAATATTGGCTCATAACAAAACATGTGTCTCAAAGAAGGAAAGTTGAGACAAAATTACCTTACTGATTTAGTAAATTTTGAACCGTAAAAACCAAAGAAAGATAGGTAATAAAATAAATTTATAAAAAAAATATGTTTAAGGATAATAATAATATAATAAATTCATGGTAATTATATATACCATAAAAATCAATGATTGGTGAATATTCCATGGGTCTCGTTGAAATAATAGTGAGACCAGAAATCCCATTACTACTTGAGTAACTTTTAAATTGTGAGATCTGGGAAATAATAACATCAATTGAAATGTGTAATATCATGAAATAGAGTAAATTGATGATATAATATGTCATAGGGAATTATATACACCACTCAACAAGAATAATTTGTGAATATAGAATAAATCCCATAGAAATAATATTGAGACAAGAAAACCCTTACCTTAATATTTTAATTACAATATACATGTTAAAATTCATGTATAATAAATATATGATTATTATAAATATAAAAAATAACCATATTATTATATATCATACCATATATGATTTTATTATTACATTCTGTTACCTATTTATGAACAATTTTATGTTAAAGTTTAATTTTAGGTAAAACTACTATGTTTTTCATATCTGTTTTGACTTATTATTCATGATCCTAATACATAGATCAAGAATTATTTATTTTAATAATTTTAAAGAAGTTATAAATTTCATATATTTTCAGTATAAATTTTTTTATAATAATATATAAGTGATTTAATTATGAAATGGAATACACAGTTCATGGAGATGTCAGGTCATACGTACGCATGAATGATATTTCTTTTTTCCTTAAAGTATTGAAAGAATAAAATTAATAGATATATATTTATATTATTATTATTGTAGAATTATTATTTCCTACATATAATATAAATTTACACAACCCTTCCTTAATATAGTTCATGTAGAGTTTGAATGAATCACATCACTTAGAGGAGGCGGTAGTCCGCACAACCACAAACGAAGTTTTATTATTCCAACAAAAGGAAAGAATGAACATATGTGTAATATAATAATCCAAAAGAATAAATTATTCATAAATATCATTGATATCATATTAAAATAGTAATCACATCATTATTATCAACCATGTATGGTGATAATGAAAGAAAAAATTATATTAGTTTGCGAGGTGATAGTCCGTTGTAGAGATGAATGATGATTATGTATCCCCTTTGAAGGAAGTGTGTGTAGGTGTTGGTAGAACAATAAACATAGAAACAATTCATTATATTTTTTATACAACGTTTTTTATAGAATAATATAATAATAATAATTTATGAGGTGTAGAATGATATAAAAAAACATATCTTATTGAAGGGTGTTACCTATTTTTTGGTAATTCTTTTTGGTTTTCACCAAAGTACATCATTAGTATTATTTTTTTTCCAAAGTGAGGATTCTAGGTTTATATGAGGGATTTTGGTATACTATTTTGGTATGTATTTGATGATCCAAATTTTTTGAGAGGTTTGAATAATATTGGGGGGGTTTGGGTGAGTTCTCTTTTATAGTGAAGGATGAGTAGAATTCATGAAAATATAAAAACATAAACACTATTGGGAGGATATGTTCAAAATATTTCCATCCAATTTATTTTAGACAAGTGAATTTGGTATTTAGCTATTAAGTTAATGTTTAACCACTATGTAAATTAATTTTTACCTTAAACACTGTTATCCATCCAATGGAAGGAAGGGATTCATTTTTTATTGAATTTTAATAATCCCCCTTTCAAAGGGTGAGGTGGAACCCCTATAAGGCCTGTAGGGATAAGTATTACATGGCCCATAGGCCTTAGAGGAATTCATTTCCCATAGGCTTCAAACATTACATACAACCTAGAATAACTACTTGGAACTTCTCCTCCCTAGCATCTTTATCGTGAAATCAGCTCTCCACCTCGGATGGATGTTCGGCTAGGCTACCATGTGCATGCACAGGCTTGTCCCGATGGAAAGTTCCATACACTCTCATTCTTTCAATCCATGTAGCTTCTGCTATGGTGAAATCTTTTTTCTCATACTCTTTATAGAGCTTGTTCCTTGTAGGTTGTCTGGTTTGCATCTGCATTTACGGTAGCTTGAAGGCCTTGAGGTGGCCCGAAGGCTTTACTAGCCTGAAGGATTGGGTGGCCCAAAGGCATTAATGGACTTGGGAACCAAATCAGTGGCTTGAAGGCCCAAACGGGGGCAAATTCCTGGTTTCTATAGTGCCAAGCAATTCCTCATACAGTTTCCGCAATAGTGCATGCTACAGTACTGCACAGTTCCCACTATAGTACCTGCTACAATACCAGAAAGTTCTGCCTCCACCTAAATTTAATCTCCGATTTCATGGATGCACTTAAGAGTCCTCACCAACCGGGCTGAGGCTCATGTGCCCTTAACCACTGTTATAAATTTTAATTACTTTCACTAATATATTTTTTCAGAAACTAATTTAAATATACTTGGAATTATAAATAATGATAATTCCAAAATATAGAATCCATTTTTACAAAATTTTTTTAAAAAAATTTGTCAATATTTTTTTACAGTTAATTTTACATACGTTATATAACAACATGTTTTTAAGGAAAAATTTTCATATGTTTGAAATAATTTTTATACAATTTCAATGTGAAATTTATTCCATTGATGTAAATTAGATTTATTTTTGTATAATTGAATTGATGAAACATTAAAACCAATTTAAAATATTTTTTTAATTATATAAATAAATTTTATGAAAAAGTAGTTTTCATTTAAAATTTGGGTTTTTTCACTATTCATCAAAAAATAAAACTTCTCTGAATAATACCAACAATTCACCCAAAGTAAATTTTGATATTATGTTTTAAAAAATAACCCATAATTTATAAAATATTATTTTTAAAAGATTCAAAAATACAATTTAAAAGAGGTGCACCATTAAATGGTGGTAAAACTACTTTAAAAAAAAAATATCTAGCATTTTTTTGTATAAAATTGGATTGATTATTATCCCTTTTCTAAAAAATACCCAAGATGAGTGTTAAATAGTTGATTCAATATATAATATATATAATACATTATAATAATTTATCAAAAGTGGTTTTTTTAATTTACTGTGATTAAAAATGTTTGTACATAGAAAAATAGTTTTCTTAGAAAAGGAATCTCTTTATTTATTAATAGTTATTACATTCGTCTCTCACTAATTGATAATAAGATGTTTTTTTATGTACATGATTAGTCCATATTTTCAAAATTTATCTAATAATACTCATAATATTCATTCCAATGGCTAGGTGATAGCTATAATAATATTTCAATAATAATAATAATAATAATAATATATTGTAGTTTGATAAAACTCAGTCATGCGTATAATGCATGCTATCTAAGTAACTCAACAATTCATGTAACAAAATAATAAAAAAGTGTTATGTGTACCACATGGTAATATAAGCATTGCATTAAGCAAATGATTAACTTGGTGTGGCGTGAAATGAAATCCAAACATATAGCATTCATATAACACAAGATATATTCAATGTTGCATGAAATAAATAATATTGAATTGGCTAAATTAATTCAAAAAAATGAAAAAATATCAGGGTTTTACACCCTCATATTTAGATAATTATTAAGTTTGATCTTGGAAATTTAAATAATGAGATTAAATTCAATCATTAGATATACTCTTCTCATTCTAGGTTCATTTTTCCCTTGTTGAAAACCATTGGTCTCCACTGAAGGGAATGGAGGGGAAACCTAAATCCATCTCGGATAGTGAAAATTTTCTACATCCACTCATCATTGAGAATGATATATAAGAAAATACTCCATTTTTTAAATTTAATTCTCTATTATGTGTGATAAGTATGATCAAACTAGCATCCCATGCACACAAACTGAAAAATTAAATAAATTATTGTTTTTTGATAATCTTATATTTATATCACATGTTGGATCTTTTGGGTCCATTGCCATTACGACTGAGCATGTATCCACCTACGAGGTGAGACTACCCTATAATTGGGGAGTAACTATAATCCTTATTTAATGTGTGATCGGTATAACGTGTGAAATGTGATAATTGGTCATTTGGATCAATGGAAGAAAATGTTGGGAATTTGAAATTTTGATGACAAATATAGCCTACTTTCTATGAACCCATGTGTTATATTATCTTTTCTAATTTTTTTGTTATGAAATCAAAAAATGATTTAATGGTTAGTTTTATTTTCTTAGATATGTTATAATTCTTAGAGGGAGCTACTAGAATATGATTTAATGCATTGTGGGATTTTCATTTTTGTGATTTAATTATTAGAGGGTACTTCTTGGATATATTGTAACATTTAGTAGTATCTTCCTAGTAATGATGATATTTGGAGAGAGTTCTTCCAAGACATTATGAAATTCATAGAGGGATCCACCCAGTTTTCATGTGATGATATTTGGGTAATATACTGGGTTGGTTATGGATATGGTATTCATAGTTCCACAACTTGCTTAATGATATATGGAATTATGCCAAAGCACATTTGGCTGGCCTTGGGTGTCAACCTAGAACTCGATGTAAAATAGGCTTTTTTTATGTTCAATGATAATATATTAAATTAATAACTTTTTATAACTTTATTCATTCACTACATACGATGGATTTTTTCAAACATAGTTGGTGGTGGTGTACAAATTTATACTCACACCATATTTATACTATGGTTTGGTAGACAACTATATTTCATAGATGTAGGTTTGGGAAAGGGAAATGGGCCTTGATTTAGATTTTTATTAATATATGGGACAGAGATAGGAGATGGAAGGACATGAGATTCAAGACTAGGACCATGGAGAGATTATTTCAGTCCATTTAATCTTTTTTTTTTGAAATTTCATAGGTCATTTAGTTACATTCGTCCTTATATTACAATACTATATTATTGATAGATTTTTTTTATTTTTACTTCATTATTATAAGGATTTATATTTGATTGTATATTTTGGTTCCCCCCCTATGATATTATTTTTCAACTATTATTAGAACTCTTTACTAGAGTGTACAATATCCCTACTATATTATTTATATCCTCGCTTATAATTGGAAGACTCGTCAATATGTGGTGGTAATTCTAAGAACAAAAAAACAACTGTACTAGGCCATTTAATGGATCATCGGGTTAGGTATGTTACAAAGTGGAATCATAGTTATGTTTATTTACAATTTCATTAAAATTTGGGAATGTTAGAAAGGATACTATGATGTTTTAGGACCTGGTAAATACCCCATCCATGGGAGTAGCTAACTCAAGTATGAGAAAAAAATATGAGTTCCTCGGGATATGATTGATGTTCATGCTATTCACTAGTTATGGTTGATTTTATTTCACCATAGGAGATTCACAGGATGTTTTATGTTATAGTTCAATAATATTTTCACTGATGATATGTTTTGAGGGTCATTTGATCCATAGAAAAGAATAATACTCACACCATGGATAGAATGATTGAGTTGATGATTGAGTTTTAGCTACAAAATTCTCTTATGTCCATTGGGAAGGGAGGACCCCAGGAAGCTGAGTTCTTAATTGATTTATTCTAGACAATCACCGATAATCTCATGACACCTGCAGATAGGAGGGTGAAGTTCACTTAATAAATTCATTGAGGGCCAGCCAATAATTGGGGGGAAATTTTCTACCTTGTCGTGAAGAAAGAGGAGTTATCCATGATGAATTTAAAGGCATGTTCTTGAGACACTTCTACCCAAATATTTTGAGGTATAAGAAGGCTCATGAATTTTATAATTTGAAATAAGAGGGTATGCCAGTGATGGACTATTCCATACACTTTACTGACCTAAAAAAATTTCTATATCTTTGCTATATGATGAGATCTATAGGGTGAGAATATTTCATGAAGAACTTCATTATCAGATCTGTTCATAGGTGAATGAATTTTTCTTAGGAAGATTTAGGGATTTGATGAGCCAATCTATCATCATGGAAGAAATTTTGAGAGTGACTATGACTGTTGGCCAGAATCTTTTAGTAGGGCGATCTGGTAGCTCTTCTTATGAAAGCAGGAAGTAAGAAAATGATAGTTACCACTAGGGCCATAGTAGGATGAGAATTAGGTAGTTATTATATAACAATGACTCATTACATTTCATTTATTATAGATTTTTTATATATTATTTTCAGATATTTCCTTATCCCATAGTGGTGTGTCTTTCATGATGTAGGTTGGGTCATATCTAGTGGGTTTTTAGGAATCTTAGTAACAGAACAGTGTAAGGGGATCAATAAAGGCACTTGAATATAAGAGGGACTTTACCTCCCTCATAAAACTGGTAGCTGGAGATCTACATGATGTTCCGGTCGAGGAAATTGATATGGTACCCCAATGAATTAGTTAAAGTATCAGAGGGAGAAAATCATGGAATTCATATTGAATCATAGTGTAGAGGGAAAATCATTATATTTAATGCAGTCCACTCTAGCTAGTCTGAATGCTGGACCTTCTACCATTAGAGGTACATTTTTTCTATCATATACTCTTGGTTGCATTTTTTGATATAAGATAATTATATTCCTTATTTGATAGTATTTTTTATGATGGGTTTGGATTTGTTTTTTAGAACATATATGGTGTTATGAACACCAAAACACCTTTAGGAGCATGGAAAGAGTGTACCACGCATTACAAGTAGTGTTCTAATGAAATGTATAAGCACCGTTTTCTTTGGGAACTGTTTGTGATAAAAATGATATTTCACAATTTAATTTTTATGACGTATTGGGTATCTCTATACCAGGTTCATATAGACTGTTATAGAAGTAGAGTTTAATTTTTTTATCTTTAAAAGGGAAATCTATTATCACATGGGATATATTGATCATTTAATTATTTGTAAAAAATAAAATCAGTGTAGGCCAAATAATATTTTGGATCAGATAAGAATAATTGTTCAAGATGATGGGGAAATGTTGTAGGATATTTTCCATTATCATTGAACCATTCTCACACTATCTTTCTTAAATAGTTCTCCATAATACCATAAGTGTGGGAGATTGAGTTTACTATAAATTTATTATTTAGATATATGATATTTTCTATACCCCTTAATGAATAAAACTAGAGTATATTAGATATTTTAAAGTTTATTTAGGTGATTTTGAAAAAAAGTTATTCATAAGGGCTAGTACTTCTTGGCATAGAACTCTAATAAATTTCTCCAAGATGACTTACTGAAAATTACTTTTTTATTTCCAAAATTTTTTAAGGGAAAGTGAGAACCCATGACCTCATGACTTAAACAAAAAACATTCTCCAAATACCAAAACTCAAGTTCAAAAACAACGCTCATCACAAAATTGATGCTCTTTTTGGAAGCTAAAAACAATAAACTCCAGCTTCCATTGTCTAATCGCAACACGACTAGCTGACCAGTGCTAAAGAGAATGGGCATGGTACCAAAGGCCAATGACATACCCTCTAAAAATTCCAATTCTGAAAATCCACGAAACAACGAAACCTCTGTGTCCTGAACCTCATGTGAAGCATCATTTTATGAGAAAAAGTTGCATGAAATCTTGAGCCATGGCCATCGGAGACAGAAACCAACAACACATACAGAATACCACCATTGTCATGGCATAATACCACCATTGACAATACAACACTACCAAGAGAGATCACTCACTTAGTTCACACAAGAAACTAGCTTAAATCATGTTCAATTAGAAATCCATAATGTCCTCAACGAAAAATCCACAAAAAATCACACACAACTCAACTGATCCCATTTCATCTCTGGAAATCTTGACTCAAATCGGCTTCAAGCTACTCGGTTCAACACAAATCACCCCGAACCAAAATCTCAAACACTGAAAATACATCACCAGTTGCTGAAACAAAAGTCAGAGCATGACATCATCGACACCACGTGCCACCACGAACACCGAACCACCGAAACCAAAAATTTCATACAGAAGTTCAAAAACACAAAAAAAACTAGAAAAAGGAACTTCATAATCCCATATCGTCGGAAGAAGCCCCCTTCACAAAATGGAGAAGCAAATGCAGATCCCGCTGCCACCTTCAAAACTACAGTCGAAGACCATATCCTCCGTACACACTTGAAGGTTGCACGAAATGTGATGTTAAACACCAGCACACAACAATTGGAACTTGCACCATGGACCAACGTCGTGCCGCCATGGGGAACCCTAGCTAGTTTGAAGGTTAGGGTGATAAGAAGGCAAGTCGTCTATGAGGTTCACCGAGGATATTGATCCCAAACGACGTCACCACTGGAAGAGATCTCATGCCATGAACGCATCGAGAAAATGCGCTAGGGAGAGAACTACAGTCGGCCCGAGACAGTGGAGAGGAAGGCGACGGCAGGGAAAACCTAGCGACACGGCGCGGAGCCCCTTACGATCCTATCACCAAGATGGAATATGGGGTGTTTCACTTATGTGTATATAAATGGAGACTGAACTAGATGAAGGATAAGAATTGCTATCACCTTCCAAAAATAAATGTAATTTTTGATTAGATGAGAGGTTCTGGGATCTTTTCTAATATCGAATCGAGGCTAGGATGCCATTCGTTGAGCTTGAGAGCATCCCACAAACAAAAGAAATCTTTTAGGATACAATATAGCCTATATGTGTTTGAGGTGATGTCATTCATTCTTAAAAAAACACCTGAGGTTTTCATGGATTTGATGAATTGAATATTTAATCCCTTCCTAGATAATTTTTAGATAGTTTATTTCTACAAAATATTAGTTCAGTCATAGTCTACAGTTGATCATGACCAACATATTAACATCATTTGAGTACATTGAGAGAAATATGACTTCATGCCAATCTATATAAATATAGATTTTGGATTAATTGAGAGTAATTCATGGGAAATGTAATCTCATAGGTTGGAGTGATAGTGGAACAAAATAATGTGGAGTACATGATATCTTGCGAATGACCAATGAATGTGTTCAAGATTTTGAGTTTTCTTACTCCATCTTATTATTATAATTTTTTATCTAATACTTATACCATACAAAAACATTGATATCTATTATGAACATGAATAGGGTGATGTTTTTTTATTAAGATAATTGAGGGAGATAATTTTAGTATATTAAGTGTAGTATGGCCTTGTTCTGATTCTCACATTTTCAATGCCTGGTAAGGATAATATTGTATACTATGATTCACCCAGAGTCAGACTCAGAGCAGTTTGGATGTAAGAGGATGAGTAGTTTCCTATATATCTAGGAAGATGATACCTCATTAGAGGAATTATCCTACTCATGAAATGGATTTATAAATGGTGGTACGTATGATAATAGGTAGTGAGTACTATTTTTTGGGAGTGATGTTTCTGGTGTACACAGACACCAAGAGCCTCAAATACATAGTTTCTCTTAAGGACCAGATCCTTTGAAAGTGGATACAAGCTGAGTCTATGCATAATTTCTACTTAATGATGGATTATAATTATGTTATAGTAATTTTGTGGTTGATGTGTTGATCTTTAAGACATGTATAGAGGTATTGAAGGATTCTTGTTTTGATTGGTGGCTGATAGATTTCTTTTTTGACGTGTTTCAAGATGTTCAAATGTCTCCGGGATGACTATCTATGACTTCAACATATATTTTAACAATGAATATTGACTTTATAAAGATATATAAGATATCTAATTTAGAGTAATTGACTTAACTATATAGCTTATATGGTGGGTGATCATATATCAAGTTGTTCCCTTGGAATTGAAATTGTTCTTCTTTTCTATGGGGATGTGTGGGTTCCAATGGGTTTGTGGGAGGAGATGATGAGAGGGACTAATGATTTAAAATGGGGGGGGGGGAGGCACATACATATATAAAAAATTTGTATCTTGCCCTTTTTATAACATATTATTGACCAAGAATGAAAAAAGGGATAGCATACTTTGTTGCATGATATTTCACCTATCAGATGGTTGATTCTAGGAATTAGAGTCTTATTGTGTTGTTTCATCCTTTTCATATTCTGGAGTAGAATTAGGATTATGGGATTAAATATTTTGTGATAGGATTACCCAAGACATGCTTAAAGAATGATTTAGTGTGCATGATCATATATTAACAAACAAAGTTATCCCACATAATACCTAATAGGTAGACCATCACCATCGATGATCTGGGTAGCCTCTATATGGGAGAGATAGGCTGACTACATAGTGTTCCAAATAGAATCATTCTTTATCGAGATCCTCTTTTAACATATATTTTTTCTCAAGTTCATCATTATTATTTGGAATCATATATTCTTAAGAGGTACATCCAACCACTATTTGATATATCGAAAATCTAAATAAAAGATTCAGATTCTGAAGGATATGATGTGATCTAGTGTTCTGGAATTTGAAGGTATTTGGTACTATCATCGAGTTCTCATGGATTTCAATTCTGGCATCACATTTCAAGAATCAATCCAAATTGATCAACTGAATGATTTATATGGATGGAAATTTCATTAACTTATTCCCTGCTTAGAGGAAGTTGAGTTAGTTCTTTTTTGACCTAGTCTCTTGTAGGATAAGTATAAGTATGTTTTGTTGATTATTATGTAGTTGGTGATCATGAAGAGTCATAAAAATTCATATTTTCACCAATAGAGATGACCTATAGTGTTTTACAATGGTCATTGAGTTTTCCTTAAGGAGTTTTCTTGGATATGGAAATGCTATATCAAGAAATATTGAAAGTTAACACCAAGGTTATCGGGCCAGTCTAGATAGTGTAAAGGGTTGTTCTAACAAAGTACTATTTTTCAATTATATAGTAATACAATTCCATAGATGATTTGATTCATGTTTATTAGCTTCTGATATACCATCCTAACCCTTATCATGTTCTAGAATTTGATGACATTAAGATTGATGTTGATGCATCCTTTAAGGAGAGTTTGATTTGGATCATAGACCGTAGTGAGAAGAACCTCTACATGAATACTATACCATCAACGTGAGTACATTAACATCATGCCCATGTGAAAGAAGAATCCTAGGAGTGAGAGATTGAAATATGGATATATTGGCCAGACTTTTTTTGTGACAATGGCCAAGATTCTTTACAGCATAACTAAAGAATGATATATTTTATAGTGGAAAGGTTTTAATATTTTATGCCTTCTAGGTTTGTATCTCTTTCCATTTCAGTAAATGTTTTTCCTTCTATTTATATTTTATTGGTCGTTGGTTGGATAGTCTAAATAAATTTGTGTTGGTTGTAGGTAAGTATTATATAAGTGATAAAAATACAGGATACAGAGCTAATCTAGGATGTAAATGAGGTACTTATGGAGTAAAATGATTTGGAAATCAAAAACTATAAAAATTTTATCACATCATTAATTTTTCCATATTGGCCGTAAAATAATAACATGAATCATAAAAAATTATTATGATCTAAAATTTATTTTTTTGTAGTTTTAAATCTAGTATTTGGTTTTTTTGGATGAATTAAAAATTGTGGGACTTGTTATGTAGATTTACTATTTTTACCATAATTATGTCTCACCAATCATGTTTCGAAAACAAAAGCTATCATGGCCTGTTTGAATAACAAGTAACATCCCCTTTTGATATAAATGATTTATATTGATATGTTAGGAATCCCTTGGAATATAAAGGCTTACTTATTTTGATCTTGAAAATTTAGATCTTGAAATTGTAGGAAACATTTAAGACCATTCTGATCCTTATCAGTTCTTTATTTCCCGCATTGAAAAAGAATTTTTGTTCATTTGAAGGAATGGAGGAGGAACCTAGATTTAACTTAGATGTTGATAATTGTTGGATCCCACTCTTCTTTGAGGTTTGTGGTTTATAACAACCCCCTAAAAATTATATTTTCAATTCCATAGTATGTATAATAATTTCAATCACATTGAAACTTCATGTACATGAACTAAATTATAAAGAAAGTTACTATTTGTGGATAATCTTATCATTGTCTCCCAGTAAAACTACCAGGTACATTTGGACATAGACCGGTCCTACAACCACTCATGAGGTGAGCTTGACATTGAACTGATGATGAATTGACAAACTTAATCAATATAAAATTTTCATAAAATCTAAAATGTGATGATTTTTATTTTTTCACAATAGAACAACATGTCATTATTTGGTTATTTTTATGACATGTTTAACTTATTGGATGTGTTCATATGTGTTTTATTGCCTTGTAATATTTTCTTATTATGACTTTATGATATCTTATAATTCATAGAGGGATTTTTTTAGGTATGTTATAATGATCAGACTGAAATTTCTAGATGTGTTTTAATTATTATATGGTGATAGTCGGATGTTCTTTAGTGCTTAGATGGAGTTGATTTGATATGTTGTAATGTTTATAGGAATAATCCCTAGTTAGTTGAAATTATTAGAGGGATTTTACCAAAAATACTAAAATTCAAAGAGGAATCCTCCTGGGTTTCCTATACTAATTTATACATTATACCCTATGAGGTTTATGTATATAGATTCAATGGTTCCATGAAAATCAAAAATATATTCATAATAATGCCAATGTAGCATTGGATGCCCTCATATGTTGACCCAACACTCAAACGTTATTGTGTTTTTATTTGTAGTATTAATAGTTTAAATTAATACCTTTAAATTATTTATTTCACTGACTAATTACTCCGGAAGTATTTGTTTAGACACAATATATGGTGTCTTACAAGTTTGTACTCGCACCTATTTGAGGCCACTATTTGGTACCTTGATAGATTTCATTGATACAGTTTTGGACAAGATAAAGAGATGCTATTTTTTTTATTTCAAGATGGGTTAGTGAAAGAAGGTGGATCGATGTGGGATTGGGGATAGTGGACTTAGATTATTTATTAGAGTCTATTTAGTCTTTTATCTATTTGACATTCAATGATCCATTCAGTTACATTCCTCCCAAAATTACATGATTATATTATCGTTGGATAATTATATTTTTCCTTAATTATAATACGTATACATGTTTTATTATTTATATTATTTCCAATAATATGATATTATTTTTACATTTTCATTGAAAACATATCGTATAAATCATAATATCTCTACTATATTATTTACACCCTTTCTACAAGTTTCCTGGCTCTACCATGTAGGGTGGTGTGCCTGAGGTCACATAACCCACACGAGTCAGTCATGTGAGAGAGAAATGTGTCAAGGATGTTATAATAAAATTGATTTTTAAAGGCTATTATGAAATTTAATTATGTATCCAATGAGTTCTTAATTTATTTAAAATAAATTTAGGTTAATATATGATAATGATCAAATACAGTGGAGAGAGAGAATCTATGTAATCTAATTTTCTCTTGAACATAAAGCTGAGAAAGATGATATAAAGTCATATTATCTCAAATTGGAAAGAAAATGGGTAGATTTTGTTAATGGATCAAAAATTTCAGAAATCATGTTATTACCATGTCATATCTATAGTAAACCCCTAATAAAATCAATTCATATATTTATTATTTCTAATTAGACATGAGAAAAGGATAATTTATCCCATTTAGTAATTGTTTTTCATTACTAACGAATAGAAAATTAAAATATTTCATGGTAAATTCAATAATATTTATTTTAATTCCAACCCACTATTAATACCCCCAAAGGCATCGATTCATCTAAGTGGTTTTAGGATGAATGGAATTTAGGAAACAATAAGTTTCAGTCAACAATTTTCTCTGCAATTGGGAGCCACAATACACATGTATTCTTGTTCAAAATCTAATATCAACATCTCTTTCAACATTAAACGCTGAAAAAATACCCTTCTTAATAGATTATACATTTTATGATAAATAATAACCCCCATTCTGATTTTTCAAATTCATTTTGTGAGAGACCATTATACCAACACCTGAAGAAAACATAGGATGTTCCTTCTAGAAAATTTATAGTAAAAAATTCATCAAATAATTCAAGAAAGGGTTATGTTAAAAATGTTACATGCTTAATGAAGAACTATATTTATGACACAAATAATCATATACTTTGGTTTATTTTCTAGGATGGTAAAAAATTGTGTAGTAAAAATCCATAATCTATTCCATCAATATTCTCTTCCACATGTTCAAAAATTTCTTAGTTAATATATACTTTAATATTTTTGGGATAGTATATATTTCACACATTAATCCATATAAATGATGCTAAAATCATGAAATAAAAATAAATGAAAACATATTTAACACCTTGTGTAGGATAATATAATAAATGAGGTTTCAGTTAAAATTAAAAATAAATAGTAATTGAATAATTTTATAGTAAAACAAAACGGAGTCCCTTCAATGAAGAATCACTTCAAATGATATATTCACTATTTCTATATGGTAATTCCTAGACATGAAAATTCAATATTCTTTCTTTTGTTCATGGAAAAAATTGTCAGGGAATTTTGAATAGATAAATATAACTCCTCTTTTAGGTAAACATAGTTAGTGGTCTAGAAAAATGAGAAAAGTTTTCAATATAATATCAGTGGTAACCAGCTAATCGAAGAAATATATAATTCTCAGGGATATTATTATGCATTTTTAATTATTTAACAACATTATTTTGAGAAGGTTAAACAAATATAAAATCATTGAAAATTATTCTTAAAAAAGAAATCTATTTCATCCAAAATTCACAGTTACAAAATTTTTCATATAACATTGTTTCTATCAAGGTTCAAAAAACATTACTTAGGTGTATTTTTTGATGCTCATTTATTTTATAATAAACCAATATATCATGAATAAACATAAATAAAAAATTATATACATAGTTCGATAAAAACCTATTCATATGATTCATGGATACATATAATGAATTGGAAAACCCAAAGGGCATAACTCCAAGCTCATAATGCCCATATAAATTCAAAAACAATATTTTTTAAATATCTTCCAATGGAACCTTCAAATTGGTTAATATCAAGAGTCACTATTTGGTTACCTTGATAACCTAATAATAAAAATATAATTCGACGATATTTAATCTATACCTCACCTTCAATCAAGTCATAACGTAGATTGAATTATGGAGGTAATTTTCTAATGAAATGATCCACTATCTACATGTTTCATTATGTTAGATCAGGTTTTTCTATTGTATAAATAGAGATGATATTTATAGCCTAATAAAATTAACAATCATAGTAAAAACCTTCTTAGTTCCATTTACAACATTTCCAGTTTATGGATTTAGAAAGATATTTTCCTCATGGTACCTTTCAACTTCAACTATCATGTTTCATATGGGGACAGATATTATAAATAGATATAATTTAGATAAATGAAAATAGTAATATTAAAATTAAATATCATCAAAATTAAATATTATAATATTTTAGGGTTATTGAATTCCATTATTCTAACCTCTAAAATTATCTCAACATTTTATCTAATATATACTATAAGTACCCTACCCTTATTCAAAACATAATTTTATTTTTATATAATAATTCCCATTTTTCATTCTGGAAAAAAATTTCAAGTTTAGAGTGGTATTGAATTTAATATAACTCTTACATATAAAACCCAAATATTACTATTTGGATACTTCCACTTAGTATTCATTATTCCCATAGTAGAACACTTTCAAAATAATTTTGATTCTCCTCCAAACATATCATTACGATTTCAACAAGAATTATTATTTTTATCTACTTATTCTTAAAAAAATATAATTTTTTAAAATGTGGAATGAGAAAAAATACCTCAATAATGGACATTAAAAAAAGGAAAATGGTTATTCCAATTTAAACCATGAGGTCAAATAAGAGACTTTTTCATTGACACAATAATCTTTCATCACGAATAATAATTTTCTTACACATGAAATACTATTTAGTTCCAATATATATTCATTTAAAACATAACAAGAATACATGAGTGAAAAAACAAATATGGATGGTCTTATAAAAAACATGATATTTTCTTAATGATTTCAATAAGTGAATTTAAAATATATAATTTTAGTCATAAAAAATCATATAATACTACCAAGTCATAAATTGGTTTATAAAAATGAGTCAAACATAACAATCTCAATTTTTTCTATGCCACTTACTTTTTTCCCAAAATAAACACAATTATACACTGTGAGTTTGTAATTCTTTGATAAATCATAGTAATAATTTGTTTCTTTCAATTATTTTTCCATGTATAATATTTTTACATATATATTGTACATGTTCTTCATATATTCCACTTTATCAATTAATAATTTCACATGCATTCAATATGTACGCATTTACGGAAACCTCAACAATTATTAACCTTATGTTAACCATTTAAAAATGTTCAATTATCTCTAGATCCATTTCATGAATAATTTCATTCTAATCCACTATTTCATGTAATTTCTATATCTCATTTTGATTGACACATGAAAAATATCACTATTAGAAACAAGATGTTGATTCCAATTCTTCCTTGGAATCTATCCTTCTCTTTACCTCTATGGGAATTTTCAATTTTTGTATTTATAGGGAACATCAAAATAATTTTGAGGATTATTTTAACAATGAAATCAGAATAATTTATCTCAATTGGAGAGTTTATCTTTAATGGATTCTATTTCTTATTTTTGGTCATATTTTTTCCTTTTGGAATAATGAAATTTTCAATAAAGTTTTTTGGATATTACCTCTTTATATGTCATGACCTGGCCTAGTGGAGCTCGTGCTATGAATTCACAAGCCTTCATCCAATAGGCCATGGGATAGTGACTATCACATAGTCGGAATACCACTAACATGTGAGGAATTGTCAATGTACCTGTAAACACGCACACATCTCAAAGACCCCAAAATTATGAAATGTAAAAACATTAAGTAAAAAATGCAGGAAAACTCCTATATCCCTTGAATAGAGTATGTCATAAAGTAATGCAGAGTAAACAAGGATACAAAAAATCCTTTCACAAAGAGTATCTAACCATAATTCTAACCTATAAGAAAATGTTACCGGGATTGTTATCTGAATTCATAAGGAACACACCATAGTATATCTGGTATCTTTAAGTACCATCTGGTCCTAGTATTGATATGAATCCATTTAAAGGTTGATCATATGCACAATACATAACATGTGTTTCCAAATCCCATATTGGAGGGTGTATAACAATAACAACACGATACCCTGAAACCAAAAAGAAATGTAACCAAGGAAAAATATAGTCATATCTACATAGGTATATGTCTACAACACATATAAGAAGAATATCCAGTTATAGTCAACCATGACACATATTCTAGAGGTATGTAACATCCATTTTTTACCATCACTAAGAATTCAGCTCAAATATTCCACAAAGAACTGGTCCGAGAGAACACACTCCAGAGGTAGATAGAATTGATGTTGTCCATACAAGAGGAACTGCTCATCATGTCCCACACTGAAAAAGATATGATTATATATATGAAGAGAGATATGGTAAAAATAAATCTGAATCATAGTAAGGGCCATGGGGTGATACCAAAAAATCAATTTGGATTAACCGAAAATATACAAGATCAACACCTGCATAGCGTTGGTCACACCAATACCAAGAACACCACTTTGGGAATGAAGAAATGAATAGATTATCATGCTCTGGGCCTCTTGTGATATTCCGATAACTCTATCCAAAACTTCATTCTGAAGGTATTACAATCCTAGGAGTAGGATATGTTTCCTACCAAACTTCAGGGAAATAATAAAGAAAATTAACCCTAATGAAAAATGTCCATGATATGGAGGACAAGAAGATCAAGAAACATATGATGGGGTACATGGCATGTCATAGGGTCACATGTCGTGTCCCATGACCCTGGGTACTTCCTATGTACAGTGGATTGTGTCATTCTAAATAATGTCTTGTAGAAGAGGGGTACACAACATGTATAATGGATTACATGACACGTACTTTCCATCAGGATCCGCTCATGTGCTCCACCTACGTGTCAGTATATGAAACCAGCTCGTGTGTCTTTGTTCATGTTACATTACATGGGGTATCATGTGTTCTTGGTCCAGTCCATGAAATGTGGGGGACTACACACCTTGTATGCAACCCGTTTACTCCACCAATGCTTGAACTTCACATGTACACGTCGAGTTGTCTGACTAGGGACGACATGCCATTTAGTTTGGGACTACACACTATGTGTATCAGTTTTTTCAGAATATCATATTCTTCCCCTCACTTGAGCCTTCAACCACCTATATTCCATTCTAATTATTGTTTTTAAACGAAACTATTGATCCAAGCTTGTACGGTTAATCTAACACTAAATAGATTAAATTTTGGCCTTTTATTGGCTCAAAAAGAATAATCATAGGGTTTCTTAATTATATCTGAAGAATGAAGATTCAAAACCCACCATCATTCGACCATCTCCATACCCGCAGGAGCACCTCTTTTCAGTTATCTTGATGCCGGATCTATGGTTTCTGATCATTACACCAAGAATTGAAGGAACAACCATCGATTGTACACAAATGGGTTCAAAGCCAGAGAAAAATTAAAAATGTGATATGAACGTTGAATCTACCTAGGCTGTGCCAATGAAATAAAATAAATTCCACTGAATTATTTTATTCATTTATGTGATTGTGATGAATTTCCACAATCGACATATGCTGAACAATGTTAGGTCATGCCTAGGGTAAATCCAATATATATAACTCAATGGTGCCATTGGATTTTTGATATAAGCACCCATTTTGGAATTTATTCCTCTTTTTTTGGAAAACCATGTGTGTGTGCTACTTAATATTTTAATACTTTTCAAAAATTTGTTCCAAGAACACTATTCCTCAGAATTGTATGATGTCTCAGCACCTGGTCTCAAAATTAATCCACATAATATTTAAAAATAATACATGGAAAATATGTGAAATTACATTCTCCCCACCTTGGGGGTGTACACCCCTAAAAATCATAAACAAAGGATACTCAATAAAGATTATGCTACTAAGCAGGACTCTGAGCCTCCCACTAAAAAGTGCACTTATGGAGATTTTTGTGCATCCACCAGACATGCACTAAATGAATTGATCGACCATGGATGATTATCTTCTACAGATCCTTGATCTCCACTGGTTACATAGTAAAATTTACTCCATCCTCAATGTCCATATCGCACCAATCAATGTCGTGTGATGGGTCATGCATGTTCCTCCTCAGCTATGACAAGTGGAAGATGTTGTGTACCCGATGTACGAGTGGGGGTATAGTTATGTAGTAAGGAACTTTTCAAATAGCTAGGAAGTGGGACAACATAGTGAGTTGGTAAATGATCACCCAGATGGAATCATGTCCCCTAAATGTATGTGGTAAAATTTTCATTAAGTACATTGATTTTCCATCCCACATAACATTTTGAAACATCAGGGGGTTGAGGTAAACGAAATTAAACTTGGGGATCATCCTATACTTTCTAACAAGTAAGGCATAATGAAATAAATTATGTAAGTTCATTCTTTATCCCTACGCTCCAAAACTAACATTATAGGTCCTGGTACATCATTTACACACCTTGATGTACCACTAAAGGGGATTTATGAAACTCTCTAAAATATTCTTCCCAAAAAGTTACTAGTATTACTCTACATTACCTAAATATAATGACATGCTGCCCACATTTTGAATATCCATCATGAGAATTCACTATGGATATCTTATCACATAGGGTATCTCAACTGATATATCCAAGATGTGCCTCTCTAACATGATTTAAGAGTGGAGGGGTGAAAACCATCGATTGGAGGTAATATTATCCATCTCTATCCATTAAGGATAACTACAACGTGGCCACTTTCTCTGATTCCTCGTTTAGTAACTACAAACTAGATCTCTTTCTCAGAGCATCTTCTACCATGTTCCCCTTCCCAAGTGTATAAAAAAACTCATAGTAATAATATTGAAGGAATTATATACATAAAAAACATCTCAAGTTGATATAATTTTGAGAGAATATCTACATGAGCCTCTTTAGGATGAATTAGACAATAAACCACTCTCCCATTAGGCAGTGTTTCCACATCTTCAATTTGAAGACTATCGCTTCTAACTCAAGATCAAGGGATATGTAGTTATATTAATGTTTTATAAATTGGGATGAACCATAATAATTCACCAATTACCTCCACATGTATACATAACCATTCCAATTTCTTGACACATCACATAACACCACATACTTGACACCCTCCGCTGGTAATCTCAAGATCAGAACGCTCGTAAAACTCCATCTCAGCTGCTAAAAAGCATACTGTCACATTTTTTATGAATGAATGTTTTCCCTTTCAAGTAAAATTTATCATAGGTGACGATATCCTAGACAAAATAGGTATGAATATGTGGTAATATCCTGCTAACCCAACGAAGCTCCACTCCTCCGTCATGATCAAGGGTGGATCCCATGATAACACTGTCTCGACCTTGGTCAGTTCCACTACTACTCCATAATCTAAGATAATGTTTCCTAGATTGTGGAATTATTGAATCCAAAAAATTAACTTTGAGTGATTTCCCTAAATATTGTTCTCTCATATTACATCTAGAAATATTATTAAGGGTCTCACGTGCATCTCCTTGGACGTCGAGAACACAAGGATATCATCAATGAAGACTACAATGAATTAGTCAATGTAAGGCCAAAAGATCTGTTTCATGAGTCCCATAAACACTGATAAGAAATTATTCATTCCAAAGGGAATCAAAAAGTACTCATTATGACTGTAACAACATGTGATTTTCATATTCTATATATCCTCTTCCCATACTCGTAGTAGGTGATAACCTAATCAAAGGTCAACCTTTGAGAACCATCAGGCCCCATTCAACAGATAAAAGTGGTCATCAATTCTTAATAGTGGATAATTTTTCTTCACATTCACCTAGTTTATGCACTGATAGTCCAAACAAAACCTCAATATACTGTCTTTATTTTTTTTTAAAAACGTGCGCTGATCGTTGTGAAATACTGGGCCTCACAAATTCCTTCCAAAGTAAGTCCTCCAACTACACCCACACCTTGTGAAACTCTATGGAAGCCATCTGAAATGATGGTATTGATATTTTTGTCGTCCCATGGTGTAAATCCATGTATAAGTGTATATATTTATTGGGAGGTAATCTTGGATCATCTTTAGGAAAGATTTTCTCATACTCTAACACTTGTGCTGGAAACTAGAAACTCAAAACATAAATTGAACCAAGTTTTAGGCCAACAAAATGATGTGAAATTGGATACACCTTCCTATAAAAGAGTTAATATAATTATTCTTGGGTTTACCTTTCTTCAAAAAAGGTAAAGGCCATTATATCACCCCATATACATGACACCTTTCACCTAAAATAATCTATTTGTGCATGGACTATAGAAAACCAATCCATACCGATAATGATGTCATACGGTCTCGAAGCTACCACCAAATGGTAAACTCTAAATTCCATGGGTCATGTAACACTATCATCATAGATGTGTGATCATTGTGTAATCTCTAGTTGGTGCCTCCATGTGTATTGTTTGATTCAACAGTTCAACCAAAATCTCTCGGTATTATACAAAATATGAGGAGAGAAAGTAATGACTAGAACCTATGTCTATCAGCACCGCAATTACTTTATAAAATATAGAAATCATAACTCAAATAATTCTTAGATCTCCTGGTTCATAAGCCTTGATTTCATGCATATATCCCCACTCATATCTTCCAGTTTAATGAGCATGGAGTGGACCACCTGGGGTTGGCGGTGTTAACATGACGAAACTCCAACCACTCACCACTACTCTCCTAGTTCCTCTTCCACATCTACCACCCTATGGATCCTCCTACTCATGATTATGTCTCTCCCTTGGTGGTCCATTTACTATCTCTTTGTCCTCATTATGCTGGGTTGGACAATCTCATGTGAGATTTCCCCTACCGTCAAATGAATAAACACCACCTCTCTCATGGAAACTTGACCCACCATGTGATCCTAAATTGTAGATCCTCTATCCTGGAACCTCCTCCTAAAATATCTCTGACATCCATGTACCTGAGACTAATGTTGGCTCTCTACTGTCGAGGTCTCTGCTCATGCCTTCCCATATCTGACTATCATCGATTATATCTACTCGTCTAAGAATATTTCAACCACAAAACCTACCCAAGAACCCCAAAATATGTAGGAATGAACAGAGGGATAATTTCATCTCAGAAATCTCTATGCATACCTCGCTCGAATGTTAGATACCTAAAGTAATGATCTCAAACCATATTTAGTGATTACCAAAAATGGTTAGTAACCCTCAATGAGTAATCAAATACAGTCACGAGGCCCTACTAGAGCTGAAGATGCTCTTGGATATACGCAGCTCTCAATGTAACTAGTGAGAACTCCGCTATAAATAGGTTCTCAGACATTTTCCATGCAAGAGTTTCCTCTTCATAAGTCTGGATATCCTAAATCCACCATATTTCTACCATGTTATTGAGATGTCTCACCACCATGACCACTATATGATCTATTTGTTTCCTGAATAGATAGAAAACTAGGTTCACCACCTTATAAAATTCTTCATCCACCTGTGGGTTGGGCTCATGTTGGAACATGAGGGGTCTCTATTGCTAAAACTCACGAAGAACACTTATCCTCCACTCCACATCTACTAGCATTTTGGGTACCACGTGATGCCCTACAAGTGGCAGTATGGATGGTGCACCACCAAGATGTAACATCTAGGGAACTATTCCATGTATTTAAGGCTCATCACGGAGGGGGTTATCCTACTGATCAAGATAATAAATACTAGATGGTATAAAACACGGGGGAATCATATAACAAGCAAGACATACCATGGTCAAAGAGTATATTTAGAGAGATATCTCAAGAAGGAAACAAAAAAAACCCATTCCAATATGATGCATGTACCAATATTTTCCTTACTACTGGTGTTCTCATGTACCATGTCAAAAAAAAGGTTTTCAGAGTTCTAGTGTATAGATACATCGGCTGTCTAACCAAGACTAGAGTCCCTGGCTTGAAAGAAAAACTCTAAACACTTAACAATGTTTCCCCAAACTAGTCTCACAGACTCATTGTCCTAATGTAGAATCCACCACCAATGACACCAATCTATCACAACCCATCCTAGTATAGACCATTCCACGAGTCCCCATGCCATCCTCTAATTGTCCAGAGATTGTTACTAGCATTGAGTACGCATATCATTAACATGGGAGGCATTTCCTATGAACCTATATGCATACACACATATCCAACCCCAAAAAATGATGAAATGTAAAAACCACTAAGTAAAGAATGAATGAAAACCACTATATCCTAAAGCCAGAGTTGGATAGAAAGTAATGTAAATTAAAAAATGGACTGTAATACAAGACTACCACAAAGTGTCTATAACCACAAGTAAAACGTGTAAGTAAATGTTACTGGGACTTCTATTTGAAAGCCGCAGGAACACACCTCAGTCTATCTAGTCTCACTATGCACCATTTTGTCATGGTCCTCCTAGGACTCCAATGAATGGCCGTTTTCCTTCATAAGACATGACACATGCAGGCAAAGCCCGTGAAGGGGTGAGCATTACAATACTCATTAGGACACCCCGAAACCACAATGAATTATGATAAAGAAAACATATAGTCATCTTTATACATGTATATGTCTACATCACAAATAACAAGTACATCTATATATACTCAACTAAGACAAAAATTCTAGAGGTATGTCACAATAACTATATACCAGCACTATGAATTCTGCATGAAGATTCCATGAAGCACTCATCCAGGAGAACTTACTTCTCAGTCCGATAGAACTGATGATATATTTTTGAGAGTTATAAGTCATCAGGTCTCACCATGAGAATGATAGTGTGATATATCTAAAGAGATATATGATACAATAGTTCAGGATCACATGTAGGGCCATGAGGTGATACCAAAAACTCAATCTATATTAACCCGCTAAGTAGGGTATCCACACCCACATAGGGTTGTCATGTAGATACCAAGAAATCCACATAGGGTATGAAGAAATGAATATAGGATCCATATTCGGGCTTCTCAGGGGATTTCAATAACCTTATCTATAAATTCAAAATAAAGGGATCACAATCCTAGGAGTAGGAATCAATTTTTACCATACTTAAAGGAAAAATATAAAGGGAACAATCTCGAATAAAATATGACCAAGGTACATGGGACAATAATCTTAAAGAATGTAAGAAGGGTACACGATGAGTAGTAGGGTCACATGTCGTGTCGCTTGACCATGAGTTCTAACCATGTAAAACAAACAATATCATTGAAAACTCTGTCATGTAGAATAGGGGTGCATAGCATGTAGAAGGGATTAAAAGTAGTGTCCTTGAATCCGTGGTCTGCCCGTGTACTCCAGCTGTGTTCCAGTACAGAGGGTCAGCTCGTGTGTCTCTTCCAGTGTACTAGTACATTTGTAAAAGGTCCAGTTCATCCCGTGTAGTGGAGTACACACAAATTAGGAAACCAAAGTACTAAACCCCATGTATATGAACATTCCATGTACATTCCATGTCATTCAATTGGGTACTACATTCTATGTCGTCAGGGACCACACACTGTGTATATTAGGTTTTCCCGAATCTTTCCTTCTTCTTCTTTATAATTCCATCGATCAGTCAGATTCCATTATTGTGATTTATCCACCTCAAAACTATAGATTCTATCTTTTCTGGTCACTTTAACACAGAATCGATGGGATTCAGGTATCTAATAAGCTTATAAAATGAAATCATAGGCGTTACTCTTCATCGCAAAAGAATATGGATTTTGCACCCACCATCATTCGATCCACTTCCATACCCACCATCGCACTTCCATCGAGTTGTCCCATTGCTAGATCTACAGTTTCCGATCGTTGCAGCAAGAATTGAAGGAAGAAAAATTGATTGTTCACAAAGGGGTTCAATGCTTGGAAAAAATAGAGAACACAAAAATAATGATGAATCAGAGGATATATTCTAAATCAAATCAAGAGGTATGAACCTCAATTTATGTTCATGTCGTTCTTGGTTTTCCATCCTTAGGATGTTGATGAATCAAAGGAATTACTTAAAATCAATTCCCCATAAATATAGAAAAATACCCCATCCCTAAAATACAGTTGATCCATGGGATAATCTGTTTGTGGATTTGTCTGTGTTATGCATAAGAATCAAGAAGAGGTAAATGAAATAAAAATAACACATTCTACATGGATTCAGTTCAAATAATTGCGAAGAATGGTCACCACGACATTTCCATTGCATGATATATCAATATTCGCATTCATAAATCACATATTTAAAGTTCTATCATCGCCCGATCAAAAGAATTCTCTAGATCTCTCTCTCTATCGAGGGTCATTAGAGGATTCCAAGGTTATGAGGTAAACCCTATATCTTTGAAAAAGGGTTTATATAAAAATAAACCTGTTTATGTGTCAATAAAATAAAATAAATTTTCATAATTTATTTTATTCATTTAAGTTCCTGTGAAGACTTTCCATAATCGACCTGAAACGAACAATGTTAGGTAACTTCTTAGTAAAACCCACTGTTCTGAACTCAATGGTTCCCTAAAATTTCTAATATGAGATCTCAATTATATGTTATTAATTTTTTTTAGAAAACCACTTTCCCATGCTGTTTAATATTTTAATATTTTTACGAATGATTTATGGGTACATTGGGCCTCAGAATCACATATCATCTTAGTTCTTGGTATCTAAATCAATCCATATAATATTTAAAAATTATACATGAAAAACTAGAGCCATTACATTATCTCCAACTTCTCTTCTATAAATATTAAAAAAAGTAATCTACATCTGAAAACAAATAGAAAAAAGTGGTGTTTGTGTGAAATTCATTAGGTTGTGATTTAATAAAAATATTATTTATTCTGCGATCAAAAAATATTTTAATATGCTTAGCCAAATCATTGACTCAAATAATGAACTCCATATCCTCCTTAAAACAAGCCTACAAAAACAAAAGAATTTATTTTCCCGATTATATTTTTTCCCTCTAAAAATTTTGTTTAAAATATATTAATAATTATGGGAAATAAATCATATATATATATAATAAAATAAAAATGAATATTATTTTATGATACCACTTTTGGGGACCTAAGACACCCTGATGGGGGGGACTTGGGTGTATATCGATTAATCATGCAGTCATTTTTTAGTCTTTTTAGACATATGGATATTATTACCATATTTGAAGGAAGACATTCAATATCTCATTATCAATTATGATTATCACATTATATAATATTCATGAATGATGAAATTGAATCACATAGAACAAATTAATTTTTCATTGTTCTCAAGTTAGGGTTAATCTAAGAAGTATACACCCAACATTTTTTTAGTGTAACAGAATTCGATATTCTAATTTTTTGTGGAAAAAAAGATTTCTAATGGTGCATTACCAATAAATAGTAAACCCCTATTCTTATCTATCCACATAATACAATTAGTCAATAGTTTTTTAGTTTATTTAAATTAGAATCATCTTCAATAGTTTGTAGTAATGATAGTCTATTCAAGTTCATTATACCTAGTTGAAATACATATTATCTTTATCTTATAGGAAGATGAACTAAGAAAATATGTTTCTTCTACTCATCTATTGTTAATTTTGGATAATATCAATACCTTGATTCAATTGATGAAATTATTCCCTTCAATATATAACAACATCACCTTTCATCTAGTTCAAGATATTTATAGTACTAAAATTATATTTTTACTTTTTTTACATTCAACTGAATGTTGTAATTTTTTTCTCATATGTAATTAAATCATAAACCATTATAGATATAGTGATGGAGTTAAGTTTCTTCATCCTATAGAAAAATAGATATGTTATTATGATCACCCTCTATCTTTTTTATTATCTAAATAATAATTGAAATTATATTTATGTCTCTTTCTTGTTTCAGAAGTATTATAATGGTTTTATAATCCCATAATCATGAAATTATATGATATGTTTAAAAGATTTCATGTAATAATCATTATAATCAGGGGTTCTGATCAATTTTCCTTATTTTAAATCTCTATTATTGTTCTAGGTTTACAAAAACATTCTGTGTGGTCATTCTATAACATTTAATAAAAATAAAACCATAAAACCATAATCTAATATTCTATATATGAATATATATTTTTAATGTACCATGTAATGGGGAAAACACATCTCAATAATTAAACCAACCACATTGTGGTACAGTCTGATCTACTAATTATTTTGTATATCATGGTTTTCACTATGGTTTCATGGTATGGGTATAACCTTTTGAGCAATATTTTCCATTAAATCCCATTATAAAATTACTTGATAAATAATTATGAAATATCCAATATATATTCTCTATATATTGAAATATTTTGAAGTGGTATACCACTTACAAAAAATATTGTTAGTATCCATAAATGAAAACCTTTTTCATATCCATATACAAACCCATCATTGCACATGCACTTTATTACAGAATGATCCTCCAATTTTTTATAAAAATATTAACTCAGTTTTGGTGAACAAATATCTCACACAGATGATTTCTTCAAACTTCTAGAACCACTATAAAATATATATTTTTCCTTAAAAGTGAAAATGGATCTATATAAAATTAGATTTATTTTATGATTATGTAAATTTAAGTATGTCGGGTATTTAATGGATTAATTAAAATCATAATTATAGAACCAATAAAAAACTTTTTGATATATTTTTTGTGAAAAATATGTTTTGTAGCATATACATCCTGAAATTGGAAGATCCACTATGCTTCTCCATACATGGTTTTATGAATGGCCACATTTATTTCAATGTGTAACAGAAAAACCCAAATATAGAAATGTAAGGAACCATTCATGTTATCGAAATTAAATTTATTAAACCCTCATTAAAAATTGGTCTATCTACTTGCACTATTTTTTATTACCATTTCTTATGAAACTCCCCCAGACATCTTACACACAAATATGTTCATAAAAACTTAGACACTTGTCCAGATTCCTTTATTTCCTCTTCCAATTTTATCCTTCTCATTTTAATATTAAAATTTATTTTCGTAAAAACTCACTATTTACAAGACCTCAATTTATATTTGGTATCAATCAAGGGTTTTCATAGTGTTACCTAATAAGTGTAGTAGCTTCATTATACACTTCTTTAAATTATCAAATAATATAATCATATCATGAAATCTGTATTTGTATTCCTGATATCGAATATTTTATTTCTTGGAATTATTATTTAGTTGAATGTTTTCCATGAAAATTTCTTATTTAAATATTATATGAACATCATGATCCCACAAAGTCTTCATTTAATGGATTCTTTAGTAATTTTTATCACATATTGTTTTTCTATTCCTATGATATTTTTAACAAATCAATCACAAAACCTATATGGTCTAAAAAATTCTTTATTATATAAAGAAAATATTACAGACATTCCATAACATAAACATACTAAGTCATTAAATTTACATCAGAAATATGAACACATTATATTTGATCATTTTAATGAATTACATCTTAGATCCTTTAAAGAAAAAATACTACATTATATGTAACATAAACACCTTACATTACTTAGTATATGAAATCATCATATAGGAAATGTAATTTTTGTAATTATTTTTGTATTATATATTTTATATATTTTTTTAAATCTTTGATCAAATCCCCTAAAACATTTTTTCATGGTTTAATATAATTTATAAAACAATCCATTTATATGATCATTTTATATTATAATGCAAGAAAATTATATAAAATTATATTACATATATATATTTAGCCTTATTTTTCATTTTATAAATATTATAAATTAACCAAGTAGATAAATTTATGATTTCAAATATATATTTTAGCAACTAAAAATATTTTTTGTATTATAAATTTTTAAGGTTAAATATTTGGATCAAATATAATTTTTCAAAAATCATGAGGACAGGTGGTGGATGTAGATCCAAATTTGAGGTACATATGATTTATTAATTACTTATAATAAAATTTGGGAGGCTTGAGGGTGAAATTGTGGAGTTTTCATTCATTTATAGATATACATGAGTATGTTTCGGGACAGGGGACTCTGAACTATTCCTAGGATGATATGAATTGTGTTCTGTCATCAGTAAAAGTATACATAGTTGAAAAAAAGGTCATTGGGGACATTCATTTTGTCTATGTTTTTCAAAAAAAATTAATGTATTCAATTCATGAATAGTTTCATAGTCATTGGGACATTTCATTGAGGGTATGAATTATTTAAAAGGTTTCCTAAATATATTTTATTTTTAACCATAATTCTATTCAAACTCTCTTATTTACACCCTCACATTGAATAGATCCACCTCCAATTATTCAATAAATTATTTAAGAGGATTTCTACCACTTCGTTGTCCATGGATCAAATATAAGTCTAGCCTAATTTATATTTTTTTTCTTATTATTGGATTCCTCTCATGATTAATGATAATATCATTGTATTTTAGACTAGGTGTTTCATTGTGTCTTGTAAAACGCATATTTAATGATGGGGTTAACTTTTGAATGGATATATATGTATATGACATGGATTATATATTTAGGTGGACCAAATATTGATACTGATTGAATGAAGGATAGTTTTTTATTTGGTTTTATCATATTTGTGTATTTTTTTGGAAATGTAATTTATTTAATATGAGGTTTCATTGAAGGATTGTTTCTTATTATGATTATAATTATTGGGATACATAGAATTGAAATTAAAATAGTGATATGAGATTGGTGTATTCTCATTTATGTTAATATTTGATTAATAATAATGGATTTATTGTTATATTTTAAATTTAAACAGCTTAAAGTAGAAATATTTGAATTTTTAAAGGAGACTAATTTCTTGTAAAATATTAATTTAGTGGGTATTGAATTCAAGGAACATAAATTTTTATATTGTATTTGGGAGTTTTTTATTGAAAATGAAGAAATTTAATTTTTTTATATTTCTTATCTTTTTTAGTAGATACTATGTAAAATGTGATTATAATTTTTATTATTCTATTTTTATTATTATATTTAATGTTAGTATGGTTTTGGTTTGATATAGAAACATTATATAACTATGGTGGGATCATTACATTTATCTGAGTTAGATCGGGAACTCCACATGATTTTGGGGTACTTTTCAGTTTAAGAAATGTTTTTTTAGAAATACCACTTGAGTGTTAGAACCTCATCAGGTTTGATAATATTTATTTATAATATTCTACATGCATTCGGTGTTCTCTTGATGTTTGGATTGGTTGGTTGCGAAACATAACATCAGTGTGGGGAGTTTGAAATTTTTTTTGTTAAAAATATAATTATATATGTGACGTGAGTTTATTGTTAATAGGATATTGTAGAGTAATGGTTGGTATGATATGGCCGGCATAAAATTCATGGGTTTTTATCATGTTTTTTTGTTATTTTATGATTTTTTTTATATTTATTAAAAAAAAATATTCTCATATTGATGTCAATTGTCATGAGTTTGTAATTTCTATAAAACTTATAAGAGTTACTTGTTTTAAAATTTGATTGCGTATATCAAATATCATTGGGAAAATACTGTTGATATATCTTAATCATGCCCAACATGTGATAGATAGTTAAAATGCATATAAGATTTAACATTAATTATGTTGTAAAGATAATTTCATTATTGGAATGGATGGATTGTCAGAGGTATTATAATGATTAAAAGTGGAAGATGGGTGCCTGTTGTTTTATTTTTGTCTATAGGTATCATGTTTTAATTATATTATTGAGTCCCTATAATATTTTTAATTAATTTTAAATAAATTTAAATTCATTTAATGAACTACACACAATGTTTTTAGCTCTGAGAATGGTGAGGTTGTTGAGTTATCACATCATTATCCATGGGATATGTTCTTGGTTGAAATTATTTATTGACACTTTACTAGCTGAGAAGGTGGTCATGATATCTATATATTATTTTGGTTCATCTTTGGGTCAGATTGAGTGGATATATTGAGATATTATATAAAAAATACCACTTTTTTTAGTGTGGTTTATTCCCCCATGGATGAGTATTTTTTTAATTTTACAAAATTATTATTTTTAAATAAATGATGAAACGAATTTTGTACAATAAAAAATGATGTGGTTCTTCAATAGTGACAAAAATTTACAAAAGATAAAAACAACTTCCCTCAGGAAATTTATTTTGGGTAGAGCCTTTAGAAGATATAATCTGGAATCCACTATGTGGGTTTATTAATCTATATCATGATTTACATAATAAAAAATTATCCCCATAAAAATTATGATTAATGTATACTAAAACCGTGACCTAAAACTGTAATTTTATGCCCTTAGGGTTCTACCAAGTGGTAGCTTCATCTATGGGTCTCACCACGGTCTCGAGTTCGAGTCTTGATGAGTTTCTCCCTGTAATTATTGTTGAATGATTTTCTGTGTACGATATCCCACTGCCCTTATATTTAGAGGCTTCAGCCATAACTTTTAAAACCATTATTTTATTTTACTTTATTTTATGGAAATAATTTCCATCTCCTAATTCTCAGAAAACATGGAATTAACTTTTAAATTTTATATATTCCATATTTTTCATACACAATGATGTATTTTGATGAATTTTAAAAAACAAATAATTTTTTTGTGTAATATTCCATGGTTCGAGAAAAAAATAATTTTTATAGATTCATTATATATTTAATCTTCAATAAAAATTAAATGAAATTACCTCTAATAATACTAAATTTTTTAGTGGGTAAAATTCCAATAATGGTTTAAAGTAAACACTAGAACCTCTATCACAAGATCCAACAACTCATTTTAATTTATTAATGCAAAAATGAAAAAAATAATTATTTTTTGTGTGAATATGATCATTCAATAATCATAAACATGAGTCCAACAATGATCCCATATGAAAAATAAACAATTTCACTTCATCAAAGGTATCCATGGGTTAGGCAAATAAATGAAAACATATCGAGGATTACAATCTTTCTCATGAACTCTTTGATCCTCAGAGTTAAGGAGACCAAATAATTTTGGACTACTGTTTTTCCTTTTTTTTATTTCATCACTATTTATATCATAAAAATGTTAATGGATTGAATAGAAATATGTATATTCCATGAAATATTCTAAGACTCCTAAATATTTCTAATTATATTTTTATAATTAAAAATACTTCACAAGAATTTTAGATTAAGGAAAATCATTATAAAATGTGTTTCAACCCACCATATTTCATTTTAATGTTTAAATATTCTTTATAAACATTAAAAATCTTTGAAACACCATCCAATGATGTTATAACTAATTATGATTGAATACTTAGATAAAATAACATTTAAAATAACTTTTTATATGACACATGTCATTTCATGATTTGATCAATGATTTGGTTGATCTTTATTATTGAGAGGTTTACTTCAAAACGAACCACAAGGTGGTTAATACCTAAACACCATAGAATTGAATATATAATTATTTCAATTAGTTTGACATATAAAATAAAGGTTATTATTGAATGACATATAATATTTATTCAAGATCATTTTTCATGTTATTATTAAAAGAAAACATGATATGTATGACATGGATGAATGTATAAAAAAATTCAATGATATCAAAACAATATAACATATCCATATATTGAAATGTTAAAATATGTCATTTTATAAATATTTTTTATTATTTTCTTACTTAAAAATTATATATGATGTATTTTAATTCAAATAAATATTATTTTTTTATTTTTTTATTATAAAACCCATTAATGAAAATAAAATATATTATATTTGAAACAAAAAGCGTTTATGTATTGGAAAATTATATTTTATGAATCTTTATTACCCATGTGACTAGAGAGAGTAAAATTTATCATGGATAAGATAAAATATAAAAAACATTTAGTTAAATATTGCTTTTATATAATCTATTTTAATCTAAAACAAATTTTATAAGACAATTTACAACATATTTGAATAAAATTGGAGACATATATTGGAAAATAGATTAATGTAGAAGATATTTTGTTTCTTATTATCAATAAACTAATAGATGTTTTGTATTTCAAATGATTTTTAGTAAAATTATATGTGTTATCCATTTTAAAAAATAAAATTGTAAATTAATAATAATATTAGATATTATGAATTAAGTTTATTTGGATAGAATTTCAACCTCAATATATAATGATTTAGAATTCTAATATCACAATAAACAATATATTATTACTTTAAGAAAATTATTATCCCTATAGAGTATAGTATAATAGTTTATTTATTCATTGAATACATAGTGTCATATAATATAAATACATAATGATATATTGACTATTACAGAGTGGTGTAAAATATATATATATATATATAACCTATAAAACTGGAAAATTGTATGTCCATTTTAGACCATTTTTGAAGTAGAATATCATAGGTTTTGAACACTTATATATATATATATATGAGTTTTCCTATAAATTATTTAAATTTTTTAAGAATAATTAAATATAAAATTTTATTTAATGAAATTTCTATATGATTTTTCAATCATGGATTCCACATAAACGTTGTTTGGAATGACTGTGAACTCCTTAGAGATATATTTTTACATTATCCATGACTAATGATTACCATGATGTGGCATATGTTTTGGTTATTTTTCAATGTCAGTATTATTAGGGGCTCGTATGAACATATATAGTTCACATATGAGTTAAATTTATTTTCTTTGGATTGAAAATAATGATTATAACATATGATATTTGATATTTAATTATATTGATATACACAAAGAGCATGATTTATAAAGACCAAACTCAGGTATATCAATATTGGTAGCTGATCGATACCACCACATATCCTCATGAATGCCCCTAATCAGAATATGCTATAATTTATTTCTATGGGATGAAGAAGAAATAATTTGGGAAAGTATTTTATATCAAAAGACATAAACCAATAGACGTAAGACATAGATGAAATATGGGAAAACATTTATAGAACCATATGGTATTCCTAGATGAAAAAGTAATTTTTTTATCAATTTGGATATATCAATAAGGATGTGAGAAGTAAATTAAATGTGTATAGAGTTGATGTAGTTGTGTTCTTGATAATTGGAAAATGAATTTTGAATTTATATCTTAGAATTAATACATGGATAGATTCAATGAAAAGAGAAATCCTTCATTTGTTGATTGATGTGCTATTCTACAAAGATTATGATGAGTGTTGATTATAGAGATAATATCTAGACAAGTTGAAATATATTTTTGGAAAAATTATCCAAATGGAGGATTGATGTATTGAAATTTAATCACATTATTTTGAAGTCACCCGTTAAATAATGTTAAATTTAATGGTTAATAAAAAATAAAAGTTTTTTATTATTTAAATAATTCTATAAAATTATTGAGATGTTTATGAGTTTTTTGGATGTGTTCTAATTTTTTTGGGAAGTTTTGAGATGGATGTATTCACATAAGAGTACCATGTAACTGTACCCACATATCATGATTCTAATTTTGAGAAACCACATAAAGGAATCCATTATATGAATGGATTTTCTGTTGGTTGTTCATGTAATGGATTTCCATGTAATATAATTTGGAATATGAGGAAAAATGTAAAGGTACTCATGGAATGAGAAACCATGTTATACGAATCCCAAAATGTGTCACCAAGTAAAGTGAACAAGGAACAAGTTATCAACATATGTGGATTGGCATGAGAATAATTAGCATAATGAATATAAGTTATTTGGGGATCCAAATCATGTTTTCTGTCATATAAAATTATAGAATAAAATTTCAGAATGAATATAAACTAGGTGATTATTTTTTCTAAATTCAAGGATTTAGAAATTAAATTTATTATAAGGATCATGATTCTGTAAAAAAATGTGTATCGCACTGTAGATTAAGAGTCTCACATAATAGTTTTTTTTGTGAGTCTTCTTATCAATGTTGAGGATTTGAATATTGTGAAATTTGTAGAATATATTAGGTGTGATATTTTAATATCACTTAAAGAAATAATATCATAATGTAATATATATTCAAATAAAGTATATTGGAATTTTATTTTTGGAGGATATGTAAACCTTGTTATTAAAATCCCATAAAGGTTTGAAATAATGTAATTCTATAGGAGGTATTATATGTAAATGTAATATTAGAATTAAATGTTATTTATTGATAATGTTTTCAAGAGAATTAACTGTAAGAATCATCACATATTACCTATGATTTTATATAATGAATTATGAATTTTATGAGTAATCTCTCCATTTTTATATTCTCTAATTATAATACATTATGTTTAATAGATGAGATAAAATTTTACTATAACTAATATAAAAATTAATTTTGTATAAAAGGAGAATGTTGATAGGGACTATAAATAACATTAATTCCTGAAACCATGCCATTCATCAGTTCCCAGGCCTAGGACATCACATAGAATCCAGTACACCTCTTTATACCTCAAAGGCTGTTGAATGGTGGAAAGGATCGATCCACTAAGCTGGGATATTATTTCCTCAAATAATATTTATAGCACACTATCGAAATATCTAATAAATATCTATCAAGAAACAACCATCAATGAATAAAGAATAATTATTAACAAGAATAATATAAAGATATGGAATGTTGTGATTCAATAAATATAAATAATTTTCCAATAGGTAAATCCAAAATATAAAGTAAAATAAAAATAAGACACTTACAAACAAACAATGCCTACAACCATCCCCGGGCCTCACACAATCTTATACTTGAAATACCCCCATTTTCTCTATAATGATCCACTATAGGTCATGTGCTCGGCCTAAAAGTAATAATAAGGCTGAAACATACATTCAGGTTCTCATTTAGGATGTCAAAACTATATCTTACTAGGGTCCCAATGATTTCTTATTGTATACACCATAATATACATGCATGCACAGACAGTTTTCTAGAATGTTCCTTGGACATCATGTTCTATCAAGGCCCCCATGAATCCCTTTGAATTGGGTCATCTTGTGATAACTAGTCCACCATGAAACCTAATAAAAATACATAGGTTCCATTATGGAATCCACCTTATTGCCTTTTCATATCTCTCATTCCACTATACTGATTTCCATCCCATACCTAAATACATTGTATGACGACCCATAAAATATAGTCTAAAATAATTCATTCATTTGTATACACAATCCAGGATCACAAAGGTTTAGAGTTTTAGAGAGTCCAGATACACTGGAGAATCCTCAAAGTATAAAATAAATGACTAAAACTATTCTTTACAAGTGATAAAGACCTTACCATAACTCAACCACTATCTCACTTCTATGAATCCTTATGACCTATGGAAAGAGATTTTGAAAACATATGGTGAGTGAAAAAAATCTTTATAAGGGGTTTTAAAAAAATTAAACCATGAAGATTTTTTCAATTCAAAATCAAAAGTAAAAAAAATATTATAATATTTTTTAATGCATGATTAGGAAAAAACATGCATGCATTCCTAGAATAAACATTTTAGTGAAAAAAATATTTCAATTTTATATACAATATTTATAAAATCTTCCTTGATAATTCTTAAAGTAATAGTAATTTCACATGAAAATCTTCTAGGAACTCATAATTAATTCTCAAAGGCAACTTGAATCATGATATGTATTCTTAGTTCACTCCCGAGACATGGATGATGACATAAGCATGAGTCGAGGCTCATTGGAAATGGATTAGCATGAGTAAACCCTTATTGTACATGATTTAGCATCAGTAATCACTCATTGCACATTGTTTAACAAGAGTAAATCCTCATTGAACCTGAATTGACATGATTAAATCATCACTACACATGAATTAGAATGATTAAACCCTCATTTCACATGACATATTGTGGTATATCTTTAAAACTATGAGTTTTGAAAACCATTTCATGTAAAGAACTTTCTTGATCATAGTTCTCATGATAAAAGTGGTTACTTGTAAAACAATCATGATTATACTTTCATCTGTATGTATGTAACAATTGTAAATAAAGGATATACACTTATCTACAGGTATAAAAGATGATTTATTACTTAAAACAATTTTTCAATCATTACATTTTTATATTTACATCAAAATTAATCTGTATATATACGCATTCCTTATATAAATCTGCATCACATGGAATGAGATGTATATATAATGCATATGTATGTATGCATATGTATATAAACATATTTATAGATCTATTTATTTTGAAAAGCTAATATTAATTTGAGGGTACGATCGCCTCTCTTGTACTCTTAGAGACCTAATTTAAACATTTCAAGCATTAAAGTTAATTTTATATTAATGTGAAATCACACGGATGATAATGTTTATAAAATGTAATGAGATGTAAATGTAAATTTATTTATAAATATATATTCATATAACATTATTATCAAAATAATACCTTTTTTAATAACTAATAACATCACTTGAATATATAATTGATGTACATTAATTTATTATTATTATTATTATTATTTTCTCAAAATAAATTTATGAGAAATATGCCTCATGAATGAGAGATTTTTGTTTAAATTTGTTAAACGTAATCCAACATGTATCTTTGTGATAGAAATATTTCATTCAACTAAAAGTAATACCTCTTTCTATTGAATAAAAAATTACATTACCATTAAACAATACTGGTGAACTAAAACAACTTTCATACAAAAATCATAATATATTAAAATATAGTTTTTAAATGATTATACAATATTTATATTCATATCATAATAGCATAAATTAAAACGATCATGAAATTAATGTTAGTATTCAACTAAGACATATAATAATTAAAAATGCATCATGGGGCTCGAATCATTCAAGATGTTCATTCATAAATATCAATATATTGAAATAAACTACCATAATTATAAAAGAAATCCATTTATGGGATGTGATTAGTTCCTATATATATTGAGAATATAATTGAAAAATTATTTGGACAATCAAAAAATAAATAACATTAATTGAAAAAGATAAATTGATACAGAACACTTCGAACCCAGACACCAGTTGACACAAATTTGTTTTCCTTACACAAAATAGACTTAAAATTGATTTACATAATAAGAAAACCCTAAAAAAATAATTGTAAAATTTTTTGGCCAATGGAGGATTAAATACTACTAAAGAAATCAAAATTTCAAGATGAATTTGATTGGTTAAACCATGTTTCATGAAAAAACCCCCATGCCATAATAAACATAATAATTACTTGAACAGCTAAGTTGTAAATACTAAAAATCTGACTAAAAATATTTGATATAAAATACATGAGATGAATATTCATGTTTAAAAAATGAAATATCTTATATTATAGGTGGTGTCACCATTGACTTGCAAGGATAGTTAAATACCACTAATCAGATGGAAACAATAACAATGTAGAAATAATATTGACTCGTTCAAACATATTATACAGAAATGAAACTCATCCACCATGATTAATACATAAAGATAATAAAAATACCATAATACTAAGAGTTTGAAAGAATGTTGTGTGAAAGAATAATAATTGAATAATATTTTTTAAATACTTAACAAATTATTAATAAAATCTCCCTTACCAAAGGATTTGAATAAGCAGTTTCTCCTTTTTCTTGGGTCACAATAAAAAAGATGATAAACACATTTTAAGATGGACTAAAAAAATTCAGTGGGAAGATTCAAGAAATACAACCCTATACCACCTTCTTTCAACATTATAATGGTATTATATTCAAAAATCGGACACCCAAAAGCCACAATGTAAATGCAAAAATCAGTGTCAAGAAGGAGATTTCCTACCAGACAAAAAATTTATACATTTCTATAGAATACATGCCTAATTTTATTAGAACGTGCATACACAGTAACCTATAACCGTAGAATTTTTATTAAGAAAACCCCCAAAACATGCAAGTCAACAACAATAAAGAAATATAAGTCACCGTCGAAATGAGATATTTGTGGGGGGATGAGTCTACGATCAACACGATGTCTAAAGCCATCACAGGTCATTTGTGTGGGTTTCAAGGTAACTGACTGCCAATGAGATGTGTCTATTTCTTCCTCACGCAACATCTCCAAGTCATCATATTCTGAAGTGAAACACATTGCAGGCTAGACAAACCTCAATGAACATCAATGGAGAACCAAATTTTATATTGTCGGCTGTGTTCAAGGGTTATCACTCTTACATGTGATAAAGACAACGATGTGGGTGGGGGAAGATTCTCTCAATTTCAACTGAAACAAGGGAACTGAAAAAGAAAACATATTCCCCTTCTGATAAATTAATAATTTTTTAACTTTTAATTATCATTTCATATATTCATATTTTTATAGATTATTGTTAACAAAAACTCACACACACGCACATATATGTATGTTAGTTTTTAAAACATATATTTTTAAACTAAAATTAATAATATAAGTATACATATTATTATTAATTATGATAATAATATTAATTATATAATCCAATATATTTTATTAGGAATAGTCAAGGATATATATTTATAATTTTAATGCAATGTGTCATTAAAATAGATGTCAAATATTATCTTGTTATTAAGTAAGATGGTTAATGAAATTATATCTATTTCCAAATAATAAAATTAAAATTAATAAAAAAATATTACAAAATAAATATTACTAAACATAAAAAATTATGTTCCATGTAGACGTTTTCGTATTTTTTTGAGAAAATAAAAAAACATTTAGAATGAAAAGTTTATATGATTTAAAATAATATATTTTAATGTTTTAAAATTACATGTGAATGAAAATATATTTAATTTGAATTAAATTATATCCTAAATCATTTAATTTAAATTGGGATAAAAAATACTCATATATGTACTTTAAATAAATTATTATTATTTTATTATTGTTAATGCACACACATATATTTTAAATAAATATTTATTGAACAATTCTAAATAAAATGTAAAACCAATATAATAAATAATTGATTAATGTTGTATTTTAATTCATTAAATTTTCTCTAAAAGATATTATTTATATTTATACAAAAAGATATTATCTTAAAAACCATAGTTATATATATATATTAATTATTTATCTTATTCTTAATATTTAAATTTATCCTTAAACAAAATAAATTTATTAACATTAAATTATTAAATTTTTTGAAATATAAAAATATTATACTTACTAATACTAAAGTTGTTACATTCTACCCCTTAAAAATATTACATCCTTTCAATTCCGTCACTGCACACAAAAATATTTCTGAATATCAGTATTTAGAATTAGGAAAGCATGGAGCACAAGATCATTTTTTAAGGTAAACAGAAAATAAATAATGGAAGGACCCTAGTGGTTAAAAGGGTTTCTTTGTATCCTATACTATAAATTTATCTGAACCTTCACTTTGATACCAACTATGATGACCAAGAAAAGATGGTCCAAAATAATTTATTTATTTATTTACACAATCTCAGATCACAATGGTTTAGAGTTTTAGAGAGTCCAGATATGCTGGAGAATCCTCAACCAGAAAAAAAGACTAAAACTATTGTTTAATATGGATAAAAAACATAGCAAAACTAAACCACTATCTCGAATCTATATGTATTTAATCCCCATGGAAAGGGATTTCGAAAACATAGGGTGAAAAAAAAAACAATGTAAGGGGTTTTAAAACAAAAATAAAACTATTATGTGTTCTGAAATTCAAAATAAAAAGTAAAACATATTATAAAGTTTATTAATTCATCATTTGAAACAAACATGTATACATTCCATGAATAAAAATTTTAGTGAAAAGGATTTCAATTTATATATACAATATTTGGAAATTTCACATCGATAATCCATAAATAAATAGTAATTTCAATTGGAAATATTCTATAAATTCATAATTAATTCTCAACGCCCACTTGAATCTTAAAATGGATTCTTGGTTCAATGCTGAGACATGGAACATGACATAAACATGAGTCAAGGCTCATTTCACTTGGATTATCACGTGTAAACCCTTATTGCACATGATTTAGAATGAGTAAACCTTAGTTGTACATGGTTTAGAATGAGTAAACCATAACATCACATGAATTAAAATGTTTAAACCATATTTGATCATGAATTATCATGAGAAAACTATAATTTCACAAGACGTATCATGTTATATATTTTAAACATTGGGTTTTTTAAAACCATTTCATGTACAAAACTTTCATGATCATACATGTCAAGTGAAAAGTGGTTACTTGATAGAGATACATGATTATACGTTCATCTGTATGTATGTAACATTTTTACATAAAATATATAAATTTATTTACATGGATAAAACATGAATGCATACTTAAAATAATGATATATATATATTATGTTTGTATATTTACATAAACATTAATGTATATATATACACCCATTATTTAAATGAATCTGTTCCATGTGGAATGATATATATATATACATATATGTATGTATATATATATATATGTATAGACATATTTATACATCTACTTGTTTTGATAAACAAACATTAATTTGAGAGTACAATCACCTCTCTTGTACTCTTAGAGACCTAATTAAAACCCTGCAAGCATTAAAGTTAATTTTATATCAAGAATTAATCCATGGGATGATGAGTTTATAACATGTAATTATATGTACATATACATTTATGTATAAGTATATATTAATAAAACGTTTTTATCAAAATAATAACCTTTTTTAAGAACTAATAAAATCACTTGAATATATAACAGAGTTAATTTTATTTATTTATTTATTTATTTATTATTATTTTCTCAAAATAATTTTATGTAAAATATGTCTCATGAATGGGAGAAATTGTTTTGTAAAATTTTTAAACATATGGAAAAATGTATCACTATGAAAGAACCATTATATTCAACAAAAATTAATACCTCTTTCCATTTCTTAAAGAATTACAGTACCATTAGACTATATTTGTGAACTAAAACACTTTGAAAATAAAAATAATAATATCTTCAAATATTTTTTTTAAATATTTATAAAAAATTTCTCTTAATTTCATAATAGAATAAAATAAAATGATCATGAAAGGAAAGTTAGTAATCGAATGAAACATATAATATTTAAAAACAAATCAGATGAATTGATTCATTCGAGAAGATCATTCATAAATATAACTTTTATTGAAATAAACTACAACCATTCTAAAAGTTTTAAATTCACTGGAATTAATTTGTTCCTATGTATAATGAGAATATAACCAAAAAATAATTTGGAAATTTAAAAAACAAATAAAAATAATTGACAAAGATAAATTGATGAAGAACATTTCGAACGCAGATACCGGTTAAAACAAATAAGTTTTCCATACACATAAATATACCTGATATAGATTAACATAATAAGAAATATCTTGAAAATTAATAAGGGTAAAATTATTTGACAACTAGAGAATTAAATACTAATTAACAAATAAAAATTGAATTAAAAATTTGATTTGTTAAATTATGTTTTAAGAAAAAATACCCATTCCATAATAAACATAAAATTACATGAAAATCCATGTAGTAAATACTAAAAATCTTACTAAAATTGTTTTACATAAAATACATGACATGAAAAGACTTGTTTAAAAAATAAAATATCTTAAATTATAGGCGATTTCACCATTAAAGCACTAGGATAATTGAATACCACTAATTGGTCTGAAACAATGACAACGCACAAATAATTTTTACTTGTTCAAATATATTTTACAAAAATGAAATTCTGCTACCATGATTAATACTCAATGACGATCAAAATACCATAATACTATGAGGTTGAATCAATGTCACGTAGAAGAATAATAAATGAAGTAACTATTTTAAACACTTAACAAATGATTAATAAAATCTCCCTTACCAAAGGATTCGAAGAAGCTACTTCTCCTTAGTAGCAAGAGATATAAAGGCAGAGGAAAACACATTTGATGATGGAATAATAAAAAATGTAGTGGGAAGATTCAAGAAATACATCCCTCTAACGACTTCTTTCAATAATATAAGGGTCTTATATAAAAATTTTGGACACTCAAAAGACACAATGGAAATTCAAAAATTAGTGGGTAGAGAGAGATTCCGAACCCAACAGGAAATCAATACATTACAATAGAATATAATCTGAGATTTATTTTTAAGTGTTTTAAAAACATATTTTTAAAAAACAAAGTAGGTTAGAAGTTTTTTTAAAAAATATGCCACAAAGGGGGCATCTGCGAAGCCGCTTTTGGGTCTCGGGTGAGAGGTGGCATCGACGATGCCTCCTGTCACCTAAAAAATTATTTTTTAAAATATTTCTATTTTAATTTTTGTTTTATTTTATATATATATATATATAATCAAAACAAAACAAAAAAATAAAAATAAAATTGTCAGCAGAATTCATCCGCAATTTAAAATCCAGCAGTACTGCTGTTATAGTAGTTAGGATTCTGATAGAAGCTATCACATAGGGCACCCTTTTATAAAAGACCTTACTCTGGAAATCATTCTGCATTTCCGATGTGGGATTCTGGTTCTCCCTTTCCTGCACAGAACATTCTGCATTTCTGATGTGGGATACTATTTCAAGTACGTGACATTGAAAGACTATAAAATATAAACTATAAGACTAATATAAATGAAACTTAAAACGGATTAAAAATATAAAAAATAGTTGAAAACAAAAATAATTTCGTAAAAAATGATGATAAAAAATGATTTATAATCTTTCAAAACCACCTACTTGAAACTTAAAAATGTTTCAAGTACGTGAATTTGAATGCCTATAAAATATAAACTACAAGACCAATATAAATGAAACTTAATAAATGGATTAAGAATATAAAAAATAGTTTAAAATAAAAAGTATCTCATAAAAAAATTTACAGAAAATAATTTATATGTTTTCGAAGACACCTATATCAAACTTAAAAATGTTTTAAGCACGTGACATTAAAAGCCTATAAAATATATACTCTTAGACCGATATAAATGAAACATAAAACAATGATTAAACATATAAAAAATAGTTGAAAATAAAAATAATTTCATTAAAAATGTTCATGAAAAATAATTTATAGGCATTCAAAACCACCTACTTGAAACATAAAAATGTTTCAAGTATGTGCCTTTGAAAGCCTATATAATACAAACTATAAGACCGATATAATATAAATTTAAATCAAGAATTATACATATAATAGATTATTTACTTATTAAATTAATATTATTAAAAATTAATTATATAATAATTAATTAATTAATTAGAAATTATTAATAATTAATTATATAATAATTAACCAATTAATTAGTAATATAATTATTCAGTATATAATAGTTAATTAGTAAATTAGTAATATAATTATAAATTATATTTATTCACTATAATTAATAATTTGTAATTATTCAAAATTATTATAAAATAATTAATTAGTTAATTGGTAATATAATTATTAATTATATAATAGTTAATTATTTAATTAGTAATATAATTATAAATTATAATTAATCATTATAATTATTAGTTATAATTATTAATTATAATTACTAATTATAATTATTCATTATATTTACAAATTATAATTATTAGCCATTAATTATTAATTAGTTAATTAATAATATAATTATTAATTATATAAATATTAATTATATAATAATTAGTTAGTTAATTAGTAATTATTAATAATTAAATATATAATAATTAATTAATTTTTTAGTAACATAATTCTTAATTATTTAATAATTAATTAGTTACTTGGTAATATAATTATTAATGATATAATAATTAATTAATTAATTATTAATATAATTATTAAATATATAATTTATAATTAGTTAATTAGTAATTAATAATGATTAATTATATGGTAACTAATTAGTTAATTAGTAATATAATTATTAATTTTATAATAGCTAATTAGTTAATTTTTTTAGAAAGATAGAGCCAATTCCCTTTTTATAATTATTTAATTTGTAATATAATTATATATTATAATTATTCATTATATTTATTAATTAGTATTTATTAAAAATTATTATATAATATTTATTTAGTTAATTGGTAAAGCCATTATTAATTATATAATTATATAATTAGTTAATTAGTAATATAATAATTCATTATAATTATTAATTAGTAATTATAAAACATTATTATATATTAATTAATCATTTAGTTAGTAATATAATTATTCATTATAATTATTCATTATAATTATTCATTATAATTATTCATTATAAGTATTCATTATAAGTATTCATTATAACTATTAATTATTCATTATTCATTATAATTAATAAATATAAATTAGTAAGTTATAATTATCAATTTAATAAGTAAATAATTTATTATATGTTTATTCCAAGTTTTAACTTTAAATTATATCGGTCTTATAGTTTGTATTTTATAGGCTTTCAAAGGTATATACTTGAAACATTTTTATGTTTAAAGTAGGTGGTTTTTTAATCTTATTAATTATTTTTCATGAACATTTTTTACAAAATTATTTTTATTTTCAACTATTTTTTATATGTTTAATCCATGTTTTATGTTTTATTTATGTCAGTCTAATAGTTTATATTTTATAGGCATTCCATGTCACGTGATTGAAACGTTTTTATGTTTGACGTAGGTGTCTTTGAAAACATATAATTATTTTCAGTCAACATTTTTTATGAAATTATTATCATTTTCAACTATTTGTTATATGTTTAATCCATGTATTAAGTTTCATTTATATTGGTCTTGTAGTTTATATTTTATAGGCTTTTAAAGTCACGTACTTGAATCATTTTTAAGTTTCAAGTAGGTGGTTTTTAATGTTTATAAATTATTTTTATCATCATTTTTTACGAATGTTTTTTGTTTGAACTATTTTTTATATGTAAAATCCATGTTTTAAGTTTCATTTATATTGTACTTAATGTTTATATTTTATAGTATTTCAAAGTCACGTACTTGAAACAGAATCCCACATCGGAAATGCAGAATGTTCTGTGTAGGAATGAGAGAACCAGAATCCCACATCGAAAATGCAGAATGTTTTTTAGGGTAAGATCTCTTATAAAAGGGAGCCATGGGTGAGAGCTTCTGTCAAAATCATGACTTTTGTAATGGTGGTACTACTGGATAAAAAATGGTGGATAAATTCTGCTGATTTTTTTTTATTTTTTGGTTTGTTTATATATATATATATATAAACAAAACAAAACAAAATTAAAATTAAAAATAAAATTTTTCTAAAAAAAGTTTTTTTGTTTTAGGGGAAAGGCGGCATCGGCGATGCCACATTTCTCCCGATACCCAAAGGCAGCATCACAGATGCTACCTTTGTGGCGTATTAAAAAAAATTTAAGCTAGTCTATTTAAAATTTTTTTTTTTAAAACAATTATTTTAAAACAACTCATATAAGCCTAATTGGATCAGAACGTGCATACACAGTAACCTATTACCCTAAAATCACGATTAAGAAAACCCCAAATTCTCAGAAGTCACCAAAATCCAAGAAATCAGACTCACCTTCTAAATGAGATATTTATGGGAGGATGAATCTGTGAGTAACACGATGTCTGAAGACATCGGAGGACACCACACGAGTTATAGGATGACTGATCGCTAATGAGATTTTTCAATTTCGTCCACACGCAACATCTCCGAGTCACCATATTCTAAAGCGAAACATGTTGTAGACATGATTAACCTTGAAAAACATCTATGGAGAACCAAATTTGAGATCTACAGCTACATTCAAGGTTTATCAATTCTCCATGTGAGGAAGACGACAACGTGAACGGGGGGAAGATTCTATCGGTTTCCACCAAAACAAGGGATCCAAAAAAGAAACTCTATTCCACTTTTGATATATTAATAATGTTTTTTATCATTTAAATATCATTTTATATATTTATATTTTTATACATTGTAATGAATAAACACTGAGACATAAATATATATGTGTCATAGTTATTAAAACATATATTTTTCAACTTATGTTAATAATATATGTACACACATTATTATTACTTATTTTAATAATATTCATTATATTATACAATGTATTTTATTGGAAAAAATCAACGATATAAATATTTTTAATTTCTAATATAACACATCATTAAAATACATATCAATTATTATTTTGCTTTTAATTAAGTTTGTTAATGTAGTTATATCTATTGCAAGATTGTAATTTTATAATTAATAAAACATTTTTTTATTAAATAATTAATACTATTAAAGTCAAAGAAATTAAGTTTAATATACACTTTTTTGTATAGTTTTATATCATAAAATTAGAAAATAAAATTAATAAAAAATGTTTATAATATTTAAAATAATAAATTTTATTTTTTAAAAATTACATGTGAATGAAAAAATATTTCATTTGAATTAAAATATAACATAAATAATTATATTTTAATTGAGACCACAAATATTCATATATGTAATTTAAATAAATTTTTATTATTATTATTTTATTATTGTTAATGAACACACATACATTTTAAATAAATATTTATTTTACAATTCTTAATAAAATGTAAAAACAATATAATAAATAATTCATTCATGCTATATTTTAATATAATAATTTTACTATACAAGATATTATTTATATTTATAGAAGATGATATTATCTTACAATCCGTAGTTATATATATATATTAATTATTTATTCTGTTATAACAATTGATATTTATCATTAATGAAAAGAAATTAATTAACATTAAACTCTAACCATTTCTTAAGGAGAATAATATTATGTTTACTAATACTCCGGTCATTACACTCAGTTTTGGGAAATAACTAATCCTTTCTTCACTAATCCTAGAAAATGTGAATGAACATATGTTCGTATATTAAAACACTACTAAGTCACTCTATGTAGTTCCCATCAGTCTCATCACATCCTTTTAGAACCCATCCTTATGGTAGAAATCATCCAAAGACTTTATAGGGAAAGGTCCAATTTATACACAGTGACCAAAGACACACATGGAATGGTCCCAGACACAATATTCAAAGGTACATGAAAAATACATAAAATCAGCCAAACATTCTTCTAGAAAGTTCCTAGATTAAAAAACGACATCATGGAATGATCATTACACATAAGCATGCCCAAAAACATTAGGGAGGTCATCAAGAACACTAACACATCACCACATACTCTAACATGTCCAAGCACAACAACCAATCCCCACTGACTCTGGGGAGTTCACAAGAACATAACCCCACTCCTTAGAAACCTATGGGAGGTCATATGAACCTGAATGAACATAGTTCTCCAAGCCCATTACATTTCCCTCTAGGTGGTATTAGAGATCTAGTCACTTGAAACCTATCCCTTCATCATTGTATATATTTCCCCTTATATCAGGAAATCCAGTGGGTCCTATATACTTATCATAGTCTCTACTCCTTATCACCATATCCCATACACCACACCTAGATGACATTCCATCGTTATGGTCCACCTCTGACCTTGACCTCATGGTTTAGTTTATTCATGACAGGATCCCTCATCACTCTTGGCCCAACAACATATGGATATTCCCAAACAACACAGTCCAAACCTCATGGAATTATGATATCATGTTTTAAGGAACAACCTTGACATACACCCAACTCCCATCTCACATATCCTGTATGTGATCTCACAACCTATAATCCAGAGGAAACCACTTCCAATTACACCTCATATCATCCTTATGTTCCTATATATATCACCACATTCATTTAGTGAGAACCCACCCTCACAAGAGAATCATTCATCAGGCATGAGATGAAAGGTCGTCTCACACTCAAACACATGGACTAGAACCTATACTTCTATTCAAATACCCCTCAGTAACCTTTCTTAACATATGCATCACCACTCATACCTCAGGACTGAACCATGTCCTCTTGTAAACTCATCCATCATACCCCTATTGAATACATAGTCTTTAAGAGTTCTCAACTCACTCATGTTCCCTAAATCACTTAAATTGAGGATAAAACACATAACAAAGTTCTAACTCCATATACATGTCCACTCCCAATCCCTATCTATTATACATGTACCCTTGAAACATTCATGTAAGAGTAAATGATGTAAGAAAATGCATATGTTTTTTTACTAAAGGGACCACCTACTTAGTCAATAAGTTAGTATCTTATATGAGTTTTGAAAATTATTAGACAAGTCTGTCCCTATCTCATCCAAGAATGTTCCACACTCTATTCCTTCTTCAAATCAAACACTATATATAATAAATTATAAACTTTTAAAATAATTTATTTATTTAAAACAATAGATTCATTCCCATTATAAAAGTCATTTTATCATCATGTCATACTGAAACTGTGATTAACTGTTTATATAAGTCTCATAACATACTTCCAGCTCTATATTTTGAAGAAATCTGATCACATGACACCTGATTAAATTTAAACTTCATCAATATTTTCAAAATAATATTGGATAGTGGATTCCCACCACAAAAATGATGATGTATTAAATGTATACTATATCTCTGGTCCTCCATTATGAAATCTTGGAAGAAACTACATCAATCTAGATTGATTCTACTATTACCTAGTGGAATCCAACACAAATATATAAATAAATTTGAGAAAAATCCATGGTGTACAATGAGAGATACATGAATGAAGAATACATAATAAATCCCCAAAACCACACCTGAAATCATTCCTTGTCAAAGAATCCTTATTAAGATTAATGTGAGGAGAGGAATAGAAAAACGCATCCTCCCACTATTCCAGCCTATCACTAAAATACCAAAACCTAGACCCCCTACAAAGGTATAAATTTTCATACTAAAAAATGGAACCATGGGAAACTAATGACATGATCATAAGTGTTACAACTTGAATATAAGTAAATCTCCTTCTTATATCTTGGAAAAGAATATTTTATTACATGAACACACCCATATAATTCTTTTCAAGGCCTCAATTGTTATTAATTATTAGAATATCTACTTGCTAATATTTTTAATAGACCTAACCACCTTATCCATCTACAAATTAGTCAAAAAAACCCTTGTTATCCACCAAACAATCAAACTCATCTATAAAATTTCGTTTTAGACACTCAAACCCCCATGGTTTCAACCTATGTAATGATTTTTAAATTTACATCCCTGCATTTTGAAAACTAAAATTTCATGGAGAAATCCAAACCATAAAGATGTTTTTCCTTACAATATCCCCAATATAATTCTTATTTTAGACAAGAAAAAATGATGAAATTTGAAACACATCTATTGATCTCTCTCGATGATCCATTCTATGAGAACTCATGACCATCTAACAATGAATATTTACCATGATTCTAATCCAAAGCACTAAAAACAAAATTAAGATTTCAATGGAATCCATGAAACCCATTCATTAATAATTCCAACACCAATGTGGATCTCCCTAAACTCCCCCCTAAGACATAATGATTTCTTCAACAGACTCTACCTTAGGCTTATGGTGCTCTAGCCCATAAGACAACCCTCATGGTGGATGATTCCTAGGTATGGTACTCCCCACCATAGGAATCACATACTAAAAATTTCCTTATATTGGTCTATTAACCCACAAATTTCATCCCACATTATATTACCTACACAGTTATCCCCTTACTTTTTCTGACACATGCAATAAATCAAGATTGACCTCCTCAAGATTATTTTTCATAAAATGGTTTTTCCCCAAAAATTTATTCATCAATAAACTCCTACCACAAAATTAAAAATTTCTCTAAAATTACCAAAATGTTGTGTCCTTCTTGTTCCCTAAAACATGACACCATATTTGATTTTATTCCTAGTATTTTTTACAACATACACAAGCAAGATATTTCTTCACTTAATTCACCACAATAAATAAAGTCCTGAATGGAGTTCACCCACAAATCCATTTTAGGAATCATTGGTACACCCCATGAGCAACAGGATGCTACAATATCTTCCCCTGAACCATTCGACAAAATACTTGTTCACCTCAAAAAACTTTTGACAAGATGTGATTTTCTACATTGAATTGCATCATGAATTACATAGCATGTAACGGCCCAATATTTCTTCATTGGAATTTTGTTTCTTATAAATATGTCATAATCACATAAATTCATAACATAAATAACTACTAAGTGCTACGAGACCATTAAACATAAGTTTGTCACATCTGTGATGTGAATTTCAATATTCTGACATACATGGTTGTGATTAGTAAGAAATTTAGTGTCTCATAAGAAAATCATAATTTTTGGTGAATAGTAACCAACCCTTATGAATAGTAACATACCCTTATTAATAGTGATATATACTAATGAATAGTAACATTACCTATGATTGTATATAAATAATATTGAAGTGGAAGTACCATATATCTATGCTTTAGAATAAGTAAATAAATGTTTTAAAACTGTTGTTTTTAGAATAAATTATGATTTTATTTAAATATTAAATTAATAATATTTATAAAATTAATTTTAAAAGGTGACTTCATTTTCGGATTCTAAAAATAAAAAAATGGTTTCAGTGAATTTTGGGTATTTATCTGAAATACTCATTTTTTGATGAATAGTGAAATACGGTAAAATACTATATATACAAATTATCAGATAAATACTATATTTATGACATCATAAATGATTTAACCCAAATGGTTCGAAATAAAATGAATTTGTTAATATTATAGTTCATGGAATTATAACTATATTTTTTCGTGAGGGAAATTAATAAACTAATGATTAAAACATTATGAAAACCCTCTCTCCTTAACTATAAAAACCCTCTGTTACTCCTTCTTCTCTTCACTCCTCTAAGCATTGATGATCTTAAAATTTCTGACCAAATACCCTTCCCTAGTCACTCCCCACGTCCTAGAATCTATTTTTCTTACCAATAGACAAAAATACCTTCCCTAAGGGAGGTTCTCAAGAAGGTTATGTCAAGAGGTAAAACACCCTTTTTTTATTTAAGTTTAATTTCAATGTATCTTCGTTTGTTATCCTAACCCCACCTCCTTTGTCCAAATTTCCATGATAATTACAGTATAATCTATAAACTTTAATTATATCATTTTAATGGAAGAACCTTCATCAATATTCTTACGCTCTCTCTTTTATTTTTTAAATGAAATCAATGTCCCTGAGGTTCCAATTTATAACCTTAATGGATGATGATGTTTCGTTCTTCAATTTCTCTTTCATTACTGGTCATGAAACCATTTTGATGGTTGAACCATACTATAATATTTTTATTATAACTTAATTAATATTCAATAACCAGTATACATAAATAATTTTAAATCGTATGACCAAACTAGTTCTTAATAATCAAAATACTGGTAAAATAATCTAATTGAATGTCATTAATATTTCATCTAATGATTTATCCTCATTACATGTAACCAAATGATATAAATTACCATTAAAAATTCAGGATTTTCATAAATAATATGTATGTTTAATTCTGGATATTTACAACCATTCCACAAGAACTCCATTACTTAAAAACAAGTGAACCGATAATGAAAATAAAAAATGAACACTCCAGAACAATGGAAATCAATATAATAACTTATCAATGAGGGAATAAATAAACTAAAAAGAGTTATGATAAACTAAATACGTGTATAATATTTTCTTAAATAAGTTATTAATAAGTATAATCTCATATTCTAGGAGATCAGGTTCAAGAGCGGAAGACATTCAAATTTACGTTAAAGGTTTTCCACCTGAATACTCATTTTCATTCGGGTAACATTGATTGTCTAATTACCTAAATGAAATTCTTATGTACTACTCATAAATTATTTGTTATTATTATATATATTTACACCAACCATAATGATCCCTTATTTTATGGATAGTTAGAAGTTTTAAAATGAACATTTGAAATTGATTCTGAAATACAATCCCGATTCAAGGAAAATTTTCAAATTCTTACCCATTTTCAAGGGAACCCTATAATATATTTTTTGGAAAACATTATATTTATAAAATATATATTTTTATTATGAAAATAATAACTTACTTAAATTCCTATTTATTATAAATATATTTCCAAAATAACACTTCTTTTCCAATAAAAGTGTTTTAATCTCAAGAAATACTCGAAGATTTTATAAGAGTATCTTCATCTATTTCAACTCTCCGGTTGATTATTTTGAATTATTGGGATTAATATTTCATGGTATAATATAACATATTTAATTTAATGGTTTATTATTATTTTGGATTTGAATGTACTATCTTAAAACTATTCACCAATTTACTCACAATGGTTAGTGTTTATGCTTAATGTTCGGGGAAAGTTAATTACATTTAAAATATTACTTTCAATATGATTGTATATGTTGTTTATATTTATCCCCATTCATATCATAAATTCATTGTATATATAAAGTGTCTTGTGGGGCCCTCTATATCCCATCGGTGCATCAGTGTGTCCAATGATAAAAACAACGGTCTTGGTATAAAGACATGACAAAATGATTATTTATGGTCTTGGCATGAGGCCTTGACGGTATGGTTATGTTGTACTGCATTATGCATTCCCCCGTTATGAATATATTATTTATGTTTCATCTGGTAATTAGACTAGTAAAATACCCATGATTATGTTTTATTATCGAATTACTTACATTTCTCTTATTCATGCCATTACGTGTTCATGTTTCTGTTAAAGGCATATGTTTTTAGTTATTAAAATTGCGTAATGATTATATATCTTTCATTTTATTGCTTACCCATAGTGAGCATTTGAGCTCACCCCTTTCTTATGTTTCATTTCTCAAGATATGAAGAATTTTATTATGAGTGGCATGTTGAAATAACCTAGGATTTATGGATGTTGTCTAATGAGTTCTATATTGTATTTATTTTCAAATTATAATGTTGAACTTATGTATATACGTTGTTTCTAATAATACTAAACTATTTGGTCCTTCAGGATGCATATTATTTATTTATATGAAAATGTAATCATATAAGGCATTGACTGATAAACTGGGGTCGGGTCCTTGGAGTTGGAATCAAATAATGTTTAGTAGAAATATTGGAAACTAGATATAGAAAATGTATATTAGGGAACAGATCTCTAAGATAATATTTGAGGATAAGAATATAATAAAATCCCTATGTTTTGGTAAGGAATAGATTATGTGGATTTTATAGAAAATACTTCCCTATCTCGATACAAATAGGTAGATCTGGCTGTAGCATAGATGTACCTAGGAGTGAAATCTCTCACAAGGAGTTATGGGCTTAACCTGGGGTATCCTGGTTCACAACAACTGGCATTACTGCACTCTTGGTATTGATACTCCCAGAAGATATGCTTTACATAATCCAAATTTTCCTTACTAGCCACTATAAAGGATTGAAATGTAAATTTTTCCTCAATGAATCCATTTTTATGATTATAGTGTTATCCATGTGTAGGATTTTGATTTATGCCACGTATTTTCTAAGTTAAGATTATGTTTCACAACCTAATATATTATATTCTATTATCCAGAGATAGAACCTTATTGAAGTAATTGAAACCTTATGAACACGGGTGTTCCATGTTGGGATTTCCCTTTGATGGAAGATAATGATGTTGGATCTAGTGTTGTGACTGGTGATGAGAAACTTATAACTATACTGTGACAACTTACTCTGGTTATGAATAATAACCATACAAATATGGAAAATGTGCATCCACTACGTCGAGGAGCTATGATATATCACTTTATGTGACAACATCCTCCATCATTAAATGGGACAACAAACCCGTTTATAGTAGAGTAGTGGATATGTTCCCTAGCGAAGATATTTTTTTTGCTTTGGGATGTATTGATAGAGAGACGGTTGTCATGGAAGTTTATCATCCATCAGAAGATGCATATAAGTGGTGGTTGTTAATACAAAACCCAAAGGAGGTGGAATGAATATAAGAGATGGAATAACGGTATTTTAATGAAATATTCCCAGAAAAATTATTTCCCTCATGAACAGTGAGAAGATATGAAGAGTCAATTCTTGAATCTGAGGTAGAAGGAGGATGAAAATGATTCCATGAATGAAGCCAACATTACAAGTCTAGAAAGACATGATGCAGACTACATACATTATCCAAGGAGAATAATTGATCCATTATTTGATGGTTTAAAACCACTCCTCTGATAAGCCCTGATATTTGTAAAGAACCAGAATTTTCCATGTATTTTTTTTAATTAAATGGAAATATTATGAGTTTGTGAAAATTGATGGCACGTGATTCTGAGGCCCAGTGTGCCCGGAATGAATTCTTGACCTTTTTTGGGGTACATTCAGCAAACGTGCGAGGGGGTTTTTGTAACTTTTGAACCTGTGCTCGGAATTGAAATCTGAGGACACCGTTGAACTCAGAACACTGATATTCGCTTATGGAGACCTTCACCTCGACCGTAGTTGGTCAAGTGTGATTTTTATTTTTCATGTTTTTCATGGGAGAGTTAAAAATAATAATAAAATAAAACAAACATGTTTTATTTTATTTTAATGAAACCTCCCAATTGAATTAAAGGTGGTGGGGACCATCTGAAATCTCTTATTTAATGTGGGAGACCCTTGGAAACCTCCCAATTGATTTTATAGTGGTGAGGAACACCCGAAACACTATTTTTATGGGAGGAAACTATTGGTTTCCCTCAAATTAATTTGCCAAATCATTTGGTTTAATTAATAAACTTATGCTTATTAATTTGGCACCACACCTATCACGGGAAAAGGATTGGAAAAGGTGGGGAGAGATTTGGAGAGTTGGGAAGACCATTCTTCAACAAGGGGGGTCCTCCAACGAAGAACGACTTCTAGAATCAAAGAATTAGGAACCATCCTCAGAGCGTCTTGCGGGAGTGATGAACACCGATGTCATTCATAAAAAATTTCTTCTTCTTCCTTGCGCCACCTCCATCAGAAAATTGAAGTAAGAGTTTTAATTTCATTATGATTAAATTTATTTTTATTGATTATTCATATTCTAGTTTCTCAACAGCAATGGCCAAACTAACATGGAAATCTTCCCGCACTTATACCTTTCCCATTTTTCGTTTGTTCTTCACATGTTCTTCATGCATTCATTAACACCAAATATTTAATGATGCTGGAAAAACCATGTTTTTCTGAGCGCGACTAAAGGACATGATGCCCTCGATAAGGGGATAGTGAATTTGAAAATGAAATTTTTTCGGGCTTGGAACGAAGCCGCGATAGCTTGCTATAGAAGGAAGCAGCTGACACCTGACCGACCACAATGAAGGAAGGGCGGCACACGTCCACACTGTCGGATGACGAAGAGGTTGTGGCCCATCGGCTGTGGTGAAGTAGGGTGGTGGCCGTCATCTGGGCGACCGCATGGCAGAGCAGTGACATGGGTTCGTGCCTCTGGTGGAGCTGGAGGCCATGGCAGAGGTCGAAGAGCAGCTGACTGTGCCAACTGCGGTAGAGCAACTGAATGCGATCCCACCGCTAGGAGGAGGACTGGCTAGAACAACGGCCGACCGTTGCGGTTTGGATGGACCTGCTCGGGTCCTGCGGTGACTTGGCAGTGCCTAAAGACGCTGGTCGTTGCCATTCCGAACGGAAGGGGGACACTCCCCCTTCGGCGCCAGCTAAAGAGGACTGTGCCACCGGGCTGCTTCACCCGGCCGCGCCCACCGTGGGCTGGGCTGGGCCACCCTATATGTTGTCCAGGCCTGTCAAGTCCCCATCCAACCGGGCCAGACCTAGGTTGGTTCGGCCCAGGCCAGGTCGGGTTAGGTCGGTCCAACTGGGTCGGACTGGACCTAGGCCCATCCAGACCCAGTTTCGCCTTTTTGGTCGTAACATGAGAACCTGACATCCATTTGATGGACCGTCTACAGAACCAAAAGCCTTGAATCGATACGGTCCTTTTGTTTTACTCTACTTGGGTTTTGGATAATGTTGGAGTACAGATTTGTGGGATCAGACCTCGAATCCAACCAGGCCCTCGGAGCGGAAACACTAATAACTTACTAACAGGGCGTCCAATTGATGCACCGTCTGTTGAGTTGGGTCCATTGTTACATGAAAGACCATTGGGATACTTTCTCGTGGGACTTAGGGGTAGGTGAGGAATGACCGATGGATTGGGGAGCGGTTCTCCCAAGCGTGCTATGTACGGAACCCTACGACTGACTGAGACTTGATTACTGTTGACTATTTCGACACGGAGTGACTCGACATTCCGAGTGGGGAGCGCCTCTGTGTGATGCGGTAGAACCATGCTAGGGAACACCTCTATGTGATGCATTAGACCCACTGTACTCGACATGAGGAGTACCTCAGCAGGCCATGAGGGGGAGCACCTCTATGTGGCACGACAGACCCACAGTGGGGACCGCCTCTGTGTGATATGGCATACCCACTATACTTAATAGGAGAAGTACCTGATCAATCCAAGGTTAGTGGGAAGCGCCTCTGTGTGACGAGGAAGGGCCAATGTACTCTATAGAGAAATATTTCTTTGGAAGATATGGTGTTCAACATTGTGACTAGGTATGTTACTTGTTATTATCCCTAAAGAATCATGTGGTTTTCTATCAGCTTTCATAGAGATCCTATGTGGGTTAACATCATAATCATCTTTCTCAGAGTTTTATACCTATTTTTAGCTGATTTTTGTATCTTCATGGTGTACCTATGTGGTACATTATCTTTTTGGTATTACCTCTGTGGTATTCTTACCTCATGTGTGAGGTGGGTATATTCTGATAACATAGGTATATGTATGGGCATATACGTATGTAGGTTTGAATGTTGTTTCTATGTTTTGTGCTTTATTCTTTGTGGATTTGAGATACCTTCAGGGGTCTTGCGGTCCCTAATGAGTATATTTATAACCACCCTTGCACGGGCTATACCCACACCTTGTTGTGTCTGGTGAAAATGACAGACAATTCTGATTGAGGACAAGGGTAACTAGACTGGAGACTAATCATAGGTGGATCTCTGACAAGGTCATCCATAGAGACGATCATTCGAGAGCTGTACCTACCCATCAGGTAGGATCCTTGGCGAGTGTTCATAGGAGGTGTACTAAATTTTACTTGTACTTTGAATTTTTTCTTGTACTTTCTAGTTGGGCTTGTATTCTGGCCCCTTTACATTCTGTACACACCCTATTGACTATATAGTTTTTTTGTGCTTGTAACTGGATGTGTGATTAGTTTGTGGGAGTTTATAGTTTATAAAGGAAGCAACTTCTCATAAAATGGAATACACCTTCCAGTGCATGTCGCCAGCCCCTGGCCTATAGAGGGCAGACTTGGGGTAGTCACGCAATGGGCCCTAGGGGACAAGTCAAGAGAAATTGGTATCAGATGAGTTTGGTTCCACCAAAGAACTAGGACTCTGATCTTTTCTGTGAAGCAATAGTGTTAAGTGTTATGAGTTTTGTTTTCAGTTTGGGGAGTCCAATGTTGGTGCGGCGAACAATGTTTCCATAAACCAGGACCCTGAATTCTGATTTTAATCTCAATGAAAGAAAACACTAACTGTGTATATGTTTTTGAAAAGGTTTCTTTGTGAAATTTTTTATTCATATGACTAGGTACAAACATAATGACTGTGGCACACCAGTTTCTTTTCAGGAGGCCTCCATGAAAACAACCAGTTTTGATTCCAATTAGAGTATGTGGTGATATACCACCGAGTGACGAGGCTTTGGTGTAGGGCCCCCTTATGGTAGTTGTACCATCGGGTGGTGTACCAGCTGCACCACTACCCTTTGGGAAGCAATGCCCCCAGCCCCAGCAGTAGTGGGTGCATGCTACTTGAGCGCAATGCACGAGTTCCAGTACCAGAGTCTATTGAGGTTTTGGGGCGAGATAGATCCAAAGGTAGCTGAGGACTAGATAGAGGTCATTGTTAGAGTTTTCTGAATGGTAGGGACACAAGCTGTTCTCATAGTGATCCTTGCTGCCAATTTTCTCCAAGAAGCATCGGGAAGATGGTGGAGCTTGATTATATAGGTTCACGATGAGGTGACTCTCATTTGGGCAGACTTCGAGAGCCTTTTCAGGGCATAATTTATCCCAGAAACCCTACAATCAGTGCGTATATAGGTGCTTATCCACTTGCTGTAGAGTAGCATGACTGTAGTTTAGTATTCAGCAAGGTTCATCGACCTCTCGTGATACTCCACTGATATAGTGCAGGACACATTCTTCAGGGCCCATAATTTTGAGCAGGGGCTCTGAAGGGAGATTAGAGCTTCGATGGTTTCTCTCAGTATCCTGAGGCAGGAGTGGGTGTTAGATCAAGAACTCTTAGTGGATAATTTCCTTGCTGAGCAGTCACTGGTAGCGAGACCCACCACCAGACGACATGTAGCAAAGTCATCGGTAGTTGGCAGTAGACAAATGATGCATAGGTCCAAGAGGACCAGACCTACAGGTGGATGACCACAGGCTACAGTGTTGGTTGTGCGGGGCTCTCGAGACAGAGCAGGAAAGGTGAGGGACATGCAGTGATACTGATGTGGCGGGCAGGGTCACATGGCTCACGACTGCCCAAACCGCTATACAGACGACTAGAAGATGGTCGAAGGACTGCTTGGGTAGAGGCGAAGATTCAATCGAGGAGGTATGCAGGTAGGAGGCAGATGTGGCAGATGAACAGGCCGTGTAGCAGGCGGTGGGTGATGATTTGAGGTTCTACCGCCACCACGAGCAGGAGTTCCACCCCAACCATAGGGAGTAGGTGGATAGGGATGAGCTCAACTCCAGGCAGTTGAGGCCTACGAACATGGAACTCTTGAGATGATATGAGGTACGATCTGTGTCTACTACACCCTAGCTATAGTACTTATAGACAAATTAACCTATCACTCTTTAATTGCTAAGACCCTCATTCGGAGCTCAGAGATACCGGTGGAGCTGTTTTCTCGATATTTCCAGCTAGAGACTCCTACGAGAGTACATTTGATGATTATGAATTGGTGCCGGCAGTGTGATCTTACTCTAGGAGGAGAGAGCTTCGTCTGGGATCTACTAGTAGCGACATCGAGGCCTTACAACGTCATCTTGGGAATGGAATGGTTATCCATAGTCAATTCTCAGATTGACTATATTAGGCGCGAAGTGCTGTGTGTCCTCATGGATTGGACTGGGTTTTCCTTCACTGGAAGGAAGGGACCCTTTGCAGCGCATGATGGACTTACCCGGAGGAGGGTGCAGTTGATCACACATCAATTGGCCAACCTTACCCTCGGAGCAGTTAATGATGAGAGTTCGAGCTATCCTGTAGTGGTGGACCAGTTTTTCTGATGTTTTTCCTGATGATGTTCCTGGTTGACATCTTCATAGAGAGGTGGACTTTTACATCGACTTGTACCCCAGGACAACACCGATCTCTACACTAGCATATCGAATGGATCCTGTGGAACTTTGAGAGTTTTGGGTACAGCTAGAGGACTTGTAGAGCAAGGGGTTCATTAGGCCCAGTGTTTCCCCTTGGGTAGCCTCGATTTTGTTCATCAAGAAGGCATATGGGAGTTTGACACTCTGTGTGGACTATCAGCGCCTGAAATAGGTGTCGTGAAGAATAAGTACCAACTACCGAGGATTGATAATCTCTTTGATCAGCTAAAGGGAGAACGATGGATTTCAATGATAGACCTCAGATCAGGCTATTACCAGCTCAGGGTACGAGATGAGGATGTGAAAAATATGGCCATCAGATATCGGTATGGCCACTATGAGTTCATGGTTATGTTATTCGGTGTGACCAATGCCCTAGCAGTATTCATGGGACTCATGAACACGATCTTCTTGCCATAACTCGATTTCTTTGTGTTATTCTTCATCTAAGACATACTGATATACTCGGTGATGGAGGAGGAGCATGTCTATCATCTGCATATAGTTCTAGACACACTCTGAGAGTACCAGCTTTATGGTAAGCTATTGAAGTGCTAGTTCTGGATACAAGATGTTCACTTTCTGGGACTCGTTATCTTGTAGGTTGGCATTGCGGTGGATCCAGACAATATTGAGGCTGTGCTTGCTTGGGAGCCACCCAAGAGTGTGACAGAGGTGAAATGTTTTCTAGGTTTGGCCAGTTACTACTGGTGGTTTGTTCCTAACTTTTATAGAGTTGCGACACCCTTATATGTGTATATGAAGAAAGAGAAACCATTCGTGTGGTCAGAGATATGCCAACATAGTTTCTAGGAGATAAGGAAGAGATTGATGTGTGCCTCCATCTTGAGGCTGCCAGAGGACGGTGTTGGGTATGTAGTATACAACGACAATCAGGGACCGGGCTTGGATGTGGCCTGATGTAGAAGCGAGTCGTGATTGTGTATGGTTCCTGACAGCTAAGACAACATGAGTAGAAGTACGCTACCCATGACTTAGAGTTAGCAGTAGTGGTCTTCACCTTGAAGATGGGGCGACATTACTTTATGGGAGAATGTTTAACAGTATACTTTAATCACAAGAGTATCAGGTATATCTTCCCTTAGAAGGTTATGAACCTGAGACAATAGTGTTTTCTTGAGTTCCTCCAGGACTATGACTTTGAGATATAATATAATCATGGGGAGGAGAACATATTAGAATATTTACTCTGTAGGAGATCTGGTATACAATTGCTGAGTGAGGCGACAGAGCAGCTAGCTGCTTTGCGGATATCCTATGTGGATCGAGATGGATCAGCTTATCATTAGTCTCTGACAGTCACTCCCCCACTACTTTAGCGAGTCAGGGAGGCACAACTTGTGGACACTGACTACGAGGCTCAACGTGCTCAGATATCTATAGGACATGCACCTGATGGATTTTCTGAAGGTGGGGAGCACATCATCCTCTTCAAAGAGAGTACTATGGTACTGATGGAGCTATGTGAGGATGTTTTGAGGGTGTTCCATACATTACATCTAATTGTACATTCTGGATTGTAAAATATGTACCAGAACCATTGGCATCAGCACTGGTGGCCGAGAATGAAGAAAGCTATAACAGAGTTTGTTTCACGGTGCCTCACTAGTCTGCAGGTTAAGGCAGAGCATCAGGTTCCAGTGGGATTAGTTCATCCACTGGAGGTGCCAGAGTGGAAGTGGGATGGAATCTCTATGGACCTCTTGACATGACTTCCATTCACATCTCGGGGTCATCATTCTATCTGGGTGATCGTTGACCGACTCACCAAGTCGGACCAATTTCTACTTATCAGAGAGAAGGGACCAGTAGAGAGCATGGGACACCTTTACGTACAAAAGATTGTATGACTTCATGGATTAAAATCTATGATTGTATGTAATCATGATGCACGTTTTACTTCCCAGCTATGGAAGGGATTGCTGGAGGTGTTCGGGACACAACTTCAGTTGAGAACCGCCTTCCATCCTCAGTCGGATGGTTAGACAAAGCGAACCATTCAGACCCTTGAGGACCTGGAACATGCTTGAATCCTTGATTTTGTCCACAGTTGGGAGGATCAATTCCTTTAGTGGAGTTCGTGTACAAAAACAACTATCACTCCATTATCGGCATGGCACTATTTGAGGAATTGTACAGGAAACCTTGCAGATCACCACTGTGCTCGACTAACCCAGGGTAGTCAGCACTCGTGGGACCAGAGATGGTACGGGCTACCACATAGAAGGTGCAGATCCTCCAGGAGTGGATGAAGACTAAACAGAGTAAGAATAAGTTCTATGCTGATAGGAGACAGAGACCTATGGAGTTCGAGGATGATGACCATATCTTTCTACGGGCCTCTCCTAGACGTGGTTTTTAGAGATTTGGAAGAGGTAGGAAGTTATCTACGAATTTCATCATACCCTTTTAGGTCCACAGTAGAGTTGGCGAGGTGGATTACCGCTTAGCTCTTCCACCTCAGTTGCACCAGGTGCATGATGTTTTCCACGTATCCCAGTGAAGATGACACATACATGATCCTTCACACATCAATGACTCGGGCGAGTTGGACATCGACGATGCTACACCATTTTCAGAGGTTCTAGTAGGGATTGAGGATCAATAGGATCGGGTTCTTCATTGGTGGTTGATACATCTAATGTGCATTGGTTGGAAGCACATGAACCTCCAGGAGAGCCCATGGGAGCGGGAGACTCATATTCATGCTCAATACCCCACTTTTTTAACTAGTTTGTGTTGTGGATTTCAGGGACGCAAATCCCTAAGGTGGAGAGAATATAAAGACTCGGATTGTTTCATGTATTTTTTTAATTAAATGGAAATATTAAGAGTCTATGAAAATTGACGTCACGTGATTTTGTAACTTTCTAACCCGTGCTAGGAATTGAATTTTTAGGACACAGTTGAACTCGCAGTGCCGATATTCTCTTATAGAGTCCTTCATATCAACCGTAGTAGGTCAAGGGTGAAATTTAGTTTTCAATTTTTTTGTGGGAGAGATAAAAATATAACAAAATAAGAAAAACATGTTTTATATTATTTTAATGAAACCTCCCAATTGAATTCAATGTGTTGGGGACCACCCGAACTCTCTTCTTTAATGTGGGAGACCCTTGAAAACTACCCAATTGAATTCTTGGTGGTGGGGACCACTCGAACCCCTCTATTAATGGGAGGAAACTCTTGGTTTCCCTCAAATTAATGTTCCAACACCTATTTTTTAATTAATAAAATTTAGCTTATTAATTTGTCACCTCAACTCTCACGGGAAAAGGATTGGCAAAGGAGGGGAGTGCTTTGAAGAGTTGGGAAGATAATTCTCCAATAAAGGAGGTCCTCCAATGAAGAACGAATTCTGGAATTGAAGAACGGGGAACTAACCTTGGAGAGGCTTGAGGGATTGATGAATGCTCAAATAAATATTCAACAATTTCGTTTTCGTCCCCGTGCCACCTCCAATAAAAAATCTAGGTAGGGGTTTTAATTTGATTATAATAAAATATATTTTTATTTATTATTTATATTCTGGTTTCACAACGACAATGGAAAAACTAACATGGCCATCATCCTGCACTAAAACCTTGCCCCTTTTTCTTCTGTTCTTCTCACATTATTCATGCGTTCATCAACACCAAATATTTAATGATGCTGGAAACACCATGTTTTGTTGAAAACGACATATGGCCATGGAGCCCTCTACATGAGGATCGTGAATAAAAGAACGACATATTTTTTTGTCTTGGAACGAAGCCACATTGGCTCGTGGAAGAAGGAGGTGGCCAACACCTGACCGGTCGAGAGGAAGGAAGGAAGGTACACATATGCACAAATGGATGATGGGGAAGCCACTACCCATCGGCTGTGTCCAGGTAGGGTGGTAGCTGGTGTCCGATTGACTGTGTGGCGGAGTGGCACCGCACGTTTGCACCGCTAGTGTAATAGGAGTTCCCGACCACTTTGCTGTGGAGGAGGCTGAAGAGAAGCCAGCCGTGCTAGCCACAGTGGAGCAGTGGTGCACGACTGCACCACTAGGAGGAGTTCTAGCTAGAACACTGGCCAACCGTTGTGGTTCGGCAGGACTCGCTTGGGTCCCGCAGTGACTTGGAAATGCCTAAAGGTGCTTAACATTTCCATTCCAAATGGAAGGGGGATTCTCTCCCTTTGGCGCTAGCTCGGGCGGACAGTGCCAAAATGCCGCGCCACAGGGTTGCACCATCACGCCACGCCACAGGGCCTCACCTCCAGGCCACGCCTCCGGTCCACGCCCTCAGGCCGTGCACCGGGCCACGCCTCTGGGCCGCGCCCCCAAGTCATGCCCCGGGATGTGCCACCTGGCCGCACCACCAGGCCGTGCCACCCGGCAACCGGGTGGTGCGGCCCGGTCTATTCGACTGGGTCGGATCGGACCTGGGCTCATCCAAAACCAGTTTCGCCAATTTGGCTGTAACTTGAGAACCGAGAATTAATTTAAAGAACCGTCTATGGCACCAGAATCCTTGGATTGTGAAGTTCCTTTTGGATTACTCCACTTGAGTTTTGTATAAGGTTGGAGAATGGCCGTGTTGTATCGGACCCCGAATCCAACCAGAGCCTTGGAGCAGAAGCACTAATAACATATAGACTGGGTGTTCGATTGATGTGTCGTGTATTGAGTTGGGTACCTTATAACATGACAGTCATTTGGGATACATTCTCATGGGTATTATGGGAGGTTTAGGTATGACCGCTTTCTTGGGGAGCAGTATTACAAAGCACTCTACGTACAGAACCCTACGACTAGCTAGTACTTGATGATTTCTTACCATTTCGACTCGTAGTGACTCAATAGGCCCAGTGGGGAGTGCCTCTATGTGACGTGGCAGACCCACGGTATTCAACAAGAGAAGTAACTTAGCAAACCATGAGGGGGAGCACCTTTGTGTGACACGGCTTACCCACGGTGGGGAGCGCCTCTATGTGGCGTGACAGACCGATGAGACTTGACAGGAGGAGTACCTTAGTAGTCCATTATCAGTGGGAATCACCTCTATGTGACGCGGAAGACCCACTGTACTCCATAGAGGAGGGGTTCTATAACAACAGAGGTGTTCGACATTGTGACTAGGGATGTTACTTGTTATTATCCCTAGAGAATCTAGTGTCTAGCTATCAGCTTTCACAGTGATCCTGTGTGGGTCTGCACCATAATCCTATTTCTCAGAGTTGTATTCCTGGTTTCAGCTGTGTCTTATATCTTTATGGTTTACCTGTGTGGTAGTTTATCTTTGTGGTATGAGCTATGTGGTATTATTCCCTCTTGTATTAGGTGAGTATATTATGATAACTTAGGTATATGTATGGGCATATACCAAAGTAGGGTTGACTGTAGTATCTATATTTTGTGGTTTATCCTTTGTGGATTTGAGAGACATTCAGGGGTCTTGGGGTCCCTACTTATTATTTCTTATACTCACCCCTAAATGTTCTACAAACACACCTTGTTGTGTTTGGTGTAGACGAAAGAAAATGCTAACTGGGGACTAGGGTACCTAGACTGGAGACTGCTCAGAGGTGGATCTTTGACGAGCTGATCCAAAAAGACGATCATTCGAGAGCTGTACCTATACATTAGGTAGGATCCTCGAGGGGTGTTCACAGGATCTCTACTTAGTTTTACATGTACTTTCCAGTTAGTTTTTTACGTTCCAGTTGATCTTGTATCCTGACCCCTTTACATTCTGTACACGCCATTTTTACTATATAGTTTACATTGTGCTTGTAACTGGCTATGTGCTCTGTTTGTGTGAGATTATAGTTTATAAATACAACACCTTCCCATTTTAAGGAATATGGCATTCAGTACTTATCGCTATACCTTGGACTATGGAAGGCGGGTTTGGGGTAGTCATGGCATGGGCCTCGTGCGACAGGTTGTGATTGTATCCCAAAGTTTCTCTTCATATGAAGATATAGTCTCAAGGGATATCAAGAAATAAAAAGAATTTTATAATTCTTATGTATTAAAGGAAAACAAGAGAAGAAGAGGGATTTCTAAAACTATGGGAAAGTAAATAATGACAGAGGAAAGAAGGGAAGAGTTGATTTTCAATCTTGTAGTAATTTTGGGAAGAAACACCCGGACACTTTCCTGAAGGAAATGTGAGTCTGTTACAAGTGTGGAGAAAAAGGCCACCTATCTCAGGATTGTAAGGGGAAAAAATAATCTACTAATGTTTAGTGCTAAAACTATAGGGGTATGGTTAACTAGGCACATGATTGTCCAAATATTCAGGGAAACATTCACCAAAGAAGGCAAAGGGAGGAAGGAAAATCCAATGCAGTCACAACCACGAAGGTTGAAATTCCCAATGAAGTGGTGCCATGTACATTGATCATTTTATCCAAGTTATCCAATGATTTTTTTGATTTTTTATTGTCACATTTGTTTATATCTTCCCAGTTTACCAGGAAAATTAGAGATGTCCACTTTAATTTAATAAAGAAGTTATTAGTAAAAACTTCTAGTGTTTGTATCATTGCAACAAAGGCTTGTCAACCAGTCACCCTCATGACACATAAAAATGATTTATATTCTAACCTCATCAACAGATAAATTATTTAATTTGATATAATTCTTGGTATGTGTTGGCTATCAAATTATGATGCGAATATCTACTACAAGAAGAAAGAAGTTACAATTTTTTAGAATGTTGTAGAATCCCTTATCTTTATGGAAGAAACATCACCATTCGATTCTCATCTAGATCCACCCCCAGTATCTCTACTGAATTCAATAATTTGGGAGGAAAGGAATGAAATTACTATAGGCAAGGAGAAGAATATAAAGATAGAGGATGTTCTTATAGTGAATGAATATGTTGACATCTTTCTAGAGCATTTACCTGAATATCCTCTAGAGAGAGAAATTGAGTTTTCCATTGATATAATTCCGAGTTCAAGGATAATATAAAATACCCCTTATATAATGGCCACTATGGATCAAATGCAGATAAAGAAAAAAGTTTCGGAATTGAGTGATAGGGTATTTATTCTCCCAAGTGTTTCTCCATAGGGAGTCCCTATTCTTTTCGAAGAATGATATGTCTATGAGGTTGTGCATTTATTATAGGGAAATCAATTATATTACAATAAATAATATGTATACTCTAACAATAATTGGTGATTTGTTTGATTAAATTCATGGAGCACAATATTTTTCAATGATTTATCTTTGATCTAGATATCATCAATTTCTTGTGTGGAAGGAAGACATTCCAAAAAAAACATTTCGAACTAGGTACAGGCATTTTGAGTTTACAGTAATTATTTTTGGACTATCTAATGCACCATCTATTTTCATGGATCTAATGAATAGAGTTTTCATGGAATATCATGTTGACTTTGTCGTGGTGTTTATTGATAAAATCCTGGAATACTCTAGATTCTATGAAGATCATGAAAATAACTTGTGAACTATTCTCAAGACTCTTAGATGAAATTAATAATTTGGGAAGTTTAGCATGTGTGATTTTTGGCACCAATCAGTTACCTTTCTAGGATATATTGTCTCTTTGGATGGAATATCTATAGATCCTACAATGAAAAAGGTTGTGCAAGAATGAACTACTACAACAAAAGTAACTGAGGTATGTAGTTTTATTGGTTTAGCAGGTTATTATTGATGTTTCGTTTAGAAATTAACCCATTTAGCCAACCTAATGTGCATGTGTACATGAAAAGGGTTTAAGTTCGTAAAAACAAAGGAATGTGAATAATTTTTCGATGAATTTAAGAGAAGTTTAGTGAATTCTCCAATCTTGACTTTAACATTAGGGAGTGATGGATTTATGATATTTAGAGATTCATCAATGAAAGGACTTGGATGCATCCTTATAAAGAATAATAGTGTAATTTCATATTCTTCTAGGCAGCTAATAATTAATGAAGAAAACTATCTAACTCATGATCTTGATTTAGCAACAGTAGTATCTTCTTTGAATATTTGGAGACATTACTTCATTGGAGAAAAATTTGAGATATATATAGATCATAAGAGTTTGAAATCTATATTATCATAGAAAGAACTCAACATGAGACAAAGGAAACAGATTTAGCTACTCAATGATCATGATTTCACAATAAACTACCTCCCAGGGAAGGAAAATAGGGTGGAAGATGCTTTGAGTACAAAGTACAATGGAATTACAAACAAGATTAGAGTTGAAAGGGAACCTATGTTCATGGATCTAGTAAAGATGGATACGAGAATTATCATGGTAGGTAACACATCACTAATTTTTCAAATGGTTGCCAAAACATATTTATTTTAGAGGATAAAAATTTCTCAAGCTGATGATGAGTAGTTTTAAAAGAAAATTAATGCTTCAAATGATGGGAAGTTGATTGAATTCGTATATGAAGGCTACATTTTGAAATTTGGAAAGAGGCTTTATGTTCCCGCTATTCCTGATATAAAGTGGAACTACTAGATGATGATAATAACACTAATTTTTCTATACACTCTGTTAGTACAAATATGTATAGAGATCTAAAGGAACATTTTTTTGTGGGAAAACTAGAAGAGGTAGATTGCTGATTACGAGTCGAGATGTTTTGGTTGTCAAGAGGTAAAGGCTGGAAGACAACATCCCGAAGGAGTCATGCAACATTTTACTATAGCTATATAGAAATGGGATGATATTTTGATGGGATTTTTCATGGGGATACCAAAGAGTCCAAGAATGAATGACGCGATATGGTTCATTGTTGACCGTCTTACAAAATTCACACATTTTCTTGTTATAAGAGAAGATTTACCACTTGAATGTTTAGCAAGATAATATATTAATGAAGTTTTAAGACTTCATGGTGTACCCTTATCAATTGTTTTTTATCGTGATCCCCATTTACATCACAATTATGAAACAGTCTTCAGAAGGCCCTAGATACTGATCTTCAATTGAACACTACCTACCATCCACAAACTAATGGACAATCAGAACAAACTATTCCAACATTGGAAGACATGTTGAGGTCCTGTTCAATTAAATTTTGTAACTCCCTGACCCCAGAAGCCCAAATTCGGTGCATTATTACATATCATTGTCCTGAACAAAAAGGATGAAGTCTTGAATGACTGATTAGTTTAATAGCCTTGGAAGTACTAGATACATTCATAAGGTTTACATTACATCATAAAATGGAAAACTACAACAACATTGTTTCCATGGAAAACAATGAGATCCCATATACTATACCTGTAGATCAATCATAATATAATTCTTCGCATCCTGGTAAAAATAAAACATAGAAAGTGGTGATCTCTAATGCTCATAATGTATAACACTATAGCGAAAAAAATTCAAAAATATGCATAAACATTTAAGGCAACGTATAAAACTAAAACAAAAGACTTTTGAACCTAAAATTCATCATGATATGGAAAATATAAATCAAACTAATGTCATTTACTTACTCAAATAGATATTATACTAGTCAAATAATCACATGCAATATCAATAGCCTCTTTCATAGTGCTGAAATGCATAATGCCAGAATTTCATAACCAAATAGTCAATGTCTTGTGCCAAGATTACAAATAGGATTTTGTCAAGGCACTATTCCAAGTAACTAGTTTGTCTCATGAGACCTACTGATGCATCATGGAGCTGTAGAGGGCTCCACTTGTCACTTACTAAGTCCAATGCATTCCTCATATGAAAAGGATTAAACATAACATAATCATTCGTATTAAAACAGGAATATGAAATGTAAATACTTTATATCATAAATAATGAATGGAATGAAAAAACACATCCACAATGAAATATATCCCAAAACCTTCAATACAATATGGATGTTTTGTATCATAATAAATCAACTCCAAACAAACGTAAAATCCATCAAAGGATGTTGACATATATGAAATAAAAACCATTTTAGAGAAATATCTCTTTCTATTTTGAAATCATTTAACAGTCACATAATTATAAAACAAAACATTTATATTTGAAAATATTCTTATGAGATTGTAAGGGAATCTTCAACGTTGTTATAATGGCGGAAATAAGCCACACCCGCCGTATAAGTTAAAAAAACATTCTTACCTTAATTTTGCCAAAAAGGTCATAATATACCGTGTTTGGAAAACGATGGAAATATTCCTTCATAAACATCTTATAAAAGTAAAACAAGGGTATAAATTAATTTAACCCATAGTCTATAAAATACTAATAATGTTTGGAAATACATTTTTAAGAAACAAGGATGTGGATGATAAAGAGGTCCCAATAGATACTTACGTAAAAACAATCTCAGATAATTTAGAGATTTTGAAATTAACCATTACCTTGTACTTTTACATGGTCGAGGGTAGGTTAACCACATGTATAATGGTGAAATTATTATTACTAAATTATACAAGAATCATATACATTAATATGATATCATATATAATCTTTTAACATTGATTTGTTAATAATATCTTAGTATTATCGTCGTTTCGGGTGTTAACTGATTCGTTTTACTTTATATGATTTTTAAATAAGTAATGTTTTTATGGATAGGATGTATCTTATTCATATTCAAATGGTATTATTTTTAAACATCTAATAAAAATTAGTCTTGAATGGATACAATGGGGAATGAATCTCATCGCGTTCATGGAGACTGTAATCTGTACGTACGCAAGAGCGACAATATCATTATTTTGATATTAAAATAATATATAATTGGATGGTATATCATATATATAGAATCATTATCATGTTATATTTATTATTTACATCAATTACACATCAATATTAGACCCATACAAATAATAATTTGTTGAATAACAATTACACGACGATGTGGAGACGGTAAGCCGTACGTACACACCTATGGTGACATGTCATTAAATGATAGATAGAATAACTAATATAATTGTAACATATTTATAATAACATTATAGTATATATAATACACTGGATTAATTATTTTATAATGTAAAAATCAATGAAAGAGGAAGTGGAAGAAGAAACGAACTTGAAAGAGGTGATGAAATATTTTCCACTTCTTCAGGTTCTTCCTTTTGATTTGATCAAAAGGGATCCTTAGGATGGCTTTCTGACTAAAGTAAGGCCTCTAGGATGAAGGGATGGAAGTTTAGAGGGTATTTGGATAGGTGTTGGCCGATCCAAAATTCTTTGAAGGTGTTAATTAGAGAGAAGGTGGAGTGCACTTTTATACGAGGGTTGAGGGGAACCTTAGGAAAAGCTAGAAATATTATTTTATAATAAAATAATTTTCGATTTATAATGGCTCAATAATGAATTATTTAAACGATAAGGTAAGGATGTGTCTCAAACCACTATACCAATAGGTTTTAGACAGGGTTTGGCCACTATATAAACCTTATCTTTTAGATTTAACTCTTAGTTAAATTGTTTGACATTTTCCATGTCTCTTTGTATGTTTATATTATATGGTTAATAAACTTAATATAAACTTAAAATAGAACCCCAAGTGGTTCATTAATGATAAACCTATCATTATATAAGATTTTTGGCCAATTGTTAGATTTTTCAGAATATAATATCAATAAATAATATTATATTTGTTTTAAAACTCATTTATTTCAATTTTGATACTATTTGGTATTTTGTTTTTTCTAAATTCATAAAATTATTATTAATTAAAAAAATCATCTAACCAAATCTAAAATGTAATAATAACCAATGAAATTAGTGGAATTCAAAAAAAATCTCAAATTTTATTTATTTGGATATTTATAATATCAATTATTTTACTATTACATTAATTAGGTAATTATTGCATCATCATTGTGTCATAAATAAATTTAATTATTTAATGTCTAATAATTATAAATAAAATACCATTAAGTAAGATGTAATTTTAAAATATTAATTAATATTTATAGTCGAATTTATATTATGTGTAACATTATATTAAAAATGGTTTAGTTATTTAACTTTGAATTTAACACTTTTAACTCTTCATTGAATTAAATAATAATAAATGTCGTAATCTAATCCATGTGGACCTAAAGGATCATATTTTATTTTTAAGGATTTTTTGGTCGAATTAAACTTATCCAATATAATTAGTACAGGTCTTACGGTAATAATAATATCATTTTCCCCCTTAATATCACTATTTACTTTTAACCGAGGTAAATAAAAGTAAAAAAGTTACTATTCACCAAAAATTAGTTTTATCTTATTGAACCAAGTTTTAATTAATTATATCAACCGTGTCTCTCGGATTTTTGAAATTCAACTCACAAAATTTGTGAAGTTGTGTTTTTTGCAAATTTGTAAATGCTCCTAGGAGGTGGGTAAAAGACAATAAAAAGTTCGATAAAATTTTATATATCTAAACTTATTATAAAATGACTCCAATGAATTAAGTTGAACATATATAAATATTATTTGTCTATAAAATAAAATAAATAAATATTTAATTAAAAAGACGGTTTTAAACAATAACTTAGTGTTTTTCACAATTCATCAAAAATTAAAAGATGTCAAAAAAACCAAAAATTCACCCTAAGCTAATTTCGATATTCTGAATCCAAAAATGAAGTCCATTTTGAAAGATAAATTTATAAAATTTCAAAAGGTGGGTATTACTATTCATAACGGGTAGTTTTATTGGTTGTGGTGTGTTATAACTCAATGTTACGTACAACACATGCTATTGTATTATTCAAAGAAAAAGTGTATCGTGGAAGCTTGGGGTTTGACATTCTCCCCTCCTTCAAATAATTTCACCCTAGAAATTTCTAAAATATTACTGCATAAAAATGCATGGGTGGTTCTTCATCATATGATCCTTGGGTTCCCATGTTTAATCTTCCATCTTATGGTTTCCCCATCGATCTTTTACCAGACGAGTTGTCTGGTTTCTCAACTATTGTTCCATTGTATCAAGAACCTTGACAGGCTCTTCGCAATAAGACAGATCGGGTTCCAATTCTAATTCCTTATAGGTGAGTACATGCATTTGGTCATTCATGTATTCTCTCAATAGTGATATGTAGAACACATAATGAACTATGGAGACACTTGGCGGCATTTCTAAACGGTAAGCTACAACCCCAATTTTTTCCAGATTTTCGAAAGGTCTGATGTACCTGGGACTCAATTTACCATTCTTACTGAAACGTATAACACCCTTCCATGGAGATAACTTCAAGAAAACATGATCACCTACCTAAAATTACAAATCCTTCCTTCAGTTATCGGCATAGCTCTTCTTGCCTACTTTGAGATGCTTTTTTGTGGGTTTGGATTACCTTCACCTTTTCCATCATTTCCTCCACAAGTTCTCGACCTATGAGTTTTTTTGACAACATCATCCCAAAAGGTTGGTGTGCGACATCTCTTTCTGTTTAACGCATCATATGATGCCATCTGAATATTTGAATGGAAGCTATTGTTATAAGAAAAATCTATGAGAGGTAAATATTTATCCCACATTCCTTGAAATTAAAGTGAGCATGATCTCAACATGTCTTACAAGGTTTGAATAGTCTGTTCTGATTGTCCATCATTTTGGGGGTGGTAGGCAGTGCTCAAACAATGTTTAGTATCCAGGGCTTTCTAAAGAAATTTCCAGAATCTTGATGTAAAACGGGGATCATGATCAGAAACAATTGATAGTGGTGCTCCATGATGTCTTACAACTTCATTAATATATAGTGTTGTTAAATGTTCAAGTGGTAAATCTACGCATATAGTAAGAAAATGTGTTGACTTGGTAAGACGATCAACAATGACCAATATTGAATCTTTCCTTCTAGGAGTCTTTGGTAGCCCTATGAGAAAGTCCATCGTGATATCATACCATTTCCACTCAGGTATGGGAAGAGGTTTCATGACTCCTCCAGGTTGTTTCCTTCCAGCTTTCACTTGTTGAAAAACCATACATCATGACACAAAATCAGAAATCTCCCTCTTTATTTTGTCCCACCAAAAATTTTCCTTCAAATATCTATACATTTTGGTGCTCCCAGGGTGTATAGTGAAATTGGAGCTATTAGAATTATCCAAAAATTCTCTTTTTAGATCATTTATACCAGGAACACAAGGTCTCTTCCCAAATTTCTGAATTCCAACTTCATACACAATGTCACTCAATCTCCCATCATTCACAACTTTAATCTTCTACTGAAACATTTCATCACCAGTCTAAGAACTCTTTATCCTTTCTATTAAAGATGTTTTGGAAACCATTTGAAAAATTATTTATGTTTCCCCTTCCATGGTGATTCCCATATCAATCTTTACTAGATACAAGTACATAGGATCCTTTTTAACTCTCATCTTTTTCAAAACTCCATGATCTTTTTTTCTCAAAGCATCTGCCTCTTTATTTGCTTTACCCAGGTGGTAGTGTATAGTGAAATCATAATCTTTGAGTACTTCAAGACATCATCTTTTTCTCATGTTGAGTTCTTTCTGTGAGAAAATATACTTCAAAATCTATTGGTTGGTATATATCTATCATTTTTCAAAATAGATATAATGTATCCATATCTTCAAATCAAATATTACAGTTTCTAACTCAAGATAATGAGTAGGATGGTTTTGCTCATGAATTTTTAGCTATCATGATGCATAGGAAATAACCCTATAATTTTGCAGAAGGAATCAAACAAGTCCATTCTTGGATGCATCACTATAAATAACAAACCCATCAGTCCCCAATGGTAGAGTCAAGATAAAATCATTGACTAATATTCTCTTCAGTTCATCAAAAAATTCTTCAAACTCTTTTTTCAAACAAATTTAACACCTTTTCATGTGAGTTTTGTTAATGGGTTAGCCAACGATGAAAAATTCTGGATGAAATATTGATAATAACCTGGTAAATCAATAAAACTGTGTACCTCAGTTATACTTGTCGGTGCTGGACATTCTTGGATTGCCTTGGTATTAGAATGATTAACAGAGATTCCATCCTTAGAGACAATATAGCCATGAAATGAAATCTCCTGAATCCAGATTTCACACTTTCTAAACTTCCAGTATAATTCATGTCTTCTAAGTGTCTTCACGATAATATGCAACTGATTTTCATGATCATCGTAGATTTTGAATTATACCAATATATCATCAATAAATACCACTAAAAAGTCATCAAGATATTCCTTGAAAACTCTATTCTTTAGATCAATGAAGAAAAAGGGTGCATTAGTCAATCGAAAAGGCATTACTGTAAACTCATAAGGCTCGTACCTGATTCGAAATGATGTTTTCGGAATGTATTCCTTCTTCACACACAACTGATGATATTCAGATTCAAGGTCAATCATTGAAAAGTATTGATCTCCATGACGTTGGTCAAATAAATCATCAATGTGAGGTAGGGTATACTTGTTCTTTATTTTTATAGCATTGATCTCCCTGTAGTCAATGCACAACCTCAATGATTCATCTTTCTTCTTAACAAAAAGGATAGGGGCTCCCCATGGAGAAAAACTAGGGTGAATAAATCACTTATTACTCAATTCCTATAGATGTTTATTTAGTTCCACTAATTCCATAATGGCCATTCTATAAGGGGTCTTCGATATGGGTTTTGATCCATGAATTAAATCAATGGAATACTCAATTTCTCATTCTGGAGGATGTCCAAGTAAATCATATGGAAACACATTAACATATTATTTTACAATAGGTACATCCTCTATTTGAACATTCATTCCCTCACCCACAGTTACTTCATTCTCTTCCTCCACAATAATTGAATTTATTTGAACTACTAGGGGTGGATCTAGAAAAGAATTAGGTGGTGACGATTCTGATCTAAATATAAGGTGTTCTTTATCATCGTCATCAAAAATAGTAACCTCCTTCTTCCTAATTTTTTTTGCACCATGGTCCGAAATCCAATCCATACCAAGGATTATATAAAATTCAATCATGGTTATGACGATGAGATTAGAAGATAAATAAAATTTATATGCGCTAATGGGGACTGATTCACAAAACATTGTTGCAATGATACTTCCCTTTGGAGTTTTGATTGACAACTCCCTTTTTAAATAAAATTGGAAATATCTAATTTTCATAGAAAACTGGGCAGATATGAAACAATGTGATGATCCAGAATCAAATAAAGCATTTTCTAAACTTGATGAAACCATTAAATTACCTTCTACCACATCTTTCGGTTCTTCAACCTCAGTAGTAGTGATGGAATAATCTTGGCCATGATCCCTTGGCTTTTTCTATGGTAAGTTCCCATGAAGCATAGTAAATTTATTCGCATAATTCCCCATTTCTCTACAATTGTAGCATTAGTTATCAACAGCCTCTTTCTTCCCCTTGCAATCACGAGCTTGGTGGCCTTTTTCACCACACATGTAACAGACTCTCATTCCCTTCAGGCAAGTACAAGGGTGTTTCTTGCCACATTTACTACAGGATGGATATTCTACGTTTTCCATTTCCCATTATTTCTATTTCCAGATTTTTCACCAGATATCATCTTCTCTTGCTTTTCTTTAATGTCATAAGACATAGAGAATTCTTTTTCTGTCTTGATAGCACATAAGAAAATATCTTCGTGTGATGAGAAGGATTGTGATACTAATGCTCAATGAAAAAATGGTTTTAACCCATCAAAGAAATGATCAATATTACTTCTTGGGTTACGTATATAATCTGCAGCATGCCTCACTAACCTTGTAAAGTTAGCTTCATACTTTGCGACATTCTCATCCTCCTTTTGCCTCAAACACAGAAATTGCCTTTCTATATCTACTTGATGGTCACGAGAAAAGTATATTTCTAATAAAATCTCTTTACACTCCCCCCATTCCATATTTTATACTTACCCATCTTCCTTTGTGTTTTGAATCAATGATCACCATTGATCAGCATCTCCACTGAGGTGGTAAACTGCCACAACAACATTTTCCCCTTTCCCTACTCCTCAAGTCATTAATTATTTTCTCTAAGAAATCTATTCATTTCTCAGATACCTGTGGATTTGTACCCCCATTTAATATTAGTGGTTGTTTACTCATGAATAAATATAATATTGATCCTCCATGCTCTGCATTAGGGTGCTCTATACGGGTATGGTTATTATTTATAACCTGCGTGAGTTTTCCCAGTATGGTGATTAGCTTATCAACACCAGTTGCATCACCATCTCCACTATAATTATCTTAACTAGGAGGAAAATCCCTACATAGAGTGTGTGAATTGATATGGGTTCCATTCCTTCTACTAGGCGCCATATCTAAATAATGTCATAAACTATATTACTTTTTGAATCGAAATAAATAATTCCAAACTTGTAAAATACCCAACATAAATTGAATAGTTTATGAATATAATTCATAATAAAAAAATGTTTTCTTTGAGTAAGTATATACTCATAAAACCTTCATATTTGTTTGTAATGAAAATGAGAATTATCCTAAGAATATACCCCAGGAGTGTCATAACCAAGAGTGCATCAAGGCCTATTGTCGTGCACGAGTTCTCGTTCGAGTCTAGTTCAAAGGGGTGATTTCGGGTATTACCCCTAGGTACATCTGTGACAGAGCCGTCTGTAACCGCTCATAACAAGATAGGGATGTATTCCTTGGAAAACTCAAAAAATCTCTAAAATACCTAAATTCTAGGAAGGTCTTCTATACTAATATTCAATGTCTATCTTAGGAAAATATGATCTAATCAGAGTTAATCTAAATCTAGTTTCCATGGTTTGTAGTAAACTTCCTCCAATACTAACTTTAATAACCTGAACCTATAAGCCTAGATTCAGTGCATTATTACATATCATTTTCATGGTCACAAAATATCAAGTCTCGAAAGACCGACTAGTTTAGTAGCTTTGGAAGTACTAGATACATTCATAAGGTTTACATTACATCATAAAATGGAAAACTACGACATCATTTCTTCCATGGACAACACTGAGGTCCCATAAACTATCCCTATAGTCCAGTCATAATATTCTTCTTCACATCCTTGTAAAAATAAAACATATAATGGGGTGACCTCAAATTCTCAGTAAGGATAACAATATAGTAGAAAATTTAATAAATAAGCATTAAATTTTAAGGAAATGTATAAAACTACAAAATCCTTTTCAACATAAACTTCATCATTACATAGAAAATATAAATCAAAATAATTCTATTTGCATACTCACATAGATATTTTACTATTATAATAATCACATGAAATATTAGTAACCATATTCATTGTGATTGAATGCATAATGCCAGACTTTCCAAACCACATAGTCAAGGTCTTGTGCCAAGAGTACAAATAAGATTTTTTCAAGGCCTTGTTCTAAGACACTAGTTTGTATCATGAGACCTACTGATGCATTGAGGAGCTATAGATGGCTCCACCCATCACTTACTAAGTCAAATTCATTCCTAATTTGAAATGGTTTAAACATAACATAGAAATTCGTATTAAAATTGGCATACCAAATGTCAATACTTTATCCATAAAACATGAATGGTATGAAATAACACATCCACAGTCAAACATATCACAAATAATTCAATACAATATGGAAGTTTTGTATCATAATAAATCAATTTCAAACAAACATAAAATCCATCGAAGGATGTTGAAATATATGAAATCAAAACCTTTTTAGAGAAATTTATCTTTATGTTTTGAAATAATTTAAATTTCATGTAATTATAAAATAAAAAAATTAGTTTTGAAAATATATTCTTATAATCTTGTAAGGGATGATTCAACGATGTTATAATGGCGAAAAATAGCCACACCCGCCGTATAAGTTAAAAAACATTCTTACCTTAATTTTGTCAAAAAGGTCATAAAGTACCTTGTTGGGAAAACGATGAAAATATTCCTTTATAAACATATTATAAAAGTTAAAAAATGGTATAAATGACTATAACTCATAGTCTATAAAATATTAAGAATGTTTGTGCATACATTTTTTAGGAATATAGATGTTGATGATAAAGAGTTCCCAGTAGATACTTACGTAAAAACAACCTCAGATAATAATGAGATTGTGAAATTAACACTTACCTTCTAATTTTCCTTGGTCGATGGTAGATTAACCTCCTTTATAATGGTGAAATAATTGTTATTAAATTATATAAGAATCATATACATTAATATGATATCATATATGATCTTTTAACATTGATTTGTTAATAATTTCTTAGTATTATCATCGTTTCTGGTGTTAAATGATTCGTTTTCCTTTATATGATTAGTTACAAAAGTAATATTTTTTATGGATAGGATGTATCTTATTCATATTCAAAATGATATTATTTTTATACATCTAATGATAATTAGTCTTGAATGGATACGATGGGGAATGAATCTCATCGCGTTCGTGGAGACGGTAATCTGTACGTACGCACGTCCGACAATATAATTCTTTTGATATTTAAAATAATATATAATTAGATGGTATATCATATATACAGAATTATTATCATGTTATATTTATTATTGACATCAATTAAACATCCACATTAGACCCATCCAAATAATAATGTATTGAATAATAATTACACCACGACATTGAGACGGTAAGCCGTACGTACACACCTATGGTGACATGTCATTCAAAGGATATATAGAATAATGAATATGGTTTTACCACATTTATAATAACATTAAAGTATATATAATAAACTAGAGTTATTATTTTATAATTGAAACATCAAATAAAGAGGAAGTGGAAGAAGAAAGGAACTTGAAAGTGGTGATGAAATATTTACCTCTTCTTCGGGTTCTTCTTTTTGATTTGATCAAAAGGGTCCATAGGTTGGCTTTCTGACTAAAAGAAGGCCTCTAAGATGAATGGAGGATAATTTAGAGGGTATCTGGGTAGGGGTTGGCTGAGGAAAAAGACTTTGAAGGTGTGAATTAGAGAGAAGGGGGAGTTTCCTTTCATAAGAGGGGTGAGGGGCACCTTAAGAAAAGCTAGAATTATAATAAAATAATTTTTTGTTTATAATGGCTCCAAAATGGATTGTTTAAATAAAATGGTGAGTATGGGTTGAACAAAACTCCACCAATATGTTTTAGACAGGTATGGGTCACTATATTAACCATATCATTTAGATTTAACTCTTAGTTAAATTGTTTGACATTTACCATGTCTTTTTGTATTTTTAAATTATATGGTTAATAAACTTACTATAAACTTCCAAGAGAACTCCAAGTGGTTCATTAATGATAAAACTATAGTTATATAATTATTTTGGGCAATAATTATATTTTTAGGAAAATAATATCAATTAATAATGTAATATTTGTTTTAAAAACTCTTTTATGTCATTTTTGACAATATTTGTTATTTTGTTTTTGCTATGTTTATATCAGCATTATTACTTAAACAAAAATCCATGTAACCAACCCAAACATTTCATATTAATATAATAAATTAATTTAATTCATAAAAAGTCTCAAATTAAATTTATTTGGATATTTATAAAATCACTTATTTTAATATTTTATTAATTAGCTAATTACGACATCATCATTGTGTCATAAATAAATATAATTATATAATATCTAAAAATTAAAAATAAAATACCATTATTTAGGAAATCTATTTATATTTCTAATTAATATTTATATTATAATTTATTTTATGTGCAACTCTTTGTTAAAAATGGTTTATTTATTAGTCCTTGAATTTCACACATTTTACTCTTTTTTGATTTAAATAATAATAAATTTCATAATCAAATCTATGTGGAACTAAAGTATCATATTTTATTTCTAAGGTTTCTTTTGGCCAAATTACACTAATCCAATAGAATTAGGAAATGTTTTAGGGTAATAATAATATCATTTTTACACTTAATTACCCTATTTACTTTTAACCATGGTAAATAAATGATAAAAGTTACTATTCAAAAAAAAAGATTTCATCTTATTAAACCACCTTTTACATACTGATTTCAACTGTGTCTTTAGAATTTTTCAAATTCAACTCACTGAAGCTTTAAAATTATGTTTTATGTAAATTTTCAAATCCTCCTAGGAGGTGGGTAAAAGACGGTAAAAAGTTTGATAAAATTTTATATATCTAAACTTATTATAAAATGACTCCAATGAATTAAGATGAAAATATATAGGTATTATGTATCTATAAAATAAAATAAATAAATATTTAATTAAAAATATGGTTTTAAACAATAACTCAGTGTTTTTCATGATTCATATAAAATTTAAAGTTTTCAGAAAAATTCCAAAAATTCACCCTAAGAAAATTTTGATATTCGGAATCCAAAAATGAAGTCCATTTTGAAAGATAGAATTTGTAAAATTTCAAAAAGTGGGTATTACTATTCATAATGGCTAGTTTGATTGGTTGTGGTGTGTTATAACTTGAAGTTGCATACAACACACGCTATTGTATTATTCAAAGAGAAGTGTACCGTGGAAGTTTGGGGTGATACATCTTTCAAGGAGTGTAGGATTAGTAATTTATTCTCGTAGAATATTACTATAACAATTGCTTCTATTCATTTATTTATATGGCACTATATAAAGTGTTGTATGGAATGAGATGTCGTACACCAACTTTCTGGGATGATGTTAGTGAAAGAATGCTCGTAGGCCCAAAATTTTTGAGGAAACAATGGAATGGGTAAAGATTATCCAATCCCAAATCAAAATAGCTCAATGTTGGAAAAAGTGCTATACTGATAACTGAAGGAAGGATTTGTAATTTCTATAAGGAGATCATGTTTTCTTAAAGGTATCTCCATGGATGTGTATTATGCGATTCAATATGAAGGGAAAATTAAGTCCCAAGTACATCGAACCTTTTGAAATTCTGCATCGAATTGGAGCCATAGCATACCATTTGGAAATGATACCAAGTCTCTCTAAAGATCATAATGTGTTCCACGTATCAATGTTAAAGAAATTAATGCTAGAACCAACACATTTACTCACCTATGAAGAAATATAACTTGAGCCCGATATGTCTTATTGTGAAGAGCCTATCAAGATTCTTGATACCAGAGAACAAGTATTGAGAAATCGAAAATCTGACATACACGGTTGCGATCAGAAAGTTATTTGGAGTCCGATAAGTGATTTTTTTGGTGAATAGTAACCTACCCTTATGAATAGTAACACAACATTATGAATAGTAATTTACTTTATTTAATATTAACCTTACCTATGATAGTATATAAATAATATTCAAGTGGAAGTACATATACTTATGGTTTGGAATAAGTAAATAAAAGTTTTAAAATTATTGCTTTTATAATAAATTATTATATTAATTAAATATTAAATTAATCAAATTTAGAAAAATATTTTTGAAAAATGGAATCCATTTTTTGATTCTATACATAGAAAAATTTTTAGGGTGATTTGTTTTTTATTTTTCTGAAATACTCGAATTTTTGATGAATAGTGAAATATGGTAGAATACCGTATATATATATTATAAGTTAAATACACTATATATGACATCATAAGTGATATAATCCCACTTATTTCGAACTCACATGAATTTATTACTATTATTGGTCAAGGAATAATCAATATTTCTTGTCATGAGGGAAATTAATAAACTAATTATTAAAAAATTATGAAAACTATCCTCTTATCCAATATAAACCCCCCCACTACTCCCTCTTCTCTTCACTTCTCTAAGACTTGATGATCCTCAATGTTCTACCCAAATATCCTTACATAGTCACACCCCATGCCTATTAAGCTATTGGTACTTCCAAAATTAAAAAATCACATCCCTTAAGGAGGTTATCAATAAGGTTATTTCAAGAGGTAAAGCACCCTTTTTATATTTAGTTTCATTTTAATGTATCTTCATTTATTATAAGGTCCCCACTTCCGTCATATAAATGACCATGATAAATCTAGTATCATCTATATACTATAATTATATCATGTGAATTTAATAACCATAATCAATAACCTTACCCTCTATGTTTTATTTTATAAACAAAATCAACGTCTATGAGGTTCCAATTTATAACCTTCATGGATGATGAAGTTTAGTTCTTCAATTCCTCCATCATTACTGATCATGAAACAATATTTATGGTTGAAACAGACTATAATATATGTACTATATCATAACTAATATTAATTACCTAGTATATGTACATATTATTAAATCTTATGACCAAACTTGTTCCTAATAATCAAAATACTGCTAAAATAATCTCGGTGATTGTCATTAATATTTCATCTAATGATTTATCTCCATTCAATGAAATAAATGATAGAAATGACCATTAAAAATTATGAATGTTCATAAATAATATTTAATTTCAATTTTGAATATTTACAACAATTTCACATGAACTCCATTACATAAAAACATGTGAACCGATTATGAAAATAAATAAAACGAACACTCCGAAATGACAAAAATAAAAATAAAAACTTATCAATAAGGGAATAAACTAACTAAAATATTATAATAAAATAAATAAATTTCAAATATTTTCTTAAGTAATTTATTAATATGTATACTTTTATATTCTAGGATCTTAGGTTCAAGAGTGGAACACTTTAAGATTTAAGGTAAGGGTTTTCCTCCCAAACTCCCATTTTCATTTGGGTTAATTTGATTGCCTAATTACCTCAATGAAATTATTATGTACTTATCATAAATTATGTTTTAGAATTATATATATATATAAAATCCATTATCTTTAATTTTTTTATGGATAGTTACACATTTTAAAATAAACATCCAAAATTGTTTCTGAAAGACAAGCCTGATTCAAGGGAATTTTTAAAAATATTACCAATTTTCAAGGGAACCATATAATCAGTTTTTTTGGAGACCATTATATTTATAAAATCACTCAATTTATTTTTAAAATACTTCATTTCTTAACTTATTGTTTTATACCAAATCTTTTCCAAAAGAATACTTCTTTTCCATGTACAAAGTGTTTTATCTCAAAAATTACGCAAGGATTTTACAAGAGTATCTTCATCTATTTCAACAATCTTGATGATTGTTATGTATTATTGGGATTAATTATTCAGGGTATCAGCTACCATATATAAGTTAATGGTTTATAATTATTCTTTATGTTGATGTACTATCTTAAACCCATTAACTAATTTACTATGAATGGTTAGTCTTTATGATTAATGTTCGGGGAAAGTTATTTACATTTAATATATTAGTTTCAATATGAATGTATATATTGTTTATTTTTATTGCCATTCATATGAGGAATGAATTGTAATTATAAAGTTTCATGTGGTCCCTGCTATATCCCCTCGTTGCATTGGTAGGTCTCATGAGACAAACTATGATGTTGGCCCAGGGACTTGACAAAATGATTATTTATGGTCATGGCATAAGGCCCTAACAGTATGGTTATGTTGTCCCACATTATGAATTCCATAATTATGAAACTATTATTGATGGTTCATGTGGTTATGTGACTATATTAATACCCATGATTATGGTTTATTATAGAATTACTTACTCACCTCTTATTTCCTCTATAATGTGTTCATGTTTTTGTTAAAGGAAAAAATTTTTAGTTATTAAACATGCATAATGTTTATATATCTTCTTCTTTATTTATTACACTTAATGAGCCTTTGTTCTCACCCAATTATTTTGTTTCATTTTCTCAGGACATGAAGAATTTTATTATGAATGAAATGGTGAAAAACCAAGGAGTTATGGAAGTTGTCTAAGGAGTTCTATGTTTTATTTGTTTTCAAGTTGTAATGTTAAAATTATGTATGTACCTTGTATCCAATAATACTAAACTAATAAGTACTTCAAGATTTCTATTCCTTGTAAATATTCCAATGTAATCATATAAGGCACTGACTCTGGGCAGCTAGCATTGGGTCCTTACAGATCTGCCAATGAATCAACCTCAGATCACATTGAGACCACCAAGATCCTGATGCCAATCCACCGACTCCAATCAAAACATGAACAATGATTAAAATATTTACATTAGGAACTAGATATTAGTATATATTATCACACCCTAGAACCATAATTTCACATTGAACATTCATGTCATTTCTTGTCACACCTATGAACCATTTAACAGGATGGTTATTACCTAACAATGGATATAACTCTTCCCACAATTGGTGTATCTTTATCATCAGAAAAATAATCAAAATAAAGATTCTCTAAAACCCACTCTTTTTCAATAATAAAATGAAATTAAAATATGTTTTTGTGCTAATCTTACTCAATCAGGAACACCAATCATCATTCCCTACCATCCATTACTGACTCACTGGAGCATCATCCTTGCCAACCATGAAATAATGATAATGTGAATACCAAAATATAGGTTCCCTTACACCACACCTTGAGTGTTGACCCAAATGTGTCCCATGTATTATTTTTTTATTCTTTAAATGTATACTTACCACTTGAAAAACTCTAACTCTATACCTCCCTGAATATCCAATAAAATTATTTTACTCATGTCCATCAAACCATCGTACATCGGTCAATTATTAATATCACATATTGTCACCAAGGGATATATGCTGAACATCAAAATCTAAATCATTATTCCACTGAGCCTCCCACTACAGAATATCCACCTCATTACTATGGCTTACCCATTACCTAATTCATTTCCATCATAACCTCACACAACCCATTAACTGATCTATAACCCAACCAGACATGAAAAATACCACATGCACACATTCCCTTACACCCTGAAACATTCCCAACAATCCTCATTAACACTCGAATACATCCTCATGAATAGAGACCCACTAAGGATATACTCATAGTCTTATTACCATTATTTACATCAGTATTAACTTAAACAAATGGTTTTATTCTCAACCACATCCAAATCGCCCCACATAGATCAATCTCAAATGAGTCATTTCCTATATATATATATATATCCCAAACATAGAAAACCATCCTACTAACCATGACCCATTACTTGTTAGTCACATTTCAAAGTCCAAGGAAACTCACCCATTCTAAGGATAGTCAAATTACCACGAATGACACATGGATCATATTAAGAACCATGAGCTTCAACCCACACCCCTCTATGTTACAAGAAAAAAAATCAGTATAATCATTTGTTAGTGCACCCAATTGGTCCACCCCTCAAACCCCACCGTCTATACTATAAATGTACACAAGAATTCAACCATGAAATATATTGAAATCTTGTTTTAATATTTCTATAACCCTTAATAATTCTATCACCTATGCATCAAATTTCTACACCGACACACTAAAGGTCTCCTTTTATCAAATGATGATGATACCACATATTTCATCATCACCATAGAACATCTTACACAAGGATCCACATTGTCTTCCATAAAAGAAAATACCATGAATAAAAATAGTATAATTCCACAAAAAAATTTATATTTTAAAACCCCTTATATGTTATTTTTTTCAATTTAAATAGGAAAAGATCAGTTAGAAAATCATGTCACATAAAATTTGTCTCTTTTCATATGAGTTCTACAAGACTAATATGAAACATGTACAAGGAATATTTTTGATTGAAAAAATAAAAAAACCATTAATAAAATATCTAGTAAAAATGTCATGTTCTATAAAAGCTAAACCATAATAATGAAAACAATGAACAATATTGTTATTCCCGAAGAAACTAGGAATTCCCACCAAAAAGGTTTCCACGAGGCACGAGAGTGAGGTGCATCATAAGATCTGAAACATTCCTAACCCAACTATCCAGAAACATACAAAATTATGAATGAATGGTAGGATATAATTTCATTTTATATCCTCCAACCCTACCACTCATTAATTTATGTGTATATGAGATTTGGAAGCCTCAGACACACTACCCCCTAAACCAATTTTCAAAGACAAGTGGTGATGGAATAGTCCTTAAAGTGGGGAGACTATGAAATCATGTAAATTTCAATTATCGCCGTATAAATAACCAAAACAAACCATCAATAAAAAACCATCAGAATATGTATAATAATAATAAAAAAGGCTATAATAATTTGGATTGTTAAAAAAACAAATAACTTATCGCTCACTAGGATGATTCCACAAAAAATGTAATAAAAAAATATAAAACATACATACCTTCCCAAACAATATTCATTAGAAACACACAATGTAGTCCCTGAAATACCCTCAAGATCCTCCATCAGGATATATTTCATATACTATGATCAACATGAAATTAATCATAAGGTATACACATTGTTGACGTTATTGTATATGTCACGAAAAGTACATATCAGTAGGTTCTTATATATTTCCAATAGTATATGGAATCACATTAATTTATGTATATTGAATAAAATAAACCTTTCACATAAGTGGCATAGCCTTCATATGGAAACCATGCTTCGTGGCTCAATGTGCATCAAGTCACAATTTTAAAACTAGGAAACCATGAAAGATATTCATACCTTCTTAGTTTCCATCCCAGAATCCACCTCATCTTCTATCTCATTTCATGGAATATATGCCCATCACGTACGTAAATAATCATGTTAGGCTGGAATCTAGACATCTATCTACTACCCATAGACTCCAATATAAAAAAAACTCTATATGTTTACCCACGATATAATAAATCTTTTTAGGTTTCAACGGTATCATTAAATAGTTCCATGACCTAACCAATAGGATATTACTGAACTAATTAACATTGCATGGTTTAAAACAAATATCTCAAAGTCAAATCAAGTAAACCATGGCATGGAAAGGTTCAAATTCACAATGGTTTAATGAAAGAATTATTATTTAATGTGAAAACCAATTATATTATGTGTACTAGTTCTTACCACATGTGGAAAAGTTTTTCATTTCAGTCCATGTGTGTCACTAATGCAACCATAATCTAAAACTAACAAATATATACCTTTTCACATTTATTTCATAATTTATTTTAGTTATGAATATGCATGAAAAATATTATGGATTAAGAATGTAAGTTCCATTTTAGTATAGAACACTATGGAAATAAGACCATACTAAGACATATGAAAAATGTATTAGACTTCAATGATGTGATAGGTGCACCTAGAATTATATAACACTCCAATTCATTTGGTATGTTAAGTGAAATTATGTGTGACCATGATGGCAGATTTGTTCACAATTATCTATGTTAGTTGACCAAGAATATTTTGGGTTTTTACACATATAGTCTTGGAATGAGGCCTCAAAAAATATGGCCTTATACATTCCCTCATTATGAATTAGTATATGAATAATCTAGGGATTATTAACCTAATATAATATAAGTAGGCTAATAATCTTCTATGGTAATGTTGATGAATGCAAATGGCATAATAAATTATGTAAATGGAATGTTATAAAAGGAAAGGGTACCTAATGTTTTAATAGCATCTATAAATTCATGAATTAAGTTCTAAGTGAATCATGATATGTTTAATTATGCGAATTATATTTGACAACCTTGCATATCACATTTAGAGTTGGTTTGATCAATTTTTAAATTATGCAACATTTCATGCACTTTTTGTACATGTATGCACAATCTGATTTATGTTTTACCTACAAATTATTAATAAACACATACGATTATTATATAAGAAGTTTTACTAAAAATATTATCAAGTAACCTTTAAAAACTGATGATGACGTGCCTCAAGTAATTGTTTTGGGATTATTTCAAGAATTTTTGATTTAAAAATGAATTTCTTAAAAAAAATTCAATACCCTTATTGGGAATTCTTATGATGACCCTATGTTTCAAATTTATTTTACATGGTTTAGTAGATTATTCGATGCTTTTAGTACTCTTATGTAATGGCATCAATATGAAGCTTAACTTTGTTATGTTTTAGGAAGAAGTGTATCAGCTGTATCTTGTTTTCCAGAAGATAAACCAAAATTATCTTCTGTTTTGGAATGAGATATGTATTTTTTTGTAAGCATGTTTCTATGAAAAAATTACACACCATGTTTCAGGCACTGACTTCGGGCTTATGGGGTTGGGGTCATTGTAGTTGGTATCAAAGGATTAGCTAAGAAAACTCTGTAAAATTAGAAGGATGCTAAATGTTGGATTATGTCTTACTAAGTAGAATTATTTTTTTCATATTTCAGATGGCAGATGAAGAAGATCTTGTGTCTCTTCCAATGAGAATACTAGAGACTATAGTTACCAAGTCCTTTTTAGAACTCTATGAGACATTTCAAAACCTTTTTCTATCACTTAAACATCTCTATTGTATATCGAACAATTCTTGTGTACTTCAAATCCACTAAGGATTAGGCTTCGACAATTTCCTAATGATGCTTGCTAAACTTTCATTCTATGCATGTATGGGAAGGTACTTTGAGGGATTATTTAAATGTTTTCCCTAAACTAGAATTTTTCTTCCCTAGAGGACTTCCAAGAGGTTGGACAAGAGGGTAACCTATGAGAGACTAGTATTTGTCCACTCTTGACCTATGGCCTCTATAGTCAAGTTAGGGACTTAAAAATTCTTAGGGAAGAGTCTTCCCATTTGTTTTATAGAAATAATGTTCATGCTGATGTCGCCCAACTTCATAAAAATCATTCTTTTCTCTCTTATAACATTATATGTCCAGAAGCAGTTGATCCAAGTTGCATGTTCTGCATCTGGACCAAAGAGATCAAAGAGTTTGGAACCTTTTTAGGGATATGTTTAACCATGAATTGGGAAAATCACCAACACCTATGGTACCTGTAAAGGGATATCAGGGTTGATGTCAGATAGTTCGTCTCTGTGAGTTTTTGTTGGAAAGAATGAATATGTAGCACCCCGAGTTTCATGAACCTTGTATTAAATTAAGGATGATTTATTTTTATGATTTTACACTTTATTATATATTTTCAAAATAACATCTCTATTTTAATATGGTTATGATTTAATTGGAAGACATATTTCTTAAAAAAAATAAGATGGAAGACAAAAGATCACCAACTAACCTTTAGTCTCTACCAACTGTAATACTGAGAACAATAATGTTAAAGTAAGGTTCGTACATATTTAAACCTCTCAGAAACCTACGGTTATCATGAAAATATCTTTACTAGTTATACAACACTCCTAATATGCTCTGATTCTTCCAAATATCAAGTTTAAATTATTTCCACTTAGTACATGCACAACTCACATCCTATGCATGATGAGGAAGTTATTTTGAGGAATTCTTCAAATGGTTTACTATGTTTGAAAGATATCTATCTATAGAGAAATTTTAGGAAGCCACTGATGTAGGTGAACTTCAAACAACTTACCTTTTTCAACTCCTAAACTTCAGTGGCTATAGGAGGATTTGTGATTTCAAAATTTTATAAAACAATGTGGTATGGATGGTTTATAGGAATCGAATCCTTTATGATGTCTCTAAGATTTTTATCTCCCATTACATTTATATAAAATCCAATCATTGCATACATTAGTATTACATGGAATGTCTAAGATTTGTCTGGACTAAAGAAACTGAAGAATTTAACGATTTTATGGATACCATTTCATCAAATAACAACCAAATCTAGTGGTATTGGTGAAGGGGACATTAGGGTTAATGTTTGAAGGGTTGGGGTGTAATATAATTTCAAGGGTGTAATTATTTTAAGGGTGGTATAATGTGATACCTCGAACATATTTTATGTGTAATAATAATAGTTTTAATTATTTTACATGCTTTATTTTTTGTTTTATCTAAAACAAGGTTTTCAAAATAAAAAAAAGATATATTTTATTCAATTAAACAATGAAACATTACATTTCTACAAGTCCAAATGACCATAACTAACAAATAATTCCTACATGGAAGCCAATTTAAATTTATGGTATACCCCTAAACACAAAAAACTTTCCAGTTAAATAATGGAATTCCTTTGGATTTTTTACGATGAAAAATATAATGGAAAGAATAATGATCATCATGATGAGCATTAAGGGTATGTAAAGCACCATCTTAACAAGTTGTTTTGAGTTTTTAATACCCTAAAAATATTTTTGTAATGCTTTTGTGACTGTAAGTAGCCATTGCGTTCCTTAGGTGACAATTTCTTTTGAAACAGATACAAAATCATATAACCATTGAGCAAATTTAATTTATTTCATCTATGTTATTTTAAATATTTTATGTATATAATAATTTTAAATATTTTAAGTATTTGTGTTTATTTTAATGTTCTTTAAAGTTACATAGTTGAACATGTTTTAATTAAACTTATCCTTATATTTTGAAAACATAATGTCTTAAAATATGAAATGAATTTAGAATCAAGATCATAGTATTTTATTAAGATCGGTACATTTGAATTTGAATAGTGAATATATTAGAAAAATACACATTTAAATTTAATGTTATGTTTTAAAACATACTTGATAATTAAATGTTTTACCTTTTGTTATGTGATGAGAAAGTAAAATTTATATTTTGAATTGTGTACTTTAATGTTCCAATTTTTAAAATAAATTTTGAAATATGTTTTATAATATTAAAATTAATGATATTTCTTGTTTAATGAAACTAATTATTGAATTTTTCGTTTCTATTTATTATATGGTTTAAGATATGGTTTATTTTTGAAATTTGGGTTTATAAAATATACCACTCATAGGGCCATCCCTCTAGCTGAGCTGAAAGATGAAGATCCTGCTACTCCTTCCTGAGTGGGCAGCTGAGCATAGACCCTTCAACCATAGTACGGGCCTGACTTTGAGGATGTGTGTGCGCACCTATAGGCATTAATGGAGGAACCGAGAAGTTCACCAATGTGCGTGGTTACATGGAAAAACGGGTGGATACAGAAGCGTGCCTGTAGAGAATCAGTACGGGGCATTATTGGGTTGGAGTATTGGGAATTTTGAGTGATGGTCGAGAGATTGAGGATTATTAATCTAGCCCAGAAACTATTTCATTTTGATGTGGGATAGGATTTTTAAAGAGGGATCTAATCTTGGCTAGTTGATCTTCCCACACAAGATCAGGACAACCCGATCGAGTCTTGGGGTTGAACTCCACCACCACGATATTAACACCGTATTTCTTCTAGACCGTCCGATTGTGGAAAAAGTTAATCTCATCCCCTCATCTGTTTTTTAAATCCCATGTCTCACCTCATCCATCCAATCAATTTGAGATTTAATCTCATCCCTCGAACCCTTTTTAAAAATGCAGAAACACCCTTAGCCGTCCGATCTGTCCTTGTTTGATCTAAAGCATCTATTTTTATTTTTCATCCATACCTCGCTTCTTTTTCTTCGTCGTGCCGAACCAGTGGCTACCCATGGTTTTCATATCCTCATTTTATTCTTTTTTTCTCCACTAATATCCTCCACTTCTCTTTGGATGAGAAAAAAATTTCTCCCCGTAAATCTCTCTTGAACTTCTTTTTATTTTTTTCCTCCTATTTCAAGTTTACACAAGCTTTATATATATATATATATTAACCATTTGATTTTTGGTTTAATTTATGTATGATGTTGGACTTAGTTTGTTTCAATAAATTTTCAATTTTTTTAATACTTTTTTATGATTATATATATATAAAATATAGATATAAACAATCGTATATAAACCCTAGTTCTCACTTATTTTCTACCCATTTCACCTCTCCTCAACCTACAAACATCCCTTGGCCGACCCTATTGCTATTGAATCTAGGTAAGGGATTTTTTTCTTCACTTTCGATTTGAAAACCCCTTTTATCTATTTTATATTTCACAATTATATGTATATGTATTTAATTTTGTCCTAACTCATTTTGGGATCTCAAACAAAAATTATCATCAATGTTAAACTTATGTTTTTAAGGTATAAAACACCCGTAAGTGTTAAAAAAGTTTATGTTTAAAAATATGTGTATATACGTATCCTTATATACAATTTATTTATATAACTAATCAATTTGAGTTTATGATTTTGGAATGGAGATGATTTTTTATGTAATGGTCTTAAAAACATGAAATACATGTAGAGGTTTAGTTCATAATGTTTCAAATATGAAATACATTTGCTAACAACTTATGTATATATGGTTATACATATATACACTTTTTTAAATAACAAGTCTGTAAGGGTTTTATGATTTCCAAATGATATTCATTCCTAGATGGTGTTCATAATACATATTATACATAGAAAGGTTCACCTTGTTTTTTGTTAAATTAAACCCTATATATATTTATAAAACAAACCCAATATTCTTCTATGGTTTTTCAATGATGAAAATATGTTATTAAAAATAATTCCCTTAAGAACAAGTAAATCATGTATGAAATTAACTTCGTTTTATTAAATCAGACCATGAAAACCGATACACACACATACGGTTACATGTGTATATATATGTGACTTTTAATTGTAATTAGAATAAGGTTTTCATAAAACATATTTTAGTAATTAATTTTGTATTTGAAGCATACCACAATTTTAAGGATTTATTAAGCATTGTTTTGGGTTATGTAGATCCCAAGCATACACTTTATATATATATATATGGTTTTATACACCCACATTTATAAATATATGTATGTAAAACGTGATTCCTTTTGTAGGTTGTATGATGGTTTTCTTGTTTATGCATAAATACACATCCATGCATGAGAACACATGTTTAATTATTTATTTTATTCATGAGTACTTCACATGAAATAATCAATACATTGTATTCTAATTTACCACAAGGATTTCCTTAGATTATTTAAGTTTATGTTTTAATATATTTTGATATAATTAACATTTCATAGATTCAAACCAGTATCTCAAATTCCAAACAAGTAAACCATTGAATGGAAAGGTTCACATTCATAAGGTATTATTGCAAGAGTTATTATTTTACGTGAGAACCCATTATTTTATGCGTACTAGTTCTTACCACATGTGCAAAAGAACTTTGTTTCTGTCCATGAATGTTACTAATGGATCAATAACCTAAAACTCACAAATATAATCCTTTTTACATTTATTTCATAATTAGTTTTAGTTAAGAGTATGTATGAAAAATATTCTGGATTAATAATGTATGTTTCATAGTAATATGAGACATAATGGAAATAAGACCATTTTAAGACATATGAAGAATGTGTTGGACTTAAATGATGTGATGGGTGTTCCCAAAATTATACAATGCTCCATTGCATTGGGTTATGTGATGAATCTCATGAGTTAAGTGAAATTATGCGTGAACATGATGCTATCTTTGTTGACAATTATGTGTGGTAGTTGACCAGGATTATGTTGGGTTTTTATCCATATCGTCTTGGAATGCAGCCTTGAAAAATTCTGGAATTATATATTCCCTCATTATGTATTTGTATATGAAAAACCAAGGGATTTTTTGACTAATAGAATATTTGTTGGCTAAGAATATTCTGTGATAATAGTGATGAATTCATATGGCATAATTAAGTATGCAAATGGAATGTTATACAAATAAAGGGTACCTAAAGTTAACACTACGTCTAGAAATTCATGAATTAAGTGCTAAGTGAATCGTGAAATGTTTAATTATGGGAATTATATTTTACAACATTGTCTGTCACTTTTAGTGTTATTTTGGTCAATTTATGATTTATGCAACATTTCATGCAATTTTTGTAAATGTATACTCACTCTGATTTATTATTTACCTATTTTTTTCAAATAAATACATATGATTCTTATGTAAAAGGTTTTTCAAAAAATATTATCAAGTTCCCAAAAAAACTGATAATTACATGCCTCAAGAAATTGTTTTCTAATTTTTTCACGAATTGTAGTTTTAAAATAGAATTTCTTCAAAACAAATTAAAACCCCTTACTGGGCATTATTATGCTCACCCTATGTTTTCAATTTATTTTACAGGGTTTAGTATATTTTTACAAGATTTGAGTACTCTTATTTGATGAAATCAATATGAATCTTATCTTTGTCAAGTTTTTGGAAGAAGTGTATCAGCATCATCTTGTTTTCCGGATCCTAAACCGAAATGATAGTCTTTATTGGAATAATATTTTTTTTAATTTTTTATATATGTTTCTAGGAAAAGAACTACACAATGTTTTTCAGGAACCTAATTTAGGCTTCTAGGGTTGGGTTTGTTACAATATTTCATAAAATTCCTAATTCAATAGAGATCAAGAAATAATATATATAGAAAAAGGAAAGACTTTTAAAAATTAATCTTTAAAATAAAATAACAGTATTATCACCATTTCAAATTGAGTACATATTTCTTATGAATTAATAAATATTTTATTTATTATTGAAAATATTATACATACATTTAAAAAATTCATTTATTCATATTTATACCCATGAATACAATGGTTGGGTGATCATAAACACATTTAGTAATAATATTTCAACAGTATATAGGAATTCATATAAAAACATTATTCATACGAAGAATTATATCAAATTTATTTGAAGAGAAATATATTGTCAACAATATTATATTATCGATGGAAAGATTTATTTTTATTTTTATTTTTTATAAATGAAGTGAAGAATTAAATATGTCTTTAAAATTATTTAATTGGTTAAATTGGAAGACACCTATGTTGGTTTAATATTTGTTCTTTTGAACAGGAATTAAGGAACTTGAAAAATTAGTGATGAATGAAATATGAAGATGAATCTGATTTAAAATGGAGATACACAACTATTTAAAGAAAATTAGAATAGTATAAGTCTTGGGAATTATATTTATTATGATTACTTATATGAATCTATTTCCCGATGTCATGTTCATATATATCCTACTGATGTTTATTTTAAAATATAAAATTATGTAAAGTCAGTTTCCAAAGAACTAGTTACATTTATATTTTATTTAATCAAGGGACTTTGTAATGATAAATAACAACTTGAATAATAATTTAATAGAATAGAGGGAGTACTAAATATGAAATTTAACATGTGAATTTCTCTCACAAGGATCATGAATTAAAATGGAAAATTGATCTAACCTTCTAATGAAATTTTTTCTATATTTAACAAATAACAAGAATTTTAATTTTGAATAAATTTGGTACATGAATTGTATTTTTGGAATTCATTTAGGGACATAAAAAATTAAACAAAATCATTATCAATGTAAAATATGATCATTTGGAGGTTTAAGAAAAAATTAAATATTATTAAAATTCATCACAAGAATTAAAAATATTTCAACATTGAAAAACTAAGAAGATGAAAGAGTACTAGTGAGATATCCAGAGACATTCAAGAGATGATAAAAATTTACACAAAATGTATTTACTTTAATTAATAGTCCTATTAAAAAATAATAGTTTTTATAAACTTGATCTTATAAATGTATGAAGAAGAATGATTCTATTGTAGATGTATTTATTTAGATTTATGGATTTAAAAAGACTCATTTCTTTAGTAGGATGAGGTTGAGATAATTCTTATATCATTTAGAAACATGATTAAAATAATGGTGTCAAATATACCAAAAACACTCTTATATACAAATGTAATATCAGTTATTGGTAAATTGTTAAAACAAAATTCTACAAAAATGTGGATGGAAAAATATTCTAAAATTATCATTACATCATTTGGTATAAAATTATGAAAAAGTATTAAGTTCTTCCCCTAAATATATATTATAAATAGAAACAAAATTAAAAACAATTGTTTTCAAAATTATATTTGTTTAATCCCAATTTCTTTAATAATTAGATGGAAAATCATTACAGACTCCTAGTGTTTTTGTTATCTCATGTATAAGGACACTAAATTTTGGAATAATATGTTAAATTAAGAATATTGTTGTTGGAAACAACACATATTTAGTGTAAATAATATCAATATATGACATAATGTATAAAATACTGAATATAAATATTTAGCTTCCTTGGGATGTAAGAACGTGAAACAAAAGAACAAATATAATTGTGTAACTCTGAATAAATTTAACCCTAATGTAAGATATTTTTTCTTCACAATAATAAAATAATTCTATTGTGGTAATAGAGGTCACCCCATGGATAACTACAAATAACCCACGATAATGAAATATTAAGCATGTAATTTTAATTAAATAATAAAATACAACCACGACATATACACAAGGTTTAGTATAATTATTGAAACCACATCATAAGAAGAATAAAATTAATTTATAATGTATGGATTCATAAAATTACTAACAAAACCTTGATTAAATTGAAAGAATACTGAATATGTGAAGGGTTTACTAATAGTTTGGATGATATAAATTAAAATGGATAAAAATAGGGGGAAAACGAATTTATTAATGAAAAAATGTTTTTTCATGTAGTGATGGATTGTTTGGGTTGACACTCAGCTATAATCCTTTCTTCACTAATTAAAATAAATGGTGTATATACTTATTCTATTTAGATTAATTTATTTTGAACTAACAAGTCAAGAATTAAAGGTGAAAATGAGGACTTTTCAAACATTACCCAAGATATGTCATCATTTAAGAGTCTTATAAACATACATGATAAAGGTTAAGAGTGAGAAACCCTTAGATAGGTTCTCTCTTAAAGATAAAATTTAATTTAATGCACTTTATATTAAAATTATTATTTCAATGTTTTTAGGAAAAAGATGATGGAATGGAGAAGTTAAATATTACATATATCCCTTATTTTTAAGCAAATCATTGTTATGGCGGGGGAATGATAGTCAATGAAAAGAATATAAAACATGGATTAATACTATCTTGCACATAAATTTTATAATATTTTCATTGAGGATGAGTTTCAGTTATATATTTTGGATAAATGTTTTATTAGTTATTGTAAAAATTGATAATCAATTATGCAATCACATGTGTGTGAGTGTATCTACATCATTTAAAACCGTTGTTAAATGACAGTTTTCTTATATAGCATGTTATATAATTTATATTTATAATGGGTTATCTAATGTATCTTTCATAATTCCAGCCATTTGGGGTCATTCAATCCTCTCAATAGGCTCATGAAATAGTTTCTTGGAATGTAAAATAGATAATGTGATGAAAATACTCTCATATAATGATTTAATTTATTTTCAATATGAGAAAAATAAATTTCATAGTCATTATATATTATTAAACTATTAATGGTCAAAAAATACAAGTCATATATTAAAGTTAACAAATGTCTAAGTTATATATTTTTTTTAATAAGTTTGTGTTGATAAGTCCAAGAGATGTAGTGTCCATGTGTTTTGTGTTGAATTTGATTTCATGATAAATTTAAATTAAATGTTTAGGTCCCAACATGGATTTCATACATGGGAAATTTTATGATAAAGATTCTTTTTCCCATATAATGATTCATGTTTTATAATTAAATTCATATAAATGTTATGAATTAGATATATTGTTTGTAATATTTTATAATAATTCTTTGATGATTCTATCCAAATAGATGGTTGAAGCATCAACATTGGATGCAATGGTTGAGAAGGAAAAATTTAATGATAGTAAAATCCATTAGCTAATTAGATTATAATGTTAAGAACTGAAAAAAGTAAATCCATCATACAATAATATTTTTAGTTAGGTATTCATGTAATGGTTCACAATGTAAGAGAATGTGGAATATAAGGAACCACATAAAGGTACTCTTAAGATGAGAAACCATGTAATGTGATTCCCACAATGAGTCACCACCTAAAGGGATCAATGAAAAAAGTTTTCCATAGAGGGAGATTTAGTTGACAATCATCAACATAAAGTGATAAAAAAATATTAAGAATACCAAATTATTTTCATTTAAATGGATTTATGATTTTATTTTTAGATTTATTTAATAAATAAAAAACAGTTGATTCTTATACCATGATTCAAGGATTCAGACATTGAGATTAATAAAGAAGATCATTTTTACTGAAAGTGTTTTGTTCCACGCTATATATAAGGAGTACTATATTAAAATTGAGTATGATAATCTTAATGGAAATGTTGTTGATTTTAATGCATCAATATTTGTGTAATTTATGTGATATTACATATTGACATCTCATAATGAAATAAATTTCAAAAATCGTTAGAAATAAGATGAATAATAATGATATGGATTTATAGATTATACAAGAACACATTTATTCTAATACCATAAATTATTAATATAATTTTCTCATACATGAGATATTGTATTTAAATGTAAGATCTGAATTAAATGTTTTTAAATTACCAAATATTCATTTTAATTAAATATACTGATAATCACACAATACCTAAGAATAAATATGTAGAGTGAATATGAATATGAGTAATATATAGATGTTTTTATTAAAATAACATTCATCTAGATATGTGTTAAGAGATCCCAGTACTATACATTTTGGATGAACACCTACAATATCAATGAATTAATATAAGGTGGCCTAAATTAGAACAGTGTTGTAGAAGGGGATCATTACGAGGAATGAACATGACCAAAATGAACATAGATAAATAGTTCATATCTAATGGGGTTAATTATATATTCATGAGGAATGATAAATAAAACTAAGGGGAATTGAATTTAGAACCCAACACTACACCAAAAGTCCAAGAGAGTATAAGTACACCAAGATTGTTTGTGGTATATCCATTTATTGGCTATGTGAGACAATCATGAGAACTAGTGTGATGCAGGTTTGGTTAGTGTGACACATAAAGGATTTGGACAATGTGAATATGGTAACACTACAAAAATAAATATAACAATCCTACTCTATGACTATGTATCCCATTATAGTAAAAATATAGAAGCATATTGTAAGACCATGCATGTAATTACATCATGTGAAATAGTGAAAGAATATTTCATTAGGGGAATCAAAATAAAAAAAGTAGTAGGATTTTATTCAAAACCTTTTTAATCCATTTTTCTAGTTCCTTTTAAATTATACATATTTGGGTATGGATAAGTGACAACAATAAAGGACAATCATGACTTTACATAGAATATGTGGTTTAATTAAATTGAAATATTTCTTAAAAAAGAACACTAATTCACCCCCACCACTTAGGGGATTAAAAAACCCAAGAACCTCACCATAGGTAACATAAAAAATGTACTGAAAATTACTAAATTTATAAATGGATAACCAAAAAATGGTGATATATGAAAAAATGGGCTAAAAAGGTAATATACTTAAAATGAACTTCATTTAACAAATTCATGCACTCTATTATATATCAAACATGAATTTATGGATCTCTTATAAATAAAATGTTTATTGTTATCATTCAGTCATAATAAGTAATAATATATACATGTACTCTAATTTAAAAAAAATAGTGGTTGAGTTTATGATCAATAATATTTCACAAATGAATATAATATAATTATAATAAAAATAATATCACCTTCATGCATTTAATTTTTTGTTCATTGTATCTAGATTTTAATTATATTTTTGGGTCAATGTTTTCAGTTTTTTGATTATTTATATAGATTACATAGGTATGTTTCCCTTCCATGAATGAGCTCTATAATTTAGAAAATGAAATAGGGATTTCTTGGGAGGGGCAGTAGGTTTCATGGTTAACTTTCTGGGGCTATCATCCATGGCATATTACCTCTGCATATTTTTAAACCTAAATATTTTATATTTTTATAATCCAAAATTTATGGTGTTTCCTACCATTTTCTCACATATTCATATTAGGCCTCCCATCAAGAAACACCTCCCTTACTTATCAATTCATTAATCGTGAAACTCTATAAAATATTTTGATTTATTTATGAAATTTTACCTAAAAACATCCATTGTTCTTCTATCATCACACACATTACCATTTTTTATTATTCTTCCATATCCACTATATTCCGAAATTATTTGATATTGAAATAGGAACCATGGGGTGAATTTGCAGTCATAATGTATTTTAGTTAACTATTAATTTAATAATATATTTTATTAAATGATTTGATAATTAAAAAAATTAATTATACTATGTATGAATAGTGTAAGGAGAATAAAAAAAGAGATAATAAATAATTCTATAGTATTTATATCAATGTGATCATATTTCTAATATCCACTCTCTCAATACGAGATTATGGAACCCAAATTAATGATACATGACTTTTGAAGGGGAGTGAAAACATAGATCAATTAAAATTTTCAACATGGAGTTATTACCAAATATCCTAAATTTTTTCCCAAGAGGCATAAACCCTAACAAGAAATGTAGAAACCTAAAGGAAAAACCTAGAACCTTATATTTTATGTTGAGGAAGAACTAGTCATTAATTAATTTGTACCAATACAGAAATAAAATCTCCATCATTTTACCTGACTATTATGAAACCAGTGATACCTAATTTTATTATTATTTAAGCATAAAAATGTAACATTTAAAGGGTAGTATGACCCCACACACTACACATGAAACAAACACTATAGTTTATATAATGAATACATGGGAAATATTTAATGATGAAACCCAATATATGATTATAAACAAGGTTTCTCTTGTTTGGAAATGATAGTACATTGACCCATAATGATATAGAATATGATTCATACGAAATCAAGAAATGGTTTATCATAGGAGTGTATATGATGATTTTATAAAATTTAAAATTTTCATAACATAAAAAAATTATTCAATACAGTTTCTAGTATTGAACATTCTATGAATAAAAAAAAATTATATTTTGTTGGAATAAATTTACCTATCTTTATCATAAATGTTAAAAATAAATAATCAAGTGGCATTATAAAAAATTTCTATACTAAAAAATTGAAACATATTAAAAATATTGAATGTTAAAAAATATAAATGGTAACGAATTGATAATGTAATATATACACCCACAATAATTAGTATTAAATTCCTTGGAATAATCCCTGGAATATTTTGAGGTGGAATCCTCATATTATAAGATATTCAAATTTCCATCTCATAAATTCCTAAGAAATTTGTCTTCAATTACATAACTAAAAATAAAGAAAATTATTCAAAATATGTATGACTAATATTTTATAATTCAATTGTTTGTATGAGCCATTTCTCTTAGTTTATGCATAATTTATAAGAGATGTAAACATATGAGTAATCTTCATATGATTCATTTATGTTATATTGTGTACGAGTCATTTTTTCTCTATTTAGGATTCATCTAGACTACTAATGAATCAAATTATCGATGTATGTTTCATCATTCAAGTAATATAATACTATATTAATTTTACACATTTGAATGAGTCAACTAGACTTGTGTATGAGTCATTTTGACTTACATATGACGAAGTTTTCTATATTGGTATATATCATTCTCTCTATATATACATATATGAAATTATCATTTTAATTTGAGTATGATTCATTCTAATATGTGTAAGTATCATTTTTCATGTTTGTAAGGATGATTTTAAAATATGTGATGAGGATTTGAAAATGTAAATATCAAAAAAATGATAAAATACACTACATAAAGATTATTTTTAAGAAATATTAAATACCATATAAAATGAGCATAATTATTGTCAAAAAAATAAAAAATATGAATGGATTTATTTAGTGTATGATTCCTTTATATATTCATATTGATACATTTTTTTATTTGAATTGTATTTGTGATAGAAGAAAAATAGGAAGATGAAAAGATAAAAAATTGGTAAAAAATAAAACTATTTATAAGATAAGCATTTTTAGAATCTGTTAACATAAAATATTTTCTCATATAAGTAGTTCATGATTTAAAGAATTTTTTTTTCAAAACTTACATAATTTGTAATAAAATAAACATTTCTTAACTTCTCATACAAAATTAGGAATATAAATGAAATTATTCATGAGAAAAAGAAACTACACATGGTTTACCTAGAATTGGATACGTTTAAGGAGAATAAAATAGAAATCCACCTATGTAACAAGTCAACTAAAGGGACCTACTATTACATTGTTTGGAGATGACTCACTGTCCCAACTGATATATAACCAATCAAAATTTAAAATCTCTCGACTCTCTCCACTGACATGTGTAAAGTTCTATTTCATAATATTCTTTTTTATTTTATTTCAATCAATATATTTTACACCTCATTTGTTATATCATTACGTTCCACATTCATCTACATGATGAATACTAATTTTCCACAAAATAACTGGGAAATCCCTTATGATTCATGTAAGATTCAATTTTGGGAATCCTCATTCTCATATTTCCGAAAAATACCAAATCAAACCCAAAAATATTCAAACCATCATGATATTTTTCATTTTTTAAAAATTAAAAAATATCATGAAACATTCAATGAATTCAGGAAAATCACAAAAATTTGTGAAATGATCTTCTTAAAAAACATCCTTCATTCATGAAATTGATATTCATATGAATCCATCATGAATGGAAATATATCACTAAATTCCTCCATGAATTAATAGAAATTTTATTTTCATTTAGTCTTACTATATTTAACTGACTGGTGTAGCCACCTATTTATACACATTACCTCCCCTTTTCAAAACCTTAAATACATCCACCCATGTTTTCATGAGACTTTTCTTTATTTTTCATGAAACACCATTTTTTCATGAATCATTAATAAGATTTTCAATTAGAAAAACTTCTCATAATTGTGTAACTAGACATCCATACTTAATGTCTCAACCAGCTTTCCTGAAACATATATCCATGAATTTACAAGACATTGTGAAGAAAAAATTTCATGAAACACAAAACATTCATGAAATTCATGTACGTTCCCTATTTGCACGAAGCATTACATGATAATCATTAGTCAAAAAACAAATTAAATCCTCGAAATTATAGACCCCAAAAATATAGAATAAACTAAGAAATTATTCCACCTTGTACAATTTTTTTTGTACCACTTCTTGACATTCCATACATATTTCCTGAAGCTTTTTCAATAGAACTAATCAATAATCACACTAAAAATATAGAAATTAAATTTTCAACCTTATTCAAAAAAAAATAAACCAATAACTCTACAAAGTCACATTATGGGATTTTCCACAATGATATCTATATTTGGGTTTTTTGAAAACTCTTCTGGCTTTGACACAAATTTTAATCTTCTAATATCTTCTAAATTTTTTCTCTTCTTGTGATTTTAGATAGTGATAAAATATTTACTCAAAAAATAATATAATCCCAAATGATATATTCTCGGAATTAGAAACTATATTATCATGAAAATTTCAAACATGAATGACTTCATTCCCAATACCGTCTTCTACTTTCATCCCGAACCCCCTATGTCATCCTATAGAACCTTTAACTGGTTATCATTATCATCGTAAGGTTTAAAACTCCCACCACTTCTATAATACACCTATTAAATTCTCCCCCATCATGATTATGTTATTTTCTACTCCTTTTCAATTAACCCAATGGTCACTCCTTTGTGGGTTCAATATTACAAATAATACATATCAACATAGAAGGGTAAAACACCATACATCAAAAGAGGGAGTTCTATGTCCAAAAATATTCCAATGTGGGGAGTCAACATAACTCCATGAGATATTAGCTGATATTCAAATTCACCTTTGGATATGGGATTTATCAAAATGTCTACAAATGGGTTCTCTGTTGGCACTATACCAACTTCACAATCCCATTTTCCACTTACATGTTGATAAATTGATACATTATTTTAATGTTATTCATCCATGTGTGATGGATTATAGTTTTTTATAGTATTTATAAAATATATATTATCATAATGGATTCTAATCAGAGACTTCACATCAAATCCCATATCACCAATCTACTACTCTATCCATAAGAACTTCCTTCAATATTGAGTAGTCGTAATATATTAAACTTATGTAATGATCAATGAAATAAAATAATTTTTATTTCTTATATAGATATAAAGAGTCTTAGAGGATAGAATTCACCACCCAATTCTGATTTCCTATCATCTGATGAAGTAGAACAATATTCATATTTAATTCCCAATAACTCTTATTAATGTTTGTAATTATACAAAAAACCAAAATACATTGTTCCCCTTATATATAAAAGTGACATTTTTACTTGAACTCAGTTAATTTATATAGGTTTAAATTTATATCATGCATTATTTAATGTTGGGAAATAGTATTATATCATTTAACTATTATTTAAAATAGAATACCAATTATTTTTCTATATTATTTAGTCTTAACTTCTTTAACATCGTCATCCAAAGTTAGTTTAATCTACGTATCCAAGAGAGATTTCATTTTCATAGAATTTACCATTCCAAATATTCTTAGAACCACCATTGGATATTTTTATTGATAAATGACTATTTCATTTATTCCTTACATCACATAAAAAACAAGTTAAAATGTTATTTTTCAATTAAATTACTTTCTAAACTCACTTTATAGGAATTCTATGAATAATTATCACTACAATTCATCTGATCTACCAAGTATTATGTCATCAACTTACATTATCACCATATTCCTTTGATTACTATCATTATTAACATAAATATTGTAATTAATATTAACAATCTATAAACTAAGCTTCTTCAAATACTTATCATCTTTTGAATAACAGGGACTCATTTGTATCATTAATCCATATAATTGATTCTTCAATTTAATTTTTTTCTAATCTTCATGGGAAGAAACCAATTTGGTTATTCAATGTGAACTTCTTTTAGAAACTCATTTATAAGTGATGACTTAATGTCTATTTTGAAAAAATTGAATTTCATTTTCACTGATGTATCCAATAACAAGTGAATAACTTTGAGCCTTTGAATAAGTAAAAATATCTTATCAAAACAGATTCCCTTGATATGGGAATACCCCTTTCACACTAGTTGTGATTTGTTTGTAATTTACAATCCATTTTTATTTAATTTTTTCTAAAAGATCCATTTGGTCCCATTTAAATTTTAATATTATGGTATTAAAACAATATCTCATGTCTGATGGCTCTAAATATATTCATGAACATTGTACGTATCCTAAACCCAGTTCTTATCCTTGGAAACTTCTTTGAAATATTTAGGCTATACCAAATATAGAACAAATTCCTTTTGTAAATAATTTATTCTCCATGTTTGATCTGGAGCTTCCTAATCACCAATAATATTTTTCCTATCAATTTTAGCTCGACTCTTATACTTTGATATGGATATAAATTTGAATTACCACTTCTCATCATTATTAGATTATTCTTAATAATCATTTTCCACTTCCACTGTAATTGATATTATTACCTCCTAATAATTTTCATCAAGAAACTATTCACTATGTTGTTTAATATTCTATTCATTCTCTATTATAGTGACATCATCACTTTAAACATATTTCCCTAGCCGCATGATGAAGACATTATATGATTTGATTTTTACCACGCAGACAAAAAATAACACCACATCTGCATGAATCATAATCTTTCGATGTATCTACTTATTTTAAATAAAACATTTAATTTCAAAAAAAAGAATGTATATCGATGTGGCTTTATTTCCATTCCAATTCTTTTAATGAGTATTTTCATATTATTTACGCAATATAACTTCATTGGATATACAGACCAATGTTAAGACTGGTTCATTCTTTAATTACCATAGTAGTTCATTTTCAATGAGAATTATTCTAGCCATGATTTATATGATATAATTTCACCTTTCAACCACTTTATTTTTTGGAGTTCCTACTGTCACAATTTGGTTCGCTATGCCATATTTCTCGAGAAAATCCCCCACATGGATATTTTTGAATTTTATGCAAATATCAATTAGAAAAAAATAATATTTTATTTAATAATCCTTTTAGTTTTATTAATATATACTATTATGAAATAAAAAACATCATACCTTTGGGTAATTATAGAATACCTCATTATTGACCTCTTCCAATTGGAATAACCTGATGAATGGCTTCCAAATTGAAGATCTATAATGGGGATCACAATTAATATAAGCTATATCGGGATTACCCGTGACCTATAATGGGGATCAACCAGTAATATAAGATATATTAGGCTCACACGTGATCTTTAATGGCGATAAAGCCTTCATATAAGCTATATCAGGCTCACCTATTTCATATAATCCTATGGTACCCTTTCATGAATAAAACACATTCATCCCAAAACACCTTTTTTGAAAACATCTTCTAATCCCATAGGAAAAACAATTCTGTTTAAAAAAACCATTTTCATTTATGAAACCATTTTCAATAACATGATACCCAAATAAAATAATAAAGGATTTGTTTTCATTTTAAATTACAAGAAGGCTTATAAAGGATGCCAAATTTCAAATATTGTTTACAGTGGTAGAGAAGTTTTTGTGGTCGTATACGATAAAAAACATTCATTTTTCCATTTTGTAATGAAATTAAAATGCTTCATATGAAAGTACTTATTTTTAAAACATTTAATGAAATTCAAGTTTGATATAAAATGTCTTTTATATTTTTTTTATAACCATATTAAAAAAGGTAATTTTATATCAGGAATAAAAATATTTCATAATTAAATCTATAAACGATCAACGTGTCCCATACCGGTCTGAAAATTAAAATAATTATAACTATGATTTAATAAATAACATTAGTATCGATATAATATGTATATGAATGTCATAGTGGCTGTATATAAACCTTATAAATTAATGAACTGGCATATTACCAAGAAATGCCTCAATGAAAGTAGATTGAGACGAAGTCCCTTACCTTGAGATCGACATGTATTATTCGTTCTTTAATATCATCAATAATAAACATAGGTTATTTTATAAATTCTTTAGAACCTTCGTAATGTTTATTTTCCAATTTCTTTGACTTATTAATATGTAATTTAAATTACTTAATTATTTATGTTCATATCAGATGTTTTTTTGATGTTCGGTATTTTAGTCAACAATGAACATATTTTGATGAAAATTATCTATGTGGTCAAAATTCCATTATCACTAGATTATTATGAATGATTAAAATATCATATATATACAATATATATATATATAGTAGTCAATAAAATTTGGAGAGAAGAAATGAATTGTACTGTTCATGGAGATGGTGGGTTGTACATACACATAAAGGGTACATTAATTTTATTTTCATATTTAGGAATAAAAATAAAATATATAAAATTATATTATAATTATAGTATGATATCCATGTTATATATGTTACATATGTTCATTAACATTATCCTTTATACATTCCTTGTATGGAATGAATGAGTCATATCACTTTGAGGGGGTGGCAGGTCACACTTTCCCAAATGAAATTATCATATTTACAAATTATGTAAAGAATAATGGTTTGTGTTGTAATGCCACGACCCCAGATTCCCAGAGTCAGTGCATTATTTTAATACAATATCATGATTACAAGGAATCAAGTCCTGAAGGACCGATAAGTTTAGTAGTATTATAAAATATATTACATACTTGAATGTTACATAACAATTTTTAACATAAAACACATTCTAAATAATCCATTTAGAACTCAATTATCCCCATATTATAACCCTTAATATCAATAATATTACAGTTCTTGGCATCCTAGGAAAATAAAAAATAAGAAAGGCGTGATCTCAGATGCTCAGTAAGGTTAAATAATTCAGCAGAAGGTATAATCTTTTAAGCCAAGATTTATAATAAAAACAAAAGCATTTTAAACCTAATACATGAGCATAATAATGGAAAAATAAGTCAAAAATTGCCATATAATCATGTACATGGACATTCTACTGGTCAAATATCCACACATAATAACTAATTTATAAACGATGGAATGCATAATGCTAGACATAATAACTACTACATCAAGGCCTTGTGCCAAGGCCATTCACAAATATTCATTCAAGGCATTATGCCAAGTCAATAGTTTTTTTTCATGATTCCAACCAATGCATAGAGGGGAAATAAAGGGCCCTACCTGTCACGACCCGTCCTTGGGGCTCGTGTCGTGACTACCCCAAGCCCGCCTTCCATAGAGCAGGGGCTGGCGACTAGCACCAAGGCGTAAATCCCGGTAAAAAGGGAAGGCATTGCCTTTGTAATGTAAACAAACACCACAGAGAAAGCATGCAGTAGAAGTAAACACTACGTAAAAACAGAGTACAACAGTAAGTGCGGAAAAGTAATGGGACAGAATACAAACCCAAACTGAAAGTAAAGTACAAATCGAAAGGGAAAACAACAACTGAAAAGTAAAGTCACAGCCTCGATTCGTCCACTGGTCTCCCACCTGAAGGGTGATTATAGATAGCCTCCACAACTCCTCGGATCCAACCATCCACTCTGAGTATGTCCTGCCAGTGGTCCTCCTCCAGTACTGTCCTGCTCCGCAATCCTCAACCACGATCAGCGCTGTCCGTCGTCTGCAGCCAACACAACGTAGTGTGGGCATAGCCCGTGCAGGGGTGAGTATAAGCTACTCAGTAGGGACCCCGAGACCCCCGAAGGTCTCCCAGAATCCACAAAGTATAATCCACAAAGGAAAGATACAATCACGAAGTAACATCCGACACTCCTTAGGTATATGCCCATACATATACCTAAGTTATCAATTCTCATTCGAATCCAACATCCGAGCTCAAGTACAACCCAGCCCACACAAGAAAGTAAAACGTAAATCCACACAGGATAGCACAACACAATCCACAAAGGAAAGCAAACTTGATTCATCTCACACAGGTATACTTCTTCGTATGACGATAGAGATGATTAGATATTTCCACTGATTCATCTAAGTCGTCGGACCCACAAAGGATTGATAGGTACACACCCCCGTAATGACCCACAAATGATCTTTCCCACACAGGATCGATAGGTAACTAACCCCCGAAGTGACCCACAAAGGATCTGACCCACACATGATCGATAGGTAACTAACCCCCGCAATGACCCACAATGGATCTGACCCACACAGGATCGATAGGTAACTAACCCCCGCAAAGACCCACACAGGATCTGTAGGCGCTGACTCGCACAGAACCGCTGAGCACTGACCCACACAGGATCGGACCCACAGATGATCGGTAGCACTGATCCACATAGGATCACTGAGTGTTGTAGTCTTCTCCATCGAATCCACTGAGGATCTCTGTACAGTCGTCGTCATCGTCACAGTCGCAAACACAACCAGCTCTTGGGTTGCCGCACACAGCAAGCTCGTTCGGGAGGGTCCGCTCCACAAGCCGAGAGTATGATACATCAACTGACACATAGTCCAGAGTTGATGTATCCAGATGTTCCGTATCGTCAACAGGAACTCAACATCACAGACGGCGCGTCAATCGGACGCCCGGTCTGAGAGTTATTGGCTTTTTCGTCCGAGGGGTCCGGTTGGTTTTTAAGGCAAAACCAACCCGACTGTACTCCACCTGCGTCCAAAACTCATGCGGAGTAAGCCCAAAGATCCGTCTCACTAAGATAAATCCAACAAAGTCGACGGCACGTCAATCGGACATCCAAAACTTAAGATATGAGCGTTTCCGCTCCGAGGGCCCGATTAGTTTCGTATACAAACCAACCCGGCCAAACCCAAAGTATTCCTAAACCTTGAGCGCGATATACCGAAACGACCATCTCGATCCAAGGATCAATCGCCGCTGACGGTGCATCAATCGGAGGTTCGTAGCCTTAGATATGAGCAAAAGACCAAAAAGGATCCGAAAACGAGGGTTTCAGGCCCTGACCGACCCGGCCCGAGACCCCCTGGGTCGGCCCGGCGGGGCGTGGCTAGGCCCGGCCTGGGCGCAGCCCGACCCGGCGGCCCGGCACGCTAGCGCGTGGCGCCAACTGGCTCGGTTGAACGGCAGAGCCGTTCGGATTTTGCGGGGGGGGGGGGGGGGGGGGCTGCCCCCCCATGATTTGAAACCGCGGCCCCCCTTAATGGGGGCCGCTAGCTTGGTCGGTCGGGGGTTTGAATTCCCGGCTTCCCTCCTGTCCGGCCAGCCGTTTTTTGCTGCCACGGGACCGGCAGCAGCCGGTCCCCTCCCTTCTCTGACACCGGCGGGCCAGAACCGGCTGTCGGTCACCCTACTCCGCCACGGCCCGGAACCGGCCGCGGCTTGGTTCGTACGGCGCGGCGCGGCGGCGCTTCGCCCCTCCGCTGCACGATTCTGCCTGGTGCGTTGGCACAACTCCATTCCGTTCCAATCCACAATAGAACTAACAAGGATAAAGGAGGGGGGTTGGCCTTGTTTGTGTGGTCCGGCCCCCGTCTCATTAATCGATAGCATTTGGTCATATTAGACGAAGAAGGTCAAAATAATATTCACGAACAAAATAAAATAAAAAACCCCTACCTCGAGCGTAGCTTGAATGGAGTTTCATCGAACGAGGATTCATCACGGAAAAGACATTGTGGAAGGAGATTTTGCGGGAGGATACGTCGTGGAAGAAGACGTCACGGAAGAACCGTCGCGGTCTACGGTGTCGCGTAGTCGGTCTCCGAGAACTCTGTGTTCTTCGATGGAGTCCGATGTGTTCTTCGCGTTCTTCGTCAAAGATAATGAAGTTCCTCAATCATTATCCCTTTCCTCCCCAAGAGACCACCACAAGAAACTAACCCAAAATAAATTAATCCCTCACTTAATTTATTAACTAGACATGAGTTTGAAATTCAAACATACACACACATTAAACTCACACCATTAATAACATACGTTATTAATACTTAAGATATCAAAACATAAAATTTTAGTTGAGGGGGGTTGATGAATATGAAGGGTTGGGGTTCGTGTGGGCCCCACTACCCTCATAACCTCCCTTGGGAAGTTGGGTAGTTACCCAACTTCCACCCAAAGCCTTAACCCACTTAAAGAAAATAAAAATTGTAGTTAAAATATAAATTAAACTTCAAAAAATTTTATCATCTTCTCTCGTGAATATGCAACCCCGGAACAGGTGTTCCTAAGCAATTACCGGCTCTACGGTTCCATCGGTGCCCCCAGAATTAGATTCCGGGCACCGGTTCAAAAGTTAGAAATTCCCGCTCGTTCGTTCACTGAAAGTACCTGAGATAAACTTTGGATAGAAATTCTGGGCACACCGGGCCTCGTAATCATGTGCCGTCAGAAACTGTGTTCTTGTAAAATCCCGAAGAAAATTAAGAAAAAAGTTTCCATGAATTTTACAGGTCTTTACATTACTCCCACCTCAGGGATTTATGTCCCTATAAAGTTACATTGTAATATAGGGAAACAAATGTGGGTACTGAGCACGCATCTGAGCCTCCCGCTCCGAAGTGCTCTCCTAGAGATTCACGTGCTGTCATCTTAAGCGCACTAGAGGAATCGACCATCAACGCAGGACCCGCTCCTGCCGATCCTTGATCTCCACTGGGACCTCCGTAAAAGACTCCCCATCATCAACGTCTAGCTCCCCATGGCCAATGATATGCGTCGGGTCATGCACGTATCTCCTCAGCTGAGATACGTCGAAGATGTCGTGCACCCGATGCAACTGTGGTGGTAGAGCCAGGCGATATGCCACCTCGCCAATCCTGCTGTGGACCTGGAATGGTCCGATGAAGTGTGGAGACAACTTTCCACCCCGACCAAATCTCTGTAATCCACATCGAGGTGAGACACGCAAGAAGACGTGGTCTCCATCCTTGAACTATAGTGGCCTCCTCCTCCAATCACCATATGACTTCTGTCAGCTCTGAGATGTCCTCATCCGCTCCTAGATGATCTGGAGCTTCTCTATCATGGCCTGGACCATCTCTGATCCCACAAGTGCTGACTCCCCAGGGTCTGTCCAGCACAAAGGAGATCTGCATGGTCGGTCGTACAACGCCTCATATGGTTCCATCCCGATGGTGGAGTGGTAGCTGTTGTTTTACGCGAACTCCACCAAGGGTAGGTGGTCTTCCCAGATGCGACCAAAGTCGAGGACACATGCACGGAGCATGTCCTCGAGAGTCTGAATGGTCCTCTCTGTCTGACCATCCGTCTGAGGGTGAAAGGCTGTGCTCAGATGTATTTGTGTCCTGAACGCCTCCTGCAACCCCTTCCAAATCTGGTATGTAAAGCGAGCATCTCGATCAGAGACGATAGATTATGTCACACCATGAAGCCTCACAATCTCCTGAACATAGAGTCATCCCAAGATCTCCACTAAGCCCTGCTCTCTGATGGGTAAGAAGTGTGCCGACTTGGTGGGTCGGTCGACAATCATCCAAATGTAGTCGTGACCTCTGGAAGTGCATGGAAGTCCAGTCACGAAGTCCATAGATATCATGTCCCACTTCCACTACGGGACCTCCAAGGGCTATACCAAGCCTGCTGGTACCTGGTTGTCTGCCTTCACCTGCTGGCAGGTGAGGCATCGAGAAATAAACTCTGCCACAACCTTCTTCATGCCCGGCCACCAGTGCTGTCGTCCGAGATCCTGGTACATCTTCGCCACTACATGATGTACCACCAAAGGAGAAGTGTGAAACTCTCTCAGCACCTCCTCCCGTAAAGCAACTGGTACAAAGGTACGTCCCCTGAAAAGGATTTCGTGCTCTGCTCCAAAGGAGAAACCATCAGGTGCCTATCATGAGGATATCTGTGCACGCCGCGTATCACAATCAGCGTCCCCATGCTGTGCCTCTCTGACCCGCTGCAGTAGTGGAGGAGTGACTGTGAGAGACTGAAGAAAAGTTGCCCTATCTCTATCCACGAAGGATATAAGCAAAGTGGCTAGCTGCTCTGTCGCCTCCTCAAGTAGCTGAATGCCCGTCCTCATGCTGAGAGAATCGGCTACCACGTTCCCCTTCCAAGGATTATAGACTATCTCAAAGTCATAGTCCTGGAGGAACTCGAGCCATCGCCGTTGTCTCAGATTCAAATCCTTCCGAGAGAAGATGTATCTGAGACTCTGATGGTCAGAAAAGACTGTAAAGTGTTCACCCATCAGGTAGTGTCGCCATGTCTTCAGAGCGAAGACCACTGCTGATAACTCTAGGTCATGGGTAGCGTAGTTCTACTCATGCGGCCTCAACTGAAGTGATCCATAGGAGATCACGGTCTGATCCTGCATCAGGACACATCCATGTACGGTCCCTGATGCATCGCAGTAGACTACGTACCCTACTCCCTCCTCAGGAAACCTCAAGATAGGTGCGCTGGTCAATCTCTGTCTCAGCTACAGGAAGCTCTGCTGACATCTGTCTGACCACACAAAGGGATTCCCCTTCTTTGTCAAAGTTGAGAGTGGTTCCACAACTCTGGAGAAGTCTTGCCCAAATCATTGGTAGTATGCAGCTTGTCCCATGAAACTCTGCACCACCGTCACACTCTTGGGTGGCTCCCAAGAGAGCAATGCCTCGATCTTCGCAGGATCCCCCACAACCCCTTCCTTAGAGATGATGTGTCCCAAGAAGTGGACCTCACGTATCCAGAACTGACACTTCGATAGTTTTCCATAAAGCTGGTGCTCTCGGAGTGTGTCTAGTACAATCCACAAGAGGTAAGCATGCTCCTCCTTATTGGTCGAGTAAATAAAAATTTCGTCGATGAAGACCACGAAAAATTGAACGAGGTATGGATGAAAGATCCTGTTCATGAGGGCCATGAACACTTCTGGAGCGTTGGTTATGCCGAATGGCATAACCAAGAACTCATAGTGGCCATACCGACATCTGAAGGCTGTCTTCTGCACGTCTGCATCCCGAACTCTGATCGGATGATAGCCTGACCTGAGGTCTATCTTTGAGAACCACCGTTCTCCCTTGAGCTGATCGAAGAGGTCATCAATCCTCAGTAGCGGATACTTGTTCCTCACTGTCACATGGTTCAGGCGACGATAGTCGAAACAAAGTCCCAAGCTCCCGTCTGCCTTCTTGGCGAACAAAATCGGGGAAGCCCAGGGTGAAACACTGGGTCAGATGAACCTCTTGCCCTGCAAGTCCTCCAGCTGTACCCATAGCTCTTGAAGCTCAGAGGGGTCCATCCGATATGATGGAGTCGAGATCGGGGCTATCCTGGGGTACAGGTCAACATAAAAGTCTACTTATCTGCAAGGAGGTATCCCTGGAACGTCGTCGGGGAAAACGTCTGCATACTGATCCACCACTACAGGAAAACTAGGAATCCGCACATCAACTTCTCCTAGGATGAGGCTAGACAACTGATGAGTGATGGGATGTCCTCTCCTCTATGAGAGTCCATCCTATGCTGCAAAGGCTGCCTTCTCGCCGATGAAGGTGAACATTCTCCCATCGGTGCGTACACATCACACCTTGCGCCTAATACATTCAATCTGTGCAAGGACTGTAGATAACCAATCCATGCCCAAGATGACGTCGTAAGGCCTCAACGCCACTACAAGAAGATCAGATCCGAAGCTCTCGCCTCCTAGAATAAGCTCACACTGCCGAAACCTGTGCGTAATCGTCGAGTCTTCTCCCGTAAGAGTCTCTAGCCGTAAGGATCGAGCCAACGGCTCTGTCGGAATCTCCGAGCTCTGAACAAGGGCATCGGCTATGAAAGAATGACTCCCTCTTGTGTCTATAAGTATTGAAGCAAGGGTGGAATATACATAGAGAGTACCTCGAATCATCTCAGGCACACCGTGGTCGTAGGTCTCTGCTGCCTGGAGCTGTGTCTGTCTCTGTCCGCCAGCTCCCTATGGTCGGGGTGGACCTCATGGTGGTGTTGGTGGTAGAGCCTCAAAGAGTCGCCCACCACCTGCTGCTTTTCCAGCTCCTCTATCTCGTCCGCCTGCTCCCTACGGATCGCCACAGCCGACCCTCTGCCTCTTCTTGGGTGGTCCCTCAACCATCTCCTGCTCCTCGCCACGGCAGGTCAGGCAGTCACGAGCCATGTGGCCCTGCCCGCCGCATGAGTAGCACTGCCTGCCTCTCGAAAGACTGGCTCCACGCTGTGTGCCCCGCACTGCTGAGCCAGTGTCCTGAGGTCGTCTGCCTGAATGTCTGGTCTGCCTGGACCCATGAGTCATCAGTCGACTGCCTGCTGCAGAAGACTCTACTACATACCACCCCGTGGTAGGTCTCGCTGCTGAAGAAGGCTCGGCAAGATAGCTCTCGATCAAAAGGGATCACTCCAGTACACCTACCTGAGTCGGAATATTGAGAGAGATCAGCGATGCCCTGATCTCATGTCTCAATACCTTCTCAAAGGTCCAGGCCCAGAAGAATGGGTCCCGTTCCATTTCTGTCATGTAGCGTGAGAGATCGGTAAATCTCGCAGTGTACTGGCGACCGTCAAGCTGCCATGCCGCAGCTGTAGAAGCTCTTGGATGCGAACCACACGGAGGGTGGCTTGGACGAACTCTGAGCAGAAGACGCTCTCAAAGTCCGTCTAGAGGAGAGATGCCTCGTTGTGCACCTGGAGCATCAAGCTCCACCATCTGCCTGTTGTTGCGTGCAGTAGGCTCGCTGCGAGGACCACCATGAGGTCTGCTGGTGTCCTCACTAACCAAAAAACTCGTACAACTGCCTCCAGCCAGTCCTCGGCTGCCTGGGGGTCCATCTCCCTGCCGAACCTGGGCGGTTACTGGCGTTGTAACTCATGCAGTGCACTAAGAAGACGTGCATCGTCAGCGGCTGGGGCTGGAAGTATCGGTGGCTCGGCGGGTAGAGGTACCGCCGGTGCCTCTGCTGTCAAAGGGCCCTACACCGAGGCCTCGTCGCTCGGTGGGCTGTCGCCACGCTCAACTCTCGGAACCCTAGCTGGCTGCCATCATCGGGCTATCCTAAAAAGTAACAGGTGTGCCACGGTCAAATAGTATACCTTGTGAGCTGTCATAGAGTAATCACATAGAAAACTTGAAACAGACAGGCAATCAATGTTTTCTTGCATTATGTTAGAAATCAGAAATCAGGGTCCTGGTGTATGGATACGTCGGCCGCCGCACCAACACTGGACTCCCTATACTGATAACCACACCCAATATTCTTAACACTATTGCTTCACATAGAAAAATATTAGAGTCCCAAGTTATGCAGTAGAACCGAACTCCTCTGATACCAATTTGTAACGACCCATCCTCGGGGCTCGTGCCGTGACTACCCCAAGCCCGCTTTCCATAGACCAGGGGCTGGAGACTAGAACCAATGTGTAAATCCCGTTAAAAAGGGAAGGAATTGCCTTTGTAAAGTAAACAAACACCATATAGAAATCAACCAGTAGAAGTAAACACTACGTAAAAACTGAGTACAACAGTAAGTGCGGAAAAGTAATGGGCCAGAATACAAACCCAAACTGAAAGTAAAGTACAACTCGAAAGGGAAAAAAACAACTGAATGTTAAAGCCGCGGCCTCGATCCATCCACTAGACTCCCACCTGAAGGGTGAGTATAGATATCCTCCACAACTCCTCGGGTCAAACCGTCCACTCCGAGTACGTCCTGCCAGTGGTCCTCCTCTAGTACTGTCTGGCTCCGCAAGCCTCAACCACGATCAGTGTTGTCTGTCGTCTGCAACCAACACAACGTAGTGCGGGCATAGCCAGTGCAGGGGTGAGTATAAGCAACTCATTAGGGACCCTGAGACCCCCGAAGGTCTCCTAGAATCCACAAAGGATAATCCACAAAGGAAAGATACAATCACGAAGTAACATCTGACACTGCTTCGGTATATGCCCATACATATACCTAAGTCATCAATTCTCGTTCAGCTCCAACATCTGAGCTCAAGTACAACCCAGTACACACAGAAAAGCAAAATGTAAATCCACACAGGATAGCACAACAAAATCCACAAAGAAAAGCAAACTTGATTCAGCTCAGACATGTATACTTCTTCGTATGACGATAGAGATGATCAGATATTTCTACTGATTCATCTAAGCCATCCGACCCACAAAGGATCGATAGGTACTAACCCCTGCAATGACCCACAAAGGATCTTACCCACATAGGATCGATAGGTAACTAACCCCCTAAATGACCCACAAAGGATCTGACCCACACAGGATCGATAGATAACTAACCCCCGCAATGAAACACAATGGATCTGACCCAGACCAGATCGATAGGTAACTAACCCCCGCAAAGACCCACACATGATATGTAGGCGCTGGCTCACACAGAACCGCTGAGCGCTGACCCACACAGGATCGGACCCACACATGATCGATATCATTGATCCACGTAGGATCGCTGAGTGTTGTAGTCATCACCATCTAATCCACTGAGGATCTCTGTACAATCGTCATCGTCGTTGTCACAGTCGTAAACACAGCCAGTTCTAGGCTTCCCACACACAACAAGCTCGTTTGGGAGGTTCCGCTCCACGAGATGAGAGGCTGATACATCAACTGACACATAGTCTAGAGTTGATGTATCCAAAAGTTCCGTATCGTCAACAGGAACTCAACGTCGCAGACGGTGCGTCAATCGGACGCCCGGTCTGAGAGTTATTGGCTTTTTTGTCCTAGGGGCCCGGTTGGTTTTTAAGGAAAAAGCAATCCGACCGTACTCCACCTGCATTCAAACCTCAGTCAGAGTAAGCCAAAAGATCTGTCTCACTAAGAGGAATCCAATAAAGTTGACGACACATCAATCAGACGTCTGAAACTTAAGATATGAGTGTTTCCGCTCCGAGGGCCCGGTTGGTTTCGTGTACGAACCAACCCGACCGAACCCAAAGTATTCCGAAACCTTGAGAGCGATATACTGAAACGACCGTCTTGATACAAGGATCGCATCGCCACTGACGGAACATCGATCGGAGGTCCATAGCTCGAGATATGGGTAGAAGACCAAAAAGGTTCTGAAAACGGGTGTTTCGGGCCCGGACCGACCCGACACTAAACCCCCTAGGTCGGCCCGGCGTGGCGCGGCCCGGCCCGGCGTGTGGAGCCAGCTTTCTCGGCCGAACGACTAAGCCATTTGGCTTTTGCGGGGGGGGGGGGGGGGGGGCGCTGCCCCCCGTGATTTGGAACCCCCCCCCCCCATAATGGGGGCTGTTGGCTTTATCGGCCGGGGGTTCGAACCCCCGTCTTCCCTCCTGTCCAGCCCACCCGCCCTGGCCAGCCGGTTAATGCCATCATGGGACCAGCGTCATCTGGTCCCCTCCCTAATCCGACACCGGCAGCCTGGAACCGGCCGCCGGTCACCATGCTCCACCGCAGCCCGGAACCGTTCGTGGCTTGGTTCGTCCGGCGCGGCGCGACGGTGCCGCGCCCCACCGCCGCACGATTCCGCGTGGTGCATCGACACCACGCCATTCCGTTCCAATCCAAAATAGAACCAACAAGGATAAAGGAGGTGGGTCGGCCGTGTTTGTGCTGTCCGACCCCCCTCTCGTTAATCGATAACATTTGGTCATATTACACGAAGAACGTCAAAGTAATATTCACGAACAAAATAAAATAAACAAACCCCTAACTCGAGCGTAGCTTGAACGGATGTTCGTCAAAAGAGGATTCGTCATGGAAAAAGAAGTCGCGGAAGGAGATGTTGCGGAAGGAGATGTCACAGAAGAAGACGTCGTGGAAGAACCGTCGCGGACTACGGCGTCGCATAGTCGGTCTCCGAGGACTCGATGTTCTTTGATGGAGTCCAATGTGTTCTTCGCGTTCATCTTTGAAGATGAAGAAGTTCCTCAATCCGTAGCCTTTTCTTCCCCAAGACTCCACCACAAGAAACTAACCCAAAATAAATTAAGCCCTCACTTAATTTATTAACTAGACATGAGTTTAAAATTCAAACCTACACACGCATTAAACTCACACCATTAATAACATAAGTTATTAATACTTAAGTTATCAAAAATGAAAAGGTGAGTTGAGGGGGGTTGAAGAATATGAAGGGTTGGGGTTCGTGTGGGCCCCACAACTCTCATAACCTCCCTTGGGAAGTTGGGTAGTTACCCAACTTCCACTCAAAGCCTTAAACCTCTTAAAGAAAATAAAAATTGTAGTTAAAATATAAATTAAACTTCCACAATTTTTTTCATCTTCTCTCTTGAATACGCAACCCCGAAACAGGTGTTCCTAAGCAATTACCAGTGCTACAGTTCCATGGGTGCCCTCAGAGTTCGATTCCGAGTACCGTTTAAAATGATAGAAATTTCCGCTCGTTCGTTCACTGAACGTAACCGAGCTAAACTTCGTATGGAAATTTCGGGCACACCGGGCCTCTAAATCATGTGCTGTCAGAAACTGTGTTCTTGTAAAATCCCAAAGAATATTATGAAAAATTGTTCCTTGAATTTTATGGGTATTTACACTACCCATCCCTTACTATGTCCAATGCATTCCTCATATGAAAAGGTTGAATCATAACATAATTATTCATATTAAAAATATCATACAAAATATTAATACATTAACCATAACCCATAAATGATATAAAAATAGAACATCCACAGCCAAATATAGCATAACTCATTTAATACAATATGGAATATTTTATTATAATAAATCAACATCAATCAAGAATAATATCTATTAAAGGATGTTGACAATGTTTAAAATGATCTGTAAAACTCTTTGAGAGATATATCCCTTTTTATGAAATCATTTAAAAGTTACACTATATATATTGGACTTCATTTAAAATATATTTTTGAATCAAAGTATCTCATACCTCTTTTAAACTTTTGAAAGAAATTTAAATTTCAAAACAATCATGTAGATATAAATAAATCCTTAAAATCATTTTGAATTAATGGACATTAATTAAATAGATTTTGAAAAATAAGTCATTAAAATATTTAAAATGATGATATAGTTAAAGATTTATTTCCATAAAACCGTAAAATATTCATTTGGAAGGAATTTTTATAAAACATTGACTATGATGAAAAATATGTCCCTATAGATACATACACATAAACAATCTCGGATAATAATGTGATTGAGGAATTAAGACTTACATTGTACTTTCCTTTAATCTAGGGTATGTTTAGACTCATGTATAATGATAATAGTATGTTATTAAATTATTAAAGAACCATATTAATATTTATTATATCATATATGATTCATTTTATACTTTATATTACCCATGTAATAATAATTTCCACGTTAATGTAACATTTTAGGTAATAATTTCTTTCTTAATCGTACATACTTTAACTTGTTATTACTGATCCTATCACATAGATCATGATATAAATACTTTCAGAATATTAAAATTATGTAAATATCATATATATTCATAATAAAAATATGTATAATAGATAGATATATGAAATGGAAACACCGTTCATGGAGACGGTAGCCCTTACGTACGTATAAAAGTTGTTTATATTTTCATATCGTATAGTATAGAAGTAAGAAAATGACATATATTTATATACATAAATATAAATTTTTATTTTAGAAATATTATTTCATATAACTCATACTTAATCAATATATATTTTTTAAAAAATTCTTGAAGGTCTATCGTTGAAGATGATTTTCATCAGGTCGTGGAGATGGTAAGCCGTACGTACGTATAAGAAACAATATCATTCTATTGATGGTGAAATGTTGTTTAATTAGACGCTATATTATATATATAAAATCATTAACATGTTATAATCATTATTAAAATAATTTATTCTAATTATTATACCCATCTAAATAATTTAGTGTTTAATAACAAACTACACCACGACGTGGAGATGGTTATCGATACATATGCAGGCATGGTAAATTTGACATTCATAGGATGGATAGAATAAAGAATAAGCCTGTAAAATATTTATAATAACATATCAATATGTTGAAGGTACTAGAGTTATTATTTTATTATTTAAACAACATATAAATAGGATGTAGAATAAGAAAAGTACATTGAAATTGGTGATGAAATAATTTTCTCTTCTTCGGGTGCTTCCATTTGATTTGGACAACATGGATCCATATATTGGATTTCTGATCAATATAAGGCATATAGGTGGAATTTAGGGTAGTTTGTAGGATATTGGAGATGGGTTTGGCCCAGCCAAATGGCTTTGGGGATGTGAATTTAAGAGAAGGGGGTGTACCTTTCTACAAGAGGGGTGAGGGGAACTTTAAGAAAAGACTGAAATATTAATTTATTGTAATATCTCAAAATGGATTTATTTCTAGGATAAGGTAATAATGGGTCAAAATAAATTCATTCAATAGGTTTTAGACATGTTTTTTTCACCACATTAACCTTATCTTTTAGATTTAATCCTTAGTTAAATAATTTTAGTTTCACCATGTCTTCTTGTATTTTTATACTACTTGGTTAATATAGTTACTATAAAATTTCAAGGGAACCTAAAGTGGTTCATTATGGACATATATAACATTATCTAATCCATTTTACTAAATATTATAATTTTAAGAATATTATTTCATTTAATAAAATATTATTCATTTTAATAAATCATTTATTTAAACTTTGACACTATTTAGTATTTGTCTTTTGTGAAATTCATAACAACTTGATTACATTGAATAAAATACATTGAATCAATAATAAAATTCAATATTCAATTAAAAAAAATTCTTGGATGGCATAATATGTTTCAATTTACTTTCATTTTAATATTTATAATATAAATTATTTCAATATTTCATTAATAAGGTAATTACTGCACCATCATTGTGTCACAAATAAATTTAATTATTTAACTTTAAAAAATTATAAATAAAATACTATAATGTTGGAAATATTTTTATATTTCTAATGAAAATATATAGTGGATTTTATCACTATATTAAAAATGGTTTAGTTATTTATATTTTAATTTTACACTTTTAACTCTTCTTTAAATAAAATATAATAAATTTCATAATCAAATTCAATTGGATAAAAAGTGATCCTATTTGTTTTTTATAAGGATTATTTTAGTCTAATAACACTGATACAATAGAATCAGGGTATGTGTTGGGGTATTTATAATATTATTTTTACCATTAATTACTCTATTTACTTTTAACTGTGGTAAATAAAATTAAAAAGTTATTATTCACCATAAACTATTTTCATCCTATTGAACCGCATTTTACATACTAATAAAAACCATTTTTGTTGGATTTTTGAAATTCAATTCACAGAAGCGGTAAAATTACATTTTATGAATATTAACAAATGTGCCTAGAAGGTGGGTAAAAAACGTTAAAAAGTTCAATAAAATTTTATATATAAAATATTGTTATAAAATTATTCAAATGACTTACATTGAACTAATATATGTATTATGTATATATTTTGAGATTAAAATATGTTTTAATTAAAATTATTTTTTTTAAATCAAAAAGTCGGTTTTTATGTACTATGTAGTATTTTTCACTACTTATAAAAAATTTACTGTTTTTAGAAAATTACGAAAACATTACACTAAGATAATTTTGATATTCTAAATTCAAAAATAAAGTCTAATTTTCCAAATTCAATATTTATGACTGTATAAAATTAATTTTATTGTTGTTCACAAAAGCAAATAAAAAGTAGTTCTTTTATGAAAATAGTTTTCCTAAAAATATAACTAATTTAAAAAACATAAACATTTCATTATAAATACATATTATTTATGTGAAACAATTATAAATAACATTTATTTTTTATTTTTTATTATTCATATTAAAATATTTAATGGATAAATAAATATATTTTTTAAATAATTATAATACGAATGTGTTGTTTCACAGAAACTCAATCTTGTTTTTAACGCAATCCAAGTCAGTGTTGAGAGAAATATAAGCTATTAAATCACATTATATAGATAATTTACTTTGAAATCATTAGGTGTTACATTCTCCCCTCCTTCAATAAATTACGGCCTCACAATTTCAAATTTTTCTTCAAAAATAAAAGGTTGAATATAGAATACACCATTGTGGAAAACCCACATCAGAAATATGGTTAATAAAACTTAGTCTTAATAAGAGGTAATGGGAAATGAAATAGTCCCCACTGAATTAGGATATTGAATAGAAGGACATTTGTGGAAATTGGAGACACATAATTATAGGAACAATGTAAATATTTATAGGGAGTGATTGAGGTCATCAATCACAAACAAGTGAACAGTAAATGGAATACTGAGGGCCTCAAAGCCATACATCTATGATGATTTAAAGTTTCATCAGTTCAACAAAACATATGGTATTATGATAACACATTTTTTTAGACATTTATTTTTTAAGAGGAGCGATTAATATACTATCAGGATAAGAACTCAAGAAAACATACTTGATTTCATAACCTGACATAATCATTATCTCATCATTTGGTTGTTCTTCGATCTATTTTCACGTCATCCCATACACTAGGAAATGAATGTTTAAAAATTATTTTTTACAATTAAAGAACATGTGATAAATCTTATAGTCCACAAGAATTCCTTTAATCCTCTATATATTTAATGAAATAAAAAAGGACAGGCCAACGTATCCAATAAATTATACATTCATCTCCTACAAAATAACATGTTTTCAACATACTCCATTTCAACCTTTAGACATATCCGAAATAGTTATTTCCAAACTCACAAGACAAAAATATAAACGGGAGGTAAACATTATGAAGATCTCGTTTTCCCATATTACAACATGTGAATACCTTCATCATATATTCTCTAAAAATATTGTAACACCCTGAATTACAATAAATACTTATTGAACACATTAATTAACCCTTATTACATATAGAATACTAGATATACTCCTTATTTCCAAAAAAAATTTAAACCCCAACATTAATTGAATAAACAAATAATTAATTTTTTCTTAGGTAGTCGAGAATATCAAATAAAATTTATCCAAATCAGTAATCTATTATTCTAAAATAACTACCTCAGTATCGAGACCATATTATGTATTATCATTCATTCAAAGAGGTATTTTTCAAAAACATCGACATGTTATTGAGTCACTTTTTTAGAACCACACAGTCTCAAATCCTCAGTGAAATAGTATTGTAGTACAATCCAAATTTATTTCCATTATTCATATAACCAGTACATAATTTATACAAATCTGAAACGACATAAATCATCAATCCAGAAACACTAATACATTAATTATTCCACATCAACTATAATAACAACTTATGCTTGACAATGATCCCCTTGATTCTTTTGATCTATATTTCCTTGACACTTAGGATATTTATTTGTGCAATATTCATTTCACTATAGTTAAAACACTGAATATTAGACTTTTTATTATTTCTTTTGCAATATTTTTTTTATGACCCTTTTCACTGCACTTATAACAAACACCAAGTTCTTTCAAGCACTTCCCATGGTGACTCTTTCCACAGTTATCACATATGGGAAAATCTTTCTTTCCCTTATTCTCTTTATCCATATTTCTCTTTGCTATACTTTTTTTTCTCTATCTTCCCTTCAAATACTTATGACTCAAAGAATTATTTACTTTTGTTTTGAACACATGATACTATTTCCTCATGTGATGAGAATACATAAGAGGATATTTCCATTCAGAATGTTGTCTTAAGACCATTAATGAGAAGATTATTCTTACTCTTTGGAACATGGGCATTGGTGGGTTAGTCCTTCCATCCACAGCAGCAGCCGGGCAGGGAACAGGGGCGCGTAGGCAGCGTGCGGGGGCGACAGACAGCGCGCGGACTACCGGACAGGGCGCCGGTAAAGCCTGGTAGGCCGCGGGGGCACGCGGGAAGCATGTGGGTAGTGCTCGGGGGGGGGGGGGGGGGCAGCGCGCGAGCAGCGCACGAGGGCTTGGGCAGCACACGGGACGTTGAGATGGGCGCCGGTGGGGCCAGGCAGGCAATGGGGGCACGCGGGCAGCACACAGGGGTACCTGGCAGTGACTGGGGCAGCGCGTGGGACACCGGGCATGGCGCCAGCAAGGACGGGCAGGCCGCGGGGCAGGCCGCGGGTTCGGCCGGGGCGCCCGGGGCACTGTGGGGGCGGCACTGTTCATGAAGGCTGCGGGTAGCACGAAATTCATCATTACCGCCTTCGTCACCTCGTCGAAGATCACAACAAACATGCACGGTGGAGGGAGGTCGGGCCATGTTGATTTGGCCTGCTCCCTCCACGTTTTTGTTGGTGGCATGCGGTTCATCAATATTTTAAGAAAGAAGATAATCTTTAAATGTTTCTTTTCAATCTCCGCAATGTTTTCATTCGACCGAAGGTGAGAATACGAAATGGATTATTACACAGATGAACCCCTTACCATTGTTTCATCGTTCGTTGACATCGCAGAAAGAGAACAATGAAGTATCCACATTCATCGCATTCGTCACACACTCAAAATCCTGGCTGCGTCGGCTGTGGAAGATGCTCCACGTCTGTAGGATTCGAGGGAGGAAGTCTGAGGAAGAAGTCGAAGAAGTTCCATGGCATTCTTCATCGGTGGAGCATTCTTCATTCTTCGTTGGGAGCTTTTATCCCAAGTTCCTCTTCTCAAGTTCCACTAAAATGAATATTCAAAAAAAAATATATTGAAATATCCTATTAATTTTGTTGGCACAATATTTGAATTGGACTCATTAATTTTGTAGGCTCCCCTTAATTAATGTGGAGAATTGGCACAATTAATTAAAGGGGAGTTGGCTCCATAATGGTGAAGTGGCTCCAAGGGTGGTGGCACGATTAAGTGAAGAGGGTTGGCATAAATTAAATAAGGGTAGTTGAATAGTTTCTCCACATTAAATGGGGGTTCCAAGGGGTTACAAGCCCGGGTGGTCCCCACCAAAATTATCCTCCCAAGGGAGGTTATGTTCTGGTGGGCCCCACCACCATAACCTTTCATGGAAGGTTATGGTGTGGTGGCCCCACCTCTAACCTCCTATTGATGGTTTTAACATCCACACAACAAAAGGTGGCTCAAATAAAATAAAGTCATTGCACGCTTTATTTTATTATTATTTTTTATAATAATCCAAAAACAAAATGTTATTCTCGACTAGCTCCCGTCAAGGTGAATGTTTTTTCATGTGAATACCGGTGCTGCGAGTTCAATGGTTCCCTCAGATTTCAGTTCCGAGCACCAGTTCAAATGTTATAAAATACCTTTTGTATGTTTAATGAATGTAAATGAACAAAATTTCAGAAATTGATTCTGGGCACACTTTGCCTCGGAATCAAGCGTTGTAAAATTTCACAGACTCATAAAAATCTAGTGTATTTAAGAAAAAAAAAATTCCACGGAATTTTAGGGTCTTTATATTCTTTCCACCTCAGGGTTTTACATCCCAGTAAGCTACAACTCGAACTAAGGGAACAAATGGGGGTACTGAGCACACATCTGAGCCTTCTGCTCCCATGTGCTCTTCTGGAGGTTCTCGTGCTGCCGTAGAACACACACTAGAGGTATCAACCATCCACGAAGGACCCGCTCCTACCGATCCTCAATCTCCACTAGATCCTCTGTGAAAGTCACCCCATCTTCGACATCTAGCTCTACATGGTCGATGATGTGGGTAGGGTCGTGCACGTATCTCCTCAGTAGGAATACGTGGAAGACGTCGTGCACCCGGTGTAACTGAGGTGGAAAAGCTAAGTAGTAAGAAACCTCACCAACTCAGTTGAGGACCTGGAAAGGTCTGATGAATCTCGAAGATAACTTTCCACCTCAGCCAAATCTTCATAGACCTCATCGAGGTGAGACCCGTAGACAGAGGTGGTCACTATCCTCGAACACCAGAGGTCTCCGTCTCTTGTCATCATACGACTTTTGTCTCCTCTGTGCAGTATTCATCCACACCTGGATGATCTACACCTTCTCCGTGGTAGCTCGCACCATCTCTGGTCCCACTAGTGCTGACTCCCCATGGTTTGTCTAGCACAAGGGTGATCTGCAAGGTCACCCGTAAAAGGCCTAAAAAGGTTCCATCCCTATGGTGGAGTGATAGATATTGGTATACGAAAACTCCACCAAAGGAAAATGATCCTACCAACTATGACTGAAGTCGAGGACACATGCACATAGCATGTTCTCGAGGGTCTGACTGGTCCTCTTAGTCTGACCATCTGTCTGAGGATGGAAGGCGGTGCTCAAGCGAAGCTGTGTCCTGAAATCCTCCTACAACCCCTTCCACAGCTAGGAAGTGAATCGTCTCTCATGATTGGAGACAATCGAGGAAGGTAGAACATGTAGTCGCACATTATCCGGCACATAGAGGCGTGCCAAGCTCTATACTGAACCCTGCTCTCTGATCGGTAGGAAGTGGGCTGACTAGGTGATTCGGTCAATGACCACCCAAATCGAGTCGTGAACCCTGGATGTATGTTGAATAACCATCACGAATTCCATGGATATTCCATCCCACATCCACTCTGGGACCTCTAAAGACTGTACGAAGATTGCTGGTACCTAGTGCTCTGCCTTCACTTGCTAACAAGTGAGGCGTCATTAGAGAGACTCTACTACCGCATTCTTCATACCTAGACACAAGTGCTATCGTTGAGGGTCCTGATACATCTTCGCCACGTCTGGGTGTACCTCTAGAGGGGACACATGGAACTCCCTCAACACTTTCTCTAGAAGTGACACTGGTACCATAGTACATCGTCTGAAGAGGATGACGTGCTCCCCACCTTCATAAAATCCACCAGGTGCCTGCCCTGTGGATATCTGTGCACGTCATATCTCATAGTCAGCGTCCCCGCGTTGTGATTCCCTGACTTGCTGAAGGAGTGGGGGAGTGACTGCAAGAGACTATAGAATATATGCTCTGTCTCTATCCACAAAGGATATCTGCAAACCGGCCAGCTGCTCCGTCGCCTCTCCTAGCAGCTGTATACCAGTCCTCCTGCTGAGCACATCTGCAACAACATTTCCCTTCCCAGGAGTGTAGACTATCTTGAAGTCATAGTCCTGGAGAAACTCAAACCACCACCGCAGTCTCAGGTTCAGGTCCTTCTGAGAGATGATATACATGAGACTCTTATGATCAGAGTACACGGTTAAAGGTTCTCCCATTATATAGTGTCTCCACATCTTCAAGGAAAAGTCCACTGCTGCAAACTCTAGGTCATGGGTAGTGTAGTTATTCTCATGATGTCTCAGCTGTCGAAAACCATATGCGATCACTGCTTCCTCCTACATCATAACACAACCATGTCCGGTCCCTGATGCGTCTCAGTAAACTACGTACCCTACGCCTTCCTCTGGAAGTCTTAAGTTGGGGGTCACTAGTTAGTCTCTTCCTCAGCTCTTGAAAGCTATGTTGGCATCTCTCCGACCACACAGAGGGGTTACCCTTATTTTTCATGGATGATAGTGGTGATGAAACTCTATAGAAGTCTATAACGAACCTACGATAGTATCAAACCAAACCCATGACACTCCATACCTCTTTCACACACCTGGGTGGCTGCCAAGAAAGTATCGCCTCGATGTTTTCTTGATCCACTGGAACTCCAGCCTCTGAGATGACGTGTCCCAAGAAGTGAACCTCTAGAATCCAAAACTGGCACTTAGAAAGCTTACCATAAAGACGGTTCTCTCAGAGTGTGTTAAATACTATCTGCAAATGTTAGGAATGATCCTCCTCAGTAGTCAAGTAGACCAGAATGTCATCGATGAAGACTAAGACACAACGATCGAGGTAAGGCTGGAAGATCCTTTTCCTGAGACTCATGAACACTGCTGGAGCGTTGGATACACGGAAGGGAATAACCAAGAACTCGTAGTGGTCGTAAGGACACCTAAAGTCTGTCTTATTCACATCCTCGTCTTGAACACTGAGATGGTGATAGCCTAATCTGAGGTCTATCTTCGAGAACCACCGTGCTCCCTTAAGCTGATCAAAGAGGTTTTCAATCCTCAGGAGTTGGTATTTGTTCTTCACGGTCACTTGTTTCAGGTGACAGTAGTCAAAAATGATCATCAAGCTCCCATCCACCTTGTTGGAGAACATAGTAGGGGATGCCCTGGGGGAGATACTAGACTGGATGAATCTCTTCCCCTACAAGTCCTCCAGCTGTACCTGCAACTCACAAAGCTCAGCGGGAGCCGTCCGATATGCTGGTGTAGATATAGATGTCATAATAAGGTACATTTCAATGTAGAATTCCACCTCCCTATGAGAAGGATGTCCTGGAACATTGTTAGGGAAAACCTCCGCGTACTGGTTTACCACTATAGGATAAGTTAGACTCTCCAAATAAACTTCTATGAGGGTAAGGCAAGCCAATTGGTGAGTGATCGGATACACCCTCCTCCGAGTAAGTCCATCCTGTTCTGCAAGGGCCTCCTTCTTGCTGATGAAGGTAAACCTAGTCCCATATGTGTGGACACACCACACGTTATTCCTAATACAGTAAATCTGAGCATGGGCTGTAGATAACCAGTCCATATCCATGATAAAGTCATAAGTCCTCGACACTGCTACTAGGAGATCGTAGCCAAAGCTCTCACCTCCTGAAGTAAGCTCGCACTGGCGGCACCAGTACGTAATCATTGAATTAGCTCTCGTATGAGTCTGTAGCCGTAAGGATTGAACTAACGACTCCGTCAGAATCTCCAAGCTCCGAACAAGGGAAGTGGAAATAAAAGAGGGACTGGAACCTGTGTATATAAGAACTGAAGATAGGGTGGAATAGACACAGATAGTACCTCGTATCATCTCAGGAGCACCGTGATCATAAGCCTCAGCTGCCTAGAGTGGAGCTCTTCCCTGTCAACCTGCTGCCTATGGCTGGGGTGGACCTCTTTGTGGTGGTGGTGGTGGTAGCACCTCATAACGTCGTCCACCACCAACTGCACGTCCAGCTCCTCTACCACATCTGCCTCCTCCCTGCAGACCACCTCGTTCAAACCTCTTCCTCTACCTAGGAGGTCCCTCACCTATCTGGCGATCATCAAAACGGTGGGTCGGACAGTCACGAGCCATGTGACAAAGCTCACCGCATGACTAAAACTGCCTGCTACTGGCATGTGTGTCTTTACTCTGTGTGCCCCGCACATACGATCCAGAGTCTTACGATCGACCAACTGTAGGTTTGGTCTTCTTGGACCTCTGAGACACCTATCTACTTCCAGCTATAAAAGACTTTGGTGTGTGTCGTCTAGTGGTGGGTCTCGCTGCTGGAGACTACTCAGCAAGGAAACTCTCTAAAAAGAGGGCTCTCTCTAGAAACCCCGTCTACGTCGGGATGCTAAGTGAGATCATCGGAGCTCTGAAATCTCACCTGAGCCCCTTCTCGAAGGTTCGGGCCCTGAAGAATGGGTCCCGCACCATATATGTTGATTCGAGCGAGAGGTCGGTGAACCTTGCTGAGTACTGTGCTACTGTCATATTGCCCCACTGTAGAAGAAGTAGCTCTTATATCCGCACTACACGGATCGTGGCTGAAAAAAAATATGCCGAGAACAGGATCTTGAAGTCTTTCCAGGGTAGCATCGCCTCGTTATACACCTGGAAAATCAGGCTCCACCATCTTCTAAATGCTTCCTGAAGGTGGATGGTATCAAGGATCACCATGAAGTCGGCTGGGGTCCCTACTAGTCTAAATACTATCACTACAGCCTCAATCCAATACTCAGACGCCTGTGGGTCTGTCTCTCCCCTGAACCTGGGTGACCACTGGCACTGGGACTCGTGCAATGCGCTCAAATGGCATGCATCGTCTGCTGCTGGGGCTGGTGGAATTGGTGGACCAACGAGAAGTAGTATCGCTGGTTCCTCTGCTGGTAATGGGCCCTGCACTAAGGCCTCGTTGCTCGGTGGGCTGTCAGTACGTACGAATCTCGGGGCTCTAACTGGTCGTCTGCGGGGAGGTATCTTGAAAGAGACATATGTGATACGGTCAAAATACTATACCATGTGAGTTGACCTAGTTGAGATGACTTAAATAAAACTTTTTAAAACATGCACACAATCAGTGTTTTAGTGCACTGAGTCGGAAGTCCTAAGTCAGGGTCCTGGTGTATGGATACGTCGGCCGCCCACACCAACACTGGACTCCCTGAACTAAAAACCAAACTTAGTACCCTTAATACTATTTCTTCACAGAAAATAAAGATCAGAGTTCTATGTTCTACGGTAGAACTGACTGCCTCTAATCGCAATTTGTCACGACCCGTCCCCCGGGGCGCGTAATGTGACTACCCTAAGCCCGCCTTCTATAGGCCAGGGACTGGTGACTAACACCAAATAATCAAATCCCTAAAACTCGGAATGAATTTCCTTTATAACTGTAAACAAACACAATAGAGTACACAACTGGAAGGAAAACACTAAGTAAAAGTGTATAAAAAAGAAGCGCTGGAAAGTAAAAGGGGCCGAAAATACAATCCCAACTGTAAAGTAAAAGAATAACTGAAAAGAAAGTACAACTAAGGAAAAGTAAAGGAGCTATTGGGTCATCCTCGTGGGTTCCTACCTGATGGGTAGGTATAGATGTCCTCCTCAGCACTCTTGTCCGTCCGTCTGCTCTATGTACCATCACGCTGAGTGGTTGACCTTCTGGTACCGTCCAGTCCTTCTACTCTCTGCCTCAGTTAGCGCTGTCTGTCGTTTGAAACCAACACAATGAATTTTGGGCATATCCTTTGCATGGGTGAGTATGACGATACTCAGTAGGGACCCCGATACCCTAAAGGTCTCAAAAATCCTACAAGGATAAACCAAAAAGTATGAATTCAATGGATAACCTTTACTTATAAATATGCCCATACATATACCTATGTTATCTAGTGACCCATCTCAATCATGAAGAAAACAAAAAATTCATTGACTCAGCTCAAACTAGGATTTTCATTATCGAAACCACAACTGCTGGAGAACTCCTCCTAATTCAAGTACAATGGGCATAGCGTGACACCAAGGTGCTTCTCACTAACTTTGTACTGCTAAGGTACTCCTCCTGCTGAGTACCGCGGGTCTGCTGCCAACTACCAGGTGTTTCTCTACTGTGGGTCTGCCTCCAACTACCAGGTGCTCGCCTTAACATCATGGAGAGGTACTCCTCCTGTCGAGTACTGCGGGTCTGCCACTAAATACTAGGCGCTCCTCCACTGTGGGTCTGCCACCAACTAACAGGCTCTCCCCATTGTGCTAGTCGAATCACTATTAGTCGAATCAGTCAAGTAGTCATCAGGTCATCCAACTACTATGTCTCCGCACTATGTCTGCTCTTCACTAGAAGGATCTGATCCAGGAGCTACTGGGAAATTCACAAAATATATTGATGTTCAATGAAAAAGAATCTCAAATGTCCACCATGTCATAGGGGTCTCAACCCAATATAAATCGCGTCAATCGGATGCTCGGTCTGTTAGTTATTGACCTTTTAGTCTTGGGGGACCTGTTGGATTCGTGTACGATCCAACCAAACCATAACTCCAATATATCCCGATGTCCAGTGGGGTATTCTCAAAGGTACGACATCATTCAAAGAATATTGGTGCTAATGACTATTTTTCAAATGGTCGTCCGGTGCCAAAGATATGAACAATAGAATGCAAAAGGGTCGGTAATGGGCCTGGGCCCGGTCAGACCCGGTCAGTCCTGGTCAGACCGTCTCAGCCCAACCCAGAATGAGCCTACCCGGTCTCGTTGACCCAGTCAGACCCGCTTGGTCCGACCCAGCTCATTGGGTGGGTCTACTCATAATGTTTGGCCCAGTCCGTTTGGCCCGGCCCATCGGACTACGAGGGCGGTTCGGCCCGGAGGTCACCACATAGGCGACTCGGCCCAAAGTTTGGGGCCGGTTTGGCCAATTCTACGAGGGGTGCGACTTGGGTGACTCGAACTGGGAGGTTAGCGGCAGGCCGCGCAGGTCGCGTGCAGGCCGTGTGGACGCCGGGTAGGGCACGATAATGGTTGGGCATGCCGTGGGGGCACACAAGTAGCGCACGGGGGTGCCGGGCAGCGAGCGGGGGCGCGGGCGGTGCGCGGGACGCTGGGTAGGGCGCCGGTGGGTTCGGGCAAGACGCATGGGTGGGAGAGTAGTGCGCAGGGGCGCCGGGCAGTGCGTGGGGGTGCAGGTAGTGCGCGAGACATAGAGCAGGGTGCCGGCGGGGCCGGGCAAGCCGCGGGGAGGCCGCATGTTCAGCAGGGGCATGCAGGGCACAGCAAGGGCGACACTGTTCACAGAGGCTGCGGGTAGTGCGGCCTTCGTCATTTCCCCCTTCGTCACCTCATCCAAGATCACCCAAAAAAAAGAAGGGCGGAGGGGGGTCGGGCCATGTTGGTTTGGCCCGCTCTCTCCATGTTTGGGTGGTAGCATGCAGTTCATCAAGATTTTAAGAAAGAAGATAATCTTTAAATGTTTCTTTTCAATCTCTGCAACATTTCCATTCAACCGAAGGTGAGAATAAGAAATGTATTATTACACAGATGAACCCCCTAACTTTGTTTCATCATTTTTTGACTTCAATGAAATATAACGAAGGAGTTCGCCATTCGTTTCATTCGTCCCACACTTCCAATCCCGACTGCGTCAGTTGTGGAAGATGCCCCACGTCGGTAAAATTTGAGGGAGGAAGTTTTAGGAAGAAGTTGAAGAAGTTCTATGGCGTTCTTCATCGGTGGAGCGTTCTTCGTTCATCTTTGGGAGCTTTTCTCCCAAGTTCCACCAAAAAAAATATTCCAACAAAATAATAGAATGAAATATCATATTAATTATGTTGGCACAATTTTCGAATTGGACTCATTAATTTGGTAGGCTCCCCTTTATTAATGTGGAGAATTGGAACAATTAATTAAAGGGTAGTTGGCCTCATAAAGGTGAAGAGGCTCTAAGGGTGGTGGCACCATTAATTGAAGAGGGTTGACATAAATTAAATAACGGGAGTTGAAAAGTTTCTCCACCTTAAATTTGGGGTTCCAAGGGGTTACAAGCCTGGGTGGTCCCCACCAAAATTATCCTCCCAAGGGAGGTTATGTTCAGGTGGGCCCCACCACCATAACCTCTCATGGAAGGTTAAGGTGTGGTGGACCCCACCTCCAACCTCCTCATTGAGGTTTTAACCTCCACACACCAATAGGTGGCTCAAATAAAATAAAATTGTTTCACACTTTATTTTATTATTTTTTTATAAAAAGCCAAAAACTAACTTTTATTCTTGACCAACTATCATCGAGGTGAAAGTCTTCATAAGAGAATACCGAAATTGCGAGTTCAATGGTGCCCTTGGATTTCAGTTCTGAGCACTGGTTCAAAAGTTATAAAATCCTGCTTGTACGTTTACTAAACATACCTGAACAAAATATCAGAAATTGATTCCGGGCACACCGGGAATCGGAATCAAGCGCCGCAAAGTTTTTTGGACTCGTAAAAATCCCGTGTATTTAATCAGAAATGTGTTTGGATGGTTTTTAATGAAAATGTGAATTATCCTAAGCATATATCCCAGGAGTGTCAAAAAAGGTGAAAAGTACGTCACGTTGTCATGTACCAGGTTTCCATGTGTCATGTTCGGAACACCTTGTCAGAGTTTTCACTCATATGTACATCCGTTCCAGAACCATGTTCACTTTTAATATCTAGAGGCGAATTTATTTTATAGGAATACTCATATAAATTCTAATTTGAAATTCTCGGATTCTATTCAATATTTATCCTAAAATTCTATCTTATGGTTTTGATACCTAATCTTACTTTTCTAAATCTATTTTAAAGGTTATTTCTAATCTCCTTTAAATACCAACTGTAACTCCCCGACCACATAATATTAGAGCCGGAGAATTATTTTAATACATTGGAATGATTATAAGGAATCAAGTCCCAAAGGACTGATCAGTTTTGCAGTTGTGGAAAATAGATTACATAATTGAACGTTACATAATAGTTCTAATATAAAAAAGAGAATAAATAATCAATTGATAACTCCATTATTCCCCAATAATAACCATGAATATAAATTATATTATACTTCATGGCATCCTTGGAAAAAACATAAGAATGGGGTGAGCTAAGATGATCAGTAAAGATAAATAATTCGGCAGAATCTATAAACATTTAAGATAAGATGTATAACAAAAACAATAGCCTATTAAACATAAAACATGAGCATAATATGGTAAAAATATATCCAATATTACTATATAAACATTCACATGTATATTCTACTAGTCGAATAATCACTTGTAATAACTAATTTTATAATGAGGAAATGCATAATGCCAAACCTAATAACTACTACATCGAGGCCTTCTGCTAAGACTATTCACAAATATTCTGTCAAGGCCTTGTGCTAATACACTAGTATGTCTCATGAGGCCTACCGAGGAATCGAGGGGCTATAGCGGGCCACACTCATATCTTACTAAGTCCAATGAATTCCTTATATGAAAACAGTGAAGTATAACATAATCATTCATATTAAAACTTGCATATGAAATTTCAATACCATAACCATAAACCATGAATGGTATAGAAAAAGTACATCCAAAATACAAATTATCATAACTCATTCAATAAAATATGTAATACTGTATTATAATAAATCAACCTCAATAAAGAATAATATATAATAATGGATTTTGACATAGTTGAAAATGATCAGTAAAACTCTTTGAATGAAATATACATTTTCATGAAATCATTTAAATGTTAAATAATATATAAATAAAATAATTTAGAAGATATTTTTTAATCAAAATGTCCCATACCACATTTAAAACTCTGAAAGGAATTAGCATTTTTAATAAATCATGTCTATATTAACAAGTCCTTAAAATCAATTGGAAATTGTGGACATTAATTAAATAGATTTAGAAAAATAAATCTTTAAAACATTTAAAAATATGATATTGTTAAAGATTATATTCCATAAAAACATAAAATATTCCTTGTGATTTATTTTAATAAATCATGGATATGGATGATAATGATGTCCCAGTAGATACTTACACATCAACAATCTCGAATAATAATGAGATTGAGGAATTAACTCTGACCTTGTATTTTCTTTTAGTCCAGAGTATGATTCACCATTATATAATGCCCATAGTACGTTATCAAATTATTGTAGTACAATATTAATATTTATGGTATCATATATGATTCATTTATGACATTACACTATCCATTTAATATTAATTTCAATGTAAAATTAACATTTCAGGTAATAATTGCTTTCTTTATCGTATATGATTTTACTTTTAACTCTTGATTGTATCACTTAGTTCATGATTTAAATACTTCCAAAATTAGAAAAATTATTTATATATCATAAATATTCAGAATAAATATATGTATAATATATAGATATATGAAACGGAAACACCATTCATGGAGACGGTAGTCCTTACGTACACATGAACACTATTTCTGTTTTCATATCATATAATATAAAATTAAGTAAATGAAATATATTTATCTACATAAATATATATTATTCCAGTTGCAATATTATTTCATATATCTCGTGCTTAATAAATATAAATATTTTTATAAAAATTCATGAATGGCTATCATTGAAGATAATTCTCATCACGTCGTGGAGATGGTAAACCGTAGGTACGCACAAGCGAAAATATCATTCTATTAGTGGTGAAATGATGTTTAATTAGATGGTATATTATATATAAAGAATAATTAGCTTTACATATTTATTATTTACATCAATTATTCTCATTATTATACCCATCCAAATAATGTAGTGTTGAATTACAAACTACACCATGACATAGAGACTGTAATTCATACGTACGCATGGTGAATTTGTTATTCATAGGATGGGTAGAATAATTAATATGATTTTACCAAATTTATAATAACAAATTAGTGTGTATAAGGTAGTGGATTAATTATTTTTGAATGGAAGAAATAAATAAAGAGGAAGTAGAAGACGAACAGATATTTAAAAGAGGTGATGAAATAATAATATCTTCTTTAGGTGCTTCTTCTTGATTTGGAAAAAAATGGATCCTTAGGATGGATTTATGATCAACATAAGGCCTATAGGTTTAAGAGAGAGTATTTGGTAGGATATTTGAGCAGGGTTTGTCTGATCCAAATGGATTTTGGGGAGTTAGGTTATGAGAAAGGGAAATACCCTTTTATAAGTGAGGGGAGGGGCACTTTAGGAAAAGACTGAAAAATTAATTTATTATAAAAATAATTTATGTTTCTTATAGCTCCAAATGTATATATTTCAATAATTTGATAGGGATAGGTATAAATACTCTCATCTAATAGGTTTTAGATGCGTTTAGGTCACAATATTAAACTTATCTTCTAGATTTAACCCTTAGTTAAATAGTTTAAGTTTTACCTTGTCTTCTTATATTTTTATACTACCTGGTTAATATAGTTGCTATAAAATACCAAGAGAATATCAAGTGTTAAATTAATGACATATCTAACATTATCTAAGTCATTTGGGTAATCTCAGATTTTTTTAATATTATATCATTTAATGATGTTTTATTTGTTTTTAAAACTCATTTATGTCAATTATGACCCTATTTTGTATTTGATTTTTTTTGTGAATGTCATAAAGAATTGATTCCTTCTACTAAAATACCTTGAATCAATAATAACCTGTCATATTCACCTAGATAATTTGTTCATGGACTAAAAAGTTTCAATATTCATTTATTTTAATATTTATAATATCAATTATTTTAATCTTTCGTTGATAAGGTAATCACTACATCATCATTGTGTCATAAATAAATTTAATTATTTAATGTCTTAAAATTATAAATAAAATACTAAGATTTAGGAAATATTTTCAGCTTTATAATGATTTTTTATAGTTGAATTTATCTTAGGCATAAACCTATATTAATAATGGTTTAGTTTATTAATGTTGAATTTATCAATTTTAGCTATTCTATAAATAAAAAATAAAAAATGTCAGTATCTAATAAAAATGGATCAAAAAGGATCTAATTATTTTTAATAATGTTGCTTTTAGTCGAAAAAAACATATCCAATAGAATTAGGAAATGTGTTGAGGTAATTATAATATTATTTTTACCTTTAATTACAATATTTAGTTTTAATCATGGTAACTAAAATTCAAAAGTTACTATTCGTAAAAACTATTTCCATCCTATTTAACAACATTTTACATAATTATGACAACCATTTCTATAATATTTTTGAAATTCAATTCACAGAAGCGGAAAAATTATATTTTTTGGAAATTTGTAAATGAGCATAGAAGGTGGCTAAAAGACGTTAAAAAGTTCAATAAAATTTTATATATCTAATTTTATTATAAAATGACTCGAATGAATTAAATTGAACTAATATATGTATTATGTATATATTTTTACATTAAACTAAATTTTAAATAAAAATAATTATTTAAATAAAAAGTTAGGTTTTATGTACGATGCAGTATTTTTTACTATTATTCAAAAATTGAATGTTTTCAGAATAATATCAAAAATTGACCATAAGATAATTTTGAAGTTATGATTTCCAAAATGAAGTATATTTTACCAAATTATATTTTAATAATTATATGATGTTTATTTTATTATTCTTCCCAAAAGGACATAAAAAGTAGTTTTTTTAATATAGTTTTTCTAAATATATAACAAAATTTACCAACCTTAAACCTTTCATTATTAATATTTTTTATTTATGTGAAACCATGATAAATACAGTTATTTTTTTCTTTTCACATTAAAATATTTAATTTATAAATAAATATATCATTTAAATAATTATAATAATAATGTGATGTTTCACAAAAACTCAATCTTGCGTATAATGCAAGTCAAGTCTGTGTTGCATGCAATATAAGATATTAAATTACTTTAAAGAGATAACATACTATGAAATCATGGGTTGTTACTGTTCTAAATAAAAATTATAGAATAATTTGGACAATATAAATATAGTAATTATGTATATAAATATATTTAAATCATAATGGCGACCATTGAGCTGGTAGGGGAAAATTGAACAATTTTCGTTTCGTGAGGCTGTAGTTCTCTACACACAAACACAATATGTTCTATATCCATTAGATGGAGTTGTGTGTATGTGTAGGTAGAATCCATAGCCTAACAACATCCTAGTATATTTATTATACTGGTGTTGTTATAAAAGTATAGAATAAATATTGGTTTGGGGTTGGATGAGGAAAATAAATGAAAGGATCTTGAGAGAAGACTTTACCTCTAAATTGGAGGACTCCTTTTAATTTGGGACAAAAGATTACTTGAATTTACCTCTACCTAAGGTAAGGATTTTAAGATGAATGGATTGATATTGGAATCTTATATGATCCAAATTTGGACAATAAAAGGGGATTTAGTGGTGTGAGTAAGTGGGTAGAGGTGGTCACCTTTTATAAGAGGTTGGATGGGAACTTTAGGAATGTGTTGAAATATTATTTTATTATAAATTAATTTTCAAATTATAATAGTTCCAAAGTAATAAATTTATAAAATAATATGAGGATGGGTTTAAATCCTCTCAAACAATAGCTTTTAGACATCTTTAGGTCACAACATTAATCTTATGTTTTAGCTTTAACCCTTAGTTAAAAACATTAACTCTTACCTTCTATTATTGTATCTTCATAATATATGGTTATTATAGTTACTTTATAACGCCACGAAAACCATAAGAGGATCATTAATGAGATTTTTAACATTATATAATTCATTTGGATGAATCTTAAATTTTTTATAACTATTATATCATAAAAGAATATTATTTGTTTTAAAAACTCATTTATGACATTTTTGATAGTATATAGAAATTAATATTTGTTAAAGTCATTATAAATTGATTCTCTCAAACCAAAGGCATTAACTCAACGTTCACATTTAAATTTTATCAAAAAAATACATGCATGGCTTCAAAATGATCAAATGATATAAATTTTAATAATTATAATATCATTTATATAAATATTTCATTATAATAGTAATCAATTCATCAGTATGTGTCATAAATATTTTTTTTAATGTCTAAAATATATAAATAAAATATCGTTCTGTAGGAAATATTTTTGAAATATCTAATGACTATTAATAGTTGATCAGATCAATTATATGAACCAAATTTAATTTTTTTTCATTTATTAGATACATTTTTATGTTATATTTCCCTTTTCCTTAATATAAATATTATTGAGGGTTATTATAACACCCAAGTGGCTCCATGGGGTCCTAAAATCGACCCATTTATAACCATGGTTAGACATATCTCATAAAATAGGATTATGATACATGTTAGGGTAGTTTTATATTATTATAATATTATTTATTGACCCTTATTTACCTATTTTACACTTTAAACGTGGTAAATAAAAACAATTACAGAAGTTACTATTCATAATTTCAAAAAATAAAAGGTACCTATTTACACAATTTGTACTTTTTGATTCCAAATATGGAATCAATTTTTTTTAAATTAAAAACATAGATGTTTTAATAATTAAATTAAAATTAATTCTCTTTTTCAAAACCAGAAAGTGGGTTTTTAAGAAATAATATCTATCAAAATAATGACATGTGTCTATGAAACATTTAAATGTGAAACTACTTTTAATGACTATAATTGGATTAAATGAAAAATAATAATCCAATATAACTTTAAAACCAATTAAATGGACAAAATAACAATATAAATAAAATTTATGAAAAGGCAGTATTGAATTAAAATGCAGTATTTTTTACTATTTATTAATATATTGATTTTATCTGAATGACAATAAAATTTCATCCGATGTAAATTTGGATGTGCCGCTTCTAAAGAAGAAGTTTATTTTATTAAATAGGACATATAAAAGTTAACAAACTATTTTTAAAAATGTGGTCGCCCTCAAAAGGCTCTAGAAGGACCGTTTATCAGTATTAGAGTATGTTATTATTTTTTAATTGGATTCATTATCATTTTACGTCACTAAATTTCATTGGATAAATGTAAAAATTTTTAAAGAATATGTAAAATCCTAATATAGTTATTTATTATAATTCCCTCCAATACAAATACTAGGTGTTAACTACTATTTAAAATAATAATAATATTATTGTATTATTTTACGACATAACTCAGTGTTGCATGCAATATAAGATTTTAGAGATACCCATTATTTCATGTTGGGTAAACTATCATACATAGTTCCCAAATTTAAAAAATAATAATATTAAATTAACAATATTAACAGGTATGAAAATTTATTATTCTATAAATACATGGGATGTTACATCATTCCCCCTTTTGGAAATTTCTTCCTCAAAAATTTAAAATTTGGATCGGTGTCTTCATTGAAAATACCAGATCAAAAAATGTGTTAATAAACTATGACTTTAAAATAAAAAAATAGAAGTACAAAAAAATCCCTTGATAACACATACTAGGATTTCATGTAATAAAACATGGATATAGTAGAAAAAATAACAATCCTGTTTTTATGGAGAGTGATATTAAACATGATATGGAAAAGTTAAAAATCAGAAAACCACATACTTATGATGGGTTAAATGGTTTTTGATTTTCTAGTAGGAATACTTAGTGGACAACAATTTTGTTTTAATGTCATTTTCCTGATGTTGAGGAATTTATTTACAAGTGTGACTAATAATAGAAGGAAACAAAATTACTTGATGTATTTCTATTCTATAAGAATAATTTCATCATCACAATGTTCTCATAATATGATATACACCCCTAAAAATAACCTTATGTATAAAATAGAATAGAAACTATAATGGATATCAATATCATAAAATTGACCTCCAAAATTGAAGGCATACTTACACATTTAAAAAATCCTTATATAAACATAACCCCAAAAAAATATCTTAGAAAGGTTCATAGTAACATAGTGTCACCTCACATAAAACCTCGAAAATCATGCCTAAAACCATAAACTTATAGGTATACTTCAAGTAATATCGAGTTATTAGGATCTTCCATCACTTCACCAAATGTGTCTACATTAAATATAACAGTAGAAAAAGATTTTCCCAAACCTTTTTTCGATCATACTGATTTCCTCCCTATGTAATTAACTTGAGACACTTATTTTCATAATGTACCAACTCATCGTAGCTAAAGCATCTAACTATAGACTGGATATATTTTACTCATTATTGGACTTTCTAGGACCATTTTGTCTATATCAACGAACCATGTGACCAAAATTTCCACACCTATAACACTTTCCAGATCCTGACATACATCTCCCAATATGTATTTTACTACTCTATGAACAAGTTTTGGTCTTACCTCCTGAATTATTAGTTGGTTGCTTCTTAGTTTCTGGGAACCATGACCATTTCTTAATCCTATCATCTCATTTAACATAAGTGTTAGAAAACTCTATTTCAACATTATCATGACAACAAAACACTTTTTCATAACTTTAAATTCATAGAAGGCCAAAGCTCTTCATCCCCTAGTTACAGTCCTAAGTAAAATATTTTAATGTTACATTCAATGTCTCGAATAAAATCCTAAACATACCTATCCAATCTTGTGATGTTCTCCTCATATGTGGAAACTCAATCATCATCCTTTTTCATTAATTCCATGAATTGTTTCTCCATCCTGAGAAGGACAACCTTAGGGAAATTTTTCTCAAGGAAAATTTCTTTAAATTCTTCCTATTCCATAACCTCCAGATCATTTTTCTCTATAGTATTATTAACTAATAACAACCATCGGTCATCTTCACCTTCAAAACTATAGATGAAAAGAGTTAACTTTTTATATTCCAAACATCCCATGACTTCAAATATATTCTCTATGATATTGAACCATCATTCAGCAACCACTAGATCAGATGATCCATTGAATGATGAGGGATGTTGCCTCATAAAATGTTCCATAACTAACATATTCTTCTATGGATGATCGGGATGATCTCATGCATGGAAAAAACACCATTTATAGCCTTAGTGAAATGCTTTATCACTACAACAAACTGTTCGGTTCCCATTCCCAACACCTCGTGTTGTTGATTTGAAAGGTTGTTTTCCACATTATTCCTTCACATTAAATATTTACTAGTTCCTCTATGGAAAAACATTATGAACATACATAGTTTAGATGATGAAACATGGTAATATTAAAATAATACATCATTTTGACTTACCCAAAAAGTAAAATCATTTAATGGGAAAAGATTAACATTATCCTAACCTCCAAAGAAATCTAAACCGACCTCTAATACCAGCTATAAAGCCACATCCTTAAAATTTACATAATCTTCAGTTAGGTAAAGAATTAACATTTGAGATATTTTTAGGTTTAGAGCTTTAGATAATTATGCCATATCAATTACATAACAAAAACAGAGAATTATAATGTGAAAACTTCCAACAGTATCTGTTTCTTCAATATCAAAAAATCTTTTAATTTTTTTTCATGTGAAATCATCATAAATTTCCTTTGATTCTATCTGTGACCCTATTCTACCTAAAATAATTTTAAAACATTTAAAAACATGTCCTGAACATAGAAAGTGCAGTAAGGGACATAAATGAGAAGGAAAAAACGATTAGTCTAGTTAAAACCTCATAACCCATTTAATATTCTTTGAGCGTATAAAACAAATAAATTTTACATGAATAACACTCATAATTGTTTCTGAACAAAAAACACTAAAACCAATAGAATGAAATTAATAATACTTTAGGTGACTTAAAGAATCATATACATAAAACACATTCAAACATCTTCTAATTGGAAAAACCATATGGTTGACTTCCAAATTGGAGATCTATAATGGGAATCACCCTTCATATAAGGTATATCGAGCTCACCCGTGAGCTATAATGGGAACCAACCCTTCATATAGGTTATATCGGGATCACCAGTTATCTATAATGGGGTTCAAACCTTTGTCTAAACTATATAAGGCTCTCCCATTTCATATAATTCTCATGTACCATTTAATTAATAAAACATGTTCATCACAGAATCATCTTTTTGAAAGCTTATTCAAATCCCATATGAAAAACATATCCATATAAATATTCGATTTTTTATAAGAACCCATTTTTAATACCAAGACACACAAATAAACGAATAAGTGATTTATTTTCATTTTAAAATACATTTAGAGGAAGAAAAATATCAAATACCAGCTATGAAGGCTGAAAATTCGTTGTCATTGTATACGTTAAAAAGAATTCATTTTTCATTTTGTAAAGAAAGTAAAAAACATCATATAAGAAGTTTTATTTTGAAAAATTTTAATGAAATTCAAGGTTGACATAAAATTTCATGTATATTCATTTTATACCCATATATATATATATATTTAATATAATATCATGAAGAAAAATATTTGATAATTAAATATTTAAATGTTCAAGGTGTCCCATTCCACATTGACAATTTAAATATTAATATAGAGGATTTAATAAAAAAATTATTATAGATAAAATATGGATATGAAATGTCATAGTGGATGTATGTAACCCTTATAAAAGAATAAAGGTGCATATTATTATGAAATTCTTCAATAGAAGGAGATTGAGACGAGGTCCCTAACCTTGAGTTCGACTTGTCTCATTTATTATTTAATTTCTTAAATAATTAAATTAGGTTAATGTATACTTTATTTTGAATATTTTAAAGGATTATTATTCATTTTATATCAATTAGTGCCATGTTATATCAATTATTTAATTATTTATGTTCATAGTGGAAATTTTGTCGATGTTCAGTATTTGAGTCAAAAACAATCTTGTTTTGATGAAAATTATCAATGTGTTAATAAGTCCATTATCACTGAAATATTATACATGATTTAAATATCATATATATCCAGTGTAACATCCTCGACTATGAAGCCACTAAACTGTTACCCCGAGCCAGGTCGTCACATGGCCACAAGCACGCCTCCCGGTACGCCAGAGGTTTCCAACTTGTGGTGAGGGTCTTGTAAGTCATTGGGGAGACAATATCCTCTTTATTAGAGGAATTCACAGTAGAACACAATATGAATAGTCGAAACTATATTAATAACCAATAAACATGAATAACCAATATTTTCCCAAATGGGGTACAAACATGACTCAAATACAACAATTTCAGGCCATACTAGTAGTGAAAATTAAAATAAACCCAGTATTATAAAAAACAACTAAATGAAAATTGGGCCCCGAATATATGTCTAGATTCTTCTCCATGTACATCCTTAGCACAAAAAATTATCTTCATGTAGGGCCTCTTCCATTGTCCAGAACTACACACAAGAGATCTGCTAAACTACCCAACGACGACCCAAGCAGGGTGTGAGTACAAAACTCAACAGGACACCACCAACGGTGTCTACCAAATATCCATTCTAATAGATAATGTGAAAATTTAAACAATAAATGGTAGGTAAATATGATACAGTTCAGTTTCTATAAGTTAATAATGTTCATTTAATCTATTTTTATCAATTATCCCAATTACATTCCTTATACCATCATCATTAAACAATCCATTTCATAACATGATCCATGGGTTAGGAATGAATATCATCTACACAAGGGTCAAAGGAAATCAATCACAATGCATAGGAGAAATAAATGAATTCCTTATCTCAATAGGGATACACATATCACATCAACACATTATCATCACCTCGAAGACTCAGTCTCGGTGTAATGCAACCGTTAGTGGTATAGAGCCTTCATCCCCTTCCCTAATCCTTGCATTTTTTGGGTGGATTTTAAAGCCTAATCTAACTCGAACCGTGGGTGTAAAACCTAATGTCAATACCCCAATCTACCAAGAAATTTGTACATTCTTATTTATCAAGTCACCACAACCATTCTCTAACACAACCTAAAATATTAAATTCCATTAGAATTCACAATACATGAAAACAATATGGGAATTAATAAAATGCCATAAACAATTAACAGATTTACCAATTACAATTATTTTCCATCTATTTAAATTCCCATTACCATGCCTTAAACAATTACATGTATTCAACAACCCCTATGGATTAGAAAAATTCATCAATGACCATTCATTAACCCATTTATCCCATTTATCATTTCACGAGAATTTAACCACTTATGAATTTCATGTATAATTATCATATCACATAACAATATACCTTCATTACATTAAATCATTTAGGTGTAACACCGAATTATCATGCATTAAACCACTCCAAAATTTCACCCTTTCTCATATTGAATAACCTTAACAAATTCCCCATTTCCCATTCTGTTACCCAATTACAAGTTCACTATTTAATATTCCCTAACCCCCTAAGAATTTATAACCAAAATTAAGGAAATAGTTGACATATTCTCTTTCAACCCAATTACTATTTTTCATGTCATTCGAACATCATCTTATTCCATCACCTCCTTATGAATATTTATCATCCATCCATTTAAAACATATGAAACAGCTAAAACCTCTTTGACATGGGTTATACATTATTATTCGACAATCATTCACTTAACCCTTACCACTCTTGATATATGGAAATGATGGCGCACCCCATGGGTGGAGCTAAAATGGTCAATTCATCCCCTACGCATCCCAATGGTATTGTTAGAGTTTTAAGGAAATCATTTAGACAACCATTTTACCCAATCATACACAAGGACTAAAATACACAACAACAGATAGGAAAAATCCCAACACACACATGCACAAATCTATAACAAAAGTATGGGATATAAATTATAGAACAAAATTCCTCAAATATGAAGATGAATGAACTTTAAAACAAGGCCAAGCATACATTGATTCCAAAACCTAGATCTCACTGAAAAAATATGGATTTCAGATTTCAGAAGAAGATGCGAGAAACAACAATCCCTAATCCCAAAAAAAGAAGCAAGAGGAGAATTAGACATACCCGAGGATTTGATCCAGAACTAATAGTGCTCCAAATGTTTAGGAATAAAAGGAGAACCACCTATTGGAATCTTGGGTCTTCAATGTTCATCACTAGGGTTTTAGGGGTGAAATGGAGGAGAATCCTGAGTTGGAATTTAAAATCCATGTATGAAAATTTTGTAATTTTTTAAAAGTTTCCAGGATGCACGGTTTACCCACATGATTTTCCAAACCATGATCAAAATGTGTAGTGGATACTTCCTACACTACCTTCTCTCACATGGTTATCTAGACCATGTTCATACTTTGCATAGGACTACTACCTGTATATTCTGCCATCTCACAATTTTCTAAACCGTGCGCAAACCAGGCATATTTCCCAGAAAGCCCATGTTTCCCCCTTTTCATGTCTTGTACCCCTAAAACACCCCCAAGACTTCTCAAGGACTTGAAAAAGAATTATTTACCCACAAACAAGGAATTAAACTAAAATATAAACAAGAACATACCTTATGAAGAAATCCAGGATCTTATAACCTCCCCACCTTATAAGTGCTCACCCTCAACCCACTCTTCAAAGAATCACATTGCTTATGGAACTATAGTTCATTACACTAGGATTACTTATCCTTTATCAACCTCTATGATTTGGGTTTCACATCACAATTCCCACTGAACACGGAACAAGGGAACCGAAATTCCTCATAATCCTTCTTTAGTAAAACCACAACACGAGATGAAAAAATCCTCAAGGATAAATCTGCATCAACCATTCCCACCATGAGAACTTCATTGGAGAAACATAGGTGAGAACACCTAGCTCACAAGACATGGAAACCTAACACACAACATCACATCATCATGGTGGAAACAAGAGACACCTCATCGACATGATCCTTTGGATAACTATTTACCCAAATCACTTGGTGTCATTTTCATATTCCCCCAACTCTAATTGTGACCAAAACTGGTATCACCTGATGGAAAAAACATGATCCTTCCAATGAAATTTCCTGACGCCACTCTATAACTGTACAACCAAACACCACACAAAACTCTCAAGTACTCAACCCACTAAACTCATCCTAAGACTCACTTTTAGGGAAAACATACCTGAATGATGACCACTTTAGTTCTTCCAACCCAAAACTCTGATCACATCATAAACCAACCATTTGTCCGGTATGGTTCTCTCCCCCATTTTTAGTTACATGGAACTTCCTCCATCAACCAAGGACCACCAGAACTCAACCCAACTTTTCCTCACCTAACATGTTCCAACTCATTGAACCCAAGCATCCACAGTGCAATACCCTAAATTGGAATCCATTCACACCATCAAATCCATTCAGAAGGGCATTCCTATAGTATCCCTTCAAGGAATAAGATGAAAATTACATCACATAGGTACAACTTTGTTTCAGAATGCGCTTCCCACTACAACATGAACCCAGAGGTGGGTCACTCTCACCACACCCATTCAAGTTTACCATCTCAGGTCAAACCACATTCGAATTTCTTGTCCATGAACACCCAATTTCTATTGATGGTATGCTACCCCTTTCCCACCTTCCCAAGGTGATTACTGACTTGAAACCTATCATTTTCATCCCACAGACCTACTAAGGTCATTTCATGAACTCTAGTAGAATTTAATCACCACCGCATTACCACCCTCTAGACCGTCATCAGATTCACCCTTGGAATGACACCACATCATACGGACAAGATTCACCCAACGTCATGATGATCTAAATCCAACAAAGAAAAAATTAACTGAGTCTAACCTCAATGTTTGTTGGAGTTATATAAACCATCCTTTCTCACCACAACTGATTGTCATATCCAACCACATCCTTCTATGACTTAGCATAGACATAACAAGATTCACATGGAACCTCCATGTGCTTGAATCAAACACTAGGCCCATCAGTCACCACATTCAAGTCCCACATTCTCACCCTGAGGGACCTAACAAGCACCTTACAAGTTCCTCATTGGAATCCCGGTGGCACCACTTCAGCTCGATGTTCTCCTCTCCACACCTAGAACTGACTCATTACTCCCCATATTAGGAGTGTTGTTACCACTTCTCCCATGAGGGATTTCAACAACCCAGTTATACACTCAATCACAAGATGAACCCCAAAACCTATATATGGCTATCATTATTTTTCCCAAAAATAAAAATGAAGGTCAGCCAGTGCACGTTCTCAGATGGAATTTTTTGTTATTCGGTCCATCTTGAGGACCTCGCCAAAGGCCATTTAGGGTTTACATCCCATCATCAAGCTCCACACATGTTATCTCCATGCGTGTAAACCCCATGACATCCTTCATCCAACAAAAAAACTATCAAGTCTCCTAGAATGAGCCAGAGCTTCTCAACATACCTGGGACGATATCAAGATATTGGGTAGGATCATCACTAGCTGAGGTAATATATGAAGTTTTCAAAGATTTCCACCACCCACTTACCCATTTCTGATGTCGAACTATGTTTCACCATGACCTAGAAAGGATCTCAAGATCCCCTTCCATATGCATCAAATCAATACATAACCACCACCACTCAGGTGTGATTTCCAACCATTTTTAACCATCTCTTCCTGACCAAATCAACAGTAGCTGTAAACTAATGTTTCATGTGGAACTACTTCTTCCACAATGCCCGAGTTCCTCTGACATGTCCCGACACTGAACAACCTATGAACATGGTCTAACACACTATCCAAACCATCAGTATCTCACAAAATAATGATAACATGTGTATAACCCATCACCTGCTTACTTACCTAACCATTTCACATGGTTCTTCAACCTCATCGTCCCTGAGGAAACTTCCTCATATCACCCAAAAACCCAACCATTCATTCAAAAAGTTTTTCCACATGAACACCCTCACCTCTGGTGTGATAATAGAGTGAAGGAATATAATCGTACTTTAGTCACCCTTGTCTCTTCAGCTCAAAAACAACGTTGAGACCTAATTAATCATCATCCAAAAAGGTGATTCAGGAAATCATAGGACAAAACTCTCCAAAACAATACATACCTCCTATTACAGCACTAAGGTTCCCTAATGAAATAACCATGAAAAAATATAACATTCAACATATTTTTGGTACTTAGTATGCATTGACACAACCTCAGAAGCATCTCTCATTCTTCATATTCCAAGGTACTTCCACCACTTTCCTAACATCCCATGAGGTCACCCATGATTTTCAAAAACTCTCATCACATAACTACAACTCAAGGGGCACAAACATCCATCAACCTTTCCACTTATACATCAAGGTCAATCCTGAACCATGTAACACTATGATTCACACTATCAAAGTCCAAAACATTTATATTTCTGGGACACACCCAAATGAACTTGGAACCCTATTCGGCCTCTCTCGTAGGTCTCCTTGAAGGTTGAATGTCACCAAGTCCCTTGATTAGAGTCACAACTAGAAAAATCCATTACTTGTCTCTCCGAACCCTACATATCATGACATGAACCAAGCAATGTTTGTGAATGGAACTCTCAATCCAATTCCAATACACAATATACGTAGCATATCAAACAATTATCTACTCTAGGATCCACAACAAAGGGGGAAACATTCATCGACATTACTAGAAAAAAATCATCTCTGGGATTAAAGACACAACTTGCAAGGTCTCTACTCACAAGGTCACCAAGAATCAGACACCATCCTTAGGGTTCAACATGCACTTTGTAAGGTCACAAACCATGAGATTTCCCTCACTCACATTACCGAAAAACCCCTCACAACCCAAAGGCCACAATCCTACCAAGGGTTCCTTAAATACCCCACTTAGGCCATAAAATAACCGGTAAGGAATCACAATCCAAATCTGATGTCTTAAACTATAGTGCTCTCTCATTTCCCAAACTCAAAAATACAAGGGTCAAACTGACAACACAATGGATACCCAGCTACGAACTCAAACATTAAAATTTTAAACAAATCATTCACCCAAAACATAAAAGAATGGCCAACAAAATTTATCCATAGATAGATATATCCCAATATGTCAACATTAAACAAACCATTCTTCAAAATCTACCCTAAGGGTCAATATCAAACATTGAACACTACCCTCTATCATACCCACTGGGGGTCATGGTCCACATGGTGAAACCAATTTACTTAATCACAAGACTTTTATCCACACCTCCTCAAATAAATTATTCTTTCACAACATGATACATTCCTATTAATAATTATTCCCATTTCACAATTTGTTATAGTCACCATTTTAATTTCATGTACACTTTTCATTAGGAAAACTCGTTAACCATTTTTCCATCACAACACAACTCTTTCTCTTTTGGAAACCATTAAATCTTTTCAATTTATCATAATCCAAAATTTTAACCAGGTTATAACATTTATCAGTACCCAATAATCTTTGAATATTCACATGCATTATTTTTATTCACCCACATACATTACCATTTTTAAGAATCATTTTTTTCAAATTTATGAAGGATAAAAAATTCATTCTACTCTCTATGCCCCCTACACACATCTTGTGTGTGTTACTACCATGATGTATGCCACCCATATCCTTAAGTGTCTAGAATGATACATGAATGCACAACCTCATGTCACCCCGACAATGAGAAAAATATAATAAATAAATAAAATCACACAACATGTGAATCACCAAATAGTGAAATAACATTCAACTGTAATAACACACTTCAAAAACAAAAATTACGACATCGAGTGACTTGGGTTTTCCCTCATACATAGGTTAGATACTCCCAAGAATGAGCTCATTACCAAGGAAAATTACGTACTAATATCTTGTCTTCCATACCCAAATAATAATAATGATAAAATAACTCCTTTGATAACACTTTTAACATCCTCGACCTGAAATACACTAAATCGGTGCCCTGAGCCAGGTCGTCAGATGACCTCAAGCATGCCTCTATGTACGTCAGATTATGCCAACTAGCAGTGAGGGTCTATTAACACTTGTAGGGAGACAATACCCTATTTATCAGAGCAATCCACATAAGAACAAAATATAAATTGCGGAAACATTATGAATAAACAATAAACATTCATAACCAAAAATTTCCCAAAGGGGTACACACAAGAATCAAATACAATAATGTCATACCTTACTAGTAGTGAAAAGTGAATGAAACCCAAAAGTAAGATAGAAAACAAAAATCCAAATGGGTCTCAACACTATATCTGGATCCTTATCCACATATATCTCGAGCCCAACTCAACATCTTCATATAAGGCCTTTTCCCTTGTACTGGCCTGCAACCATGAGATATTCTCGGGTACCCAATGACGGCCCATGTAGGGTGTGAGTACAAAAATCAATAGGCCACCACCAATGGTGTCTACAAAATATCCATTCTAATAGATAGTGCATGAAAGTACAAAATATATTTTAAGTAAAAAGGGATATTCCAGTGCTATAAGTGAACAAAGTTCATTTAATTGATTCCTAGCATTTATACCAATGACATTCCATATACAATCTTCATTACTCAATCAGTTTAATCATGTGTAACTTAGGTTAAGAATAAATGTCAACTACAAAATGGTCGAAGTAAATCAATCACAATTCATAGGGTAAATAAATCATCCCCCTATCTTACAAGGGATACAAATATCACATCCACACATTTTCCTCACCATGAAGACTCAGTCCGGGTGGAATGAAACCGTTAGGGGAATAAAGCCTTTGTCCCATTCCCTTACCTGGGAATTATGGGGTGCTATTTAGAGCCTCATTCTAACTCGACCAGTGGGCATAGAACATAAATATAATACCACACTCTACTAATCCAAGTTCACATGCTTTTGTATCAAGTATCCACAACCATACCATAAAAAAACAAAGTATATTCGATTCTATTATGATTCACAATAAATAAAAACAACATGGGAATTAATATCATGCCACAACACATTAACACATCTATGAATTATAGTTCATATCCATATATCTATATTACCATTCATGTTCCATAACCCATTAGGTATATTCAACATCTCATATGCCTTAGACAGATTCACCATTGACCATTAATTAACCCATTTATCCCATGTATCATTTCACAAGAATTTAACCACTTATTTATTTCAAGTACAATTATATTATTACTTAACACAATCCCTTAATTACATTCAATCATTTAGGTGTTCCACATAATTATAATGCATTAAACCATTCCATAATTTCATCCATTCCCATATTACATCTCATTAACACACTCCATATTTCTCATTCCATTACCCAATTACATGTTCACCATTTAATAAGCCATAATCCCCTCATGGTTTTCTACCCAAAATTCATGAATGAATTGACATAATATCTTTCAACTGAATTAACCATTTCATGTAATTCCATTAACATATTATTAACTTATCATCCCATCATATTTATCATCATTCCATTTAAAACATAATCAACCATTAAGTCATGTTCTGTACGAGTTCCACATTATTATTCAGCAATCATTTAATTAACCCATACAACTCTATAGGTTTGTAAAATACCGATGCCTACAATAAGTGGCCCTATAATGGACATGTAATCCCCTACACATCCATTGTGGATCATGAGGGTTTCATGAAAACAATTTAGACACAAAATTTTTCCAATCTTACTAAAGGAAACTAGTAAACAAAAAGTGATTGTTAAAATCCTAACACACATGAAAAAATTTATAAAAAACTATGGGATATAACTTATAGACCACCCACCTCAAATACAGTGATTAATACACATTCAAATTTCACCTTAGATATTGATTCAAGAATCCCTTGATTCCCCTACATAGATCTCACTAGAAAAATAGGGTTTTTGGGTTTTCGAAGAAGATGGGAGAAACCACAAGCTATAATCCTAAAAAAAAGCTATAGGTGTGTTAGATATACTTGAGGCTATGATTCAAAAACAACGGTGCTCCAAACAGCCATGAATGAAAGGAGAACACCCACTTTGATTCTTGGGTCGTCCAATTTCATCACTATGGTTTCAGGGGGTGAAATGTAGTAGAAACTCGTGTTGGTGTTTAAAATCATGAGATAACAATTTTGTAATTTTTATAAAGGTTTCCAGGCTTAATGGTTTACCCACATAGTTTTCCAAACTATTCACAAACTGTGTGGAGGCTACTACCTGTACGCTCTTCCCTTGCACGGTTTTCCAAACCATGTGAATATAGTGTAGATTTCTATTGACTACATGGACTCCCCTCGTACGGTTTCCCAAACCTTTTGAAAACTATGATGATTTATCAAAAATCCCTTGTTTCCCCTTTTTCATCTCTCAAACCACTATAACACCCCCGAGCATTCTCAAGGTCTTGAAAAAACACTAAATTAACAAAAAACTGGGACTTAAACATAAATATTAACAAGAACATACCTTACGGAGAAATCCATGATCTTACATATAGTATATAAGTATTTAGAATAGTCCATAACTTTTGGATTTAAGAAATGAAATACACCATTGATGGAGATGATAAGTCATATGTACGAATGAATTTTACTTTCTTTTCATTGTCATATTAAAGGAATAAAAAATAAATGATACATAAGTTTATTATCATTACTATATGAAATCTATGTTAGATATGTTAAATATGTTCATTAATTCCATCCTTTATACATTCCATGTATGGCATGAATGAGTCATATCACTTTGAGTGGATGATATTCCATACTTCCTCAAATGAAATTTTCATATTTTCACATTATGGAAAGCATAAAGGGATGTTGTAAATAAAAATTACAGAAGGATAGGTAAAATATAAATATAATAAATATTATATTTAAGTATAGTTCCGTAATAATGGACACATTGAGAGGTGATAAGAGAAAATTGAACAATCATCAGTTTTTTAGGAATTAGTTCGCTGTACATAGAAACTGTATGTTCTATATCCATTAGATGGAGGTGTCTGGAAGTGTAATTCAAACCATTAACATAAAAACATCCAAGTTTGTTGATTATACTGGGGTATTTATGAAATAATAAAATAAATATAGGTTTGGGGGATGGATGAGGAAAATAAATAATGGGATCTTGAGAGAAGACATTATCTCTAAATAGGGTAACACCTTTTCCTTTGATCCAAAATGATTTCTAGAATTGACTTATGACACAGGTAAGGATTTTAAGAGGCATAGAGGGTTGTTGGGAGCTCATTTTAGTAGAATTTGGATGAGCCAAGGGTCTTGATAGGTGTGAGTTAGTGGGTAGAGGTGGTGGCCTTTTATATGAGGGAGGAGGCACGGTGGGTTGTTTGGAGATCTTTTTAGCTCATTTGAATTTCCTTATGATTTCTTGAATTTCCTTAGAAATGTCTGGGAATATTATTTTATTATAAATTTATTTTCAAATTATAATAGTCTTGTAGTGATTAATTTAAAGTATAATAATATTATGGGTTGAAATCCACTAATTCAATAGGTTTTATAATATATTATGTCACAAAATTAATCTTATATTTTATCATTATCCCATAGTTTAAAACCTTAAAACTATTCATGTATTCTTGTATTTTCAGAATATATGGTTACTATAGTTAATATAAAATGACAAGAGAACCACAAGTGGATAATTAATTACATCTTTAACATTATATAAGTAAGTTGGTAAAATCATATCTTTTTAGGACTATTATATTTTTTAATAAAATAGTATTTGTTTTAAAAACTCATACATCTCAATTTTGACAGTATTTAGAAATTGATTTTTTTAGTCATAAAAATATATTTCTTCAAACCAAAGGCATTAAATCATCCTTCACATTACAATGTTGTCCAAAAAAATTCGTGGATGGAATAAAAATGATCATATTACATTTATTTTAATACATATAATATCATTTATTTCAATATTTCATTAAAAAGGAAAAAATTACATCATCATTATGTCCTAAATAAATTTAAAATTTTAATTTCTAAAAATTATAAATAAAATAACATGATTTAAGAAATACTTTTATATTTTTAATGATATTTATAGTTTAAGGGATAATTTATATGAACAAAATTAAAAATGTTTTAGTTAGAAGATACATGATTATGTTATATTTCCCTTTTCTTGAAAATAAATATTATAAAAATGTCATTATCACACCCATGTGAATCCATGGGGTTCTAAAATAAACCCATGTATTCCCATCATCTTCCATATGTCATCCAATATGTTTAAGTTACATTTTTGGGCAGTCATATATTATTATAATATTATTTTTTAACCCTTATTTTCCCGATTTTTCCATTCACAATGGTAAATAAAAATAATTACTGAAGATACTATTAATAATGAACAAAAATAAAAGGTACCTATATATAAAAAATTATCCTTATGATTCCAAATATTTAATCCATTTTTTCAAATTCAAAAGAAATAACATTCACTAATTAATTTAAAAGTAATTACACTTGTCCAAACCAGAAAATGAGTTTTTAAGAAGTTAAATCTATCAAAAGATTGACATTTTATTTTGTCCAATTAAAATATTAAATTAATTACAATGTGCATAATTTGATTAAGTGATAAAAACATAATCCAATTAAACATTAAATGCAATTAAAAGAAAAATCTAAATATTCAAATAAATTAGATGCTAAGGAAATTTTAAATTAAAATGTGGTAATTATCACTATTCAAAAAAATTTGAATTTTATTATAGAAATTCCAAAAATTTCAACTGACGTAAATTTTTATGTCCTAATTATAAAAAAGAAGATTACTTTATCAAATATAACATATAAAAGTGACAATTTTTTTTTTAAAAAAAGGCTTCTCCATTGAAAGGCAGTATAATGACCTTTGAAAAATATTAGAGTATTTTATGGTTTTTTAATTGGATTAATTTTCATTTTAATCCCCTAAAATTAATTGAATAAATGAAATAACATTTAAAAAATATGTTAAATCATAATATAGTTTTTTTATTCTCACCAATAGAATGACTTAGCATTAACTACCAGTAAAAATAATAATATTATTGTTTTATTATCTTTCGGTATAACTTAATGTTGTGTGCAACGTATGATTTGGGAGAGACCCATTTTTGTGTGTCAGGTGCACTATCATACATAGTTTTCCGCTTTAATTTAATATTAATATTAAATAAAAAAATATTAATTGATATGAAAATTTATTATTCTGTAAATACCTAAGATGTTAAAAAAATTGTTCTGAAATAATCATTATAATATTTCATTAGAAAAATACCCTTTTCATTTATTAATTGTAATTAAATATAAGAAAAATTTAAAAAATAATGGTGTTGAAAACATTATCTGAAACTGAACATGATAAAAGATAAATTATTTTTATATGATTTGAGTGGTCATGATGATTGGAACCATTATTCATGTTATATAAGTAAGAAGAAAACATTTGTAAAAAGTCAAAAAGTACGACATTCCGAAAAAACAGAAAGATTCCTTTGATAACTTTTTAATGAAATAAAAAAATGGGTAAATATTTCTAACATAAATCATATTATAATAAAATAACGGATATAGAAAAAATATACTTTGATGAAAAAGTAATTTTAAAAGAATTGTAATCCATAGTCAGTTTCACATAAATACAAATTTTTATGACCCATTGAGCATTTTATAGTCAAGAAATGGAAATGAAAACCTACATTATATATAAATAACCATTATAGAATAAAATTAAAGGGCTCTATCATATAGTTATATTATAATTTATTCTTTTTAAATTCATGAATAAACAACCCAGATAAAAATAGAATTGAAACATAAATCCATTATCTCAAGTCTCATATTTATTCATACATGTTAGAACATCTTATTAAATAAATATATAAATATATAATATGTATTCAATTATTATTCTCAAATTTATCATACCATCTATTATTTACTAATTACTTATTATCACCCATTTACTAACAGGTTGTTATTAAAATAACTATTCTGGGTGACAACTACATAGTTTTTCATGCATGTTGAGATTTGGAAATCCTAGTCCTTATACATTTATTATGATATAAAAATATATGTAAAATTAATAATTATATAAATAACATATATATTCATTATATATATATGATTATAATATTCTATAAACAGAATAGATAAAAAAATGATTGACACCATTCATTGAGACTACATGTCATACATACGAAGGAATGATGTTTTCAATTTCCAACAAGAAGAAAGAAAGAAGGAAAAATAATATTTTACGATTATAAAATCATAATAATACCATAAATATAATATATATACATTATTTAAATCCTTATAACTGTCCAATTAAAATGGATATGATAAAACAATTACACAGCTACGTGGAGACGGTAAGCCGTATATATAGACGAGTAGTGTATTCATTTTTAGCAAGATGAGAAGGATGGGGGAAATTTCTGTTACATTTACATAATAAAAATTAATCATATGGAATAAATTTAAGTAATTATTTCATAAATAATTCCGTAAATTTATAGGATTTCAAAAAATATTTAAAATCTAAAATGCTTGTTTAAAAGATACACCTTGTCATTGAGAACCCTCTTTTGGAAACACTTATGTCCATGATAGGATATTTTTTGGAAATAAAAAAGGGATATGTGTAATGGGGAAATAATATAAGAAATTATTATGGTGGTTCTTTCCATGATAGAGTCATTATGTAGTGTGGTGAAGAGAGGAGAGACAATAACCTTTTATATTGAAGGGAAAGAACACTGTTGGAATGAATTAAAAGTTTAAATAATATAAATGTCATAATCATGTCATGTGGAATCAATGAAACCCAAGTTTTATGACAATATGTGATAAGGTATATGTATACATATCCAATCACATTTAAAAAAAGTGATGGATAAATTATGATCCTTATTTAATAGTTATAAACATTAAAACAATTTTAAGCTTAAATAAAATAAAATAATTTTTCTACCATGATAACATAATTATTTGAAAAAAATAAAATGGTGCATACATGAGCATTTAAACAATATGATTCCAAAAACAAAATAAAATTTCTCATATTCAATTTCTATAGATAGTTGAAATTACATGTAATAAAAGAGCACAAATTTCATGGAAAATGAATTTTTAGGAAAATAAATGGTTTAAGAGTAAAATTTATATAACCTTCAAATAATTAAATAAATTGATATCCATGAATTATTTCAGATAAATAAATAACTAATTAATATATATATATAATTTCTAATCAATCCAAAAAATAAATTCATTTTCAAACCATGCCATTAATTTCCAGGAATCACAAATAATTTTTAATTTAAATATAATACAATATATCTTAAAAAATGTTAATGGGGTTGTAATGTCCTGGTTACAGATGCCGCCCAGAGGTACTCCATTCCTGGTTGGTCACATAGACTCAAGCTCATTTCCCCAAATCCTAGAGGATTCAGACCAGCAGTGAGGGCCTTGGGTATGATAGTGGGGAAACTATTCCCTCATTGGCTGAGTAACACAACATAAGTAAAACATATAGTAATTGTAGAAGCAGTAAAACATGAAATAGGTAAACAACAGAAGTGATAAACAACTAGATCATATACAACCACAAACACCCACACATATATATTATGCATGATACATATGTCTTGGAAAGAATCCAAACAAGTCACAATGCGGAAATACAATACTAAACAAAAGTACAACAGAAAAAAAATAAAATTCTTTACAGCATCGCAAGACTAAAACTGGTCCCAAGCTCCCCAGCTCTGCATCAATCAAGTACTTGATGTAGAAGTGCGCATGAACTTATCTATATCTAGAGAAATATAATCTCCTTGGGCCTATAAGCTTGAATCAAATAGGGCATGAGACTAAATCACAATACTAAACCACCCAATGATCTGTGCCTAACAGTCAGTGAATATATATGTTAGGCTATAATCATAATGAATTAGTAAAAAAGAAATTACTCAAAAGAAAACAATCCTACAGTTTTATGTGCATTCAATTATCAGATTTCATGTAAGCAGCTAATCATAATAAGAGAACCCTATGTGAATTACTCACAACCTAACCCCTCTTCTCTAACCAAAACAAACACAAGAAACCCTTTGGGAAGTACACACAGTCTAACCCCTCTGGTTCATCTTTTGAACAGACTCTCTGAGGAAGCACTCACCATCAATTCCCCATATAGTCTCATATCATTAACTAAAAGGTGATATAGGAAATCACTCAATGTATAATTTCCCCTATGGCCCGAATCGAGGAACTACATACACTCTATGGAATCACTTACGTACATTCCCTTTATGGTCTTGCATTATAATAGTAAACAGACACTTTGGAGAATCCCTCAATGTCCATTCTCCCTATGGTCTACTACACCAGGTTCTCATAGCTCTGTGTAAGTCAATCGAGCACAATGATATATAACAGCCAAAGTATAACCCAAGAACAACTTGGCTAAAAAATCTACAACATAACAATATATTAGATAAAATAATATTATTCTATCCTATCAGCACTAGGAATGGAATGTAAGCTGCCCAACAGGCTAAGAAAGGCCAAACAGTCATAAACAATACAAACATGAGAAAGAAATCCATAGCATAGAAATTAATCCTATTCCCATTAAATTGACCTCTACTCAAGCATATAAATCACAGTAGGTAATAACAGGGTTAAAACCATAAACATGCAATACACCGATCAAGGGTATTGGGCACTTTTTCACATATAACTCAAAGACTTTATACGGGAAGGTAGTAACCACCTACCTAAGCATCATGAGATCGATATACGTGAACCCCAGGCCTCGAATCGACTTTGACCACCGTAGATATAAAAAAATCTACAACAATAAACCAAGGATAACCCATGATTGAAGAGAAATCAGAAAACAAGGTTGAAGAATAAGAGAGAACTCATCGATGTGATTCCAACGCAACAGACGAAGTTCAATTTGGAGAATGAGTTTTTTATCAAGGGCTTAGGAAAACATGGGAAACGTATGGATTCTCACGGTCGAAGAAGGTGAATAAGAAGAAACTTCTTCCAATTATATGTGACCCCACCCCATTTAATGAAAAAAATAAAGTACACGACGTGTAATTTAGAAGTATACATCGTGTACTTGCCCTTATCAGCCCCCTCATAAGGCGATCTCCAGGTCATCACACTTGGTTGTGTGCTCAGCTATTACACAGCCATCACACTAAAATGTGTGATAAATGAGTACACATGTGTATATATAAGTACATGAGATATAATTCAAAAATTTCTAGAAACTCCTATTTTTCTCAAAAACACCAGAAAAGTAAATAACATATCTGAAAAGAAGATCTGGGTTCTTACAAACATCCCCTCGTAAATAAATTCATCCATGAATTTCCCTAGAAAGGCATCATAGCAGAAGAATACTAAAAAATATCTATCCACTGTGATCGTATATCGGCCTCCCTCTCCTAGGTCTCGTCTTGTACTCGCCCGTGCTGCCATAACACTCCTACCTGAGGAACAAACCGACCATAGAGAACTTTTGTACTTCGATCAATAATCCGAATAAGATGCTCCTCAAATGAGGCATCCACCACTAAATTGACCTCCTCAGGTTGAAAAACATGATATGAGTCTGATAAGTATCTTCAAATATGAGAAACGTGGAATACATTGTGCATAGCTCGATACCTGTAAGGTAACTACAACAAATAGGGAACTGGCCCAACACTCTCCAACACCTCATATGGTCCTACATACCTCAGTGAAAGCTTACCCTGACTCTTAATCCTATTTTGTCCAAAACTTATTGTGACACATAGGAAAACCTGGTCCCCAACCTCGAACTCTAAATGGCGTCTCCATCGATTAACATAAGACTTCTTTCGAGACTGTGCAGTAGCATCCTCTGAAAAATCAACTCCATCTACTTTGTGATCTCCTGGACTAGACGAGGTCCCAGAATAACTGCCTCTCCTACCTGTAGCCAGTATAAGGTTTATCATCTTGGACTACCATACAAATCCCTATAAGGTGTCATTTGAATATTTTCATGAAAACTATTGTTGTAGGAAAACTCCAGAAGAGGTATGTGCTTCTCCCACGAACATCCAAAATCCATGATGCATTCTTGAAGCATGTCCTCAAGCACCTGAATCGTATGCTCGGTTTGGACATCAATTTGGGGATGGTATTCCATACTCAGAAGTACCTATATACCCAAAGCCTTCAGTAATCGCTTCCAGACCTGAGAAGTAAAATGTCCATATCTTTCAGAAATAATGAAGTGTGGAACTCCATGTAAACGTACAATCTATCGGATGTACAACCTTTCAATCTTATCAACACTGAATGTATCCTCGATCGAAAATAAGTGATAATCCTTCGTGAGTCTATCAATGAAAACAAATATTTAATTGTTCCCTCGAGGCGACGTCAGTAAAACTATCACAAAATCCATCGCGACAACGTTCCAATTCCACTTGGGAATGGGTAACTGCTTCAAAATCCCTACTGGTCGCTGATGCTACGCCTTCACCTGATGACAGGTGGAACACCTCAGGACAGAACTAAAAACATCTCTCTTCATACCTGGCCACCATTATTGATAGTGTATATCGAGATACATTTTAATGATTTAGGATAAACTACCAAAACTAAGGAATGAATGTCTCGAATCAGCTCCTCACGTATGTCTGCTAGCACCCATACACACCCATGAATACGCAAGATCTCATCCTCACCTATGGTCTATCCAATAATAGGGTCATCTCCTAACACACTTTCCTTTTGGCCTATGCCTTCTGAATTTGATAGCTATCTCATTCAAACACCATCAAGTAGAGTCGAGGTAATAGCTACAGAAGAATGAAAAGTCTTCCACTGCCTATCGTGCACCACCAGATGCATCTCAAAGAACATAGCCATAAGCTGCCACTCACTGCTGGCCTCTTGAACTGCCTTTATATGATTCCTCCTACTCAATCCATCATCCACAACATTGCCCTTCCCATGAATTTATGAAATCTTAATGTCAAAGGAATGAAGGTAATCCACCCATCTTCGCCGTATCATATTTAGATCGCACTGAGAGAAGATATACATGAGACTCTTGTGGTTGGTGAAAACAACAAAATTCGCTCCCAGAAGATAATATCTCCAAATATGTAAACAATAAACAACTTCATCCAGCTCGAGATCGTGAACTGGGTAGATCCTCTCACGTGACCTCAACTTTTGAGACCCATACGCAATAACCCCAACCCTGGCATAAGCACTTCTCCAAGCCCAATATCTAATGCATCATAGTAAACAGTATAGCTCTTGCCCGGATATGGAAAAACCAATATCTATGCTAAATTCAACCTCCCCTTCATCTTTTGAATGGATGACTTGCATGAATCTGACCACAAGTACTGCACACCCTTCTTAGTGAGGCCTATCAGTGGCGCTGATATCAGTGAAAAGTCCTATATGAAACATCTGTAGCAACCAGCCACCCCTAGAAAACACTATTCCTCAAAGACATTATTCTGATGCACCAATGAAACTACTACTCTCACTTTCTATGGGTCTACTTATATTCTTTTCTCGGAAGTAACTCGACCCAAGAAGTAAATCTATTCCATCCAAACGTGTCATTTTGAGAGATTAGCATATAACTGATGCTCTATTAGTGCACTCCAAACGATCACAATATGTGTAGAATAGTCATGCAGAGTGTGAGAATAGACCAAGATATCATCCATGAAGACTACCAGAAAATAATCCAAATATGGATGGAACACTCGGTTCATCAGTGACAAGAAAACTGTAGGCGCGTTCGTGAGACTGAACGACCTAACCACATACTCGTATAGGCCATACCTACTCCAAAAGGTTGTAAGAGGTACATCTTATGGTCTAACAAGAAACTAATGGTAAAAACATCTCAAGTAAATCTTTGAGAACACCCGGGCTCCTTAATGTTGATCAAAGAGATCATCAATAATTGGCAAGGGAAATCGGTTCTAGACTGCCAACTAGTTCAACTTCTGATAATCCACACAAAGTATAAAGGTACCATTCACCTTATTTGCAAAAAGAACAGGAGATACCCAAGGATAAGTACTAGGTCAGATGAAACCCTTTGACTACAACTCCTCCAACTTCCTCTTGAGCTCTTTTAACTCAGGTGTAGCCATCCTATAAGAAGGAATGGACACGGTGCCACTCCTAGCACAAGCTCAATAGAAAATTCCACCTCTCGCTCCGGAGGAAAACCTGAAAAGTCATCTGGAAAAACATCCCAAAAATGATACACCACAAGAGGGAAGTACATATTTGAAGTCCCCTGTTCATCTAGATATTGACGAGAAATCTGGGATGTAACTCCTCCCAACCCATGATGATCAGGTCCCTCTCTACTCGTATATACATCACATTCGTCCTTGTGAAGAAATGATCTTCCCTCTAGTGATGTGAAACTCCTTCTATGATGATATAAATTGACAACTTCCTGGAAGGGAATGAACAAGTCCATTCCAAGAATGACATCATAGACATTCATCTCTAAGACCTAGAGGCCCCTTAAGAAGTGACACCCACAAACCTATAGAGGGAACTCCTTGCACTATCGTAAACTATCTGTTCTTGTCCCCAACAAAGTGCCAGAAACCAGATATCAGCAGAATAAATGAAAAAGATTCCAATAATCTCCACAACGACAAATGATATAAAACTATGGGAAGCCCATATATCGATAAGTGTATAAGTTAAAACTAAGGCAAATAGAATTGTACCTCTAATTGTAGAGGGTTTGGGATCTTGCTTCTGCTGGCTCTGAACAACTGCAAAATTCTGGCATGCTCCATGGCCATATGACCCTGCCTGACCACCCTGAGCTGATCCACCTTGTGGTCACTAAAATCATGGTGAATGTCTACCACATCCATGACCTCCACCTTATCCTAAACAGTCGGAAGAACTCTTTTTTTCTTACTAATGATAAACTGGTGGTTCTTCTCTAGAACACAGAGTCATAGAAGAACCCATGTCACCAGTTTATAGTGAAAAGAATTGAAAGAAATGCTGAAGATGGCCCATATTTCCGCAATATCGGTACTCCACTAGATCTCTCTGGTAATGCGACCTCATATTCCCTTTCTTCTTGCACTGGTATCACACCACCTAGATGACAGATGAAGTGTCCTACCTCCTCGTATCCCTGCATATAGACTCCATGTGGCGCTTCATGCTGTCAGTAGGGGGATACCAACTCTGGATGTCGAACCGCCATAGATCGCCACTCCAGATTCCCTCAGACTGTGCTTTGTGATCAGTGCCTGGATGACTATAGAAATTATAGAAGTCAACCTAAAGATGTTCAACTATGATCAGATGTCCTTCCTAAGACCATCCTCAATCGCCCGTGCGAAAAATAGCTCATTACCTTCTAGAATAGGCATGAAGCATTGCAGCTCTATGAAGAAAGAAGAATACTTCATAACAGAACGAGTACCCTGCTCCAAAATCCTAAAGTCTCAGGATCGATCGAACCACAAGGACTTCAGTTAGAAGTATTCATAAAATGAACACATGAACTCATCCCAAGACATTACTTGATGGCGTCCCCCTGTGATATCACATCCAACCATCTCTTGGAGGAATCTCGAAGAATATAAGTAGAAAGCTTCACCCTTCTCTCTGGAGGCATCTCCATATGCTCAAAGATCGTCAGCATGGCTTCTAGCCATGGCCCTATAGCCCGAGGTCATCCATTCCTATTTAAGGTGGGAGGAGGATAATAATAGAAAACCCATGTAAACTCTACCATATAAGGGGTATGATGCGGTACTCCATTAATTTTCTACATGAACATCATGAAGCCTTCTTGGAACAGCGCATCGACACCTGTATCCGGGATAACGGCTGATGCCAAAACAAGCACAACTGGAAGATCTTTTGGTAGTCCCTGATATGCCATATCAGGTGTCTGATCACATCCCTATAACTAGAGGAAAACCTGAGGATGTCTCTATGGCATGACTCTGGAAGGTCAAGTGCACACCATAGATCATGATTAATAGGGACTGAAAATTAGAAGTGTATGAAGGAAACAAGAGAAAGAAAACATTGATGATTTTTAAAACATGGATACATGGCGTTTATATAGCCAACATGGTGTGTTCCTTTATATATTAACATGGGAGTGTACTTCTGCGATCTCAGTTTTTGTAACACCCCATACACACGATGTGTTGTTCTAACACACAGAGTGTACTTGAATCCTCATCCACTACATGAGTTCTTATATACGGCTAATCCACATGGTTGTCCTAGAAAAAGACTACACGATGTGTTTGTTCTAGACATGAAATTTACTAGATGAACTTCACCAACCTGTGTTGTTAGTCACACGGCCAGTTACATGGATCACTCTACACGGGGTGTTTTTGCCAGAGATAGTGTGTACTAAAAAGGTTTCACCGACCCGTGTTGTTCGCTACACAGATGGATACCTGGGTTACACTACACGATGTGTTCAATGTTGAAACAACATGTATAACTTATGTTTTTATCCATCAACATCGTTAGTCACATGGGTGGAAACATGGTCTTTACAACACAATATTTACATCCGGAAGAAGGAATGTTCCACCAAATATTTCCCAACCCTGTGTCTCTTCCCACACATCCAGTGACAAGGTTAGAGACTACACGACATGTTATCAAGAAAAAAATTTTCTTCCCAAAAAGAAGGACACATGGCATGTATTCATCATTACACCCTGTGTATTCTAGTTTCTTTTAAACAATAAGCTTTAGAAACAACTTCAGAACCCATAAAAACACTGAAACGAACATTGAAGTGTAAAATTTCAATCTATGAGGGACCATATTCCCCACGAATCAAAGCTTGGAATCTTATACATGTCATATTATAGAATAACAGTGCAATGATCCACCAGGTTCTGATCCATGAGGGCCCATAACACCTCAATAACTCAAGATTGGCATTCATTTAAAGGAAAACATACTTAATTCAATACCCTACCAAAAGTTGGTATTCTATCAAAAAATCTATCACAACTACATGAATATCTAGAAAAAAATATATCAAAACAACATGGAATCACTAATTCACCCTAAATGGAATGGAAGTAATGCATGATAAGTGATTTCTAAAAAGTGCATATAAGATGCATGACATGAAATACCCTCATCTAATCAGGCTGCAATAGAAATTGAACTTCAATAACATCAATAATAACAACACAAAACATGTGAATCACCGAATGGTGAAATCAATCCAACAGTAATAATTAAAAAACCACAAAATTTTAAATATCTAGGTAGATTGGATTTTCCCTATACACGGGTTAGCTAATCCCAAGATCAACTTATTACCAAGTACCTATTCTTTCATATCCTGGGCTATAGGCTCCAAACTGTAAGTCAAGAAGAAATAATACCTCTGACACTACTTTGTAATGCCCTAGTTTTGGATGCTGCCCAGAGGTGCCTCATACCCAGATGGTCACATTGCCTCAAGTGCATTTACGTGAATTCCAGAGGTTGTGGACTAGCATCGAGGGAATTGAGGGTGATAGTGGGGAAACTATGACATCATTGGAATAGTAACACAGTAGAAGTAAAACATATTGTAATAACAGAAGTAGTAAAACATGAAATAGGTAAACAATAGAACTAATAAACAACTGGGGCACACACACACACATGTATATACATATGATGCATGATACGTATGTCTAAGAAATCATCCAAACAAGTTACAATGCTGGAATACCATACTAAACCAATGTATAACAAAAAAGAAAAAAAATTATTCACAACATCGCAAGCCTCATCTTGGTCCCATGCTCCCCAACTCCAGAGCAGTTAAGAACCTGAAGTAGAAGGGAGCTTTACCTTATCTATACCTGGATCAATATAATTTTCTTGGGCCCAAAATCATGACCTGAACAGGGTGTGAGACTAAATTCAAGTAAGAAACCACCAAAATATATGTGCCTAATAGTCAGTGAATATATATGGAAAGCTATAATCAAAATGAAGCAGTAAACAAGGATGTACCCAAAAGTATACAATCCAACAGTTTCAAGTGCATTCAATTTTCAGATATCAAGTAAGAAAATAATCATAAGTAGGGAAACCTCTGGGATGTACTCATAGCCTTAACCCTCTAGTCTAACCAAAACAAACACAAGCAACCCTTCTGGGAAGTACACATAGTCTAACCCCTTTGGTCCACCTTTTTCACAGACTCTCTGCGGAAGCAGTCACTATCAATTCCCCATATAGTCTCGTATCGGTAACTAAAAGGATCTCTAGGGAAGCACTCAACATCCATTTCCCCCTGTGGCCTACATAGACAAACCAAAAACACTCTGAGGAAGCACTTATATCCATTACACCTATGGTCACACATTGTAACAGCAAACAAACACTCTCGAGAAACCCTCAATGTCCATTATCCATATGGTCTACGACAGCAGGTTCTCACGACCATGTGTAAGTCAATCGAGCACAATGATATATAAAGGCCAAGGTATACCTTAAGAACTAAATGTATAAATAGTCTACAATATATCAACATGTCATATAAAATAATATTACTTCATCATATTGCCACTTGGAATGGGAAGCTAGCATCCTAATAGGCTAAGCAAGACCAAATGGTCATAAACAATACAAGCATCGGTAATATATCCATATAATAGAAATTAACCATATTCATATTCAATTGACCTCTACTCAAGCATATAAATCATCGCAGTAAATAATATAGTTAAAACAATAAACACACAATACCTTGATCAAGGGTATTGGGAACTTTTTCCCATATAACTCAAAGACTATCTACGAAAAGGCACTACCCACATATGTCGGCGTCATGAGATCAATATACGTGAACCCTACACTTGAATCGACCTAGAACATGATAAACTACAAAAACATCTAAAAATTTTAACCGAGGATAACTCACAAGAGAAGAGAAATCAGGAAATGAGGTTCAAGTAGAAGAGAGAAGCCACCGATACGATTCCAATGTAACTGACAGAGTTCAATTTGGAGAACTGATGCTCGACGGGGGGATCATGAAAAGATCAGTTCTGTATAGACACTCTTGGTCGAAGAAGGAGAACAAGAAGACACTTCCTCCAATTAGACATGACCTCGATCCGTTTAATGAGAAAAAAAGAAAGTACACGACACGTACATTAGATGTACACAGCTTGTAATTGCCCTTATCGGCCCCTATATAAGGCGATCTCGAGGTCATGACACATGTCTCTGTCCTCGACCGTTACATGGCTAGCATACAGATACATGCGGAAAAAGAGTACACGATGTGTACATATATGTACACGGTGTGTGCATCAAAAATATCCAGAAATATCACTTTTTATCAAAAACAATAGAAAAGAGTAAAACATACTGGAAACAAAGATTTGGCTTCTTACATTGGGTCCCAATTTCAGCATAATGTTTTAAAATGAATTATTTGACAACTTAGGGATACCATTTTTCAATCAATACATCATAAAATATAATAATTTCATGTTTTTTACTTATATTTATTATTTTATCCATTGTGTTAACACGATTATACCTCTTTTACCCTAGTGATAAATATTTATTATGGTCACTATTTATAATGGAAAAAATTTTAGTTATCCCAAATAATATTATATTAATTATTCTTTTTCTAAATATGTATCCCATTTTACCAAATTTAACTTATGGTAGTAGATAAATTTAATTTAAAATTTAATTTATAATATTCAATAAAAAATGGTTTTCTAAAGAATTATTTTTCTTAAATATAAAAGTATTTAAATTAAAATTGGATAATAAAAATTACTCCAATGACCTAATTTGATTATTCCTAAAATAATCAATATAATTTTAAATTTAAATCCATATTTTTAAATCAGAATTTTATATTTCCTAAAATAAATTGTAGTTGCCAATAAAATTATTCATTCTTCACTATTAATCAAAATATTCATTCTTTTTAGAAAATAAAAAAACATTTAATCTATAATAATTTTCAAAATATAAATTAAAATATGATGTTAAATATTTTAAATAAAATTTCTAAAATTTATAGAAACTAAATAATTATTTTATCATAAGAAATTATAAATAATTTTTTATGTAAATAATTATTTCTATAGAATATAATGAATTAAATAAAAATAGATTAAATATTTATTGAAATATTTTCTATATTTAAAACTGTTGTACATAATTTTATTATTATTCTTATTCATATTTATATTTCCAATTTTAATAGGTAGGATATAATTTTCTTGATTAAATAATAATATTTTAATATTAAATTGTGGGTTGTCTGAACTCTATGTTGTGTGTAACACAAAATATCAATGAGAATAAATTTAGTTGAAAATATTGTCATAAAATATCAGGTTGTAACATTATACCCCTATTAAAATAAATTTATCCATCAAAACTATGTAACTATAATATAAAAAATGTGGATATCTTTGTTTCGTCACACCCATGTGTTCCAAGTATCTTCCACAACTTTATTATTTCACCATAAAACATTGAACAAAATTGGAGTTTTGTTTCATAGCACATTCACTAAATGATCAAGAATCTCCCTCGGTTGTTACTCAATTGAGAGTTATTACTCTAGTGGTATATCCTATGAGTTGAGAACATATGAAGTATGAAGTATATACTTCCTCATGATAGATACATGAAACAAATCATAAACATGAGAGAGATTCATTTAAATGTACAAATAATAAGCTATTATCCACATACGATGTAGAATTTCAAAATGACCTATATATCTAGGGCTTACCTATCCATTATTTCCAAACAGCATAACATTTTTCCTTAGATATATTCATAGGAAATAATTATCCCCAACTTTGAACTATATATCTCACCAATGATTATCAACATAAGTTCTTAATGACTTTATTCCACCCATTTATGTTTTTGAATGGATATTTCATTATTTGAAAAATTTTCAATTAATTTTGGTCTGAATATAATTATTTCTCCCACTTTTTATTAACACATTGGATTTATGAGCTTTCTTCCTTTCAGGGTGGTATTAGTATCTATCCAAATACTTGACATAAAGATATTATTTTAATAAAACTAAACAATAGAAAAGTGTTGATCTTACCCACCATTTAAATCTATAGAACAATCTCTCAAAATATCTTCTATATTTTTATGAGTCCTCTTATATTGATCATATGTATGAGGATTCCATATAGTAGTAAAACATAACTATTATTCCAATTATTTCTAAAGACGAACTGAAACATTGAGCTAAACCTCATATATATATCTTATAAAATTTAATGTGATACTACATAAAATATAAAAAAATATTTAATATTTCACATGAAAATATAATCAAGAGATAAATCTTCCTTGATAAGAATGAATTGTTCTATCATCATAATGAGATCCTATGAAACCCAAAATTACATTATTCACTATAGATTTTTGGGGGAGCCTGATTATAAAATAAATGGCGATGTTTTCTAATATTCATTACAGTATGGGTAATGGTTATGAAAACCCCTTATCATTTTGTATCTCATCATTTAATTGATAAATTCCAGTAATTGTGGTACATATTACACAATATCCAATTTGATGTTGTCCCACAAAAAATAGTCTTTTACATTAATAAGCAAATTATTCATTAAATATTAATAGATAATGATGAGATATAATCATTATTCAATATATCCTTGTTATATTATGGCGTGGATAAAATATATTAGTGGTTTATAAAACTTATCAATCCATCTTAATCAATCTTCAAAATATGAACATTTCTAACCTTCTACAACTCCACAACTTCCTTCTACACCTCCATAATCTTTTATTGGATTGTTGTTTGGACCCTCATTTGAGATAGAGAAATTACTCCAATTAAATGACAATATATATATACATACTTTTAAAATATAGAAATATTAGATTCATTTTTATCCATGTCAATCTTATACAAGTATGGTCATTTTGACTGAAATCATTAACCACCTTGTTTTCTTTCCAAGGATGGTATTTTATATAGCAGTAGTAATCATTTATCGACACCAACCACATTATTTGGAACACATTCAGCAATTTATGAGTTAATATATACATTAAATATTCATTATAAGTATATATATATATATATATATATATGAAACTTATCCATAAAATGAATTCCTCAAAATATTCGATGTATAAATTACTATTTCCATCTCCAAATAACAATTTAGCTCAAATACCTATTTTTATTAACTTTTAGTTCCAAATATATTCTATAAAAATATCATTATAAATTATAATACATCCCAATACATTTTTTGAAGAATAAATATATATTATAAACTCCTCTCCCCTATAGGGTAATGTAAGCGCAGGCACATCGACTAACCTTCTCCTCAGTACCATGAAAAGTTTCTGACATTCATCTATCCAAAGGGACATGGGTCACTTCAATGTTATCCTAGTGAGTGTTTTAGACATAAATAATAAATTATCCACAATAATTTGATAATATATTGTAAAACTACGAGTATTGTAATCTAATGAAACATGGTTGTTGTAGGACATTTCTGAAGAAATTTATTCTCTAAAGGACCCACGATGTACTCTCAAATGAGATTATATGAAAGCTGAATGACACTTTATAAGTCTATAATTAAAATTTGGGATATTTTTAATAGAAATAATCCTTATTAGGGACTTCAATAAAATTCTAATGTGATCCTTAGGATCCAAAATGCTCTTTTAATATATAATAATTTCATCTATAAATACTACCACAATCTGATCATGGTAATCCCCAAAGATTATATTCATTAAATCCATAAATATAGAAGGTGAATATATAATTACAAATTTCATCACTATAAATTAATAGTTTTAGTACTATATAAGGAAGGATGTCTTTGGTATGCATTTTATTTTGAATATCAACTAACTGTACTCAGACTAAATATTAATCATGGAACATTATTGAAATTCTCATAACCGGTCAAACAATTTATCTATCTGGGGTGGATGAGAATTTTTATTGATAGTGATCTTAGTAAGATATTTATAGTCATTATATAGTCATATGAATCCATTTTTAATCTTATAAAATGAATAATTCCACCCCAAGGTGATGTAATTGTCCAAAAAAAATGCTTTATCAAGATACACGTTGAGTAACTTATTTAATTATTTTAACTCATTTGGGTAAACTCTATAAGGATTATATAAAATAGATGTGGAACTAGGTATGTCTTCTATTGAAAAATCAGCTTCATAGATCAATGGAATACTAGTAAATTCTTTTGGATACACATCATCAAAATCCTAATCAACATGGATACCTTTTATGTTGTGTTTCTTCCTACCATTTGAGATAAATATCCTTTATGGATAGTAATTGAGAACAAAAATATATAATTAATTTATACTAGTTTTATGTTATCATACATGAATGGATAAATGATCAGTGGTTCATTTGGAATAAAAAATATGACTTACCATCCAAATAAATATATATGGGATCCACATAAATAATGTAAATCCATTCCTATAATGGCATCAAATTCAAGTAAAGGAAGAATCATAGTACTTTCATGAATAAAATTAGAAAACATTCAATTAGAGTGGATCTACAGACTTGAGATGTTACCACTACAACGTGATGTTTTTAATATATATATATATATATTGGATCTTGTAATTTGATATAGTATTTAAAATCCTTACATAATAATGAGTTGGTATATAAAGAACAAAATAAGACCTTTGCTATTATATTGTGGAGGTTATATTATCCATTCACGGTGTCATTCTCATAACCCAATTCAGAAGTCATGATACAATGAGGTTTAACATTATATTCGATATTAAGTGGTTTCAAATTACAATAATTATTATAAACCCCTAAATCCGTGTTCTAGTTTTTAGAATTTCCATACTCAATGAATTTAAAGCATTAAAGAATGGGAGGTTCATTTTATGGAATCTTCTCATCCTCTACTCTGTTAATCAGACTATTCATCACCTTTTAACATTGACAATATTTTTTGTGAAACCATTACACATTTAAAGAACCTCATAGTTTATGTTAATATATTCTCATTTTGTTTCTTCCAACATTTATTTCTTACAGATGTCTGGGAGTTATTTACACCATGTTAGTTATTTGAGTTTTCATGATACATGATGATGATTTTCTTGTAAAATCATTGGAATCATGGGAATGTTTAATTTCCATTTCTATATTGATTTTATATCGAGTGACCTCTTAATAGATACTAATGTATTTTATACCTAAAAGTTTTAAGAGACACAATTTTGATCTACTATAGAATAAATAATTTTTTTATTGAAAATGAATAATACAGAATGATGGCTTTTAGGTATTTTAAAAATTTTATCCTAGGTACAAAATTATTCTTCCTAAGTTCAATTAATCTCAAAGAATTCATTCACAATAATTTTACATAGAATTTGAGGGATGCACTTTTTGAAAAATATCCCCATAAACTCATGGGTTCTATTGTTTTGATTTATTTTTATTATTTCTTTTTCTTAATAAGTTTACACCATTAATATCCTCCACCTTTCAAAAATTAAACTTGTATGTCATCTTTTTTATGTTTCGAGCACTGAATAATAGAAAATATCTTATTAATACTGCATATCCATCACTAATACAATTATGGATAATAATAACACTAAAAATAATGTGTATGTTGTATTAATAAACAATAAACTGTATGTTGGTCCCTTTTTATAAAAAATGGAATCTTTGAATGACAGATAGGATAATAATTTATTTGTGATAAAAATTTATGATTGTTCATTTTATATCTCTCATAATTTGGTTGATTAGGGGGAATTCATTTCATCTTTTACCACATTTGATATCAGCATGTTGTCTTACAGTTATATCGATTGACTAAAACTAGAAATAATTTTTTTTAAAAATAGTCCTAGTGGGAACCACAAAGCCATGAAAATCATTTATAGGTTGTCTAGATCAGAACACATTATTTTCAACATATGACACTATAGGTTAAACTATTTCATCCATGGTCATCATTAATTAAACTCATAGATAATTTTTTCTAAATAAAATATGAATTAATCCAATAATAACCATTTGTGGTGTTAGGATAGGTTCACAATTAGGTAATACACACCATGTGCCATCATGTAGGATGATATATTCTCAATAAACTATTTTGGGGTTGTAACCCCACGATTCATCAATACCAAAACCATTTCCACTTATAGTACCCATACAAGTACGTATTTTTAGGAAAATCACATAATCTCAACCTAAAAATAAAATTAAGATGGTATCCTATAATATAACTATACCTAAGGTTTTTACAATAGTTTTTTAACTATAATATCATTATATTGACTAAACCTCACATCTAATATCAACTATAATGACCTATGATTTTCATATAAAAATATTACACATTTCAAGATGAATATTCAATTCATTTCATTCAAATATTCAAAGAATCTATAATGGTTTTGTGTCTCCAAAGGTATGAAACATATTATACTTATTTCATGAACATTCCTAAATATCTCATATAATTATCTTCCAACATATAACTCTTAATATACATACCCTATAAAAAAATTATTCATAACACTAGGAAATGAAACATAACAATGCATGGGATTAGATGTGTAGTAAGGGTAAAAATGGGAAATATCAATTAATGGCCTTATAAAATAACAATACAATCAGAAGGGTATGACAATATGACATAACTTACTATGTACATACCAAAAAATGTCCTTGATTGTAAACAATATTTCTGATATAAAACATTATTATTTCAAATGTCATGAATCATAAAGGTGGGAAATTATCATAAAATAATTATGAACAAAAATTTATTGTAAAAAATGTGTGGAATGATCATATGAATATAAAACATTTCCTATATCATGGTTAAATACAGAGACCATCTAATCATTGTAGATCATGCATCATCACCTATTTCCCATAATGGATCTTCCATCCCTACATATTTCTCATAGTGGATCATGTACATACACTTGTTTCCCATAATTATCTCATGCGATATAAAACATTACCCAAATAATTAGAGATAAATAAAATTTAAATCCCACTTATCTCATAATTAAAACCATATAATTTTTTAGCACAAGACCATGAAACATTTTTAGCATTATATAATAACACATACAAAGGAATTTATTTTTCAACATTTCAGAACATAAAAGAAGTAAAATATTTTGGTTTAATAAAAATCCTATCATTATAGTGATAACCAAGATAGAGAAATAACATGGATTATTATTATTTTATCACCCCCTAAAAAATTATTAACAACAAAGTGACTTATTATAGTTGAAAATTATATTTACAGAATCATGAATAATATTTCTTGAAAAAACTAACAATTTAATTTTCAAATCAATTCTTTAAAATTTTAAAAAATAAATAATATTATTGAAAAAATTTCATTTAAAATAATTTTGGAACATGAAATCGATGATTCAAAACATTAATATTTCATTATGTTGGTAAATTTCATTCACATTGTATATGTTAAACTAAATGTTTCTTTTCAAAATTTATAAAATGTAAAAATATATGTAATTCAATTAAAAAGCATTATTCCTTGGAATTTTTCATTAAATATACACATTTTATAAAAATTAATTTAACAAATTTGATGATAATTTTTTTATAATGAAATTGATACATTTTAGATAAAACATGAAAATGGGAGAAAAATGATTTTCAATAGAATAGTAAATAATTATCAGTTTTCCTTAAAAATATATTAAAAATTGATTTAGAACATTTATAGAGTTGGTATGTAATACATACACATAAACACTATTTTCGTTTTCCCTGATAAATTGGAAAGAAAGGTTTATAATATTTTATCATTAATTAACCAAATTAATACCGTAAATATATAATATATTTATTATTCCCCTATTTCTAATCATCCAATTATGAAGGTTGTGAAAAAAATTTAGCCTTACATAGATATAATAAGGCTTAAATATGCAAGAGTAATTTTTTCATTTTATTTAGGATGGAACAGAGGGGATTGATGATTCTTACATTAAATAAAACCAATAATATGTAAGATATTGATGTTACATTTTCATAATAGATACATAAAATTATAGGAGGTATAATAAGAAATAAGGAAAAAATGTTTAGATAATATTTATACCTCTTTGTTGAGAACCCCGTTTCATATTACAATATTATCCTTAAAAGGATTCTATTTAGATAATTACTGGAGCTATAAGTGGATTAGTTCTATGTTAGGATGGTACTATAGTAGGTTCTTGTGGATCTAGAAGTATCACAAATTGTGGAGAATAGAAGAGTGGTGGTGTCCTTTTATATGGGATGGAATAGGAACCCATGGAATTGTATAAAATATTAAACAAGATAAATATCATAATATTCTCATGTGGGACCATGGAATACGAAATTTAAATATAATATGTGATATAGTCTAAATAAACATATCCAGTCACATTTCTGATAATTTTTGATAATGTTTGATCCACAACTAATAGTTACACCACTTTAAACCCATTTTAATCTTAACAAGAATAAGATAACTTTTAACCATGATATAATGATAATTTTTCAAAAAATAGAAAAGAATAAATAACTAAATTAAGCAAATATGATTCCAAATTTGAAATAAATTTTATCATATTTAATTTCTATTGGTGGAAGAAATTACTTTTAATATGTGAACTGAAAACACTTGGAAATTAGTTTTCTTATAAAAATACCTAATTTAAGAGATAATATTATTCTACAATAAAATAATGACATAAATTGGTTTTCATTAATTTTTTAAATAATAATTTATATAAGGTATTCATAATTTGGGATCAATTAAAAATTGAATTTAATATTCTATCCATTCCATTACTTAAAAGAAATCAAAACCTATTGTGAATTTTTATAAAATATATCATTTGTTAACAAAAGTATTGTTACAAATTCAAATTTCAATATAATATTTTAAAAGAAATTATGATACTCATTAAGGATACATTTTGAAGAATGACACATAACCCAATGGTAATATTTCACGACTTATGTTTATTTTAATGTTTTAACCCATGAGTTTTACCCAAATTCACCCCCTTTATTTAGTTTATAATTATTAACTCTACACACTATTTGTAATGACAAATAATTTATATACCCATATTATATTTAAATAATTAATCCCATTCCAAATATCTAATCAACTTTACCAAATTCAACTAATAAAACAACATGAATATAATTTTAAATTAAACCAATAAAACACGACGAAATGTAAATTTCAAGAGAAAATTTCTTCTTAATTACAAAATTTTTTATATAGAAATACAATATAAAAATATTTTAAATATTATATTAGAAATTATGATTTTTTAAAATCCAAATTTAAAGAAAAATGTTACTTCAAGAAAAAATTAATAAAATTGTTCTTTTTATTAAAAATATGTATTTTCAATTATTAATTGAAAAAATATTTATTATCTATAGTTTTAAAAAAATAATACATAAATAATTTTTCCATTATGATTTTAAAATTTTAATTATTTTCTCAAATTATTATTCTCAAAGGTAGAGAACATGATTATATAATATTATCTATAAATAAATAAACCTAACTTTTTGAGAAAAAAAACTATTTATAAAGAATATAAAGAGTTATACATAAATTGGTTAGCTATTTCTATAAAAATATTTTGTAACTATAACCATTTCACATTAATTTTATTATATTATTATTCCATTTCAAACCTACAATTTTAATGGCTAGGTTATGATGCTCAAATTCAAATAATAATAATTTAGTATTAAATTGTTATATTTTAAAACTCAGTGATGAGTGTAACATAATATATCAAAATAATTTAATTTAGTAAAAAAAATCAAAAATTATACTGGTTATAGAGGTTTGGTGTGTTACTACCTCTATCACTGTTACTTTAATCATGTTTTTTATAATGATGTTGTTTATTGTTTGTTGTTCTTTTATGAAATAGGTATATGTATGTTATTCTTTGAAATGTCATCAATGTGCAATCTTAGAAAAATATAGGCGGTGTGAGATTACTTTATTTTTATAGGATATGCTATGCTTTTCATGAGATGGATGATTCCTATAAGAATATGAATATTTTTCCCCGTGTAGTCATGTCTTCTATCTTCTTAAGGCTAGGACCATTAAGGGTGGATTGCGCGTGTGTGTTAATATGTTTTATTTCCTGCATGGTTATTTATTAATATTTTAAATAACCTCTTAGATAATTTATCATTTTAAGGATAAATGGGTTTAATGTTGTAGAAGACATACCAATATATTTTTTTATGTGAGAAAAAATTATATATTAAGAATCAAGGGTCATTCCCCATAAACAGTGTAATATGGAAAATGTTCACTACCAGTTGACCTAAACAAATTACAAATGGTTTTGTTGAACTCATAACATGGTATATAACTTTGGGTTGTGTTTTTCTGGAATTAAAATATATTTTAATTAACCAGTAAATTAAATCATTTTTAAATATATGAATATATTCTGTATGAGTGTGATATCATAATCAATCATGAGAGATATATTTTGAAGGACATATTTATTTTAAGATAATTAATAAGATTATTGTAAGTGGTCATGATTTTTCGTAGTTTAATTTTACCATTGTAGAATTTCAAAAAAATATATATTAAAAGCATTTTTTTAGTTTTGTGCATGATAACATATTACAACTCGTTCATGGAGTGCCTAATTGGTGTTCCGATTTAATTATTTTTATGTGGACGTTTTTACTAAAGAGGTGCTCAATTTTTATTACCTGTATTTAAACCCAAAAAATAAGAATTTATTCCATTTAAATAAAATAAAAATAAATTATTGATTATAAATACTATGAAAAGTGATGAGGTGTTGACATATCACTTTTAAAGTGAAAATTATGAGTCATGTGGAATTATTATGGAAGTTATATATTATGGAAAACTCCATAACCATTTAAATGTTTCACCAAATGTAAATATTATTGTGTTTTAAATAATTTTATAGATTGGTAATTAATGGGGTGATATTTTCTGTGTTATTATGAGAGTAACACTCCCAATTCTGTAATTAATTTTCTAATTTTTTTTGGAAAACAAAATGGAATTAATTATATCTCAACTAGTGGACACTTCTAGAGAGGTAAATTGATCATTTTATCTCCATAAACAATAGAAGTTATTCTTTTTCTATGTGTCTATGGAGGGGGTGGTGAAAACAATGATCAAGGAACATGACTTGATCATATAGTTTCTCCAACACACCATCATGGTTGGACTTATTATTATATTATTTCATTAATTTATTTTTTTATCTATCCTCTTCCCCTCATGTTCGAATCATGTAAAAATATCCAAGACGGTAAAATAAATAATTGTTTTTGTGAAAATTTAAAATATTATTAAAATTTATTGAAATTTTTTCCTGAAACATTAACATATAATTTTATTAAGACATTAAAAGGGTAAAATTTTAATTTACTTGCTATCCATTAATAAATTATTTTTGTGGTGGTTAAAGAAAAATATTACATCATTTAAAACATATATTCTAAAATTAATTTTTTATAAAAAATATTTTTCTATCTCAACAATTTTGAAATTAATTTTTTTTAAATTTACTAATAATTAAAAAATAATTTTTTTACCTTAAGGAATGAATAACTTATACATATGTATGTTAAATTTTATTTTAATTATAAGAATTTGATTCTTTTGGGTTTTCTATATCCATGAAATACTATTATTTATAAATAAAATTAGATAAATAATTGAACTAAGTTATGACCTCATAAAAGGAAGAAACTAATATTTTTACCCCAATTTTATTTTTCCTCAGATCATCATAGTTTATTTGAAAACTTTTTAATTTCTATCATGGAATGAATGTGCAGATGAGGTATTAAAAATCATCAATAAATTTTCATCTAAGGATTATTGGTTGATTATTTCATCAACATTGTTTTTCCTTGAACATGATTATTTAAATGATTAATTATTTATTATAAAAAATAGTATTTGGTAATTCATTATTTTATTGATGAAATCATTGTTTATTTTTAACCCATAGAATAACTATTTCATAATTAATAATGATTTATAATATTGTCAAATACATGAATTCCTCAATGAACTCAAACGTGAGCATGATGATGAGTGGTTATATATTTCTAATTCCACCACTATCTTTAATATTGTTATCATTTTCATTGTGTGTGAGTTATAATATGGTTATGTGATGACACTATTGGAAGAAACTAAATAATCATAGTTTCTAGTGCATAATAAAAATGATTTGATGGTATAAGGAGAGGTTTGTTGAGTGAAAAAAATGTTATGGAACAGAATACAATGATTTCTTCATAATTACCTTAGTCACGTGAGAAAACTATTTTTATAGCCAACATGGTCTATAGGGAGTGGAGGATTGGAAATAGGTGGAGGATTCTATAGCAATTGTGATATAAAAAATGGAGTGGTTGGAAAATTCATGACTACACACCATTTAATCCTAAACTGCATTCTATATAGGTATCCATTATTTGTGTCTATATATAGTTAATTTTTCAATACATATAAACATAAAAATTATGTACATGTTACACACTATTTTAAATTGCTTATTCTTTAATGTAATTTTGAAAATTTATGTTCTATGATTCCGAGTCACACCCCATGTATAACCAAGATTATTGTCTTGGCGAATACCATTAGTACTTTTCTAGTCTAAATAGAAAGAAACACATTCCATTTAAATAGAATATATATATATTGCATAACCCATTTAATATAAAAAAATAATAAATTTCCTTCTGTGTATGTAAGAAGAGGTCATGTGGATTATATAAAAAATATCCCATGTAGACAATGTGTACATAGGGAAATATACATTATTTTTTATCTCATTCTATGTAGTCTATAAAAGAATAACATATAATTTATTCAGTTTAAATCATATTATCCCCACATAGAAATACATATTGTAAACCCTACATGACACACCATTTATGCATATTTCATGAAATTCGTATGGCTATAACACATGGAAATCATGCTAGAGTGCTCTACAAAAACTATACCTTGCCTCATATATTGCATACTTGTCCATTTATTACAATCTTCATTATTTCTCACCATGATGATAGGTTTGGACATATTAATAGCCTATATTATTTATCTTCTAAATTAGATCACATTAGTATAATGATAGTAGTCATTCAAGGACATTCACATTTCAGTTGGTAAAGTGAAAAAATCTTATATGAGTTAGAGAGATGAATGGTGCCGTGAGAGATGTTTTGAACATAGATATAGTTGTTTTACCCACACCCTCATGTTTTAGTTCACAATATTATATTTATGTGGTTTTCGGTACTATAATACATGATATGAAACATTCCCCTATATGAATATAGTGTTTTGGTATTACCCCATATGGTGGGGCAGGGTCCCCCATCAGTTGTGTTAGTACTCCACCATATATTAGGGAAGAGACCCCTATTAGTGGATTTAGTATTCCCATATATATCTCAATGTTTCCTTCCACATGGTTATGGTACTCGCTTGGTTGATACTCACATACATCAATTTGGTTTCGTCCCCCACTATAGTTTTAGAGATGTAGCATGTATGTTATAGAAGACTAGAATGGATGGGGAATAAAAATGTATAACGTATTAGTACATAGGTTCCATGAGATACATAAATACATTAATTATTTATGGATAGATTAAAATTATGGATCACAATTAGACTTTTGAATTTAGGTATTATGGGTCTTAAGATACCTTAGGTATAAATAATTAATTTAGTTATATGATTCATAGAAACATTGATCCACAACGATTTGGTTTCAAAACAATATCCGTGGTTTTATAAAAATTAATGAAAATATGGTTTCAATGGGGGTAACATTTATTATTCCTCGGTCTTAGTTTTGAGATGTCTTATTGGTATATCTTTACATAGTGTTTTCAGGGTACCCTATTAGGTTTTCTCATTCTCACTCATACAAAGGCTTCATGACCACATGTGTGGTGTATATTTAGATGTTTCATTGTTCAGTGATGACATTAGTGGGAGCGGTCCCAATAGAGATATAAGAGTTGTGACACCATGGAGGATGAATTTTAGTGGTGGAGAAAATTACTTATTGAATCCATTATTAGGGGCCCAAGAGAAAGGATATTTCTCCCATAAAATGTTTACGTTGTACATAAAGTTTTCTATATTATTTATATATATTTTATTTATTTTCGGTTACCCATATGGTTTTCTACATGGGATTAATGTACCATCCTCATATTAAATACTATTACGGTGTTATGAATATTTTATTGATATTGGTGATTATTTTATACGAGAGATGAATTTATTTTGAAGGTTGTTATAGTATATAGTCATCCATGTTCGTTACTCCATGTCAGTGATAATAACTATCCCAAAGATTTTGGGAGGTAGTCTTGGGGTGAACACTCAACATCCCACTAGGCCAGGTGAGGCCTTAATGGGTTTTGTCATGAAATACCTTTTCAAGATTTAACAAATTTAAAATCTATAAACAACAATATAGATGTGAAAAAGCTATCAATCTCTTGGGAATGAAATATTGAGTGTAGAAAAAAGAAAAACCAAAAAGAATGAAAAAAAATTATATGAATATACAAACTAAGTAGTTATGATTGAAAGAAATATTTATTTATTAGGGATTATGTCACATGAATAAAAATAAAAAATGGAATGAATGAAAAAATGATCGATCTGAGGAGAATTTCATTGAAAAAATATATATAACTCCACATTCATGCGTAACTATGTAGTTGGAAGGAAATATAGTAAAATATAACTACTTAATGAATCTCTTTAGATGAATTTTATGGTTGAAATATATAGTTCATCAATAATTTATTCCCACTCAGTTATATGAAATTTGTGTGATGTTATATCAGAATTCAATATTTTTATTAGGAATGATGTTTTTTATCAAAAATTTTATTAAATAACTCTATTTAAAAATAAATCAAAAAAATTATAACCAATATTGAATTATAAAAAGATTTCATAAAAAATAGGGAGATGAAATGAAGTAGTTAAATCGTATTTCCATATATAAACAGGTATCCAATGATAGTTATTAAAACACAAAATAATAAATATTTAAATAAACAATGATGAAATGTAAACAATTAATAAGAATTTCAGTAATCATTCTTTATTCTCTTTCTCATTTACAATTTTTCCTTCTTAGTTATGTCTTCCCTCCCTCGTTTTAATATATGCTCTCGAAATCTAACGAAAAATGGGTCTTTAACTTTTTCAATCTCTTCACATGATGAATTTATATTTCAAAATAATCTAGAAATATCCTCATATTTCATATTCAATGTTGAAGTTATTAGTTTTCTTGCAACATTTTTCTATCTAAAAAATAGTTTACCGTTGATTCCCCCATAAAGAAATTAATACCATAATGTTCTTCCATCTCATTACTATCATATATATTTTTGGGAAACATTATTTATTTCATTCAACCATTGAAAAAAATTAATAAAAGAATGAAGTACCTCATAATATCTTTCGTTAATAACCACAATATCTAGGTCACGACATGAATAAGAAAATACAAAAGAGAAGAAGAATTATAGAAATCTCAGTACATTTATTTTCATCAATAATAACTGCCATTTAACTCATATCATTCAACAATAGGAATTATTAGGAATATATTAATCAAGATTAATGATGAATCCAAGAATATTAATTAGGTTATATCATGGTCTTCACTGCATCCCATTTCCATCAACCTTAATTCACTGGATGACCTCTATCAAACTCAACTCATACACAATTCAAGCATCATCACCCAAAAATATTATCTTAATATAGAAATCATAATTTGAATAAGTGAAACTCATACATCACTTAATATACAAACCATCACATGAAGAACACATGAAATCTCCATACAATAAACTCCCAACTACAATTCCTTATAGTGAAATGAATGTGAACCAAGTGTTTATCGATGCTCATCTCTCCAACTGGTGGTATCAAATAAATCAAGGACCATCAATAATTAGTCTCTACTATGTAGAATAATATTTCCCATTTTCATTTCAAATCTACAGTGAAATTATAAATTCATAAAACTCTAATTGTTAGAAGCTATTTAGTTGATTCCACTACATTATTGAAAAACCATGGAATTATTTGAATCATTATAATCCATATGATTTTATATTCAATATATTTGGATGTAAAATTATCCTAGATTAATTTTAGAAATCCAATTCAGCAATTCAAGATTTATTCATCATTTTATTCATGCTAGATTTAGTTTAGTTCTTTAATGATTTTAACATGCCCAACTATAATCTCCTAATATGTATTTGAAAAACATAGAAGTACAATCCCTTTTACAAAAAAATCAAACCATAACTAAGATTTTTCTGGCTAGACTTCGAATAATTATCAACAAGAGGAAAAGGGATTGAAATTAATTTAATTCATCTATTTTTTTGTTGAGACATTCTTTTATTCAAACATCGGTCAATGAAATATCATTAAGGGAAACCCCTTTCATCTATTTTCAGATCTTTTTCTGGAGTGTATTCATAGAAATAGATGGGCTTAAAATATATTTTCCTATATACATAGAGTATTTTATTTATATGGAATCATGTTCAAGTCCTCTTCACATGATTTTATTAATGATCAAGGAGAACATCATATAATCATATGATGAAATTTTTATCCTTAAAAACTCACATTATATTTCAGTTATCCTATGGTCATCCCCTAAAAACATTATATGGTCATACACATCATTCAATTTTTCATAGAAAAATATCATATGGGGAATATTCATGATTTATTAAAATGGTCACCCATACCACAAAAAATACTGTAAAAATTCTTATGTATCTCCAATTACAATGACCTCCAAGAAAGACAAGAAAATTTTACAAAGTAAATTGTTATCTTTTAAAGACCCTAAAAACAAAACTATCCAATTTTTAATAGAAAAAATTCAAATTTATGTTATTAATTTATTCCAAAAATTATATTCAATGATAGAGGATTGAATAAAGATAATACAATTTTTAGACCTATGATAGTCGACAAACAAAATATTTCATGTAATCTAATTATGAAAAACTAAAAATGGTTAATTAAGTGAATATTAGAATTTATGAAGTAGAAAAATAAAAAATAAAAAATAAAAAAAATACATTTTGTTTAGAAAAATAAATCTCCATTAAAACCACTCAAATATAAAATACCCATTATCAAAAAAATATAGGAAAAAGAAAATAATTTTCATTTTATTATTCTTGTACTAAAATCACACAATTTCATTGAAATGTTAATTGAATAAAAATGGTATCATTTATTCTAAAAAATTCAATATTTCATTAATGAATAATCATTTTCCAATAAAATAGGATTTTTTCCACAAAAGAGATATGAAAATATGTATCAATTATACCCCTATAAAATTCCTCCACACAGAAGATATTTCTTTTCCAATAAAAAATAAATTTAGGAAACAATGTATAGAAGAATAAATCTCATGATGGAAAAATGAAATGGAAAAATGAATTTGTTTTAAAATGTTGTCTCCATTTTAAAATTTAATGGTTTTAGTGCAATGCTGGAATCCTATTTTAAAAAAAGTATTACAATTTAAAATAAAAAATAAGAAACATTTCTTACATTTGTGTTGGACTACAAATTAAATCTATATATTTAACTTTAGGTGAATCAAAACACATAGTTAGACATATATTTAATATATTTAATAGAATGGATGAGTTAGACTAATAATTTCAAAATGATTTATTCACCCATCCATCTAAAAAATATTATATGATAAAGAAGTCATCGTGGATTATAATTTTTATTTCATAGATCATTTAGAAACATAACTTATGGTTTTAATTCAAGCCAAAAATTATATATAAAATGAATATTTTAAGGCATAATTTCAATATTTTACCAAAAGGTTGTCTTAATAGGGAAATATAATGATTTTATTAGTTGAATATATATAGTAATATAACTAAAATTCTTTAATGTGGAATAAAAAACACCAATAAAATAATAATAAACCACTAAAAAATAATTTTGAAGCTTGAATTTTTTTTAAATTTGAACAAATTGATATGTTTAGAGGTTTTTGATGTGTAAAAAATGCATATAAGTTAGAAAATTTATGAACCCTCCACAACAATTAAATTTTTTTACTTATTTTTAAATATCAATGTGTAGGGAACATTTTGAAAAATATAAGTCAACAATATTTAATAATTTCTATACATTATGAATATATTTTGAGGTATAATAAAAATGTTTAAGAACAAGTTTTTAATAAAATATTAATATCATAGAATTTTATAGAATGAAAGAGGAGGGAACTTAGAATAAATAAAATATTTTTATTAACGATCAGGAATTGAAACAACTTTAATAACTTATTTTAGCCTGAATTTTTTTTTACAGTCAATTTAATATTATTTAGATCTGATGAATACTATGTAATAGATTTTGAAAAAAATGATTGAAACTGTGTTTAATTTGACATAAAATAATTTTTTTGTCGAATAATTTCTCTTTCCAGTATATCAACCTGAACCTTTACTCTTTTCTTGAAGAAAATTCTATGCTCAAAAAAATCATGACCATAAAATGAAATATTCAGTATTACGACCTATTAAATAAAATGTGTAATAGGAAATAACTATAGATTTATGTTTAATGGAATGGTTTTTAAAAATCATTCAAAATATGGATCCTCTTTAATAGTGTTAATCAATTTAAATTGATCCCAAAGAATTTTGAAATTTTTTTCCCAAAATATTTTCACAACAATATTCTTGTCCATGAACAAAGAGAAAATCATATAGCTAAACCCATTAAATAAATTAGATAAAATACATGTAGGTAATAAAAACATTATATTCTTAGCATAAGATAAGGATTGTATAGAAGAACGTCTATGGGTTTACTCCCATGAAGAATGAAATTTTACATTTTCAATTAATATTCAGGGAACGTTGAATTTTTTAACATAGATATGGAACTAAAAAACTTTGGCTACACTTTAATATAATGTTTAACCCATTTTCCATTTACTAAAATTGTCGTAATTTTATTTCCTATAAATTTAATATCTATGTTAAATATATTTATAACAATGGTGAAGTTCCAGAACACTTGGGTTTTAGCATCCTAGGAAAATTTATATGTTTAAAATCGATATGACTATACTTTTGACTAGATTTGAAATATCCATTTTTATGATGAAGTCATGGAAATATCTATTCAATTACTTTATATCCAATAATTGTTGTATTAATCACTCACAATGTAATCCTGATCACTCAAACAAGGAAATCATATCTCACTATGTGTTTGGAAATCACTATTTTGGTACATTACTACGAAATAATATTGATGATTGAAATTTATTGGAACATTACATGATTTCTTAAATTAGATCCTATTTTGGTTCTTTCTTATTAGAGTTTTAAAGGTTGTTATATATGCCCAAAAATTGTTATCAAGTTGTAAATACAACTCATTATAATATATAGTCATCATTTTTTCTAATATATTTATAATAATATTATTTTAAATTTCTTCTTTGTCATGACCCACCTTCATCACAATGACATAAGGGAAAAAAAACTATCATATCCTTCCTTTTTCAAGTTGAAAGAGAGATAATGGCCATCGAGTCCCACCATAAATAGGCCCTTGAGTGGCAAATAGCACCTATGGTATATAATCACTTGTAATATGGATGGAATTACCCATTTATAGAAAATATTTGGAGATAAGATGGTAAATCACAAAAAACTCCAAACACAAAAAGTAAAAGTAAAGTCAAACCCATTTTTCCCTTTGCATGTTGAAAATAATGTTCAAAAAAGTACAGGAAAACTCCAAGGTAAAGTACCAAAAGAAAAGAAAACATCAATATAAACTACCCTAATTCCCAAGCTAGTATGTTCCTACACGGTCCTCGAATTCCACCTAGAAACCTAGAAGCAGTTTTACATATATAGGTTGAGTATATCTTTATAGAAAGTTGGGAAAACGTAAATCTCTAATTCACAAGTGGGGAGGATTTCTTGTGCCCCGTGAGAAAGTAGAGGTAACCCAATCACCTTCAAAGGAAACTATCTTCCTAGACTCACCAAGGAACACTCCCCAAATTATGAAAGTAAGGTAATGTAATGTTAATAGTAGATCAATTTCTGGGAACCTTGGACCACTTTCCTACTGGTAATGGAAAACACCCTACGCATCATACTTCCCTTACCATTTTCATTGTAGTCCCACTGATGCCCCAAAAAAACCATATGGGCACCCACAACCATGCATCCTGCCCGCAAAAACTTGGGCCACCACAACCATGCACCACTTCCATAGAAACCTGGGCCACCACAACCACGCATCTCGCCCGCAAACACACGGGCCACCAAAACCATACGTAACCACATCCACAGACAGCTGGGCCAGAACAACCACTTCCACGGTGGAAGAAACCTAGGCCTCATTCCAAAGAATCTTGGGAATTAATCCTTTTTGCACATACTTGGGCCACCAACAGAATGTCCCCTACCTGATGAATCTTGGGTGGTGATGGACATCTGTCTGTCACATCCTACCTGAAGAGTCTTGGGATACGTAGGAGAGAGAGTAGAAAAATATCTAATAACCATCTACCTATAAGAGTGTTAGGAAGAACACCATCCCCCATGAAATGGGGGTGTTTGGCATGATGTGATCAACGTGGGTGGGGTGCGTATAAGAAACACCAAAAATAAATATCTACATAACGTTAATAAAATACTCACCCAAACCTAAGTGTTCTGGAACTAGCCCCTACACAAACACCATCTTTACAATTCATACATGAATAAAAGGACAAAAACCACAATGATAGAAACATCCATTGATCATATTCTGTTAATAATGTTCAATTTATTTTGTTAGAATAAAATCCAATCCTCTACTACTAGAAAAAAACAGGCACAACCAATAGTTAAAACAATGCTGGACTGAAGAAGAAAATATCCAAACATCAATTTAAGCATTCCCACCTGGTTATCTTCTAAAGTCACAATAATGAAAGGGATCCATGAGATCCCTCAATGTATTGGAACCAAACCATGCCCAAATATTTGGGAACAGATCCTCAAGCCAAAAAATGAACAATAAGAGAAACCATCCCATGCACATCACCCCACAAGAATCAATGAGAGAGACCACCAATATTACCATAAAAGAGAAATGATGTTTCTAGATTTAAATAGACTATTTAACATGTTACATCCTTCTGTTTTGTTAACTTTGGTAATCAAAAAATAATTACTATTCATTGGGAATCCATTTAATCATGAATGTTTACTTGATTAACCGGTTTCCATGTTATTTCCAATAAATAATTAGTTTATAAAGAAAACAGAGGTTCATTAGTGTGAAAGAAAGGGCCACTAATGACTACAATTTTCAGTGGTCATAAGACTATACAATTAAAAAAAATAAACGAAGACAAAAGTGTATATCAACATCATCATTAAACACACCACCTTTATTTTTTAAAAATCCATTTATTATCTTATTTATGGATTGGTTTCATCCATGCCATGAGGATACAATATCAAACCCTCCCCGTATGATAAAAAGTTAAGAGATAAGAAGGAAACCCCTACATGGATGATCAATGATTGATAGTTTCTTCTCGCGCCAAGAGTTCGGGTTGCGCGACTTGCAGATGAAGAACACCAAGGACTTGAAGAATGTGTGGGAAGGGCTCCAGCATGGTGTAAAATTCCAAAATAGGAACTCCAAATGCAACATGGAAAAGAAATGGCTCAAGGAAGAAAAAAAAAATTTGTGATAAGAGGCTAGATCCTGGATTTACGGGATACGAAATCTCAAACAGCATAAAGGGAAGATCGGGTTTCCACCACGTGGTTGGGTGCTTACACACAATGATATTAATTTTTATTTATTAATTATCCCATAGGATGATGGAGATAAAGAATGTGTGTTGATAGATATATTTGAATAACGATAACCATGTAATTGGGGAGATGTTGGATAGCATGGGGAAAGGTGAGACACTGAGAAAAGCCACACATTTTGGTAATTGAAGGATCAATCAACCCTTGGGGGTTTAAAAAATCTTTGACTGGCTTCAAAAAGGGTATTAACTCACTTTTATGTCAAAAGATACATTACGAGAGCAGAATTGAAAAATCTCAGAAACTGAAAAAAAAGTGGGAGACACAGTGCAACCGTAATGGTGCCACCATAACGGTGCCACTAGTTTGCTGAGACATAGTAAGTAGTGCAACCATTTTAGTGTGAGACCATTATGGATGCGACTATGGTGGTACCACTATGACCGGTGTCACTGTGACCGTTGCCTCCATTTCCGTGGAACCATTTGGTGGGACCGAGTTTTTAGAAAACCCCTTAATGATCCACTAATGGGCCCTAGGATACCCCATAAACTAGAAATTTGGCAATGTAATGGACCAGGAGGGTTCGAGCCATTACATTATTCAACCTTGGTTTTAGATGACAATGATTTACAATATTCTAAAAACAAAATTATTTTTTCCATAATTATTTTAACAATAATACATAATGTTTTTCCAGTTTTTTTTAGATAAAATATTTGGTTACATCAAATATTATGGGATTTTAATTTAATTTAATTTGAGGACATTATTATCATGATTTTATTGGATGTTAAAACGATTAATCCATCATCAAATAATAATATATAAGCACTATGATATATTCATTTCAATTATAATATAGAAATTCTTCTATGAATTCACACCCCCAGAACATAGAAAATATTTAATTATAAATATAATTACGAAGTTAGTAATTTTACAATGATATATATCATAACAATTGTACCCTATAAAATCCAAATAAAAAAATAATAAACTCAAAAATGGATGTAGTACAGTAGAAAATGTCTTGTAAAATATTTATGTAGTCATACCTACTCAATGATGGTGACCATTGGGAGAATCTTGAAAACATTCTTAAATGTTAGATATATCTTACTGGGGAACACACATCTTATAAATAATAGAAACAAAATTCTTAAACAACAAAGGATTATCCAAATAGTATTATTATAACAAAATAATGAATTTATTCATTTAGTATTGTGCATATTCCATGATAATTACTCTAATAGGACAAAAAATTATAAAATATTCATTTCAAATAATCTATTTAACTAATTAAGAGAGTTTTTCTTATTATGTTTAATTTTGTATTCAAGATCATATGTAAAATGTTAACATCTAATTATACTAGGATATGAATCATTTTGGGAAAAACATTAATTCAAGGAAGAATATTTAGGAAAGGCTATAACATTATACCCTATCAAATACATTCTAATCCTATCTAGAAAAAAATATGATATCCAATATCTTTATTTTAATACATTAACTACATAATCTTACATCATCTCTTTCTTAAAACTCATCCAACATCCACAACACTTTAATCAAATATGATATGGAATGGAATGTTCCAATCATGGTAAATGATGAAGGGTGAAGGGATGAGTTTTTCATTATGTATATTGACATATTATGAATATTTTTTTATCATAAAATAAGGGTGTATCTTTCTCTAATAGTATCATAGGGGCTTAGTGATTTGAGAAAAATATTTCAGTAATATTTTTTATAAACTACAGCGAAATATAAATCATCAAACATAATTTCAATTATCAAGAGGTTTTATATTTTAATGACCCTTATCTTAGATTTTTAAACCTTTATACCCATATTAGAGACCATATAACTAATCACAATTATTTTTACTATCATTAGACAATATTAATCCCAATTAGAAATACTAATAGTTTTATGTAACCTTCCAAAAACAAGTTTTAGACTTTCTAATTTTTTTAATGTACTTCCAATAAAAGAGAAATTATTCACAAATTTCTCTTTGATATTCTAAATCATATCAGAGAACATATGACCAAACAAATTTTAATGTTGTCAAGGGAAGCATATAAATAAAAAAATTATCTAAAAATAAAATAACTCAACGGGGTATATAAAATTAAACTTTTACCTACAATTCTAGGGATACATGGATTCTGTTTCACTAGTATATCCATCAGAAAAACAATAATTAATTTATATCCAACCAATGAATCATTTTATCCATGAATGGTATTGAATATTGTCCTTCATAGTTGATGTATTTATATTATTTTTGTCAATACATATTCTCGACATATTTTCCTTTCTAACATGATATTTTCACTATTATCATTATTCACAACAATGATACATCATCCTTTAATTTGAATTTCTTGGAATAGATTGACCAGAGGGTTTAAAAAAAGGATGTATAATCCCAACAACAAGAATATAAATCAATTTATCCCTATCTACCTAATTCATGTTGGGTTTGAGCTGTATTGGCCCTATAATCATAGTTTTTTATTTCATTTACCCTGGTATTTACACAAGGATAATGAAGGAATTGTAGATTTTATGTCTAAAATTGACCATTAGATTTTATTTTTTGTGTTTTCGAGGACATTAAACATCTTTTTCTCCTGAAATTCCAATAGTCTAGTGGAAATATATATTGAGAATGGGGAATTATAACCAATTAATGAACATTTCAGTTTTAAAGGAAATGGATTGGGCTCCAGTTATAGTGAATCTTCACTAAAAGTTAATAAATTAGTCTGAGGTTGTCAATGGTCATCAATATATTTCATATAGTGAATGTGAAAATTATAAAAATGTGGAATTTCCAAACTATTATTTTGTTTTTCCTCATTTTTTTACAATGTGGAAAACCTAATTTCTTTAAAATTTTGATCATAATTACAAAAAAAACTACAGTAAAATCATCATATTGTTCAATGTGACCTTGATAAAAAAACAATGTTATATATCTATATGATTGAATATGAAAAAACACTCTCAAAATTTTATAAAAACATCTTGAGATCCAAAATAGAAAATTAATATTTTAAATAACTTATCACTATAGGAATATATCGATTTTCAATATCTTCATCACCATCATGGATATTATCTTTAACTATTACATTATATTTAGCAATATTACTTTCAAAATATAAGGTCTAATATAGTTAAATATAATTTATCAAGTTATTTATGATGTCATAATGAGTTTTCTACTTCTTTCATTTCAAATCTTTAATAATTCTCTAAAATTGTAGGTTCTATCACAATTATAAATCCATTAAAATATTATTTTTACTTCCAAAAATTAAAATTTAATTGACCCATAAGAACATTAATAGAACCAACAACCTATTTAGATAATAAATGTCTATTTTGGGGGATAAATAAATCATTTTCATAGTCAATGTATAAAAATTAGAAATAAGATGGTTTAAAAAAACATTTTGACACATAAAATAATGTCATAGAATATTATTATGTGATGTTAAAAATATTGATCAGAGAGATGAAAATAATAATGATGGGATCCCATTTTTCAAATATTAACTCTAGAAATGGCCATAAAGGAAGATGATTGATTATAAGGCCATGGTCTCAATTAAAATTCAGTATAAAACTATTGCATAAGGTTTATGGTATAAAGAAAACCATATATTTTAAACTTTTTACGGGATTTGTTTATGAATTAAAGTGATTCAATCTTTTGTAAGGTTATAAAGACAAAAATATTCATAGTATTTTTATTTTAATTAATTTTTTAAGTGGTTTCAAATATGATGGAATCTGAATTACAAATAAAATGGATGGGATGTTCAATTGGATATTTTTGAAAATCCAAATGAATTTGAGTAGTTTTTCTAATTACTTTTTAGTTTAAGTATAAGTTTGAATGAGAAGGGTGGGATAAAATTATTAAAAATAGTTGGAATTTTCATCAAATAATTATTGAGTTTCCACATTAATTTGTTTTAGTATCATTATGAAACTTTTTTATTATCATTTTTTGAGGTTGAACATCTTGATTTCTTACAGAATTAATTTTATTATTCACATGTCATGATTTATTGTCAACTGATTCTGAGTTAATGATTCCTTTATATTTTTATTTTTGACTTTCCAAGGGTTATGTTTAGTCTATTAAAATCTTTTTAAAGAAATTATAGATGTAAAATCATAAAATTATCTCTACGATTTGATTCGTGGGTTCATAAAATAATTTCATTATCTGTTGTTGTGAAGTCACTATTTAACTACACCAATTTTAGGTTAGTGATGTGTATCTCAGAATTAGTATCACATGTATCTTAATCATGTTGATATTTTGGTTAAATAAATTTTTCTCATATTTAATGAATCTTTCCACTCACATCTTACAAAGAATTAGAGGAATCAACTGTATTAATGTTATAAAATATTTGTATTGATTGATTTTTGAAGACAAGTATATCGTGTTATCTATGAATCCATTTTTCATTACAATAAAAATTAGGATACATCATTTAGGTAGGTGAGTAATTATTTTAAAAAATATCATCCTTTTCTTTAATCCATGTATCTTATCCAAAATAATTAACATTTCAATATGTTAATGAATATATATCATCATTTATGTAAAAGTTTTTGGTATTTTGAAAAATTTCACATTGAGATCATATTATTTTTGATATTGTTTGAGATTTTGATATCCCACATGATTAACTCATTTTTTTATTTTTTTTATTAGGTATTTAAGTTGATATTTAATCTCATACAGACATGAGACAAATTATTTCTGTAGATAAATTTATTTTTCATTCCTATTTACTCTCATTCTGAATGATTTATTTTTTAGTGAAAAGAGACATAAAATTTTAATAATTTTACTTTTCACTTCATAAATTTTGTTAATATAATTTCCCCTAGAAGATTGGTCAAAAAATATCTATCATGAAAGAGATTAAAATTTATAATAATATTCAATGAGAAGATAAGAAGGAATTTCGTGATGAGGAAACTAAAAATATAGTTCCCATATCCTCTTATAGTCCTCACCAATTTCCTCTGAATCCTCTTATAAAAAATAAAAACTTTTATTCCTAAACTCCAAACTATGTCACTAAGGGTTGTATTTCATTATAATTGATTTATAGATTAGTTTCCTTGTTTCAAAAATATTATCACATGTTGTTAAAAAAAAAATTTCTACTCATGCTCACAAAATGTTTATAATGAATACCATTAAACTATGTTGTTAAAGTCCCTATTGATGGTTAGAGAGTCTTCATTAAGAATTCAATATAATATTGGTTGTAGTGAGAGATTATATTTCATAATCGGATTGTATTGATATCTTCGAGACTACTTAATAGATGATATGTCTTGTCTTTTTAATGATATTTTACTCCCTTATTTGGGGTCGTTCAAAATTTTCATGAATGATTTTTTGGTTGAATAATATTTTCATTATTAAAAAGACAACTTTATTAAAGGTTTTCTATAATAATTTTTACCTCCTCTTAATTATAATGTAGTTTATGTTTATTTCACAAATTATTTTCTCATAATTTTCTATATTAAACCTATTTCAAATCCAAAAAAATTAATTTATTTAGCACAAATATTCATATTTTTAGTTTTAGAATTCAATATCATTTATTGGATTTTTATAAAAATATTTTTTGTAATTTGATTATGATTTTTGATGAGTTTTTAATAATTTATTTTGGATAAATGAAGTCTTGAATAAAAATTATTCTCAAAATTCTATAAACTACTGTAAGGTTTACCAAATTAAAGACCAATATACTAATTAATATAATTAATCAAGGGATTTATCTTAGGGATTGCAATCTATGAGTGAGGAATATGAAAAAAATATCAAAAGAAATATAAAACCAAAATAAAAATAATGATTAAGAAATTATTATCATGACTAATTTATAAAAACATTGTATAATTTCAGAAGTAGAGAAATAAAAAAAATCTATTAGGTTGAATGTTAGTTCATATCCAGCACCTGACTAAGGCATCTCATGGTAAAGGGGTCCTGTGTTTGATCCCTTCCTACTACACATTCCCCCCCAATAGTTTGGTGTTGGAAAATTTCTCACATAATATGTGCATGAGTTCTAGTAGTGAGAGAATATAAGGGGTTAAAACATGTCTAAATGAATATTTAGTGGGTTAATGATCTATGTGGGACAACATATGATGGAAAATTTATTGAATACAGGGCATCGATAGGGGTTTTCATCCATAGGGGGTGGATATTCTAGAATTGAATAGGGGATATAATGGACTAAAGGACATGTCAGTGGGTCTACGTAATCATGAAATATAGAATTATAAGGTATATTTTTGATAGGAATGACCATCAATAGAAGAGGGTATCGATAAGATGCTATTGGGATTCTGAAAATAGATCATTAGATAGAAGGATCGTCGACCAAGTATGCTATAGGGGGACTATCATGTGATTTCTAGGCAGGTCAGACCAACTATTATGGGATTATTTGTCTTACATATTTGGTATTGATATCAAATAATCCAATAAATGGTCTTTTATTTGGATCCATTTTCAAATAAAAACAAGATGTGTGTTAGTAATTCAATAAAAAAGGGATGTATCCCCTTATATATTAAAAAATTAATTTCAAAAACGAATTAATGAATGTAAAATGATTGATGAGGGGGGAATTTTATTGATTTATTAAAATATAACTCTTCAATAATTTAAATACTTAACTTTACCAAAATCCACTAAAACAAAAATACCTACCGACTCCCTTATTAAGTATGTGATTGTAGAACTATTAAGTTCCTCAACTGTGGATTCCAACATAGTCACAAAGACTAATAATGGTTTAATCAACCACATTAATCTATTAATTATCCATTATGTGATATTTACATATTTTTATTAAATAATTTTTTTATTAAATTTATATAAATAGAAAATAAGAATAGTAATCAAATAAAAAATGAATACATAATGGAATAATTGAATGAAATTAATCCATTAAATATTATTTTCCCCATATAATAAATTATCCAAAAAAACATTTGAAATTAAAAAAAATTAAAATCAAGAATGATGAAATTGAATGGAAGAGGATGAAGGCAAGGATAGCAACAAAATTCCTATCTCTCAATGAATCTTTATCATACATTACTATTTACGTCAAACCAATCATCTTATACATCTCCAAAAATTTCCATAAGAATGAAACAATATATTTTTAGATATGATTACATGAGAATTTAAATTTTTATGTAAACCAAAATTATCCTATTACCAACTAATATTGGTGTCAATTGCCAATATTCTTCTATAATTTGTTTATTTATCAAGTATGTGACTGTAGAATTCCCCTTTTAAAAAAATTATTACCACATTATTCTTGTAGATCATCACTAGATAAAAAAATATATATATATCACTACTACACATATTCCCTTTAAAAACACAATGTTTTATATAATTTCATTTAAAATTTCCCCACAAATAGTTAAAAAAATTAATGTTTTATCTTATGATGCTTGTGATCCCCTCTATAAAATTTCCACCCATGGTATTAGTTTCCAAAAAATTATCCCATCCCACTAAAAACATTCAAACAATATAAGAAAACAAATATTATGTTAGTAATACTATAAGTAATTAAATTAAATATTAATATTAAAGAATACATTAAAAAAATTCTATTAAAAATAAAAAAGACACGTTTGGAGTTATACCAGTCATACCATGAATTGTATTGAGGTGTAGTGGATTACTTTATTACAAAAGTTAGTTATAGTTCATTTTAATAAAATATCAAAACAACTCGAATGTGTTTCCACAGTTTCCAATATGTCACATGTTCTTTTACTAAAATTAATATCAACTTTATATAATGACATGTTTGGATTTATATCATCCACACTGTGTATCATATTAATGTTCCATTGATTCTTATGTCTCATAAATGTCTTATAAATCATTTTACTAATGTATCAAAACAATCAGAATGTGTTTTCTCAGTTTTCAGAATGTCAGTTGTGTTTTTCTTACACAAATGTTATTCCAAACTAGAAATAACTATTTTTAGTCATACCTGTCACATAGTGCATCAATATGACATGAGAATTCATTATACACCTCTAAAATGACTTATGAATCGTTTTCTTAAATTATTTATTGAATCAAAGTGAATTTTAATGGTTTTTAGTTAGCAACACATTTTGAGGTAAAATGTCAATTTTAAACTAATATTGGAATCTTTTAGTCATACATGTCACAATATTCAATGTATTGAGGTGTGGTCGATTCCTACACATAAAAAATGACTCATGGATCATTTTATATAGTATCCAAATAATATGAATGCGTTTTCATAGTTTTAATTTTACTAGTTGTCTTTTGTTTCTAAAATTTCATTACAGACTAAAAACATGAATTTTGAGTCATACCAGTCACATTGTGTATTGGTTTGATGTGAGATTTTTTTATACATGTCAGAAATGACTTATAAATCATTTTCCTTAATTATGAAGATAATCAAGGTTAATTTTCTAGGTTTCTAGTAACAGACATGTTTTGAGCTAAAATGTCGCTTTTAAGCTGAAAAGAGATAGTTTTTGTCATACCAGTTACACCATGAATTAGATTTATATTGAGTTGATTCTTATTGCTAAAAAATTGTAGATTGATCATTTTAATATAGTATCAAAACAATATAAATTAATTTTCTCAGTTTTTAGTATGCCACTTTTTATTTCCATTAAATTAATGTCTATTTTAAATAAAAATATACATTTGTATTTATAACAGTCACACTATGTATTATATTGATACATGTTTTATTCTTACACATAAAAAATTACTCATGGATCTTTTTCCTAAATTATAAAAACAATATAAATGTTTTTTCCTAGTTTTTTATGTCAATTATTCTATTTACTAAAATTAAAGTCAATTTTATTTAAAAATAAATAGTTTGTGTTATACCAGCCACATCATGCATCATATTGAGGTTAGATTAAATATAAAATCTTAGAAATGACATTTAGATATATTTCCTAAAGCATAAAAATAATTTGAAACCATTTTTTCATTTTTTAGTATACCAGATGTGTTTTTTACAAAAATGTCATTTCAAACTAGAAACATGCATTTTAATTCATACTAGTTGAATAATGTGTTGGTTTTACATGATATTAATTCATACATGTCATAAAATACTTATTAATTGATAACCTAAATTATGATGACAATCACATAGCATTTTCTAGGTTTTTATTGAGTGACATGTTTTGCGCAAAATGTACATTTTAAACTGATAACAGACACTTTCAATCATACCATTCATACCATGATTCATATGGAAGAGTTATAGATTCATATACATAAAAAATGTTTTATGTATAATTTTTATAATGTATCAATACAATCCAAATGTGTTTTCTCAGTTTTCAATATGCTACTTGTTCTTTTTACATAAATTAATGACAATATAAAATAAAAGGACACACATTTGGTGCTATACCAGTTACACCAGGCATTGTATTGAGGTGGGAAAAATTTACACACATCAAAAATGAATAATGAATAATTTTTCTAAATTATTAAAATAATCTTATTGTGTTTTATTAGTTTGCAGTATGCTATATATTCATTTTATTAAAATTAATCTCCATTTTAAATAAAAAGAGACACTTTGAGTTATACCAACAATAAAATGACTCATATTGAGATAAATATGATTCATACACATATAAAATGACATATAGATCATTTTATTGATGAATCAAAATAATCAGAATCTGTTTGCTCGGTTTTTAGAAAATCAGTTGTGTTTTTCTACTAAAATGTCATTTCAAACTGGAAACAAACATATTGAGTCATACCAGTCGTATCATGAATTAGTTTTATGTGAGACTACTTTAAACACATCATAAAAGAATTATTAATTAATTTATTAAATTATGAAGACAATTTTTGTTTGTTTTATTATTTTTCATGGAGTGACACTTTTTGATCAAAAATGTCAATTTTAAAATAATAATAGACGTTTTTAGTAATACTAGTCTCACTGTGTGTCAGATTGAGGTTTGAATCATTTTTAAACATGAAAAATTACTTATGTATCATTTTATTAATGTATCAATATAATTTGAATGAATTTTCATGATATTCAGTATGGGAAATTTTCTTTTTTTAACTTAAATTAATGTCAATTTTAAAATAAAAGACATATTTGGAGTTATACCACTAATAAAATGAATTTTATTGATGTGTTTTAGATTCTTACATATCAAAAATTAATCACGTATCTTTTAATTAAATTAGAAAAACAATACGAATGTGTTTTCTTAGTTTCTAGTATCTCACATTCCCTTTATACTAAAATTACTATCAATTTTAAATAATAAGAGACACATTGATTTGTAATGGATATGCCATGCATTATATTGAGGTGTGGTTGATACCTAAAAATCAATAATGACATATAGATAATTTTTCCTAATGTATTAAAACAATCCTAATGAATTTTATTGGTTTTCAGTATGTCATTTGTGTTTTTTTACTAAAATTTTATTTCAAACTGGAAACCTACATTTTGAGTCACAGTAGTGTCATCATGGATTAGATTGATGTGATACATCTTCATAAAAATAAAAAATGAATTATAAATCATATTCCTAAATAATCAACACAATCAGATTTTGTTTGATTTTTTTAGCGGGTGACAAATTTTGATCAAAAATGTCAATTTTAAACTTATAATAGACACATTTAGTCGTACAGTTCACACTATGCATCTGAAATAGTTGTGGTTGATTCATACATGACACAAGAAACTCATGTGTAATTTTCTTAAAGTATAAAAACATTATAAATGTGATTTCTCCATTTTTAGTATTTAAGTTTTCGTTTTTACTTAAATTAATGTCAATTTTAAATAAAAAGACACACTTGAAGTCATATCGGTCAGACCATGCATCAGATTTAGGTGTTTCTGATTCATACATTACAAAAATTACTTATAGACAATTTTCCCAAATTATTAAATGAATTTGAATGTGTTTACATAGTTTTTAGAAATCCAGTTGTGTTATTGAACTAAAATGCCAATTTTAAAATGATAATAGAGACTATTACTCATACCAGTCACAATGTGAGTTGGATTGAGTTGTGATTTATTTATAAAGATAAAAATTTAATCATGTATCTTTTTCTATACTATGAAGAAAATATGAATTCTTCTTCAATGTTTTTAGCATGACCCTTGTTTTCTTTGCTAAATTTAGTGTTAATTTAATATAAAAATGTAGACTTAATGTCATACCGGCCTCACCGTTAATGAAATTAAGATGAGTATGATTAATTCACAATAAAAAATAATTATGGATCCTTTTTATAACGTATAAATACATTCTCTCTTCGTTATGTCAGTTTTTAGTATGTCATGTGTTCTTTTTACAAAAAGCAATTCTAATTTTAAATAAAAATAGACATTTTGAGTGACACTGTTCACTTATTATTTTTTCATAGTTTTGAGTAGTTCTGTTTCTATTATACCAGCTATATTTACCTATACATTTCATACATTGATATCACATATTATTTGGTTAATATTTCTTATATAACATAAATAGACATGCTTGAATAGTTTAGGCTTACTACTTTTGGAAACATGGAAACCTAAAGAACTAGTTAATAAGAGTCTCTCATTATGTTATACTTTACTAGGATGATTCATTGATAAATTATATCTAAATCCATTTTTTATTATCTAAGGATATGATATATAAGAGAGAGTGATCATAAATTCACAATAAGTGTATATAAGAGAGATATCAATGATCATGTATGGATAAGATAGGAATAAATTTGTTATAAGGTGACATTAACATTATTAATTCATACCTTGTATATCATAGATCGTAGTCAGGGGTCATTGATCAAAGAATAATAGTTCAGAAGACATGAATCATAAGATAGAAAATAATATTATAATCTAAAAATACACACTTAGAATCAAACTGAGCACACTGTGTATTAGATTGAGGTGTGGCTGATTAATAAACTGTTCAGGAAAATGTTCAGAACATATCTTTTTGAAATACATTATTTTCATTAAACAACTGATAAATCCCTTGATAGATGCATTGTTAGGATTCACTTCACATTTCATGCAACATGGGGTTTCCTCTTCCACCCTAAAAGAACATGTTCTCTATTTTCTAGATTATTCTAGATAGTTGAAAGGAGTGCATGTCTTAAAAAAAGATCTATAAAAAACTAAATATATACTTGATAATAAGGATAAGAAAATTAACTTTAAAATAACAGATATAATGATGGATAAATTATGTAAATAAATAATAAGACACACTTTGGGTCATTATGGTCACATATTGTGTTACCATGATTTCCATTTTCATTCATTGATGAAATAGTAACACTTTATTGTCAATATTTAGAATGTTACTTTAAGATCTATCCACTGCCTTTGAAGGATAGTGATAAATGTATTCAATATATGGGTGAAAATGTTTTCAGGGAGAATAAGTCTATGAAATTCATTGTCAACATGAGTAGTCAAGCATTTAATTTATATTATAATAATTTAGTAGTGAATATATAATATTATGAGGGAAAAAAATTGTATTAAAAAAATTACATTATAATAGAATTTAGAGTTTCAGACTCAAATTACAATCTCTCATGAGAATGTTCATTTATGAACTAACCTCCCCGACTCAAACAATGGAATTCACCTATGTAAGATGAAAAATTATGTGAGTAATACAAAAAAGAAGTAAATTAAACATAAATTTGAAACAATATATTAATTCAATAGAAGTCACATATTAATGATATTTATGTACATTCATCCATCAGGTTTGTTTCCCATTCATTTCTGAGCACATATATATTATCTTGTGAATATGTGTCTTTTCTATAATCAAACTAGCACTGGAAAAATATAAATACCCAATGTATTAATAAAAATTTCATATGATATATTACTTATCTTCAAAAATTCCTCTTTAGGGATGCTCATGAGTTCATTTAATATAATATCTCTCATTAATTTAAATACATAACAACTCAAATATTCTCCACTGGTTTTTTCAGACACTGTAGAAACATTGAGGAGAATAATTTATTTTTTATATATGTTTGGATGGTGAAATATTATTATATATACAATGATAGTTTTCTAGTTGTAGAATTTTTTTTCATTCTCGTTCTTATCCCTTGTCCTAATTCCTTGTTTTCATGATATTGATACACCTACCTATCATAAAATAATCCTCATTAAAATGAAATATAAATTACATGACCTGATTTTTAGTTATAAAATCATTTAGGTAGTGCATTGCTTATTAACAAATTCCATAATGTGTAGATGATTTATTTGATATACATGCATTTAATCCTGAAAATAATTATTTGTAGTATCTAAATTTACTGTAATGAGAATCCAATGATTCTTAAAACAAAAAAAAGTAATAATTAATGATAGAAATGAAAATATATTTGATATTAATAAATTTTAGAGTTTTACACCAACATCGTTGGTATTAAATAGTGTCTGTTATCCAAAGGTTTTCATTCAAACAATTTTATCAGAATTACCACTATTTCATCTTTTTTTAGTATCTATTTGGTGTTGTTCTATTAAAGGAATTCGGGGACTAATAAGTTATTTTTTTATGTTCAGATCTCATCAATTGGTTTTCATATATACTAACACAAAAAATACAAAATTTATTTAGTCATAATTAACAATGTATATCAATTTTTGGAAAATACCATCATGAAAAAATATCCCATGTATTCATTTATAACTGAGCCACCCACCCAATCATTGTGATGGATTTCACATACACTATCAACACCAATGATTTCATGATATTTCTCTCTATATATATTTTATTCAAAATAAAAAAAGTTATTACAACCATATTTTAATATTTTATACAAATGAAACCTCAAGTAATGTAAATGTGGATATAGAATGGGTGTGGTAATGGTGCTTTTGGTAGATGTTTTCAATCAGTTGGTCGATGAACTAGATTGTTTTGAGTCTGTATTTAATTTCATCCACTTCATTTTCTCTATCTGTAATAAAAATAAACCATTCAAATATTGTTACATTATTTAACAACAGTTTAACATGAAAAATAAAATGGAAATGAATACCCACTTTTTGACATGTTTTTTACAAGATGTGACAACCATGAAATGAATGTTCCAAAATATTTTTCCAAATGTATATATATCGTCCTCATCAGTTGGAACAGGTAGATCGACACATGGCTCATGGGATATGGTAATTGATACTCACATAAGACCTTCGTACAGTGATTTTCTGTGTAGTATTTCGTTTTGGATATTGAACACTATAGACCTCGCTATAATTCGATGGGTGGGTGTTGATATATAAAAATCATAGTCATTATCAACCTAAAGAATATGAGTATGTGAAAGGTATCAGTATCTATATGATTTAAATTTCATAGAAAAATTTATTATAGTAATGATTACATCAACTAATACTTCACTTTGAGCGCAATGGAGCGTCTCATATCTAGTAGGGGTGGTGGGGGATCTCCACGCGGTAGCTGTTCTTGAGTTTCTAATTCTATTTTCTTCCCCCCCATTAAAGTTTTCATCACCTATCTATGCCATTGGAATTATTACTCAAGGGTAGAAAATCATTCTATCATCTATTTTATTAATTATTTTTCATTGACCACTAGTTTTTTATAAAAACATTTTTTCGGTCACCCCAAAACCTGCACCTATGATGCGACCATACATTTCTGGCTACATCAAGGCTATAGATAATTTTTGTTCATCTGGTTTTGGTGTTTTTGTTTCCTGTGAATATGATGGATATAAAATATATGAAAATAAGTGATCATTTTTATGAAATAGTGATTTAAAGGAAAAAATTCTATTATTTAATACATACAATTGTTTCCCACACATTCTCTGTGTTTTCATCTATTTGTATCTTGTCCTTATTTCATTGTTCTTCGTTCCATAGACCATATAATGGTATGGAAGTGGATTTGGATTTAGACTAAAAAATCTATATATAAACAAAAGAACATAATAATAGAGTTGTTTAATATCAAATAAAATTATTACTGTATATTTAAAATATATACTAATTTTTTTCAAGTGAAGTGTACCCCATCCTTGCTTTATGGTAGGGGTACACTAGTTTTTCTACATATTCCTTATTTCAAGCTCTTAGTTGTTGTTTCATAAATAAAAAATTTTATATCAATGTGATAAATACACATATAGTAACACAACATATTTCTAGACATAATGTACATGAAAAGACACATCCACATGATGGATAGTAAATAAATCCCACAATTCATAGGTTACCTGGTGTGCATAGATAAGCGGTGGGTGCAGTTTTATTTTCCCTTCAATATATTTAAGATGATGTCTTGATAGAATTATGATAAATTCTATTTTAATCCTTCTAAATAGAATTAATACGTATTTATTGTGTCATAAATTTACTATAAATGCACTCTCATGTGGATGATGAAGTATAAGTCAATGTTTTAATATTTTATTTTTTAATAAAATAAAGAAATTATATCATAATGATATCATAAATATTCCCATATCATTGTCTAAAGTGTGGGAATAACATGGTTCTATTAATATCCATCAATCATCATCCGTTACTGAGTGATGATTCTAATGTAACTACTAAACATGGATGTGTTGGGGTTAACATGTTGTCCCTACACATTCTATCCGGCCCTGTATCTGATTCCTTTGACTTTCACCTTAATGATTTTCCGAACACCTTAAAACTACGGTGCTCTAATGTTTTCTATTTCACCAGTCCTTTGTAACCTACCATTTCCCTAGATCCAACATCATCAATATGTTCCTATGGAGTGGTACCATATGCATGTGCGGATAGTCCTTGAATATCTACACTAAGAGTAACAACACGTTGAGAACATTTTTTTCTTTAGTAATGGTTGCACCAACACGTGCAGAAGGCCATTCCACAACACTGTGAGTAACATTAGGTTGAGAGACCTGTTGTGCCTCCGGATTTAGAGCACTGACATATATGATATCCATATTCTAGAAAATTAGATTAAAATTTAATTTAAATTACTTAAATATAGCAGTTAATAGATAATTACATGAGTTAACATGATGTATTCTATAAAAAAATACAATATGGTTATTGAACTCTATTTTCCCTTTCTAAAGGATAAAGGGAATTGAACCCTATGTCCACTATCCAAATCCCTTTATTGTGGTCTACACTTAAATAAAATACTTAATCTACATAATGACCATTAGAATGTGATTATGAAATCCCAATGATTGGTCCGTCCTCAATTAAATTTTATTATAACCCTTTAGTGGGTTTGGTTGATAAATGAACAATTTACCACATTTGGTTTCTGGGATCTAGAAAATAAAATAAACGTACTACATATGTTTTCATTGTAAATAGTTATTATTTGTAACATTACTTACCGAAATAAACTTTCATGAATCCCTATTCATGTATTTTAACAACACTCTTATTATCACCCATATTTTATTAAAAAATCAGCACTTGGAATGCTGTATAATCTAAGTCCAATATTTTTTTGATGATTCCAAACTATGACATATTCGTGAAATTGGATTTATGTTCTTAGTACTATAAACATTTATCATTTCCAACACAACTGTAACACCACAATTTATCATGGTTCTATCATTATCATTCTCATTTTTATATAACATGTGACCGTTAATTACATAAACAAATTAGGATAATACATACACAGTTTTCCTCTAGGTGTCCAATGAAGTCAATTTAAAATTGAATCTAGATTTTCATCTGACTCCTTATAAACAAGGTCATATAATCATCCAATAAACTATTCATTATGTGTATTTGATATCTATATTTCAACCATTGATGGATTTAGATTCTTAAGAATTTCTATCTATGTTTCAACATATATAGAAACCTCTAAAATATCATGTAAAACAAAAATGCGAGCCTTCTCCAAATATTTTATAATTCTTTTGACACATCTATTACATAAATTCATCCACCCATAACCGCCCATTGTGATGATATTTTGGTAGACAAATGTCTTTTATACTGGATAGGTATTCGGTGCAGAATTCAATGGGTTCTTCAACAATATATCACTCTAAAATACAACCTTTGGGTCATCTTCAATTTGTGACATACCCTATCTAAATGTTCATATTCCACTCAATGGGGTACATACATCTATAATGAGCAAGAGAACATAGTCTAATCTCTCACACCAAGTGAACCATCAAATGGACTATCATATCGAATAATTTTCGTGGGATCAAAATTTCCAATTCATATAATATGATGAAAATTTCACTTTCCATAGATAGAAATTTTGTTGGGTTTATATCTTTGATGTATATAGACTTGAAGAAGAAATAGTGCATGGTCAATGTATGATAAACATTCATTGGAAAAAATAAATTCAAAGCTATGGAAATTTGATCTTGTATCTAAACAAGGAAATAATGTAATTTCAGATCCTTTAACCTTGAATTGGTTTTTGAAACTATGTAATTGATATTCAATTAATACCCATATGAATCCTTTATTTAGTTTATGCTGATACAAAACTTGTATCTCTCATGCATGGAAATAATTTAAGATATTAGAGGAAGAAAAATTAATTTTCTCCCTTTACTTGTGCCTAATCTTCTCATATTCCCATGTCAACCATGCCCGACCATGTATTAATTCCAACTATTTTATGAATGTTCATTTTGAAAAATACTGATGACACTATCAGAAACAATTTTTTCAACATGAATGACATCAATAATATTCTTTACATACAGACAAATATATTATGGTTATTAAAAAAACTAATTCTTATTTCCAAGTGGATTTCATAATGGTTTTTAAAAATGGTTTACCCAAAGTATTGTCTTGATATTTTACTTTATCAAATAGTTTATCATTAGTTAGTGGAGATGATGATGTAAATTCATATGAACTTCCATCAAATCATGTTGTCTAAGATTGGTACTTATGCTATTAGGGTAGAAAACTATGATGTCCTAGAAACACAGTTTTCAATGAATGTTTCAACCTAAATAAATTTTTATATTGTTCATAAATTGGACGCCCCGGAGTTCCATTAATGATATATCTTAAATTTTTTCCATAAGTATGAAAGTCAATTATCATCCCTCACAACATGGCTGTCAATGTGAAATCTTATTTCTGAAAGAATAACAAAATTTAACTTCTGAATCCCACATTAATTTCAAATCATTGATCAATGGATCAAAATATACATCAACATCATTACCCAATTATTTTGGTCATGATATAAGCATATATAACATGATGTTTTTTAATTTCATGAATAACCATGGTAGAAAGATATAATTTTACAATATAATCACCCATGTCCTGTAAGTGATTCTTTGGAAACCCAAAGGATTCATTCCATCAATATATAAAATAAGAAAAATGTTTCTCAGATCATTTAAAAATGCAGGATACCAATGATCAATTCTCTTCCATTGAGAAAAGTCTGTAGAGTGATGTAGTTTTCCATATTTAATAATTGTATCTTTATGTCAGGTTATTTTCCATATAGTCTCCTAACTTCCATATATGCACCTCATCATTGGAATGATTTTAATGTAGTATAACAATTTCATGGGACCACATTCATCTTTATTGTTTCGAGAAGAGAAACACTTTGGTTATTCATTAAGCGATTTTTGGTTCTTTTTCTACAGTATAAAATCATTCGGACGGGTGTGTAATAATTCAGAGATCATACCTATTGAGATTAGAAAAAGTTTGGCGATGTATCTTCATCTCAAGAGTTCATTTTATTCTAGGATTATTTCAATCAATAGATAAAGTAGTTCTTTAAAATTGCTGTCACTCCATCCTTTTCACAAAATATACATCTTAACTACGACTAATAGTGTTGTATATTTAGTGGAATCAACATACAATGGAATATTTGAACAAATATTTAACCTCTCAAAAAATTTCGGGTAATCACAATGTTCATCTTCAACTATCCTTGTCATTTCATGAATTATATCTTCATCATCATTCACATATATAATCACATCCTTAATATGGTATTATTCATTATACACAATTGTAATCACATCATATCACCCATAAATGTAGCGATATCCCAGCCACCAGCTACATTCTATTTTCCTCTTGTTTATTACAACATTTATAACTACAATCTATTACGGGACAAATCAAGTGTTCTTCCATGTCTTCCGTACAAATGTTTCTTGAATAACAACACCGTAAACATGAATAAAGAGTTTCAGAAGGGTCATATACATGATATTTTCAAAAAATGAAGAACTCTTTCACTCTATATTCATACTGTATTGTTATAGGTTTGGTATCCAACCATTATTAATTCATATACATTCTATTTATTCAGTAATATTAATATTTACCTAAAAAATATAGAAATTGATGATATTAATATAAAAAAATGCTAAAATATTGTAAGTCATTATGTATTTTCAATATATATCCCCAATATCCATTTTCTAGAACCATATTCCATAATTTGGGATCTTCTAGATAAATCAATGTTAAGATTATCCAGCATTTCCTACATTGGTCCAACTAAGATAAATTAATCCACAGAAAAAAGTAAAATGAGAAAACATCCATCATAACGAACCTTCATATAAAAGAAATTATTTACATTAAACTATATGGACATTAATTCTACCATGAAAACATTGAAATTCCAGTTACACTATCATTGTTCGCACTTAATCCTAAAAAAACTCTATTTGACACTAGAACTGAACCATTTATTCTATTTATCATGAAACCTTCCTGTTGATCTATGTAGATATCTTCCTCCAAATCATCATAATGGAATTTAATCATGACATCCATTTTGTTTGGGAATAAATCTTTAATGGAAACCATGATGAGAACCATCTGAATTAGTATATACCATACAACATGAGAAAAAATAGAACAGAAATATAATCCTTATAATTTTTTAATTACATATACAACTAGTGAATCCTTTCACTTTTTTATATCATCCACTTTCTCCTTTAGATGATAAAATTAATGGTTCTATAAATACCTCTTTCCATGTTCCGATTCTATTTGCAACAATTTATCAAAATAATAGAGGGGATTTAATTATTTGTTCATTTTTTACTCACAATAAAATGAGGCTAATAGCCATCATATATTTAATCATAAAAAAAATAGAAAATCCACCTAACTTACCCACACATTCTTGATCCTCTCTGGATGATGATAATCATCAAGGGTGACATGCATGACCCTTGGGGATGTCATCGCCCTAATAAAATCAATCATAAACAACCAAAAATAAATTAATAAAAAGAAAAAACAAATAATACATTCCAGTAATTTAAATTTCAATAAATGACCATTTAATATAAAATTATAAAACCAAAAAAAAATAAACATTAAAAATATCTAGTGTATGAAGAGGTTGAAACATAACATGAACCAAATTGTTCTATGAAACTGAAGAAACAATTGTTATCTCTATGTGACACTCGTGACACAACTGTAATCCCAAGAAATGTATAATTCTTAAGAAAAATAGAACTTAATCAAACAAAAAGGCCAAAGAATATATGAAAAATTCATAATATATGAAGACTAAATACTATCTATTGTGACTATATATTGTATGAACAAATGGATTTTAGGATACCACAATGAATCCAATTCATTATGATTATAAATGAAAGAATAACTATCAGTTTGATAATAATATAAAAAATAGGATTTCATTTAATTTATATGATATATTAAAGAGGAAACTATTCAATATTAACTTTCTCAAATATGCTGACCTATAAAAATTTGTATAAATATATATTTTTTTTTAAAAAAATCAAATCCCATTCCTCTACCTTTAAAAGATAATTATTTTCAAAAAACCACACATGGTTTAAAACTGTTTAAAGTAATTTTTAATAAAGGATTGAACGTTGAAAACAACATTACACTGTCCATTGAATTCATTAAGACACCCAATACAATAGTAATAGAGGATCAAGGTAAAATATAATTAAAAAATACCAAAGGTATTCATAAAGAATGTGACTATATAGATTGACCTATACTTTTCAATGTGAACATGAAATCTCAAGATGATAAATACATCATAGAATATCAACCCAAGTAAAAAACAACATAGACCCCAATAAGGATTTAATGGAATATCATAAAATATATATCATGTGACAACACTATATGGAGTAATTGGATATGTAAAATACATGCAATTTTGGACCTACTACTGGTGGGTGAATGGTCACCCATGTGATCAATTGAATCACTCAAACCTTATCTCCTTAGTAACCTCTACTATCCAGGTATTAAAAAAACTAGGCAGGCTATCCAGTGCATAATCTTAACTATCCTAGAAATTTTCAACGACTTCCCACTATTTAGCCGGTGATTCCTGATGAAATAATCAAAGGTTGTTTGTTCAAATAAGTATTCTCAATGTCTTATGTAAGAACTCGGTTCTTATATTTGACGTATGAGTTTCTTCTTTTCTCATTATCTTAAGTGGTTTTGAGAAAGTAAGGAAAATGGGGAAAAATCCAAAATTTTGTACTTACATGCCGTTTACATTTCCAGATGCCACGTACTATGGCTGTGTGGGATGAGTACACAGGGTGTGTAGGTCCGTCGGTGAAGAAGCATGTAAAAACTGACTACACGCCATGTACTTAGTGTTTACATGCCATGTAATCAGTCGGTAGGTGAATAGTAAGGCAGTGGAAGAAGCCACTAGCTGAGGGACATTACATGCCATGTAATCTGGAATACATGTCGTGTAATCATGTCGACGGATGAACAGTGCCGCCGTGGAAATAAACTGCCAGAGGAACAGTTAAAAAAAATTCAAAGTAATCATCGTGTACTCCATATTACATGACTTGTAGTCTATTTTTTTCTCTCATAATGGGAAATAGACACATCATTTGGCATAAGAGGCTTTGAGATCGTTTTGGAGCTGAGAGAGAGGAGGTCGAAGCTTTGGAGATCTCCCGACCGCACACCGAGAATCGGAATCCTTCTCTGGCGGTCTCAATTGAACCGCGCGAGTGAGTTATTCCCTCTCCTTATGTGTTTATTAACAATTATTTCATAAGGGAATGTTATTTGAGTATGAATGAGTGAACGTTTATCCCAGATCTATGTCATTCTCGGACGATTTTGGAGGTGTCGTTCACATATACCGATCAGAGACTATTGAGGTGGGTGGTCTGATGTTTCTTTCAACTGTTGTGTTGAAATTGTGTACCATTATGCTACGCACTCGTGGTTGGTGTGTCATATTTTTCTAAAAGATATATAGAATTGCATAGACAATCTGTTGATAAATTAAAACTGTGGTTTGGGATCATTGGTTAGATCCAGGACCACCCCAGGGGTACCTTCCTCTTTTTATCTGTTTTCCCTGGATACCTGAGGGTATTCTATAATTATATTGTTTAATTAATTTTCATGAGAGAAACATTATATAAATTTCTTTTTTATGCTTTGGGCTCAGCCCAATTAATTGCACCTAACGGCAGTGTTTTCTTAGCCTGTGGGCAGTGTTTGGTTAACTTTAGGGTAACCATTGTTTATGCCTATGACATATAGTCTCTGTTCCTGAGGGAAATATCTCGTATGCCTGAGTGAAATATTCATTATGCCTAAGGCCAGACACCTGTGGGTTTTGATTCTGATTACCTGAGGATAAGGATTGGTATGTATGAGGACAGTGTTTACCATAAATGTTCATTGATGTTATTATCATATGTTATACTTTCCAAGATAAAGCACAAGAATGTGACTAATTAAAAAATATTAAAATGAAAATAAAACTGGTAGTGATAGTTTCTTTGAGTACTTACTAGTTTACTGCATTTTATTACAGCACACTATTGTTGCCCATTTTCACTAAAATTTGGGCACGTGACTTTGGTGGTTTCCTACTAGGATTTATTTCTCACACATTGTTTGAGTCATGTCATTGGCCCAAATATACTATATTTCTGTAGGTGTTGATAGGGGAAAGGGTCCCTAAACAGGTATATGATTGTTGTAGATGAGTATAAGAGCATGGGACCGAGTTTAGGCTTGCGATGCTGCTGAGTTCCTGTTGCACTATTATATTTTGTTTTGATATAAATGTACATTTAGTTGTATTATACTGTATTTCATTATATCCTATTTTGGATGCTTTCATAGAATTAGTGACATGATGAATCATTCTCTATATAACTGTTAGTTATCTTTTATGGCAGATGTTCATTTCAGGTTCATATTCTTTACAGCGTCCACTATTGTATGTTATATTTCTTTTCCACTGCGTTACACATTGAAGAATGAGGGTATTGTTTCCCCACTATCGGACTTGGGACCTCGCTGCTAGTCATCAACCTCTAGAGTTTGTGGAAAAGCACTTGAGTTCAAGTGACCAATCGGGTTCGGGGCACCCGTTTTGAGGCTTCCGGATCCAGGATGTTACAAAGTGGTATCAAAGAGAGTTATTTTCTTTGACTTACAGTTTGCAGCCTTAGTCAGAGATAGGATGGAAATGGTAGTTGGTAATAAGTTGTGCCCAGGAGTAGCTAACCCATGTACAGGGAAAATCCAATCTACCTCATTATTTAAATTATTACTGGTTTTTCAATTTTACAGTTAATTTGATTTTAACAGTTGGGTGAAGCACTTGTGATTGTTCTATTTATATGTTATTCAAGGGTTCTATTTATTTGAAACTTGATTAGATGAGGGTGTGCCATCTCATGCATTATTTAGTCACGTGCTAGAAATCACATGTCATCCATTCCTTCCATGCCATGTAGGTGCATTAGAAATTGCATGTTGTTGTGATAGGTGATGTGCTAGAAGAGCATGCTATTGTGATAACTACATTGATAAATACCTTCTTTTTGTTAGGGTATTGTGCTGTGAGGTTTTGATAGAATGAACACCAATCTTTGGTTCTTGAGGAGTATGGTCCCTCAAAGACAAAAATTTGCTAGATCATTAACGTTATTTCCTTGTTATAACATGTAGAAGATTCCAATCTTTGATTTGTGGGAAGTATGGGCCCTCACAGATCGGGATTTAGAAATTAGGTGTTTGTTCCGTGTTTTTCTTGGTTCCAGAGTAGTTTCTAAGGATTAGTGTCTGGAAAACCCAGCATACATGCCATGTAGTTCTATGGAAACATGTCGTTTGTTATTCTGTTCGGGAAGAAATAAGGACATTTTAAGTACATGCTGTGTACCCTTAGAACACGCCATGTAGTCTCTTCCCATGTCATAGGCAGTGTGGGCGGGGACATGGGGTAGGGAATGGTTGGGGGAACATGCCATGCACCAGTTTTACACATCGTGTAGTGTTGACCCAGAGTCTTCCCGTGTAACTAACAACACATATGGAGTAAACCTTAAGACATACACACCGTGTCCACTTCGAACACACTGTGTAGTCTGACCCAAGTACTCGGTCATGTCATGAACAACACGGGTTGGTTTTATCATTCCTAGTACACGCAGTGTCTGCCTGGAACATGACGTGTTCTTTCATCCGTGTAGCCAACTGTGTAGCAAGCAACACATGACTTTCTAGGGCTTCTTTGTACACACTGTGTCTTTTTGGAATATGTCGTGTAGTGTGACCTGGGTAAAAAGGCCGTGTGACTAACAACACGGGCTGGTGAACACTTATAGAGTATACGCTGTGTACATGTGGGACATGCCTTGTAGTTGTTTCTTGGGTGAGCCGTGTGGCGTAGCCATTTAGAAGGACTCGGGCAGGGAATAAGGATTCAAGTACATTCCATGTATTTAGAAATACACGCTATGTGTTTGGGGTGTTACACAGCCAGTTTTAGCTAGAGTATACCCCCATGTGGATGGCTTGGAAGAAAACACCGTGTAGTATTTATACATGCCGTGTAGTTAAGTTTTATAAATATTGAATGCTTTCTTTCTCCCATTCCCTTCTTGGCCTCTTCATTTTCGGTCTTTGATAATAATGTTTTAAAGTGTGTGTTTGACCTCGTAGGGTCATGCCACTGATATGACCACCAGTTGTTCTCTAGGAGAGCGAAAATGATTATACTCTTGAGATGGTGGGCCATGGGATACCAGCGGATCCTCCAGCTGTGCCATATGTGGCGCCATCTATTATATTTGACACATGGGCTGATGTGCAGTTCCATGAAGGCTTCACGCGGTTAATGAAGACCTTCCAGAAAGCACCGCAGGCTACCACATCTATGGAAGAGCTGACGCATATCTTCCAGCAGTAGTTTCCGCCTACGTTTTCAGGTGATGGCTAACCACAAGCTGCAGATTCATGGCTGGGATCTATGTAGATGACATTCGATCATCTGGAGACCCCTCCTGGGAGGAGGGTCAATCTCGCTATATACATTCTTCATGATTCCGCCAAGAGGTGGTGGGATGTTACCACCCAGTCTGAGAATCATCGAGACATGACGTGGGAAGATTTTCAGGTAGACTTCTATGACTTATTCATCCTAGAGATGCTGAAGGATGATCAAGCTTGAGATTTCATGAATCTACAGGAGGGCGCCATGTGAGTGATGGATTATTCTGGTTTCTTCACCGAGATTCTGCATTTTTCACCCGTTCTGGTGTTGATGAGGTGTTGAGGGATAGAAGTTTTGAGGATGGTCTTCGGTGATACATCCGTGCGCTGGTGAATGTTTTCAGGTTGCCTACCATGAATTATATTGTGAACCAGGAACTGACTACATAGAGGAACATGTGGGAAGCTAGTGGTGTGAGTTAGGGTGGGTTGACACTAGTTTCGGGTACTATTTCTACCGGTAAGAGGAAGAGGAAGATGTACTTCTCTCACGATAGTAGTACTAGTCAGAAGAATACTTCAGGTTTCCAGGTCATGTGCTACCAGTGTGGTAGAGAGGGGAACAAGATACCTCAGTGTCTGCGTGACCTAGTGGAGTGCCGATCTTGCAGCAATATGGGCATCTCCAGTGTTTTTGTAAGGTGTTTCAACCAGTGGCTACTGAGAGGGGTTCTGTACAGATTCCATGTGCGAGATAAGGACCAGCAGCTTCTTACCGGTTGGGGAATTGGGGTACGTCAGGGCGTGCAGGAAGAGATTGTGGTCGTGGCCATAGTATCTAGACACTAGGATCTCAGAGGCAATATGGTGGGTCAGCTCAGGGTAGCCAAGCTGTGTCGCAGGGCCGCGACACTAGGAAGGAATATGCAGTGCAACCGACCCAACATGAGCAAGATCCCAGACCTTCCACTGTCAGTGATACTATTCTAGTTTCTTCTGTTTTATCTTTTGTACTTTTTGATACTAGTGATACACATAGCTTTATATTTTTGGTCGTTGTGGAGAGCCTTGGGATATGTGTTTCTTCTTCTTCTTATATCATGATGCTAGACACTCTATTGGGAGCAAGGACGACAAGTGTGCGTCAGTCAAAGGATTTACCCTTTATGGTTTGTGGGTGTCACTTCCTAGGGTACCTCTATGTCTTAGAGATTAAATCTTATAATGTCATTCTCAGGATGGATTGGTTGGTTCTCTTTCGATCCATTGTGTATTTCTATCGTCACAGGGTGAGTTTCACGTCACCAAAGGGTAAATAGTTTCTATACAATGGTGAATGGTATGTCAAGGCAAGCCGAGATGGGCCATAGAATAGTGGGTGAGGTGGAGTCACAGCTCAGATTGTGAGTTTATATCCGGATGATCAGGGGACTTTTTAGAAAGATTTCCCTTCGATGGTTTATCATTTTAGGGATGTCTTCCCAAATGACTTTTCAGGTTTATCTCTAGAGCATGAGGAGGATTTCTCTATTGAGTTTGTGCCAGGAGAAACACCAGTTTCCATTCCCCCTTATAGTATGGCTACACCAGAGTTGTAGGAGCTTAAGAGGCAGTTGGAGGAGTTGCAGGAAAAGGGTTTCATCTGACCTAGTAATTCTCCTTGGGGTTCGCCTGTTTTGTTTGCTAGGAAGCTGGATGGTACCCTCAGACTCTGTGTGGATTATCAAAAGCTGAACCAGTTGATGGTTAAGAACCGATATCCATTTCTAAGGATTTATGATCCTTTTGATGAACTTCGAGGATCACAATTGTTCTCGAATATTAACTTGAGATCCAGATATCATCAGTTACACATTAGGCCATCAAACATACCGCTTACAACTTTTAGGAGTAGATATGGTCTATACGAGTACATGGTTATGCTGTTTGAACTAATGCACGTTCCATAAATTTTCATGGATCTGATTAATTGTGTGTTCTAACCTTATTTGGGTTCTTTTTTGGTAGTCTTTATGGATGATATCTTTGTGTACTCTCACACTCGACATGACCATGCCACACATCTTGAGATTGCATTGAGTACACTGAGAGAGCATCAACTATATGCTAATCTCTGAAATTACCACTTTTGGATGGACCAAATACATTTGTCGGGTCATATTATCTTAGAGGCAGGAGTTGCAGTAGACCCAGATAAAGGGAGAGCAGTAGTTTCCTTGGAGCATCATATAAACGTGTTTGAGATACAAAGATTCTTGGGGCTAGCTAGTTAATATAGGATCTTTTTATAGGACTTCTCCCACTTAGAATCACCATTGACAGGTTTGACTAAGAAGGGTGTGAAGGTCGTTTGGTTAGTAGCTTACGAGACAGCCTTTTAGAAGCTGAAGGGTAGGTTTACATCAGCACCAATCCTGATACTTCGAGAGCAAGGGAAGATCTATACAGTTTACTGTGATTTATTAGGTATTGGGTTGGGAGCAGTGCTGATGTAGGGTGATCGAGTTGTTGTGTACGGGTCTCTTTAGTTGAGGCCACATGAGAGGAATTATCTGACGCACAACCTCGAGTTAGCTATAGTTGTTCATGCGTTGCGCTGTTGGAGACATTATCTCTAGGGAGATGATTATGTGGTTTTCACCAACTACAAAAGTCTCAAATACATCTTTACTCAGCGTGAATTGAACCTGATACATCGAAGGTGGGTCTAATACCTTCAATCCATTGACTTTGAGCTTTCCTGTACAACTGGTATGTGTAATACATTAGATGATGCACTGAGTAAGAAGACTCAGACACATGCATTGTAGGAGGTCTGTGGTGAGTGGAAACTTATGTCTTTGTTATTTGAGATGCATTTGGAGGTTCATGATAGTCCTGGGAAACCTATATTTCATCCTTAGCGATGACTTCTACCCTCCTGGATATAGTGAGGATGATAAAACTATCAGATTTAGAAGGCCTAGTTATACGAGAGTCGGTGGAATGTTAGGAACCTCCTCCTGGTTGGACGATAGGTGATGATGAGGTATTGAGTTTCAATGGATGAGTTTGGGTTCCAGGGGATATATGCGAGGTGTTGCTGTGGGAGATTCATGCTTCAGCTTGGGTAGTTAATCCCAGAGTTACCAAAATGTACCGTGACTTGAGATGTCAGTATTGGTGGCCGGGTATGAAGAGAGAGATCATTGGTTTTGTTACTATGTGTTCCACCTATCAGTCGGTGAAGGCGGAGCATCTGAGGCCAACCGTACTGTTACAAAAGTTACCCATTCCGGAGTTGAAATGGGATCATATCGTGATGGACTTCATGACCGGGTTGCCGAGGTCACATCAGGGCAATGATGTCGTGTGGGTTGTTGTGGATATACTTACGAATGTGGCTCATTTTTCCAATCAATAAGACCTTCAGTGTTGATGAGCTCGTGAATTTTTATATTCGAGAGGCAGTACATCTTCATGGGGTCCCTAGTTCTATCATTTAGGATACAGAAGCCCAATTTACGTCTCGTTTATGGGAGAGTTTTCATAGGGAACTAGGTATATAGGTGATTCTGAGCACAACTTACCACCCTTAGACCGATGGCCAGTCAGAGCATACAATACAGGTATTGGAGGACATGCTGTGTTCATGCGTCCTAGATTTTGGGGGATCTTGGGAGAAGCATATACCCCTGGCCGTGTTTGCCTACAATAATAGTTTTCAGTAAACTATTGAGTTGGAACCTTACGAGGCTTTACATGGTAGGCCATGCCGATCACCCTAGTGCTAGATGGAGGCAGGTGAGGTAGCTTTACTGGGACCATGTCTCATGCAGGAGACTTCAAAGAAGGTCGAGTTAATTCAAAATTGGATGGATACTGCACAGTCTCGTCAAAAATCTTATACTGATCTCCGTCGATGACCCAATGAGTTCGTGGTCAGGGATCAGGTTTTCTTGCATGTTTCACTGAGGTTGGGACACAGGCAGATCAAGAGACAGGGTAAACTATCACCGAGGTATGTAGGGCCGTTCAAGATTCTAGAGACAGTCGGGTTGGTTGCCTATCAATTGCAATTACCACAGAGGTACCAGGCCATGCACACCGTCTTCCATGTATCTCAGTTGTTCCATTATGACTCAGACCTGTCGCACATTTTTTAGCCTATGGAGGTTGAGCTTCAGGTCATTGCATCATTTGAGGAACATCCAATTTATATTTTTGACAGGAACACGAAGGTTCTCCAAGGCCAGTCAGTTCCTCTCATATGGGTGCTATGGCAGCATGGCCGAGTGCAGGAAAAAACCTGGGAGCAGGAGACCGACATACGTGCTCATTAACCAGAGTTGTTCACATCTTTATATTCACCACCCTTGGAAGGAAAATTCAGGGATGAATAACTTTAAGCGGGGAAGTTTGTAAGAACTCAGTTCTTATATTTGAGGCATGGGTTTTTTCTTTTCTCTATATCTTAAGTGTTTTTGAGAAAATACGGAAAGTGGGGAAAAATCCCAAATTTTATACCTACCCACCATGTACTTTTCCACATGTCGTGTACTTTGGCCGTGTGGGATGAGTACATAGGCCGTGTAGTCCCGTCGGTGAAGAAGAGTGTAAAAATTGAATACACACCATATACTCGGTGTTTCCACACCGTGTAATTAGTCGGCAGGTGAATATTAAGGTGGTGGAAGAAGCTGCCAGCTGAGCGACATTACACGCAATGTAATCAGGAATACACGCCGTGTACTCATGTCGACGGATGAACAGTGCCATGGTGGAAAGAAGCCGCCAGAGGAAGAGTTAAAAAAAATGAAAAGTACACACCGTGTACTCCAGAGTACATGCCATGTAGTCTATTTTTTTCTCTCAAAATGGGATGTAGCTTCCTCATTTGTCAGAGGTGACTTTGAGTTCTTTTTGGAGCCGGAATAGGTGGTCGGAACATCTGAGATCTTACGACGACACACGGGGAATCTGAATTCTTCTCTGACGGCCTCGATTGAACCATGAGGATGATTTCTTTTGTCTCCTTGTATTTTTCATACAATTATTTCTTAAGGGAATGTTATTTGGGTTTGAATGAGTGAACATATATCCCAGATCTATGTCGTTATTAGAAGATTCGAGAGGCATCGTTCACATATACCGATCAGAGACGATTGAGGTTGGTGGTCTGATGTTTTTTTCAACTGTTGTGTTGAAATTTTGTCCATTGTGCTGTGAACCCATAGTTGGGGTGTTTTATGGCTGAGGCCATTTCTAAAAGATATCTACAATTGCATAGACAATATGTTGATAAATTAAAACTGTTGTTTAGGATCATTGCATAGATCCAGGACAACCTTGGGGGTGAATTCTTTTGTTTAGCCATTTGGAAAGGATACCCAAATGGTATGACATAATTATACTATGTAGTGCATTTTTTGAGACAAACCATATATAAATTGCGAGTTTATGCTTTGGGCTCGGCCCGATTACTTGTGCCTGAGGGCAGTGTTTGCTTAGCATGTGGGAAGTGTTTGGTTAGCATGAGGGTACCGTTTTTTTATTCATGTACGCATTAGTCTCTGTGCCTAAGGGAAATATCTCGTATGCCTAAGGGCAATATTCGTTATGCCAAAGGGTAGAAACCTACAGGTTTTTATTCTGATTACCTGAGGGTAAGGATTGGTATGTTTGAGGACAATGTTTACCATAAATGTTCACTGAGGTAATTTTTCTATGTTATACTTTCCATGCTAAAGCACAAGATTAGGAGTAATTAACAAATATTAAAATGGCAATAAAACTGGTAGTGAGAGTTACTTTGAGTACTTACTAGTTTACTACATTTTATTACTATACACTGTTGTTGCACATTTTCACTGACAGTTGGGCATGGGTCTTTGGTGGTTGCCTACTGGGATTTATTTCTCACACCCTGTTTGGGCCATGTCTTCCGCCCTTGCATACTATATTGCTGAAGGCGTAGATAGAGGAAAAGGTCCCTATACAACTATATGATTGGTGCAGAGGAGTAGTAGAACATGGGACCAAGATTAGGCTTGCGATGCTACTGAGTTCCTATTGCATTGTTCTGTTTGGTTTTTATGTACTTGTACTTTGAGTTGTATTGTACTGTATTGGATTGTATACTATTTTGAATTATTTCATAGAATTAGTGACTTTCTTGAATAATTATCTGTATAACAGTTGGTTATCTTTTACTGTAGTTTTTCATTTCTAGTTTATATTTTTAATGCTTCTGTTGTTGTATGTTATATTTCTTTTCCACTATGCTACACTTTGACAAATGAGGGCATAGTTTCCCCACAATCAGACCTAGGCCCTCGCTTCTACTCTGCAACCCCAGGAATTTGGGGAAATGTGATTGAGGTCATGTGACCAACTGGGTTTGGGGCACGCGTTGTGTGGCTTCCAGATCTGGGATGTTACATCTTATATCACAATCATATCATTTCCACCACACAAATTTATCATAGAAAGATCCCTAACGCATATGCAAAACATTTATCACATCACGATAATCTATTATAGGGATATACAAAAAAATCATCAGTAGACACAGTGGGGCTTAATAGACAAAAACCAAGAGAAATTCTATGTATGTAAGGAATTCATAATAAAGTGGAAAATGGTATAACCCTCTAATAGCAGTTGTAGGGTCTTGTAGAGGCGGATTCGGGGTAGACAGTGGTGGTGGCGATAGTTTAGGGGTTCACATTAGAAGTGGGTTCGCGGTGGTGGAAGTTTTGTAGTGCAGTAGGGTTCACGAAGGAGGGGTTTGAGGCAGAAGGAGGTGTTCGTCACGTAGAGGAGCTGGGTTTGCGGTGGCAGAGGAGGGATTAGTAGAGGTAGAGGAGGGGTATGCAGTGTTAGAGGTGAGGTCGAAGCAGAAGATGTGTCGGTGGCTCATGGGTCGGGATTTGCAAGAACATGAGGTGTGCGAGAGAAGAAGGCAACTGTTAGGGTTCATTTATAAAACCTGGGAATCTTTTATCCCCACTAGTTACAAATTTCTAATAAATGTCTGTTTTATCAGCCCTAAAATAAAAAGCACTGATAAAACATATCTCTATCAGTAATAAAAAATTATTGATAAACATATAATGTTAATAATTTATTTATATTGTTATATACATTTATAAAATTATATATTTGATAAATAAATATATTGATTTATAAATATAAAAGTATACGAAATATATTTATTATATATATCAATAAAATTATAAATATAATAAATATATTAGTTATAATATTATAATTATTTATATAAGTAATTACAAAATTATAAGATATATACTGATTATATGTATAATCATTGAAATATATATAATACACAAATTAATTATATATATTTATATGATTATAGATATAATAAATATATTTCTTCTAATTCTACAATTATCTAACTGAATATATATATATATATAATTATAAATATATATATAAATAAATAAATATTTATTTAAAAAAATACAAAAAAATACATTTATTATATTTATAATTTTAATAATATATAGAATTAATATATTTATTATGATTTTATAATTATTTTAAAAAAATTCTATTTATTTATAATTATAATTATAAATATTTGTATTTATCTATCAATATTTATATATACTTGTAAACATATTTATTTAACTATATATAAAATTATATAAGAATAATTAATATATTTTTTATAAATTTATAATTTTTTAAATAAATACATATTTATTTATAATATAAATATACATAAATATTTATATATTTGTAACTAAAAAATATAAAAAATGTTTATTTATTTATTGTCATAATTATATATCTATATATTTAAATAATAATAAAATTATAAAAAAAAATATTTACAATTTTATAATTATAAATTATTAATATATTTATTATAATTTTATAATTATTTAAATATTTATATTTACTTGGAATTATAATTATAAATATTTTTATATATTTATAATTATTTTTGAATAAATACATTCAATTAATATATTTATTATTATTTTAGAATTATTTTAATATGTCTATATTTATTTAGAATTATAATTATAACGTTTTTTATTTATTTATAAATATTTGTATATATTTATAAACATATTTATTTAATTATATATATTTGTAAAATTATAGGTATACTAAATTTGTTTTTTATAATTTTAAAATTGTTGACACACTCATATATATATATCTATATATTTAATTATAATTATAATTATAAATAAATATAATTATAAATATTTGTATATAATTGTTAATATATTTATATATATATTTATAAAATTATGATAGATGAATTTATTGTAATTTTATAATTAAATATATATGTATATATATTTATAATAATAATTAAAAATGTATATATTTGAAAAGTATTTATATATATTTAAAATTTTATTATTATAGATATAATAAATATATTTACTATTTAAATATATTTATTGTACTTTTATAAGTATTTTTTTAAACATAATAGATCTGGGTGTATAACATGAATGAATCATATACCTAGTAAACTCTAGATAATAAAAACAAGTTGTCACATATGGAAAAAATTAATAATAAGAAGGGTGTAATGTGTAAATGAACATTAATGATGGATGCATAACTTAAATGCACGTTAATTATACTCATGCGTCATTATATTATTTTTTCAAATTCATTGGATATATATATTTTTTAAAAGGTCTTTATATATAATTATAAATATCATAAATATAAAAAATATAAAAAAAATATAAAAAAATTAAAAATATAAAAAATATAAACAATATAACAAATATAAAAAATATAAAAATATAAAAAATATAAAAAATATAAAAAATATAAAAAATATAAAAAATATAAAAAATATAATAGATGTAATAGATATAATAAATATAATAAAACTAATAAATATAATAAATATAATTAATCTAATAAATCTAATAAATTTATTTCTAATTCATTGAATATTATTATAATATTATAGTTATTTAAATATATATTTGTTAAATTATAATCATAGAAATACTATTTTTAAAATAGTATTTATATATTTGAATTATTAAAAAAATATATTATTTATAATAATGATGTTTTTATTTAATATGTAAAATTAAATATAATTTGGGAATATAAATATAATAATTTTATTTAAATTAAGAGTATCTTTTATTACAAACTTTTATCAGTTATAATAATTGTACTGATAAATCTACCCTTTATCAGTGCAAAAAAAGCTCTGATGAATGGTACACCTTTTTCATCTCTCATTTTAGTGCTAATAAATTGTAAGATTATCATCACTTTTAGCGAGTGCTGATAAAAGACCCCTATTTGATGAGATCTTTTTATTTAGCGATGTGAATGGCCGACACATCCCTCACTTGGATCAATGGTAGTGTTTCATGCTTGACTTCTTTTATTCTAGTCCCACAATTTCTAGTAGTTTGAATTATCCTTTGGGATGATTTCATCAAATACCCCAACATGGAGCTCACTAAAACAAAATAGAACATATTACAAATATATTCAACAACAAAATTCTAGGAATATGTATTATCTTTAATAAAATGATCCAAAACTGAGAACATGAATCTTTTTAGAAGATCAAGGTTCTATTAATCAATACTAGTGTTTAATGGAAGAAACTCATTCATGAATTATTATGTTCCCCGGTCTATCCCATCATCATTAACCATCCTTCCCAAGACCACCTAAACCAAACTAAACCAAGGCATAGATTGATAATTATTTTCCAACATTATTTATATCAAATAGACACCACGAATTGAATTAGTGATACTCAAGTATCACTCAAAACTCAAACCAACTAATGGGGAATAGAAAACACTCATCTAAATAGGGATATCATATTTAGATCCTCGATGAAAATAAACAAGAACATGTTGTGAATAATTTCTCATATCTACAAATAATGTAATCAAATACCTCAGTTTTCCTCCTTTATTATTCTACACCTAGCCTGAAAAAATTCCTCATTTTAGAATTTAGTGGGAAATAAAACTAGAACTAAAAAATAATCTCTCCATCAAAGATGTCTTCTGGTTGATCCAATGACATCATCTACCACTATCATGTTATGTAAATCATCTGTCATTATATCATAGTACAATCATCAACTCTGACTCCAGTTTCAAATTTGATGATACTTAGATACTAAATTTTTTAATTCAATCTTCATTCATCTTGATGTTCTACTGAGATTAGCCTTGATTCATCAGTGAGTTCATCGATTCTAGCTACGACTTCAAAAAATATAGTCCAACTTTATCAAGGACCAATACTCATTAATATTGAAATTTGAACTAATTTTTTGATAATTTATATATTTAAAATCAATGTTTCATTAACAAGACTGCCCGAATTCATCATTTGTTTCAGTTCACATCTCATTAAATTGATTTTTTTAAGATGGGTCAGATACTAATCAGAATTCATGATCCCATTCATCTAATTTTTTCTATTAGTTTAAAGTAGATTCCCATATTTATATGAGCTCATAATCAACCATCCTAAAAAATTATAAGATTCCATTTCCATGGATTCTAGTTAACGATATCCTCATGTGAGTTCACGAATAGAAATGTATAAATTCATAAAAGTGCTTTCTGAAATTTTATATGAGTATAGGATTTTATGATGATTCTACTATCATAAAAGCCACCAAGATAAATATCACATGGTCCTACACATCATAATATATTCCATTTTAAAATATATTATGAGTCATATTCAATAATTATCAATCAAGATAGATGCATCGCAAAAATTAAATTAAACTTTTATACCCATCTCCCATAATACTTTTATAAGATACATACTTGAAAATTTTACACAGTAAAAATTAATATGGAGGAATTAATTAAAATAGAAAATTTAAATTTTCGTTAATAGATATTAAAAATTAAAATATTATTTTATTCCATATATTTAATTCAATTACTCAGAATATAATAATTATATTATAATTCAGACACCCATAACACATCAAAAATTTTATATTTAAATTAAAATGAAAAATATGAACTAAAAATGTTCCAGCCAGGAATATTGAAACTTATGACATATAAAAATAGAAATTAAAATCAAACACACGCAACCCAAAAATAACTTCCTAAAAATAAATCCCCATTAACATCACACAAACAACAAAATAGAAGACTCTAAAAATATATGAAAATAGAAAAAATAATCATTTTTAAAATATAGAACTAAAATAATCTAATTTCATCAAAATATTTAGAGAAAGAAAATAGTCTTCAATTTTTAAAAACATAATATTTCTTCAATTATTGATGTTTTTCAATTAAAAATGAAATTATTTCAAAAACTGTAGTCGGTAAACATGTTTCAATTAAAGACACATCAGGTTGTGTAATGGTTAGAAGAAATGTGTTAGTTTATATGTTATGATAATATTTTTTATATATTATATGGACTTGAAGAATTCGTATCTCACCAATATTTATATTTCATTGTAATATTGGGATAGTTGGGTGATAAATCATGGTATGATTTTTCTACTATCAAATTTGAGTCTTTGTCTAGTTTCTCTATGTTAGGACTATTATCTGTATAGTGGGTTTTTACATGTAGTCATTCTCAGAAGGTTAATAACATGTTTTTGTTAGTTATATTAAATAAGTAATGATAATTTCATAGATATCCCTATTATATTATCCTAGAGTACTATAATGATCCTAGTTCATCCCATGATTATTGATATTTGATTACCTTTTTTGTTATTGTATTTATTTTTTGATTTCCATTTCACCCCCCTTTATAATTACAATAAAGTCTAATTTTGTGTTAATGTATATTTTATCATTCTTATTATTTTCAAGTATGTATCGATGAAATAATGAAATATTATTTTATTTTATTTATATAAAATATTTGGTTTTCTTATAAAACATTTGGTTCCACACAAGAAGAGTATAATTTGATTAATTAATTAAATAATAATTATGTATACTGAAAGTGTAAGACTATTATACTTTTTTTCATTAATGAATTTTTATATTATTAAAAAAATATTATCAAATAATTATTTATCAAAATAAAATCATTATCAATGTTTAATTTAAAGGTTTATTTGTATAAAAATATCCATCCATTAATTATAAAATTCAAGGTTTATTTTATATATGATTTGATACTCCTTTATCTTGGAATAGTTGGTTTTATGTCATTATTTAATGTTATGTGTTTTATATAAAAAAAATATTTTTTTTAAATTTATTTCAAAATAAAATGACATTTATTTACTTATATTGTTTATGAATTGGGAATATAGAGGATCCATAATAGGGAAATATTTACCACACCCTACACACACAACTATGATGTGCATTTATCCATTATAAATAATGATTTTGGTACATTGATGGATACCACATGATTAAAATTACGTTTTTTAGCTTTTAGTTTTTTATTATTTTCTATCTGGAAATTGAAAATTATACACATGACCCAAGAATATGAGTGTTTTGGTTGTTAGGATTGGGTTTATTATTATTTCTTCCAGTTGGATCCATATTATGAACTATATCCCCTCACCCTCTCTTTTTTCTTTTTATTATGTCTTTCATAAATATTTAATTTTCATTATTTATTGTTATTTAGTTATTGGGATTCATGGTTATAGTTATTTAAGTAGTTTTTTTGTATTTTTTTGTTTTTATTCCTATTGTGATAAATCATTTCGATTTGATTTCTCTTGAAAAAAATTATTTGTTGAGTTTGATTTCATGCTATCGGGGGTTTTCATTCCCAAAAATCCAATAGAATTTATATTAAATTTACTATTTAGTATAGTGGAAACACTCATAAAAATAAATATTTTGATTGCACTAATTTATAATATTGCTTGTAATAATCAGGAATGTGCCTCTAGCCTTGTGACAAGAAATATCACAAATAATGGATGGATACTATGGTTTGTTCATTAATAAATGATATAAGAGACCAAGTTTTTTTCTATTAATTGGTAACTCAAATATGAAATGATATTTTATGATCATAACTAAAGAGGTATGTTATAGGTAAGTGTATATCCAAGAATCCTTGAAACTGGATTTGAGTTATAAGGGGGTGGTAGTGAGGTGTTATTTTTTATATTTTAGTTTTATTTATTATTTATTTTTAGAGAAAACTGTATATTTGAAGATGATGGGAAGTTAAAAATGTAGTTCGAAAAGTGGTGTATATGTGCTTCATAGTATACACCTAAACTATAAATTTTGGTTAATATGTGGTATTCTTAAATTTTTACCATCCTTAGGGTTTCAATATCCTTCATTTATTTGTTTAATATTTAATTTTAATTGAGATAAATTTTTAGATATATTACAGTTATTTTATAAGATTTGGTTTCTATTATCATGGTGAATTATTGTTCTTTACATTTAAGAGATCCCTTTATGACTATATAGAATTTTCAATTTTTCTCTTTTTAAATGTGGGTTTTTTTGATGTATAATCTCTAATGTTGATTTTCATTGTCCTGAACTACAATAAAATTATCCAAGAATTGTTTAAATATAAAATTTATTTAAATGATTTTATAATTGTTTGAAAGGTTTATTTTTTTAATATCCAAAGATGTTTTTTGAAGTTATATATAATATTTCATAGAGAGAGACTTAAAATATTTTATAAAATATGTATAAAAGTTATTTAGGATAATTTTAGATGGAGGATCATGATTTTTTAGTTGTCTATAACTTTATTAAAGATCTATTTTCATGAAATTTAAATGAACTTTTTATCAATTGATGCTCGATTAGTATAATAAGGGATAGTTATTAATTTGTTTTTCTTATATTTTCTAGGACTTATATTGTGATTAAATTATATTAATGTATAATTTAGGTTTCTAAATTTTAATTTAGTAGTACAAATTATCATAAATAGAACTCTTAAATGGTTAGAGACATTGATTTTATAATAAAATTATTATGAATAAATGATATATTCTTAAATAGAGTTTTCTTTTTTTTTGTAAAGGTTATTATCTTAAAATTTTTATGCATTGATGTTTTGAAATTTTATTCAAAATGTGTTTCTTTAGTTATCATTGTTTTAAAAATAACTATTAAATGTATTTTAACTAGTATAAAAAGTATTATAAATTATTTTTTATATTGAATGTAAAAGTATATATATTATACATCAATTAGTTTCTATATGTAACCTATAATATTTTAAAGGTATTACTATGTGTGTGTTTGACTAGTGGGAATGTGGGTTATTATTGTTATTTATCATGAGAAACTACATTCTTTGTAATAGAGTGCTGTAAAGTATATCAATTCTTATATCAACTAAATATTATCTAAATATGTTATATTTTCCATGCTAGATGATATATTTTATTGATTTATTAATTAGAAATGGGTTTCCGATTTATTTGACAATGCATTTTCATTAAATAATATTCTGCATTAGGGATATTTTAGGGGGCATTTTTTTATTTATTAGGGTTACTTTTCCCCCAAATTTATAATTAAATGAATGTTATATGTGTGTTTTTTTAAAAAACATAGTCTTTAAGGTTATATTTTCTAGAATGATTATTCTTGTTTACCCATTTGGAAAATAGTTCATTTATATCTTTATGTTTTTACTATCATAGTCTGCAATGGGGTTTTCATAAATTTTCAGTGATTTAACAGAAGCATATTTTTATAGGATTATACTTATATATGTCACATTTTTTTACACCTTGGTAGATTGTTGATATACACCATAATTTTATATAAGGTTAGTGTTTCAAGTAATACCATGTTTAGGACGTGTTTTGTAATGTTAGTTTCTAAAATTATTTCTGTATTTATATACTTATAAATTCACATATGTATTATTAGATAGTAGGTGTTTTAGATGTATTATATTTCTTATACTCTCTTCATCTATTGATTATCCATGTGATTAATAAGTAAATTTAAATTATTATTTATGATTATATTTCCCACTTTTGAATGTATGGGAATTATTTTATATGTTTTGGTGATATATTCCTGATTAGTTTGGGTTTAGAAGTTTCTAAAATGAAGTAAAAATATGTTTAAGTTGGAATATTGTAGTTTAATTTTTCTTTTTGTCATTAATATATTACATTTTTGATCATTTATTTATGTTAAATCTATATTAGTTGCGATTTTTTATTTTTGGTTTTGGTTTTTTAGTCATGACAATGTCAAAATTATGATGTGTTCAGTTAGAAATGAGGTTTCAAATTATATTTTAGAAAAAATTATTATATTTTCTTTTGAAATGAATAAATCACTATCAAAAGGATTTATTAGGTTTTATTAATTGGAATACAATTTAAATCCTTGAGTTCAACAAGATTTATTGATATTTGAATTATTTTATATTTTGAAAAGGAATAATAATTTTGATTTATGTTTACCTTTATAATGTGTTTCAATTATGTCATATTAACTATTATTTGTTATTATATTCCAACAAATTAACATGTTTATAATATATCAATTTTTGAGATTATATTTTATATTTACTCTTTATAATGGAAATGAATAATATTAATTATGTATATGAATAAACTATTTGGAGATCCCCACTTATGTATGACCTTTTAATAAATGGTTTCATTGTGTTATACATGTGGTTTTTCGTATAGGAAGATATCATTAAATATATAAGTTCTATCATCAAATGTAATTGTAGGGGAAATTACAAAGATATAAATTTTTTATGGTAGGAAGAAATTTTATATTAATCATTTCATTTTTTGAGAATAATATTTTATAATATTTTTTTATTTCTTTTAATATTACTTTTAGTTCAACATTTGGTTTTTCTGGAGTGGTTTTACAAGTACCATGGGTAGTTCTCACACCATTGATGTTCTAGGGAATTTAAATATTAAGAAAATTCATTCTACGGAGGGAGATATAGGTTGAATGTGTAACCTTTATAGTCCAAATCCCATGAACTCTACCCCTATAGATTATAACTCCAAAATATATTAGGTTTTTGGTTTGAAAATAAATGAGGGTCTCTCAAAATACCTCCCCCCACTAATCAAACATATCTTATTGGTATATACACTATGTTATAAACCTTTATCAAAGGAAACACTCTATCATATGGGGGGACTTATCTAGGAAATTATACTAAAACCTTTACATTTTAAACTTATCTTATTATTCTCACCTTATTTATTTGTTTGAACTTACCCATGGCCATGGGGTTTATCATTTTGACTAGTATGATTTAAAATTTGTTGTTTTATTGATTAGTGGTTTTAAATGACCAATTATGGTGTTCTATTTGTTCTTTTAGGTTGAATATGTTATCCGTACTCCATTCATGTCATATTTGGTCCTTAAATAAATAAATTTCATTCAAAAAATGAATTCAATAAAATTTGGAACCCATAATATCAATTAATTTTTTTTATTAAAAACTGATTTGAAGAGACTGTAATTTTTCTAGGTGTTTCTTCTATATTTCCCTTGATATTAATGAAGGATTCCATAGTTGAAAGGATTTTTTATATGAAACTAATGAACACAAAGTGTTTTTTAAAATTAAATCCATGTATTTTTTTGAAATAATAAAGGTTTCTTCATTGAATTATTTTCATTGGATTTATTAGGAATTATCATCATGTTATACCAAGTATTTCAATGATTATGGAAAATTTTACTACTTTTTAATCAAATAATGTTAATAGAAGATATTCATTTTCATGTCCTCTGTCATTATTAGAAAATGGTTTGGTTATGTTTTTATAGGAATAAGAAAATATTATTGAATATTTTTTTAATGTTTTATGGTTTTAATTGAAAATTTCAATAATATTATTGATTCTTAACTATTTGGTTACAATTGAACTGATCCCGGTTTTATCATTTTGGTGAAAATAAAACATACTAATTGAAAATGACCACATACACATGTTTTTAGTAAAATGTGGGTATAGAATATAAATTTCCACCTAAAACCACATGGTTTTTGAAAAACCATGGGTATAGAGTTAGGTAGAAGTACTTTTCCCATGGTTCATGACAGCTGTGGGTATAACTACCATGCATAAGCGTAGGAGAAAAAATTTCTGTGGGATGAAAAAAATTCTATTGGAATTCCAATCCCATGGTTTCCCACCTACAGACATAGTTTACAATATATATATATATAAGTATAATAACATTTTGGTAATTGGTTTGGTGCCTCGATTGTGAATTTTCGGTCCAACATCCGAATACGGCTACAATATTTTCCTAAAAATCTATAGCTACAATTTGAGAACTATGAGTATAGGGTTATTGACCCAGTGGAAAATTTCCACGACATCTATTCCAATGGTTCAAAACCGAGGGTTTAATAGTTTTCATGTCATGGGTATAATTAAGAACTATACTAACAACTCTGACTCCCATGGTTCCTAAAACTGTTTGTATATGTTAGTTTTCCAGTAGTGAGAGTTGTATTGAATGAAATTCATATGTATTATTATATATTTCTATTCTTATTATATCAAAATCATTATTAATAAATGGGTATGCTTATATATAAGGTGATTAAAGCTGAGGTGTGGGTTTATAATTTATTAATGATTTGTGTTCTATGTTATATTTACATATGGAATTGATAGAACACCTCTGTTTATATGTCATGGGATAATATGGATTTATAAATAGAAATATAGGTCTGAGATCCACACTAGAAATAATTTTAAATCATTTGGGGGACATAATTTATGAAAATCATATTCATAAGGTATTTTTCATCTTATTCAGTAATGTAATAGTAAATAAAAGTTGTAGAATGTTGGAAGTCATCATAAATTTTAATTAGATAGGGACACGTATTGTTTTGTAATTTATTATCACTAGTAATCCAAGGTGTTTTCCTAATGATTAATATCTAATTATTTTTATTGGTCACTACGTTTGTTTTTTATTTTCATTATATTCGTCATTTAAATTCTAATAATTTCTAATATGTAGTTAATTATTATTTTCTACTATTATTATATAAAAGAAGGTTTTTAAGAAAGAAAAAATGAAGTTTTATTTCCATTACATGAATTTACCATATTGTTAATTAAATTATTAGTAATTAATTATTATAGGATAATTCAATTAGTTTTTAGACTATAATTTTTCATACCTTGTAGGAATACTTGCCTTCTATACGATTTTAATAAATAATTTTTTATACTGCTCATAGAATTAGTTTTTCTTAAAGTTTCTCTAAATACGTAAAATTTCAAAGTAATATTTTCTAGTTTTTTCCATATAATCATGATGAATCATTCTATAAAAAATAAATTGGGTGTTTCATACCATAAAAAACACTATTTTACCACCAAATGGTTTGTTTCATGTCATTATATGATGCTACTTGATTAATATAAATTTAAATTCATACATTCATATCTATATTTGAAACAAGATTGAAATAGATTTATTTTTAAATTTTATATATGGGGAGAGGATAGGGTTCATATCATTATTTTTGACCCACTCCATATATGTAAAGGTTTTGTGAATAAAATAAATTCATATATTGAGTGATAAATCAAAATTTATTTACATATTTAATTTTCTAAATTCCTAAGAGAGTATCCTTTCATGTTAAGTTAAATATTAATATATTTTGGACTAGATGAAATTATAACCTCGTGTTAGTATTTTTTTCAATGAATAAGTTATTTTTCCCAAAAACTCGTATCTATATTACCCGTATTTCAATGTAAGGATACATGTATTGATCCCCCTAAAGATGACCCCACATGATCCTTTTATCTATAATCCATCACAACTAATTTATGGGTTGTAACGAGTGAATCAATTTCCTTCATTGATCATCATGATTTCTCTATATTCCTTCATGCTTGAAAGAGTTATTATAATTTGTAGGAGGAAGAGAGGAGGAATTGAAGAGAGAGAGAGAGATAGGAGTCCAATGTGTGTAAAGATTCATTATTCTCATTTTATCCCTATATAATAGTCATAACCAAATATTTACATGGCTAGGGATTATGATAGAATATTATTTATTTTATTTTCATCCCATAAATAATATAATATTATTTAATAAACCCCACTCCATATAATAACAATACTAATAACGATAATAATTAATAGCACGAGAAAAACCTCACAATGAAATATATTAGTTTTAAATCTTTTAAATTAATATTTATCACCAGAAGTAGCCTTTGTCCACTCTAACTCCACATTATTCAATGACTACATGAACCCATATTTTATTCATTTATATAAATATATTTTTTTAAACAATAATGAATAAATATTTATTTAATATTTACTAAATAAAAAAAATAATTTATCCACAATCCAATGAAAAAATATTTATTAAAAATTAACTTAATTGAATAAATTAATTATTTTATGGAAAAAATTTATATATTACCTAGTGAGTATCGGAGACCAATAAAAATGAATAAAATAGTTCATTGGACAAGATAATAATATTTATTCTATTAAATAAAATCAAATAGTCTTTAATATTGATCCATGGAAATACATCGTGTGCAACCCTCTTGGATTGTTTATCATTATCATTAGGTAGTAATACATAAAGTCGAAGACTTATATCTAAAGATTGTCAAGAAACCAAATAGAACGAACTTAATGTCACCATGTCGAAAACCACACGTGAATGTCCATTTTTTGATATAATAAATTTTTTCAAATTTATCATCAACAAGGTTTTACATATATGCCATCAAACTATATTATTAACACATATTTCTTTAATTGACTAACTGAAAAATCATTTTTTGGATTTTTGAAAACAATTTTTGGTTAAGTGAGAACCCACTAGTACAAAATCACTTTGAGGCAATGTCAGAACAAGCATGCCATCCCAAGGAGCCATTTACCGGTTGGAAAAAGAATCCAATATAGGACTAGTCCAACCAAAAAAACACCACAAAAACAACTGTGAACATCACATTATGACTTAGTGAGAACCGAACAAGAAAAATTAGACGGAAAACCCCATGATCAGAACACCACTTATAGAGCCACCAAAACCATCCCAAAATGGAATGAAATATTTGAGCTAAAACATTGTAGGGTTGTGCGTGGAGGAATAGTGAAATATGGGCAGAGTAGGGGTAATTAATAGTTGATCCTAGTTTAGGAAAGGCAAAACCAGGAAGACAGATGAGGAAAAACAATTCCAGAGAAGGTTCATGGGGAATCCATAATGCAATGTAATGCACGAATCACCAATGAATGAGGGTGGGCGATGGTGGAGGCTTCATCAACTAAGATCCAAATGTGGAACTAGGGGATCTCTAAACCGAGAAGTTGAGAGAATCTTACATCCAAAACGTTTGAGGATGGTGTTACAAAGGCATCACACCATTGAATAAGAATGAATGGTTGAGGAGGATTCACTACCATATATCATTGAAATTTAGAAATAAATATCATTACATTATGGAAATGGAATTTTACACAAGGGTTATATTTTAAATAACGACCTAAGATATCAACATATGTAATGATGGAATGGAATAATACTTCCTCAACTTATACAATTATAACATGTTAATCGTGATGCATCCAATGCACCCTAATTCACACAAACATAATGTTGAATTGTGGATATTGTGGAACATGGGATAGATTCCTAGGAATTAATCTTGTGAAATTATATTAATCTTAATAATATCTTCTTTTCCATATGCATGTTCTACTAGAAGTATTATATTCTAATAACTATTATCTCATTAATTTTTACTAATTTAATTTTCTAATACTTGGTTAATATATATAATATGAATGAATTGAGAAAAATCATGGATCTATATTATAAGTATCATTCCCTATAAAAATGATTACTTCTTTAAGTCATATTTGGTGAAATTTCATTGCTTAGTCATAAGAAATTGGTAATACAAAACATTTGTATTCCATTTTTTATCAAAATATCTATCTTGAAAACATATATTTCAACCACTTAAACAATATATACAAGTCAAAAATCAGTTTCCAGTTAGTTATTCTATAATATGAAAGCATAATTTATTAAAAAATGTATTTATGTAATATTTATATCTTTTTGTCATTTATTGATATACCTAACCCTATTTTATTCATAGTAGAAATATACTCTTTCTGATTGCGTCATATAGAAATCTATTGTAAAGTTTACTCTATGTGAGGTGGCCTATACAATCAATATCCCAAAATGATGATAAAAAATAACATTTCAAAAGTGCAATTAAAGAATTATTTTGTTCATGATGATTTGTGTATAGGTTTTTTCATATAATAGACCTTTCAAAAATCATTCATGACTTATTTGTACCATATTATACCATCCATGTATATATTATATGTTATACACACTAATAGTTTAAATTCTTATAATCATTCAAAATATAGAGTCCTTGAATAATGATATATAGAGCCCATTATTTGAAATTATACATACTTTTCAACCTTATCACATTACCATTTACTACTACGGAATATGAATATTTATTCAAAATTAATAATACATTTTTCACCGACCAAAGTGAACATTATGCACTTATTTGTTTATAAATTACTACACAATATGTGTCTGTGTAACTAATCCTTCTACTAAGAAGTATGAAGTCTAATATTAATATTATAATCACGCATATCTAGTTCCTTAACTTATGTAGGTAATGTATTCTTCCAATATCTTCTATGATATACGGTTCCATTATATGAAATATGTCAATATTAACTAAATGTTAATGTCTTGTCTGTCCATATGATCATTAAATCAGTTTCATCATAGGGTTCTTCTATTCATTTGTAGATAAGGCTGGCGTTAATAAACATTTTTCAAAAAAATATAATATTTTCTAAATATATTCTTATAATATTAACATTAATATGATATCTATCAGAAAATTTAGTTGTAAAATGAGTTTTTTCTCTTCTTTTTGTAAAACATGACTTGGAAGAAACCATGAAATATTTTAAATATATAGAAGAATCAACATTGATCATCCTTTTACTTCCATCATAAAAATTATATATTTAAGTAAATGTGAGTTTGGTATTAAATTTACACCACATATATGATCAATGAATACATTGATAATGTGTTCTGTAATAATACAACATTGAGGTTCATTAATCATTAACAAAAACACTCATTTAATTCACTAGGATTTATAAAATTTATTAAATAAATATCCAGAACTCTATGAAATATCCTTTACCATTATAATGATTCATAAGTATATGATGAAGTAAATATATATAATTTATGATGTAAATTTATTTATTAAGGTTTATTTTTCTAAAAAAAGAAAATTAGTTTATTTTTATATCCATTATATTAGCTCAGTTGACATTAATAATCTATTTTCTGGATAAAAAACTGAACTATTTTTAGTTTTATTTAAAAAAAAAATTAATCTACCATAATCAGGTAAGAGTCAAATATTTTTATACACATCATTCATTACAATTGATAGTGGGGACTCTAGAGTTACAAAATTTCTTTATTAGTATTTATGTACCAAAAAAACATATATTCTAGAATATAAGTAAAGGATCATTGGGTATAGATTCACATTTAGATAAATGTTTTGATCAAAATTATTACAAACATTAATCAGTAAAATTTGAAAATGATAAATAGTGATATTTCTTAGGCAAACATAGGGAACAACCGTTTATCAAATCAATTTAAGTTCACTATATACGACTTATATTCATTCTTATTTATTTTATTTAAACACAAAATAAGTGGTGAATATAAACATGGTGAATATACCTAAAGTGTATAAAAATACATTTTTCATTAATTCATTGTAATTTCATTTCAAGTGTCCATTCATTATATGTTATAAGTAAATAACTTCATGTTCATTCTTATTCCATTTAATATTTTTTCCATGAATGACACAATAAAGGATATTTTTTTATTTAAATTAAACATGGGATATTCATCCTTTTTATATCACATGTACACTTTTTGGGTTGGAGAAATAAGTTTCAACTAGCCCTTACGTACTTAGTAAAGTATTTAAAAAAAGATTCCTGAGATACATATCCATTTATTTTATCTAGTATTTGAAAAATAAGGATGACCTTGGTGGTATGGATAATTAAAAAATATTAATGGATAATTTCATATCCAATTAGAAACAAAATTTATATAAATGATTAATATACCCTCATATTTTGAAATAATAATCCATAGAAATATTTCCTACATCCTGTTTACACTAATATAGTGCATTTACAATATTATTTATTTCTAAACATTCCTTATCATTCTAAAGAGAATGGATATGAGATATTGTGGTGTATGCATACATTTAATTTTTTTGTTCATAATATCATTGGGATAAGTTGATAATATAATACAATATAAATTGGAAGCATCCTTAACATATCTTTTTAAAGAATCCATTTTACCTATGCTTACCTAATGGGGTGGAAGAATAATAATAGGGGATTTCGACATATAATATAATATTTTTCATAATAATGATTCACACAAACGATTTAAAAACATATGTAAATTTGTAGTTATAAGGAAATACTATGAGGTTAGGAATGATCAGTATGGTTTACTGGTTTGACATTCCATTTTCAAAAATAATTAATGTAGATGACTAAACATTTCTTAGTCAAAATATTATGTGAGAAATAATCGTAATTAATATTATAAAATCTACCCTTATTTTATGAAGTCGCAATAACCCTCAGTATCAAACTGAAAATATCCAGTTTGTAGAAAATAATTGCGGAAATGATCCATATTCCTTTTAACATTACCCGAATGAGTGTTGGTCAAGAAACCATGTGGTCTTTTGTTATGATCATATTTGAGAACTTTGTAAATTTATCTCATTGATCCATTAAGTAGACTCCCCAATTCTAAAATATTGACTTGGTTTTTCTAAACCCATTCCTCTATGTTTCCTCAAGTATAGTTATCGATATTCACTTCATGTAATATGGTTACTTAAACAAATAAAATTTAAAGGAAATAAATATTAAAATTATTTGTCCTAATGAGGCTTAGACAAACACTTATTTATAAGTATTTCATTCTAAGTAATGAATGGGAAGGCCATGTAGAAAACTAATAGATATTTTTTTGATTTTATTTTATTATGATTTTTTTTTCATTTTTTCTATTACCTACCAAGTTAATTTAAATAGAATATTAATTAATCAATTTACCATTTTTTATAAACTAGTTATGCATAATCCATTTTCTTAAATTCCATATCTTCTCATTAATTCATTTTTTATGTTATAAAATTATTCTATCAATAAAATAGATAATTAGGAAGACATAAATAAATAAATAAATAATTGAATTATTATAGAGGCTATCAAACTTCTATTTTATTGATTGGATAATAAATCAAACATTGAACAAGGAGAAAAATAATTTTATAAAAGTATCTAGTGTTACAACATTACACCTATCAACCTGTGTATCTCATAGGGTGAAAACATTATTGTTTCATATTAAATTACTACCACAATCCTTGGGATACTCCATTAGTTATATATATTATTTACTCACAAACAGCTGAAGGGAGATAATGGTTTGTTTAATGGGGATTACATAAATAACCATGGAAACACAAGGACTATATTATACTATAGGGATGGGTGACATGATAAAAATAAATGTTAATTAAATATTAAATAATTTTAAACCAATGAAAAAAATTAATTTCAATTATATTACACACACAGGGTCAGTTAAATATTTTGAATATCCATACATTGAAATATATACACAAATGTATCACCATTTAACATTCATTAATGGTCATAATTATCAAGAAGATACACCTTCTATCATTAAATATTTAATTAATTATTTTTGATATTTATGTCTATCCAAAATCATATGGTGAAAATCATCATTATAGACTTCAGTGAAAATAAGATATATAAATAATAATTATTTATAATTACAATAAATTAATTGGTAATTTAATTTAAGATAAGAACTTTAAGAAATTAACAAATAAATTTAGTTATAATCAATAATATAATGTTTTAGTGCAACAATTATTAAATTATTGTAATTTAATTTTGTTCTTAATTAGGAGACAAAAAACTGTATACTTACCAGTTACATGACACTTACATCGGTTACCCTGTACCCGTGATACATGGATAGGGATTTAGAAATGGATATCAAATAGACTACATAGAAAGTATGTGCCAACTATATACGGTGTCATTCAAATGTAATGTGTCTTCAAAACCAACTGATGAACATGACATGCTTTTCAATAGCGGTGTCACGTTGTGTACATTATAACTACATACATTATGGTCTAAATTAAATGTGAATGTGTGTCTATCCAAATGGATCATTGGGTATTTTATGTGTTGGAAATGAGTAAATAAACTACATGTTAACTAGGTATACAGAATTTATATCGCTATTACTCTATGATATTAGTCTCACATAGTTTTCCATATATAATTACCACACATATTATGTTAATTTCACATTTAACCTATGTATACTAAATAATGTGTTTGTAAACAACACACTATGTTATCTAATAACTCGTGTGCTAGATTTTCCAAGTCTACATGCATTGTACAATTAATTAACTATCTGTATTTAATATTTTTCAGTTATTTTATTGCAAGACACATCCATATACAGTGAACATAGGTACATGAAGTTGACTTTGGATATAATTTGTGTAACATAGTCTAACGAAATATTTTTTTTCACTTCTTGTTGAAATCGTTGATCATTCTTCTAATGGTCTTTAAAAAAATAATTTTTTAATCATGAATAAAATAATTAGAATTTTTAAAAAATTATTTCTAATAAGGTTAAATAATTAATTAATGTATAAAATTAACCATGATTACAGATATATATATCATAAATCAAAAAATAATTATAAATTTTAAACATAATCCATAGGATATCACTTGTAGTATCTGGGAACAACAGATGCACCTTATGTGGGCATTAAATTAAAATAAATATTAGTAATGAATTTCTTAAAGAATAGAGAGATGAAATTTTCGCAGTAAATTAATAATAAATTTATATTTGATTATAAGAAATATTTATTATTTTTCAGATCCTTTATTTAATGAGGATGATGTTATTCTAATGTTACCATTCCAGACTACACATTTCATTGTAAGGAACAATGTGTCGAATCCCTCTAGCGGTGATCTACACATTCTATATTTATTTCAGAGAAAAACAAACTGATTTCATAGTGCTAGAATGATGAATCAATTATATTACATAGATCTTATTAATTTCTCGAAGATAATTTTGTTTTGATTGAGTTATTCTCATTTTTGAGTAGAAGATATGAGGAATTATAAAGAGAGAGAGAGAGAGTTAGAGATTCTTATTGTATGAAACAATTCCCATTCATCAATTTTCAATTAACCATATACAATTGAAATAATAATATATTTCTAGATATAGTGTTCTGGTTAAAATATTATTTAATTGTGTAGTGGAACTTAAATAATAATATTATTTTTATCAATCCCCTAAACATATAATAATATTAATGTTACTATTATTATTTTATAGCTTGTAATAAATTGGGAAATGATAAATATTATTTGTATTGTTTGAAAATTATTATTTATCATATGAGGTGATCTTGGTCTACTCAAACACCTCATAAAATATTGAACACCCCAATAAATATTTATTTTACATATTTAAATAAAATTTCCACAAAATATCAAATACATATTTAGTTTATATTCAATTTGTAAAATAAATATTTTATCCACAGTTATATGAATAAATATTTATTAAATATTTACATAGTTATGTAAAGTATTTATTTAATGAATAAATAATTATGTATTACCTTGAAAAAATTATTATTCAAAAAAATGAATAATTGTATTCCTCATTCATGTTATTAATCGTTATTATAATAATTAAATTCCAATTGAAAGCAATTTTGATTATGAAAAATACTTTGTGTGTTACCCTGTAGGATTTTTTATTGTTTTTATTTGTAAGGGTTTCCTAAAGTTCAACATTACAATCATAAAATGCGTTAAGGTACCCAAGAGACTGATCAGAATATCAAAACAGAAACAACCACATTATAGTTCTAGCTTTTTAATATAATCCCTTTGCATTAATATCACACCAAGTAAGTTACACATATGTTTCATCAACCTATGTGTTTGATAGAACTTTTTTAATAATGTAAAATAAAAAATTCTTCACCATGAACATTTAATTTTATGAAATAGTTATATTTAAATCGATGTTTGTAGATAAAAACTTTTATATATATGGAAAGGAAAATCTTTCCTAGACTTATCGACGAATAACATAACATTCATTGCACACCCAACATACCTTAATTACCAAAAATGTATAGAATGAAGGGTTTTTAGTAAATCTATGTGTATGTGTAATTTAATTAATTAATGTTAATATTAAATTCTATGTAACAATATCGATGCATCTAGATTGGAATATCCGATGACACCAAAACATTAATAATTCTTACAGGTGGGGTTGTTCCCATAATCTCCCATAGTAGAGATTATAATGTATGAAATTAATGAGAACATGGATTATAATCTTATTTGAACACACAATTGATATTCTATGAATTATTTCTTTTTTATAGTATGTTATCCATCCTTATAACTAATTTTAAGAATATTATCACATAATTTCTAGTTTCTCATCATTGTGGGGAACTTATATTCCATTTTCAATGAGGTAGAAACTCTTGGATATTATCACAACACTAATTTGTAGAAAAAAAAATATATAAAAATATATTTAAATTAATTTTCACATCTTTCAATATTCATGTAATTATAAGTAAAAAATTAGTTATCTCTATAAAGAAAACTCAAAAAAATATATACACCAAGTGTTTTTATGAATAATTTCTTATCTATGATACAGGTTCATGATTGATACCAAAAGATGAACTATGATTTTAATTATCTATTTGTTTAGATATTTTGGTGTTATCAAGTGAATATTTATCACATAACATAAGGATATGGGTTTTTATGATAAGTTTTTAGATTTTTTGGATATACCTTTGGGTATCATCTATTTAATGTGCCACATCCATGTACCGTTTATTTTTTTATTTAAGGTCATAAATCATTATTTTTCATTAAATTTGGTTATATATGTTCTGGTATTAATTATTATTATTAAATATGTTGTTTATGGTTATTTGAGACACTATTTGTTGTCTTATGAATCACTTGGCATTAGTTTTTTTTGAAAAATTATTATTTGATATTTATGATTCATTGATATATAGAAGGGATAGTTTGGGTATCTAGGTGGATTTTCTATTGTCTCTATTTGTTAATTAGGTTAAATCATTCTCAATGGTTTATATTTTGATTCTCCAACACTAGTTTTTGAACCAAGGAGAAAAGGAATTTCCCTAGACCCATATGAAGGTACTAACTGGTTGACATGGTAGATTAACCTAGATTGATTCGTTATTGAAATTTCATTTATAAACTAATTTTGTAATGAAATTAGAGTAGATAATTATAAATTAAGTACAATTTATATTCAAGAAAACATAATAAAAACAACGATATTGAATCAAAACATATCCAATCCATAAAAAAATTTAAAAATAAAAATGGAAAATGAAGACCCTATTTTTTTTTAAATACATTCATATCAATGAAAAAATTATATTATAAAAATAAAATGTTTTTTCGATGTTCAAATCATAAATTACTTGTTTCCAAATTTAATTATTAATAACCCCTCCTTTAAAATAAGTTATTATACAGTTAAATATAGAATATTAAAATCAAATTCTAACTAGAAAGTATATAAAGAACTGTATTTAAATGGAAATATTTGAATAATCAATAAATTATTCTTTTTTGTGGGCTAATTCATCAACCATAAAAATATTAATCCCATGATCCACTCTTTATTATGATCAAGTCTCAGTGATATCCATTTATCATGCTCTATCATCACAATTTTTACCTTTATGAATCCCCCTCAAGACTCAAATTTACTATTAAAGTAACATATATGTTATAAAATAAATCACACTAATATATATATTTTTTACAACACTATCCATGGGTGTTTTAAAAACCAAACAATTTATTTAAAAAAAGACTATCCAAAAAATAAAAAAAAATTGGAAAAAAATTAAATGGTATTTGTTTTTTTAAAAATAAAATAAAAAAAATTTTAAAAATAAAATATTAAATTTTATATGTTGATTTTTTAATATACAAAACTCTATGATAATGAATTTGGTATTAGTCAAACATTTGTATTATAAAAACTTATTTTCACCAAAATCATTCCATTTTAATCTACCATTAATGAAAATCACGCAAAAACAGAATAATTAAATTATAAATTATCATAAAAAATAATTGGAGCATCTTATTTAGTTATTTTATGCCCATGAAAACTCTCACCTCAACAAAAATAATTCTGATAGGATAAATCAAAAAATACCTATCATGGAAAATAGAAATTCTATATCTTATTACATAGATCTATTTATTAGAATATCATATGATTGGATGCCATATAGAGAATAACAAAGTATAATTGTGATAAAGTAAATTGTTATTTTACATTAGAACCATTGTAAAACATTATATCAACTATAATCATCCTTAAAAATGAAGAAGCGAGAAATTTATAATTCCAATAATATTCCCATTGAATGTTAAAAGATTACTTGAGAGAATGAAAATTTAGTTAAAAATATTTTAATGTTGTTTAAATAAAAATGATGCCACATAAGTTTGTGTTAATATATAGTTTACAAGGTCTTCTTAATCATGAATCTAACTATGCATTCCTCCTTGCCTAAATATTCTGAATATATTGGACTAGTGTATGATCATGAAATACTAGGAAACTATCAGTTAATTATTATATTACTCAAATACTATAATTCATAGTATGCTTTCATATTATCCCTCACTATATAAAAAAGAAACAATCATATTAATACCCCTTATAATTCTTATCGTGAATCCATATTCTCATGAAAGATGGACCTCATTGTAGTGTACTTATTCCAGACATAATAATATACAAAACATTCTATTTTTATATCATATAAACAACCATTTAATATATTATATTCCATTTATCAAAGAAAAATATACATATTTGAATCTAGGATTTACAACACTATGGACCATAGAAATTAATATTCATAATAATTTAGAGGGAATATACACTATAATAATGGTTAGGCTAATATAAAGGCAAATTATTAACCCTATCCCAAAACTATTCCTAACTTAATTCATATTTGAATAATTCTTATACTAGTAAAATAATCCACCACCTAAGAATATTATTTAATTGGTATTCTTTTTTAAATATTCATTCAATATTAGATTCATTTGGATATATATAAATTATTTTACAATTCATAAAATTATTTCTTTTAGTTGATACTTAATTAATTTATCAAATAATATTATAAATTAATAAAAATTCAAACTAATAGTATTCTATACCAATTTATTCTACATTTTCAGTAGTTATCAAAATCTACAACATCTATTTCATCTTCTTTTGAATCCTTCAATACTTTATTAAGAGTAATAATATTTGAATATAGGTAACTAGAATTAGTATTAAGGGTCATCATCGATAGTATACATATTAATTGTCTTGACATTATTCTAGGATCACACACTTCTATATTTAATTAACCGAAATATTTATCTCAATCACCAAATATAGTCTCATAATAGTACCCCTAATATAATAGTAATTGAAATGACTATATATTAAAATATTTTAGAGGTCCTATATGGTCAATAACTGGTTAGATGGTCTTCTTAATATATTATCTTGGGATGAACACATTCATAAAGGATATAATAAATAGTTTTAATATAATAGTTCATATATGTATCCATATATTGGTGGTACATTATAATCATTAAAAACTATGTCTGAATGACACTCTAGATTATATTTTATATTCTTTAAACAAAATATGGATAAATATTAAAAATGATGGACTTAAGAACATCACGATGTATGAAAATTCACATAAATTATGGCTTATATGGGATATCAACTAAATTTATTTCTTAAATAGAAATAATCTGCACCAATTTCACTATTTAAACCATCGCCAATTAGATTCCATAATGTTATAATAATAATTTTATGAAATATAATTATGATATTAATTATAATATCTTCCCACCTATTTTTCAGAAAAAGTATGAATCAACCATCTGATCACTGCTGCTCCAACATCCCTTTTTGACAATCCAAACATCTAGTGAAAAACTCAACATAACATTTCTTTATTCCAGACCACTCGAATTTATAAATTGTTCCATGATACTTTTTATCACTATATAATTCACTAATAAACCAACATATAAGAATTATTTAATAACTCCATTATTTACAACTATAATAGAATTATTTTATCTATAAATTAAAATGATCATATTAGATCTCATTTTTCATCCCCCAATATTCTACCTACCATTTTATGTATCTCATTCTCACCTAAATTCATTATCTAAATGCTTTCTCTACATCACTAGAATTTATAATCACAAAATTTACATTAATACTTTAAATAATCACACCATCCACTATAACCTACGACTCCATATGGAATACTTTCCATAACCGCATCAATTATCCAAACTCTGCAACATCCTTATCTACTTGAGTGAGATTATTCCTAATAAATGGGTATTCTATTAATTTTTATTTTAATGTTTAATAAACAAATTATTAATAAAAATATTTTAGATACTATATCAACAAGAATTATATAATATTAATACCATTTAATAAGAAAATATACGTCAAGATCATATGATCTATATTCACATCAGATGCATCACATTATATGTGTATACCATATCCTAATGCTAGTAAAATTATAACTAGATATAACCAATATATATTCTTAAAATTGTAAAATGTCTCATAAAATATCATACTTCTATAAAAAAATTCTTCTTTCTTATTCAAGGTAATAATTAGGAAAATCATTTTAGGAAAATGTTGACAGAATCAATGGTAAAACCAAAACATTCCTAAAAAATATATATTTCATGGAAATTCATAAGATTTTGTTCGGACTTCAAAACCCTTACCTTTTCATGTTCTATATAAATTCATTTTATAATAATAAATGACCAAAACAAATACCTTATTTAATCTACAAGACATATTTTTGAATTTTATTTACATGTTATTTTCATGTGTAATATAAAAAAGAATATTTAGATGTTTCCCATTATATTCCATAGATAATGAGTATAAAATGAAATTTTCCAAAAACCAATATATAAAAGTATCTATATACTTATATATTTTATAGTTCATCAATTTCAGGGAAATTTTATTTATGTTGTAAATTTTAAAAGGGATGAATAATAAATTATTATAGTTATTTATATTTGAAAAAAATTACATGAAGCATCTTCTTATCTAACTATAAATTAAAGACATCTAGACCAATGTTTAATCATTAATATCCCATATTATCTATTTATATATTAAAATTAATTATAAATTAAGGGTAATAGGTTTTTATTCATTGTCATTAATAGATTCAGTATTCAATAGTTGATTTATAATTACAATTTATCATCAATATCTTTGGAAAATATAACCGGTTCATACAATAGTGAAACATTCATTCTAATGAACCCCAAAAACTCATGTTAAAATAATTATCCCATAAAATCATGATGATTACCAAATTTCATGTGTTTTTATTGAAAAAATGGATGAGTTATAGGAAATTATTCATTGAAAAAATCTATATAACATTTTCACTCTAGTCTTAAAAATATTATTTATAAATATCTGAATACAAATCCACCATCATGTGAAGCTAAAAACTATCAATTCATTTTAGTAAGAAAAAACATTCCCAGATAATTGAAATGATATGGATCCTTTAGTATACTACATGGGCCTATCCTATATTCATAAATATCTCACTCCCACTTTAATGTGTATGCATTTTCATTATATTCCACATAAATAAATATAAAACTATTATGTTTAACTTATACCATTATCATTATTATCTAGTTCATCCAACTAGTTAGACCAATAATTTACTTCATAAGGACCAATATTTCCTTTTTTAAATCTATGTCTATAGTAATAATTATACATTATAGTTATAAAAATTCATACTAAATATTTTTACACATTATATTTTAAAATCTAAGAGATAACAACAACATATCAACACATAAATCCAATTATTAAATTTATCATACATATGTTAACAAACGTGTTAAGACAACATTAAATTTTGATAAAATAATTATATATGTAATTTAAATAGCACTAAAACCATCGAATTACAGTTATTAGTCTCAACCACACTAGATTCTTATTATTTAAAAAAATAGTTCCATGAACCTCTAATATTGAAACTCTCTCATCCTAGGGAGGACTTAATACATTCCACTGACTTCCCAAAAGAGAATAATTTGTACCTCAATCTAAATTATCAATCCAAAAACATTTTTAGATCAACACCCACTACTCGTACATGAAAATATCACAAAATAGTTTTTACATGACTAAATTTTCCATACTAGATGCAAAGACTAGGTGGAGCATGAATCATTGATTTTTAATGTCACACACCACCACCATAGAATCACTCTAGTGGCATCTTCCCTATAGAGATATTTGAAGGTATTTCGAAAGGTTATTTGTTATGTGGTCTATAATGTTACCATTTATTGTAAAATAATAGAATTCAACACTTCCCATGATAATAATATCTCAAATTGCATAAAATCAATGAAGAATATGTATAGATCTCTTGTGAGACCTTTCTTCCATAGCATATGTAACCACTAAAATATTATCAATGTATAGTTTAATTGGATGCACAATACTTGGGAAAAACCCTAGTCCCATAATTAAATTATTTATCAATGAACATTATTTAACTAAATCTAATATTGTGATATATTTGGCATCTCAATTGAATTAATAGCTACTAGTTTCTTGTAACTTTTTATTCTCACAACGAAACCATTCAAGATTTCTTTATTGCGATCTAATTTTATATTTATATGTTTGTAAAATAGTTTCACTATAACCCTTGATATTGATTGCTCTTTCACCATAAAAACTAAAAATACCTTTTTAGATTTTCTTAAGTACATAAGTATATTCTTCATAACTACCAAATGATATTAACTGAATGTCATTTATATCTACTCATCAAATAAATCACAAAAGATACATTGTAATGAATATATAATGTGGATCAAATTATTGATAAAAAATAGAATCTTATAGAATCATACTCGTATGGTCAAATTACATAGCACTTTAAGGAAAATTTTAAATTGAAGGACTATTTATATATTTAATTATTATAGATTTTTTTTAAAGTTTTACATGTAATAAATTTTTAGTTCATTACCAATGTACATGTTTTAAATAATTCCAAATATTCATTTCCATTGATCTCTACAGATCTTGATGCGTAGAATTTCTATTTCTACACATATATCAACTTTTTAGAATATATTTCCTAACCAATTTTTTTAGATATTATAATAATGGGATGTAATTTTCTATAATAATTTTGAAATAAATATACAATAAAAAAATAAAACCATGATACCACTAGCCATTTTATAAAACTAAGGTTGATCATCCTTTCTGATAAAGTCAAATTATTTGAAATATTTATCAAAACAAATTTTCTAAAAATGAAAATTTTATTTTTAATCATAAGATGATAATTTTAGAATATAAATAATTTCTATATTTCACATATCATCAAACAATATGATCTATATATTAGATACATCATTGTAAAAATTCACATAAAGGAATATGGTATTTGGAATCAAATTTTTATATCAAAAAATCATTATATGTTTTTATGGAGAGTTAACTCCAAATTTATATGATCATATCATCTATAGAAAATATTTTTTCTTTGTAAATACGATGAATTTATTTAAAATATTTTTCTACAAAAATATGTTTTAGATATAAATAGTAACATAAATTGTAGTCTTCTTGTGAAAGACCCCCAACTTATAGTGGGTTTCATCCCTTTTTATAGATCCAACAGGTTTAAAAACCGATTAGTGTACATGGATTTAATTTCATATTCTATTACATTTAAAAATTTATTGCGACATAACTAATTCTAGAATTTTGGTTAGAAACTGGATAATGATTTAGGACCACTACTGTAACTTCCCAGGTAAATAAAGATTAAGTCATTTTCATACTTATTAATATTTGCGAATTAAATATTAATTTTACTTTAAAGGGGTTTTTATGTTCGATAGCGTACCCGATACGCACCAAAGAGTTTCTTTGAAATCTTACGTTGTACACTAGTAATATAATAATATTATTTTAAATGGTAGTTAACACATAGCCATTGTATTGGCAAAAATGAATATAAACAACTAAAATATGATTATATATGTTTTTTAAATGGATTTACATTTTCCCAATAAAAGATAAAGGCTTAAAATAAGAAAATAATTCAATTTTAGGCATAGATACTCTAATATTCACAATAGGTCGACTTATCAGCTTTTCATGGTGAACCTTCATTAAATATAGTTTTGGTAACTCTTATACATTCGATTGGACCAAATAAAAATATTCTTTAGAATCAGGACATCAAAATTTACTTTGTGTAAATTTTTGGTATTTTTCCGATGAAGTTCATTTTTTAATGAATAGTGAAAAATGTTCTATTTTAATTCAAATCCTCTTTTTAATATGATTTATTTATATGATTAGATTATATTTTGAATTGGTTTTAAAGTTAAATTAGAATATATTTTTACCATTTAATCCAATTTTGGTTGTTGGAATTAATTTCACTTTGAAATTGGACTTAAACTAGTGTCAATCTATTGATATGTATTGTTTCATAAAAACACGTTATTTGTCCTGACAGCGAGAATTAATTAATGAATTCATTAATGTAACTTATATGATTTGAATTTTCTAAAATAGACATAATTTGTTAATTCTAAAAATCAAATATATCTTAGGGTGGTGTTTTAGTATTTTTCTAAAAAACTTCAATTTTTGATGAATAGTGAAACCACTAAGTGGTACTTAAAAAAACCGATTTTTCATTTAAATGATATTTTCCTACCTCTGTGTTTTGAATTTCAAAAATCCGACATAAATTGTTTTCATTAGGAAGTAAAATTTGGATCAATGGGATTAAAATAATTTTTTTTCTTGATTAGTATCTTTAAGTTTTTAATCGCGATTTGAGGGAATTAGTGTAGTTTAGGGTAAAAATCATGTTTTAATAATATAAAATGACATAGAAACATGTCCTACCCTCATTGGATGTGTCATGGACGACCAAGAAAATCCATGGGTCAACTTGGGGACCCCATGGAGCCACTTTGGATGGAAAATGACATTAATAACTTTTTATTTATTGTTAAAATAAAAATGTCACAAACATGTGTTGTTATAATAGAACAATTTTTAAATGGGGTTATAAAAGTCATATTTTTTACTATAAATATTCATTAGAAACATAAATATATTTCTTACGTCATGATATTTTTTTTATAATTTTTAGACATTAAATAAATTAAATTATTTATGACAACAAGATGATGCAGCGATTACCTCATTATTTAACGATTTAAATAAAATGAAAAGATAATGTAAAATATAAGTCCTACACATGTAAAAAACCTATTTTATGGATGTATTTAAAACTATTACCACCTTAATCTTGAAATAAATAATTTTTGGACCTTTTAAATCCGACAAGCATTTTATAATAAAGTAACCTTTTATAACTTTCCAAGAGTGCCCCTCCTCTCCTCTTATAAAAGGCCCCCATCTCTACCACCTTACCCACACCTGTCAAGGATTTGGCTCAGAAAAACCCTTCACATTTTGTCTCTAAACATCCCTTTATTACTCCTAGAAGCCTGACATTGGGCAAAAGTCTTCCCAAGGAAGCCTTTGAGCTCAAAACAAAAAGAGTTACCCGTTTTAAAGGTAGTGTCTTCTCTTGTGTTCTCATGTTTTATTTTTCTTCTCTATCCCCCTAAACTCTTTTTATTCATTTATTTTGTAACAACACAATTATCCTCAATATACTAGGATGTTATTATAATAAGGATTCTATCTACACTTACACACACCTTCATCTAATGGTTAAAGATCATACTGTTTCTGTGGATGGTGAATTTCTGCCTCACGAAACGATGATTGTTCAATATTCTTCTAACACCTTCAAAGGTGGCCATTAATATGTCACTATATTTATATATGACATATAATATGTTTATGTCTTACTTAATATTATTTATTTTCCATTTATGTCATACCTCTATGGTTTACATTATAGGTAAACGCGATATCTTCATTTTAGGAAGAGTACTACCGCTCCCTCAAAGTGATTTGATTCGTTAATAACATCTGTGGTACATATAAAGGATAGATTTAATGATATTATATATGAAATTATACTGAAATAATAATATACATTTAAGTAATTATGATTCAATTCCATAAAATACGAAATATAAATGAAAGTAGCGTTCATGCGTACGTACGGCTTACCGTCTCCATGAACGGTGCATTTCATTTCTTATCCCCAAATATAATGTACTATTATAAGTACATATATATAATGGATATATATGATGTATGTTAAATCTAAATGACTAATATAATTCTGGAATTAAAATATGCATATCTCTCATTTAGTTTTAATTCCATTAATATGACATGGAAATGAAAGTAGCGTTCATGCGTACGTACGGCTTACCGTCTCTATAAACGGTGCATTTCATTTATTACCTATAAATGATTATTTAATATTATAAATTCATGTATATAGTGGATATATTGGATATATATGGCATCTACATCGTTAATATCATTCTTGAGATAATGGATATTTTACTACGTGAACAACTTGTAAATATAAGAAGTTCACATTTGACTCAAGTACCAAATATCGACAAAATGACCGTTATTAACATAAATGATTACATAATATTCATAACATGGTAATAAGTGATATAAAAGGAATAATGAACTTGAAAAAGGTTCTTAAGCAAGTATAAATTAACTCAAGTTTATTATTCAATACATTAAAGAACGATCGAGTCAAGTCAGACCCAAGGTAAGGGACTTCGTCTCAATATTCTTTCATTGAGGCATATTTTGTTTTATACACAACATTATTTTATATAGTTTATAAACCAATTTTACTTTTAATTTTATTCAAAAGGAATTTTTTTATACGAAGCGTTTTACTAAATGAAAAAAAGGAATGTTTCTTTTAACGTACGCAGTGACAATGACCTTTTTTGCCACCGCAAGTATTATTTGGTCTTTGGCTTCCTCAACAAGACGTAATGTTTTTTTAAAATGAAATAAATACCATATTCTGTTTTATGTATTTTGGTATTGAAAAGGGTTTTTATAATGTATTTGTTATGTCAATATATTTAAGTGATATATTGTGATCAAAGTGTGGAAATGTTTTCTTTCCTTTATATTTGTTTTATGTCATATGATTTTATAATGGTACTTGGACATTTGACGGGGGGTTATGTGATAAACCATATGACGGGTGGTGCCGTGGACACCATGACGGGTGGTTACTTTAAAACCTCCAATGCATTGGGTATGGATGATGGCCGTATGGCTATTCCTTTAAGTGATATGTGTAGAAGTCGACCGTATGGTTATTCCATTTAAGTATGTTTATGTCCCCAGATACCTTTATATGTTATGTGTTCTTTATATGGGTTTTATGGAAATATTGTAGTTACAATAAGGGTAAGTAATGATCTTTTATTCAGTGAAGAGTTTTTAATACTTCATAATGGTGAAAATTATTTCTTTGATAAAGTATACATGGTTTACTTGTTGTTTTGAAAAACTAACAGTTTTAATTATTTGTGTATCCCTTACTGAGATTTTTATGATCACCCCATGTTTTTTTGAAATGTTTTTCACATGACTTAATGTGTAATAGGGTCAAGGATGGGATCAAGGGAAGGTCTTTCTATATAAAACATGGAACTAAACATTATTCTTTTTAAGAGTTTTTATATTATGGAAACTTAGTTGAAGTGTTTACTTTGTAATCTTTTGAGATGTAATAGTTATGTTCTAATTTTCTAAAACTCTAAACCCGAAAAGATCCTCAATGTGAATTATTCATTTAATTCAATATTAAGTAAGGTTTAAGGTCGGGGCCTTATAGTTGGTATCAGAGGATGGTTTAAACAACTTTAGGAGTTAGAAAATTGTTAAATTATAAGTTAATTTATGGTGTAATTGAAATGATATAGCATTTAAAGATTACCATGATGCTTTACCTAAGATATTTCTGTGTTCAGAATGGTTTTCCGTAGAGGAAACAAAGAAGCTATGTTGGGACGACATCAGGAGGAAGACAACCTTCCAAATCAGAAACCTGAGATGGTCGGAATCGGAACTGAACAGTTTGTTGCAGTGATGGCACAGTTGACTCAGGCTATAAATGGTGGTGGTATCAATGCAAGAGATCATCCAGATCAACCACAGAGGAATATGTCAGTGGTGGAACATTTCATGAGGCAACACCCCCATCATTCAGAGGATCATATGACCCTGTGCTAGCTGAAGGGTGGATTAAAGCACTTGAAGAGATTTTTTATGTCATGGGGTGTTCAGAAAATCAAAAGGTTAGTCTGGCTGTTTACTGTTTTGAAGGTGAAGCTCATCAGTGGTGGTCGATGGTGAAAAATATCAAGGAGAGTGATGAGATTGATGATCTTCACTGGGACGAATTCAAAGGTATGTTTCATGATAAATATTTTCCTAAGGTGGTTCGTCTTAGGATGGAAAAACAATTCATAGAATTGAGGCAGGAGGATGACTCAGTGGCTGCTTATGAAGAAAAGTTCACTCGACTGGCAACGTATGCTCCAAACTTCATACGAGATCATGATAGTAAAATCACCAGTTTTTACTTAGGGTTAAAGCCAAGGTATCGAAGGGATTTAGCTTCTCGTGAGTTCAAAAGTTATGAAAATCTAGTTCAATGTGCAGAGAAGGTGGAAATGGAGTTTTCCAATGATCATGTGTTCTTTGAAAAACAACAGAATAAGTGGTCCAGTTGGTAGGCAAAAGGGAAGAATTTATCAAAGAAGCAAGGAGGTAAGAAAACCAAATATCCATCCTGTGAGAAGTGTGGAAAAATGAATCCTAAATAATGTTTATCCAAGTCTGGAAAGTGCTTTCGGTGTGGTATGTCTGGTCATATTGCTAGTAACTATGAGTAAGATGATCAATCAGGCAATGAAAATCCAGTGGTAAGATGTTTTCTGTGTAATAAAATGGGTCATTATGAAAATGGGTTTCTAATGAAGAACTCAACCGAGGTAAATCAGCCAGACTACAAGCATACAGTGGTGGTGAAATCCTTTGCAACTACTTCAGCAGATGGTGGGCCATCACATGAAGTAGTATCAGGTACACTGTTTGTTTGTACAGATTATGCCAATGTGTTGTTTGATCCAGGGTCTACACATTATTTCATTTCTAAGGAGTTTTCTAGTAAATTAGGAATTCCATCTCATGATATGAATCCTGAACTTATGGTAAAAACACCCAGAGGGAACGTTGAGAAAAAAATTATAAGAACCTCCCTATCCTTTTGTGTGGAAAGAATCTACCAGCAAACCTTATTGTTTTGCCTCTAGTAGAGTTTGATGTTATTTTGGGCATGGATTGGCTTTCTGTTTATCATGCTAAGATTGACTGTAGAGCTAAAATGGTTTATTTTCAGAAATATTTTCAGTTTGTGTACATGAATGAACCCTTGATTTTGATAACATATCAGGAAGTTGAGAAACTAGTAAAAAATGGAAATGAATGTTACCTTGCACATGTTGTTGAAAATAAAGGAACTATTCAGATTAATGATGTTCCAGTGGTAAATGAGTATCTTGATGTTTTTCTTGATGTGTTGCTTGGTATTATTCATGATCGAGAAGTTTAATTTACTATTGACTTAGTTCCTGATTCTAAGACAATTTCAAAACCCCCTTATCGAATGGCTCAAGTTGAACTTTTAGAGTTAAAGAAGCAATTTCAGGAGTTATTAGATAAAGGATTCATTCGACCTAGCACATCACCCTGGGGTGCTCCTATCTTGTTTGTTAAAAATAAAGATGGTTCAATGAGACTTTGCATTTCTTATAGATCCTTGAATAATATTACTGTTAAGAACAAGTATCCTTTGCCTCATATCGATGATTTGTTTGATTAGCTCCCCAGAGCTTAGTATTTTTCAAAGATTGACTTGAGGTAGGGGTACCATCAGTTGAAAGTAAAAGAAGCAGACATTCTGAAGACTGCGTTTCTTAATATATATGGCCATTATGAATTTGTAGTTATGCCTTTTGGGTTAACTAATGCACCTGCTGTATTCATGGACCTTATGAATAGACTTTTCCATGAGTTCTTGGATAAGTTTGTGGTTGTTTTCATTGATGATATTTTGGTGATTTCTAAAAGTAAATAGGAGCATGAAAGTCATTTAAGGGTTTTCTTGCAAACCATAAAAGAAAATAAACTGAATAGAAAATTCAACAAGTGTGTGTTTTGGTTACAACAAATTCCATTCCTTGGTCACATTGTATCAAAAAATGGATTAATTGTTGATCCTGCTAAAACAAAAGTTGTTGAAGAATGGCCAAGACCCACAAATGTAACCGAGATACGTAGTTTTCTTGGTTTGGCAGGTTACTACCGAAGGTTTGTTGTAATGTTTTCATGGTTATCTAGTCCAATGACTAAGCTAACGTAGAAGGGTGTTAAGTTTATCTGGACAAAATAATGTGATGATTGTTTTCAGGAGTTGAAAAGAAGATTGGTGAATGCTCCAGTTTTGGCACTTCCTTCCAGGAATGGTGAGTTTGTTATCTACAGTGATACTTCATTGAAAGGACTTTGTTGTGTCCTTATGCATAATGATCAGGTAATTTCATATGCTTCACGTCAGTTGAAAACTCATGAGGTAAATTACCCTACACATGACTTGGAATTAGCTATTGTTTTATTAGCTCTAAAATTTTGGAGGCATCATTTTTATGGAGTAATTTGTGAAATATATACTTATCAAAAAAATTAAAACTATATATTCACTCAGAAAGAATTGAACATGAGATAGAGGAGATGGATGGAATTAATCAAGTATTATGATTGTACAATTCATTACTATCCAGGAAAAGAAAATAAAGTGGTCGATGCTTTGAGTTGAAAAAGCAATTCTTCATTAACCATGCTACATTTGGAATGAGATCCTTTGGTTTTTGATTTGATGAACTTTGGAATAGAAGTTGTTGGTCAATGAAGTTCTTCTGTTTTGTTTCAGGTGTCAGTGAGATCATCCCTATCAGAAAAAATTAAGCAAGCGCAGAAGAAAGACAGTGGATTGCAGAAAACGGTAGAGCTGGTTCAGAAGGGTATGTTTCCTGAGTTTAACATTGATAATGATTGGTTTTGAGGTTTGTGAAGAGAGTATGTGTGCCTTGTGATTCACAGTTGAAGGGTGAGTTGTTATGTGAGGCTCATTGTTCCCCGTTTTCAGTTCATCCAGGAAGTACTAAGATGTATATAGATCTGCGAGAGTATTATTGGTGGGATGGAATGAAAAGAGATATTGCCGATTTTACTATGAAGTGCTTGACTTGTTAGAAGGTTAAAGCAGAGCAGAAGTTACCTAAAGGGATGCTGCAGTCATTACCGGTGCCCGAGTGGAAATGGGAAAATGTATACATGGACTTTGTTGTGGGATTACCGAGGACATATCAATGTAATAATGCAATTTGGGTTATTGTTGATCGATTGACTAAATCTGCTCATTTCCTTCCTATTCGAGATACTTTGTCTCCAGATCAACTTGCTCTGTTGTATCTTAAAGATATAGTCAGGTTGCATGGAGTTCCCCTCTACATTTTATCTGATCATGATCCAAGGTTTACTGCTAACTTTTGGAAAGGCCTTCAAAATTCGTTGGGTACTGAATTAAATTTTAGTACAGATTTTCATCCGTAATAAGATTGGAAATCAGAACGAACAATTCAGACCTTGGAGGATATGCTACATGCTTTCTCTATGGATTATCAGGGAAGTTGGGACCAACATCTTTCTTTGGTTGAGTTTTCATATTATAACAATTTTCATTCCAGTAGACAGCTGGCTCCGTTTGAGCATTATTTGGGAAGCTGTGTCGAACTCCGTATTTTTGGGATGAAGTAGGTGAAAGGAAGATGATGTGACCAGAATTGGTAGAAGAGAGGGAAGAAAAAGTTCAGTTGATTTAAAAAAAATGAGAGCAGCTCAGAGAAGACAGAAAAGATATGAAAATAACCCGAGGAAGGATCTATCTTTTGAGGTAGGTGATCATTTTTTCTCAAAGTTTCACCATCGAAAAGTGTGATGTGATTTGGTAAGAAAAGAAATATGAGTCCAAGGTTCATTGGACCATATGAAATTCTGGAAAAAATTTGGATCGGTTTCTTACTGAGTGTCTTTACCTCCGAGTTTATCTCAGGTACACAATGTTTTTCATGTTTCGATGTTGAGAAGGTATATTCCAAATCCATCTCATGTTTTGTGCCCAGAGGTAGTTCAGTTGGAAGAGAATATCTCTTATGAAGAGTAACAAGTCCAGATTCTTGACCATAGAGAGAAAGTGTTGTAGAATAAGTTAATTCACCAAGTAAAGGTTTTGTGGAAAAACCATATGGTTGAAGAGGCAACATGAGAATCTGAAAATTCTATGAGGGATAAATACCCCCACTTATTTTGATAAGTGAATATAATTGTGAGGACGCAATTCCCAAAAGGGGGGAAGGATGTAACATCCTAGGTAAATAAAGAATAAATCATTTTCATATTTATTAATATTTTCGAATTAAATATTAATTTCACTTTAAAGGGGTTTCTATGTTCGATAGCATACCCGATATAAAACAAAGAGTTTCTTTGAAATCTAACGCTGCACACTAGTAATATAATAATATTATTTTAAATGGTAGTTAACACGTAGCCATTATATTGGAGGGAATGAATAGAAAAACTAAAATATGATTATATATGTTTGTTAAATGGTTTTACATTTTTCCAATAAAAGATAAAGGCTTAAAATAAGAAAAGAATTCAATTTTAGGTATATATACTCTAATATTCACTAAAGGTCGACTTATCACCTTTTCATTTCGAACCTTCTTTAAATATAGTTTTGGTCACTCTTATATATTCGATTGGACCAAATATAACTCTTCTTTAGAATCGGGACATCAAAATTTACTTTGTATAAATTTTTTGGTATTTTTCCGATAAAGTTCATTTTTTAATGAATAGTGAAAAATGTTGTATTTTAATTCAAAACATCTTTTTAATCTGATTTATTTATATGATTAGATTATACTTTGAATTGGTTTTAAAGATAAATTAGAATATATTTTTACCGTTTAATCCAATAGTGGTCATTGGAATGAATTACACTTTGAAATTGGACTTAAACTAGTGTCAATCTTTTGATATATATTGTTTCATAAAAACACGCTATTTTTCATGACCATGGGAATTAATTAATAAATTAATTAATGTAACTTATATGCTTTGAATTATGTAAAATAGATATCATTTTTGAATTCAGAATATCAAATATATCTTAGGGTGATATTTTGGAATTTTTTTTAAAAAACTTCAATTTTGGATGAATAGTGAAACCACTAAGTGGTACTTAAAAACCCGATTTTTCGTTTAAATGAAATTTTACCACCTCTGTGTTTTGAATTTAAAAAATCCGACATACATGGTTGTCATTAGAAAGTAAAATTTGGATCAATGGGATTAAATTAATATTTTTGTGAATAGTAACTTTTATGTTTTTAATCGCGATTAGAGGTAATTAGTGTAGATTAAGGTAAAAATAATGTTTTAATAATATGAAATGACCTAGACACATGTCCTACCCTCATTGGATGTGTCATGGATGACCAAGAAAATCCATGGGTCATCTTGGGGACCCAATGGAGCCACATTGGTAGGAAAATGACATTAATAACTTTTTATTTAATGTTAAAATAAAAATGTCACAACCATGTGTTGTTTTACTAAAACAATTTTTAAATGGGGTTATACAAGTCATATTTTTTACTATAAATAATAATTAGAAATATAAAAATATTTACAACATCATGATTGTTTTTTTATAATTTTTAGGCATTAAATAAATTAAATTATTTATGACACCATGATGATGCAGCGATTACCTCATTATTTAACGATTTAAATAAAATGAAAAGATAATGTAAAATCTAAGACCTACACATGTCAAAAACCTATTGGATGGGCCTATTTAGGACTATTATCACCTTATCCTCGAAATATATAATTTTGGAATGTTTTAAATCCGAAAATAATTTTATAATAAAGTAGCCTTTTATAACTTTCCAAGAGTGCCCCTCCTCCTCTCTTATAAAAGGCCCCCACCTCTACCACCATACCCACAAATCTCAAGTCTTTTCCTCGGCCAAACCCTACCATTATGTCTCTACACATCCCTCTTTTACTCCTAGAAGCCTCACTTTGGGAATATGTCTTCCCAAGAAAGCCTTTGTGCTCAAAACAAAAAGAGTTACCCGTTTTAAAGGTAGTGTCTTCTCTTGTGTTCTCATGTTTTATTTTTCTTCTACAACCCCCTAAAATCTTTTTATTAATTTATTTTGTAAAAAAATAGTATCCTAAATATACTAGGATGTTTTTATAATAATTATTTGAGCTACACTTTCACACACCTTCATCTAATGGTTAAAGAGCATATTGTTTCCGTGGATGACGAATTTCTGCCTCACGAAACGATGATTTTTCAATATTCTTCTAACACCTTCAAAGGTGGCCATTAAGATGTCAATATATTTATATATGATATATTATATGTTTATGTTTTACTTAATCTTCTGTATTTTCCATTTATGTCATGCCTTTATGGTTTCCATTATGGGTAAATGCGATATCATCATTTTAGGAAGTGCGGACTACCACCCCTCAAATTGATTTGATTCGTTAATACCATATGTGGTACGTATAAAGGATAGATTTAATGATATTATATATTACATTATACTTTAATTATAATATAAATTTAATTCATTATGATTCCATTCCATAAAATACGAAATAGAAATGAAAGTAGTGTTCATGCGTACGTACGGCTTACCGTCTCCATGAATGGTGCATTTGATTTCTTATCCCCACATGTAATGTACTATCATAAGTACATATATATAATCGATATATATGATGTATGTTACATCTGAATGATGAATATAATTCTGGAATTAAAATATACATATCTCCCATTTAGTTTTAATTCCATTAATATGACATAGAAATTAAAGTAGCGTTCATGCGTACGTATGGCTTACCGTCTCCATGAACGGTGGATTTCAATTATTACCTCTAAATGATTATGTAATATTATAAATGAATGTATATACTGGATATATATGATATATATGGAATCTAAATCATCAATATCATTCTTGAGATAATGGATATTTGACTATGTGAACAACTTGTAAATATAGAAGTTCACTTTTGACTCAAGTACCAAATATCGACAAAACGACCGTTAATAACTTAAATGATTACATAATGTTCATAACATGGTAATAAGTGATATAAAAGGAATAATTAACTTGAAAAAGGTTCTTACGCAAGTTAAAATTAACTCAAGTTTATTGTTCAGGACATTAAAGAATGATCGAGTCAAGTCGGACCTGAGGTAAGGGACTTCGTCTCAATATCCTTTCATTGATGCTTATTTTGTTTTATACAAAACATTCTTTTATATGGTGTATAATCCCCTTTGTCTTTTAATTTTATTCAAAAGGAATCTTTTTATACGAACCATTTTACTAAAGGACAAAAAGGAATGTTTCTTTTAACGTACGTGGTGACAATGACTTATTTCGCCGCCGCGAGTATTATTTGGTATTTGGCTTCCTCAACAAGCTGTAATGTTTTTTTAAAATGAAATAAATACCATATTATGTTTTATGTATTTTGATATTGAAAAGGGTTTTTATAATGGATTTTTTATGTCAATATATTTAAGTGATATATTGTGATCTAAGTGTGGAAATGTTTTCTTTCCATTATATTTGTTTTATGTCTTATTATTTTATAATGGTACTTGTACATTTGACGGGTGGTTACGTGATAAACCATATGATGGGTGTTGTCGTGAATACCAGGACGGGTGGTTACATTATAACCTCTAATGCATTGGGTATGGAAGCCATCCGTATGGATATTCCATTAAGTGATATGTGTGGAAGTCGACCGTATGGTTATTCTATTTAAGTATGTTTATCTCCGAAGTTACCTTTATATGTTATGTGTTCTTTATATGGGTTTTATGGTAATATTTTGGTTACAAAAATTGTAAGTAATGATCTTTTATATAGTGAAGAGTTTTTACTATATCATAAAGGTGAAAAGTATTACTTTGATAAAGTATACATGGTTTACTTGTTGTTTTGAAAAACTAACAGTTTTCATTCTTTGTGTATCCCTAATGAGCTTTTTATGCTCACCCAATGTTATTTGAAATTTTTTTCACAGGACTTAATGTAGAATAGGGTCAAGGATGGGATCAAGGGAAGGTCATCCTTTATAAAACATGGAACTAGACATGTTTCTTTTTAAGAGCATTTATTTTATGGAAACTTTGTAGAAGTGTCTACTTTGTAATCTTTTGAGATGTAATAGTTATGTCCTAATTCTCTAAAACTCTAAACCTAAAAATATCCTCAATGTGAATTATTCAATTAATTCAATATTAGGTAAGGTTTAAGGCAGGGGCCTTATAACGACATATCCTTTAATAGAAATGATTAATCTATATATCTCTATTTCATAATGAAATCAACCACACTACTACTATTTTTATGTATATCATATCTATTAATTTCCAATGAACCAATGTTTTTTAACACATCCATATAAATATTATGATCATATTATTAGAATTTTACTTCAAAATGTTCATATTTTCTCCAAAAAGTTTATTTGAAATTAAATGACCTTATAAAAAGATAGAATTTCAAGAAACAACCAATTATTTCATTAATGGATTATAAAATTATAACTCAATATATATGTAAGATAGTAATAAAATATATATTTATGTAATATTTGTTCTAGTTTTTTTATGTAATATTTTAAATATGTTGGAATAACCTAATGTTGTTTATAAAATAAAAATAGGACACCAACCTGTCTATATCTTATCTGGTGCAATTTGAATAGCCTTTTACTAAATAGAGTTTAGAGCACTTGAATAAATATTGGGCATGGTCCCAAAAAAAATTGGATGGTTATGATGACTTATAGTTGAAAAAATTTATAATAATGTTTTATTTTCAATTTTAAATAACCTATTTAATTATTGTTTATGGGGTGGAGTGAGTTGTGATTCTATTCCATAATATTCAACATTGTCATGAAATTCTTGACTCAAATATTCTCCACTAAATAAAATTAATTTTTTTTATAAATTTCCAAAGATGATTTTTCATTTTAATTATGAATTGATTTACCAATTTTAATGATCATTAATTATGTTATATAAGATACATATATCCATAACTTATAATTCAATAGTAAATTTAATGATTTAATAAAATTAACATCTATAAAAATTACTTATAGGATCTCATACATCTGTATATATGATTTATAATAAATCATTCACTAATTTAAAATTACCTTTAAAATGAGATTTTTTTATTCCACCTAATAAACATGATTTACATACATCAAATGGTTTATATACATTCAAATATGAATTTTATTTATTATAGATTGAATCAATATGATTCTTATATATATGAACTAGGATACAATTCAAATGATAAGTGGAATCGTAGTAGTTTTCATCAAATATGATACATACAATGAATCATTATATTCTATTTGGAAGAAAACTTATCAACACATGTGAATGTGGTTGTATGTTCAACTTAGATAAAATTCTCTATAACATATAATACTCCATATGTTTTTTCACAAATAAAAAATCATGATACTAATTTTTTATGTTATTCTAATTCATTTTTCCTTCTCAATGAATAATACCAAATATAAATTAATGTTTTCATTAGATCACATTAATATATATAACTAGATATATATCATTACGTTTAGCATGCATATTATTATTCAATATAGACTTCAATTGAATATATGTCCCATAAAATAATAAACCTCACTATTATAAATTTAGACCTCCATGAACCATATTTTTAATTGTCAAAAATCATCTACTATCATACATTAAGGGATAAATATGTAGGTAAACACCTATTTCCAATTTCATTTAATTCAACTATTGGATTGTTAAGTGAAAAAACATCATTCCCAATTCATCTCAATAATATTCTGAACAAAACTATACTTATATCCAATCCAATTGGAATGCGATTTTAATTTTCACCAAAAAATCATATTAGGATAAAATTTACACTTTTTACAAAACATAATACAAATTATTAATACTCATCTACTAAAACCTTGTATGTTTTATTGATAAAGGTCATGATGAATAAAAATCCTAATGGAAAATCATGAAAGCCTAAATTTCTAAAATAAAAATGATAACATTAATTGAATATAGTCACATAAATTAATTTAAATCACATGTAATGAAATCATTTGTGATATTTTATAAATCTTTAATTGGTATTTAAAATGGGTTTAACCAATAATTTTTCATTTTTTATTCATTTTATGAATTAGTTGAAAATCCACAATTTTTTGGATTCTATGATTTAATTATTTATTTTATTAAAATTGAGTTTTAATTATTTATAGCATTATTTTCATAAAATGATAAAATTCACAAAATAATTATAAAATTCAGTAGTTTGGTAGTAATTTATAAATTTATAAAAGAAAAATGCCCATAATATGAGTGAATAAGGAAGAATCCCTATGTTTTAATTTTCATATGTTTTATATTTCTGATGAAAAATAGAAATGACATCCCCATGAAATTTATATAAAATAAAAATTTGAATAAGGAACAAGATTTTGATAAGGGGAATTAATATGTAATTTTTTTGGAGGAAAAAAATTTGTAAGTAAAAGTTTATGAATACTAATGTTGATGTAACATCGCCCAATCTAGAACTCTCTCACATGGCCCAAAATTGTTAGTAACATGACCTGAAGCATTCCTTCACATATTCCAGAGGATATTGACAAATGGTTAGGGTAGGAATAGTATAATGGGGAGATTATACCCAAGGGTATGAAGTGTCATAGATATAGAAAAACTTCATAATAATGAAATGATAATCAGAGTAAATATAACAGGGAATACAAAAACAAAATCCAACTTAATAATGTAATAAATATTACTGTATAATTTAATGACATTCAAGAATGTAACTAATTGTCATGCTGGACCAATACATGAAGAATACTAGAAGGCTCAAATAAAAGGATCATGTCCCTGGTCCTGAAGTTGGGTTGGTCCTATCTTTAAACATCATACCATCTACAAAAAAATAATCCACATAATGGTCCTTTTCCCTTATCCAAACCCTTATCACCATAATCTACATAGGTACCTAATGAAATCCTAAATATAGTGTGAGTATAACTTAGAATGTCAACACCACTATGTCAAGAAACCCATTTTGATGAGAATTGTATAAAAAAAGTGAAAATAATGTTCGTTAATTAATTTAACAATTAATAAAATACCACAAACACCTTTTTCACCTTCAACCCCAAAAATATTTGAGCATGTCGTATGAGCATGCCAACCACGACCATGTAGCCAAGGTAAAACAACATACTTTAACGCCATGCTAGAATATCTTAGAACATGTATTATGACCATGACAACCACAACTATATGAACAATATATAATAATCTACCACGATGCCATATTGGAATATCTCTGAGCGTGTATTTTTACCATTCCAACCACGACCATTAAAATAAGGTAAAATAACCTGCTTTGGGGACATTCTATAATATATATAATCATGTCTCATGACCATGCTAGCAAAACCTATATAACCATGGAATAGTCACAAACAATTTCATGGTGTGTAATCCCTTTACACTATGTGTAAATGTTATGAAATTAAATTTTTTTACCCCATTTTACATTAAAACAATCCAAACCCCATGTAAATATTCTCATCTCACCGAGAACACATGAAACACTTAACCCAGTTAAACTAGGACTCCATTAATTCAAACAAGTATATAACCATGAACATTAAGTCATATTCTCCAAAAACATCTATCCATATGGATGCTATCTGGTCTTTGTCAAGTTTCCATGCACCCTAAGACCATGTTTATTAAACTAAGGAGTCCCACAATGAAAACAAAACTGAAATAGTATATTAAATAAAAACTCATAGGGTGACATAATAAGAAAAAGACGAGATCTTGCAACCACCCCACATTGTAATAGATTGTCCACGATCTTTCCCAAGAATCAATGTGAGTTATTAGATAAAAAGTTATACCAATGTGTTGGCATTTAGACTCCCTCTGCCTAGTCTCCTCTGGTACTCACATATGATTACACTACACCCAAACCAATGAAAAATCCTACCACGATGATATTTCTCACTATGATATAAAACTTTAATGTGATTTTCTTCAAATGAAGAACCATCACAATGATCACTAAATTCTATGTATATAACATGGGAAGGTTTTGTATGATATATTTTTAGTTGTTACAAGTGGAAAACATCATTCAAGCATTATAGTGATGTGGAAGTGATAAGCAGTACCCCATTGGACAACACCTTTCCACTATTTCAAAAGTCCTTACAAACCTCAGTGGTAACATTCCTTGTTTCATGATGCAATATTTCACATTCTAGGTGATAAATAAAGTAAACCATGATAACCAACCTGAAATTTTAGAGGTCATCTCCAATGGTCGAATTAGTATATCTACATACTCTGCTTAGTAACCAACGACTATCTAATCAACTGAACGTAATCAGATTCCTCCTACATGAGACTAGGAAAAACAATTGACGACTCAGAAACTCCACCCATCAAAGAGGAAAACAACATTACCACCCATAAAAATCATAATACGATTCCATTTGGATCGATTCATGGAATCTATTAATAAATTCATGCTCCAAAAGTGCCATATGTTTCTACTATGATCAAAGAAAAAAATGAAAAACCGCATCATAACATATCTTTTAGAACCTGAATGGACTACTCAGAATGAACCTCAGCCTATAGATGATAGGATGTTCTTAAAACAACTCATGATACATAAGATTTTAGATGACCCAACCATTAATATGATGTGAGAAAAGGATCTATGTTTGAAATGATACTACAAGGAACATTGTGCAATGATAATACCTTGGGCACAAAAATATTTCCCAGACCGTTAACATTGAAGGGTTACTTAATAGGTAAGAAGTGGGATTCCATATTCATTTTATCCACAACACCCCATACAACATCATTCTCATGGGACATCCTGGGTAGTCCTATCACAAAATATTTCATGACATCATTCTATTTCATATTTGGAATAGTTAAAGGATATTAAATCTCATATAACCTATGATGCATGGATTTCACCTGCTAACAAGTGAAGAATCTTTCCAAATAAATTTCCACATCTATCTTCATTCTAGAAAACTACTTTTATCTATAGTGATAATGATAAATCTTTATTAAACCAAGAACATTTTCCGATCTTAAAGCATGAAACTTTAGTATCATCTCTTCATGGAATCCCAAATAAACCCATACATGGCCCTTAAAAAGAAGATTATTTTGAAACCTGACAGACCATCCTGATGGAATATATCCACTATATAATACTTCTCCCAAAACTTATTTTTTATATTAGAGTAATAGTTAGTCATAATCTGGTCCAAAAGTATGGGTATAATAGATGTTGAAGTCAAAGATACTCCCTAATGAGGTTTCTGAATATCCAGATGTATGTCTTCAAATAGGGCCATTATCTACATCCCATCATAAGACTCCCATATCGTGTTTTTCAATGTCATTTAGATTAATGATTCAATGATGATATTTCCCTTTCCCGGTGTATAATTCATCTCAACATCAAAATACAACAAATACTGAACCCACCTCTTTTTCTAAGTGTTCATGTATCACTAAAAAAAGATCTACATTAGGCTATTGTGATCCCTATATACCAAAAACCAATCACCCATGAGATACTATATCAAACATCATAGGGAATATTCCCCTACCGCTGACTCTAGATCATGATTTGGGTAAACCATCTCATTCATACATAACCTCTAGGAGCCATCAAAAACCACATGACTATCCTAAATTACAATTTCATTGATTCCAACTCTAGATGTGTCATAGCACATGATATATACATTATATATTATAGGTAATCTCAGATAGGAGTTTAAGTCCTCTTTACTTTTATCTTTGGAAAATATCCCTCACAAGTTTCAGACCAAACCAACTTCACCATGTTTATCTTCATATCAGACATTGGTACTTCAAAATAGAATAAATATTGGATACATTTCTAGTAATAACCTGAAAATACTATAAATATCTGAATATTGAATACATTCGTGGATTTTTTTCCCTAGATATCATGGATGTGACTTTATTTGGGTCCACTAACACTGTTTCCACTGAGCTGACATGGTCAAAATAGTGAACTTTATTAATCCAGACACTAAATTTGGTTAGCATGGAATAAATTTGATCCTTTATTAATGTACTCAATATTATGAAAATATGTCAGGAATAATATTCTACTGAATAGATGTACACTAAGATATCATCAATGAAAACTACCAGAAACTGGTCTAGAAATCAATGATTGATCTCATTCATTGTGGACCTTAATATCACATGCACTTTAGTTAACCCAAATAGAATCATGATTAATTCATCAAAAAAGAACATAATCATAAAATTTGTATAAAATATTTTTTATTGTCTCACCCATAACTGATGATATCTTGATCACAAGTCAGTCTTAGTGAAGATCTTATCACCAATAAACTAATCGAAATTAATGTCAATGCATGGAAGTGGATTCTTTATCTTGATGTCATCTGGTTTAACATATGATAATCCACAAATATGATCAATGATTAATCAACATTTTTGGAAATAGGACTGGAGAACCCCAAGGAGATTTACTTGAATGTATGAAGTGTACCAATTTTACATCTTCAAACTAAAAATTCTATGCCCAAATATTTACAGTCTACATTTGATAAAGACAAATAAGAACTATCTCTACTCCTAACACCAAATCAATTGTAAACTTGATCTATCTCTTATATGGTGTTTTACTCCTAATGTGTTGCTCATGTTTTAATGATCACAAATCATTTACATTATCTAATGCTATATAATCTTGTTTAATCTATCTAAAATCATGTACATAGAGGGTTGGTTTCTTTATACTTTACATAAACCTATCCATGACCATAAGGGATGCATTTTATTGTTGTAAACTATATATATTTGGTCTATAATGATTTCTATTGTGAATTATTTTGTCTAATTTGCTCGATGAATATTATTGCTCATGTCTATATGCTGATATTTGGCTAAGTCTGAGAAACCGTGAGTCCTCCATTGGTTCTATTTGCCTGGAAAAGGACCCAAACATTGTGGCCAGACACCGTGACCAGACACTATGACCAGACATAATGGCCAGACACCATGACCAGACACCCTAACCAGACATCGTGACCCAGACAACTTGACCAGACACCGTCACCCAAACACCGTAACCCAGACACCATGACCAGACACCGTGATCCATCTACCGGTTCCTGATTTCTATACAACTATTACATCCTAATTTTCTAACCACTCAATGGAAAAGAATAAGAAACCATTTTTTGATTACATTGTTTCCATGTGACACCACTTCTATATATACTTTGACACCTTTAATTTATTAGTTTTTTCATTTTCAATTTAATTTCTATCTATCATATTTGAGTCTTTGAAATTCACTAAAATAAGTAATATTTATTTGTGACATGTAACTTGATAGTACGTGATATGAGGTGTATAATAATTGCTTCATGTCGGATTCAACATATGCACTCCAAGAATAAAAATAAATGTGTGGCCTTGAAACATATACACGGTAGAGAATCAGAAGTGTGAGTACTCTTTCGAAAAGAACGGACACATGAAACAAGATACATCTGAAGAAGACACGAAGCATTCACGAATCCAAAAGATAGAACACCATAAATCAAAAACAAGAACAAATTCAAAATATACAGATCTATAAGAACATTATCTAGATCTAACTGGAATCCAGAGCACCAGACTTGTTATAGTCTATTTTTTTCAAGAGGACCATATTTTTACATCTTCTTCATCATAGAAGTCCAGAAATGCATTTAATAACGCATAGAGCACTTATAACCTTATCTCATCATCACTAACATATTGTGTACTATTTTTTAGCTTTTGTGTAGTGTGTGTTTATTTATTAAAACACACATTGTTTGCTGTACTAAACTAAAAGATCCAAGATATCTTTCCTCTCATATTTTTTTACACATGTCTACTCTCACAGATAAGTGTGGAAGCAGTCCATGTGTGACCTAGTAGGTTTTACCCATGAAAAAAAATGGAAGAGTTCATGTGACCTGGACAGTCATGTGCACTATTGCTTACCCCGATCCACGGTGTGGATCTAGTTTATAAATTTAAAAGGGAGAAAAATGATCAATTACTCAACGAAAATAGTAAACTAAATCTATCTATTAATGAACTGAAAAAGGACCTTGAAATGGTTACTAATAGAAGAGATACATTGGTAAAAATTCAAGGTAATAATACATTTCTTAAATATACTACTGGTTTTGGATATAAACCTAGTGAAATAAATTTTAGAAGAACCAATTTTCTTTCTATATCTATGACCCAAAACTTTAATCCTAGCTCTGGAAAACATTCAGATAGTTCAAATTATGATTCACTATCTACTATCTCATGATTTTCTGGACCAAATAGAGTTTTTAATCACTTTACATAATGATTATTGGAAACCTATGAGGTAAATGTGGGTTCCTAAAGCACTAGTCACTAATATTACAGGACACAAACAAATATGGGCACCACAGTCTATTTTTATTTGACAGATTTGAAGGAAAATTGCTTAAAGATCTCCAATAAAATCTTATGGTACTTGGAATGTGGGTGTTAAAGACATATGACATGGGATTATTCATGCTTCAAGAACAGAATAAAAATTTATGGTGGACATGTCACCTTTGGTGACAACACCAAAGGAAAAGCAACTGGCCTTGGCCAAATCAGTAACTCTATCTCAGTTTTAATTTCAGAAGTACTTTTTGTTGATGTATTGAGATATAATATGATTACTATTTCACAACTATGTGATAATGAATTTCAAGTAAAATTTGAAAATGATTTTTGGAATGTTTTTAATTATAAAAATAAATTAGGGTTTTCTTCCTTAAGAAATGAAAATGTATACACTGTTAACATAGTCTTTACTCTCTCAAAATGAATCATGTTTAAGTGTATTTCACAAAGAGTCTTCGGTTTGGAATAGAAGAATAAGATACTGTAATATTCACTCCCAAAGAAAATTAACTAGAAAAAGAAAAGTATAAGATATACCTAAACTTGAGTTTCTAAATGATAAAGAGTGTAATCCATGTCAAAAGGTAAAGAAACACAAAATTTCCTTCAAACCAAAGAAAGAAGTTTAAACTTTTCAACCTTTCAAACTTGTTCATAGGGATTGGTTTGGACCATATAGAGATTATAGTTTAAATGGGAAGCACTATGTTCTTGTTCTTGTAGATGGATTATCAATATATATACTAGGAATTTCTTTTGGGATCACAAATGTGAAGCATACTCTCACATAACCAAATATTCTAAAATAGTAGAAAATTATAGTGTACTTATAATTAGATCCCTAAAAAGTGATCAATGTTGTGAGTTTGAAAATCAAGATTTTGAATCCTTTTGTTCACAAAATGGCTATAGCCATAATTTCTCTACCCATAGAACACCTCATCAAGAATGGAGTTGTTAAAGAAAAAATAGATCCTTGAAAGATATTTCAAGGGCTATGATTAGTGAATATGACTTACCAATTTATTATTGGACTGAAGATGTAAATACCACATACTATATTATTAATAGAGTATTGATTAGACCCATTCTTAAAAGAAATACATATGAGTTATGGAACAATAGAAATACCAATGTAAACAACTCCAATGTTTTTGGTTGCAATGTCTATATCCTTAATACTAAGGACAATCATGATATCTTTTTAATACAAGAGTGACAAAGGAAAATTTCTAGGAAATTAAATCTCTAGTAATGTGTATGGAGTGATTAACAACAGAAAAAAATGAGTGGAAGAATATGTTCATTTCAAATTTGCTGAAACATATCCAAATTCACCTAAGACCACTCTAGGGAACCTAGAGGATGATGTTCCAAATATGCAAATCAATTAAAAATCCTCTAACCTTCTTATAATGGAACTTGTGAATACTTATAGTTTTGAAAATTCTTTGGGTTGATGTTATAATGAACACGAACCTGTTGAGGAACCTGAAATTACTAATCCTTATTTTTATAGAGCTGATAGAACTCTTAAGAACCATCTTTCAGATGCAGTTGTAGGATATTTAGATAAAGGAACTCAAACTAGAGCTTCTCTTAGAAATCAATTTGAACAATTTATGGATACAATCCATAATCATAAAAAAATGTTTTCTTTGAAGAGGTATATACTCATAAATCCTTCAAAATGGTTTGTGAAGAAAATGTAAATTATCCTAAGAATATTACTCGATATTGTCGTAACCAAGAGTGAAAAAAGGCCCATTGTTCTGTACCATGATACCTATGTTCAAGCCCGAAATACCTTCTTGGAGTTTTCACTCCTAGGTACATATGTTCCAGAGCTGACTCTACCATCTCATATTCAAAAAGGGATGTATTTCATGGAAAATACCAAAAATTTATACACTAAAAAAATTATAGGATGTTCTTATATACCAATCCTCAATGTATATATTAGGGTAATGTGCTCTAATAAGAGTTTATTTGAATCTAGTTTCCATGAATTGTACTGAAATTTCTTTGTTACCAACTGTAACGCCCCGAACCTAGTTACCCATAGTCGGCGCATTATTACATAACATTGTAATGATCACAAGGGATCAAAATCCCTAAAGACCGATCAGTTTAGTAGCCTTGGAAGTACTAGATACATTCATATGTTTTTAATTTACATAATAAAATGAAAATCAACAACAAAATTGTCTCTATTGACCACATTAATCAAATATAATATCCCTGCAGGTCATTCATAATATACTTATTCACATCCTGGAAAAAATAGAACATAAAAAGGGGTGAGCTCATATGCTCAGTAAGGATAACAATATAGAAGAAACCTTCAAGAATATGAATAAACATTTAAGGCAATGTATAAGACTAAAACAAAAGTCTTTTAAACTTAAACTACATCATAGTGTGGAAAAGATAAATAAAACAATTCCATTTAATAATTCACATGGATATTCTACTTGACGAATAATCACATGTAATATCAATATCCAATTTCATAATGTTGGAATTAATAAAGACATACATCAGAACCACTTAGTCAAGTCCTTGTTCTAAGAATACAAATAACATTTTGTCAAGGAATTGTGCTAATACACTAGATTGACTCATGAGACCTACTGATGCATTAAGGAGCTACAACGGGATCCACCTGTCACATACTAAGTCCAATGCATTCCTCAAATAAAAATGTTTAAACATCCCATAAACATTCAAATTAAAACAATCATACGAAATGCCAATACATTTTCCATAGAACCTGAATGGTGTAAAAATAACACATCCACAGTCAAACATATCACAAATGCTTTAATAAAATATGGAATATTTGTATCATAATAATCAACTTCAAACATGCTTAAAATCCATAAAAGGATATTTAAATAGATTAAATCAAATATTTTTGTAGAGAAATATATTTTTTTTATTTTGAAATCATTTAAAACTAATATATTTATAAAAGAAAACTTTTAATTTGAAAATATTTTTATAAGATTCAATAGGAATCTTCGACGATGTTATAATGATGGAAAATAGTTGCACCTGCCGTATAAGTTAACAAAAGACATTGTTACCTTAATTTTGTCGAGAAGGTGATAAATTACCTTGTTTGGAAAACAATAGAAATATTCCTTTCAAAACATATGTGGTCAAATAAGGGTATAAATTACTTTAACCCATAGTATAGTAAATATTAAAAATGTTTTGAATTACATTTTTAAGAAAACACAAATGTGGATGATAAAGAGGTCCCAGTAGATACTTACGTATTAACCAACTCAGATAAGTAATGATATCGTATAATTAACCCTTAACTTGTAATTTTCCTTAGTCAACGGTAAGTTAAAATCATGTATCATAGTTAAATAATTGTTATTAAATTATACAAAAATTATACATATAAATATAATATCATATATGATCTTCTAATATTTATTTTTTAATAATATTTTAGTAGTATCATCGTTTCAGGTGTTAACTGATGTGTTTTTCTTTAAATGATTGGTTACATAAGCCATGTTTGTTATGGATATGATGTATTTGATTCATATATAGAATGATATTATGTTCAAAATCATTATTTTTAATTGTAAAATGAAAATTATTCTTGAATAATTATGATGGAAATGAATCTCATCGCGTTTATGGATAGCTAATCTACACGTACGCACGAGCGACAATATCATTATATTGATGATGAAATCATATATAACTGGATGGTATATTATATATAAAGAATCATTAACATGATATATTTTTTATTTACATCATTTATTTTCATTATTATACTCATCCAAATAATGAAGTGCTTGAATAACAAACTACACCATGATGTGGAGACGGTAAGCCGTACACACACACATATAGTGACTTTATCATTTATAAGATAGATAGAATATCAAATTTGGTTGTACAATATTTTTAATAACATCACAATATGGATAAGGTATTGGATTTATTATTTTGGTATGGAAACAACAAAAAAATAGGAAGTGGAAGAAGAAAATAACATGAAAGAGGGTTGTGAAATTATTACCTCTTCTTCGTGTGTTTCTTTTGAGTTGATCAAAAGGGATCCATAAGTTGGATTTCTTATCAAATTAAGGCCTCTAGTTTCAAGGGATTATAGTTGATAGGATATTTGAGTAGTGGTTGGCCGAGCCAAATGGCTTTGGGGGTATAAAATTTACTGAAGGGAATGTACCCTTTTATAAGAGAGGTGTGGGTCACTTTAGGAAAAGTTTGAAATATTATTTTATAATAAAATAATTTTTGATTTCTAATGGCTCCAAAATGATTTATTTAGAGGATAAGGTGGGTATGTGTCAAAAAAATCTCAACCAATAGGTTTAATACGTTTTTAGGTCACCATATTAACCTTATCTTTTACATTTAACTCTTAGTTAAATAGTATGACATTTACGATGTCTATTTCAATTTTTATATTATATGGTTAATAAACATGAAATAAAAATCCAATAGAACCCTAAGTGGTTAAGTATTAATATATATAACCTTAAATTAGTCCTTTGGATGAAACATATACTTTTAGGAATATAATATCAATTAATAATATAGTATTTGTTTTAAAAACATAACAATGTCAATTTTTACACTATTTTGTATTTGATTTTTTTGGAAAACCCTAAAAACATTATAACATAGAATAAAATTTATTTAATCAACTATAAAATGTAATATTAACATATAAAATTAGTGGAATTCCTCAAAAGTCTAAATTTATATTTTCCTTAATATTTATATAATCAGTTATTTTAATCTTCCATTAATAAGGTCATTACTACATCATCATTGTGTAATAAATAAATTTAATTATTTAATATTTGAAAATTATAAAAAAAATACCATTTTTAGGAAATCCTTTTATCTTTGTAATTAATATTTATAGTCGAATTTGTATTATGTATAACCCTATACTAAATATGGTTTTTTTATTAAACATTGAATTTAACACTTTTAAATATTTTTTAAATAAAACAATAATAAATTCCTAATCTAATCCAAGTGAACCAAACAAGATGATATTTTAATCTTAAGGTTGTTTTTGGTCGAATTGCACTTATCCAATATAATTAGGACATGTGTTATGGTAATTATAATATCATTTTTACCCTTAATTACCCTATTAAATTTTAACCGAGGTAAATAAATGTAAAAAATTACTATCCACCAAAAATTATTTTTGTCCTATTGAAGAACATTTTACATACATATGTCAACTATGTGTCTCAAATTTTTTTAAATTCAACTCACAGAAGTGGGAAAATTATGTTTTATAAAAATTTTCAAATGTTCATAGAAGGTGGGTAAAAGACTGGGAGAGAAAACTCGGCCTCTGAGCGGCATCATCCCTCCCCCTCCGCGACGCTAGGGTTTCATGAGCAATTTCGTTCCCTCCTCTCCTCCACTCCTCTAGTGGAGCGCAGTCAGGTTTCAGATCCTGTCTCAGCGCACATGTGCTTCGGCGTGTAGGGTTTCCTGATTCTAACGAAGTGTTGGGCCTTAGTGCGTCTCGGTGGCCGTCGGCGTTGGAGTCCTTGAAGGCTTCAGATTTGGCTTCTGAAGGTTGCAAGAGGGGCGTGCAAAGGCTTTTCGGCACCGGATCTTGATCTAGTGTCGGCGGCGAAGTCATTGTGGCGGGCGACGGTCTGTAGCTTGGAGTCGACCTCGGATTTACACGGAGGGGAGGGGGTTTTCGGACCTCTGGCGGTCCGGTGTCTCTTACAGAAAGTCTTCCTTGAGTTTATTCTTTTCGTGATCTATGTTGATATGTGGTTCTGGTGTTATGCGGTAGTTCATTGATTGTGGTTTCTATTATTGGCTATTGAATTTGCGGTTGAATCTATGGATCTGGTTTGGTGCGGCAGTTGTCTTGCTGCTGCTCCTTGTGCTTTCTCCCCCTGTGGTCTGCATGCTCCTGACTCCGGTGAGGGTGTGTTTGTGGTACTTTTCTGAGTGGATCCAGGCCTAGAGCGGCGTTTCCGGTTCAAAGCTGCCTAGATCCCTTCACCGGTGATAGTCCATTGGTGTGGAGTTGGGACATCCAGTCCTAGGTGACGATGTCCTGATATCACTTTATTTGGATCGTCTTTGGGTTGCTCCATTGATTGTAGTGGTGGTTGAGAGTAAGAAGAGTGCGGTGGGGTGGAGGCTGACTTGTGGAGTGCTTTGTGATGTTTCTGAATTTTGGATTGTGCTACCCATAGTTTGAGGTGTGCACTTGTTCTTAGTTTGATCCCGAAGGTGAGAAGTCTGTGAAACCAAGCTTGACCACTTGGAACTATCCCTAGAGGAGGATTCGGAGCTGACAGTTCATCATTGCAGTGCTTTACGGATTTGGTTGTTGAGAGGGTATGGCATCCGCCATTGGACCGGGCCTGTGCTTTGACACAAGACACTTGCTTGCAACATCATGAATGGCCTTTAAAATTTTCATCTTACCTACAATGATTTTGAAATAATTAGTATGAAAAATCAAATCATTTTTTCCATACTCGATGACGTGAAGAAGTTCTGCAACAGCTGTGAGCCAAAGGATTTTGATTTTCTTAGAGGTAGACCACTCTGTGCATCTTTGAAACTGTATGTTAATGCTGTCAAAAGAAATCCACCTGGACTGAAAAATGTCAAAAATATAGTTCTAATGGGAAGAAGAAGTATCACATGAGAGAAAAATGTTTTTTATGTCTTCCCTATGATGATTGCACATATGACATTTTGAACAGAGGGAAATCCCGGCTTTTTACCGAAAATTATCAGTGGGTATTTTATGATGAGAAATGCGCCAAATAAGAGTAAATCTAGAAGGTTTGGTCTAGGCTTTGTTAAAGTTAGAAACCCATGAGTAGTTGCTATCAAAATTATGGAAATGGTGTTTATAAAAATATTTGGAGTTCAATACCCCATTATGAGAAGGTTCCCAAAGTATTAAATCCTTAGTGGAAGTATAGTGATAATTGTCTATAATTTGGGTTATATTCTCAGTAAAGGAAATGTTTGAAGATCTATTTATAGATTCAATGGTATCTTGGAGATTCATAGGGTCATATTTATTTTATAATAGTGAAATAAAGGGAGAACCAATCCAATTATCAAGACAAAATGTTTGTTTAGATTCCATGTTGGCCATCCATCTAGAATTGGTCATGATGGAGATGAAAGAGCATTTGATGGAGGGCCATATAGATGATTTTAGATAATAAGAGTAATTTATGTTGAGTTTTTCTAGGAAGAGATCCCTTAGGAAATCCATATACGTAGAGGTATTATGAATGATGTTACAAGTAAGTCAGGCTTGAAGAGCCTCATTGAATTTAGCAATGTTCTTGATGAAAATCCCCCCTTTGTCAACCAGTTTGCAACAAGTGGTCCAAGGGATGGTCACAATCATTCTCTCTAAAATGTTCCCATTCCATACTATGTTTTTAATACCAGTATTAATGCGATTTAAAAGACTTTTAGTCCATTTATAAACCATCATAGAGTAAACTAGTTTTGAAACAATCGTAAATTTGACCAAACAGATCTTTCCAGCCATAGAAAGGGTCTTACCTTTCCAGGAGGATAGGTGACGAAGGGTATGATCCACAATGTGGGAGAAATGATTAGCCTTAGGCCTACCCCATAAAATAGGCACTCCTAGGTACGTAAAGAGAAAAGACCCCTCTTTGATGCCCAGAATATTAGAAATGTTAGTTTTCCTGTCCATGGGGAACTCTTTGCTAAAAAAGATGGGGGATTTATTCCAGTTAATGTGCTGGCCAGAAATTTCTTGGTATTTGAATAAAAGATGATTTATCCCCTACCATTTCCTATTGAAATTATCCTAGAGGAACACATTCAAGACGAAGATATCATGTTTTACCCCTACAAGGGAGTAATAATTTCTATGGAGTCAATTTATTTTAATATTTCAATTCTTAAAATGAATTATAACTCTCCTATATTCAATTTATATACTTATCTAAGGTATATACTGCCTTAAATAGTAATCTAGAACTCAAGACATAAAACAATGTTTAACAAATAGGGGTAGAATTTGATGATTATAAATATGAAAAATCTATAGATAAGATTATGATCTATTTATATTCAAAATAAAAATAATATGAAGGGATAAGCATTGTTTATAAGGGTACATTTTTTATCACTATAATTTATCCAATCTAATTATCCAGTATAAAGGAACTTCAAACAATGAATGTAATTTGGCTTCTCATCATACTTTTCCATGATATTAATATCTGTAAATTGGAAGTATAAATACCCCAAACATAATATTGAGTCATCCTATAAATTATAGATCTTTTCATATCACGATCCTCATTTAAAAAAATACAAAAGCGTTTTTTTAACATATATACAAAGGAAATTTCAATTATATGTACAATGCAAACATGGAATTCATGGTTAAGATATTATGTTCAAAATACTAATGAGATAAAAAAAATCACTTTTATTCATCATTTATATATTAAATCTGTGTTATTAATTTTATTTTCTTATGAAAACCCTACTCATACCACTAAATGAAGTCTCACCAAATCTATTTTAGTCATATATTCAAATGATTTTATGAATTTTTTACCACTTGAACTTCTCCATCTAGAACATTGATGCACCCCATTGTGATTATTCTAGTTCCACCTCAGCATTTTTCTGGATTATTCTGGATTTTTTGTATAATTTTAGTGTTTCTTTAATGGTTGGAACAAATACACTTATAATTTATTTTCAACTGATCATCAAGTCATCACTTCCATCTAACAAGTTAATGTTTTCTTCTGTTGGATAAAGGAACCTCTAATTTCATGTACCATTTTTTGAAACAACTACTAAATCCAATTGAATAATGACTATTTCGATGATATCAACACTAATGTATTTTAAAATTGTTTTATTCATACTTCATAGGAGATCTCGTGCCCCACCATCAATGAATTCATTCAATACATAAACTCTGCACTTTGTATCACCTTATCCATACATTTTTTAAGATACCAGAAGCTTATACCTTTATCTAGACCACTCCAAACACTAAATCAACGACCAAATACTGAGGATACTTTTATAACATCCATTCAAATAATATTACTCCATTGGCTGAACTAAGATCAGCTAAAAATTCCAAAAATACACGGTTTTGGGGTACAATAATCATCCAAGATCTCCCAAGTGTAACTTCATGTTACTGAACATAAAGATCACTAAAACAATATATATATATATATATATATATATATTTCATTAAACCTAGTAGTCTATCACATTTAAAATTTTTTATTATTGGAGTCTAACAATCACTCACTACAATACCAATCCCATGCTCTCACCATAGTCCGACTAGAAAATATATATTCACCATTCTTATAAATCACAAATATAGATCTACAATAAATTATTCCTTCTTATGATCATCTAGGAACACTCTGAAATAAATTCTCTTTTTATATCTGGAACAATGATCAATAGTTCCTCTAAAATCATGATATTATTATTTATACATCCATGGGTTTCAATACTAGTTAATATGTACTGTGATTTGATTTCGCTGAATTATTAAATTATCATCAGTATGTTGTGTTGATCAAAAATTCCATGGAAAATATATTAAATTAATTTTCATTCAACACTATAATATTATCCAAATATCATTATTCATTTATAATAGACAATACATTAGAAGAATCATTATATAATTATTCTCCGTTTAAAACTACACCTTCAAGAATGATTATATGTAATTGACATGTGAACCCCCATTGAATCTATAATTTGTGTAACTAAAGAAATTATAGTCTATTGTACCCACTACTTCTAAGATAGATCAAAATCATTAAAAATACCTTTTTATTCTTAGATCACTTCTATTTCTTTGATGAATTCCCCATCCTCATTAATATAGAGTAAAAATAATGAAATAAAATGTCCACCAACACATGGGTTTGTCTATTCTGCAATATAAGTGAAGAAAATTTATAAAAAATTAATTTAGTTATAAATAAGGGAGAACAATAGTCCCCCATCTTGAATTTTTGGGTATCCTCTAAAAGGACCTTCCACAAAATGAGTTTTTCTATATAAATTTTGGTGTGTGTTTAATTTAGTATTGTTTACATACCAAAATAGAGATAAAAATCTTCTGAAAATCCATCTTTATCTACATTATCTTCATCTAGAAAAAAATAGTCCTTCTATATCATAAAAAATTACATTAAACAAAGGTACTATAAGTCCAGTTATTTCTATGAGAGAAACAATATGAAAATAATCACTATATCTAGACACTGAAGATTGTTCTCTCTACCACTATGTTTAAGAAACATTGTGGATGATATATGATTCTCAACCTACCTCCACCCTCAAATTTCTGCACTCCTGAAAATAGTGCCACAAATTCTAATAGTCGATCATCATACCCTTAATATTCCCATACATATTATAAAAATATCATTCTGATGGAAGAAAATTTATCCACATGTGATATCACCTTGAGGCCCCAAAAATGAATTATCACCCTCATCCAAAATTAATCTTCCTTTACAATTTTCCATCATATTCATAATTAAAAAAATACCACTCAAAATCTAATTCATATAGTGGTATCTCGAAAAATCCATGAAAAATATCTAGTAACCCTCTCTAGATATAGGTTGGTAAAACCTAAAAAAATTTATCTCCTGAGAACAAAAATTTTAATCTTCCACCGATTGTGATTTCCCTAACTAACTCATCAAATAACAACTCCCTTAGTAAATTACATCACTTTTTATTTTAATATATTGAAAAAATCTTGAAATTATATTTATATACCCATAATTATCATTATTAATTGTATATATTAGGTATATTAAATGAAACCTCCAAATGCACCTATTGAATATCCACCAACATTGTACAAAGTCTGTAATATCAAAAATTAGAACATAAATCCATGTGTAGCTTATTTTTGTGATTTTACCCAGAAACATGATCTCACATAGAATCATGAAAATAATTGGGATCAATATTATTTAATATTATTTAAGTATTAGTCTAAAAATATATAAAATGGTAGATAAATAATGGAATATAACACATGAATCATAAAAGATATTTCGACATTTGATATCCCAACAACTCCAATATTACTACCACCATATTCCATTAACGTCACTCGAATCAACTAAAAGACCTCCTAACCATAAGGATACTAACATACTCTTATAAAGTGTTGACTATTATAGAAATATAAACAAATCCCCAATTCTACTTCTTTTCATGGTATCTTTTGATATCTCAAAATCACCATAGAACCACCACTATTATTCTACTAATATCCATCTAAATCTTTAATAAAATGATCTATAAGATAACTAATATACCATTATTTATCACTAACAAATTAAAAAATTATTTGTTACTAATTTTTGTGGATCATGGTACATTTTTTATCACAAGATGGACACCCTTACTGTAATCTAGCACCACATAATTTAAAACCACCCAAATAAATTAATCTTATTACCATCCATACACCATGAGTTAAATTTCTTGAACATGGAAGGACAAGAATATTAACCATTATATATATTTATATAATAAATTTTATTTTTCTTCACATCATTAATAAATTTCTCGAAATCATATAATTGAAAACATACATTTAGATCACATGCAAGAAATATCAATATTTATACAAAATGCACACAATGATTATATTTTATAGAAATCATCTCATACAGGAACATTAGAAAAATTGAACATATTCCACTAATATGAATTATTATTAATCAGACATATAATTATTACTATGTTCCAGAAAAGTTACTTGGACCACAAGAAGAATTCTAACTATCACATTGACAGTTTCATTTTTTGATGTTCTTTATCCAAATATTCCACCATTAGAATTTCTACCACCCACACCTTGATGCACCAAGGTGTTATCCCTCCAGAGCCTCCTAAATATTATATTAGATATATCTATAATTTTAATATTTTCTATTGTTCCTCTAATTTATGTACCAATCCCACTTTCACAATCGGTCCATATTGTGGTCAAGTTAACACCAACATTTGACATGTAAGGGAATATATATATATTAGATTTTATAATATATAATTGTGAGAATAATTAATTAAAACTACTTAAAACTATTTTTTAATAGTAAACAATTTCATTTACTCCAATCTAATGAATTTTATAAAAACATACTTTTCCTCATCCACAATAAAATATCCCTAATCCTTCCACAAGGGACTTCATAAAAGATATGAACATATTTACTTTGAATATCCTTCTATAAACGTTGATTTAGATTTTATATAAATCCCATTACATCCACATAACAATATAATCTATATCCATTATTGGCTCTTAGGTCCCAATGTTTAATTTCCATTCAACTAACAATGATACATGTATTGAACATACTTCAACTTCCAGAATCCATACATCTATATTTATTTTGTACTATAACTATTCAATCTCTCAAATGATTTTCTTTCTGTGAATAAACATAAAAAACTATGAAAAATAAACTAAAATATAATAATCACCAAAATCATACCAAAACATATAACAGAGAGACTCATACCCTCATTTCTCACCACTTTTCATTTTTGTTTTTATATTTTTAGGGTGGGGATGTAATACCCTATTAGAGGGGTCCTCTAAAACTAGTGTCCACCCATAGAAAATGGAATAAATCATATATTGTGATATTTATCAGAGAAAAAACCACCATATTAATTGAATTATTAAATTAATTCATCTTGTCTATAAGATGTTCAAAACACAGTTCCTACTTGGAGAATTATTTAAGTGTCTTTTCACATCCCAATATTTTATTTTTTGTTTTTTATAAACAAAATTCATAGTTATGATTCAGTTTTTCATTTAGGAATAAATTTTTAATATAAGAAGATTATTTTAATTAATATATATTTTTAGAGACTATTTGTATAAATACTTGTGGTTTTTTTGTTTATTAGAATAGTTTTTTTCACTTATATTTTGTTTTTCATATTTCAGAGATTTAAATGTGAAGTGTTGAATACATCTGGGGTGGGGTGAATCCCATCCTATGTTGGATTGTATTTGAAAAAAAATCAATGATTTATTATATATGATATCTAGTTTCTTATGTATTTTTCGGTTATAGAATTTAATATTTAAAATCTCTCTTATATAGTGAAAAGAAATTCCCAGTTCTGCGGATTTCGTTAATTTAGAAATTATTTAATTAATATCATTTTTGATTGAGTCTGTCTAATTGTTTGAAGAATGTTTAAATATGTTATTAAACATAAAATTAATTCTCATTTCATGAAATGAAGGTTTATATTGCTAAATACATTACCATAACAGTAATTTTAATCATTTTATTTATATTCATTATAATAATCACATTAATGAGAGTCTAAGACCTTATAGTTAAAATAGATCATTTTTTGGTTATTGTTTTAATCCATAAGATATGAGTGATATATAAATATGATATATTACATTTTTAAATTGAAAATATATATTTTAAATTATCATTTAATTTGGTCCAACTTCACATTCAACCCTTCTTAATCTAAATAAACTATGTAATACAAATTATGTAAGATAAATTACAAGAAAATTATATCCTTGAATAACAAGATATTTTTTTACATTTAATTTCGTGTTTTTTACCAGTCTGGGGGTGAGTGTGTTTCCATTTTAATTATATTGAATTCCACTATTTTTCATCAGTTTATAATTGTCTTTTACCTTTTTTGGGATGCAGGTTGACATGATGAAATATATCACTATAAAGTAATTCCATCTTTTATATAGTGGAAAAATTTTTATAATTCATATTATTTTAAATATAAAAATAATAACTACAATAAAAAATAATAAATCCAAAAAAATTGATAAAAGTGGAGGTTATACTAGATTATTATACAATTTGGATGTCACCAAAAAGGGAATATAATAGGGTGTTGGGAGTAATTTTCATGTACGTATATGATAGAGATATATTCATTGAAAAAATTTAAATTATTTTAACATGTATTATACTTTAGAAATTTGAAAATAATTTTCTTCAGCATACTATAAAATATCAAATCCTAGTTGTATTTGAACTTTAGGAGAACCTTATGAAATTCATCTTGATTAGAAAAATAGTATATACATGTGTAGAATTTATTACACATGATATTTTATTATTGATCACAAGAGACTTGGTAATTAATGAAAATAAATTTTCAATTTATCTTGGAGTGAAAATAGAAAATTTTCATGTGAGGTAGCTCATGTAGTTACTTGTGTGGGATTTGAAGGTTTAAAATTTGAGTTAGGTGAATTGTGATAGTGAAAATAACTTATTGAAGAACAATTATAATTTAATGGATGAATGAATTTTTCATTTTATATTCAATATTTTGAGTGCTTTAGCTTGGATGGAAAATATTATTTTGATTGAATAATTTTTTTCTAATAGGTTATTAGTTGTAATAAACGAGAGTGTTAAGTGAAATAATTTTCAAAAATATTATATATTTACACTTAATATTGGAATGAAACATTCCATAAAAGATATTTTTATTTTTTGCGACTATGAATATTTGAATTCAAGTAAATGATATGGATCCCAAAATGCATATGAAATGGTTTTTTTTGTAAATTTTTGTATTTTTAATTCAGTGGATGAATTCCATGATGGGGTTATATAGTGTTATATGGTGGAATTTGATTATTGGTAGGGTATGATTACAATAATACAACAAGTTTCATTGTAATAGAGTTTTGTCCTTACACCAGGAACTCTACCTTAGGGTTGTAGCTTAGTGACCATGATGGGGTCTAGAAATGGTTTGAACTTATTTTTGTAAAAATTCATGATGTGGCCCATAGGTGATATATCATGACCATCCGAAGAGAAGGAGTGATACAATGAAACAATCAGGGGACAAATCATGAAAGCAGAGCATTTCTATTTTATTACCTAGATTTGAAAACCCCTCATGAAAATTTTGATAAGGGATTTCAAATTATAGTGGATAACCCACAATGTCTACACATTCCCCATATTGTCCACCCATATAGATTGATCATTCATAAGGGGATTGACATATTAGTTTATGTTAATATATCTAACGTTCTAATATTTTTTATTCTACCTTAATCATTCTCATTTTTTATCCATCAATTATGTTTTTGGTGATATTATCACTCAACTCTATGGTTGAATTGTCACATTTATCATGGTTTTAGGGTGTTCATAATAGTGTTTTCCCTATAAGGAATTTTTCATACCATAATTAATTTATTTTTACAAGGTATGTTTCCCAATTAATTTATGAATTTTTTTCCTATATTTGGTTCTTATCAGTCATTTTTTCACGTAAATTGATTTGTTCATGTTTATTAGGTTTTTTTCATGTTGGGTGTCAAAAATAGATACTTTTTTTGTGGTTTTATAATGATACTCCATTTAGTATGTTTGGAATCAATTATGTCATTATGGGATTTTAATTTTAGATATTTAGTATATTAATTTAAGGGGTTTTATTATAATAGTAGGTTCTCATTGACGAAAATTTTGTTTTAATGAGTTTGAGATTGTTTATTGGGTGTTTTGTCGACTTATTTGGGCTGATTGAAATGTCCTTATCTTTAAAGACATGATTTATTGTAATATTATAATATATTTTGTGAAATGTTTAAATAAAAAGTGAAATAATGTGAACTAACTAGTGTGTATTAAAATTTATAAAGTTTACATTCCAAATTAATTTCCTAATAAATATGTATTTTTTGTTCCAGAATAATATAAAAAATGGAAAGAATATTTTTTAAAAAAATGACACCCAAATAAGATATTGTATCTTTTTCTAAATTCTTATTTTGATTGAATGTTTTATTAATTAATTTTGTTATTATTTTTCAAATAATTTCACTTGATCAAGGTTGATATAAGTTTTCAAATTAATAAAATGTTTTTAAGTGACCATTAAGGGATATTTTTCTATGTATTGAGAAATGATTTTTTATTTAATGATATTCTTACATTAAGAACCTATAGTCAAATATTTATGGACAATTATGTAATTTCTTAAATGGTTTCATGGTATGTTATTCAAAATATTAATTTTTAATTTTTTTTATTAAAATTAATTAAAAATACATAGCTATTAATTTTTGAGAAGGGATTTTTTGATAAAAAATTGACCTTGAAGTGAACCCCTTTAATTAGATTCATAATGAAAAAATAGATTTTGTTAATATTATTTCATTAAATAATTTTCTTTGAGATATGGGACATGTTTGAAATTACTTATTCTTGTTATATTGTATTTTTTTACCAAATATACACATATATTAGGGTGTATTATTTCTCAATGTTTTTATGTGTTTGGTATATACCCTCACAATTTTGATATGAATATTTCTGGATTGATATTTCCCACCACTATTTTTTTAATCATTGGTTCCATGGGTATATAAGTAAGAAGGAAATGAAAATATACTTCTACTAATGACCAATACCAGGGCTTGGAATATGTAACAACACTAACCAGAAAATGATATGATATAGTTGTTGTTCCATCTTATGGGTGTCACCTATGATAATCATGGATGTTCATTTATAATATATCAATTTTTGATGTATTAATATTCAATATTAAGAAATTATGAATATTTACATTATATAGGTACATTTTTTAATAAAAATTTACAAAATACATTATTTAGTCATTTTATATAATCAATAAATATAATTAAAAATAATCTATTTTGATTTTAACAAAATATATGTATTATTTAAAGGTTTAGTATATTTTTTAAATGATTACTTATAATGATATATTTTAGTAATTTATTAACTTGTTGACATGTTATATATTTATATTCATTTATATATATAAATTCATATTATAATATAAATATATATATAATTGTACGAAGGTATGAAAAAAATATTATTTATCATTTAAAAAAGAAATTGGTTTAATACCATTAAAATTGTTTCTCTATTTACTATATGATTTTATTTAAATTATAGTTATCCAAATTTTTCGATTAGAATTTTATAAAAGGTATTTCAATTTAAATTTCATAATATGTAATTTATATTATGATGATTTTTTGGTTTTTTTCAAATTAAGATGAAATTTTTTAATAATACAGTTTTTAAATATATTTTATCTATTATAACATCATAATGGTATTTTTATTAATTAAAAATTTATGAAACCATTTTATAGACTATTAAACATAAATTTATTTATTTTATACTAAAAATATCATAACAATATTTTCTATGTAATTAAAATTAAATTTTATGTCATGATAAATAAGAAAAAATATATGGTTGTTGATGTTGTCCTTACAAATCATTGGAAAATAGAAACATGGTATCACGGTGAAACTATTTAAGATGGAAAACACTATGAAAAAGTTTAAAGGTAAAATTTATAAAAAATACATTATTTTTATGAAAAATTTTTAATCTTACATTTATATAAAATGATAGTAATCCAAATTCATACCCAGTGTGTGTGTAAGGGGAGATGATTCATGGTTATATCTTAAAAGTGTTGTCATGATATATATTTGATTAAATAAAAATTATGAATGATCCAATATGAGAATAATTATTTATAACAAATAATATTTATTTTATAGAATTAATTCTAAATTTATATTACTGTATAATTATCGAAAATAGTTATGCATCATTGATGTAATGCATGAAAAAAATAAAAATTCAAATAGATGGGTCTAAATAGATTTAATGTGAAATAACATGGGTGAATAATGGTTTTAAAATAAAAATATACATAATTATTAATTATTTTTGAATATATATATATTTATGAATTTTAATATTACTTATAACTTTTTAATATCAAATTATGAGAATAGACCAAAATATGATAGTCAATGATATTTAATTTTAACATTAATTTAAAAATTTATAAAATATAATAAATTCTTATCATGAATCATGTTGGGATTGTAAATGGTTTTGAATATAAAATATTTTTCTTATTTGAGAGACCACAAATTTTAAAATTACAATCTTTACCATTAATTATTGAATATTTAAAAATATTTCACCCATTCTCATGAATAAAATTACTTATCCTCATCCCAACTCAACAAAAACCATTACATAAAAATTCTCTCAAACCCCTAACCATATTATATCCCACAAAATTATTTTTCTTTTGTGAACCTATTCTCCCAAGACGGGTTCCCAAAAACCAAATTTATAAGAATCTCTCTTAGAGGATAATTAATTCATAAATATTTGTGTAATAATTTCTTTAATCATTATTAAATGACTTGTTCATCCAAATCTTATTATATCTAGTTTATCAATTTAATTTTTTTTTAAATAATTATGTCCATGTAAAATTTATATTAATATAATACACTAACGTGTTCTTAATCATTTAGATGCTAAATCTTGTTCTATTTTTCATTATTTTTACAACTTACATGAAATAGGTGGTATTATTTACTTATAAAATTAATCTTAATAATGAAATACTTGTAATAGGATGTATTAACCAAGGATTTAATATTATTTTGAACTATAAAATTGTAATTAATATATGTGTATTCATTAATAAAATGAATATTTTTTTGAATCAAAATTCAGGAAAAATATATTTTAGTAGTTCTATAAAACTATCATAAGAAGTTCCTTGAAATGAAATTTAAACAATAAAACTATATCCAGAAAAATTAAAACATATCCATGAATATTTGGGAGGATATTATCCCATGTATGTGGAACGAGGATAGGAAAATCCAAACAATCATTTTCTTGGAAAAACTAAAAAATTATCACCTGAATATTAATTGTATCAATAAAAAATAATGTCTGAGTAAAAATAAATTAAAAATAGATGGTATTAATAAATAAATAAATAAATAATTTCCTAATTTATAATGAAAATAAAAATAAAATTATTATATTGGGATTTTTGACCCGTCATCCCATGAGAAAGTCTGAGGTAGGTGATTATCCTATAATTTTTCATTTCATTCTGATATGATTCATAGTTACCCATTTGCTATTTGGTGTGGTGTATATATTACCCATTTAATTCCATATATCATAATTTTCATGAAATCTAATGGATTTAATAATTTATGACATTTTCCCTCATTTAAGGGATTTTGATGTAAATTTTCTCAAAGTAATATAAATTTATTTTACAATATCACATAGAATTCAGGATTATTTATTCCATATTTCTTATTTCATGAAATATTATTTTTATTTTCTATGAAACCCCTTATATTTTATTCACCACTTTTTATTTTTTAGGTTTTATTGATAATATTATCATTTCACTTCCCTTTCGTTAATATTTCAACTAAAAAGCTACATTTATGTAAAACTATAATTGTTTCTTTTTAATAGTCTGGAATAATTTCTATCCATATCTATATTCATTATGTTTTTTATTTACTTTATTGTATAAAATAAATAAAATTCATCATAAATACCATTTTAGTCTATTCCCATTTTTTTAAAAATATATTTATAACAAATTTGTTATTTCTTATTTTTAATTACATTAGACACTATTAAAAATTAGGAAATTAATATTTCATTTTAACACTTATGACATGAATAAATTTTCCAACATTATTCATCATTTATATTTTTAAATAATCTTTTCTAAATTTATATGTCATTCTTTTGTCATTTATATTTCTTTTTTTTGTGTAGATTTCATTTTAAAATAAATTACTTCAAATAAATGGTAAGTTATTAATGTTTAAAAAAAATATCTATTGTTATAATTTTTTTTTCTTTCAATATGATTGTCTATTAATTTTTGATTTGTTTTTTGGTGATATTTTAAATTAATACCGCCCCCCTTATTTATTTGAATGAATTATTATCATGCTATATTGATGTTTTCAAGAAACCTATAATGACCGATAATTTTTATCAATGGAATTTACCATCTTATACCAGGAAAGTTTGAACCAGACGAAAGCCTGGTCCCCCAAATTTATTAAAAGAAAAGTGCAAGTAAAGACAAAAGAAAATAAAAACGTTACATTACATCAAATCCAAAAGCATCCTTCTCCCCATCATCAGATAAATCATCACCAGGATCAGCTGACTCCCATTCAGAGGATTCGTATTTGCGCATCAACTCAAGATACATATTTTTCTTCCGAAGCATTTCCTCAGACATCTTTCCCTTGACCATCCGTTTCCCACTAAGTCCTTTATCCCTCTTTGGTGACCCTCCCCTTCGTTTGCCATTGTAACCATTTGCAAAATCATTTTCTTGTGACCCTGCAATCTTGTGTGCAGACCTTGTCACCATTGGTTTAGGTAGATCCGAGTAGTCTCTCCTTGTCTTCCTCCTGCTATGAGTTTTTTCTCCCGCCCCCTTGATAATATTCTCATGATTTCCATTCTTAACAGCATCACTGTAAGATATTTGATGACTGTGAAGCTCTTCTTCACAATCAGATCTATCCCCCCACTGCTTCTTATGGGACAAAGGAGTGTTGACAACAACATCCTTCCCACCTTCCAAATGAGATATCCTGATTGTGTCATCAGCGCGGAGACTTTTACCTTCACCACACAATCTGTCCAGACCAGCATTGCCTTCCTTCTCTGAAGAATCCTCTGCCACTTCAGTACCTTCCTCATTTGATCCAACATCAGCCAGCACTGAAAAATTATTTGCAGAACAAATAAGCAATGAAAAATATGAACCTAAATATATTTACTTATATATTACATTTTTGAAATAAATATATCAATAAGAATTTAATATATTACAATGGGTAAAAAATATACTAAGATAACTATTATATAAAAAATTTAATATGGTCAATCCACCAGAATAACCACATTCTTGGTGGAATTAAAATATAAATAAACATGAATGAAAATTGAATTGAACTAATAATGAATTAAATTTAAGATATTTTTAGAATGTAGTGAACCCATATTAATCATTACCATATGACCATTGGAATTTTTATATAATCATTGGAATAGTAATTTGAATATTATGAATTGTAACTTGACTATGATAATTATATACTAACCTACGATTATTTAAAATAATATTTATATATAATATAAAATAAGAACCTGATAAATTTATATCATTATATAAGTAGATAAATGTTTTAAAAACTATAAAATGAGTGTTTTTGTTTTTGTAAAACATAATTATTTTATCAGTATTTTCTAATGAAAATCATAATATTTTATAATTTTTTTTTATTTATTAGATTTTATTGTAAATTAATATTTTTATGATAATGAAAATATAAATTTATCATCACCTAAGAAATTTTTATAATTGTGGAAAATTTGATCATAATTTTAAATTTTGAATCGTTGAAATTCATATGTATTTTATTTAAAAAATAAATATATAAAATTTATTAAATTATTATAATTATATGTATTTCATTTTTGGATTATAGTAAAAAAATGGTTAGGGTGAATTTGTTGAAATTATTTTTTTTGTGAATAGTGAAATATAAAAATGAACCATATTTAAAATTAAAATTTAAATATATTATTCAATACCTATGGGATGTTGTGAGTTTAATGAACCTAACACATTTAGCCCAAAATAATTTTATAATTTATTTCATTAACATAAGATATGATATATCATTTCTAAATGAATGAATGGTTTAGTAGTCTTGGTAAACTTAATACATACAAGATTCCATTATTACATTTGAATTTAAAAATTACAATAAATTTTTTAAAAAAAATATCATTATTACCTCTAGAATATCCTTAAATATTATTAATTGTAAAATTTATATATTCCTATGAATTCAAATGAATAAGGGTGAGAGAAAATTCCCATTAATAGTTATGTAAATGAGAACCTATCTAGAGTAATTGATGAATTATCAAGATGTAATGATCAATATGGAAAGGTAAATAACTAAACAGACACTCCTTTTATTTAATAATTTTAATATCATAATTATATTAGGTAAAATTAATATGTACATGCAGATAAAAAACACACATTCCATTTAAATAACATGATTATCACAAATATATAAGAAATAATGATTACTAATGGCAAATAACTAAACACACACTTTGAAATTTATATTACATGACTATCATGGATAGATAAGGAATAATCAATATGGATTGGTAAGTAACTAAGCACACACTCAGGTAAAATAAAATTACTATTATGAACAAAGAAGGTGTAATAAAAAATTGAGGTAAATAAATGAAAATACATGCAAATTAATCAATAATTAAGAAAGGATTCTATCCAGAGTTATTATCATTGTTAAAATGGAATGGATAATAAAAAACATTCATAATGATGTGAATGATTAATTATTGGACATCATGATATGAGGAATCATGATACCTCTACATTCAAGGCCCTTCAAAATAAAATTTAAAACTACACTTAAAAACACATTTACTGTAGCTTACAGATTCACCTCATTATATTACAAATGTATTGAGGGGCTTGGCCCCACTCATCACTGCATGTCCAATTCTTTTATTATATACCAAACAATCAATTTAATTCTTGATATAGCATAAAATATTCATATTGAGTAAAGAATATTTATTTATCAATATTTCCCTAGATACAAAATATCATTGAACCGAGAACATCATATGGAGAAATGATACATGGTTTTAGAAATAAACATAAGAAAGATAAATAATACTAAAATTTAAGAGAAATTTATTTTATAATGATGAAATGAAAATTAATTTTTAAAGGTAAATTTAGTAATTAACTAAAAAAATTTAATTTCAATACAATACATGGTCAAACCTATCATAAAAAATCCATAAAATTAATAAATATGATATCAATAAAACATATCTTTAATTTTGTATAATAAAATCATATGGTTATTTTCTTTGATGAATATAAATTCTATTATTGTTATGATTTACTCCATCTTAACCTGTTACATTTCATGTTTTACGTGTTGGAGGAGTTAAAGAGGAGCTGTGAGGAGGATTCAAGAGTTTTTACTGGAAACTGGAGGTGGAATAGAGTTACTATAGGAATTACACACCGTGTATTTTTTCCACGACATATAAACGATATTCTCATCTTCTGTAGCTGGCTTGTTTATATCTTGTATAAATATAAAAGGGAATATGATATATGGATTAAAAATCATGTAAGTGGTACTCATGATGTGTATTAAATAATGGACAATGCGACATGTTTTTCAACAAAAACTGGAAATTTTTGAAAATCTAAAAATTACATATCAAGTAATGGTTACACGACATGAAAATAGAGGGATTCTAGTTTTTATGTTCCTTTTATCAGTTGATTAATTACTTTCCGTCATACCCCATATCCCTATTATTTCATATGAGATGTAAGATCCCAAGAGATATATTCAAGTCCCCTTCCTCCAACTTTGGTTCGCTAGTTCAGGCGGATCCCAATTCAATATCAATGGGTAGTTTTTATTATTTTCACATGGTATTAATTCATTATTCACTTGGGGATTAATTTATGTGATGTTCTTTTGGATTGGGGTGTATATATGGTCATATGTTTTATGATTTATGGGGTCAGTGTATGTTGGTCTACTGTTTCAAATGTACAATTGAAAATTTAGGGTGTTTCTTATTCTACATTCAATGTGAAGTGAGTTGGAAAAAAATATTTGAGGAAGGTAATTCATCATTCCTCATTATTTTATATTAAGTGGGATTAGATTAATCTTGATTATCTATGGGTTATTTTTTATAAATATAAATCAAATATAAGAATTTATTTATTGAAATTGATGTTAAATTGGGAATGATTCGTATGCTTTTACAAATTTGATATAATTGTGATATTGTGATTGTATAAGATTTAATCCTTTATGAAAATTATTGTTTTTGGAGGAGTTTTTTGCACTGCATGATATGTGTTTACTATTTTTATTTTTTTGATATCACACTAAAATTGAAATAGGCTATCCACTTATATTTGGACAAAGAAATTGTTTCCCCAAGATTGTGGTTTATGTGACGATGCACCTAAAATAATGTATACTGTGATAAAATAACCCTCTAAAAATATATATTATGATCTTGATTGGTTATAATGTGTGCATAGGCCTATGGTATGATGATTTGTGACTGTTTTGTGATGTGGGACATGTGGCTTAATATTAATGCTTTTGGGGTGGTGTTGTGGTTTTTGTTTGGTTGTGCTTTTGAGGAGGTGTGGTGGTTGTTGTTTGGTCATACTTTTTAGGTGGAGTGGTGGATTTATGATGGGAATGATGATCTATTTTTTATATTTGGTTTCTTTTTTCGTGATTATTAGGAAATGAAGGAATAAAAAAGGGTATAATAATTATTAAAATGGACTGTTTTGGTTTCGTTAAGGTGTTAGAAATGGATGATAATTAATTTAATTGTTGGATATGAGGTAAGACACAAGTTTTGATAAATAATGAAATTAATGGGATGAATAATGGAAATTTTCTAGTGGTATGATGTGTATTGTGGGATTTTTAGTGTTATTAATTTAGATGTTTTCGGAAATTGTTAATGTTGAGAGTTCATTAGTCTCTGGTTGTGAACCCATAGTTTGGGCTTATGTGTACAACTATATGTATATAATATTATATTACCTACGATTTATATATTCAAAACACCAACATTAAGAACTATGTTTTTACATCTGGATAGTCACGTGGGGGTGTTTTCCCAACATCTTGAATGTAGGAGGGATGGGCGGGTTCCTTCTCTTTCCTGCTCCCACTTCCAGGTGAGGTAGGTATTTCACAAGCTATGGTCATTGGTTGTCTGTTAGTGCACTGGATCGTGGTTGTGATAGCCTAGGTGTAACACCACATGTTTATTGAAATATTTTTTATAAATTAAACTTCATTAATTTCTTGTGATACATATTACTTCATGTTAAGATTGTGCTACATGAAATAATATCTTAGCCTGCATTACACACAACTCTGATTTTTTACGAAACATCATTTGGTTATTATAAATATTTAAAAGAGAAAATCATAACATAACAATTATAAAAAAAATTATGAAAAATGAACGAAATTAAGAAATTTTGGTTTACATATAAATATATTATCCATTAATTAAAAATAATTTTAGAACCATTTTTAAAATAAAATGAAATTATTTTCTAAAAAAAATATTTAAATATGCACAAGGGTGTTTTAAACCATTAAATATTCAATTAATTATTTATCAGGTATATGAATGAAACAAAAACATGCACACGAGCATATATATAATATTAAATGAAATAATTAACATTCATATTATGTGTTTTCTAGACATTATATAAGAAAAAAATCAAATATTAAATATAAAAGAAGTATTTTTCTAAAAAAATAGTATTAACGCATTTTGACGGCACCCATATTTTAAATATAATTTTTGAAACATTTATAAATTATATTCGGTAAAATAAAAATCTTCTTTGAATTCATGTACTCAAGATTTAATTTGGTTTATTTTTTAGTTTTTTGTAAGATTATTTTTTTTGATGAATAGTGGAAGGAATATTTCATTTTAGTTAATAAATTATTTTTCCTCTGGATTATTTATTTTTTTAGATTATATTTTAGACTAATATTAATTTATAATTAGGTTAATATTTTATTTGTTAATTCAATTATGTTATTTTGAATAAATTTTCCATTTAATTTAGATTTTAAAACATTTCATTATTTTGGTAGTTTTCTCTTTAAAAATCATTTTCTCAATATGAAAATTGGATTAATTATTAATTAAATTCAATAAATTTTTTGTTTTAAATTTTAAAAAATGGATTCCATATTTGTAATAATAAGTTAAAAATTTATTAAATATGACCCTTTTATTTCTGAAGAAAATATTAATAGTAACATTGGTAATTTTTAATACCATGGTTATGTGAAAATCGTGTAATTATAGATAAAAATAATATTATAAATATTATAAGGTCACCCTAGCACTTTTACTTGTTTAATTGGGTGAATAGTTTACTCCCTTATCATTAATGGATCAGTAATGAGTCCATTTTATGGCCTTTTGTATGATAATAGACCCTTTGTAATATTATATTCAAATGAAAGTAAATTTTGGAATAATTTTTTGTTTAAGAAGAAAAATATTATAAATATAGGGTTATATAAGAGATATTTTAAACTATAAATTGTATTTATAAATATAAAATTTTTTCCCACATAATGTTAATATATTTATAATTTTTAGTGATAATAAAATTACTTTAAATGGTGACACAATGACGATTTACAAATTGTTTAATTAATTAAAGAATAAAATAAATGACATTAAAAATAATAAAATAAATTTAATTTGATATATATAATGACATATATGAATTTTATGTATTACATTGAAATTATAGAGATGATTTAAAATAATTTTCTCTTAGATATTATGTTTTGGTAATTTTGTTAAAAATTAATGTAATGAATTGTGTAAATTTTTATATTAATGATATTTTAAAATAAATATCATTTTATTAAATGATATAAAATTCATAAAAATATAAAATTCTGATAATTTATTAGTATACATATTAAAATTTCATTAATTACTCAATTATTGGTCGTTTATTATATTATTGTTATTATATCAACCCTCAATGTAAAAATTACATGATATCATGGTAATAATTAAAAGGGTAAATTAGCATTATTTCTAAATGACAAGGATTAAAATAATAGTTAAAACATATATATTTTTATTTGAGGATGTTATTTTGACACTAAATCAATCTATATTATAAATTTATAATTTTTTAGAAAATTTAAATTATCAAATTAATTTATTTTAATTTAATATTTTTAGATTTCTTTTAGTGCCCCTCCCCTCTCTAATAAAAGGCCACCTATATTTATATTTTATTCACACTTCGAAAACTTTTTGGTTTGGACGAACACTATCCATAAATTCCCCAAAATTCTATACCTTCATCATAAAATCTATACTTTAGGATTAAATCTAATCAAATAAGTCATTTTGTGAAAATCAAATGGTGATACCCAAACAAGAGGAGGTTTTCACGAGTACGACAAGAGTCAAGGCATAAGCTAATAGATTTTTGAATCAGTTTTGTTATTGTGGGACTCATGAATTATACAATACTTGATTATTTTTTGGTTTATATAATTTTTGTCAATTTATTTTATGAGCCCTCTTTTAATAATACATAGGTATTTACATATTCATTTGACAATCTGATTTTCACAGTGTAATGGTTCAAAAGTTAATAAATTGGTAAGGGATTTCTTTTTCAATTATCCGTATGTGGGAAAAATGTTATTCTATGAACCGATATTAATTTTCAACTTTTATATACTAATATTTTAAATGTTTTATCATGAATCTCCTTATTCTCTTAATATTATATGTTTGATTTAATGTTATTCTCTTTTCTATCAAAAATTTTTGTTCCTTCAAAACACTATATTTAAAAACTGTTTTATAGGTATTTCAAATTCTATATTAGGAATTTTCAAGGAAAATGTTTTACAGTTTTTTTAAAAATGGTTTCATAGATTACATTATATTCTGGAAATGTTATTTTTATGTAATAATGTTTTCTATATATTTTATTATTGAATAATAGTTCGATTTAAAAAATAGAAAGGACATTTCCTTATAAATTACTTCAAGTGATCCATCAAAATTATTTTCCAAATAAGATAATATTATTTTATTTTAATTATTCTTTAGTAGGGGTATTATAAAAGGAATCTATCCTTATACTTAATGGTTGGTTTTTGTTAATTATTTATAAATATTATTTATTTTTATAGGTTCTGATATGATGAATGATTTATGTTGTCATGGAACACATATGTATGGTTTTAATTACGTGATGGGTGGAACCTATAACTCCCTCAAATTAATTGGGTAAAATTTTATTTGTCATCAGATAATGATGGAAATATTTCAACGGGCTTGATCCACTAGGGAATATGGGGAAACCCGATCCACTAAGGGATGATACTGAAACCTGATCTACTATGGGAAGTTGGGGAAACCTGATCCCTTAAAAGGAATGTACTATAACATGGTATGGTGGTGTTCCACAAAAATTATGTGTAATCCCCTTGAACTAACCTATCATGTATTAGAAATTCACTTGGACTTATAGAGAATGATATTCCATGTTTAATAGTCTGCAAAAAATTCCTTGCCTTATAATATTTTTATACTTTAATGGATTATGTGATTTGATTATAATATGATTAATGTGTTATTAACAACTAATCTCTATTCCACGACTCATGTACATGATCGTTGAAAAGTAGAGTATGATCTTCATATGTTATGATCCTATTTTCATACCCTTATGCTCATGTTACGCTTTCATATCTTTTATGTTTACCCTTACTGAGCATTTGAGGTCACCATTTCTTTTGTGTCTTTTCATAGAGTTATAAATAATGGTTTTATGTAGGAGGAATAAAGTATATGATATTTATGGGAGATGTTTAAGATCATTTAAAAAATTAGAAGAATCAACTTTAAGATTCTAAAGGCAGTAAACTATTATGGTCCTTGGAAATGATTTTGTAATGTAATGAATATTCATGTCAGATTAAACCAACGGTGTCATAGTTTTAACATTTATATGTAATTTACCTAGATTAGTAATTTTTTCCACTATGATTATTATTTCTCACATTATTCTATTAGTTTTAGATTATATAAAGAATATAGAGGAATCATATTAACATTGAATTTGATTGATAGTTCAGTGGCTATGAGACCCCAAATTGGATAATGTTTGGATGAAACGATATTATAATTATGGATAATTATCTATCATGATATATTAATATCAATATTAACCTAAATGATATTATGAACACATCTAATAAGTGGAATTTGGACTTTTATGAAAGATCATGTGGTTGTGGACATAGATTTAAGAATAACCACCTTCTCATATGTAAAAAAGGTTGGAATAATAAACTATAGAAATATCTCATATATAGTGGATGTTGTCCTCTATGTGGAAAATAAGGTCATTCAGTGAACAATTATCCCTGATTACAATGTATTATGTTTTGGGAACATGAAAATTATCGAAATCAATGCCATAACCCAATAATTCACTTCTAGACCAAGGAATAAACTAATACATGATAATAATTGATGTGGAAAAATTCATGTGTTTTTGTATATATATTAAAAAAATTATTACTTGTTAAATATATAATGATTGAACAATATAAGTTTTATTTTAAGGATTTTAATGAATATTCTGAATGGTAATGATGTCCTAGAAAAGTTATCTAATGGAATGATTATATTTTATAAAATACATATGACTGAGGTAAGGTAACACGTAATATAATCCTAACATTGAAAGAATGGTGTTTAGTTTCTTTATAAATGGGATAATATTGATAACTTTGGGACTGATAAAATCAAAATTTGGTTTATGATATCCTGGATTGAGTTTATAAATTTTTTGGATTAACGAAATAAGGAAAGAGTTAATTTTTGAAATCAGTCATGTTTTCTCTGAGGTTTTTATGGTAATTATAGTTATTACCATGTTTCTAGAGAATAAATGATAATGGTATTCACATGTTTTGAATTTGGAAAATAATTTATACTTCAATTTTTTAGGGAAAAAATCTATGTGTAGTGGCCTTCTTTCGAAAGACATCAATTTTAATCGTTCGAAATATTCATAAGGGTAACTATTTATGAAACAGTTTGCATTGAAATTTGGATGAAGTTTTATATATTAATGTTTCAACAACATGTTCTAACCATTTCATTATGATGAAAACTAGAAACAGAGGGAATGAAATATAATATCATTATGGATATTATAATCCATTATTTTTATACGCTTTACAATTTCATCCTCATTTACTGGAGTAAGAGATGAAGAGTAAATTGGTCAAGGCACAAATGATGGATGAGATCATGATTAAAAAATGGAATGATATCATGTATATATATGTTCTTGATAAAATTATTCAAATGTTAGAAAAGTTTCGTGGATTTTGTTATTATAGTAACTTCATTTTCAATTAATCAAATTTTCCCCTAGATCATCATATATTTATCATTTTGTGATGACTATCATTATAATGACCATGTCCTCAATCACACTCGATTAAAACATGATAGTTGTAATTCCATTAAATTTTCTATTTTTCACATTATGTCAATCCTTATTTTTTTGATATTCTCCTTTTAATTTCCCTCTTTTTATGATGATGTTTTATCGAACCTTTTAATGATATGGGTTTCCCATAAAGAAATTATCAAACAATCACCTTTTAAATTTGGAGTGCAATTTGAAATCACAAGGATGGAATTTACTTTTTAAATTCTTTATTTTATTTTAATGGTAAACTACCAACTCGAATTTCCACTAAATCTCTCTTATTTTTATGTTATGTTACATGCATCTCTTTTCAATAAGTATATACCTAATCCTTCACATGTACTAAACTTAGGGTTCATACCGCTGAAGAAAAATCCTTATTATGAAGTGAAACAAGTATAAATTTTAATTCATATAGATATATTTCTACAAATTGATACAACTCACCATGTTAATGTTTTTGGAGAAAACCCCCAGTATGAATAATCTATGCGGTAACTTGATGATTCAATGAGGTATACGTAACCCCATTTATTTGTATTAGAATGATGATTTCAGAGGGTCAAATTCATTTTAAGGGAGGTACAATGTAACACCCCATGTTTTTATAACATTTTTCAAATAAATTAAATTTATTAAATGTATTGTGTTACACACTCCACCAATTTATTCTTTCAGTACAAGTTACACCGGTTTCTCAGCATTCACATACGGAAACGAGTTTCTACAAAATATCATTTTATTATTATACATATTTAAATAGAGAATTTTATAAACTATCCATTAGACCGTAAGATATGAAAATGATTAAATAAATTATAAAATTATTATTTACACAGAATTCCTTAACCAATAGATTAAAAATTAATTTATATCTTTTTATAAATTAGAAGAAATTATTTTTCTTAAAAATTATTTAAATGTACACAATTTTGTTTTATATAAATAAGAAAAAAAATATTCTAGAATAATATTAAATAAATAAATATATACTATATTCTGTTTAATTTTTATTATTCATGCTATGTGCTTTCCAGACATTATATACCAACAAATATAATTTTAAATTTAAAATAATTATTTTTCTGTAAATGAGGTTTTACTACCTTTTGATGGTGCATTTGTTTTAAATATAGTTTTTGATAATTTTGGAAATTATATTTGATAAAATAATGTTGTTGTTTTAAATTTTATTATAAAACATTACATTGGGTGATTTTATGGTTTTTTATATGATTTATTTTTTTTATTAATAGAAGGGAAATATTATATTTTAACAGAAAATAAATTTTTCATCTACTTTATTTATATAGTTAAAATATATTTTAGAAAGTTTTAAAAGTTTAATTTAAAAAATATATTATAATTTAATACAATTAAGTTCATTTGAATAAATATTACATTGCATTTGGATAAAAAACATATCAATCATTCAGATGTTTTTACTTCTAAACCACATTTTCTTGATTTTTTGGCATGGTTAATTTTTAATTAATTTATAAAAATTAGATGTTTTAAATGTTGAAAAATTGAATCTATATTTGTAATCATAAGGTATATTTTTTTTAAATATAACCACTTTATTTTTGTACATAATATAAATTTTTGCATTGGTTTTTTATTACCATATTTGAGGGTAAATCGTTTAATTGAGGGTAAAAAAGTGTTATAAATATTATAAAATTCACCTAATATTTATGCTAATTTTATTAGATTAATATTTTTATTACATATTAATTAAAGGATCAGTTATGAGACCATTAATTGTCTTTTGGATATTAATTTTACCTTTATAATATTATATTCAATCGAAAGTCAATTTTGGCATAGATTTATTTGAAGAAGAGAAATATTTTTAATATGGGGATATTTAAGGAACATGCTATATTAAAAATGGTCTCTATATATTTAAAATTTTATATATATCATTATATTGTATTTACAGTTTTTATTTAGGAAATAATTACCATAAATTGTGACATAATGATGATGTAGTAAATGTTTAATTAATGGAAGAATAAAATAAATGATATTAAAAAATTTAAATTAAATATAATATCATATAATTAATAGAATCCACTAATTTTCTAGACATATTTGACTTTTTAGTGATTATTAAAAATATTTTCCCTGAAGATACCATATTTTTATAGTATTTTTTAATAATCATATAATGAATAGTGTTAAAATTGACATTGATGATATTTAAAAATAAGTAATATTTTAAAATAAATCATAATTTTCTAAATGATATAAAATTCAAAGAAATATAGACATTAGCTAATTGATTGAGATAAGTCTTATAATTATATCAAGAACTCATTTATTATTCGTTTATAATTTTATAGAAATTATATTAATTCTCAAAGTATAAATTAGAAGATATCAAGGATTGAATTTATAAGGTTATATAAATGTTAAAGCTAAAATATATGGATTAATAAAAAATTCAAAACTTACATATTTTTTATTTTATGAAGGAATTTTGACCCAACATCCTCCTATCCTTGAAATTATAAAATTTTGAGCCATTTGGACTATAAAATTATTTTATATTAATTTTAGTAATTTTATTATTTCCAAGTGTTCCCATCCCCACACTTATAAATTGGAACCTCTTATTATCTTTTATTCACAATTTAAAACCAATTTGGTTTTCCAATCTCCATATAAATCTTCTGGTCACTTCCCAACCATCATCCTAGAAGCCTTCTGTTGGGATGAAATCCAACCAATGATGTACTTTGTAAAAATCAATAAGAGATTCCAAAATAAGAGGGGGTTTCCACGAGTACGACGATAATCAACACATAAGGTAAGGGAGTATTGTCTCAGATTTATTTACATGTGAAAAATTCCATATACACTAATCATTTTTGTTGTATATATAATTTCCATGAGTGCATTATACGAGTCTCATTATGTAAATTTATGGGTATTTATATATCAATTTAATTATCTCTTTTTTCACAGGGTTTACAGTTCAAATGTTACCAAATTAGTAAACGAATTTTGTCTCAATTTCCATTCAATGAGAAACATTTAATGTTACAAACCTATGTAATATTTGAAGGTTTATATAATTCAATTTGGTGTAATGTATCAATAATCTCCTTCTTCACATGATATTATAAGTCTCATGTAATTTTATTATCTTTTCAGTCGAAAATTTTGTTCCTTCGAAACTCTATTTTCTTAAAATGTTATAATAGTTTTAAATGAAATTTTATGAATTTTAAATGAAAATTATTTCAAATATTTTAAAAATATTTTTCATTGATTAATTAATAAGTTATAAAAGTTATATTTAAATAATTTTTTTTCTAATTATGTTATAATTTATTTTGTTTATGATTTAAAAAATGAAAATAATATATTTTTCAATAATCATTTCAAGTGTTCTCTCAAAATTAATTTGTATCTAATAAAAAATTATTTGATGATACTTTTAATTTAGTGATGATATTATTCTTGAATTTGAAATTATTATTTAATGGTTTATTTTTGTTAATATTTTATGTAACCTATTTATTTTACTTGTTCTAAAATGATGAATGATTTATATTCATGTGGAACACATATGTATAGTTTTTATTATATCATAGGTGGGCCCTATATTTCCCCCAAAAAATTTGGGTAAATATATATGTATAATTATATAATGATAGAAACATGTCAATGGGATTGATACACTATCGAAGATGGGTGAATCTGATCAACAACAAAAAGATATGGAATTCTGATCCACTATTGGATGATTGGAAAACCTGATATACTATGGAATGAAGGGGAAACCTAATAACTTTCACAGAATGGACTATGACTAGGGATGGTGGGGTGTCCCGCCTTGTTGGTTTAGTATCCATGGAGTGATATATTAATAGCTTTTAATTTGTCTTTACTTATAAGGAATGATATTACCTGTGTATGTGTCTTCCACAAATTCTATGTCCTATTCCATTATTATAAATTCATGGATTATGTTCCTTAATTATATTATGATTCATAAAATATTAACTACTAATCTCTATTCCATGACTCATGTATATAATCCTTTATATTAATATTATGATCTTTAAATTCTATAATCATTTTTTCATACACTTATTCTCATGTAATGCTTATTTATCTTCTATATTTACCCATACAGAGCATCTGAGCTCACACTTTTTTATTTCTATATTAAATTTCTTATAATGAAAGGTTTTATATAGGATTAAAAATTTCTAATATATTTATGGGATAATTTAAACATCTTTCACTAAATTTTAATAATGTTTTCAATGTTTCCAACGGTACTAAACAATTATGGCCCCAGGCTTGTGTTTTTCTTATGTAATTAATATTCATCTAAAAATATGTAATATCAATGATTCAAAATAATGGGTCATTATACCAAGTGTATTAGATAATGTTTTGAAGTTTCAGTTATTATAGGGTGGTGAGCCCATATGTCATTGGGCACTATGTGATGTAGCCTTGTTATTTGTAGGTAGGATGAGGAGAAATGAGGTGGATTGTGGTGGGGGTCATTCATGTAAGGAAGGGGCATAAGAATGATTTCAATCATGACTAATATACCCTAATACTCTAGTAATGGTTTTTATATGATATATGCCATGTTTTATTGGGTTAGATGTGATGTGATCGTGCTTGTGGAGTGGTGAGACATCGTGTATATGGGTGTGATGTGAAGTGACCACTATTGTGGGGTGATGTGGTATATAGAAGACATGGGAATGCTAGGATATATGATGTAAGGATGTGAGAGTGGCATATCAGTTGGAATGTGGTGTATGATACCCTTTATTGATATGATTCTTGTAATATTATATTATATTGTGGTTTTATTTGGTGAGTTTTCCTTATTAAGGTTGTGTTTTTCCAATATATCTATATTAGTGTTATTTTGATATAATATTTTCTCATGTGTTCATAAATAATCATTTTTTCATTTTTATCCTTTCCCTAGTGACGTATAGGGTCCCTTTTAAATTAATTTATATTTTGATATCTACACATTAGTGATGTATGCTATATCAGAGTCAGAAAAAGGAGGAAAATGCTTCAAGGGTTGTATTCTAGAAAGACTGTTTGGAAGAGTTCCCTTCATCAACCATGAAGGAAGTAAAGATAAAATATATTATTTTTCTTTAGTATGGGAGTATATAAATATGGGATATTGGAATTAAGTTCAATGACATTTTTTTCCAAGACCATTTTCCAGATGAAAATTCTCATGAAGGAGGTCTTGAGTAAGAACTTCATCCTTCTATCTAGTATATAATTCCTCCTTTAATGTTTTCTATGTTTATATAGTTCATAAATAAAGAGGATTTGATCTAGTTGACCCATTCATGAGGAGTTTTACTATGATAAGGGAACTATAATGGTCCCCAGAGAGTAATAATCATAGTGGAATCTCATAGGTTCTAACACCATCTATGTTTATAATAGTGGGGAGACCTCCTCAGTAGCATACTTTTAGGGATTCTAGGGATAAAGGATTCAATGAATTTACTTGGGGTTTTATTCAAGTTTGTTTTATTTGTAGGTTTCATGGAATTTTTTATAACAAGTTCCTATTATTTCCCCAATATCATTTTGGTTGAGTTGGATTAGTTTATCTCTTGTATCAACAATAATTTCTCATTAGACTGTTACATAAGCATGGGAAACATGCCTGTGCTCTGCTGAGTGAACACAGAGTAAGTAGAGGCTGTAATCTATATTTTATTATTTTTTAGTGAATTTAACAGAAAATTTTGTTAGATTAAGTATATAGAATAGGGGTGGAGTATTTGGGCATGGTCAATTTCACTTAGTGGAGGTGGTAGTGCCCGGGGGTAGACATCGTTAGAGGTATGATCAATTTGTTCAGTAGCCTTATTTTTTTCTTTTTTTTAAATTTATTATCTTTAAAAACCTTTTATTCACACACTATAATCTACTATTTAGGACTACATATATAGAGTATTTCCATACCGATGGGATTGCCAACACTAGTTAGAGGCCAACCTGGCTTGTTTGATGTTTTCCTGTGGTGGAGGCAGATAATGGGGAAACATCAATTCCATAGAGATATTCTCTTGATAAATATTATTATATACAATGTTATACTAAAAATATAGTGTTCTTATTACAAAATGTATTTTAATTAATACTTCTATAGTAGATACATGTTCTCAGATGTGGATGACCAACATGTGGTTTTTTTCTAATAGGGTTGTGAAGTGGGTAGGGGGTCTATGGGGGAATATTTTTATTTAATGAATGATTTGATAGAGTAATATTTGTAATATGGAATATTGGAGGTCCATTGGTTCATTGGGAGATTTTCATGATGTTTTTTTCTAAGTTGGTTGTGATGTTACCACATAGAGATGATGTTGATTTCATGATAGACTTGCAACCTTGAGCTTGTATGATTTCAATATATCTTTATTTGATGGTACCTTTTTAATTACGTAGAATGATTATTTAGATAAATGATATGATAAATATGGGTTTTATATGGTCCAATGTGTCACCATGGGGAGCACCGGTGTTCTTCACCATGAAGGAAGATGGTAGTATGAGGTTGTGTGTAACAACCATGCTCTTTATTACACACTTAAACATTATTTATTACACAAACATGTACATATGAAAAATCTAAGGTTCAAGAGGTCTAGAGTCTTGGGAAATTAGTAACATTACATAAAAACATAAAAAATGAAATAAATCATCTTTATTTAAATCTTCTTTGACATGACCAACTCAATCCTTTGTACTTAACACTACATGGGAAAACATGAGGACATACACTATAAAGTGGTGAGATATAAAGCCCGGTATGGGACTAAAAATGGCATAAAAAGAAGAATAAAATTAAAATTAAGAAATAGGTATATCAATAAATCATAAGATAAACATGAACATAATGTTATGATATATCCTAATTTATCATAACACAGAAATGTGACAATTAAATACAACATAATATTTGCATGATCCAGGGATCATTGCACATGGATTATCATGAGAGAAACCACATGGAACATTTATTATAATGATTATCCCTCATTTAACATGTATTAACATGAATAAAACATCATTTTACATGGATTATCATGATACTAAACATTATTCAATTCATTAGAGAGCTATCAAGGGTCTCCCTTGTTAAACATTTCATTTCATGCACATGTGTGCCACATGGATCATAAAAAATTGAATCATTCAATGTCATAAGTTATTCCAAGAATAAGGAATGTAAAATAAATACATGTATGTACGATTAAATAAGTGTATTTTTATCTTGGTTAATACCCTTTATAGTAAAAATGGGTATGGTATTCTCTACATTATCATTTGGCTGGGAAAATCGTTGTGCAATTTCTGCATCATAACATCATCATGGATAAATTCATAAACTAGATTGATGAATGATAATGGGGGTCCCTAATCATTTTTACATTTAACAAGACTATAAGGGTATCATGGATATTAATATCCCAACATATGAAATTTAATTTAGATGCATAATATAGGGGAAATACATGACTGGAAATAAGAAGAGAGAAATGCCTTAATGAATTTCAGAATCGTAACCGGTGTACAAAGAAGGAATTAATGAGAGATAAAGTGGTATATAATTATTAAAAAACACGGGTAAAGTTGTGTGGGAAGTGATAAATCATAACAAATTTTGTTTTTAATTTAATTTAAAATGGATTTACAACTTAATAAAACTTGGATAAAAATGAGAAAGGATGGAATCCCTTACTTGAGCGTGTGACTTCAAGAGCATAAATAGGGGACTCTTGAGAGAATGGAGCACCTTGGTGGGATTATAAAGTTATTACGGAAATATAGGTATGTTCTAAAAGTATTTTGAGTTAATAAATGTGGTAAATTGGTTTGGTTTATATAGGAAATGTGAGCGGAATTATTTAATATTCCAAAAACATTGGTTTTGGAATCTATATAATTATATATTCAAAATAAAAAATAATACAATGGGTTTTTCCCATTGTTTTCTACAAATAGAAGTGGGAAAAATTATAGTATAAGGATAATGGCTTAACATATAAAAATATTATCCTTTTTTATATGGAGGCAAGTCACATTATTAGAGAAATTAATTAAAAATTATAAAATATATTGTATATTTGAGAGGATTCACTATGGAATTATAAAATAAGTAAAACAAATATAGAAACACATAATTTTAATTGGAAAACATATATTCGTCCAAGAATAACCATTATAGTATTTATTACATAATTTTGGGGTTATTATGATGTCATAAGATAGATATTTTATTTATACAATATTTAATTATTACAAATTTTTTTTGACATTCTTAGAAAATTATTAATTATTCATGATTGGATAATTTAGATATCTTAATTCAAAAAATAATATTAATTTTATTTAAATAATTTTTTAAATATGTAAATTTTTACTTCAAAAAAGAAAAATGACATTTTCTGAAAACTCACAGGTTTTGATAGAAACAGTTTTCAAACATTAATAAAAATTACATTTGACTTCTTAAAAATCATATACTAAATTATTATTCATAATATAAATTTGATAATAATATTTTAAAAAAAATATTAATTATTTAAAAAATTCATTAATTCCTTAAAATTAATGTTTCAAAATACATTTTCTGTTTTATCGTATAAGCAATATAACTCTTATCAAAATGATTTTCTAGTAATTTATAGATATAAAAATGATATAATTATCCCTTATAAGAATTTCTTTATTATATTATTAATAAAAACCATAGTTGTATATAATGTATATATTTCTCAGAAGTACCATTTTTACCCTCAATGATAAATTATCTTATTCATCACTTTTTAAGATAGACTATTTTCATAACGTAATTGATGGAATAAGAATTTTATATATATAAAAGGATGACACAATAAATAACTAAGAACATATTACACATCCATTTATAACACCCATGTAAGACCTAAGGGTATGGTGTGTGATGGTGACATACTCATGTAGAGGCTCAGATAAAATCGTTCGGGTGGTAATATCTACTTACTTGAACTTATCCTCTAGGTGATTCTATTTAAGCTTAATGTGTTGAATCTCATTTTGGGGTTGGTCAAGAGCGATGTCCAGTGGTCATACCTTCTTTTCGAGCTCCAACAAATGAGCATCATACCACATGAGTCTACTGGATGTGGACATCCTCTCCTTTTCTTGTGATGAAAAGATTATTTTTAAAAAAACTAATATTTATATTAGTCATCTGATCACCGTGAAACAACTATATTATCAACTCCAATGATTCATAACAATCATTTGAACACAATAATAATAAAAGTAATAAATAATGTTCATGTGTTTTCTATATGACATTAAATGAAATTGAATATTATTCATAAAAGGTCTGGTCATTACAAAATTCCCCCTTAAGAAATTTCTCCGTCAAATTTAACTTTTCCCACACTAAAATAGATAATGGTAACTCTACCTCACCACTTCCTCTGGTTCCCACGTTGCTTCTTGAAACATAATGTTTTGCCACAACACCTTGATGAGGGGAATCATCTTATTTAGTAGAACTTTTTCTCTACAATTTGAGATCTCTACCATATTCTCTTCCAAAAAGAGGTCATTATCTAAAGGTACCACCTCTTTATTGAGTACATAAGATTGGTCAGGTATGTACTTGCTCAAGACTGATACATGGAATACATCATGTAATTGAGATTTGTTTGGTAAGAGTCCTAGTCGATAGGCCACTACTCCCATGCGATCAAGGAACTAAAAAAGGATGAGTTACCTTTGAATAAGCATTCACATATTCCAAAAATCTCAAAAATCTACTCCACTATGATATTCAGAGGAATACCACGTTTCCAACATTAAACTCCGGATATCATCGATGATTTTTAGAAATGATCTTTTGTCAACTCTCAACATATTTAATGTGTTATTGGATGATATTATCCTTCTCTTCCATTTTTTCGACCAATTTTTGGACCTATATGTTTTTTCTCCCCAACATCATAGCAACATGCTACTGTTTTTCACCTCTTCCCATAAAGGGATTTATAAGGAGAAACTTGAATGCTTGAGAGGAAAAAGTTGTTGTCATTGAACTAAACTAGAAAAAGATATTGATCCCATCCTCCTTTGAAATCCATTTAGCATGCTACAACATGTCATCCAGTGTCTAGATAGTCCACTCAGACTGGCTATTAGTATGAGGATGATAATACATACTATAGTGCAGCTCAATATTCAGATTCTGATAGCGACTTTTGAAAAATATTGAGGTGATTCATGAATCTTGATTGGATGCAATTGATACTGGTGTACCATATAGATTTACCACTTCATTGATGTATAATCATTCCAGTTGACCCAATGAAAAATCCTCAAATATTTAAATGAAGTGTGTAGTCTTTGTTAGACAATCCACAACAAACCAGATAGCACTGGTTCCATTAGATGTATTTGGAAGTCTGCTGATAATGTCTATGGTGATGTTCTCCCATCTTTATATTAGTATGGGTAAAGGTTGCATCGTACCCATAGAATTTTTCCTCTCAGCCTTCACTTGATGACATACCAAGAACTTTGATATATACATAACGATCTCCTTCTTCATGTTATCCCACTAATATGGATCTCAGATATCTCAAAACATCTTTGTGTTTCTTGTGTGAATAATGAAATTCAAACTATGTGAATTATCCAAAAAGATTTTATTTAACTATGGATTTTATAGAATACATACTTTTGTCCCAAATCTCACAATTACTTCTTCATTAACATTGAAATATAAGGATTTACATTTTCTAATAGTTTCTACATTATTCTGAATTCCCACATCATCCTTTTGAGCATCCTTTAACACTTTCAAAATAGATGGTTTAGAAAATATTTTTTTTAAAGAATTGATTATGTTACCCTCTTTATGATTCCTTTGTCCATCTTTATAAAATATAAGATAATCATATCCTTTTTAGTTCTCACCAGAGAGAGAATCTCTAGGTCCTTTAGACATAGAGCATCCTCCACCTTGTTCAATTTTCCAAGGTGGTGATGGACTGAGCAGACATAGTCATTAATCTATTATAACAATCTTCATTTGTGTGTATTAAACTCTTTCTCTGTGAATATATAATTGAGTCTTATGTGATACATATTTATTTTATAGATCTAACCAAAGAGGTAATGTTGCCATATTTTCAATGAAAACATTAATACAACTAACTCTAGATCATTTGTTGGATAGTTCTGCTCATGAACATTCAATTTCATTGAATAATAGGCAATACATTTTTCATTTTTTATCAACACACTGCACATTCCCTTCTTCAAATCATTACTGAATACCACAAAATTTCTCCACTTTTTGGTTTTGTGTGGATTAGTGCAGTGATAAGATTACTTTTCAACTCCTTGATGATCTCTTCACATTCATCATTCCAAGAAATCTTAACTCCCTTCTGATATAGCATTGTAATAGTGTTTGAAAATCATGAGAAATTTCTAAAAAATTGGTGATAATATCCAGCTAACCCATGGAAGCTACGGATATATATCACAGATGTTTTCCTCCACCATCCTTCAATTTCATTTGTCTTGGAGGGATCCATAGATTCCCCATGCTTGTGATGATATGACCCAAGAATGATAATTCCTTCAACTATAACCTACATTTGCTATATATTTCATAGAGATTCTATTTTCACATGGTCTTTATTACAATTGTTAGATTCTCCTCATGCTCCTCCTTGATTTTAGATTATATTAAAATATCATCTATAAAAACAATAATAAATTTGTCTAGGTAATCTCCAATCACAATATTCATCAATTTCATGAAGATTTATGAATCATTAGTGAGTCCGAAAGGCATTACTATGAATTATAGTGCTCATACCCTATACGAAAAGAAGTCTTGGGGATATCCTCCTTCTTCACCCTTACATGGTAATATCACAACAACAGATCCACCTTGGAGAACTATTGTGCTCCATGTTGCTAATTGAACAAGTAATAAATTCACTGAAAATGATACCTTTTCATTATTGTGATTTTGTTGAGCTCATGATAATCAATGCAAAGGCGCATTGGCCCATCCTTCATCTTAATGAAGGGGACTAGTTCACCCCATGGGGAAGCACTTGGGTGTATAAACCCTTTATCTAGATTCTTATGTAGTTTTTTATTTAGTTCCTCAAGCACCAGAATCCATTCTATACGGAGTCTTCGATATTGGAAATTCCCCATGTATGATATCAATAGAAAATTCAACATATATTCTTGGAGGAAGACCATGAAATTCCTCAGGGAATAGATTTGGGAATTCCCTCACAATAGGCTTGTCTTCAAGGAAGTTCCTTCCTCAGACACAATCATATGATAAATACATGCATACTTATGGGGCAGTAATATCCATGCTTGAGATGGTGGTGCTAAAGATTATTCATCCTCCTCCATTCACTTGTAAAGAATCGGGGTTCGATTCACCATATAGAGAGTGATTTCCCTCTCACGACAATTTATGATGGCCATATATAGGGAAATATGATCCTTTCTATTAATTGCTTAAAATTTCACTTGAGGGAGTATGAAGAGTTTTTCCAGGAAATCCAATCCAAAAATTGTGATAGAGGTGGATTTATATTAATTTGACGCAATAGTTTCCCCATTTTCCATTCTCACTAATTTCTCTACATCCATGATTTGTGGTGGTGTTAGGATTGTTCTACTAAAATTTCAGAATATAGACTAATGCATAGAACTATAGTTGATGACCATACCTTTCAATTTTTGATTCTGGGTCTAGGATTTACAATATAGACTTATGATTAGTATCCTAAATAATTAGACACATAAAGAGTAATTTGATGACATTAAAGGGATAACTTATAAATTTAATTTAATTCCTTAACTAATGAATTTGTATGATTTAATCTAAGTTATCCATCATATATTTAATAGAATATATTCTTTGTAGAATTTTTTATTCACTTAAAAATGGTTTGAACTACGATGATGAATTTACCAAAGCATATACCTTGGGAGTGTCGAACCAAGAGTGAACCAAGGCCCATTTTCATTCACCATTTCTGGTTTAAGTCTATCTCAAAGCATTGTTTTTGGGTTTTACCTCTAGATACATATGTTCCAAGGCCACCTCTACTTATTCATATCTAGAGAGGGACATATTTCCTTGATAAAATACTTAATCTATACAACCAAAATTCTAGGATTATTTTCTTATAATAAGACATATCATTAAGGCTTCCACTACAGTTTTTTATCCTTAATTCCAAAAATAACTAAACATATCCACTAAAACCACCTATAATAAAAATTCACTTTATTACACAATTAATCTTGATTTATTATATAAAATTTTACTCAAGACAACTTTGAGGACTTATCGGTATAATTTCATGGTAAATTAGAAATGTTACATAACAACATAAGACATTAAATAAAGCATCTTTATTTCAAACTTCTTTGACATGCCAACTCATTCCTTCGTAATTAACATTGCAAGAGATAACCAGAGGATATACATAAGAAAGGTGTAAGCTATAAAGACCAATGAAAGAGTAAAAAATTCATAACACGAAGAATACTATACATGTTATGAAATTGGTATATCAATGTAGCATAATAGAAACATGAACAAAATGGCATTATATAACAAGATTATAATAACATGGAAACATGGGAATGACATACAACACGATATTAGCAAGATCCAAGAATCATTACACAATGATTAACATTAGTAAACCCTCATTGCACATGAATTAGCATTATTGAGAAATAAATTCATGTGGATTAGATTCAGTAAACCCTCATTTCACATGGCGTATCATGATAATATAGATTACCCAATGCATTGGAGCACTATCAAGGAACTCCCTTTTTAAACATTCTATTTCATGCATAACTGTGCCACATGGGTCATATAACATGAAATCATTCAAAATCATAAATTATTACACGATTAAAAAATGTGGAAAAAATACATGTATGTACAATTCAATAATTCTATATTAATAATGGTATATAACCTAGATAGAGAAATGGGTATGGTATTCACCACACGATGATTAGGCTTGGAAAGTCACGGTGCAATTTCGACAGTATAACATTGTCATATGAAAATTAATAAATTGGGTTAATGAGATAGAAAGGGGTACCTCACCATTTAAAAATGAAATAGACAGTATTCTTATCATGAAACATAATATCTCAATATATGAAATTGAATTTATATTTATAATATGGGAGAAATACTTGAATGAAAATAATAATAGAGAAATCCATTACCGAATTTCAGCATGGTAAATGTGTTCTAGAATGGAATTCATACGAGATAAATTGGTATATAATTATTAAATAATAAGTATAGTATTATGGATGACATGTGAAATCATACCCCAAAATATGTAAGTGATATTAAAATTGTGTTACAACAAAATGAAACTTGGATAAAAATGAGAAAGGAAGGAATCACTTACTTGATTGTGTGACTTAAAGAGTATGAAGAGGGGGTTACTGAGAGCTTGGGGTGCCTTGGGGGGATTCTAGAGAGAGGAGGGAAGAGTGGGGACGTGCTCAAAGTATTTTTAGTAATGAGAAGTGGGATCTTGGGTGGGTTTATATATGAAATGAGAGGGTAATTCTTTAATATTCTACATACTTAGGTTTTGGAATCTATATAATTTAATATTCAAAACCCCAAACCTTCCCATGGTCTTTGACCATGGTATTTTCCAAATAAGTGTGAATTTTTTTATAAGTATAATGGAAAACATATTTTAGTAAAATCCTTTCATATGTGGAGGTGAGTCACATTATTTATGAAATAAATTTAAAATCATTAAATATATTATACATTTCGGTGGATTCACTAAAAGTTTATATATTATGTAAAAAAAATATAAAAACAAATTTTTTTAATGGGAAAACATATATTAGTCCTAAAATACACATTATTGTATTTGTTACATCATTTTTGGGTTATTATAATGTCATTAAACACATATTTTATTTATACAGTATATAATTTTTACCTAAAAAATTCTTCTATCTCAGAAAATTATGAAAAATTCACTATTGTATAATTTTTTCATCCTGATACCAAAAAAATTATTCATTTTATCTAAATAAATTTCTAAATTTTTTAATTTTCACTTATAAAATGAAAACATACATTTATTGAATGTTCATGGGTTTTGACAGAAATAGTTTTCAAACATTAATTAAAATTACATTTGACTTCATAAAAATTATATAATAATTTATTATTCATAAAATAAATTTCATTATAATATTTTATTGAAATATTAATTATTTAAAAAAATTATTAATTCCTTTAAATAAATTCATTAAATATACATTTTTTGTTTTATCGTATAAAAAATATAACTCTTATCAACCTGATTACCTAATCATTTACAGATAATGAACTGATATAATCATCATTTATAAGAATGGTTTTTTAATATTATTAATAAAAACCATAGTTAAATATAATATATATATTTATCAAAAGTACCGTTTTTAAAAGAAAAGACAATTTATCAAATATATCGCATTTTATGAAATACTATTTTCATAAACAAATTGATGGAATAGAACACTTATTTATCAAAAGGGATTACAAAATAAATAACTAATATCTTATTACATAACACCTTATAACACCAATGTAAGACCTAATAGTAAGGTGTACGATGGTGACAGACTCTTGGTGCGGCTCAGATAACATCGCCCGAGTTGTAATCACTATTAACTTGAACATATCCTATAAGATATTCCATTCAATATTAACATGTTGAATATCGACTTGGTATTGATAAAGAGACAATCCCAGTGATACTTCCTCCTTTCCCAGTTCTGAAAAATGAACTTCCTATGGCCTGAGTCTTCTGGATGAGGCCATCCACTCCTTTTGTCTGGGACTGAAGGATTCTCTTTTATAAACCTCATATTTATATTAGTTGTGTGATCATTATTCAATGACTATATTATCAATGGAAATGATACATATCAATCATTTAAACCCAATAATAAGAAAAAGAGTAAAATAGGTACATGTTTTTTTATATACAACATTAAAATAAATGGAATATTATTCATAAAATATTGGGTCATTACATTGCGTATATACTACTAGATGCTTAATTAGGTGATGGTCAAGAACCCCTACCCTCTCTTGAGAATAAATGATATTTTGGACTAGCTAAGAGGGGTAGGTTGAATTTCTATGATCGGTCTATGATCCGGATATCACTATTTGAGGTTAAATGTGGGTGATATCCAAATGACTAAATTCAAATTTATGTATTGGAAGTTCTTTTGTTTAGTCATGTCATTTGATGTTATGAAGGCATCGTTTATTTTAATGGTGCTTATGAACTATGTGTTATTTGAGTTATTGGACCAATTTTTCATTATATTAATTAATGATATGTTAATCTACTCTTAGTCAGAGGAGGATCTTGTTGTGTTTCTCAGAGCTATTTTATAGGTTCTTCAAAATCAAAATCATCATGAAAATTTCTAAAAGATTGAGTTTTGGACAGACTATGTTATTTTACATGTAAATGTGGTGTCTAAGCTGACTGTGGAAGTAGCCCATCAAGGGTCAAGGTAGATGTTTCCTCGCAATTACCCAAAAATACGGAATATGATCATAGATTCATTGGTATTTAAGGTTATGATGATTTATTTTTACACGATTTCTCTCAACTTGTATCCATGTTGACAACATCATATAAGAAGGACCAAATTTTTTGTAGACTACTCGTTGCCAAGATGTGTGTGGTTACCTAAATGGGATGTTATTTAGTGAACTAGTACTTCAGTTTCATTTGTATGGGGTGATGTTTGATGTATTTTTTAGGGTTACCATCTGGTTTTAGGATGTTTATTGATGAGGTAATGAGTAGTAATCTCTTATGGTTCATTTTAGTTATGTACCCATGAATATAAATATAAAAACATAATATAAATCTCAATTGGTTGTGTGTTTTTCTAATGTTGTGGGGGAATTATCCCATTGGGAACTGTTTTTATTCATCACGGATCAGATTATATTAAGGTATATACCTTGATGATTTAGTGTCCAAGAGGAAGAACAAAAAATTAATAAATAAAAATAAAAATCAAAACATAGATAGTTAATGGATTGTTACAGAAGCGTGAGTGTTTCCCACCCTACATGTCATCACCCACCAGCATGACATAATATTTAGGTATCATAAATGTCTACATAGTGATCACATCTACAATTTATTTTATTTGGAGTGCATATTCCACTTGATTAGCCTCACAATATACATGTGAGATGATCAAATTAATATTCTCATTATGATTGAGGAACATAATCCGATGAGGTAAAATTTCCCATGGTACCTCCCTTGTTAAATCATCGAGGGAATTGAAATCAAGTTGAGTGTAAGATTAAATATATAGTGTATTAAAATTTCAATAGAAAATAAGCATAATTGCATAAATGGATTCCCATAAATCCATAAGATATGTACTTCCCTACCCAAAAAAATGGTGGAAGTAGCACTTAAAAAAAATCCACAGTAGTTTCAAAATACACCCCGTAGCCTCAACAACCCAAAGATCCAGCAGAAACCCCACAAATATTAGCCTTGATAAATGGGATGATAGGAGGAAACCATCTTCTAAATTTATGTGCACGAGGCCTCTTTGGATTCCCAATAATACCTATTATCTTGATAGTTTTCAGATCATCAAAGAAGTAGTTCATTAAGACATATTTCATTGAATCTTCATCATTAAGGTCCTTATACCGAGCCACGATACCTGTATACAATGACAGAAGCTAGATATCAAACAAATACATGATTCTTATTGTCCATAGTGAGATGAACATCGATGAAACTACATTGAGCAACAAATTATGAATTTGATCACTTTTTCAATGTTGACAAGCCCATGTAAGGAGATCCTATTAGTTCCAGTATAAGGAAATATCAATAAAAATATATTTCCATCATAATACCAAAGATCCTAAGCATTTTTACAATATAGGAAAAATATAATTCACATTTTCCTCATCCCTCACATAGATGTGATGTGATGATTCCATCATTTATCTAGAATTCTTTAGTTTATCATGTGTGGGTAACCAATTCTTCCAAATCCGCTACAGGAGTACCGGTATTTTGAGTTAGATAAATGGAACATAAATTTTTTTCATCCATCATGGTTGTTTGATCAAAGCATCACATTTTATAACGTAATAATCATTGATAATATAATTATCTTTGTGGTTGTGTTTCTAGATCAAAATAAATGTATCAATAAAGACATAACATTCTATTTCCAATTTGGTTTTATGTGAGATGGTTTCAATATAAATATTTTAAAGAGACATAAGGTCACATAATATCATATTCAGTGGATTGGAAGGCACAATATTACTATCAGTCTAACTTTCTACCCAAATTATGTGCCAAAAGTGAAGGTTGGAGTCCCTACTAACCACCCATATCATTGTACAAGTACTTAAAAGAGGTCCATATTGATAAACTGAGGTATCCTGAGTATACCTTCAGAAGTATCATCTTGAACATGTATGAAAAAGTCATTGGATGGATCATTATAAGTAATTATATTCCATGTGAATTTGTTTATGAGACCATAATTAAAAATTTTAAGGTCCCAAATCCCAATCCTATCTATGTTTATAACATTGATACCTTCCCTGAAATATATCTTGGTGAGCTTTCTATCAAGCATAGAAAATGTCTATAAGAATTTATTTATCATGTGTTGAAGATCATTCATGAGGCTTATGGGACATCTATATAAATACGATTAATACAAGAATATATATATGTGATGATTGAATTGATATGGTAGACCTAGATAGCTTGTGAAATGGCTTTAAATTTCCATCTATAAAGTGGATTACTGATGCCAGAGTATATGCTTCCAAGATGATAATATTGTAACTTAACAAAAAAAAATGGTACCCCAAGATATTTTAATTAGAGTGAGCCTTCTCAAACCCAATTTTTTTTGATAATTCTATTTTTCCTACCAACATAATTTAAATTCTTAAAATTATAAAATATTTAGCCCAGCTAACATCCTAATCCTCCACATCATCAGAATTCTTGAAGAGAGTTTTAGTAACACATATTTTTTTTGGGGATATCGAACAATAATGATATCATCATCATATTGTGAGTGAGAGGGCACAAAATTATCACTACTAGATTAGGTTTTTTGTAAAACCTGAGCTATGTTAGATCATTCAGCCACCTACTCATGTAATCATCATTAATAGTGAAATGGATTCCATAAATTGAATCTCCTTGACGAATAACCCTAGTTTATTGGATGTAGTCCCTAGGGGAACCATTAACAGGAATAGAAAACCTTATAGAGTTGATTATTGTGTCAATTAATCAAATGAAATAATTTTAATAACCATACCTTCAAAAAAAATCAAGAAAAACACTGTTGAATTTTTTCAAATGCCATGGAAATGTCAATATTGAGGGAAAAGAATCATTACCTTGAGGATTTATTTATCAAGATAATGATTTATGATGATGTGATTAAAAAATTTAGAATAATTCATCCATAAAAAAACCAAAACAAATGTGGAATGATATATTCATTTATGATTTATCCCATTATATAAATAATTATTTTCATGATGAATTTTGGGTTTGTTTTCACAGGAGAAACCAACCAGAAATCCTTTATCTCATGTGTATTCTCCTAATTAGGAAAAGACAATGATTAAATTAGAGTTGATCCCAGTGGTTAATGAATCATGAGTAATTAATTATTTAATTTTATTAATCATTTATTTCTAATTTAGATCCATGAAAACATAAATAATTTATTATTGAATCCAGGCGTACTAGCAATACTTTCTATATTGTGAGAGAAAAGTGTTTTGTTGATTTCCTCCTTTGGAGGGACTAAATTTGATGATTTATTTTTCTATTCAAAAATAAAATGAAAAATATTATCAACCATAATTCTTGTTCTATTGAACCCATAATTAGAGTAATGATCCTTAATGTGGGTGACCACCACATTTCAGATTTTCTCTTCAGTGGTGTGAATAGACCCATTAATAGAGATGACATTTAATCCAGATCTCATTCTCTTTTCCTTTTTCAATCACAAAAAGAGTTTGGCATTAATTCCACACTCGGCCTAGTATGTCCCTAAAATTTTGAATTTTATCAAGCACTAGGTTGTCTTAGATTTCTTTACTATAAAAGTATATAGCTGCTTGTTTCAAATTTCACAATTTTTTCATGTTCTTTTCAGAACTTTTAATCTCACAATCATGGTTAGGAAACAAATTATTGGTTGAGTACCTCAATTTTTTTTTTCAAATCAAATATCTTTTTATAAAATATGTGATGTGGGATACCAATAATGTCCATATTATAAGCCTTATGGATTGTGTCTTAGCATCTTGAGGTAGTGAGCCATCAATTGTTGAAATAAAATGAAAATGTGGATGAACTTGTAGAGTGTGTAGAAATATCTGTGGGAATTTTATTATGACTAGAGTTTATCATAGGAAGATTATGACCGGATATTATAGTGTCAACATTCATGTCATCCATTTGGGAAAACATCTATAATTTCTTCTTACCTGTCGACTATTCAGCATGTAACTTCTCCAGGTAAATTCATCACCAAAAATTTCAACATCAACAAGATTACATTGATAAATGTAGGAATAAATTACATAGAGGAAACTTTATTGAAATTAATTCTATTTTTTACCTATGTTTTTAAAATGCTGTTAGAATCACTTGGAAGTATCCATTAATGGATTAAATATTCAAAATAAAACATCAATCTCTCTCTATAAATCGCATCCTTTGACTTAAGATGTGAAGTATTAATAAATGAGACCATATGTTTGTAACTTTGGAAATTAATAGAGTCATAGAAACAGTGGTTTTTAGTAACAAATGATGAAACATGGAAACTATTATTCTTAAAAACCCATAGTTGATCGATATTAATGTCTTGAATATTTTTAGAAATATTGATATACCCAAGGGAAACCCATTTAAAGGCACTCAACTTTTCAAAAGCATACTTGGCTCTTTAATGCCTAAAAGTGCTAGTTTTTAGGTCATGATATAAAGTATAAGGGACCTACCAAATGGGATATTCCCAAGCCCTTAATAATTCATGTAAAGGATTTTCATTAAGGAAGGGTTTGGATCCTTGTATTTGGCCCCTCATCTGTTTCCACATTCATGGGTCATTTCCGTTTTTTCCTCTAATTTTTTTATTCATTGAAATTAATGGTGATTCCAAAACCACAATCTCTACCTTATATTCTGGTTTATATGTCTTGGGACTTATCTGACCCTCCAATGGGTTGTGTAAATCCACATTCTGCTTAGGATTTTGTTCTTGCTAAGGATCTTCATACCAAAAAATTCCATTCAAAGGGAAAAATTTATTGCTGGATTGTAGTTTCTTAGGGTTTCTATAGATGGGGTGATCCTTCAAGTAGCATTGGAAGTGGAAACATGAACCAAATATTCTTCTAGATCAGTAGGGGTATAATGATACCCATCATTCATGGCATCCCCAATAGTGGGTGTTCTTAGAGACATCTCTAAATTAAAAGCATTCAAGGCTAAACCACCAGTGTTACAGTTGATACGATTATCCAAGGGAACTTCATGGGGTTTCCCAGTACATTACATCATGATGTGGTTTTAAATATTCATAGGATCCCCTAGAAAGTCTTCAGTCACATTAGGGTTTTTTGAAAAATATTTTATCCTCACCAGAGGATGACTCAGTTCAGATCTGAGATTCATTTGGAAGAGATTCTGATTGAGACTCAGTTGATTCCTCTTATTACAATCTAGGATTCTCATATGCAGTATCATTCTAATTGCGAAAAACCTTCTTAGTAGCATACTACCCCTCTTGAAGGGCCACTACTAATTCTTAAAAAAACATTCCTAGCTAATCACTTGTAGCACGAAAACCTAGCCAAACAATATCTCTTCATTGATAAGTTTTGGGACCAGTTTTAATAATGGGTTGATGATTAGTAGTGATTTTTGTTTCTTTTCTCATTAAACATTTGGAATCATCATTCCCTTACACTTTACAAATTCTTAACTCCTTGTTTCTATTATTATCAATAATAAATTGACCAAATACATACATCCTAAAAAGAATTTGGGTTGCCTCTCAAATTGGAACTGAAGCCCCTTGATGTCAGCTCTAGTAGTTGATAAATTCTTTTAAAATAGATTGGTGGACATGTCAAAATTTACTAAAACCTTATTATAATATCAAAACCAAGGGTTGTCTATTTTTTACAACAAAATGTGATTCCCCATAGAAGGATTAATATCCCATTATATTATCAGGATGTAGTAAATCCGATCCAGCCTTCATATTTTAATCTGTACATGTACATGTGAATTCTGGACAATGAAGGGATCAGAGTTCCTATCCCATTTCCATATACCATGGTAACCAGGTTTCATGATTGATTTCCCCATTCTTATTGATTTCTTCTTTCATTCATCAAAATTGAATACCCCATGATAGTATCCCCTCACCATCGTTATGATCCTCTACTCTTTGAAACCACATAGTTTCTAAATTCTTTCAATGAGATCATCAAACAACCATAATTTCTCACTTTTTAAAGTTAAAACCCACAAAATGATATAATATTCACTCAAATTCATGAAAAATTTAATATCTTCACAATTATCTAAGAACTGGGTGATTCGTTCTTTTCTTATCACCCTTCCAGGAGGAGAAGTGTCAAATATGGGAATGAAACACTAGATGGAGACTTTATAACTTCTGTGAAGTTATTTTTTGGACTATTAACATCATAATATGACTAATAAGAAACATTTTATTTTTTATTCACAAGATGAAATGTCTACTTATGTATGACATGTTCAATATAATAATTATCCACCCATTTTCAATTCAATGTTTCATCAATATTTATCTACTCTCCAATTCCAAGATCCTCTATCTTTTGGTTTTCCCCATTCTCTCCATACACATCCATCAAAATTTCCAACAACACAGCTGGATTTTATTCCCATAGGTTTTCAAGTTATTGGTGTACCTTCACCCATCGCCAAGTGCATTTAGGTTCTTACCTAGAAATTTTACCAAGCGTAACAACAAAAATGATTTGAGGCCAATTCCACACTGGGTATAGGGTACCTCGAGTGATTTATTCAGGAATCACATGCATTGTCATAACAAGGAATCAAATCCATAACCTTGGTGGTAGAAACCACATCCACAAAAATCTTCACCATGCCCCCTATGGGCTCTTGAGGTATATATTTTCTTAGTATGATTTGAATTTGAATCAGTGGAGGTGGATCAAGTTTCTTAAGGACTGTGATATTGAGATCTCTTCATAAGACCCCAACCATTTATTGAAGATGTATCAAGATCTTTTTCAAGTAATATTTTTTAATTTTTCATTATATCTTATTTTGGTTTTAACATTAATGCATTTGTGTAAAATTTTAATGTTTTTAGAAGGAATATGGGAAGTACACAGTTGCCACATGGTTTTCCCAAACTACGCGCCCATGCTTGAAATCGATGTGAACCCATATGGAGGTGATTCTCATGGTCAACCATGGGTTTTCACACAATTCCCCCTGCTTGTAGTAACTATGTGACCCATGGAATGAGGCTCATGTTTAGGTTCATGGTAAATTAAAACCTTGCACACTGTAAAAGAAATAGTGAATATGGAAAAATAAACCCATGAAATATTAAAAGAAAATCCCAAACCACTAGGGTATTAATTCTTAATCACCCAGTCTAAGCCTAAAAATATTGATATAATTGTTAGAGGATTCTAGAGTGATTCCGAGGATTTATAGAACCTATTTTTGGTGAATCAAATTTCCATTGACATGTCTTCACTAATTTCTGGAATGAAATCTCTTCCTGATAGGTTTCCTCCCTATCTCCCATATTTTTAGCATTCTTTGGAAGGATGATTTTCCTATGCAGAATATGGATTAGATCTATGATATGATAGATCAAACATCATTTGATATTTATTCTAGGATTTGGTTTTTGATATCATGTGATTTCATGATCTTGGTTGTTCCACTTCAATTGGGGAATTTTGTTAGTGAACGTATGCCATTGATCTTGAGGTAAGTGGTCTAAATTAAATTCTAATAGTGTTAAATTCCAAATGAATGTATGCATTGTAATGTTTCAATTAAAATGTATAAAAATTTATTATTGAATTGAATAAATTAATTTATTAATTAATTTATGGAATTATGGAATTGATTAATTGTTCCACCTTGGGATTACAAAATGAGGTAAACTTGTGAAAAATGAATTTTGTAATTACAATTTTGAAATTGTGAAAAATGGTACATTGCATTGATTGATAAATGGGATTGTATTATTGGTCAACTGATCGAATTGTAGAATTGATTTATTAATTTAATGTTGAACTGGTTGTTTAATGTGAATGAAATGGATTTTTGGATTAACCATAATGGGTTAATGAATTTTATGAAAAAAAATTTAATTTGTTTTATAATTATTTATATATATTATTCAATGGTATTGAGAAAAATAATTATGAATGTTGTGATAAATTTATATGGTAAAAATTATTGAGAATGATTTATGAGAATTTTAATGATGCATAATCTGGATGTATATAAAATTCTGATTTATGTAATGTTGTGATATTTTTGATATTTTTGATATATGAGATAGTGAGTGTGGGATAGGGAATGAGTCTCTAAATACCAATGTGATATTTATGTGTGGGAAGGGATGAGGATCATAATATGCATATGAGATAGAGAGTGTGGGACATGGACTAAGGCTAAAAATACACAATATATATTGAGTATTGGGATACGGAAAATGGCTCCAAATACTCATGGGGTGTTATACACGATGTTCTACACCCATGATATTAGCATTGTACTATAGTTCCAATTGATTGTGATATGATTTCCAATGAAATGATAATTAATAACCATGTTATTGTGATATGTGATATCCCTTGGGGATTGTTAAGACTCCAGTATAGGATGAAGTATGTGTTGATATTATGGGTTTTATCATGAACCATAGGATTTATGTGGTTAATTAATGAATAATGTAATGTAATAACTTTTTTACATTATGCATTATAATTTCTACTTTATACAAATAAATACACTATTATTGAATGGATATTGTATTATATGCTATTGGTGGTGGCCTTCTAAGTTTTACTCACACCCTACTCAGGCATCCAGATCGGTAGCAGAATATAATTAATTTTTTCTAGACATGATAATTGTCAGATCTATATGTTATAAGGTAGAGATGATATGGAGAATGTATGAGTGAATAAGACATGGTTCTAGGACTCCCATAGGGAATTTTTCAATGTATATATTTTATGTTATAATTTTGAAACATGAATGTTATTCAACAAGACATTTCTATTATTTAGTTGTGGATATTGTGTTCTGTTTTTTTCATCATTTTATACTATTTTTTTATTTTAGTATATTATTTTGTCTCTTCGTTATTTTTATCTGGTTATTATTGTTCTATTTCCTCAATTTTATTAATATGATAAAAGTGGTATAGTCACTACATGTTTTGTATTAGACCCTTTTTACTAGTTGGAATCCTATAGTGTGTGGGGAGTCAAGCATGATGTCATGTAACCCACCAATTGGGGGAACTTCTATGTGGAACCCAGGTCGGGATGTTACAATGTGGAATAAGAGTCATTTTTTTAATTTTTATTACTATTTGAGAAAGGTGGACATGTGACTGAAAAGATTTGGGCCTTGTACATGAGATTGTTAATGGGAGTAGCTAGCCTTTGTATAGGTAAACCCATGTACCCAGAGTGGGATTATCGTAATTGGAGTCTTCTGTTATAGTTGGGTGTTATTTTACCTTGTGTGATCCACTTGTTGTGTGATAGTATTATTATTTACTATATTTTCTTAGATTTCACTGATCGATCAGTATGGAAAGAGAGATGACTATGCATGCATCATAATAGGAACACATGATTTTTTAGGACACGAATCATTTTAGGTATTCTCACAAAAGTATGTTTTGGGTATGATTTTGAATTTGAAATGCTTTTACATGATTGTGTAATTTAACTAAAAATAGTGCCTAAATGGAATTTTTTTTTAAAATGATCGAGAATATAGAAAATGGGTATATAATGAGAAATTGAATATGAGGATGTGTTTACCCTTTTCTGAACAAGACTAGATGTATGATGGTATATGGCAGTGATGGTGCCTTAGTTTTGACTATGTGGAAATGTTTGGGGGTTAATTGTTGTGTTCATATGTGAATCCCACATGTTAAAGGTGTTAGTGATGTTTTATGTATCCTAATATGTCTATATTTAATTTTAGATCTATGAATCCATGAATACTTTTTTGGATAAGTTGTTAGGAGGATATGTATTGAAATGATCTTCAATTAGTTGAACCTTAGGAACCAATAGTTATAGGTAAAGTAGTTGGAGATCATTTCTATGAGAAATGTTCTCACTTTATACTATTTATATAGAGAGACCTATAACGTCTTATAAATAGTATGTCCGAATTAATAGGATAATTTCAGCTACAGAACCCTAAAACATTCAATGGAGTGGTGGGAATGAGGCATACAAGTTCTTGATTGAGTCCATCAAGACATTATTTGACCATTTAAATATTACTAATGAAATAGGGTTATGTTGGATTCTTATATTTTACAAGGATCAGATAAGTGATGATGTGATTTTATGGCTCATAATGGTAAGGGAGATGGTACCATATTGAAGGTCATCTAAGAGAAGTCCTAGAAAATATTTTGTAGATAAACTATGAAAAGTGGTGGAAGCTGTGTTCATGCGATTGGACAAGGGGAGTGTGTTTGTGATGGAAAATGATAGTCACTTTAATAACATCAAATTATTTTGTCTATCATTGGTAAGGGATGATACATATATGGAAATGTGTTTTCATGAAATTCTAAAATTCAATATTAAGTCCCTGATTAACATATTTCTATTAAATAAGTTTGAGGAGGTGGTGGATCTGGTTGTCATATGTGAGGAAAATCTGAAGGATGTTTTTAGTAGATGTTAAGTTGTTTCTTCAATAAGATCAAGAGGTCAGTATAATGAGCGTATGGATCATATATATTATAATGTTGACTAATGAAGTGGAAAAAATAGTTTCTAGGGGGGTGGATCACATACTCAAGATCTTACCATAGTGTATTTCCACTAGTGCAGTAGGCCTAACCACTTATGTTGACATTTTACCCAACCAACGATAGTGTGATTCTACTGATATAGTATGGTCAATATATACAATTTTTATGTAGTAACCCATGATTGATGGGTGGTGATGGGGAGATAAGACAGAACCAGAGTTTGTGAAGGAGTCTTTTACATCGTATCAGTTTGTAAATTGGGGTGCTACTGGATGTGGAGGTAGTTCCGGTAGAAGTGGTAATTCTGGGAAGGAGTGGTTGTATTTGAAAAGTTGTACAACTTAGGATAAATAGAATGCATCATAAGGTTTTGGGGAAGGAAATTTTCATTCTATTTAACCTAGAATGGTGGATAGTGAGTCTCGACCATCAACAATTAGAGATAATATTTTTATAACTTCAACTCTATCTTGTTCCTTATTTGATATTGGTGTCTCTCATTCATTTATATATACAAACCTTGTGAGCGGTTGGATTTTGGATGTGGAGTTTGGGAGTTGGATTATGATGATTGATACACTATTTCGAGTATGGTCAAGGGAGATCTATTTATGCAAGGGGTTTCTCTCCAGGTTGGGGAGTATCCATTAATATGGGATCTCTATATAATGGATATATCTGTCCTTGACCATATTCTGGGTCTAGACTATTTAGTATCTTACTGAGACTGTATTGATTGTTACCATAGTATAGTGAACTTCATTTATTCTTATGGATAAAATTATGTACACCATGGTGAATGAGATATCAAGGTGGGCTCTATTGGGATAGTTCATCAACTACAGGGGGAGCTCACCACCGAAGGTTTTAGTATGTTGCTAGATGATAGAGGTGGAAGGATTGATGTAATTACACCCATAGTGGAAAAAACTCTAGGATATGTTTATTAGGTATTTATTAGGGATTAAATACGAGATATATGTGTAATTTATGATTGAGCTCTTGTTAGGGTCTAAGCTAGATTATATTCCACCTTATAGAGTACCAAAGAGCTCCAAGAGCTCAATAATCAACTGTTCGACTTGATGGATAAGGGGTTTATCCATATTTGTACTTCACCTTGGGGTTTCAGTGTCTTTTTTTCAAATATGGTTGATGGTACCTTGTGATTGTTTGTTGATGAATATAAGTTGAACATGATGATAATAAAGAATTGATATCATCTTCTATGTATCAATGATATATTTGACTAGTTCAAAGGTGCTTTTATTTTCAATATGTTAGAATTCAGATTTGGATATCCGTAGTTGAGAGTTAGTCCTTATGAAATACCATAAAATGTTTTCAGAAGTAGGTATAGGATTTATGAGTTCATCATGAGGCTGTTTGGGTTGCCAAAGGAAATAGTATTGTTTATGGAATTGATGAATAGAATCTTCTAACCGTACCTAGATTAGAATATGGTTATTTTTTAGTTTATACCTTGGTGTACCCCCAGACTCACAACGATCATTCCCAATAACTTGGAATCATATTGAGTACACTGAGATATCATCAGCTATACACCACTCTAACTATGTTACAATTTTGGATTGATCAATTAAATTTCTTGGGTCACATCATATCCAAGGAAGGTATGTTAGTTGACCATGAAAGGGTGAAAGTAGTTGTTTATTTTGAGAACCGAATAATTATTTTTTGATATCCATAGATTTTTGGGGTTTGTTGGACATTATTAGAGGTTCATCTATGACATTTTCTACATGAAAGAACCACTTTTAGGATTGAAAAATATAGATTTTATGTTTTAATGGTATGAGTCATGTGACAATGATTTCCATTATTTGAAAAAGTATTTGACTACTACACCGATCTTGACACTACTAGAGCATGGGAATGAGTATAGAATGTTCTATGACACATATAAGATTAGGCTTGTATATGTGTGGATTCTAGTGGATTGATTGGTGGAATACTATTCATACTAGTCAAGGCCATATAAACAGAGCTAACAAATGAACGAACTTGAGTTAGATGTAGTGTTCATTTCATTGAAATGTTGGTAGAATTATACATTGGATGAAAAATTTTACTATGAATACAGACCACAAGAGCATAAGGTATATATTTTCATAGTGATATATGAATATATGGCTATGGAGATAGTTTTACTATATAGTGTCATTTATTTTTGAGCTATAATATACACCTGTGAAGAGAAACAGTCTTTCTAACCCTCTAAGTAATAAAAAATAGAATCAGAAAATTCGGTAGTCTATCTCTGAGTTGATGATAATTACATTACATCTTAAAATGTAGTGTGTGGTTTATGAGGGTCTGGTAACAATGAATCTCATATCATATTTAGGGGAGTTTACACTTTTGATCCATTTTGGGGAGAGGAAGTATTAGGATCTAAAATTTTTGACCTCAGAAGAAATCTTTAAATGTGGGGATTCACCTTTAATGTGGGCATCAGATGAGGACTAAATCATCTATGTGATGAATTGGATTGTTTTATGTTTGTGTATGCAAGAGGAGTTGATCATGAATTTCATTACATGAAGTGAAAAGTACATCCATTATTTACCAAAATTTACCATGAACTATATCAACAGTGTTGGTGTCCAAGCATGAAAAATTAAATTTTAGGGTTTTCAAAATGGTGCTACACCTTCCAACTGGTGAAGGCAGAGCAACAATGACCTAGTGGTTTAATATTTCAATTTTTGATAATAGAATGGATTTGGAATGAAGTTACTATAGAATTTGTGGTGGGTCTCCCCAAGATTTCATATGAGAATGACACTTTGTATGTGGTCGTAGATCGACTAATGAATGTATCTCATTTATTTCCTAGATAGAAGATTTTCTCATTGGTCCAATTTGGATATTTATACATTTTTGAGATAGTCTGTCTACACTGTTTTTCATAGTGTGTAGTTTCAGACAATGATTCATCATTCTCATTTCAGTTATGGTAGGTATTAAAGAAGTTTCTTGGTAAAAATGTTTTATTGAGTACGACATTCCACCCACATACTGATTTGTATTAAGAACATACTATTATGGTGTTTGATGATATTCCATGATTGTATATTCAAGACTTTAGTGGGTCTTCAAGAAGAGCCCAGAACTTTTTGAGTTCACATATATTAATAGTTATCAATAAAATATTCAGATAGAAACATATGAGGCTCCTTATATAAGGCCATGCATATATCATCTATATTGGATGGGGCCAGGTGATTCAATGTTAGTGGAACCAAGTCTCGTGTTGGAGATGTTAGAGAAGTTTTAGCAGATTTGAAGCATATGGCTATAAATCAGAGTAAGAAGAAGTCATATTCAGATAGACATCAACTACTGATTGAGTTTATATAGGTTTTTTCATGTTTTACATTATGTTTCACAAAGATTTGGTAATCTTAGAATTCAGAGATTAGAAATATTGGCACCTAGGATTGATGGATTGTTTGTAGTTGTGTAAGGAATTTGACAAGCGGTGTACTGACTGGATCTTCCATAGAGGTACAATTTTATGCATAATTGTTTTTACATGTTTCAAATCTTCTATTATATATCCTTTACCCTTATCTTGTGATTGATGTTGATAATGATGATCATGGGACTAATGTGTCCTTTTTAGAGCATCTGATACATATTGAGAATGAAGTGGGAAAGTGTTGTGGGGAAAACCATGCTGATAGATTGAGTAGTGTGGATACATGGGAATGTTTAGGAGGAAACATGCGAGAGAGAAGAAGATATGTGCTCTTGGTGAAATGATCCATTTGTTGTTGAATTTAAGAGATACTTTGGAGTACAGCTCAACAAAGAACTATATTATGTTGGGTAGATTGTAAGATCCCAAACTTTTTCTAGAGATGTCTCAATCAGTTTTTCAAAAAATCTTTTTCATTTTCTTGTATACCTTTTCTATGTTTTATTTGGGTGAATTTGGGTGAAATTTGGATTTTCTTGAAGGAATATGGTAATTTCAAAGTTGGCACACGTTTTCCACAAACTATGCACCCATGGCAACAGACTGTGATAGACCAAGTAGAGGTGATTTACAATGTTGGCCCAATATTTTTTAAAAATAATTCCCTCTTCATAGTTAATTTGTGAACCCTAGGAGGATGCACATGGTTAGGAACATGGTTATGGAAAACTGTGCACCACTTATATGAAATTATTCTTGTAAATAAATAAAGACTATAAAAATTAAATGAAAATAACAAACCTTGATATTAACCCCCAATCACCCCCACTCAAGACTAACCTCATCAAAATGAATTTTATAGTATCTCAGATAGATTCCAAATATTTTTGAACCCCAATATTTTTGAATAAAGATCTGTTGAATGATTTTAATCTATAACTGGTATATGATATATTTCACATTGGTTTCCTCTGTCTCTACCATATTTTTCTCATCTAGTTGATAGATGATTTTACGGCACTAAAAATGGATTTTGTTAAGTTCATGATTAATCTAACTCCACTTTATCTTTATTATAGTATTTAGTTCAAGATCTAATTTTTATTCGAGATCTTGGTTGTTTCTCTTCAAATGGTGATTTCCATTAGAGAGCGTCTATCAATGATCTAGCGGTAGGTTTTAAAAATTCAATTCACATAGTATGTAATTAAAGTTGTGTGTATGTGTTGCAATATTTTAATTGGCATGTTTGGATGTTTAATATTTAATTTAATAATATAATTAATTAATTATTTTACTGTATTATGGAATTGATTATTTTATTTCCATTTGATTATGACTTCGGTTGAACATGGGAAAATTGAATTTGGTAATTTTTTTTGTGAAATTAGTGAATAATGGGAAATTAAATAGATAAATTTAAGAGGATGCACAATTGGTCAATTTATTAAATTGCATAGTTTCTTAATTAATTGAATATCTAATTGATAGATTAATGGGAATAAATGGGATGTTTTTTCTTAACCCTGAATGGTTATTGGGTTAAAGTGTTAAATTTTTTTAATTGGTTTAAAAGTGATTTACCCATATTACTCAATATTATTGAGACAAATAATTATGCTTATTGTGATAAACTGCAATGGTACTGTTAAATATGATTTTTTGTGAGATGTTTATTTATGTATAACATAGTCGTATATAAAATTTAGATTTATGTAATATTATGATATTTTTTGAATTCTTTTATATATTAGATATCAATTTTGGGATAGGGACTAAGGATCCCAATTCCCATTTGAAATTGAGTTGTTGGATAGGGACAGAGGCAATAAATACCCACTGGGTATTAAAAATGATGTTTCGAACTGTTGAGATTGAAATTAGAATATGGTTAAAATTTTCCATGATATGATTTTAAATGAAATGATAAATAATAACCATAGTATTTTGTTTTGTTATATCCTTTATGGATAGTTCATACTATGGCATGAGACGAATCATGTATTGATAGTTTGGGCTTCATCATGAACCTGGATATTTATGTGGTCAATTGATGAATAATGAAATGTGCTAAATGTTTAAATAATAAATTATATTTAATTATTTATAAAAGTTCATAATTTTTTATTGACTATAAATTGTTTTATACATCATTTTTGGGGTCCTATTGAGTTTTACTCACACCCTACATGGGATAACATATCGGTACCTAACTATACTTCTGGTTTTTGAAACAGGATAAAGGTAAGAGCCCTATATTAGATGGATGAGTCCAGATGGGGGATTGATTTGGGAACCAGACATGGTGATAGTACCTACATGGTGGAGTTTTCTGTGTCTTTATTTGGGGTTTACATTTCAACACATGATAAATATTCATCATGAAATGTCTACCCTTATGTTATGGATATTATTTTTAGTTTTTTTAATTATGTTATAGCTTTTTGTTATAGTTATTGACTTATTATTGTTGTTATTTATCATCATTTGGTCATTATAGCTCTATTTACACAATTTCATTATAATGATTTATAGGGTATAGTATCCCTATTTTTTATATTATACCCTTACAGTTATTCGACACAATATGTTATAGGAGGATGCACTCTTGAGGTCATGTTATAGATCAGATCAATGAACTGATAAGTGTTACTGGGTTGGGACATTATACTCATAAAAATTTATAAAGGGGGATGTTTTGGAAAATAAATTGATTCAGACATCAAGTAATCATTTTGATCAAGATTATAGATATTTTCAGAAAAAATGGAGGTGATGTCAACCTTTCACTCAGCTACAAGGGTGAATAGTGGTAGAGTATTTATGTTTTAGATGAATGTGAAACATAATTTGATGTAGTAGGTGGAGGAGTATCAACGGGGGGACTCATTGGAAAGGGATATTCCTAATAATGTTTTCCATTGTGATTTTCCAGAGGGATGTCTAGAGGTTGTTCAAGACCAAATAAGTTTTAGTGGATAATTTTTTTCTAGTGGTAATGCTTCAGAGACACGTTTTTGATATTCATATATCACCCTTGGAGGTACAATTACGAAATTCTAAGATGTACCATGATTTCATTATGAATTTTTGATGTCATAGGATGAAATGGTTAGTGGAATAGTTTGTGGAAAACATCTAGTTTTATCAGCAGAAAAAGGTAGAACATTGTGTTCCTGGAGGTTTATTGCATCACATGGATGTTTAAATGTGGAAATAGGATGACATATCAATGGATTTCATCAAAGGGTTACCCAAATCATTGGGTTTTTGTGATGCTATCTGGGTGATCGTGGGTTGTCTAATGAAATTGGACCAATTCTTACATATCATAGAGTGAGTCAGAATGGATGATTTGGATACGGGGTAAGCAAATGAGTTAATACTGTTTCCTGGAGGTATGAGGTCCATAATATTGGATCCAGATGAATGGTATTACTAATGAGTCTATAAGAGATACCATTATTCTATTTTCCCTCAGTTACACCTCATCACAACTTTCCACCCTCTTAAAAAAGGCTAGGAGATGTAGACTACCTATAAATTTGAGGATATATTGTGGGTGTGCGTCTTAGACTTCAATGCACATTGGGAATGAAAAATTCTTTTCTTCAAGTATTGGAAAAAATAGTTATCTCTCTTCTACTAGATTGGACATGTTTTATGAATTGTATGACCACCCTTTATTTCTTCGTTGTTCATGATGTAGGTTGAGTGGCATAAGTTCTTGGTCCTAGTGTTGTGAAGACCATAATAGAGAAGATTAAATTGTTTAAAAAAAGGATAAAAGAAGTGAAAGGATAGTATAAGTCTTATAAATATCATCGGATGAGGCCATTATAGATATATTATGGAGACCATGAATTCATATAGGTTTCCCCTTGATGTGGGAAGAATATGTTTTTTAGGGGAGTAGTTTTTCTACATGTTTTCGGGACCCTATGAGGTTCTCGGGGGAGTTGAGGAGGTGGATTATTGTTTGGAGTTTTCACTATTGCCTAGAGAGTATCCACGATGTATTATAAGTCTCTCACCTTAATCGATATCTTCATGATGAATAAAAATTCATTATCTATGGAGATTTAGATACCAAAGATGAAGCGATGTTAATGGAATGACCAATAGAGATCTAGGATTTCCAAGATATAGTGCTACATGGATGAACAATTACTTTAGATCATGTTGTGTGGAGGCATGGTGGCCTATATGAGAGTACATTAGAGAATGATACACATATTCATTCCTAATACCTGGTGTGGATTTTAGTTTTTCCATTTTTGTTATTCTTATGATGTAATGTTTGGAAATTCTTTTATGAGATAATTTTTTTCCTTTTTCTGTGATGTGGTTGGTTTGATAATGTCCCAAAATATGAAAATGGGATGATCTAGTTCCTAATTGAGACACATTAAATATGATGCGATTAAACCCATGTGGGTGAGTTATTGGCACCCAAAGACAAAATTATGTTGATATGGATGATTGAATTCCATGATCCATACATTTGAGGAAGTTTATTTTTCTGATTTTGGTTGTGCGGAATGTGGATGGTGGTGGGGAAATGGTTGTCTTCCGATAATATTTTCTGAGGTGTTAGTGGATTTTTGGATTGGTGTTTTTGGGTAGTGGTAAGTTTTAATGAATTATGAGATCCACTATATGTATATCATGAGGTGGTTGTTTGAACCCCATTCCTTTTGTAATAAGATTTCTATTTTTGAGGGTGAGAATCATTTTAGAGGTAATTTATACAATGGGTCTATCTTTTATATACAATTACATTTTGAGTTCTTGGTTTTGATGGTTTTTGAGAGTATGCTTGAGAAGATTTGGAGATATTTAATGTTAGATGGAGATTTTGAAGATCTTTTATAAGAAATATACACAATGTATTATCTACATGACAAGGGAAGTTTGTTCAAGGCTTGTGTAACCTGCTGGTTCATGAATTGAATGTTGATAAAGGGGAATACCTATGATTGTTTACACATCATTTAAGTTATATTCATTATGTATATTAAATAAATGATGATATGAAATGTTTTTTTTAGTAAAAATTGAATATTTTTATAAACCCATTTATTGTAAGCCATGTAATGGTTACGTGACCTGTAAACAATCAGATTCATGGTTTGATGTTATTTTTATTAGTTAATTCTTTTATTTTAGTTTTACCCCTTCCCCCACTCATTTTGTATGAGAAGTAGGTTCCCTAATGAGATATTCTAGACCCCTTTCTCCCTAGTTGGGTTTTTAGTGTGGATCCCTGTTGGCGATCTGTGGTGATATCTTCTTCTTTCTTCATGGATTTCATTCATTCTTATATTGGGGATTTTATGTGGAAATGTTAGTTGTGATTATGGTTTTATTTGGGATGTTATTTTATTGATTATTTTGTTTATTGTAGGTTTATATGTAGTTTCCCATAAGAGATTGTGGTTTCTGAGCATTTAAACATCTCTATGTGATGTGGAGTGAGTCAGAAAGGTTTATTATGGCTAGAAATCCACTGTTCCTCTTTATTAGGTATCATGATAGATGGATTTACTATTTTTTATCAATGGGTTATAGTTGCTTATAAATAATCAATGTAAATGATTTTTTAATTGAAATTGAAGTCAATAAGGGAAAATATTTTCATGATTTTTGTGGATTGGATATGATTTTGATATTATGATTGTACATACTTGATGCCCCCATGAAAAATTATGGTTGATGGGGGGTTATTTTGAAATTTATGATATATTTTGGATAATTTTTATGTTTTTATTATTGTGATACCAATCAAAAATAAAAATTGGGTAAAACATTATATTTGGAGGATGAAGTAGTTTCCTTGTGATTTTGTTTTGTGTGATAATGGCAATTAAATAAAGAGGAATGTGATAAATAGAAATTTGTCAAAACTATAAATTCGTTTTGATGGGTTTAGATGTGTGGTTATTCTTGGGAGAATGAAATCTGTGACTGCAGTGTGATGTGGGAATGATGGTTTAATGGATGTGCTTTTTTATAGGTGAGGTGGTTGTTGTTTGTATGTGCTTTTGGGGGTTGTGAGGTGGTATTTTTTTGTCATGCTTTGGGGTGGTGAGGTGGTGGTATGATGGGGATGATGATTTGTTCATGATATGTAGTTTAATTGAGATAAATTACATGGAAGAGATGGAATAAATAATGTTTCAATAATAAATTATGTTGAATGGGATGGTTTGGTTAATGGGTCAGATGTGGCTGATAAATACATAAATTTTGGATAGTGTGGTGAAACATGGGTTTTAATAAATAATGAAACTAATGGAAAGAATAATGAAAATTGGTTGGTGGTGTTATGTTGGTTGTTTTTTATTTAGTGTTATGCATTTAGAGGTCGAAACAACAGTAGGGATGTTGTGAGTTAGTTGGTGTTTGGTTGTGAACCCAAGGTGTGGACTTGTGTGTGTGGATATATATATACACTTGTATTTTCCATGTTCCTTCTATATTCAACCCACCCATATTGACCACTATGTGTTGATATCCTCATCGTTATGAAATAGTATTTTTCCTGATATCTGATTAGGAGGAGGGATGGATGGGTACCCATTCTTTTTTACTATCTCTTCCAATATTAGTAGGTATTGCATATTTTATGAAAAATAAAGTTATGTTACTAAAATGGATGGAGGTTGTGATAACCCATTTGTCTTTGGCCGAGTTGTGATGTTTTCATTTTTGTTGGGAGATAATCACATGTGTCTTCGGGATAGATGTGATGTAGGCTATATGCCTATGCAGAGTATGAGAAGGGGTGAGGTGCAATATGGTGGGGGTTTTATGTGGTATGTGGGGTAAATGAGGTTGATTTTGGAATCGGCCCAAGCTTGATGTTCATAGACATTAAATTTATTTTTTGGAATACTTAATACATGCCATAAACTAAATCCCAAAGACCATATTAGTTTAGTTATTTTGGAAACTTAGAACATAATCTTTTAATCATGGTGAAATATATTCAACATCTCTCATAAAGAATTCCACTTTTTGTTTTCCAACCTAAAACCATTATTTAAATCCTGGGGAAAGGAAAACATAGAAATGGTGAGCTCAAATCCCTAGTAAGGGTAAACATGGAGAATATAAAACAAACCATAAAAATATGAATGTAAAAACATGGACAAAAATTTTAAACATCAAAATCTTGAGAAATGACATAAATCTTGGAAGTAAATAATGCATGGATCATAAAGGAACATTAACCATGATGGAATAGCATTGGAATAAAACACATAATTGTGGAAAAATAATAATCACATATTATGATTTCCATAGTATCCAAGGCATTGGTGGCAAGTCTATCATAGTGGACCAAGTCCATTACTAAATTGTGTTTAATTGTTGTTTCGGCCCTGTAATACTAAAATAGATGATCATTCTATTCCAGATATGTCTATCTCATGAAATATAAATCATTACCTAATGAATTGGATGGATATATAGGTCTCACACATCTCATAATGAGACCACTCTTACGTGTTCTATAAAAGATAAAAACATTCACCATAGCATAACCCATGAAATATAATTGGTTTCTTAAACACCATTCCATCGTAAGATAATACATATATAATATCATTCCATAATTTACACAATAAAATAATAATAATAATAGTAATATTAACATAGAAGTTTTTAAATAGAATCATCTTAGACGGAAAATAATGTTAATAAAACAAAAAAAATTAATTCTTGACCAAAATATCATTTCTTCTTCAAGCATGCAATTTTAAAAGAAAATAATTTAGTTTAAAATAAACATATAATAGTGTAGATGAACCTTCATGGGAAGACGGTGTTAATAATACATAAAAACTCGTTCATTCCGTATATGTTAAAAAAACATTATCCTTGCACTTTAAATGAGAATGTCAAGAAGTATCTTATATGGTAAGAAAAAGAAAGATTCCTTCCATACAATGTAGTTAAAGTAAAATTTTTTGTTAAAATGACTTTAAACACACATATAATAATGGTAAACATTTTATGGAATCATTTTTATAAATCATGGACATGGATGATGAATATATCCCCGTAAAATGCATACATATAAACAATCTCAGATAAAAATGAGATTGCAGAATTGCCCCTTACCATAAGTCTGATTACATCCGTATGTGTCTGAAATTAATTTATAGTGGGTTTAAAAATATTATAAAATTTTAATATAACAATAATAATATTTATTATATCATATATGAATCACTTATGACCTTATATTACCCGGTCATTTGTCAATTCCATGTTAAAGTAACGTTTTGGATAATAATAGTACGTGTTTGGACCTGTTATTCTTTATATGATTACTTAGATCATGATTTAATTACATAAAGAAATTATAAAATGACTTATATATATATATATATCTTATATATTAATTATATAAATATATATAATTTATGGATAAATGAAATGGAATACACCGTTCATTAAGACGGTTGGTCGCACGTACTCATGAACGTTGTTTACGTTTCCTTATAGAATTGAATTGAATGGAAGTAAGTAAATGAAATATAAATATATATACATAAAGGAAGTAGAATTATTATGTCATAAATTTTATTAATATTTATTATATATAATTTATAATCATTCATGAATGGTTATCACGGATAATGAATCTCATCGTGTCGTGGAGACTGTAAGTCGTACGTACGCACGAGCGATAATATCATTCCCATAAAAGTTGAATGTCTTTAAAAAATATGGTGTAAAATAACATAAAATTATTATAATGTTATAAAATTAATATATAGTTATTATTTACACCATTATACCCATCCATGTAATGTGGTGGTGAAAAATACATTACACCACGACATGGAGATGGTAATTTGTACGTACGCATGCATGATGATTTCATTTTTTTTATTGGATCGATAGAAAGTTAAATAAGGTTGTTTCAAATTTATAACAACAAATCAGTATATGATTGATAACAATTTTATTACTTTATAATTAAACAACAAAAATAAGAATTAGAAGAAGAAATAAATATGAATTAATCGGTAGAAGAGATTAACTCTTCCTTGATATGCCTCTTTTAAATTTCATCTTATGGCACTAGAGTAAGACTTTTTAGAAGACAAAAATCTATATAATTTATATAGTGATGTTGAGAAGAGAAATGGGAAGGTATTGACCTATCTTTAAGGCTTAAAATGGCCTGAAGAGGAGAGGGAGGGGGTGCCCTTTTACAAAGAGGAGAGGGAAACTTTTGGAATGTTTCAAAATATTAATTTATTATAAATTAATTTTAGATTTAAAATAGTCAAAACTTATTAATTTATAATATTATATTATTATGGTTTGAATACAAACCATCCAACAATATTTATGACAAGTTTGGAATATTGTTTTGTCCTATCTTTTTGGTCTTACCCTTATTTTACCATTTTTAATCGTATTATGAAATCATGTTATTTAAAAATTGTGCGTCAATGTAATTACCATATCATGTCAAACAAACCCAAAAATTTATTTCTTACATATTTGGACTTATATTAACCATTTTACTGAATATAATATTTTTATGATTTTAATATCATTTAATAAACTATTTAATGTTTTGTGTTAGGAATTGTTTTTATTTTGGACAATATTCATATAGGACATTTATAAAAAAATTCATAATGACCTTATTACTTAGAAGCAAAAGAATTAAATCAAATATAATAATTCAATATCATCGAAGATATTTTTGGATGAAATTAAAATAACCAAATTAAATTTGTTTTAATATTTTTATATTCATTTATTTGAAAAATTCATTAATGAGGTAATCACTACATCATAATTTTTTCAAAAATAAATATATTTATGTAATTTCTAAAAATTGTAAATAAAATAAAATGATTTAGGAAATATCTTTATATTTTTAATTTCAATTCATTTACATATAGAGATATTATATAATCCCTTATTAAAATCCATTTACTAAATGATATATGTTTAGGTTATAATTATCTTTATATTAAATTAATTCTTATAAAGTGTCCTTTTCTCATCCAAGTAAATCTATGGGGTCCAAAAATAGACCAAAGGATTCCCGTGGCCCAAAATAAATCATAATATAGGATTAGGTCATGTTTTAGGGTTTATTTAATATTGTTATAATATTATTTTTTACCCTTATTTACCATATTTATCCTTTAACCATGGTAAAAAAAATAATTACTAAAGTTACTATTCAAAATGTCCAAAAATAAGAAATAAATATTTATAGAGGATGAACCTTCTAATTGAAAATATGTAATCCATTTTTACATATTCAAAAGATATTTTTTATTAATTAATTTAAAATTAACCGTATTGTCGAAAAAAATAGTTTTTTATTTAAAACATTGCAAAATATTAAAATGTTTTTACATATGAATTTAATATAAAATTAATGAAAATGACTTAAATTGTCTTATAATATAAAAATATAATCTATTTATAATTTAATTCAATTCAATAATATATTTTAACTATATAAATTATATCGATTAAAATAGTTGTTTTCAATTAAAATTTATCGTATCTTCACTATTCATCAAAATATGAAAGTTATCATAAAATTATAAAAAATTTATCCAAATTAAATTTTTTTGTCCCTATTCTAAATAATAATTTTATATTTTCAATTATAACTTATTAAAGTGTCAAAAACTAGATTTATAATGTTTTCTCCATCAAAAGCTGGTAAAACTGCATTTTTTTGAAAAATACTTCTTTTATCCGAAAAATTGATTTTGTTCTCATATCATGTATAATATGAATTCTTATTAAAATTTTGTTTAATACTATTTATAACAGATATTTTATATAATATTTCAATAATATTTCATTGTTTAGTGAAACTCAGTATTGCCTACCAAGCAAGCTATCTTGGAAGGTCGTTCTTGCGTGTAACACAAGCCATGTCAGTGTTGCGTGTAGTGAAAGCTTCATTTGGTGTTTCATATAACATAATCCAAGATTTTTTGATTTATAAATTGAAAAAATCTATACTCGTTGTTGTGTGAAATGAATTCTATTGAAAGAATTTGAAATTCTGTACAACACAAGCCAAGAATAGTATTGTGTATACAGAAAAATAATTTGGTGTTTCATATAGAGAAAGATAATCTTGGGGTAGTGTAAAGAAATATACATCAATGACTTTAAAAAAATCTACCTCATAAAATCTTGGGGTGTTACAATTTTCTTTATTTTTATGATACCCCACTATTCAGGTTATAGTTGGGGAAGTGTTGTGGCCTAGGTGTTTTGAGTGAGACATTATGTGGTTGTGCTTGTGGGGAGGAAGTCCAAGGTGTTAGTCAGTGTTATGTGATGTGACTATGCTTGTGGAGAGGTATATAGAAGATATGTGATCTCCAGGATGAATGATGTTGGGGTATGAGATAGGAATTCTACTGGGAAAGTGGTGTGGGGTACCCTTTATTGATATTTTTTATTATATTAAATGGATTTTGTTTTTTGGTTATTGTGCCTTAGTGAGGTTGGGTTTGTTCATTATATTTGTGTATGTACTTCTTGGTTCATTTTTTTCTCCTGGGTGCATTGGTTTTATTCTGACACATTGTCATGGAGGAATTTGGTTTTTATATTGATTGTATTTTTATGATGACCCTACATATATAAACCAATATTCAGGTTTCTAGGATGATTGTTTTGACCTTGATGGACAATACTTTCTCCAAACATGGGATAGATATAGTGTCTCTTATTTAACATTAATTTATAATAATAAATTTGGATACTTTTATATGTATTAGTATTGTTTATACATGCATGTGGGAAGGTTTTTGTTTATTTTTATATTATGTAATTGGTTTTTTTGCAGATGATTCATCTTATCTCCCAATATTATATTATTATATTGGGTAATTCCTCCCATTTAATATGATTATTATACCCTTGAGGCTAGTCAAAAAACTAAGGCCTACTAGAGGAGGGACTAGAGTTTCATCATTTCTCTCGACTCATTACTATTTCTTTGGAGGGAGGAGTGATGAAAATAAAAATATCATTAAAATTATTCATGAGGAAAATATCCATTTTACATGGAAAATAATGTTAGAATTAGATGTTTAGAAAAAAAGTAATTAATTTTCATTGAAATTATAAATTTAATTCTATATAGAAAAATTTAGAAATTTGATCATTCACCCTGGAGGGAATTTCAGTACATGTCGTACATGTTAAAATAAAAATTGAAATAACATTTTTGATAGAATAAGGACATAACTTGTTTGATAATGGAAAAAATTATAATTTAATTTTTTTTGTGTAAAAACTAAAAATTTGAAAAAATGTATTTAATAAATATTTTTTAAAATGTTGAAAACCATTTGGAGAAAGTTTTTTAAAAAATGGGTTTTGAATAAATTATATATTCAAATAAATAATCTAATTAAGTTTTATTTTATTAAAATCATTTTCTCAACCATTTTAACTACCATTGAGTGAAAAATAGTACAATTAATTTATAAATAATGAATAAAATTTTGATAATAATTTTTTTTGTTTTATTATTTGACGATCAAATAATTTATTTCCACTGAAATTCAAACATAAATAATCCTTATTAAAATGATCATTTAATATTATCCTAGAAAAGACCATAACATTATGTGAGGATTATTCAATGAATAAATTGTGTGTATCAAATTTAAATCATCCTAAAATAATTCTAAAAGAAGTATATGATAACCAATATTCATTTATCGGATAATATTATAATAACAAAGACAATTAAGAAGTAAAACAACCTAATTAAAGGAAACTAATTTATGAAATTCTTCATAACTGGGTAAATTTTACGTAAAATCCATTTGGATGACATAAATTAAATTTAATATTAAAATATATTAAATTTTTAATGAATCATTATTTTACATATCTAAGTGGATGTATATTCACTGTATGAAAAAATTTGGTGCATAATATTTCAATATTCCTCAATGGAAGGAAATTGAGATGAAGTCTCTTTCCTCATGCTTCCATCCGGTTGAACCTGATTTAACCTATGGTTTAATGTGTTATTAATTTATAATAACCCCATATTAATATTTATAATATCATATATGTTTATATTTTAACATCTTATCACCCATTTGTAAAAAAAATTCATTATTTTCATTATTTTAGGTGATAATTTCCTTGTTTTCTAATGAGTTTTATTTCATAACAGATACAATTAATGTGAATTAAATAGTTCCATAATCTATAAAATGATATAAATTTTATAAACATTATTACATTTATTATATAAATTTTTATAATCACTATTGAAATTTTATCATGGAGAATAGATCACATCTCTTTGGGGAGATAGTAGACTATATATATTCATGAGTGAGGTTATCATTTACCTAATGGGTGAAAGGGAAATGATATGGGTGATATATTATGTTTTAAAAACATAAAAATTTCATATATGTCACATAAATTCCTTAAATTTAACCTTATTGACTTTTATGAAAAACATATGTGAAAAATGAGTCACATCACATTGCTGGTAAGTTTCTCTCCATACACGTGAGCAACATTATAATATTTTAATTAATAATAAAATAATAACATGAATAAATTCCCTTACTCCAAATCTACTAAATTGGTTCCTCGAGTCGAGTCCTCACATGACCTGAAGCATGCCTCCCAATACGCAAGAGTTTTCCGACTACTAGTGAGGGTCTAACAAGTCACATGAGGAGACTATACCCTCTTTACCAATGTAATACTTAACTAAAAAAATATAAATAGTTAAATAATATGGAAAAACCATTAATAAATCATATCCAAACATCTCTCAAAATTAAGTACAAACCGAAATTCAATATTAACCAGGTCTTGACATGCTAATAGTGCCAAAGTGAATAAAACCCAAAATAAATGCAACAAATAAATCTCTAAAATGGGTCCCGAATCTAATTCAAGATCCTCATCTATGTACATTCCAATCCAAATTCAACATCTTAGCATAGTACATTTTCCCTGGTCCTGACATGTAGACATGAAATCTACTCAGGCACCTAATGATTGCCTGAGTAGGTTGTGTGTACAAAACTCAAGAGGACACCACCAATGGTGTCTACTAAATATCAGATCTAACATATAGTTCATGCATGCAATAACTAACTGACAAGTAAACAAGGAAAACTCATGTAACTCTATTTAACAATATTTACTTTAATCCTTTCTAACATTATTACCATTTTTTCTTTTTAATCCATATTCTTTATATAACCCATTTTCATCTCATGCTCCATGGGTTTTCATAAATATCATCAATACCTAGGATTATGTTAATAAATCACTATGAATTAGGGAATTAATCAAGTCTATATCTCACTATGTGTAATCACATAACAACAACACGTTATCATCTCATTGAAGCCTTAGTCTCAGTTAAATGCAACTTTTAGTAGAATAGATCCTCCATCTCGTCCCTTAACCCATGAATTTTGTTGTGGATTTTATAGCAATATTCTTACTTGACCCATGGGAATATATCAATAGGTCAATACCCCACTCATCTAAGAAATGTGCACATGATTATTTATCCATTCACCAAAAGAATACAATATCACAACCCAACAAAGACAAATAAAATGTACATCACATCACTTAACCATCAACGTGGGTAGTAATACTATTTCATAACCCATTAACACATTTTCCTTTTAAAATACATAGCCATTTATCCTAATTCCTAGTCTTGTTCTTTGACCAAATAAGTATACACAACAACACCCATACATTATCAAATATTCATCAATTATAATACATTAGTCCATTTATCCCATTTTCCATTTCACAATAAATTTACCACTTATGCATTTCATGTACAATCCTTATATCACGCAACACAACTCATTTTCTAAATTTTACCCATTATTTATGCCCCCATAGTTTATGTGTACTAACCCATTCAATATTTTCATCAATTACCATATGAAGCCTATTTATATACTCCTCAATTCACAATCCATGTACAATTTAACATTCTAATAATTTCATTTTTATTAATTGTTTTGGTAATCTCAACATAATTCATAACCCCTTAAACATATTCTCATTGAACTCAATTAACTCACTACTAATCCATGCGAAACAACCTTTTAATCCATTTTCAATCAAGTAACAACTATTAATATTTCATTCTCAACTCAACTAACCATATTATCATGTTCAACAAGGCCTCTTTGTTATTACTCTTCAATTCCACCATTTTATTTGTTAATTTATATATTTGGGAATGTCGAAACACCACATGGGTGGCCAAAAATTGGAAAATTCATCCTCAATGCATCCCACGAGGATCGTGAGGGTTTAAAATAATTATTTATAAGTTAATTTTACCAAATACCACTAGAGGAATTCAAATAAGAATATTATGGAAAAATGAACCTTTACTCATATGAAAATATCCACATTAAAACTGTTGGATATATTATGTAGACTTACAACCTATAATAGGATGATGAAGATACTCTTGATTGGTAACAGCTCCATTATCTCTTGGTTTCTTACTCCTTTTCTTAGCATTGCCCTGGGTTTCACTCTGACGTGCTTCACTGTGGGTCTGTCGGGGTATCTAAGTGTTTCCCTTTATCCCATTCTCTCTTTCTTCTTTTCTTCCCCCCTTTTCTCATGCCCTCCCTTCATCCTACCTCATCACATTGATTTTTCATGTGTTATTCCCCTTTTTATCTTTTTTGTATTTTCCAACCCTCACTTGTTTTTTTCTCTAGTTTATTCCTCAGTGGTGGCCTCTTTATCGTCATCTTCTTCCATTGGTGGTTCTACTTATATGATAAAGTTTATGTTGAAGTCCTTGGTCGCTAATCTATTACTTTGACCTCACAATCCTCGGTGACTATACATGTCTGATTTTTTTATTGGGGATTCAACGATGTTTTTGCTTATTTGGTTTGATGGTTGATGTTTTTCATGAACTTCATGAGTCTGTATAGTTTTGTTTTGTTGGATATGGTTTTCTGGCCTTGTCAATGATACACATATGGATCCCTCATTCGTCTATTATGATATCTGATCTCTCAATGGTTTGTACCTCTCCATAGAGTACTAGGAGTGGTGGAAATCAATGGGTTTTACATGTGTGGTTTGGAATATAGAGTATATCCAATCGTGAGTCCCTTTGACAATAGTTTAGAGTAAGGAATGGTCTTCTTCTCAGAAATGTTTCAGTATTTTCTGTTTCATTGGGTGTTTCTTCCTTCTTAGTGAAGTTTTTGTGTAATATGTGATTATTTTATTGGATGTTACATGTTATGTAAGATTATAATTGTGTCTTTCATGGCCTATTATGGTGTCTTTAATGGTGGTTTGAGATTGTATTGCACATGCTTTCGGTGTTGATGCTATTTTTTCACATGCTAGTTTCTGGTGAGATGGTTTTGATTAGGGTTGGATCATGAGGTGGTTCACTTGAGGAGGCGATGATGTTATATATTTTGAGACTTAAAATATGTGATATGTCATAGTGTGAATAGAGAGGCGACAATGATGGATTTTTTTTTAAATTTTGAATAAATATTTTTTACGAATGATTGTGGAACAATGTTGATGGTTGTGTTTGATATTTTGAATTTTGAAATCTATAATTTTACTTTTGTAGCTTTTATTTATATTTTCACTTATTGTTAAAGTGTATTCTTCAATAAAATAAAAATAGGATTGGGAAAAAAGGAACTCTAGATCATATCCTTCGATCCGAATTCAAATAACCTTTGAAGCCCCAACCTAGATTCCACTAGAAAAGTATGGTTTTCGATATTTAGAAGTACATTTACCAAAATACAAACCCTAATACGGAAAAGAGAAGAGAGAAGAGGGATGGAATTACTTGTATCGTTAATCTGCAATCGAAATCCCTCCAAATATCCAGAAAATCGGGTGATTGATCTTTTAAAAGATTTGAGAGAATGGGTTCATCCCATGGTTTACAAGGGATTAAATGGGAGAGAATCTCTGGTAGAACATAAAAATACCACAATGTAATTATTTTATATTTTTTCAACTTTACTGGGCTGCATGATTTACACTCACGATTTACAAAACTGTGTGAAAGCTACTACCCAAGTGAAACTGGGTTGCATGGTTACCTTGGAAGGTCACATGATTTAATAAAATGTGAACCAGCCATGCAATATGCCACTGAACAAGGTTTAATGGTTTTCTTGGGAAGGATGCATAGTTTACCTAATGTGGCTCAAACTGTGTGCCTTGGAAAAATTGGACTGGCTTCCCCATTCATTCTTCCTCCAAAAACCCGGAACACCAATGAGGCCCCACATACATTTAGAAAACACTTCATTAACCCTAAAAAAGATATTTAAACCAAAGGTTTAATCATGTAAATACCTCATTGAAGTCATAAATCTTATAAACACACCAACTTATAATGGTTCTCCATTGAACATCTTTTCTAGAGCATCACAACGCTTCCAAAACAAGAGATCATGCCACTATTACTTCAAATCTATTCATGATTCCCAATATTCTAATTGAACATTACAATGTTCTGACTAAATTTTAACCATGGATCGATGTTTCACCACAAGACATTATTACAACAACACACAACAAAAAAGTGATACCCTCAAAGGATGCATCAACTCTAACCATACATAAACCACTATAACATCATTAGAAAAACATATACAACAATGCCTAATTCACAACTCAAGGAAACTTCACACATAGTATCAAATCATTGTGATGAAACCAATAGGGACCTCATCAGGTCAATCCTCAACTCATGACCCAAGTCACTTGGCATCATATTACTATGTTTTCAAAACTCTAAGGGTGGCTAAAACCCAATATCACCCAAAAGAAAACTCACGGTCTTTCCAACCACATTTCTCGACTTACGTAGACCCACCAATCATGTCCTGATGATCCCATTCCATAATTGTACATTCAAACTCAACCAAAATTATCAAGGCACTCATCCATTTAGTCTCGCACCAAAAATCCCTATTAGGGCCAACTCATATGAATGGTGTTGAGTTATGTCCTGCCAACCCAAAACAATGATCATTTCATTAAGAAAACAACCATGTATTATGGTTTTCTCCCTACACTAGCATCTATAATTGCCAATGGAATTTCCCCAAGGTACATTCTTACACTTTTCATTTGAGGAATATGATCTACCTGGACTCACTTGGGTACGACATTATTTCAAAAAATTCCATGCCACCACAAATACCAAACTGAAGGTGTGTCAAAATTCATCACATCTTTTCTCCATTACCATATCGTGTTAGATTAACATGACTAGATTGTCTGATAGAACCCATTTTCCACTAATTGCACTCTACTCCCTTTAACCTTTCCAAGGCACTTACTAGCTTGAATCCCATCACTATAACCCAACACACCTAAGTAGGTCATTTCCTAACTTCTGGTAGAAATTCACAATCACGACATCACATCCCTCTAAACCATTATCGGGCTTCACCACCCCCATTATAGTTCCCCACAAAGCCACTCATACTATTCATATACATTCTAATATTGATAATTCTCATTGAAACCCATTCCAAAATTTTACATGTTATTCTCACCCAAAGACATCCACCAAAGGTTACTTATGTCTTTCCACATATTCCTCACACTCCCAGCTGAGTTGATCTATCCCCATATAACTCATATTGAAATGATTAGCTTCTCCACCCGTATGAATCTCTATCACATTGATTAGGATCCCTCAAACAGTATGGAATTCAAATAGCACCCAAATATACTTACCTGAGTCTACAGAAGATTTTTTTTGAGTTATATAAACCATCCTCTTTTGCTACAAAAATTGTCATGTATTTCTATCACCCTTCAATGAATTACTGCAGTCATATAAGTTTTTATGATCTACCCTGAGCCCATGATCACTGCTTAGCTCAATAAACAACCATAATCTCGGCCCACATAGACTTTTAGTGGGACTCAACATAAACCTTATATGTACCTCATTGGGTTCTTGAATTTACTACATCAACTCAACATTCTTCTCCCCACATCCTAGAATTCATTATCTCTCCACTTCTTTGGAGTTTCATTACCATTGATATATATGGGGGATTCCAACCACCACGACTTACACTTGATCATATAATGAATTACCAAAAATTAGACATGGTTTTTTATATTTTTACCATTATGAGAAAAAAACATCACCCAGTGTCCATTCAGGGTTCCTTAAAGGACATCCAAATTTTTTTTTGACACCTGGCCCATCCTGAGGACCTCACTGGAAAACTGTCGATGATGTACATCCCATCATCTATCATCACTAATACTACCTAATGGAAATAAAAACCATGATGTACTCATCCAACCAAAATATCCACATGTCACTTGGCATAAATACAAATTTTCTCAATGCAACTTGGATGATTTCAAGGTGTTGGGAATGATCTACAATAGTTGATTTATGCTAATAAGTGTTCAAAGAATGTCACTGCCAACTTATCCATTGCTGATGTCACCATCCAATATGGGAAACAATGAATTATCAAGGATATCTGGATTCCATACCACAAACATGTCATTTTCAATTAACCACTATCACTCCCCAACCATCCACCAAGCAATCAAGATCCCATGTTTCCCAAGGAACAAAATTTATCACACTACTCAAATTCTTTTAATTATTTCATGATAGTAAATCAACAAAAAAAAATTGTCTCTAAAAATACATCCTTTACCTGAGCATAACCCATTTCCCACTTTCTCACCTAACCATGCATCCTGGTTAGTCTGCCTCATCATCCCTAAGTAATCCTCAACATATCACCCAATAACCAAACCATTTATACAAACAAGCTTACCTATGGGCCCACCCTATCATTGGTGTCACTTAAAAACAATAGAATATTAATACGCTTATGTCACCTATGAATATTCTACTCGAATGAAACATAAAGACCTCAATTCATTTTCATCCTAACAAATAGGTCAAGTATCTATACAATACAAGCATTCTAAAAAACATTACATACTACCTGAAGCCCTTTTGAGACCTTATTAAATAACTAGGGCATAAATATATCATCTATAAAAACTTTAGGGTACTCATTATGAATCGATCCCACCTATAATTAATCTCCCATGTTTCATATTCCATGTCAACCACATCGCTAGAATAGATTCTCACGATTTCACCCTTGTTTTTCTAAAATCATTCAACATGCGACCACTAATCGAGTCGCATCACGACCCATTAGTTTTACCATTTATACCTCTAAGAAAAATTCTAACTAAGAAACTTTCTCTGTGTCCCATTGTCAGTGCCCAAACACCATCTTATATGAATCATACACATGATCACTAAGGACCCCTTTCAACCACTCTCTTATGAGACCATTATGGTTTGGTGAAAACAACTTCCCATTGTGGTGGCAAAACAAGAAAAATACATCGGTCCTTTTCCCAAACCACATGCATTAAGTTAAAAATCAAGAAATGATTAGGATTAATACTCTCACCCTCATGATAATACACAATGCACCTAGCGTACCCAATGACCATTTACTCTCGGTTACACACCATAGGTAACCATACATGAACATCTATAGAATAATCGAAACATCATCTCCATGACCCAAAACACAACTCGTGAGATCCCTATTCACAAATTCACTAATGCCTAGAAATATTCATTAAGTTCTAGTGTACACTCTGCATTATCACGTCTAAGGAGAGTTTCCACACTAACATTACTGAACATCTTGAGACCAAAAGGCCACAACCCAACCGAGGATGCTCTAAACCAAGATCCAATTATATACCATAACTAATATGGTCATACAACCCAAATACAGAGACTCAAAATAGGGAACTATTACTACCCAAACCACCCCTACATAGGTCAAATCAACAACAGAAGTAATACCCACTACCCGGTTTACCAAAAAGTTCCATTATTACACATCCTTTTATAATGAACTTCTCTAACTTATTTAAACTTAACCGTCAACATATTAAACACTCCATTAAACCAATATTTAAAACTCCCAACCTTATTCATGATTAGTATCAAAACCATTTTCCCCAACAAACTCTGATGATTTATTGATGAAATTTAAACCATACATGGAGAAGAATTTATACCACTATCCTTAAACAACCCACTCTACCTACACTATTCCAACTATCATCGTCACACATAGAAAACTAACCTCTACCATACCCACCATGGGTTATGGTCAACATGGGGTAACTAATTTACTTAATGAGAGGCCTTTTAAAAAATTACACTTTTAAACCATTTCCTCTTTCACAACACAAATCCTTTCTCATAGGCACATTCCCCATAATAAACTCATTAAATCCCAATTTTAACTCCTTTACACCTTTCATTCAGAAAAATTAATTAACCATTTTACCATCACTATGAAATATCTATCTTTTAGATACCATTTAGTCTTTACAATTTATCACATCCCAATATATTAACTTGATCATAAGGTTTCATTAAACACACTATTCCTCAACTATTCATTTACATTATTTTAATTTACCCAATTGTATTAACAATATTAGACGATATTTTCATCAATTGTTTTAATTAAATAAAATTTAATCCACTCTCTATGCCCCACAAACCCATCTCGTGTGTTCCAATCATGATGCATGCCACCTATATCCTAAGTTGGCTAAAATTATGTATGACTAAAAAAGCTCATGCCTTTCTATCCATGATAAAAATAACACAAATCAATTTCATAACAAAACATGTGCATCAACCAGTTGTGAAATATCATTAAAATCTAACAACACATATAAAAAACAAAAACTCCCAACCTGGGTAACATAGATTTTCCCTTATACAAGGGTTAGCAACTCCCAACCACTAGCACATTACCAAGGACTGAAACTTCATAGCCTCCAATATACAATCCCCAAATAGAATGAAAAAATAAATATAAAGGAAACACATATGATCACTATTTTTAACATCCCCGATCCGTATGACACTAAACCAGTTCCCTGTGTTGGGTCGTCACGTGGCCTCAATAATGCCTCCCTATAAGATATAGGTTTTCGACGAGTAGTGAGGTTCTAATAAGTCGTGTGACGAGACTATACCTTATTTATCAGAGTAATACATAACAAAACATAATATAAATAGAGTAAACAATATGAAACAACAAATAAATATTCATAGCCAAAAATCTCCAAAAAATTGGTTACAAATGACAATTCAACATTAACCATGTCCTCAAATTCTAATAGTACAAAAGTGAATACAATACAAAATTTATAAAATGGATAAATCGGAAAAATGGGTCCCAAATCCAATTTTGAATTCTCATCCATGCATCTCCCAAGCCCAACTCAACTAATGATTATACGACCTTTTCCTTTGTCCTTACCTAGAACCATGAAATCTTCTCGAGTACCCAATAGCAGCCCAAGCTTGGTGTGAGTAAAAAAATAAATAGGCCCCCAACAATAGTGTCAATTAAATATCCATCCTAAATGATAGTGAGAGCATGGCCGATTGATTCCAATCGACTGGTCAAAGTTCCATTGCTCTGATAATGTGTATAGCAGCACTCGGGTCGAATCCTCTGTGATTATACTTTTCAATAGTTTTTTGTTTTTAGTTGATTGTATTTAGATTAGGGGGGTTTGTTTGCAGATATTAATTGAAAGGATTAATAAAATTAATAATTTAATAAATATTTTTGTGAGTTCATAATTAGGTTGTTATGCATCTGATATACTTGAGCTTTAATTAATATTTCATTAAATTAACACTCATTTCACATGTTGATGTTGATTGGAATTCCCAAGTGTTAAGGCTTTAATCCAAGCCTTACCATAATTTAGGGTTATAATCTTAATCATATCTTGTTTATGGTAGTGTATTTATGGTTCCAATAATCCATTGAAACCACTCATTAATCAAAACAAGTCATTAATCGATGAGATGTTATGTCCAACATACACAATATTAATTCAAATAATACTCATCGAGCAAAAACTCTCAATCTCTTAACATACCTAAATTAAAACTCACACAAATGAAAGATTAACTCCACCATTGAAATGATTAGTAATATAATTTTAATTAATATGATGATAAATTAAGAATATAAGAAAAATAAATGTAAAATAAAAGTGTGGTGTGTCGAACACACAAAAAATGATGATGATAATTAAAAATGAACTTTAGATTGATTGAGAAAGAAAAAGAAAATAAGGGGATTAAACTGAATTTAAACTATTTTATGAACATTAAAATTAAAATAAATAAGGTAGATGAGAATATGATATATTGAAGAAGAAAATGTCATTAAATTAGAATTACAAATAAGGATTTACAAGATTCCAATAATGGTGAACACAAAAGTAAAAGGAAAAAATGTGAGGTGGAACGATCTCTCAAATGAAAACATGAGTATAGGGCCCTTGGAAAGGATTTTTTCATGACAATATGTTCTCTTATCTTCTGAAATACCAAACCCATTGAAGTATAGGATGGGGATGTATTTATAGCCCAAGGAAGTTGACTGTTGGCATTCTCACTATGTCCCTCCACTTGGATTGATGATTGGGACATCCATAAAGCTGAATATCAAGATATCTACTTCTTCAAAGTTGTATATAATAATGTTTTCTGACTGATATCAAATGTTGGAGGCATTTGGAAATATGGATCCAATTTTATGATGGTTTCAATAATCAATGTTAAACTGTCCATTTCTATCCATTCATTTTCAATGGCCAAAATGTGAATGGATTTTGGAATAGTTAGATTCCTTCAAATCCGAATGATCTCTTCAACAATGTCGGTCTCCAATATCGCCTCGTTCAAAATGAATAATATCAACTTGATTGGATGATTATATCAGGATACATGTCATGAATACTGTACATATTTTAATTCCCGGCCAGAATGGTGGTATGAATTTAAATGAATCATTTGGGACCCTTGTCTTTGTATTTGGGCCTTGAAAGTTTTATCCAAGACTCATTACATAGTACCAAGAATATTGTAGAATAATTAGAGATTTTTCAGTTATGGACTGATCCCAGTAATTCAATAATCATGGATGGTCCAGTTTCTTCACAGATTCTGTGGGCCTTCTTGCGTGGTCCATATGGACCTACAAATGGCAGAATTGGCCAATGATCCCTTCTAATGAAATGTTTTATATTGAATTATAAATCGAAAAAAAGAAGAACCACACAATCTGGATCAGTTGAGGAGAGTTATAAATAAAATATTAAACTGACTCACATATACTACTTCTAAAAATTCTCAAAAATTATACTTAGTATTAAAACATTAATATATCACACAAATTATGCACATTTCATATAAAATAAGTAAATAAAGTATATAATAAGTCATGAAAATATTAATAACATCAAATCCCCCACAAATATTCTTGTACATGTCCTCATGTGCAAAAAATAATAAAAAATGAAAAAATCATTTTCACCCATCCACAAATATTAAAATTTTGTTTTACCCAATCATGGGAGGTTTAGACAATATCATTCATCCATATTGAATTGCACCTCAAGTTTTTACAGAAACAATGTTCCAAAAACAAATTCATTTTTATCATGCCCTAATTTATAAATGGAAAGTGGTGGCACACAAAACATACTCCTCCGAAGATGATACATTTAATTTATGGTGTTTTAGTTATTCACCAACCAAAAGTAAAAATCCTAGAGTTTGAAAGAGATATCATCTTCCAATCCCTATAAAAAGTGCACAATATTCAAGAGTTCTTATGAATGGATTTTTGGGGGCTCTAGGATGGTATGAATATAATGTCTAAGAGAAAAAAGAGGGGTAAAACACCACCATGGAAAAAGAAATGCACATTTTTTTTTTGAAATGATACTTGAAAAGAAATTGAAACATATATTTATGAGGGAATTAAAATGTGAAATAAGACATAAAAGTGGATGGATATATGAAGTTAATTATAAGATGTAATATTTGCAAAACTCAAAAATCCTCCCAATGAAATAAGAATACAATTAAAGTGTTTGTTCCTCTTTTTTCGAAATGTAAACTTGAAACAGATCTCACACTCATATCCCAACACATGATTGATCTCTTTAAGACACTAAATTTAATAGTTATTACAAGATCAAAGGCTTATAAATAATAAATTTTGTCTTAAGCCAGACATAACCCTTTTTTTATTTTTGAAATTAATTTTTTGAACACTTATCATTAAAATTTGAACAATATTTCATAAGCATATATACATTCCCACACCCCACTAGAAGAAAAACTCCCCCAAAATAAAATGTATGATTTCCCTCAAGAATATGATAACTCATTGAAATTAAATAAAAGGGAACCCAAACAAAGAAATACATTCCCTACAACGCATAAATTTCAAAAAATTATGCAATGAAAATCCATGTTGATATTGGGTGGGATAAGATATTGGTATTTTAATGTGGCTATAATAGAGAAGGTTTTCAAAAAATCGAAGGGGATTTCAAAAGGAGGATTAATGTGTGGTTAATGGGAGGAAATTTGGCAATTATAATTCTCACATGGTTCAGAAAATACCTCTATCATATTAAGGCATGAAAAAGTTGGAAATTCAACTCAATGGTCCAAAAACCCAAGACTCAAAAATGGGGGAGAGAACACAAATTTTGAATATGGCCATAGGTGTCCGTGGTTTGAAAGATAATTTTTTTCATCATGGTTTAGGAAAATCATTTTACAATTAAAAATTTGAGCTTTCAAAATTTATTGGTTTTGACACAATATTCTTTACCCCAATTAGTGAAGAAACCACAAAGTTTTTGAGATGAATCCATGTCTTTTGACTCCCCAAAATGGTTGGACAAAATTTGAAAACATGAAGGGGATAAAGTATGACTATTTATTTTTCATATATTTTTTTAAATAATTTTTTAGTTTTTTATTTTTTTTAGTTTTTCCTATATTTTTAAAAAGACACACCGAAAGAAAAAGAAAGAGTAAATAAAAAAGTGTGATGAATAAAGTGTTAAAACAATGAAAATGAGTGAGTAAGAAATAGATAGAGATAGAGATTAAAAGGAAATAGGTTCCCCCTAGTTTAGATTTTGTGGTTTATCATCTCCATCCAGTGGTGAGTCAACTGTATAAATTTGGGATTTGACGGAAGTCGATGTAGTTCTAGGATTGTGGTATGTTACCTAAAAAATAAAAATCATTATTCATCTAAAAAAACAAAATATAAATTAAAATTTCATAAAAGTAAGGTAGAACATGGGTTTCCTCCCAAGAACTGCTGCATTTATTTGTCTACAGCTGGACAATTACATTGGACTACCCAAAGTCTAATAGTGGCCATTGTATTTTGTCAAGTCCAATGTGCTTCCGGAAAAACATTTCTATTGGGAGGATCAATGATTAATTGGATAATCTCATCACATCATTGTTGCTTTTCTTCCAATTCAACGGGGTTTTAAAGAGAATATGACTATCCTCCATTTGGTCATCAATGTGAGGAGTGATTTTATCCAAAATGTGATGGTTTTATATTCTTGGATAATTAAGATGATATCTCAATTATGATGGTTCATTTATGTATGGTTCATATAACTTGAATCAAGAGTATGATATCCCAATTCTTTTCAACTCATTTATTTCATCACTCACCGATGTGGAGTAATGAGGATTAGTAGATTCGTAAGACTAAATAATATTTTCAATATCCTTTATATCAATGTTGTTCACAAAATAATGGTCAATTTCAAAATCATGAGTGATCACTTTATTAATTATGGATCAAATCTCACAACCTTCACTCCCATTATGAGAATATAAACACATTGGTTGAGGGTTTTCCTTAGAAATAATTTTTTTTTTCAGAATCATGGATAGGAAATGATGAATGTTGGATAATAATTTTTGAATCAAAAAATGAACATGGTTGTTCGTTTTCCCCATTACCATCCAAGTTGGAGCAATGGAGGCTAGAGGTGAGAAAGTATTCCATAGAGTTTTCAATATCCTTTAGATTAATGGAGTTTCCATTTGTAATGTCAAAAAAAACTTCTCCATTTATGACTTGGTTAAAGAGGATGCAATATTCACAAACTCCTCTATTAGTAGAATAGAAAGAACATGATGGATATTGATCCAAGAAACTATTAGAGAGACTTTCAGAAGTATGGATAGAGTATATAGATTGATTTTTTGATGGGTGTCAAATGGATTCAAATATAATGAACATGACTAGTTGGTCACCAAATTACATGGATAAGATACCAACATGGACATCAATTTTGGTTTTAGATGTCTTAAAGAAAGGTCTTCCTAAAATCAAAGGATATTGGCATGAAGTTTCCTCACCTTCTATGTCATGTTCATAGAAGTCAGAGGGGAAGATAAGATCATTGACTTGGAAAATGAAATCCTCAATTATACCCTCAGGACTAGCAGTGCTTCGATTAGACAATTGAATAACAACACTCGTTGGGTGCAAGGGACCTAGACCAAGGTTGGAGAAGATGGATTTGGGCACGAAATTAATTGAGGCTCCTAGGTCTATGACTGCATCATCAATGTTGGAACATCCAATTTGGCATGGAACCATAATGTTACTTGAATATTTGCACATTAAGAGAATATATTGTGTGGAGGAAACATTCTCAAAGATCCTAAGTTGCCTCTTATGGGTACAAGAATCCTTGAGAAACTAGGAATGCTTAGGAATTTTTTTAATGGAATCTAAGAGGGGAATGTTCACTTCAACACGTCTAAACATGTAAAGCATATAAGGATCTCGTTCAAAGTACTTATTTGGCATAGAAATGGCTTGAGGAAAAGGAATTGGTTTCCTAAGTTGAATAGATGGTGGTGGGGTAATGGACTCATATTCCAATTTATATTTAATTCTCTTTTCATTTTCATGGTCAACATTCAAAGGAGGGTTAGAGGATTTATCTTGAGGCATAGAAATTTGCTTTACCAGTCTATGTTCAATTGCACATACATTACCCTTGGGGTTGGGTAATGGTTGAGCTAGGAGATGGGAAGAATTTGATTGTTGTTACTAGCTCAGGTGGGATCCAAGTTGACCAATTTGTGTTTCAATGTTTTTTAGGCTGGAACTATGAATGAGGTAAGATCTTCCATTGCACTTTCCCATGGTTTCTTGGAAGAAGAGGCTTGTCCTGGATTGGGATTACCTTGATTATGGTTCTTCAGAAAGCAATTGTATTGTTTTAGGAATTAGGAAAGCTTACTAGGATGGTGGAATCTTGGAGGAGGAGAAAATGGATTGATCCATTGAGGTTGGGGAACAAATGAGTACGGTTGTTGGAAATTACCAACACCTTGACCATATTGGAAGTGGTTTGGGTTTTGATGAGAATATTGAGGGGGATGTGAAATGGGATTCCTATATCTCATGTTAGGGTTATATGTTGAAGATAAGGGATCAGAATGGGGTTGGATGAAGTTTCTAACAAACTGACCTGATATTTGAGGGTTGGTGTTCTGCTGAGCATAGGCGACATTGAGCTCTATTGGTCTAGATGAATCAGATTGATCATCTTGAAGTTGTGGACATGTGTCAATTTGATGAGATAGTGAGTTGTAGATTGCACTGTTTCTTACAGGTCCAGAAATCATTGATTGTGGAGAAGATGAGGTTGGGGTTTGGATGACATAGATAGTTATCACACAAGATCTGTAAGTTTACTCATCCTCTCGGTCATCTTGTTCGGATCTATGGATTGATTTTCTTTTACTTGTTTTACTTTAGCATGTGCTCTAGTACATAATTTTTGTGTGTTTGAATCCATGTTTCTTATGAGATCTATTGCAGTTGTAAGAGTTTTATCAACAAGAGCACCGCCACTTACGACATCAACAAGAGTTCTCTCCAAGTCAATATCCCCTCATTGAAATATTGAATCGAGAGTCGGTCAGGGACTTGGTGGCATGGAAAGGTTTCAACAAGATATTTTTTACCTCTCCTAGTATTCATGGAGTGATTCATTGGGGAATTGACAGATACCACTAATTTCCTTTCAGATGGAATCAGTACGAGAAGCAATAATGAATTTCAACAAGAAGATTTGATTCATGTCATTCCATGTGGTTATGGAACCAAGAGGAAGGTATTATAAACATGAAATAGTAGTGTCAACTAGGGAGAAAGGGAATGCTCAGATTTTGATTTGTTCCTCAGAAATCCCTTGAGGATTCATGGTAGTACACACCACTTGGAACTCTTTAAGATGAAGACGTATATCCTCACTGGCTAGCCCGTGGAAATGAGGGAGAAGATGAATCAAACCCAATTTGTGTTCGAAGTCAGTCTCAATGTTTGGATATTAAATACCAATAGTTTGGTAACTCATATCAGGGGAAACAAGTTCATTAAGTATGTTTTCTCTAGGATTGGCCATATCTAATTCAATTGGTTGAACAAAGACTGGTTCTTGAATTATTTGATTATCCCTAATGTTCCTCCTTAGTTGGCAATGTGTTCGCTAAATTTCAGGGTCAAAACAATCTGAGGGATTGTTTCGGAGGCTATGGGGAATTCAGAGAGATGTCGGTAGAAAGAGGAAGACCAGTTTTTCTTCTTCTGTTTTCTGTTTATGATTCTTATGAATAAGGCGGGGTTTGGATGTTTTTTTTTCAATTTTTTAAAAATTTTGTTTTTTTTACCATAACTAGAAACTAATTACTACATAAAAAACCATCCACGAAAACGATGCCATTTGAAAGCGTAGCCAATTTTCACCAATCGATCATTCAATGATCCACTTCTATGCTAATGTGTATATAGGCACTCTGGTCGAATCCTCGGTGATGAAACTTTTATGTATTATTTTGTTTTTAGTTGATTGTATTTTTATTAGAGGGTTTTTTTGAAGATCTTAATTGAAATGGTTGATCATATTAAACTTTTAATACATATTGGGGTGAGTTTTTCATTAGGTAACTAAGCTTGTGATATCCTTGAGCATTGCTTTATATTGCATTAAATTAACACTCATGTCACAGGTTGATATTGATTGGAGTTCCCAAAGGCTTTAATCCAGGCCTTAAAAGAACATAGGGTTCTAATATTAATCATATCTTGATTATGGTAGTGTATTTTGGTTTCAATAATCCATGGAAACAACTCTTTAAACAAAACAATCATTAATACATTACATGTTAAGTCCAACATACACATTGTCAATTCAAAGAATACTAATCGAGAAAATGATTTCAATCGCTTAACATCCCAAAATTACAACTCACCCCCATGAGAGATTTAATCATCCTTTTAAGTGATAAGTAATCTGGTTATAATTATTATGATGATAAATTAAGAATATAAGAATGTGAAATGGATAAGAAAAGAGTGGTGCGTCGAACACACACACAAATGATGATGATAATTAAAAATGATCTTTAGGTTGACTAATTAAGAAAAATAAAATAAGGGGATTCAATAGAATATAAAATATTTTAGGAACATTAATATTAAAATATAGAAGGTGGATGAGAATAAGATATATTGAAGAAGAAACTTGAATTAAAAATGAATTACAAAAAAAGACTTACAAGATTACAATAATGAAGAACACAAAAGTAAAAGAAAACAAAGAGAGGAGGAAAGTTATCTCAAGTGAAAACATGAGTATTGATGTTTCTCCCAAGACCTTGTAAAGGCTTTGGTTGTTTTAATAAGTGATCATGTCTTCTGAAATTCCAACCCCTTTGAAGGATAGGAGGGGATGTATTAATATCCCAATGAAGTGTACTGTTTTCATTCTCAATATGTCCCTCCAATTGGCTCGATGATTTGGATATCCAGATAGATGAGTCTCGAGTTATCACCTTCTCCCACGTTGTAGATAATAATGTTGTCTGACTACTCTCAAAATTTGGAGGCATTTGGACATATGGATCCAATATTATGGAGGTTTCAATAAAAAATGTTAAACTATCCATTTCTAATCATAATTTTTCGATGGCCAAAATGTAATGGATTTTTTAATAGTAATATGACTTCAAAAACTAATTATTTATTGAACAAAGTCGGCTGCCAATATCTCATATATTACAATGCAAAATCACAGCTTGATTTGATGAATATATCAAAAGAAATGCGAAGAATACTGTATTGATTTTAATTCCCTTCTTGAATTGTGGGATGAGTTTAAATGAATCATTTGGGCCCACTGTATTTATAGTTAGGCCTTTAAATTTTAATCTAAGACTCCATACATTGTCCCCCGAAATTGTAGAAGAATTAAAAAAATTTCACTTCTGGATTGATCCTAGTAATTCAATCTTCATGGATGGTCTAGTTTCTTCATAGATTCAGTGGGCCTTCTTGTGTGTTCTATATGGGCCTTCAAATGGAAGAATTGGCCCATGATACCTTATAATTAAATGTTTTATATTGAACTAAGAATCCTTCAAAACAATAACAACAAAATTTGGAGTAGTAGGGGGAGTTTTGTAAATAAATAGTAAATTGACTCAATTGGTCATCTTCTAAAAATCTAAAAAAGTATACATAGTATTAAAAAATTAATATTTCACACAAATTTTGCACATTTAATATAAAATCTCTAAAGGGAGTATATAATAAGTTGGGAAAATATTAATAACATTATATAGTGCATGCATGTACTAAATAAGATTCATTTACACAAGGAAAACATAGGTATCTCTAGTTAACAATCATTACTTTAATACTTTCTACCATTATTACCATTTCGTTCTTTTAATCCTACTTCTTTAAATAATCTATTTTCATCACCTATGCTACTAGTTTGTCATAACAATCATCTACAAATTGGTATAAGGCACTAAATTACTATGCATAAGGGAATAAATCAAATCCCTATATCATTAGAGACAATCACTCACAACAACACATTATCCTCACCACGAAGCCTCGGTCCGGGTGGCATGCAACAGTTAAAGAGAATAGGTCCTCTTCCCCTTCCCTAACCCATGCAATTTGAGGAGGAGATTAGAGTCTCAGTTAAACTCAATCTGTGGGTATAGATCATCATGCCAATACCTCACTGTACCAGGCTATGTTCCCAAGATTATTTATCCATTCAGCACACGCATACCATAAAATAAACAAAAATAACCTAATAAATTATCCATCATATCACATAACCATCAAAATGAGTAGTAATCCTTTTCCATAAACCACTAAAACATTTTTCATTTACAATTTATAGCAATTTAGCCCAATTCCCATTCTTGTTACCTGACCTAATATAAAAACCCTTCACTTTATTTCACACATAAACCTAAATTATTACATAAAATATTCTCTTGAAACAAGATAGAAGATCGATAGATATAGTCTCTTTGGGTTATAGGAACATTCATAACAACTTTGAACATAACACACAATATCTTTATTCAAAACTTCTTTTACATGACAATAACATTCCTTCGTACTTACCATTGCATTGGATAACCTAAGGACCTGCATAGGAAAATAGTGAGCTATATAACCCAGTAAGAGAGTAAAAAAGGAATAACATGATGAATATAGTAAATGTTAGGTAATGAGAGTATCAAAATAGCACAATAGATACATGAACATAAAGTCATGATATAGCATGATTATCATAACATGGAAATGTAGCACCAACATTTAACATTATATTCACATGATACATAGATCATTTCACATGGAGAATTCGTAAAACCTCATGGAACATGAATTAGAATGATTAAACCATAATTTCAATTGATTTATCAAGGATCTATTCTTTACCCAATGCATTAGAGTGCTATTAGGGCACTCCATTCTTAATCATTCAATTTCATGCATAAGTGTGTCACATGGATCATATAACACGGATTCATTAAACATAAAAACTTATTCCACAATAAAGGATTGCAGAATTTATAAATTAAAATATATAATGAATAAGAAAATGTTAATAAAGGTGAACACCCTTGATAGAGAAATGTGCATGGTATCCACTACACAATTACTTTGGCTTGGAAAATCGCGGTGCAATTTCGACTACATAACGGCATGACATAATAATTCATAAAAAATGGTTGATGAGAGAGAAATGGGAATCTAATAATATTTACATAAAATGGAATGTAAGGGGGCCATATTGATACATGTCCCAACATATGTAATGGAATTTAGATTCAAAATACAAATTTTTTTTTGAATATAAATGTGAAGAGAGAAATTCCTTATGAAATTTTGGCATGGTAACATGTGTACATATGAGGCATTAATGAGAGAGAAAGATATATATCATCATTAAAACATATGTAGGGAAGTATGGGGGAGGTATGAAATCATACCCCAACATTTGTAATGCAAAAACATGAATAAAAATAGAATGAAATTTGGACAAAAATTAGAAAGGAAGAAATACCTTACATGGCGGTGTGATCACAATATATTGGGGGGGGGGCTTGCGAGAGGCTTATTGGGAACTTGGGGAGCCATGGTAGCATTTTCGATAGAGTATGGAAGAATTTGGTTGCGTACTGAAGGATTTTAGTGAAGAGAAGTGGGATATTTGGTTGATTTATATAGGCAAAATGGAGGGTATTCTTTATTGTTTTGGTTTTGGAAACCACATATTAAAATAATCAAAACCCCAAACTAGCCCATGGTTTTTTCTCATGGTTTATTTGAAAGGGAATTAGAAAAAATTATTTTATAAGGCCAATGGATGAAATTTTTAAAATATAATTCTTTCTTATGTGGAGGTGAGTCACAATATCAAATAAATGATTTTTTAAAGGATAAAATCCATTATAATCCTTGTAGGGTCAATTAAAGAATTGTAAAGTAAATGAAAAAAATTAAAATAACATAATTTTAATGGTAAAACAAATATTGGATGAAAAACTCATTTATATTATTTAATTACATAACAATTGAGTCATTATGATGTCATAAAAGACATTATATAATTAAATGGTATTTACTTTTTACCCAAAAATTTTAGTTTCTCATTAAATTATCAAAAAATTACCATTGGATAATTTCGACATCATGATTTCAAAAATAATATTCATTTTTTGCTAAATAATTTTCTAAATATTTCAATTTTTACTTTCAAAATAAAAAATGACATTTATCGAAAATTCATTTGTTTTGACCAAAACATCTTTCAAACCTTAATAAAAATATCACTCGAATTCATAAAAATTAAATGATCATTTATATTTAATAAACAATAATTTATTAATAATATTTTACTTAAATATTTTTTAATTAAAAAAAATTAATTCATCAAAATATATATCTTAATTGAATATTAATTAAAATTAATATTTCTGTTTTAAAAACAATTTTCAATGTAAAAATAATAAAATGAATGTATATTATTTATTCAACACAATAAATAATGCATATAATAATTGTAACACCCCAGGTAAATAAAGAATATGAAATTTTCATATTTATCCATATTTTTGAATAAAATATTACTATGACTTTAAAGGGGACGCTATGCTCGATGGTGTACCCAACACGCAACAACGAGTTTCTTGAGAATCTTACGTTGCACTCTAATAATAAAATAATATTATTTTAAATGGTAGTTAACATGTAGCTGTTGTATTGGCGGGAATGGATAAAAATAACTAAAATATGATTATATATGTTTTTTAAATGTTTTTACATTTATCCAATAAAAGATAAACGCTTAAAATACGGAAAAAATTCAATTTTAGGCTTTTATACCCTAATTTTTCACTAAAGGTTCACTTATCACCTTTTGATGGAGAACTGTCATTAAATATAGTTTTGATCACTCTTATACATTCTTTTGGACCAAATAAAACTCTTCTTTAGAATCAGGACATCAAATTTTAGTTTCTGTAATTTTTTGGTATTTTTCCGATAAAGTTCATTTTTTAATGAATAGTGTAAAATGTTGTGTTTTAATTCAAAACCTCTTTTTAATCTAATTTATTTATATGATTAGATAATCTTATGAATTAGTTTTAAAGTGAAATTAGAAAATATTTTTACCATTAAATCCAATAGTGGTCATTGGAATTAATTTCACTTTTAAATCGAACTTAAACTAGTATCAATCTTTTGATACTTATTGTTTCTTAAAAACACGCTATTTGTTTTGACAGCGGGAGTTAATTATTAAATTAATTAATTCTACTTATATTCTTTCAATTAGGTAATATAAATATCATTTTTGAATTCGGAATTTCAAATATAGCTTAGGGTGAATTTTTGGTAATTTTCTGAAAAACTCCAATTTTTGATGAATAGTGAAACCACTAAGTGGTAATCAAGCTAACTGATTTTTCAGTTAAATGAATGTTTACCACTAATGTGTATTGAATTTTTAAAATCCGACATACATGGTAGTCATTAGTATGTAAAATGTGGTTCAATGGAATGAAAATAATTTTTTGGTGAATAGTAACGTTTTTTTCATTAATCGCGATTAGAGGTAATTAGTATAATTTAAGGTAAAAATGATATTATAAAAAAATGAAAACACCATGACACGTGTACTACTCCTATTGTATGAGTCATGGCCGACCAAGAAAACCCATGGGTCAACTTGGGGACCCCCTGGAGCCACATTGGTTGGTAAATGACATTAATATATATATTTTTAATGATAAAATTAAATTGACACAAACATGAGTTGTTTTACTAAAACAGTTTTTAAGTGGGGCTACATAAGTCCCAATTTTGACTATAAATATTAATTATAAAGCTAAAAAGATTTAATACATAATAGTAATTTTTTTATAATTTTTATACATTAAATAAATTAATTTATTTATGACATAATAATGATGCAGCGATGACATCATTATATGACGATTTAAATAAAATGGAAAGATAATGTAAAATCTATGAACTAAACATGTCCAAAACTAATTGTATGGGTGGATTTAGAACCCTTATCACCTTATCCACGAATTATATCAATGTGGGACCTTTTAAAACCGAAACACATATTTCAAATAAAGTAATATTTCTTTACTTTCCAAAAGTGCCCCTCCTATCCTCTTATAAAAGGCCCCCACCTCTACCTCATTTCACACACTCCTCAAGCCTTTGGCTCGGCCAACCCCTGCCCATTTACACTCTCCACATCTTTCTACTCATCCTAGAGGATTCCCTTTTGGCATAATCTTTTCAAAGGAAGCGTTTAGCCTCAAATCAATAGGAGTTACACTTTTAAAGGTAATTCATTCTCTCATGTTCATTTGTTTTATTTTTTTCTCCAACCCCCTAAACTCTTTTTATTTACTTCTTTGGTAAAAAAAAAGTATCTTCAATATACTAGGATGTTGTTATATGATTTATTCGAGCTACAATCTCACACAAATACATCAAATGGTTAAAGAACATACGGTTTCTGTGGATGGAGAAATTCTGCCTCCCGAAACGATGATTGTTCAATACTCATTTAACACCTTCAAAGGTGGCCATTATGATGTAAATATTTTTATATATGATAAATAATATGTTTATTCTTTCCTTAAGCTTCTGTATTTTTAATTTATGGCATACCATTATTGTTTCCATTATGGGTAAACACGATATCTTCATTTTAGGAAGTGCGGACTACCACCCCCTGAAAGTGATTTGATTCGTTAATACCATATGTGGGATGTGTAAAGGATAAAGTTAATGATATTATATATGTTACAATATACTATTATATCATTATGATTCTGTTCCAGAAAATACGAAATAGAAATGGAAGTAGCGTTCATGCGTACGTACGGCTTACTGTCTCCATGAACGGTGCATTTCATTTCTTACCTCTAAATGTGATGTAATATTATAAATCCAGGTATATGCTGAATATATATGATATATATGTTATCCAAATAATTAACATCATTCTGGATATAATGAACCTTTGACCAAATTAACAACATGTAAGTGTAAGAAATCTATATTTTTGACTTAAGAACCAAATACCGACAAAATGAACATTATTAACTTAAATGATTACATGATGTTCATAACATGGTATAAAAGGGATAATGAACTTGAAAAAGGTTCTTAAGAAAGTAAAGATTAACTCAAGATTATTATTCAGGAGATTAAATAATGGTCGGGTCAAGTCGGATACGAGGTAAGGGATCCTACTCCTCTATTTCTTTATAAGTACACTCTTTTATGCCATTTCTTTTATGCTCCTCTTTGTTATGTTGGGGGATGTTAATTTATATTCCTCTTTCTGTACATTTTATTGTAATATGATGAGATACTCTGTTTGATCTCATCAATCCATTTTTAATGTTTTAAGTGGCGCCGTTAGGCTGCCAAGTTTTCGTAAGGGATTGTTCATCTCACTTTTATTCTCGTGAGATTTATGCTACATTTGCCACAATTTCCTTTGAGTGGTGTATGTACTACCCATTATTATACACTTTTTGTAGTATAATTTCATTTATGGGTATTCACATCTTCATTGTATGACCCTTCTTCCATTGGGTTTACGTTTCGAATGTTACCCAACTCGGTAAGGGGACCTTTCACCCTCCTCTTTTTAAAAGACTTCTTTAGTTATGTCTTTTAATTCACATACTCTTATGTTGGGATATGTTCTTATATATCCTTATTTATGTATATTTTATGTCCATTTCATGAGATACCCGTAATCTCTCTCATCAACCCTTTATGTAAAATTTTATGTGACGATGTTAGGCTGTCGAATTTTACCAAGGGAACTTCTTAACACAATTTCGATTTCTTTGGGTTCAACATGTAGTTATTGAACATGTCATCCTTTGAATATGTGTTAATAAACTTTGATTTTTTTACACTTAATCTCCACTTATATTGGGTGTATTTATATTTTTCACACATTATTATGAGATTGATTTATTCTTAATTTAAGGATACCTTCATTATAATGGATTTCATCTCATTTTACATTTCACTTGAGACTTCATTGTTGTTATGAACCAATTCACTATTATATGGTGTGTATACTGTCCTTTGACAAATTATATCATGAATCCTTTTATTTTCATGATATTATAAAGTTCGGATTAAATTTTATTCCGCTATTATTTGTATTCAAGAGTCTCTCATTTTGTTAAAAACTCTTTAACAAAAATATCATTTTAAATGTTTTAATGATTTATTATTCTAAATATTTATCTTTAATGTCCATGTTTTCAAAATGGTTTTCAGTATTTATTTATATGGATATTAATGATTTAAAATTATAATTCCATTAAAAGCATCAAAGTTGTATGGGACACTTTGATTCAAAAATCTATTTTAAATGGTTTTTGAAAATGGATTGATTAATTCAATATCTAGGAATTATTTATTATGATTGAAAATGAAATATTGTTATTGAAATGTTTATATTTTCCATATTTTATGTGTAATAATGGTACTTGGAAATTATGATGGGTGGTGCCGTGAATACCAGGACGGGTGGTTACGTTATAACCTCCAATGCATTGGGTATGGAAGTCGGCCGTATGGCTATTCCATTAAGTATGTATGTAAATTGGCCATATGGCTATTCCATTAAGTGATATGTGTGGAAGTCGACCGTATGGTTATTCCACTTAAGTATGTTTATGTCCCAAGTTACCTTTATATATGTTATGTGTTATTTATATGGGTTTTATGGTAATCCTTTGGTTACAAAAAGGTATGTAATGATACTTTATTCAGTGAAGAGTTTTTACTACTTCATGAAGGTGAAGGTATTACTTTGATAGAGTATACATGGTTTACTTGATGTTTGAAAAACTAACAGTTTTCATTCTTTGTGTATCCCTTACTGAGCTTTTTATGCTCATCCCAAGTTTTTGAAATGTTTTTCACAGGTCACGGGAAAGGTACATGATAAGATGATAGAGTCAAGGATGTGTCAAGAAAGAATCCAAGTTTTATTTTAAATATGTTTCCGTTGTTGGGAAGAATGAATCTTGTCTTTTATGTAACTACTTTGTTTAAAGGTTGAATGTAATGCAAGTTTCAAGATCTAATTCTCTAAAACTCTAAACCTGAAAAAATCCTCAACGTGTAATCTTGTGATAACTCAGGATTATGTAAGGTTTAAGGCTGGGGCCTTATAGTTGGTATCAAAGGTCGGTTTAGATAACTTTAGAGGTTAGGGTATTCTCTAAGCACAAGTGACATTACCATAATGGTTAGGATTTCAGAAAGAGTCTTAGTTTTAGATAAAGTTAATGAGTAAGTATATCTTAGTATTTATCTTCTTCATTAGTACATGATGGTTTTTTTGATATACTCACACTGACCTTTTTGGTTTTAGTAAATGGCTGGATCTAGCAGGCACCAAATTAACAGTGGATGTGAAGGAAACTGTGACAGTTTTTTTGAGAAAGAAACTGAATGATATGGGAGCTGCAATGAGAACTCTTGTGATTATCCTAAACCAACTATCAAGGAGTCATGATCAACCACTTGAACCTTGGTATGATCTTTAATGCATCATGTACGAGATGACCAATCGATGTGGAAGTTCAGGTAATAATTATAAAGGTAACCATTAGAGTTTATATGATCCTTACTTTTTAGGTAATTATGGGTTACTATATGTTATGATGGAAGTGAAAGGCATGAGATAAAATTGAGGTTAAATTATGTTATGGTTATTTTGATGATTTTATCTCTTTTTGGGGAATTATTTTGAGAATTATATAGTTTTGGAAAAAGGACAACACGTAGACCGTGTGACTACCCGTTGCGTCGGACAAAGCTGCGGGAATCGAACCCACAACCAAAGTGTGACTGGTATTTATCGCCTACCACTGGACTACGTGAAGTCCCTGGTTATTTTGACTGATTATTTCTAGTTATATGATTTTATGAATTAAGAGTAAGTTTATTTTAGGTTATTTATGAAAATGATTAATCTATCATGGAGGATATGTGATTAGGTTAATTAATTTTCAATACGAGATTTTAGGAGCAACAGATGTTGTTTGGAGATAAATGTTACGATTTAACTTGGAAGACTATGTGACTAAATCCTTCAAATAATTGGGTTTCATCTTATATTGGTTTACTTTTAATAATTTTATGGACAAATTTTTTATCGGATGATCCTTGTTGAACTTTGGGTTTTGTTTGACAAATTTTGGAGATTAAGAATAGATTTTCTTTTTATAAAGGGTTATCCTTTTCTTGATTATCTGACCTTGCACTAACCTTTTTGGTTTTGGTTATGGTTAAGGTCTAAAGATATGGGAAGTATATTGTTCTCTTTTGTGGATTAGGTGATTCTCTAGAAGTTGATTATAGTACTCTTAATGCGAATAAGTCTCCCTAAATACTCACCTTTTGGAAAAAATTATGAGTTTGACTAAGGAATCTATTAAAAGTTGAAAGTCAACATGATAAGTGATTATGTTTCCTTATGAATAAATTCCTCACCAAAAAGTAACTTAAAACAACAATTTTGTCTATTAACTTTTCCTACTGGGGACTCGAATACCGTTTAACCCATCACAAGTTTGTGATTTTCTTATTGTTAACTTTCTCCTAAACATGTTTTCTATCACTCTCCATCAGAACATGACCCTATGTTTTCTCCTCCATGTCCATGTTTTCCTACATGGAATCCTAGTATGGGTTAACTCGGGTGACCTCTGTACTTATCTTTATTTATTTTAATGTGATTGTTTTACCGACTCTTGTTCCGATGTGGGACTTTCAAGGATGTTTCCAAGCCCAATTTTAAAATTGCGAGGACGCAATTTCCAAAAGGGGGGAAGGATGTAACACCCCAGGTAAATAAAGAATATGACATTTTCATATTTATCCATATTTTTGAATAAAATATTAATATGACTTTAAAGGGGACGCTATGCTCGATGGTGTACCCAACACGCAACAACGAGTTTCTTGGGAATCTTACGTTGCACTCTAATAATAAAATAATATTATTTTAAATGGTAGTTAACATGTAGCCATTGTATTGGCGGGAATGGATAGAAATAACTAAAATATGATTATATATGTTTTTTTAAATGTTTTTACATTTATCCAATAAAAGATAAAGGCTTAAAATACGGAAAGAATTCAATTTCAGGCTTTTATACCCTAATTTTCACTAAATGTTCACTTATCGCCTTTTGATGGAGAACTGTCATTAAATATAGTTTTGATCACTCTTATACATTCTTTTGGACCAAATAAAACTCTTCTTTAGAATCGGGACATCAAATTTTACTTTTTGTAATTTTTTGGTATTTTTCCGATAAAGATTATTTTTTAATGAATAGTGTAAAATGTTGTGTTTTAATTCAAAACCTCTTTTTAATATAATTTATTTATATGATTAGATAATATTTTGAATTGGTTTTAAAGTGAAATTAGAAAATATTTTTACCATTAAATCCAATAGTGGTCATTGGAATTAATTTCACTTTAAAATCAGACTTAAACTAGTATCAATCTTTTGATACTTATTGTTTCTTAAAAACATGCTATTTTTTTTGACAGCGGGAGTTAATTATTAAATTAATTAATTCTACTTATATTATTTGAATTAGGTAATATAAACATCATTTTTGAATTCGGAATTTCAAATATAGCTTAGGGTGGATTTTTGGTAATTTTCTGAAAAACTCCAATTTTTGATGAATAGTGAAACCACTAAGTGGTAATCAAGCAAACTGATTTTTCAGTTAAATGAATGTTTACCACTAATGTGTATTGAATTTTGAAAATCCGACATAAATGGTTGTCATTAGTATGTAAAATGTGGTTCAATGTGATGAAAATAATTTTTTGGTGAATAGTAACTTTTTTTCATTAATCGCGATTAGAGGTAATTAGTGTAATTTAAGGTAAAAATGATGTTATAAAAATATGAAAACACCATGAAACTTGTCCTACTCATATTGGATGAGTCATGGCCGACCAAGACAACCCATGGGTCTACTTGGGGTTCCCATGGAGCCACTTTGGTTGGAAAATGACATTAATATATATTTTTTTAATGTTAAAATTAAATTGACACAAACATGAGTTGTTTTACTAAAACAGTTTTTAAGTGGGGTTACACATGTCCAAAATTTGACTATAAATATTCATTAGAAAGATAAAACTATTTCATACATCATAGTAATTTTTTTATAATTTTTAGACATTAAATAAATTAAATTATTTATGACATAATAATGATGCAGCGATGACATCATTATTTGACGATTTAAATAAAATGGAAAGATAATGTAAAATCTATGAACTAGACATGTACAAAACTTATTGCATGGGTGTATTTAGAACCCTTATCACCTTATCCAGGAATTATATCAATGTGTTACCTTTTAAAACCGAAACACATTTTAAAATAAAGTAATATTTCTTTACTTTCCAAAAGTGCCCCTCCTCTCCTCTTATAAAAGGCCCCCACCTCTACCTCATTTCACACACTCCTCAAGCCTTTGGCTCGGCCAAACCCTGCCCATTTACTCTCTCAAAATCCATCTCCTAATCCTAGAGGATTCCCTTTGGGCAGAATCCTTTCAAAGGAATCCTTTAGGCTCAAATCAAAAGGAGTTACACTTTTAAAGGTAATTCATTCTCTCATGTTCATTTGTTTTATTTTTCTTCTCCAACCCCCTAAACTCTTTTTATTTACTTATTTTGTAACAAAACCAGTATCTTCAATATACTAGGATTTTTTTATAAGATTTATTCTAGCTACACTCTCACACAACTACATCAAATGGTTAAAGAACATACGGTTTTCGTGGATGGCGAAATTCTGCCTCCCAAAACGATGATTGTTCAATACTCATTTAACACCTTCAAAGGTGGCCATTATGATGTCAATATTTTTATATATGATAAATAATATGTTTATTATTTCCTTAAGCTTATGTATTTTTCATTTATGGCATACCATTATAGTTTGCATTATGGGTAAACACGATATCTTCATTTTAGGAAGTGCGGACTACCACCCCCTGAAAGTGATTTGATTCGTTAATACCATATGTGGGATGTGTAAAGGATAAAGTTAATGATATTATATATGTTATAATATACTCTTATATCATTATGATTCCATTCCAGAAAATATGAAATAGAAATGGATGTAGCGTTCATGCGTACGTACGGCTTACCGTCTCCATGAACGGTGCATTTCATTTCTTACCTCTAAATGTGATCTAATATTATAAATACAGGTATATGCTGAATATATATGATATATATGTTATCCAAATCATTAACATCATTCTGTATATAACGAACCTTTGACCAAATTAACAACATGTAAGTGTAAGAAGTCTATTTTTTTGACTTAAGAACGAAATACCGACAAAATGAACATTATTAACTTAAATGATTACATGATGTTCATAACATGGTATAAAAGGGATAACAAACTTGAAAAAGGTTCTTAAGAAAGTAGATATTAACTCAAGTTTTTTATTCAGGATATTAAAGAACGGTCGGGTCAAGTCGGATACGAGGTAAGGGATCCTACTCCTCTCTTTCTTTACAAGTACACTCTTTTATGTCATTTCTTTTAAGCTCCTCTTTGTTATGATGGGGGATGTTCTTTTATATTCCTCTTTCTGTACATTTTATTGTAATATGATGATATACTCTATTTGATCTCATCAATCCATTTTGAAAGTTTTAAGTGGCACCGTTAGGCTGCCATGTTTTCGTAAGGGATTGTTCATCTCACTTTTATTCTCGTGTGATTTATGCTACATTTGCCACAATTTCCTTTGAGTGGTGTATGTACTGCCCATTATTATACACTTTTTGTAGTATAATTTCATTTATGGGTATTCACATCTTAATTGTATGACCTTTCTTCTATTTGGTGTACGTTTCGAATGTTACCCAACTCGGTAATGGGACCTTTCACCCTCCTCTTTTTAAAAGACTTCTTTTGTTATGTCTTTTAATTCACATACTATTATGTTGGGATATGTTCTTATATATCCTTATTTAGGTAAATTTTATGTCCAAGTTATGAGATACCCTTTACCTCTCTCATCAACCCTTTACGTAAAATTTTATGTGACGCCGTTAGGCTGTCGAATTTTACCAAGGGAACTTCTTAACCCAATTTCGATTTCTTTGGGTTCAACATGTAGTTATTGAATATGTCATCCTTTGAATATGTGTGAATAACCTTTGATTGTTTTACACTTAATATCCACTTATATTTGGTGTATTTATATTTGTCACACATAATTATGAGATTGATTTATCCTTAATTTAAGGATACCTTCTTTATAATGGATTTCATCTCATTTTACATTTATTTTGAGACTTCATTGTTGTTATGCACCAATTCACTCTTATATGGTGTTTATAATGTCCTTTGACATATTATATAATGAATCCTTTTATTCTCATGATATTATAAAGTTTGGATTAAATTTTATTCCACTATTATTTGTATTCAAGAGTCTCTCATTTTGTTAAAAACTCTTTAACAAAAATATCATTTTAAATGTTTTAAAGATTTATTATTCTAAATATTTATCTTTTATGTCCATGTATTCAAAATGGTTTTCAGTATTTATTTATATGGACATTAATGTTTTAAAATTATAATTCCATTAAAAGCTTCAAAGTGGTATGGGACACATTGATTCAAAAATCTCTTTTAAATGGTTTTTGAAAATGGATTGATTAATTCAATATCTAGGAATTATTTATTATGATTGAAAATGAAATATTGTTATTGAAATGTTTATATTTTCCATATTTTATGTGTAATAATGGTACGTGGACATTATGACGGGTGGTGCCGTGAATACCAGGACGGGTGGTTACGTTATAACCTCCAATGCATTGGGTATAGAAGTCGGCCGTATGGCTATTCCATTAAGTATGTATGGAAATTGGCCGTATCGCTATTCCATTAAGTGATATGTGTGGAAGTCGACCGTATGGTTATTCCACTTACGTATGTTTATGTCCCAAGTTACCTTTATATATGTTATGTGTCCTTTATATGGGTTTTATGGTAATCCTTTGGTTACAAAAAGGTAAGTAATGATACTTTATTCAGTGAAGAGTTTTTACTACTTAATGAAGGTGAAGGTATTACTTTGATAGAGTATACATGGTTTATTTGATGTTTGAAAAACTAATAGTTTTCATTCATTGTGTATCCCTTACTGAGCTTTTTATGCTCATCCCAAGTTTTTGAAATGTTTTTCACAGGTCACGGGAAAGGTACATGATAAGATGATAGAGTCAAGGATGTGTCAAGAAAGAATCCAAGTTTTATTTTAAATATGTTTCTGTTGTTGGGAAGAATGAATACTATCTTTTATGTAGCTACTTTGTTTAAAGGTGTAATGTAATGCAAGTTTCAAGATCTAATTCTCTAAAACTCTAAACCTGAAAAAATCCTCAATGTGTAATCTTGTGATAACTCAAGATTATGTAAGGTTTAAGGCTGGGGCCATATAATAATAGTGCTAGTTTCTAGTAATTTAATCCCTTATAACACCCTCATAAGACCAAAGGGTATGGTGTGTGATGGTGATAGACTCTTTGGGTGGCTTTGAAAACATCGCTCGGGTGGTAATCTCAATAAAATTCCACTTCCCCCGTAGAAGGTTCCATTCGAGATTAACATGTTAAAGCTTGATGTGGGCTTGGTCAAGAGAGAATCCCAATGACACTTCCTCCTTTATGAGCTCTAACAAATGGGATTCATACTGAGAAATTATACTGGATGATGTCATCACATCTTTTGTCTGAGTAAATTGGATTTGTTAAAACCCTATATTTGTAATAATCATGTGATCACTGTTCAACAACTATATTACCAATGGTAAAAATCTTTAGGGTATTATGAAGAACAACATCATAAAACCAAATATGTGAATATGTTATATAACCATTTTACACAATACGACATTTAATTAGATCAAGAGGAATTTTAATTAATAAGAGTTTGGGTCGTTACAATCTTCCTCTATTAAAAAAATTTCCCTCGAAATTTTCATTTTCCACACTAAAATAGATATTTGTAACTCTGCTTCATCACTTCTTCTAATTCCCACGTTTCATGATTAAACTTGTGGTTTATCCATAACAAATTGATGAGGGGCATTGTCTTATTTTGTATAACATTTCCCCTAGAATCTAGGATCTTTATATCCTTCTATTCATAAGAGAGGTCAATATCTAATGGTACCACCTTAATATTGAGTACATGCAATGGATCAGGGATTTACATCCTCAAGAGTGATACATAGATTATTTCATGTACATGAGATAGGTTTGGTTGGTGTGTTATTAGATAGGCCACTCCTCTAATGCGATCAAGGATCTCAGAAGGTTTGGTGTACCTCTGACTATGCTTTCCATTCATCCAACATCTCATAAATATTTTCCGCGGTGATATGGGGAGGAAAACCATGTCGCCAACATCAATCTCAAGGTCTCATTGACGATTATTATCATATCTCTATTTTCAACATTGTGCAGCATTAATGTGCTGATGGATGGTCATAAAATTATCCACTATTTATTCAACCATTTCTAGAACCAATAGTTTTCTCTCACCAAAATCATCCAAAAAATACACGTGTTCTACACCTATTTCCATAAAGGGATTCATAAGGATCCATTTCGATGATTGAGTGTAAATAGTTATTGTTAAAGAACTCAACCAATGGAAGATTTGGATCCCTTCTTCCATTGACGTCCATTTAGAATGCTATCAACATGTCCTCAAGTGTTTGGATAGTCCACTCATATTGGAAATTAGTTTGAGGATGATAATCTGTAATGAATTTCAACTCAGTATTTAGGTCATGTTGATGAATCTTCCAGAACATAGTGGTGAATCTTGGATCTCAGTCAGATACAATAGATAGTGTCACTCTATGCAGTCTTAACACTTCTCTGATATATATCATTTCCAGTTGATCAAATGAGAAATCCTGTCAAATTGAAATGAAGTGATCTGTCTTTGTAAGAGGATCCATAACTACCCTAATTACATTATTATCTTTGGATGGCTTCAAAAGTCCGGTGACAAAGTCAATGGTGATTTTCTCCCATTTCCATATTTGTATGGGAAATGGTTTCATAATCCCCTTAGAAATCTTCCTATAATCCTTCACTTGATGACATACCAGTCACATTAATGTATACTCAACGATCTCCTTCTTCATGATATGCCATCAATAACTCATTCAGAGATCTCGATATATCGGTTTGTTTCCTTGGTGAATAGAGAAATTATAACAATGTGCATCCTCCAAAAACACATTCCTTAACTATGAACATGATGGAACACATAGTCTTTTACCGAATCCTACAATTCCTTCTTCATTAACACTAACTCAGAGGATTTCTTTTTTATTTTAGTTTTCACTTTATTCTAAATACTCACATCATCCTTTTCAGCATCTTTTAACCTTTATAAAAAAGATGGTTGGGAAATAATTTGAAAAAGGATTTATTATGTTCCCTTATTTATTATTTCTATGTACATATACATCAAATATATGAAGATTGGATACATTTCAATTCTAATCAATGATAGAATCGATGGGTCATTTCTACTCAGAGAATCTTCCACCTAGTTCTCTTTCTTAGGGTGGTAATGGATTGAGCAGTCATAATCATTGTTCATCTCTAGCCATCTTCATTGGTGTATGGTCAACTCATTTCTGGTGAATATATACATGAGGCTCTTTGATCTGTATATATTACACACATCTCCCAAAATAGGTAATGTCACCAAATTTTTTAAGATAAGATTACTATAGAAAAATACAGATCATGTGTTGGAAAGTTTTTCTCCTGAACATTAAATTTCCTGGAAGCATAGGCAATGACTTAGTAATTTTACATCAACAAAAATCCCATTAAATTCATTGAAGCATTACTAAATACCACAAAAAGTTCTCCAATTGTGGGTTGTGTGAGAACAGGTGCAATGATAAGCATCCATTTCAACTCCTTGAATCTCTCTTCACATTCATCACTCCAAGAAAACATGACTCCCTTATGAGAATGCATAGTAAGAGGGTTTGATAATCTCGAGAAATTTCTCACAAATCTGTGATAATATCTAGCTAAACCAATGAAGCTACGGATATCCATTACTGATATTGCCTAGAACCATCCCTCAATTACAACTGTCATGGGGGGATCCACAGATATCACATTGCTTGTGATGATATGACCCAATAACGAGACCTCCTTCATCTAGAACTCACACTTGATGTACATTGCATTGAGCATCTCATTTTTAAAGGTTTTAGTATATTGCTTTGATTCTTTATATGATACTCATTGGCTTTGGATTATATTAGAATATCATCTATAAATAGTACCACAAATTTTTCAAGGTAATATCTAAAAATTCAATTCATCAAGTCCATGATGATTTCTAGAGAATTAGTGAGTCTAAAATGAATTACTATGAATTCATAGTTCTCATATCTTATACAAAAAGCAGTCTTGAGGATATCCTCCTTCTTCACCCTTACTTGGTACTATCCTAGCCATAAATCAACCTTGTAGAATTACTGTTCTCCACATATTTTATTGAATATGTCATCAATTCTGGGAAGAGGATAGTTGTTCTTTATCGTGATTTTGTTGAGATCAAAATAATCAATGAAATGGTGCATTGAACCATCCTTCTTATTGACAAAGAAGAGTGGTTTTCCCCATGGTGATGCTCTTGGGAACATAAACCCTTTATAAGAATTCTCTTGTAGTTTTTTCTTCAGCACCTCAAGTGCCACAACAACCATTCATTATGGAGTCTTGGGTACTGGAAACCTCCCAGGTCTATGTTAAATATATAATTCAATATCTCTTATAAGGAGAAGACCATGAAATTTCTCAATAAACACTTCAGTGAATTCCCTCACAATATCCATGTCGTTATGGATAGTTTCTTCATTAGACTAAATCACCTAAGCAAGATATGCATGCTCATAGGGCTATAATATCCAATATTGAGATAATGGTTCTAAAGAAGATTTATCCTCCTCTTTGAACTTATCGGGGGTCGATTCGCTATACAGAGAGTGATTTCTCTCTCATGGAAATTTATGTTGGATCTATATAAGGAAAGTCAACACATACCAATAATTGAATCAAATTACACAAGATGGAGTATGACGAGATTAACCAGGAAGTTCAATCCAAAAATTGTGATAGGGGAGGAGTTATATTCGTTGGTTTCAATGACTTCCCCATTTTTTATTGTCACTGACATCATTACTTTCATGATTTGTGGTGGTGTTAGGATTATTCTACTAAATTTTTTGTGGATAAAAGAATATGTATAACAAGGATCAAAAAGTATGTTCGCTATTCATTAATGAATAACAGACGTACATTTCAGCACTTCATTTTTGGGGTCCACTTCGGTTGTAGTGATAGAGAAATATCACCCTTTCTGCCTGAGAGGTTTCTTGGTTTCTTCTATAACCCCTTGACATAGGGAACTGTTTTGAAAAGTTCCCTGGTTTTTTTGTTGTTGACGAAATTGACAACACTTTGATGGTTTAATGGAGCATTTCATGCCTCTGTCATAGTTTTAGGTTTTTCTTGTCAGTAGGTAATGGATAGGATCCCTTCTCTTCCACACCTAAATCATTTCCTTATCCACTTATGGAAATTTCTTGGGTGCTTCTTTCCGCACCATTGGAAAGTGGGATGCTAGATTTTCATAGAACCTTTGGAGTTATCCTTCAGACCACTAGAACTAAATTACACCTTATAGATTATATCCATGTGATCCCCTTGAGATTCCTTGATCTCCATTTCAACATTGATGACACATCTGACAATTTCTTCACATCTCTTGAAGTCACAGATCGTGAGGGATTTTCATAGGCTAAGTTTTATCCAACCAAATAAGTGGTCAACCTTGCATTCCAGAGTAACGACAAAGCTGATGGTATATCGTGAAATCCTTGTGACTTTTTCCTCTTATGCTCCGATGGATTCGTCATCTTTTTTCTTGTGGGATAGGAATTTTATTTATATCATATGTCAGAGGGTGAGAAGAAAATATTTTTCAAAAAACATTTTTTTAATCCTTCTTTTCTAATTCCTTGATCTCCTCCCAGTGATTTTTATTTTGGATCACATTCCTCCATTGATCAGATTTTCCCTAAAAACAATAAGCATACAGAGGTTACTTCTCTTGTTCAAATCCTTGATAGGTGGATAGGATCTTCTCAATAGAGTTAATCCATTGTTAGGTGATTGAATGATGAAATGATAAATTAAATGTTGGTGGAAATTGTCCCATGAATCTCTTGATGGAGAATTATTCATGGTGGAGGGGGGGGGGGGGGTTGAACGTTCCTCTTTACCCATGTTTCTATTCAAATATTGAGTTCATTGAGAGAGTATCATGAAAAATTTTGTGATTCCCGCACCCATCGGATTGGTCATCTAAGAATAAAAATCATCACATTGATATTCACATCAGTTGTTAGCCAGATTCCTCATATTACCGACCATTGGATAGAATACAAAGAAAGTTAGGGGTAACACATCAAGGGTAATGCAAATGAAAAAACCGATGACTTATAAATTACTTTTATTTTCATAACTTATGAATTTAGAGGCTTCAATATATGTTATCCATGATTTACTTCCCAACATATATTATTAGAGGAATTTTTTAATTATATTAATAATTTTTCATGCTAATTCTATGAATTTACCAAAGCATATCCCCTGATATATTCATAACCAAGAGTGAATCAATTCCTGTTGTCATGCACAAATTCGCATTCAAGTCCAGCTCAAAGCGGTGTTTTCGGGTTTCACCCCAAGATACATCTGTGCCAGAGCCACCTCTACCTACTCGTATCTTGACAGGGATGTATTTTATTTATAAAACACTTACTCAAAACTCTACAAAAATTATGGAAGATATTATTATTCTTATACTTATCGCCAATGCTTTCAATAGGGGTTTCTAATCATATACCCAAAAATAACAAAACATATCCTCTAATACCAACTATAACAACCTTTATCTTTATTTCACACATAAACATAACTTATTACTTAAAATATTAACATGATACATTGTAGAAAATCGATATGTATAATGTCTTTGTGGACGAGTAACATTACATAACTATATAGAACATAAAACACAACATTTTTTTTGAAAACATCTTTTACATGACCACAATATTCCTTTATACTTAGCATTTCGAGGGATAACATGAGGACATACATAACAAAAAGGTGAGCTATAATGACCTGTAAGGGAGTAAAAAAGGAATAACATGAAAAATATAGCACATGTTAGGCAATTGTCATATAAATGGATAATAATAGAAACATGATCATAAAGGTATTATATATCATGATTATCATAACATGTAAATATAGCATCAACATTTAACATGATATCAGCATAAGAAAAGAATCATTGAACATGGAGAATAATTAAACCATAATTTAACTTGAATTATCATGAGTATACCCTCATTGCACTAGACATATCATGATACTATTATTTACCCAGGGAATTGGATTGCAATTAGGGAACACCCTTCTTAATCATTTCATTTCATGCATTAGTGCACCACATGGATCATATAACATGGATTCCTTAAACATCATAATTTATTACATGATAAATGGTTGTTTTATTCATAAATTAATCTCAATAATAAATATGTAAATGTTCATAAATTTTAATACCCATGATAGGTAAATGGGCATAGTATTTATTATACAATGACTTTGGCTTTGAAAATCACAGTGCAATTTCAGCATCATAACGAAGTAATATAAGAATTCATAAAAATGATTGATGAAAGATAAAGGGGTGTATCATCATATTTAGATGAAATGGAATGTAATGGGTTCATATAGATATATGTCCCAACATATTTAAGGGAATTTATATTCTTAATATAAAATAATTTATTTAATATAAATGTGAAAAAAGAAATTCCTTATGGAAATTTGGCATGGTAACTGATGTACATGGGACGAATTAATGATATATAAAGAGGTATATAATCATTAAAAAATAAGTAGGGAAATATGTGGGAGGTAATAAATCATTCCCCAACAATTTTAATTGAAAAACGTTATATCAACATAATTAAATTTGTACAAAAAATGAGAAAGGATGAAATCCCTTACATGGAAGTGTGATCCCATAGAATTGTGAGGGGCTTGAGAAAGGCTTCGTGGGAGATTGAAGCACCTTGGGCAGATTTTATAGAGAGGAGGGAATAGGTTGGTCTAACTCCAATGATTTTAGTGAAGAGAAGTGGGAGCTTGGGTGTGTTTATATATGAAAAGGGAGGGAATTATTTATTATTTAGGTTTTGGACACCACACAATAAACTAATAAAAACCACAAACCCGACCATGGATTATTCAAAAGGGGAGTGGAAAACCATATATTATAATACCACTGAATTAACAACTTAAAATAATAGGCTTTCTTATGTGGAGGTGAGTCACACTCTCAAAGAAATCATTTTAAAAGGTTAAAATATTTTATATACCTTGGAGGGTCTACTAAATCTTTGTAAAATAAACAAAAAAAACCTAAAATAACATTATATTAATGGTGAGACGTATATTGGGTGAAAAAAACATTTATAGTATTTTATTACATCACTATTGGGTCATTATGATGTCATAAAAAACATTACATAATTAAATGGTATTTATTTTTTACCCAAAAATTTGTCTGTCTTAGAAAATTATAAAAAAATAATCATTGGATAATTTAGACGCCCCGCTTCTAAAAATAATAATCATTTTATCTAAATGATTTTCTATATTTGTGTATTTTTACTTTTAAAATAAAAACCAATATTTATCCAAAATTCATCGGTTTTGACAAAAAAACTTTATTCAAACCATAATAGAAATCACAATTTTATTCATAAAAAATATACGATCTTTTATATTTAATTAAAAGTTATTTAGTAATGATATTTTAATAAAATATTATTTATTTCAAAAATCCATTAATTCATAAAAATTGATTTCTTAACTGAATATTAACTAAAAAATCAATTTGCGATTTAGAAACTATTTACAAATAAAAATAATAAAATGAATGAATATTAATTATTCTATACAATAAATAATGCACATAATCATAATTCTAGGGTCTTGTTAAAAAAACACTTATAAAACATAGATAAGAATGATGGGTAAGGTGTGCGATGGTGACTGAATATTTGGGTGGCTTAGATAACATCGCTCAGTAAATAATCTCTATCAATTTACACTTCTACCAAAGGCAATTAAGTTTGCGTTTAATATGTTGAAGCTCGTCTTGGGCTTGGTCAAGGGAGAAGCCCAATGATGCCACCTCCTTTTTTAGCTCTGAAAAATGGGCTTTCAATGGAGAAATTCTACGGGATGAGTCCATTGCGTCCTTTATATGAGAAAATTGGATTTTTTAAAGCCCTATATTTATACTAATCTTGTGATCATTGTTCGATGACTATATTATCAATGGTAACAATTCATAACAGTATTTTAAAATACAAAACCATAAAACCAATGAAGTTCATATTTTGTATAATCATTTTACATAATACGACATTTAATTAGATTAAGAATAATTCTCATTAATAAATGTTCGGGGCGTTACACCCAATATTTATATTCAACAACTCCCATACATTATCCAATATTCATAAATTACTATACAGTAGCCCATTTATCCCATTTACCATTTCAAAATAATTTTCCCACTTATGAATTTCATGTACAATCCTTATATCACATAACATAACCACTTTATTATATTAAACCCATTAAGAATTCCCCCATAGTAACTGTGTACTAACCAATTAGATATATTCATCAATTAAATAATGAAACCAATTTAAATACCCTTAAATTCAAAATACATTTCCAATTTAATTTGATCATCATATCATATATACAAATTCTTTTGGGAATCTCAGCAGAATTCATAACCCCTTCAACACAATCTCATTTAACACAATTAATGCACTACTAAATCACTCTAAAAAACCCTACAATTCATTTTCAACCTAGTAAAAACTATCAATATTCCATTCTCAACTAAACTAACCATATTAACATTTTCAGTAAGGGTATTATGTTATTACACAACAATTTCACAATCTTATTTTTTAATTCATAGGTTCGAGAATGTCGGCACAACCTAGGGGTGGACCAAATTGGTCAAATCACACATGATGAATCCCATGTAGATCATGAGAGTTTAAAATAATTATTTAGAAGTTAATTTTTACAAATCTCACCAAAGTTATGAAAAATAAAACACATTGGAATAAAAAACCCATACTCATATACACAAATCCTCTTAAAAACTATTAGATATAAAGTGTAGACAACCTACCTCATATCCGATTATAAACACACTATTGATCATAGAAATAGATAGATTCAATAAAAAAATTTAATCCCTAACCTAGACTTGACAAAAAAAGTATGTTTTTGATCTTCATGAGAAGATTTATGAAAATACAAACATTAATACGGAAAAGAGAAGAGAGAAGAGGTTTAGATTTACTCAGATCTTCGATCTGCAACTGAAGGCAATAAAGACAACAAATAAATGAAGGATTCCGATCAATTTAAATATTTGGAAGCCTTGGTTCATATCTAGGGTTTGAAAGAAAGAAATTTGATAGAATCATGGGTAGAACATAAAAATACTGTAATGGGAATTTTTTAATTTTTTCCAACATTACTAGGCCACACGGTTTCAAACAGTTTCAAAAAATGTGCGAGTTAACTATGTGGAAGCCACTAACAAAGGGAAGTTGGGTTTTATAGTTTCCTTTATAGGTCACACCATTTGATAAACCGTTTTCCAACTATGTGATCTGCCAGAAACTAATATTGTAGAGTTTTTTAAGGAAGGCCACGTGTTTTACCTAACTTTGCGCAAATGGTACATCTTGCATAGATTGAACTGGTTTTCCCTTAATTTCACATTCCAAACCCCAAAACACCCTTGAGACCCCTCATACACTCTAGAAACACTTCATTAACCCTAACTAAGATATTGGAACAAAAATTCCAACAAGTAAACACCTCATCGTAGTCTGGGATCATAAAGGATATATGTGATATTAAAATTAAATAAGTATAATAATATATTAAATATAATATAAAAGGATTAAATTCATTATTATATCCATACACTATAATTAATGATGTAAAATGAATTATTTTGTATCACGAGGTGACGATCATCGTTACACAATATCAAATGTTTAATTTACCATTTTTAGAAGAGGAGATGGATAAAGGAAATTAACATAACATAAAAACATAAATTTATAATGGATATAGTGAGTTTATTTTTTTCTCATATATAAATAATATTTGATCATGGTGGGATAATAAAAAAATGTAATTTTCTCATTTAATAAAATTACCTATTATTCAGATAATTTCTTCATGTTTTCACCAAAATCTATCTCATAATGGATTTATAATCAATCCAAATGATATAAGATATTTTTAGAGTTTTAAAGATGTTATTTGGGTTGTTTTTTTTTGATACAAATGAATTTTATTGTATAAAGATGCTAACAGAGGGGGTGACCATTTATAAGTGCATGAGAAGACACATATGGAATTTTTTTAAAAGAATAAGTTATGGCCACATTATAATCATTACACAAAGCATAAAAAATTTGTCTTTATCAAATCATGGAGGTGACAAGGTCTAAATATTGAACAAAACGTTTTCTAAAAGTTTTAGGTAATTTTTAACAATAATGATCATAATTAAAACCTATGTAATCTAGTTTTTTCTTTAACATGGATAATTAATATTTACTTTGTTCACATTTCATTAAGTTAAAAAAGTATGATGTGAATTTTAGATAATATAATTTATTATGATTTGATATATTAAATCAAAATTTAAAAAACCATTTCAAAAAAATTTTGACTATAGTTTTAATTTATACTTGTAGACTTTACAATGAAAGGAGTTTTCATAAAGAAAAATCTCATAAGTTTAAAAGGACAAAACATGAAAATTTAAAATAAATTTTATTAAAATGAAAAAATTATATAAATTTAAATATTAGTGAAATAATTTTACAATAAAAATAATTAAATATAATTTTACTTTGTTAATAATTTTAACAAAAACACAATTTCTAATAAATATCATTATTTTTTACTATTCCTCAAAAAATGAATCTTTTAAAAAAAATCTCTACAATTTGAATTACTGTAATTTTGAAATGATGGAGTGAAAAATGAATTTTGTTTTTTAAAATAAATTTTCTTAATTTAGTAAGAATTAATTGTAAATTATATGGGAAATGAGTGACTAAACAAGTTTTTATAAAAAATAAATTTTTTAGAAAACAATTATTTTTCATTTAAATGATTATTATTAATTTCTAGTAAATATCTAACCATAATATTCATAATTTAGTTAGTACTATTAAAACATATAATTTAATTGTTAGGATATAATGATATACATTATTTTAGTTCATTTTTGCTTAGGGTTCTGTGTTCCACATGTTATTTAATAGAATAAATTTGAGGAAATAAATTCTTTGGGTTTTTAAAGCTTGTAATTGTGTGTTACATGTACTAAAAAAGTAAATTTTATTATATTATAATTTCAGGGTTCCAAATTCTCCCCACCATAAATAAATTTCATCTTGACAATTTTGTGTTGTGCTAAAAAATCAAGTGTTTGATATTTCAAAATTCCTTTGTTCAGAAACCACATTGTAATATGAGTTAATATAAAATTCAATTTAATAAGAGTGAGTGGGAATTAAAAAATTACACATCAATAAAAAGTATCTAGTTTTATATGTAGAATAAAATTGATGTAAATGGTTATATTTAAATTATTTAAAATAGAAAATCATTATAGAGAGTGATAAGGATTATTTATCACATGAAATTTAATGATCATTGGAATGTTATGAACCTAAAACTTATTAATATGTGATTATTTGAGTGAAAATTTAGGTCATCAAATATTGATGTAATATCGTAATTTAATTTTTCAAGAACCTTTTTCAAATGTTGACGAATTATATTACTGTAAATGAATATAAAGAAATATATTTACTTGATATATCTCTATTTCGTACATATAATTTCATCCTTTGGTTGTGACTCAATAAATTTAAAATTCAACACTTAATCTAAAAAATGAATATCAAAAAATATATCTAATGGACTTAAATTTACTTTTAGATGATTATAAGATCTATAAAAGAGCGAAAAGTCATCCCATTTATCTTTAAAAATATTCCAAACCCAAAAGCGATAGCTCAAGTTATTCAATACAATATATTATTCTCTAAACCTCCACAGTAACACCATAAGATCATTACATATATTTGTTAATAAAATTATTTAAGTATAATCACTGAAATATTGAACTGATCATAATTTGGGATAGTGGTAGGTGTTAAACTGTTATCACCCTTTGTTTATGGCTTAAATCTTTGTGACCTTACCAGATGTGATGGGCTATTGGCAGAACTATGTCTTATCGTTTTTCCAAAACTATATTAATATAACTCATATAAAATTATAAAAGTGTAATAACCCATAATTAACTCAACCTAAATTTAAAGATAAATCCTAATAATTTATAATACCGTTAAACTTACACCAAAAATAGTAATGGAATTATCTCTAAGATAACATCTTCACTCACACATATACTTGGAAATAAGTTTTATTAGAATAAATATTTTTCAAAATGTCATTAGTATTAGTAGAATCCATTCAAATAAAACCTAAATGGGGTTTATAATACTTTTAACAATATTTAAATATTAAAATGAAAATCCTATAATGGTATCCATATTTCATTAGTTAACTAAGAAATATATGATTCTAAAATTTAACAAAATCCTTACATGTGTCATGATTCATATAAAAAATACCATTATTATAAATAAATCTGTATTAAATTTCAATAATCCCTGTACATAAATGCTTCAAATTTATTATTTCAAAATATTTTATTTTTTGTTCATTAGGTAAACCATTATAATATAACATAAAATCAGATGATGTCGAGGTTCTCCACATATTAAAAATGAAACTATAAATGGATCCATATGATGATATTTTATTCCTTCGACTATACTTATCATTTTTTTATAATTATTCATTTCATTATTCCTTTATTATTCACACATATATAAATTTACCATTACTCTTATCCACTTTTACTAAGGAATAATTCAAAAAAATTTACATGAAAGAAATAATGACCTATTTCTCAATGTCCTCCATCACTTGAGAACTTAGTGAACTCATTATTTCTCTTCCTTAGTGAGTCTGATATTTTCTTAACATATATTTGGTCAATACTAATTTTGGATAACCAATTAGTCATAATCATAATATCGTTCACTTGATTCATCATGAAAATTTGATACTCATAATCAACAAATTGAACTTCATATTCATTATTATAAATATTCCTATGGTTCCATGGAATTAATGAATAAATAAATCATAGTGCTAGAAAAAATAATCATAGTATGAAAAAATATATAATCATTTAATGGATATTTAAATTGTTAAATATTATTTTCAGTCTAATCCACCTAGGGATGAACCAAATGCCTTCGTTTTCACCATCAATACAAATAATACTTAATGGTTTGTATAGAAAATTATAATTACCCAATGAATATCTCATAGGAGTGTCCAACAATGTGATCAATAAAGCCTATTTTCAGGTTCCATGTAATAATATAGTCAGGGAAGATATTTCTTTTTCAAATATATTACTCCTTGGAACATCAGTGTCAGAACCACATCAAAATTTAGTGTGGTAAATCGTATATATTGTTACTAAAAACCACATAATATATACCACAATAGAACATTATGATGTTTTTTAATAATTATCCACAAAAAAGATCATAGGGATATAATCTATAATTTTATAAATATAGTTCCCACAATTTATACTAGACTTCCTCTAATAAGAATTGAACAAAACTAATGCCAATATGATGAATCCAGTTTTTAATTTATTACATTAGGTAAATTTACATGGAATTTCATCCTGATGAACATATATTTTTTCAGTCATGTTAAACAAGATACATCAATTATTCCCTTATAAAATTGGAATATAAAAATTATACAATTTTTTTGTATAATTTCTTTATTTCCTCTATCATATATTATAATGTCATTAATATGACACTTACTGGAGTCATGATAATGTAAATGAAATAATATTGAGCTAAAATTATTTGTAAGAGTTAGATAAAGTGGAAGCTATCACGAGTTAATAAAGAATAATCAATATTGAGAGTTAAATATCTAAACACACATTCTATTTAATCAAAAAAATGACTTTCATTATTAGATAAGGACTAATCCATTTATAAAGGTCAAAAAATGATAATAAATTCTATTTAAAAAACATGACTATCATGAATAGATAATGAATTATATATTTAAAAAGGAAAATAATTGAATAAATATGTAATTTAAAAAACATGAAAATTTTGAGTGGATAAGAAATAATCACTATGGAATAGAAAATAACTATAAACACATTCTATTTATAGAGCATGAATAACATTAAAAGATATAGAATAATGAATAATAATATGCAAATAACTAATAAAAAATTCCTTTATGTCAATAAATGATAACAAAATGAATCCAAATGTAATATCCTTATGAATTTATTGTTTATAATAATTAATGAATTAATAATGGAGAAAATTGTTAATTATTAGACATCATGGAATAAAGAATCCAAATACCTTTACTATTAAGTCCTTCCACAAGACCGTTTAAAAATATGGGTAAAACTTCATTTAATACTATCTTAATATATCCCCTCAATAGAATACCAATTCATCAAGCTGATATATAATTTTCTCCCACCTATCAATATATGTCTAAAGAATTCCCCATATATCTTGTAATCTATTTAACTTTTGAACAACATGCCCTCTCATAAAATATCTATAATGAGTAGAGAATAAATATTTGTCAATATTAAAACATATAATCCAATGAATATCAATATAGAACCGCATAAGTTCAAATGATACATAGTTTAATAAATAAATATATCCATGATAAATAATGAGGACATTCAGGGGAAATTTAATGTTCAATGATCACAAGAATATGAAGATATCAAGGGAATGTTACGAATTAATCATGAATGTGAATGTAAATACATTTCTTCGTAAAAATGATCATAAACCATCTAAATAATTAATAATGATGGTATCCATACAATATATCACCGGTGGATTATATGTAAAATTAAGGGTTTCAGGGGTTGAAGAATTAAAATAAAATATAAAATTACTAAAAAAAATTATTAAATATATTTAATTATTATAATTAATATCATGTTCTTAATGAATAATATCACAAAATATTTTGAAAAATAAATTATTTGAAAATAAACATCTTAAAATAAAAAGTAATCTTTAAATCATTGATGGGCCATGATGTCGAGAAATTCTTTAAATGGAGTACTTGTTAAAATAATGATTCCTTTCACAATTTTAGTAAATGAAAAATGGGCCCTGTTTTAAAAATGAAATGAATATTTGTTTAAAAAAATTAAAAAAATGGGTGAAAGTATTGTTATGAAATCATTTTTAAAAGGATAAAATCATTTTTGAATTTTCTTTTTGGAAACATGGATTTGAAGGATAAAGGATATTCAATCAAAGAGAGAAATGATGTTATATTTTCTTAAAAAATATTATTCAAAAATTTTATGTACCATTGAGTGAGAAAAAAAATAATATTAACGGTGAAAATTATGAATATGTAGATGAGAATATTATTAAAGGGGTATATTATCCAACTATCAAATAATTTCAATCAATTTAAATTCGAGGAAAACAATCCCAATTAAAATTAGATTGAGAAATAAACCCCCACAAGGATACCAATGCTTAAGTGATATTTAATCAATGAATGAATTGTGTGGATAATATTTAAGTCCTCATAAAGCATTGTATATGAAAAATAATACTTTAATAAGTCATGACACACATAATATTATAACATCAAAGAGAACAAAAAATTAATTCAACACAGTGAAAGGAAATTGTGTAATGAAATTGTTTACCACTAGGTAAATTTTATGTCAAACCCTCTTATAGTAAATAATTCAAATTTGAATATAAAACTCAAATATTTTTTTTCTAATTATGATATTACTTTTCAAAGGGTTAGTATATACACTATATAAAAAATAGATGTATAAAATTAAAATATTCCTCAATGAACAAAAACTGAGATGAAGTCCCCTACATAATGCTTCCTTTTGGTTGAATGGATTTTAAATCATATATAATGGTTTTATGCACGTTATTAATTTATAAAAGAACCATATTAATATTTATCAAATTATATATGATTCTCTTATAACATATTATCAGCAATTTGTTAATAATATTTTATTATTTTCATTATTATGGTTATAAATTGTCTTGTTTTCTCTTCAGTATATTATAATAAAAGTTCTAGTTCATCAGTATTATATGGTACCATAATATCCAATATTATATTAATGTTAAAAAAACAATTATATATATATATATATATATTTATAATAATTATGTAAATTTGAGCATTGATAATGGATCACATGTCTTTGAGGACACATAAGGGTTTTCGTATGTATGAGTGATTGTAACACCCGAGACTTAAATGTGAAATATTTTAATTTTATGTTATATAAATCATCAAAGGAGTCTTTTACTACACACAACACTAGCTTGGCTTGCTTTACACGCAACCGTGACCTTCCTCGATAGCTTGCGTCGTATGAAATACCGAGTTTCACTAAACAACGATATGCTATTAAAATATTATTAAAACTAGCCATTATAAATATTAATAACAACTTTTGGAAATTTTATAATTTTTATTTTTCAAAATGGACTTCATTTTTGGATTCGGAATATCGAAATTATACTAGGGTGAAATTTTGGTATTTTTCTGAAAACATTCAATTTTTGATGAATAGTGAAACCACTAAGTGGTAGTTAAAAAAACTGAATTTTTCATAAAACATAATTTTACCACTTCTGTGAGTGGAATTTCGAAAATCTGAAGGACACGGTTAATATCAAGGACTAAAATGCGGTTCAATGAGATGAAAATAATTTTTGGTGAATAGTAACTTTTTACTTTTATTTACGACGGTTAAAAGTAAATATGGTAATTAAGGGTAAAAATGATATTATTATTATCCTAAAACATGTCATAATTCTATTGGACAAGTGTAATTCGACCAAAAACAGCCTTAGGAATAAAATATGACCATTTAGGCCCACTTGGATTAGATTAGAACATTTATTATTAATTTATTTAAAGAAGGGTTAAATAGTTTAAATCAATGTTTAATAAAAAAATCAATTTTAATATGGGGTTATACATAAGATAAATTAGACTATAAATATTCATTAGAAATCTAAAAATATTTCCTACATAATGGTATTTTATTTGTAATTTTTAGACAATAAATAATTTAATTTATTTATGACACAACGATGATGCAGTAATTATCTTATTAATGAAATATTGACATAATTGATGTTATAAATACCCAAATAAATGTAATTCGAGACTTTTTATGAATTACACTAATTTTCTATGTTCATATAAAATTTTAGTATTTATTTAATTAACGTGTTTCGAACTAATAATTCTTTTATGATTTTCACAAAAATCAATTACTAAATAGTGTCAAAATTGACATAAAATAGTTTTTAAAACAAATATTATATTATTAATTGTTATTTTATTCCTAAAAATCTAAGGTTCGGCCAAATGAGTTAGATAAGGTTATATATATAAATAATAAACAACTTGGGGTTCGTTTGGCTTGATATAGTAAGATTATTAACCTTATAGTATAAGAAAACAAGAATACACGGTAAAAGTTAAATTATCTAACTTAAAGTTAAATCTAAATGATAAGGTTAAAATTGATACCTAAACTTCTCTAAATTCTATTGTATGAGAGGGTTTCGACCCCTACCCACTTTTTATTCTAAATATATCAATTTGGAGATATTAAAAACGAAATTTGACTTTATAATAAAATAATATTTTTTGTTATTCCAATGGTGCCCCTCTCCTCCCTTATAAAAGGGAACCTCCTCCCCCTCTTCCTCACACCACATTGAGCCTTAAATCTCGGCCAACCCCTGAAAATTTCTTCTATACACTTCCCTAGAATCATCCTAGAGGTTCTGGTCTTCTTCAAATACCTATTTAATTCCCTAAAAGGAGGTCTCAAAGAAGCACTTCAAAGAAGAGGTAATGTCCGTTACCGATTATTTCATCTTTATTTCTTCTTCCACTTGTTCATATTTAGTTGTTTCATTATGAATTAATAACATCCGTATCACTCACATACTGATATGTTATTATATGTATGAAACAACCCTATTTCACCATCTATCCATCCTACGAAAAAAGAAATCCCAGCGCGTGCGTACGTACGGAATACCGTCTCCACTCCGTGGTTTAATCTATTTTCCACCACCACCTTACTTGTATGGGTATAATGGTGTAAATAATGACTATATATGACTATTATAAAGTGATATTGATTCTGAAATAGTATTCATACACTCCAATACAATTCCACGATCATAGGAACGATATCACCACTCATGCGTACGTACGGAATACTGTCTCCACGATGTGATGCGACTCGTTCTACATTATCCTCATTTCATAATGATTATATAAATGAATTGAATGAATGAATATGATATATATTACACTAATAACATTCTGTAAATGAGGTATCTATAACCTAAAGAGAAGAATAAGAATTTATTCGACAAAACACACATAAGAACAAAAAGTTATAAACACCCGAATTACAGGTGGCAATGAAATATTACTACTAAGAAGCTAATAATATGACCATATATGATATCATAACAATAATTATGATTCTAGAATAAGTCAATAACATTATTTAAATCATTATACAGGAGGATCAGACACTTTCGAAGCAAATCGGACCTAAGGTAAGGGAAATATCACAATCTCATTTTTATCTGAGATTGTTTGTACTTTGGTATTTACTAGGGTGTATTTTATCATCAACATCCATGTTTCTTCAATATTTAATATTATTTCCATCCACCGACAATTTTTTAAATCCAATTTTATCCTTCGGTGAGATTTTAGTAAAAGATATGAAAGGAATCTTTTGTCGTTTTTCGTACAAGGTACTTTTTGACTTTCCGACAAAAGTACGAGAAGAATGTTTTTTTAACTTATACGGCATGAATGGATTTTTGAAACATTATTTACAAGAAGCGTACCTTACAAGCTCTCAAGTTTATTTTTAATCAACTTCTTTTAGTTTATAATTTAATGACATGTTAATAAAGGAAAAGTGTTTTTGAAGTTGAAAGGATATTTTCCTCAAGAATATAGTGCAACTGTTTTATCAAAATTATTTTAAATCTAAGATAATATAGGTTTCTATTTATATCCCTATTATTACATTGATTTGATTATGTTGTGATGGAATTATTTTTATGAATTCCTTTATCTTATATGAATTGTTTTATGATGTCATGTTGTTTAAGAATCCCATTTTTATTACATGGGTTATGCAATGATGTATGATTTATGATTTTGTGGCACACATAACAATGGTATAATTATGAGATGGGTGGAACCTATATCTCCCTCCAATTCATTGGGTGAAGATTTTATATCTCATGAGATAGACATGGCTAGAACGGTAGGTTATCCCGATTCAGTGAAACAGGACTGAAACGAGGAGTGAACTCGGTTCAGAAATGGACTTTGTCCACTATGATAGTCTTGGAGATGAGTGTTGACTAATAAGAAATGATTCTCTATGATTATGTGTGTATGACACAAAGTTTCATGTTTTAAGTTATGATTATTGGGATTCCATTTCACTACTATGATTTATCCCATGTTATGAATTTATGCTCTCTTTTGCAGTTTAAGATTTCCAAAAGTTATGTTCTTATGAATATGATGTGATTGATATTTCTTTTGTTTACCCTTACTGAGCATTTGAGCTCACCCTTTTGTATGTTTTCTTTCCCCAGGTCCGGAATAAGGTTATTAAGTAAGATATTCCAAGAGGGACTACAGATCTGATGAAATAAATGGGAGACAGTGTAGACTCTTTATGAACCAGTTGTTTATGTTTCCCAGTTTCTAAAGACACTATACCTATACGGTCCTTTCGTGGTTTTGTTATATGATGTAAGAAGTACGCTTCAATTTTGAAGTATTAACAATGTATGTAAAGTATGGGTCGTTATAGTTGGTATCAGAGGAAAGGTATAGTCAACCTTTGGAAACTAGGATGTGAAAGCCTTAGTAAGAACCCTAAAGATAATTCTAAGCATAGAACACAATCTTAGTGTTTTAGAAATGTCCATGAATAACCTAGGATAAGATCTTAAGGGTGAAATTTTATTCTTGATTATGTGGTTTTCCTATTATAATTAGTGTTTCTCACATTAATCTTCTTGGTTTTAGTCAATGGCTGGAACCCGAAGGAACTGTATTAATGAAGAATGCGACGGGCAATGCAATGATTGTCCCCTTGAGAAACCAAACGTTATGGGAGCTGGAATGCAAAATCGTGTATCCATGCTCACACAACTTTCTCAAGCTATGAATCATGCAGGACTTCCAAACGAGCAAAGGAAGGAGCAACATTCTGTTGAATCCTTCATGAGACAGCGTCCTCCATCATTCAGCGGGTCTACTAATCCATTAGTTGTTGAACAGTGGATTAGTACTACTGAAAAGATATTTTTAGTTCTTCAATTTTCTAAGCATGATAAAGTCATCTTAGTAGTGTACCGTTTGGAAGGTGATGCTGATCAATGGTGGAATCTTATTAAGAACATGAGGCAAAGGGATCAAATTGAGTCCATGGAATGGGATGAGTTCAAGTACTTATTTTTCAATAAGTACTTCCCTCGTATTCTCCGAACAAAGATAGAGAAAGAGTTTCTTGAACAGAAGCAAAAGGATGATGAATCTGTTGGTACCTATGAAGGAAATTTTACATGACTTGCAAGGTACACTTCTGGTATTATTATACAACCTGAGAGTAAGATCGATCGATTCCTTAGTGGCGTAAAACCAAGTCTTCGAAGGGCCTTAGCCATAAGGGACTTCAATAGCTACGAGGAAATCGTTCGATGTGCTCTCAAAGTTGAGATGGAGATTGGAGTAACCTATCAGTCATATGGGTTTGATAAGAAGGGGAAAATGGATTTCAAAGGAAAATCTAAAGAGCACACTGAAAAGAAGACAAGCTTTCCCTTATGCTCAAAGTGTGGAAAGAAACATGGGGGGATTTGTCTTAAAGGGACAAGTAAATGTTTCAAATGTGGAAAGGAAGGTCATCAGGCATTTGAATGCCACGATGATGAGAGGAAGATGTCTAGTGATGAAAACAAAGGAAGGGATACAAAAAATGAACCTACTACACTTCAATGATTCAAGTGCAAGGAGACGGGGCATTATGCCAATAAATTCCCTAAACCAAGGGTTGATGATGATGGTCGACGTCAACAAACACTTAAGGCTAAAGACAAAGGAAAGTCACATGAAATTTCTATCAGTGATGTGGAGTACGATAACGATGTGGTGGAAGGTACACTTACCATCAACTCTAAAGTATCAAATGTTTTATATGATTCTGGATCCACCCACTCTTTTATTTCTGATGAATTTTCTAAGGGTATCACTGTATTACCTCAACAATTAGATGTTGAGTTAGCTGTGGCAACACCTAATGGCACAACAGTCGCATCAAAAGTTTATAATTCTTCTCCGATCGAAGTTTGTGGTAAAGTGCTTCTTACAAATCTTGTGATCCTTCCTATAGTGGAATTTGATGTGATTATTGGCATGGATTGGCTTTCTTTATATGGAGCTCATATCAATTTCCAAATAAGGGAAGTCACATTTCATAATCCAGATCAATCTATGATCGTCTCTCAATGCAAGGATGAACATAAACTTCCAGTGGAAATTCCTTCTACCTTATGGGTCTTGATTCCAATAAATGTAGGTTATTTATCTCAAATGGTTTGTGAGAAACACACGATTAAGAAGATTCCCATTGTACGGGAGTTCGATGATGTCTTTCCGGAGGAATTACCAGGTCTTCCACCAAATTGTGAAGTTGAGTTTTCAATAGAACTCGTACCGGGTGTTTTGCCTATTTCAAAGACACCTTATAGAATGGCCCCAATTGAGTTGCAGGAATTGAAGAAGCAACTCCAAGAGAATCTTGATAAGCGATTCATATGACCTAGTGCGTCACCTTGGGGAGCACCTGTTCTATTTGTTAAGAAGAAAGATGGATCAATGAGACTCTGCATTGATTAACGAGAACTTAACAAGATCACTATCAAGAAAAAATATCCTCTCCCACACATTGATGACTTATTTGACCAACTACGCGGAGCTCAATACTTTTCCAAGATTGATCTTTGTTCAGGGTATCATCAATTAATGGTCCAAAGGGAGGATATACCAAAGACGGCTTTCCGTACAAGTTATGGACACTATGAATTTATAGTGATTCCATTTGGTCTTATTAATGCCCTACAATCTTCATGGATCTGATGAATAGAGTCTTTAGAGACTATCTTGATCAATTTGTGGTAGTATTTATAGACGACATTCTTTTCTATTCAAAGAGCAAGGAAGAACATGAAGATCTGTTGAGAATTATATTGAAGACCCTGAGAAAGGAGAAGCTTTATGCCAATTTTACCATGTGTGAATTTTGGCTTCAAAAAGATTCATTTTTGGGTCACATAATCTCAATATAGGGGATATCTTTGGATCCAACAAACACAGAGGTTTTTGAAAGATGGTCAAGACCAACAACAGTAACTGAGATCCGAAGTTTTCTTGGTTTGGCTGGATATTATCGATGTTTTGTGAAAGATTTTTCGCGATTATCTAATCCACTAACCAAGTTGACTTGGAATGGAGTTAAGTTTGTCTAGATGGAGGAATGTGAAGATAATTTCAAGGAGTTGAAAAGAAGATTATCCAGTGCACCTGTGCTCACACTGCCTTGTAGTGGAGAGAGGTTTGTGATCTATAGTGATGGATCCAAGTAGGGATTGGGGTGTGTTCTTATGAAAAATAATATGGGGATAGCTTATGCATCACGATAGTTAAAAATCCATGAGAAAAATTACCCAACACAAGATTTGGAGTTAGCTGCGGTAATCTTTGCATTAAAGATTTGGAGGCATTATCTTTATGGTTAAAGGTGTGATATTTGTACTGATCATAAAAGATTAAAGTATATTTTCACACAAAAGGAGCTGAATATGCGTCAAAGAAGATGGTTGGAGTTGATTAAGGATTATTTCTGCTCAATCCATTATCACCTTGGGAAAGCAAACAAGGTGGTAGATGCATTAAGTCGACAAGACCATGCCATTTTATCCATGATGAGGATCACAAAATATCCAATATTTATGGATTTACAAAGGATGGATCTTGGAAATATAATGGAAGGGGAAAAATCTTATCTTTCTCAAATGAATGTTCAACCATCTATACATGTGAAGATTAAAGAGGCACAGAAAGAAGATGTCGACTTACAAAAGAAGGTGAGAAATGTTCCTGAATTCAACCTTGATTGTGATTGGATAATAATGTTCCGGAATCGGGATTGTGTTCCTCCCATCCTGAAATTAAAGAAGGAGCTGCTGGATGAGGCTCATAGTTCTTCATTCTCTATTCATCCTGGAAGCACGAATATGTATAGGGACCTGAAAGAGTACTTCTGGTGGGATGGCATGAAAAGAGATATTGTTGAATATGTCTCTCGATGCATGGTTTGTCAGCAAGTTAAAGCAGAGAGATAGAAGTCTAAGGGGATTTTACAACAATTACCCATACCCAAATGGAAATGGGAAAACATCACTATGGACTTTGTCACAGGACTTCCTAAAACATCCAAAGGCAATAATGCTATCTGGGTCATAGTTGATCGTCTTACCAAGTCTGCACACTTCATTGCTATTAGAGATGATTTCTCTCTAGATCAGCTTGCCAGGATATATGTAAAGGAAGTGGTAAGATTGCATGGAGTACCAATTTCTATTATATCTGATCGGGATCCGAGATTTACCTCGATGTTCTGGAGAAGTCTTCAGCATACTCTGGATACAGAGTTGAGTTTCAGCATATCTTATCATCCACAGACAGACGGTCAGTCTGAGAGAACAATTCAAACCCTAGAAGATATGTTGAGAGCTTGCTCTATGGATTTCAAAGGTGGTTGGGATCAACACCTACCTTTGGTGGAATTTTATTATAATAATATCTTTCACTCCAGTATTAAGATGGATCCTTATGAAGCTCTCTATGTAAAGAAATGCAGGACTCCAACTTGCTGGGATGAAGTCTGGGAAAGAAAGCTATTAGGACCTGATCTTGTTAATGAAATGGAAAAAAGGTCAGATCTATTCAACAACACATAAGACCAGCTCAGAGTCGACTGAAAAGTTATGACGACAACTGAAGAAAATACCTAGAGTTTGAAGTGGGTGATAAAGTGTTCTTACGAATATCTCCCTGGAAGAGAGTCATGAGATTTGGAAAGAAGGGGAAGTTGAGCCCTAGATATATCGGTCCTTTCGAAATACTGGATCGTGTTGGGAAGGTAGCTTACCGATTGGCGCTTCCACCGAATCTCTATCAAGTTCACGATGAGTTCCATGTATCTCTCTTGAGAAAGTACATACCTGATCCTTCATATTTACTTAGCTCAGAATTTGTACCGCTGGAGTAAGATCTTTCTTATGAAGAACAACCGATAGAGATTTTGGATCGTAGCGAAAAAGTCCTACGAAGCAAGACCACTCGATTGGTGAATGTTTTATGTAGGAACCACCAATTAGAAGAAGCTACATGGGAGCTTGAGGATATCATGAGGGAGAGGTATCCTCATCTGTTTGTTACAAAGTGACGAATTTCGAGGGAGAAATTCATTTTAAGGGGGGTAGAATGTAACACCCAAGACTTAAATGTGAAATATTTTGTTTTTCTATTATATAAATCATCAAAGGAATCTTTTACTACACACAACACTAGCTTGGCTTGATTTACACGCAACCGCGGCCTTCCTCGATAGCTTGCGTCGTACGCAATACTGTGTTTCACTAAACAACGATATGCTATTAAAATATTATTAAAACTAGCCGTTATGAATAGTAATAACCACTTTTTGAAATTTTAGAATTTTTATTTTTCAAAATTTAGTTCATTTTTGGATTCGGAATATCGAAATTAGCCTAGGGTGAAATATTGGTATTTTTCTGAAAACCTTCAATTTTTGATGAATAGTGAAACCACTAAGTGGTAGTTATAAAAACATAATTTTTCATAAAACTTAATTTTACCACTTCTGTGAGTAGAATTTCGAAAATACGATAGACACGGTTAATATCAAGGACTAAAATCTGGTTCAATGAGTTGAAAATAATTTTTGTTGAATAATAACTTTTTACTTTTATTTACCACGGTTAAAAGTAAATAGAGTAATTAAGGGTAAAAATGATATTATTATTACCCTAACACATGTCATAATTCTATTGGACAAGTTTAATTTGACCAAAAACAACCTTATGAATAAAATATGACCATTTAGGCCCAATTGGATTAGATTAGGACATTTTTTATTAATTTATTTAAAGAATGGTTAAATAGTTAAAATCAATGTTTAATAAGTAAATAATTTTTAATATGGGTTTATACATAAGATATATTCGACTATAAATATTCATTATAAAGCTTAAATTATTTCCTACATAATGGTATTTTATTTGTAATTTTTAGACATTAAATAATTTAATTTATTTATGACACAACGATGATGTAGTAATTATCTTATAAATTCAATATTGACATAATTGACGTTATAAATACCCAAATAAATGTAATTCGAGTTTTTTATGAATTAAAATAATTTTTGAGGTTCCTATGACATGTTATTATTGATTTAAATAACTTGGTTCGAACTAATCATTCTGTTATGATTTTCACAAAAATCAATTACTAAATAGTGTCAACATTGACATAAAATAGTTTTTAAAACCAATATTATATTATAAATTGTTATTTTATTCCTAAAAATCTATGTTTTGGCCAAATGACATAGCTAAGGTTATATTTATTAATAATAAACAACTTGGGGTTCGTTTTGGCTTGATATAGTAAGTTTATTAACCTTATTGTATAACAAAACAAGAAGACACGGTAAAAGTTAAATTATCTTACTAAAAGTTAAATCTAAATGATAAGGTTACAATTGATACCTAAACTTGTCTAAATTCTATTGTATGAGAGGCTTTCGACCCCTACCCACCTTGTATTCGAAATATATTAATTTGGAGCTATTAAAAACCGAATTTGACTTTATAATAAAATAAACGTTTTAGTTATTCCAAAGGTGCCCCTCTCCTCCCTTATAAAAGGGCACCTCCTCCCCCTCTTCCTCTCACCACTTTGAGCCTTCCATCTCGGCCAAAACCTGACAATTTCTTCTCTACACTTCCCTAGAAACATCCTAGAGGTTCTGGTCTTCTTCAAAGACCTATTTTAGTGCCCTAAAAGGAGGTCTCAAAGAAGCACTTCAAAGAAGAGGCAATGTCCGTTACCAATTCTTTCATCTTTATTTCTTCTTCCACATATTCTTATTTAGTTGTTTAATTATGAAGTTATAACATCAGTATCACTCACATACTGATATGTTATTATAAGTATGAAACAACCCTATTTCACCATCTATCCATCCTACGGAAAAATAAATCACCGCACATGTGTACGTACGGAATACCGTCTCCACGCTGTGGTGTAATCTATTTTCCACCACCACCTTACATGGATGGGTATAATGGTGTAAATAATGACTATATATGACTATTATAAAGTTATATTGATTCTTAAATATTATACATACACTCAAATATAATTACACGATCATAGGAACGATATCATCACTCGTGCGTACGTACGGAATACCGTCTCCACGATGTGATGCGACTCATTATCCATGATCTTCATTTCATAATGATTATATAAATGAATTGAATGAATTAATATGATATATATTAAACAAATAACATTATGGAAATGAGGTATCTATAACCTAAAGTGAAGAATAAGAATTTATTCGACAAAACACGCATAAGAACAAAAAGTTATAAAAACCCGAATAACAAGTGGAAATGAAATATTACTACTAAGAAGCTAAGAATATGACCATATATGATATCATAACAATAATTATGATTCTAGAATAAGTAAATAACATTATTTAAATCATTATACAGGAAGTTCAGACACTTTCGAAGCAAATCGGACCTAAGGTAAGGGAAATATCACAATCTCATTTTTATTCGAGATTGTTTATACATTGGTATTTACTGGGGTGTATTTTATCATCCACATCCATGTTTCATCAAAATGTAATATTATTTCGATCCACCTGCAATTTTTAAATCCAATTTTACCCTTCGATGTGATTTTAGTAAAAGATATGAAAGGAATCTTTTGTCGTTTTTCGTATGAGGTACATTTTGACTTTCCGACAAAAGTACGAGAAGAAATTTTTTTTAACTTATACGGAATGAATGGCTTTTTTAAAACATTATTTCCAAGAATCTTCCCTTAAAAGTTTTCAAGTTTATATTTAATCAAATTATTTTAGTTTAGAATTGAATGACATGTTAATAAAGGAAAAGTGTTTTTGAAGTAGAAAGGATATTTTCCTCAAGAATAGAGTTCAAGTGTTTTATCAAAATTATTTTCCATCTAAGATAATATAGGGTTCTATTTATATCCCAATTATTACATTGATTAGATTATGTTGTGATCGAATTATTTTTATGAATTCCTTTATCTTATATGAATTGTTTTATGATGTCATTTTGTTTAAGAATCCCATTTTTATTACATGGGTTATGCAATGATATATGATTTATGATTTTGTGGCACACATAAGAATGGTATCATTATGAGATGGATGGGACCTATATCTCCCTCCAATTAATTGGGTAATGATTTTATATCTCTTGAGATAGACATGGATGGAACGGTAGGTTATACCAGTTCAGTGAAACAGGACTAAAACGAGGAGTGAACTCAGTTCAAAAATGGAATTTGTCCACTATGATAGTCTTGACAATGAGTCTTGACTAATAAGAAATGATTCTCTATGATTATGCGTGTATTCCACAAAGTTTCAAGTTTTATTTTATGATTATTTGGATTCCATTTAACTACTATGATTTATCCAATGTTATGAAATTATGCTCTCTTTTGCAGGTTAAGATTTCCAAAAGTTATGTTCTTATGAATATGATGTGATTGATATTTCTTTTGTTTACCCTTACTGAGCATTTGAGCTCATCCTTTTGTATGTTTTATTTCCTCAGGCGAGGAAGAAGGTTATTATGTAAGATATGCCAAAAGGGACTATAGATATGATGAAATAAATGGGAGACAGTGTAGATGCTTTATGAACCAGTTTTTTATGTTTCCCAGTTTCTAAAGACACTATACCTATAAGGTCCTTTCGTGGTTTTGTTATATGATGTAATAAGTACGCTTCAATTTTGAAGTATTAACAATGTATGTAAAGTATGGGTCGTTATAGTGATGCTATCATTTCTCTAAAAGGTGAAACGATAAATAGGTGGGTGAATTATTTATCTCTAAAGAAAATAATTTTTTTTAAACATAACATATATTAACAATATTTAACCTTATTACATTCCATGTAAAGGGTATGTAAAAAAATCACATCGCTCCGTGAGGTGATAGTCTACTACACAGATGAGCGATGTTATCAAATTTTAAAAGGAATGAAATATAAGAAGGTATATTTTATAATAAAATTAAATAGGTAAAATTATATCAAAAATATAATATAAATGTGTTAAATCCATCATTATATCCAGACTTATATGGTGGTGAAGTAAAATTAATTACCTCAGTTCATTTGGCAATAGTCCTCCTTACACACGATTGACAGTTTCCTTACCCATTTTATGGAAGGGGATGTGAAATAGTTTAATAGCATAAGATAATAACATTTAATTATATGGAATATACTGAAGTTATAATATGATTACTATTTAATAATATTTTAATTATTTGGAAGAACAACAATATAAAATCACTCATTTTAGAATGTTACTTCTTCTGTAGACAAATTATTTTTGTTGTCATAAATAGAATTCTAGGATAAATTTATAATCATGAAAAGGGATCTTGTTTTTTTATATGGATTATGAAAATTATTTTGGTAGGTATCGTCTGATTAAAATGGATTTGGATGGGTGAAGAGGTAGAGGATAGTGGGTGGCCTTTTATTAGTATGGAAGAGGAAACACATAGAATTTTTGAATAGTATCAATTACATACATAAGTTTATCATTGAAAATTCCTAAAAAATGGGTAATTATGGATAATTAGGGGTGATAAGGTGTAAAAAGGGACGTAAAATTGGGTTTTGACATGTTTTGTTTCATTTCAACTCTTATCTTCTTAGTTGAACCTCTTGGTAAACCCGTTTTTACCATAACCATTGTAATCATTTTTATTGTATTAATTATTTATTTTTGTAAAAATTTATGTTGAGCATATAATATAATATAAATTATTCTTATTCCAAATAGGGAATCAATTTTTATAAAAAAATTAAAAAAAGTGGCATAATCCAATATTAAATTATAAAAACAGACACAATGGGAAAATGAGTTTCCTAACAGAAAATTCCCATAAGAAAAAAAGGTTTTAATATAAAATTTTAATATTAAATTGATTCCAAGAACAAAAATAATCTAAATCTCAAAATAATTTAAATTATTTTATATTAAAATAAATTTAAAATAATTATTATACATTTAAATCATTAAAACTAAAATAAAAATTTCCAAAGATTTTAGTATTTTTCAATGTTCTACAAAATATTAATATTTTATGAAAATTAAAAAAACATTACCTTACTACGATAAATATAATTGGATTCAAATTTTTTAAATATAAATTCTCTAAATTTGTTTAATATTAATTTTAAATTATGTGGCCAAATAGACACTAATATATTTTTATAAAAATTAATTTATTCAATATGTATATATATTTATTAATGATTCATTTTTATTAACAATAATTATAAAACCATAAATTTAATAATCGTATTTATACTATTGATACCCTCCAATTTAATGGCTTGGATATAACATTATAATTCCTTACATTTTATTTAGGTGTGTGGTTACATGTTCCATAAACTATTGAAGTGACTAAATTTGAGGAAATATTTTTTTTGGGTTGTTTAAGATTATTATTACGTTTACACACACTATTAAATAAGATTTTATTATTTTATAATTTTGGTCTGTTTTATTGTCCACACCATAAATAAATCACATCCATACAATTCAATCATGTGCTCGTAAATCAACGGTTTGATATTTTAAAATTCCATTGTTGAAAACCAGCACCGTAAAAAGAGTTAATACAACCTCTTATTAAAATGATAGTGTGTAATTTTTAATGGTCATATGGAAAAAGAAATAATTTTTTTAGTATAAGTAAATTAGTGAAAATTAAAGAAATATTAATGGATGAAATGCATAAATAATTTTAGAGAGTTATAGAGTTATTAATCTCATGAAAGAGAATGAGAAATGAAATGTAAAGGACCTAAAAAACTATTTGGTTGTATATCAATCAGTTTCCAAATTATCACTTTACAAAATAAATATCGAAAATAATTATTTTTATGAATGAAGCACTGAAATTAATATTGAATATTTCTTAGGATCCACAAAAGCTTCATATGTTATTTCATATGTCCCTAACTATTTTAAAAAACCAATATGGTCGGTACAAGTTATTTAATATAATAAATTAATCTGTAAACATAATCAGTAACACCATTGGTTCATTATTAATATTTATTTATCAAATAGTTTAATAAAAAACAATGACACATTGAAAAAAACATCATGTAGGCCATAGGTAGGTGTTAAGACCTTTTTACCATTTGTTTGTGGGTTCAAGCCCCACTACAATGTCAGATTCGATAGTTTGTCACTCGAGATTTGTGCTGACCTATTTCTGAAACCATATTAAAATAATTACTATAACATTCCTAATGTGTAATAATCCATAATTACCAAAAAAATCTAAGATAAGGTAAACAGAAAAGGTTTCTAATATGTTTATAACCATTCTAAAAATAGTAAGGGAATTCATATTTAAAAAATATTTTTTACTAAATCATATACTAAACCAATGGGTTGTAATTTAATTAATGTCTCCAAAAATAACATTAATATTACTATAATCCCATTAGAAAAGGCATATAATTGGTCTTTTAAGACAATAAACCAATGAAAAATCATAAAATCATAAACCCAAGATGTTATCCATTAGTATTATGTTAATAAAGATATATATTGTTTTAAAGCTTAACATAATCATTAGATGTTTTGTGATCCTTACTACAAAAATACAATTGGTAAACATAATTCTACAATATAATTATATAATTCCAATACATAAACACTTTAACCTTTTTTGGAATATAGGTCCTTCCATAGTCTAGGTGATAACCTTTATAATAGTTAATTGACTCATATAATGTATGTTTTACACACATTTAAGACAACCAACTATAAATATATTCATAGGATGAGATTTGTCAACTTCCATCATAATATTCTTTTCAATTCTAGTGTTTTAGTTCAACTTGATATGAAATTAAACAATTTCACATTACTGATCCGACCATGGAACTGTAACAAACTAACCTATAATACCATCTAAATTGATATCTAAGAGAATTCTCCACTATGAATAAGAATTTTCTAGAATCATCATGGGTTGATGAAAAGAACCTGGGATTCAATAAATAAATGTTTGGAATGATTCCTCTTTCAAAAAATTTCATTAAGAGAGTGAAATTTCGAATAATCACAAGTTATATAAATGAATACATACGTGTGAATTTAAAATTAGACACTAAGAAAACTAAAACGGGAACATAACAACCAAAATCCACCCCTGGTTTTCTACAACCACCCACCATATCCCCTTTAATTCCCCCATTGGTCACCTAAGTATGATCCCATAAATTAAGATGAATAAATGAACACCTATTATAAGATCATAAAGGGATGAAAACACCAAAAGGTACAGTTGGTGTGTGAGATAAAAATATAAGTAATATTCCATCATATATTATCTACTGAAACTTCACAATGTAATTAAAAAATGATTAAATAATAATAATAAAAATAATGTAATAATATTATTTTTTAAATATAGTTTTAAAGATTTTAGAAATCATTTATCAAACTATACCTACAAAACCTACCATTACACCTTTTGAAAACTAAAAAAAGTATTCAAAATATCTAGAACCAACTTCACAAGCTAAATTAAGGTATAAAAAAAAATAACTGAATATGAAAATTATTTGGAGAGATGAACAAGATTAAATACACTAGATTCAAGGTGCATAATAATAATAAATGATTTATGCAAGTAAACTATAGTGTCAGATAGTGACAATGAATGCTATCATTTATCGAGTATCAAGTATATGGACTTCATGGGTATAACCAATGTATGATAATGAGTCCACCTAAGAATAGAGAATGAAATGACAAAATGAATTATTTTTTGGCTTACATCTAGTCTCTTGGGCCTCAAGAAAACAAGATGCATGCACACCCACTTTCCTGACCTCATGTCCTTAGCGTACACCTTTTATGTTCTCTATGTATCCAATAGAAGGGTGTGAGCCTTATAGTGAATAATATGTATAGGCCATCTCTTCTAACTATCCTGGTTCCCAAGACTATTCAAAAGAGTTGAGTGAGATAATTAAGTTACGAAGATCACAGATGGATCCTTATCAAACATGGGAACTTGACCTAACATCACATCTCACTCTCACACCAAAATCCATTCAAAGTCAATAATCCTTTTTTTCACACCCAATTGTGGGATGTACAATAATCCATAAATTTACATTTAATGGATTATTTAATTATAGGATCATCATAAAGTACCAAAAATTAGTCAACAATCATCAATAACATCCAAATACTTTTAAATAATTTCTACATTAAAAGGGTAAACATAACCTCTTACTTTACCAAATCATCATTATGTTTCGAAATGAGCCTTTAAAAAAATAATTTATTTTAATGCATCCCTAAAGCACTTAATGGAAGTATTAAAATTTAAATAGTACTGAATATATTTACAAACATGGGATTACACCATCTTTCCATGAAAATAAATAAGTTATTTCAAATAATCTAGGATAAACCATTTAAAAACAAATCTAAAATCAATCAAAAAATTTTCTTGTTCATTTAATAAATTCTAGTATTTGAAACTATAAATAAAAAATCAAATTGATCAATTCATTTAATTCAAATCATGGAAGATAATTTTATAAATCAAAACTTGAGTCAAATCCCTCAATTCCACCAGAACATCATTTTAAATCACATTAAATACCAATCAAAACAAACAAGTAAATATGAAATTTACAAAAATGGACGAAAGATCAATATTTTAGCTATTAAATTCAAACCATGTTCAATTCAAAGGGAAAGCGGTTAAAGAATATTTTACGAGGTATTTCCACTAAAATTTATATTGAATAAATTTTAAAAACTATTAAATACACATATATGGAATTATCACGATATTTTTAATTAAGAAATGAAGAAGGATAATATAAATAATTAATTGGAATATTTTTAATCCAATTACAATGACTCTAAAATCGGTTTCCGTCGATGGATGTCACCAGATCAAATAAGATATTTAGATGAAGTAGAAAGAATGGATCCTAGATCTAAAACTACACACCAATCAATCAATATCCAAAAAAATCATGGTCATTCGAACCTTTTTAAAGAAGGAATCATGAGAATATCTGAGATCAAATATGAAGAATAAAGAAAATTCATCAAAAGATGATCACCACTTCAATTGACAATTGGATCAACCAAGAGAAGATTTCTTAGCATCCAAAATGGATCTAGAGGGATTATAAAATACCATATAACACGTTTAGGTTATAGTGGGAGGATTTTATAGGTAATTATAGGGTTTCAGAATATTAATTAAGATTGTAGCTACTTTAATTACCATATTTGTAACACCCCGAGATTTTATGAAAAATATTCTTTTAATTTCATTGATGTATTGTGTTGTACGCTACACCAAAATTAACTTTCACTACACGCAACCCGGACTTGGCTTTCATTACAGGCAATCACGACCTTCCTCGACAGAGTGTGTTGTACGCAATACCAGGTTTCACTAAACAACGATATATTATGATAATATTATTATGAACTAGCCATTATTAATAGTATTAACTAAATTTTAAATTTTATAACATTATTATTCATCTCACACATTTTATAGAACATGGTATGAGAACAAAATATTTTTTTTGGGTAAAATAAGTATTTTTCAAACAAATGCAGTTTTCCCGCCATTTGATGGCACACCCATTTTAAATATTATTTTTGATGAGTTTATAAGTTAAATATTATAAAATAAACTTCTTCTTTTGAATCTGGATATAAAAATTTACGTTGGATAATATTTTGATATTTTTCTGATAACTTTCATATTTTAATGAATAGTAAAAACACGATATATTTTAATTAAAAACAACTTTTTCATCATAATAATTTATATGGTTAAATTATAATATTTAATTGTTTTAAATTATAAATAGAATATATTTTTACCATTTAATATATTTTATGTCATTATCTTTGATTTTACATTAAATTCATTGGTAATATAATTTCAATCTTTTGCAATGTTTTAACTTTTAAAACTCGTTTTATTAATAGCGGGATTAATTTAAAATTAATTACTGCAAATTATGCGTTTTAAATTTTTAAAAATGGATTCCATATTTGGAATCATTAGATCCAAATTATGTTTGTAGGCTACTTTTTATTTTTGGGCACTATGAATAGAAACTATGGTAATTTTTATTTACTTCAGTTAAAGATAAATCGGGTAATTAAGGGTAAACCTAAGATTATAAAATTTCCCTAACACATTCCAAAATTATATTGGATGACTAAAAGTCGACCCATATCAGCTAAGGGTTAAATTAGATTCATTTTGTGGACTTTTGACCATGAAAATAATTTCATTATTATTAAAACCAATGAAAGTGACAACATTTCACTCTCTTAAATATTATAAGTATAATAATTTAAATTTAGTGAAAAACTAAATAGAACATTGAACATGAATATTCACATGAAATATAACAACATTATCTACATCATGAGAGTTTATTTATAATTTTTAGGGATTAAATAATTGTCATTATTGGAGACACAATATTGATGCAGAAATTGTTTATTTAGTGAAAAATCAATATTTTTTTTTTATTAAAATATCAATACCCATCAAAAGTACCAGAAACTTGACCAAACATTATTGGTCGAGTATATATATACCCTAAAAATACAATGGTCTATTTTTGGACCATTTGGAGCCATATAAAACCAATTATGACCTTTATATTGTTTTATTTTAAATGATGTCAATGATGTCACCTTCATAATTTAATAAATATAACAATCTTAATGTTGTGATTTTAAGATAATAAATTCAAGTAAGAATATTATTATGAAAGGTATTATATTTATCTTCATCATCAGATTTTATTTTAAATTTTTACTCAACAAATATGTATATTAAATAATTATACAAAAATGATGTAGTAATTATTTTATTAAGAGATACACGAAATATAAGTTTTAAAAATTTTAAAATAAATATTATATGAACTATTTAATGTTCTCCACTAATTATCTAGAGAAGTATGTCATGTTATGAATCTATTAAAGCTTTTATTTCGAACATATCTTCTGTGAGGATTTTATTTAAATTCAAATAAATGAAGAGTTTTAAAATTTACACTATTGTTAATTTATAAAAATAACATAATATAAAATTCTTTAAAAATTACAAAAATATTTAAATATTATAAATTACAATTTATATGGTCCATAATATAATAAATTATCTGTTTATGGGAAATTCACAACACATAAGTAATTATTTAATACAATTTAAAATTTAGAATCTTATTACCACAAATAAAATTAAATAGATTAAAAAAGGATAAATCATGTTGATAATGTTTAAAATAATTTCAAAACATGTCTAAATTTTATTGGTTGGTGATATTACATCCCTATCTCATATAATATTCGGATTTGAGTCATTTTTTGAGGTTTTTATGTGGGGTTGTAATTTATTATAAATTAATATTTTTTATAATTACAATTATGCCCCTCTCCTCCCTTATAAAACGACACCTCCTCCTTCACCTCCTAACACCATTTTGAGCCTTGAAGCTCATCCAACCTTTGCCCATTTCACTTACCAACTTCCCTAGAAACCTTATAGAGGTACTGGTCTTCTCAAAAGACCAACTCTAGTTCCCTAAGAGTAAGTTCAAAGGAGGAACTTCTAGAATGTGGAGGTTCACGTACGTACTAAGCATATCAAACCAAAGGTAAGGGATAATTATTCCAATCTCATTCTTATCTGAGATTGTTTATTCGTAAGTATTTACAGGGGTTATGTTCTTCATCCATGTCCATATACTCTAAAATTGTTTTCATAAAATGTTTACTTTTCTTCCATGTATGTTTGAAGTCATTTTTACCGTTTTTTTACTTTTACCACATCGTATGGATGGAATCCTTCTTTTGTTTACCATACAAGGTACTTTTTGACTTTTCCGATAAAAGTACATGAAGAATGGTTTTTAACTTATAAGACATGAATGAATTTTTACAGTTTTATAACACCTTATTTTCATGAAGCTTACTCTAGAATATTTCATGACTATTTTCAACAAAATATTTTTCTTTTAAGATTGCCTGGCATTTTGTGAAAAGAAAATGATTTTGAAGAAGAAAGGATATTTTCCTAAAGAATTCATTTCACGTTTTTTATCAAAACCATTTTATATCTAAGAGGACATTATTTCATATGTCTATGTTTCAAATATAATGTCTCTATGATTTACATGGTTTCACTTTTCTTATGATGAAATGATATCCATTTGATTTATATGGATTATGTTATGATGAGATGATGTTTATGAAACACATTTTATTATTTGGGTTATGATGAATGATTTATCTTTATGTTGTGGCACACGTAATAATGATTTCATTATGATATGGGTGGGACCTATATCTCCCTCTAATGCATTGGGTAATGATTTATATCTCATGAGACAAACATGGCTGAAATGGAAAGTAAATCTGATTTAGTAATACAGGGCTAGAATGACAAGTAAACCCGGTTCAGTAAGAGACTTTGTCCACTAAGATGGTCTTGGAAGAAATGCCTTGGCTACTATGGATATCGTATCATGTGCTTAATGTTTTTACACAATTACATGTTTTATTCCCATGCTATTTTATCATGATTGATGTTCTATTATGATCTATGCCTTATGTACTGCCATGTTTTATGTCATTGCTCGAGTTTTTGATGTTTAAACATTATGTTCATGTTTTTAATTTGAAATTTATATGGTTTGTTTTATTCTCTTCATGCTTACCCTTACTGAGAATTTGAGCTCACCCTTTATATGTTTTCTTTTCCCCAGGATTTAAAGAAAGGTTTTAGGGAAGAAAACAAAAAGGGGAAGATCTTTATGGGAGATGTTGAAGATCTTTCACCATGATTAGAAGATTACGTTCTGAGTTTCCAAAGACACTAAACTATTATGGTCTATTGGTGTCTGTTTTTTTTATTAAGTATTCCGCAAAAGTAATGTAATGTCTATGTACATCACGCTTTGGGTCTCTACAGTTGGTATCAGTGGAAAGGTTTAGTTAACCTTTGGAAAATAGGATGCGAAAACTTTAGTGAGATCCCTAGAGATATTTTTACGGTATGTCTAGGGATGTCACTAAGGATAAGTATAAGTATAGGTTATAGTCCTAGAATTATGGTAACAATCTTAGAAATGAACCAAAAATGATATATATTGAAGGTACTCCCCCTTTATTATGTTGTTTTCCCTAACATGATTTTTTCCTCTCACACTATTCTTTTTGGGTTTTAGACAATGGCTGGAACCCAAAGGAACTGCGTTGATCAATGTAATGGACAATGAAATGATTGTCTTGATGAACAACCAAATTTGATGGCAGAAGGAGTGAAAAATCTTATTGCTATAGTTACACAAGCAATGAATCATTCTGGATTTCCAAATGATCAGAGAAGGGAACAATAATCTATTGAGTCATTCATGAGGCAATGTCCACCTTCTTTCAATGGGTCTTCTGATCCACTTATTTCTGAACAATGGATCAGTACCATTGAAAAGATATTTACCATACTTCGTTGTTCATAACATGATATAGTCATTCTAGCTGTTTACCATTTGAAAGGTGAAGCAGACCAGTGGTAGACTATAATTAAGAATACAAGGCCCCAACATAAAATTGAATCCATGGAATGGGATGAGTTCAAGAACTTGTTTTTCAGTAAGTAATTCCCTCGTATTCTTCGAACAAAGATAGAAAAGGAGTTCCTTGTGCTTAAGCAGAAGGATGATGAATTTGTTGGTATATACGAAGTGAATTTTACAAGACATGCAAGGTATGCATTTGGTTTTATCATCCATCCTGAAAGTAAAGTCGATCGATTCTTAAATGGCTTAAAACCAAGTCATCAAAGGGAATTAGCTATAAGAGACTTCAGTAGCTATGAAGAAATTGTGCATTGTGCTATCAAGGTAGAAATGGATGTTGGTCTTACATATCCATCTCATGGTTTTGACAAGAAACGAAATATGGAGTTCAAGGAGAAATATCAGAATAATGGTGAAAAGAAGATGAATGTTTTTTATGCTAATAGTGTGGAAATAAGCACGGTGGATATTGTCTTAAAGGGACTAGAAAATGTTTTAAGTGTGGAAAAGAAGTTCATCGAGCAGCTGAGTGTCGAAGTAATGGACAAAGGGCTTCTAATGATATAAATTAATAAAAGACTTCAGAGAACGCCCCACCAACACTTCAATGCTTCATGTGCAAAGAAATGGGGCATTATGCTAATAAATGCCCTAATCCAAGGGTTAATGATGATCAACGTGAGAAACAACTTATGGAAAAGGATAAAGGGAAGTCAATGCGATCACTATTTGTGATGTTGAGTATGACAATGATGTTGTGTAATGATTAAGTTTTTATGTAATGGGATTTCAAAATAGTATCATGGAATCTCATTTTTGGCATCGTGGAATTTTGGAATATCTATGTATTGGTTTTTAATAATTATATGGTACTGGTAACCATGAAAAGTGATTGTAATATTTTTGGAAAGTAGATGATATGCGCATAATGAATGGATAAGGATATAATGATATGTTTGATAGTATTATTGAGCTCACGAATGATGTAAGGACATTGTGATATCATGGTTTGAGTATATAGAATTTTTGGGATTTTGGTTTGTGGAAGGAGTTAACTTTTTACAGCATTCATGTTTTCAATAAGGTTCAATGGGTATTAATTTTTTTCAATAGAATAAATGATTAAGGTATTCCCATGTTTGGAATGTGACCAATAAGATATATCATTTGATAAATGGGGGATAAATGATGATATTCAAATGATCGGTGGATGACATTTCTATTAATTGTTTTCTTTATACTTTGAGCTTGGATAGAAGTATTTTAGATAAGCCTAAAGATTTAAATGAATTATGTTGGACATAAGTAAGTATTGTTTAAGGCTGGAACTTTTTTTGATATTATTGATGGAATGTTATAATAATGTAGTATTAGAAAAATGACAACCTGCAGGATGGGTGACAACCCATCATGTCAGACAAGGTTTCGGGAATCGAACCCACAACCGAAGTGTGACATGCCTTTATCACATACCACTTGCCTACATGAAGTCCCTGGTAAGTATAAATTAGTTTTAATTTATTATGTGGTATGAGATATTAAGTATAAGTCTATTTTAGGAACCATATACGATTAATAGACTTATGTATATTTAATAACTTTTGGCAATCTTTTGTTTGACATAGATGGAATGACCCATCACTCTATCACATGATCTGCTAACACTTCACGAATAACAAATTCAACTTCATTTGATTAAGAGATGAAGTGGAAATTGTTCAAGGCATGAACAACAGTTAGATTGAACCAAAATCATGTATGTATTTATTTTAATTCATCAAATTTAGGGAAATGATCTTCAAAACCAAATTTGTTTTCCTAGTGCCCTCATATCCGATGAATAATATGGTACCTTATATCATCACAATGTTATGGCTTTGTGATTGTTGGCTTTTCTCATAGCCATGTTCTCCACCACTCTCCATCGGAACATGATGGTTAGATTTCTCTTCCATATCCATATTTTCACCTATGTTCTCCTATGTGGAAACCCAGTGATAAGTTAATTTGGGTAACTGTTATGTTTCATACTTTAGTTTTTAATGATTTTTTTGGTATTTTTTGTTGTTGTGGGTTTCTATTAAAGAAACATTCGAGTAGTAAACCATTTATAACCCCGATGAATTTCGAGGGAGAAATTCATTTTAAGGGGTGTAGAATTTAACACCATGAGATTTTATGAAAAATATTCTTTTAATTTCATTGATGTATTGTGTTGTACGCTACACCAAAGGAAGCTTTTACTACATGCAACACTTACTTGGCTTGCATTACACACAATCACGACCTACCTCGATAGTGTGTGTTGTACGCAATAACGGATTTCACTAAACAACGATATATTATTATAATATTATTATAACCTAGCCGTTATAAATATTATTAACTTAATTTTAAATTTTATAACATTATTATTCATCTCACACATTTTATAGAACATGGTATAAGAACAAAATAATTTTTTCGGGTAAAATAAGTATTTTTCAAAAAATGCAGTTTTGCAGCCTTTTGATGGAGCACCAATTTTAAGTATAATTTTTGACAAATTTATAAGTTATATTATATAAAATAAACTTCTTGTTTTGAATCAGGATATAAAAATTTACATTGGATAATGTTTTGATATTTTTTTGATAACTTTCATATTTTAATGAATAGTAAAAACACGCTATATTTTAATTAAAAACCACTTTTTCATCGTAATAATTTATATGGTTAAATTATATATTTAATGGTTTTAATTTATAAATAGAATATATTTTTACCATTTAATATAATTTATGTAATTATCAATTATTTTACGTTAAATTCATATTTAAAATAATTTCAATCTTTTGCAATGTTTTACCTTTTAAAACTCGTTTTCATAATAGTGGGATTAATTTTAAATTAATTACTACAACTTTTGTGTTTTGAATTCTAAAAAATGGATTCCATATTTTGAATCATTAGGTCCAAATTATGTTTATAGGCTACTTTTTATTTTTGGGCACTTTGAATAGTAACTACGATAATTTTGTTTTTCATTAGTTAAAGATAAATAGGATAATTATGGGTAAACCTAAGATTATAAAATTACCCTAACAGATGAAAAAATTATATTTGATAACTAAAAGTCGACCCATATCACCTTATGGTCTGATTATATTCATTTTATGGACTTTTCACCATGAAAATAATTTAATTATTATTAAAACCAAAGAAAGTTACAACATGTCACTCTCTTAAATCTTATCAGTATAATAATTTAATTTAGTGATAAACATTAATAAACATCGAACATGAATAGTATCCTGAAATCTAACAACATTATCTACATCATGAGAATTTTTGTATAATTTTTAGGGATTAAATAATTGTCATTATTGGTGACACAATAGTGATTCAGAAATTTCTTATTTAGTGAAAAATCAATAATATAGTTTTTTTTAAAATAACAATACCTATACAAAAGACCAGAAACCTGACCAAACATTATTTTTAGAGTATATATATTACCTAATAATCCAAGGGTGTATTTTTGGAACATTTGGATCCTAATAAATCTGATTATGACATTTATATTATTTTATTTTAAAACATGTCAAAGATGTCACCTTTATAATTTAATAAATATAAAAATTTAAATGTTGTGATTTTATGATAATAAATTAATGTAAGAATATTATTATGAAATTTTTAATATTTATCTTCATCATAGGATTTTATTTTAAATTTTTATTCAACAAATAAGTATATTAAATAATTATACCAAAATGTTGTAGTAATTATATTATTAAGAGTTATAACAAATAAAAGGTTTTACAAATATTAAAATAATTATTATATGAACTATTTAATGTGATCCACTAATTTTATAGATAAATATTACATGTTATGAATCTATTAAATCTTTTATTTTGTACATATATTCTTTTATTATTTTATTTAAATTCATATAAATAAATAGTTTTAAAATTGACAGTATTGTTAATTTATAAAAATAACATAATAAAAAATTCTTTAAAAATTACAAAAATATTTAAAAAATATAAATTAAAATTTATATGGTCCAAAATTTCATAAATTATCTATTTATATACAATTCACAACACATAAGTAAATATTTAAAACAATTCAAAATTTATAATCTTATTACCACAAGTAAAATTAAATAGATTAAATAAGGATAAATCAAGTTGATAGTGTTTAAAATAAATTTAAAACATGTCTAAATTTTATTGGTATATGAGATTACAACCCTATATAATATAATATTCAGATTTGAGTCATTTTGGAGGTTTTTATGTGGGTTTGGAATTTATTATAAATTAATATTTCTTATAATTCCAAAGGTTCCCCTCTCCTCCCTTATAAAAGGGCACCTCCTCCCTCTCCTCCTCACACCATTTTGAGCCCTGAAGCTCAGTCAACCTCTGCCCATTTCACTTCCCCACTTCCCTAGAAAACATATGGAGGCAATGATCTTCGTAAAAGACTAACTCTAGTTCACTAAGAATAATTTCAAATGAGGCACTTCGAGAAAGAGGAGGTTCGGATACGTACGAAGCATATCAGACCTATGGTAAGGGATAATTATTCCAATCACATTCTTATTCGAGATTTTTTATTCTGAAGTATTTATTGGGGTTATTTTTATCATCCATTTCCATATGTTCTCAAAATGATTTCATAAATTTTTTTATTTTCTTCCATGTATGTTTAAAGTCATTTTAACTTTTTTTTACTTTTACCTCCTCGTATGAAAGGAGTCATTCTTTTGTTTACCATACAAGGTACTTTTTGACTTTTGCGATAAAAGTACGAGAATTTTTTTTTAACTTATACAAAATGAATGAATATTTACGGTTTCATAACACCTTATTTTCATGAAGCTTACTCTACAAGATTTCATGACTATTTTCATCAAAATTATTTTCTTTTAAGATTGCATGGAATTTTGTGAAGAGAAAATGATTTTGAAGAAAAAAGAATATTTTCTTCAAGAATTCATTTCAAGTGTTTTTATCAAAACCAATTTCCATATAAGATATCATTATTTCATATGTGTATGTTTCAAATATAATGTCTCTATGATTTATATGGTTTCACTTTTCTTATGATGAAATGATATCCATTTGTTTTATATGGATTATGTTATGATGAGATGATGTTTATGAAACCCATTTTATTATTTGGTTTATGATGAATGATTTATGTTTATGTTGTGGAACACGTAATAATGATTTCATTATGAGATGGGTGGGACCTATATCTCCCTCCAATGCATTCGGTACAGATTTATATCTCATGAGACAGACATGGCTGAAAAGACAAGTAAATCTAGTTTAGTAATATAGGGATGGAACGACAAGTAAACCTAGTTCAGTAATGGACTTTTTCCACTAAGATGGTCTTGGCAGTAATGCCTTGGCTACTATGGAAATCATATCATGTGCCTAATGTTTTTCCACAATTACATGTTGTACTCCCATGCTATTTTATCATGATTGATGTTCCATTATGATCTATGCCTTATGTACTACCATGTTTTATGTCATTTCTCAAGATTTTGATGTTTAAACATTATGTTCATGTTTTTACGTTCAAATGTATATGATTTGTTTTATTCTCTCCATGATTACCATTACTGAGCATTTGAGCTCACCCTTTATATGTTTTCTTTTCCCCAGGATTTAAAGAAAGGTTTTAGGTAAGAAAATAAAATGAGGAAGATCTTTATGGGAGATGTTTAAGATCTTTCACCATGATTAGAATATTACATTCCATGTTTCCAAAGACACTAAACTGTTGCGGTCCTTTGGTGTCTGTTTTTGTTAGGTATTAAGTATTCTGTAAAAGTAATGTAATGACCATGTACGTCATGCTTTGGGTCTCTACAATATTCATGGTTTCCAGGGTTATGTCACACAATCCCTAGTAATTGTTTACACAAGCCTACACCAATAAAAGATCCATTGGGTTTGTTGCTCAGTTTGGCTGCCCACTTTTTTTAACTGTGCGCTGACTGTGTGACCCCCTTCTTTCATAGATTTACACATTTTTAAACCCTGATAAAACCATTCCGAAACTATACATAGACCCAAAAACCTTCAATTACATCTATGAAAACATTGGAAACAACTAAATAATGGATTCAATTACTGGTTATTCCAATATATATGTCAAAAAACAAAAACAAATATGAAATGGTATTTTATAACCTCCCCACTATATGGATTTATATATGTAGAGTGAATCTTATCTAAATTATAGAACATTACGACAAAAGAATAAATCCATCACTCATCTTGTGAAGTGAATGGTCCTGGGTCCAGGAGTGATAAACAAGAAATGGTAAAAACCCACATAAAACTCTAAAATTAAAACACCAAGATCATCACACATCTCCAAATTAGATAATTATCTAAGACTGAGCATAGGTCTCCCCACCGTTGAATGATTCACCAAAATAGTGTAATATGAGAAAAAAATATCCCTTTGACCTAATATGGAGACTTCACTGACTCACTAAGGAGAAAAATTTATGATCAAGCATCCACATGAAAAATAAATAACATATAAGGATTTATACCATAGGTATGTACTCAATTATAATATATGATTTTTAAAAACAGAACCTCATACCATGATGAGCTCACCAAAATAATTTCTAGCACCACTAGGTTTTGGATCTTTCAAAAATCCACATCATCTTATTTACCTATGTACACTCCAAAGGTGTATTCAATTCCATCTATAAATATCTCAAATATCTGGTTATGTTCACAATAGTTTACAAAAATATCACAAGGTAGATCATCAAATATATCAAAATTGAGATATAACAATCAAGTTGAAACAAGAGGAACACAAAGGAAAAATAAATATGATCTAGTGTTTAATAAATCATATATTACATCATAAATCCATAGAAAACCTAAAATAGTTCCATAAGATATCATTAAAAAAATATCATAAAACAAATCGATTCATGGAAAGGACAATCTATAAGATGGAAATAAATTAAAACAATTTCTTATTAATCAACTAGATTCTCCTCCCATTCATGAAAAGTTCTACTAAAAGACACATGGATAGGTCCCCATTATCATGAAGAATATACTTCCCCATAGTCTATATATTAATTTATTGAATTCAACTTTTCTTAAAGAATTTAAGACTTATAAAACGTACTGTGGTGATCTAAATGGCCACTATAACATCCCGGGTAAATTAAAAAAAAATGAAATTCTCATATTTATCAATATTTGTGAATAAGATGTTAATATTAGTTTAATGGGAATGCTATGCTAGATGGAGTACCCAATACGCAACAACGTGTTTCTTTGAAATTTTACGTTGCACACTAATAATAAAATAATATTATTTTAAATGGTAGTTAACGCCTTGCCGTTGTAATGGTGGGAATGAACATAACTAACTAATAAATTATTATATATGTTTGTTAAATATTTTTAATTTTATCCAATAAATGTTAGAGGCTTAAAATGTGAATGAATCCAATTTTAAGCGTAAATACTCGAATATTCTTTAAAAAGTCGATTAAACGCCATCTAATGGTGAACCCTTTTTAAATCCACTTTTTGAAAATTTTATATGCTATGTTTGAAAAAATAAAATTCTTATTTAGAATCTGGAAATCAAAATTTACTTTCTATATGTTTTTGTTATTTTTCCGATAGAGTTAATTTTTTAATGAATAGTGAATGGTGTTGTATTTTAATTCAAAACCTCCTTTTAATATAATTTGTTTATATGGTTAGATTATATTTTTAATTGTTTTTAAAGTTAAATTAGAATATATTTTTACCATTTAATAAAATGGTGGACAATGGAATTAATTTCACTTTGGAATTGGACATAAACAATTGTCAATCTTTTGATATATATTGTTTCTTAAAAACACGCTATTTATTTTAACAATGGAAGTTAATTATTCAATTAATGAATGAAAATTATATGTTTTGAATTTTTTAAAATAGAAATCATGTTTGATTTTGGAATATCAAATATATCTTTGGGTAAATATTTGGTATTTTTCTAAAAAACATCAATTTTGATGAATAGTGAAACCACTATGTGGTAGTCAAAAAACTAATTTTTCATTTAAATAAAATATTTCCACATATATGAATTGAATTTTAAAAATCTTACATACATGGTTGTAATTATTATGTAAAATGTGGTTCAATGGGATAAAAATTATTTTTGGTGAATAGTAACTTCTGAGTTTTATTAATTGCTATTAGTGGTAATTAATGTAATTTAAGGTAAAAATAATGTTTTAATAATATGAAATTACGTTGACACATTTCCTAACCTTATTTTATGAGTCATGTACAACAAAAATAATCCATGGGTCAACTTGGGGACCCAATGGAGCCACTTGGGTAAGAAAATGATATTAATAACTTTTTATTTAAAGTTAAAATAAAAATGTCACAAACATGTATTGTTTTACTGAAACAATTTTTACATGGGGTTATATAAGTTATCCTTTTTACTATAAATATTTATTATAAATATGAAAATATTTCCTACATAATGGTAATTGTTTTATAATTTTTAGACATTAAATAAATAAATTTATTTATGACACCATGATGCTGCAGCGATTACCTCATTAATGATCGATTTAAATAAAATGAAAAGATAAGGTAACATATAAGACTTAAACCTATCTAAAACCTATTAGATAGGTGGAATTCTAACCCTTTTCACCTTATAATATAAATATATCATTGTGGGACCTTTAAAATCCGAAAATCATTTCACAATAAAGTTACATTTCATGACCTTCCAAGAGTGCCCTTCCTCCCTCTTATAAAAGGTCCCCACCTCTACTCCCTTACCCACACCTCTCAAGACCTAGGATCGTCCAACACCTGCTCTTATTGTCTCTCCACATCCCTATCTTCATTCTTTAATCCCTAATGTAGGCAGAAAGCTCTTCAAGAAACCCTTTTGTTTCAAACCAAGCGGAGTTACCAGATTTAAAGGTAATCTCTTCTCTTATGTTCTTTTGTTTTATTTTTCTTTTCCAACCCCCTAAACTCTTTTTATTCATTTATTTTGTGAAAAAACATTTATCTTAAATATACTATTATGTTTTTATGTTATGTATTCGAGCTACACTTACACACACCTCCATCTAGTGGTTAACGAACATACTGTTTCCGTGGATGGTGAATTACTACCTCACGAAACGATGATTGTTCAATTATCTCCTACCTCCTCTCATGGTGGCCATTATGATGTCACTGTATTTTATATATTATATATATTGTATTTATGTTTTCTATATTATTCATTATTTTATATTTAAAACATACCTTTATGCTTTGCATGTTGTGCAAATGCTATAATTTCATATGAGGAAACGTGGTCTACCTCCCCCTCAAGTGATTTGACTCGTTCATTCAATACATGGAATGTATAAAGAAGGAAATTCATGAACTTATGTGACCTATATAACATATATATTAAAATTTATTTATAATATATATTTATCATTTAGTTTTAATTCCATTAATATGACAAAGAAATGAATGTAGCGTTCATGCATACGTACGGCCTACCGTCTCCATGAACAGTGAATTTCATTTTCTATCTTCAAATGTTATGGAATAGTATAAAACGAATTTATACTGGATATATAGGATATCTAAATCATTAATACTATTCTTTATATGATTTAATTATACCTACATGGACAATTATTTTCAAACAAGTTCATTTTTGACTCATGTACCGAACATCGACAAAAACGACTGATATTAAATCACATAATTATCTAATTGTTATTACATTATAATATGTGATATGAATTGAATTATTAAAATTTAAAGGATTTCCTTACGAAATAATAAATTTACCAATGTGTTTTATTCAAGAATATATAGAAACGAACAAGACAAGTCGGACTTGCGGTAAGGGATCCTACCTCTCTCTTTCTTTTTAAGTACTCTCTTTTATGTAACTTCTTTTAAGAGCCTCTTTCAAATGTTGAGGGGTGTTCGTTTATATTACTCTTACTGTAATTTTTAAGTTAATATAATGAGAGACCCTATTTGATCTTATCAATCCATTTTTGGATGTTTTAAGTGGCGCTGTTAGGCTGCCGAATTTTCATAAGGGATATCTTATCTCACTTTTAATTCTGTGAGATTTCCATTGGACGCCACTTATTAATGGAATATGATGTATTGTGTACTGAAAATTTAAATCTATTATCATGATTATATTTATATTCATGGTTTTCTTTAATTCATTTTGTGGTTATTATCTTTTGGTCATACGACTCGATTGATTACAACGAGGTAAGGGGTTTTTTTATCTCAGTTTTTATTCCCGCGAGATTGATGCATCATTTTACACTATTTCCTTTTATGTGGTGTATTTAATTCCCATAATTGTATAATTTATGTAATATACATTAATATATGTGTATTTACATCTTCATTCTATGACCCTTCTATCATGGGGTGTACGTTTTGAAAGTTACCCAAATCCGTAAGTGAACCTTTCACCCTCCTCTTTTTAAAAGTCTTTTTTTATTAGGTCTTTTAATTTAAATATTATTATTCTGGGATATGTTCTTGTATATACTTATTGTTTTAAATGATATGTACAAGTGATGAGATACCCATTTTATCTCTCATAGACTCATTTTATGAATTTTAAAATGACACTGTTAGGCTGTCAAATTTCTGTAAGGGAACTTCTTAACACAATTTCAATTCTTTGGGTAAAACCTCTACTTCTCGATTATGTATTACTATAAATATGTGTCTATGCCCTCTTATTGTTTTACACTTAATATCCTCTTATATTTAGTTTATTTATATTTGTCACAAATAATTATTTAATTGATTTATCCTTAATTTAAGGATACCGACTTTGTAAGGGACTTCGTCTCAATATCCTTTCATTGAGGCATATTTTTGTTCTAATACAAGACTTTCTTTTATATTCTGTATAAACACCTTTGAATTTTAATTTCATTCAATGAGAATGTTTTTCTATGAATTGTTTTACTAAACGACAAAAATGAATGTTTCTTTTATCCTATGCGGTGACAACGACCTTTTCCGCCACTACGAGTACTATTTGACCTTTGGCTTCCTTAACAAGCAGTAATGTTTGTAAAAGAAAATAAATACAATATACTATTTTATGTATTTTGGTATTTAAAATGGTTTTGATAATGGATTTGTTATGTCAATATATTTAAGTGACATATTGTGATTGAAATGTGGAAATTTTTTCTTTCCATTATATTTGTTTTATGTCTTCTAATTTTGTAATGGTACCTGGACATTTGACGAGTGGTTAGATGAAAAAAAATATGACGGGTGGTGCCATGAATTTCAGGATGATTTTTTACGTTATAAATTCTAATTCATTGGGTTTGGAAGTTTTCCGTATGGCTATTCCATTTAGTGATATGTGTGGAAGTCGACCGTATGGTTATTTCATTAAGTATGATTATGTCCCAAGTTACCTTTATATTTTATGTGTCTTTTATAGGGGTTTTATGTTAATATTTTGGTTACAAAAGGGTATGAAATGATATTTTATTCAGTGAAGTGTATTTACTACTTCATAAAGGTTAAAGGTATTACTTATGATAATGTATTCATTATTTACTTATTGTTTTGAAAAAACTAACAGTTTTCCTTCTTTGTGAATCCTTTACTGTGCTTTTTATGCTCATCCCAAGTTTTTGAAATATTTTCCACAGGACATAAAAATGAATAGGGTCACGGATGGGAGCAAGGAAAGACATTCTATCTAAAAAATGGAAGTAGACATGTTTCTTTATAAGAGTTATTATTTAATGGAAACTTATTAGAAGTCTCTACTTTGTAATAATTTTTAGATGTAATAGTTATGTCCTAATTCTCTAAAACTCTAAACCTAAAAATATCCTCTATGTAAATTATTCATTTAATTCATGATTATGTAATGTTTTAAGTCAAGGTCCTTATTTTTGGTATCAAAGTTCAGTTTAGATAACTTTAGAGGTTAGGGTATTCTTTAAGCACAAGTGACATTATAATAATTGTTAGGATTTCAGAAAGAGTCATAGTTTTAGATAAAGTGAATGAGTTTAAGATAACATGAATAATTATATCTTAGTATTTACCCTCCTCATAAGATATTATATGATGATAATACTGATATAATCAAACTGACATTTTTGGTTTTAGTAAATGTCCGGATCTAGCAGGCACCAAAGTAATAGTGGATTTGAAGGAAACTGTGACGGTTTTCTGAAAGAACAACTGAATGATATGGGAGTTTCAATGATAGCTCTTGTGGTTATTATCAACCAACTATCAGGAGTCTTGATTAACCACTTGAACCTTGGTTAGTTCTCTAATGCATCATGTATGAGAGAACCAACTCGATGTCTAGGTTGAGGTAATAATTATAAAGGTAACCATTTGGGTTTATATGATCCTTACTTTAGAGGTAATTATGGGTTACTATATGTTATGATGGAAAATTAAAGGCAAGAGATAAATTTGAGGTTAATTATGTTATGGTAATTTTTAACGATTTAATCTCTTTTTGGATAATGTTTTCAGACTTATATATTTTTGGAAAAAGGACAACATGCGGACCGTGTGACAACCCATCACGTCGGACGAAGCTACAAGAAGCTAACCCACAACCAATGTGCGACTGGATTTTATCGCCTACCACTGGACTACATGACGTCCCTGGTTAGTATGACAAATTATTTTTAGTTAGATGATCTTATTAATTTGGAATAATTTTATTGTGGCTTATCTATGGAAATTATTAATCTATCATGGAAGATATGTGATTAGGTTAATTACATTTCAGAATGAGACTTTAAGAGTAACTTATGTTATTTGAAGATAAATGTTAAAATTTACCTTGGAAGACTATCTGATTAAATCCTTCATATATTTGGGTTTCAATCATAGTTTCTTTTATTTTTGATGATTTTTAAGGGAAATTTTGTATTGAATGTTCTCTGTTGAACTTTTGGTTGTTTGACAAATATTGAAGATTAAGAGAAGTTTTTAGTTTTGAAAAATATTATCTTTTTTTGGGATTAACTGATCTTATACTAATAATTTTGGTTTTGGTTTTGGTCTAAAGACATGGGAAATATATAGTTCTATTTTTTAAAATAGGTGATTCTATAGAAGTTGATTATAGCACTCTTAATGTGAACAATTCATTCTAAATACTCACCTTTTTGAGAAAATATGGGTTTGTTCAAGAAATCTAGTAAGAGATGAAAGTCCACACGAAAAGTAAGTATGTTTCATTATGTTTTATTAAAGTTCATAAATAAATTCCTCAATGAAAAGTAACTTAAAACAAAAATGATGTCTCTTAACTTTTCCTACTAGGGAATCAATTACCATTTAACCCGTCACAAGTTTGTGATTTTCTGGTGGTTAACTTTCTCCTAGACATATTTTCCCATCACTCTCCACCAGAACATGATGGATTGTTTTCTCTTCTATATCCACATTTTCATGGAATCCTAGTATCTGTTGTCTCAGGTGACCTTTTTAATTTTCATTATTCATTTTAAAGTGATAGTTTAATTTACTCCTTTTCTGATGTGGGGCTTTCAATGATGTTTTCGAGCCCAATTTTAAAATTGTGATGACATAATTTCCATAAGAGGGGGAAGGATGTAACATCCCAGGTAAATAAAGAATATGAAATTCTCATATTTATAAATATTTGTAAATAAAATGTTAATATAATTTAATGTGAAAGCTATGGTCGATGGCGTACCCAATACGCAACAACGAATTTCTTTGAAATTTTATGTTGTACACAAATAATAAAATAATATTATTTTAAATGGTAGTTAATGCCTAGCCATTTTATTAGAGGGAATGAGCAGAACTAGCTAAAAAATGATTATATATGTTTTTTAAATATCTTTACTTTTATCAAATAAATGTTAGAGGCTTAAAATGCTAATGAATACAAATTTAAGCATAAATATTCTAATAATATTTAAAAGGATGATTAACTTGCTTTTGATGGAGAACCCTTTTTAAATCCACTTTTTGACAATTTTATATGTTATATTTGACAAAATAAAATCCTTCTTTATAATTGGGACATCAAAATTTACTTTCTGTATGTTTTTGGTATTTTTTCGATAGAGTTCATTTTTTAATGAATAGTGAATGATGTTGTATTTTAATTCAAAACCTCCTTTTAAATTAATTTATTTATATGGTAATATTATATTTTTAATTGACTTTATAGTTAAATTATAACATATTTTTACCTTTTAATCCAATAGTGGAAATTGGAATTAATTTCACTTTGAAATTGGACATAAACAAATGTCAATCTTTTGATATATATTGTTTCTTAAAAACACGCTATTTGTTTTGGCAATAGGAATTAATTATTAAATTAATTAATGAAGCATAAATGTTTTAAATTTTTTAAGATAGACATCATTATTTAATTCATCATATCAAATATATATTAGGGTGAATTTTTGGTATTTTTCAAAAAAACATCAATTTCTGATGAATAGTGAAACCACTAAGTGGTATTTAAAAATCTGATTTTTCATTTAAATGAAATATTACTACATCTATGAATTGAATTTTAAAAAAACTACATACATTTTTGTCATTATTAAGTAAAATATGGTTAGATGGGATGAAAATAAATTTTGGTGAATAGTAACTTTTGATTTTTATTAATCGTGATTAGAGATAATTAATGTAATTTAAGGTAAAAATAATGTTTTAATAATGTGAAATTACCTTGACACATGTCTTAACCTTATTGGATGATTCATTTCCGACCAATAAAATCCATGGGTTAACTTTGGGATCCCATGGAGCCAATCGGGTAAGAAAAATGACATTAATAACTTTTTATTTAAAGATAAAATATAAATGTCACAAACATGTATTGTTTTACTACAACAATTTTTACTTGGGGTAATATAAGTTATATTTTTGAAAAAAAAATATTCATTATAAATATAAAAAGATTTCTTACATCATGGTAAATTTTATATAATTTTTAGACATTAAATAAATAAATTTATTTTAGACACCATGATGATGCATCGATTACCTCATTAATGAACGATTTAAATAAAATGAAATGATAAGGTAAAATATAAGACTTCAACTTTTCTAGAACCTATTGGATGGATAGATTTCGAACCCTTATCACCTTAGCCTCGAAATACATCATTTTTTACCTTTAAAATATGAAAACCATTTCATAATAAAGTAACATTTCATGACCTTCCAAGAGTGCCCCTCTTTCCTCTTATAAAAGGACCCTACCTCTACTCTGTTACCCACAACTCTCAAGCCCTTGGCTCATAAAACCCCTGATCTTATTGTCTCTCCACATCCCTCTCTTCATCTTAGAAGCCTTACATTAGGCAGAAAGCTCTTCAAGGAGCCGTTTTGGTTCAAACCAAGGGGAGTTACCCGATTTAAATGTATTGTATTCTCTTATGTTATTTTGTATTATTTTGCTTCTCAAACCCCCAAAAATATTTTTATTACATTCTTTTGTACAAATAACAGTATCTTCATTATAATAGGATGTTTTTATGAGAATTAATCGAGCTACAATTACACACACCTCCATCTAATGGATAAAGAACATACTGTTTCTGTGGATGGTGAATTAATGCCTCACGAAACGATGATTGTTCAATTATCTCCTACCGCCTCTCATGATGGAAATTATGATGTCACTATATTTTATATATGATATATATGGTATTTATGTTTTCTATATGCTTCTGTATTTTTTATCTAAAACATACCTTTAAGCTTTGCATGTTGTGCAAATGTGATAATTTCATATGAGGAAGTGTAGACTGCCACCCCCTCAAGTGATGGGACTCATTCATGCAATACATGAAATGTATAAAGAAATAAATTAATGAAATTATGTGACCTTTATAACATATATATTATACTGTAATTATGATATATATATCTCTCATTTAGTTTTAATTCCATTAATATGACAATGAAATGAATGTATCGTTCATGCGTACGTACGACCTACCGTCTCCATGAATGGTGCATTTCATTTTCTATCACCAAATGTTATTGAATAGTATAAAATGAATTTATAATGAATATATAGGATATTTAAATCATTAATACTATTCTGGAGATGATGTAATTATAACTTCATGGACAATTCTTTTCAAACAATATAATTTTTTACTCATGTACCGAAAATCGACAAAAACGTCTAATATGTACTCACATAGTTAACTAATTATTATAACATTATAATATTTTATATGAATTGAATATATAAACATTAAATGAGGTCATTAAGAAATTATAAATTTACCATAGTTTATTATTCAGGAATATAAAGAAACGAACAACACAAGTTGGACTTGAGGTAAGGAATCTTACCTCTCTCTTTCTTTTTAAGTACTCTCTTTTATGTCTTTTCTTTTAAGAAGCTTTTTATTATGTTGGGGGATGTTATTTTATATTATTATTACTGTAATTTTTTTTAATATAATTAGAGACCATATTTTTTCTCATCAATCCATTTTTGGATGTTTTAAGTGGCGTTGTTAGGCTACCGAATTTTCGTAAGGGATTTTTTATCTCACTTTTAATTCCATGAGATTTCCATGGGATGCCACTTATTTATGGAATCTGGAGTATTGTGTACTTCCAATTGATATATATTATCATGATTCTATTTATATTAATGGTGTTCTGAATTTAATTTGGTGGTTATTATCTTTTGTTCATACGACTCGATTGATTACAACGAGGTAAGGGGTTTTTTAACTCACTTTTTATACCTGTGAGATTCATGCAACAATTTCCACTATTTCATTTTGTGTTGTGTATGTAATTCCCATAATTGTATCTTTTATGTAATATAATTTAATTTATGTGTATTTACATCTTCATTGTATGACCCTTCTTTCATGGGGTGTATGTTTTGAAAGTTACCCAAATCGGTAATTTAACCTTTCACCCTCCTCTTTTTAAAAGTCTTTTTTTTCTTAGGTCTTTTAATTTACATATTATTATGTTGGGATATGTTCTTATATATCCTTATTGTTTTAAATTATATGTACAAGTGATGAGATACCCTTTTTATCTCTCATCGTCTCATTTTATGAATTTTAAAATGAAGTTGTTAGGCTGTCGAATTTTTGTAAGGGAACTTCTTAACCAAATTTCAATTCTTTGGTTTAAACCTATAATTCTTGATTATGTCATACTATGAATATGTTTGGATGAACTCTGATTGTTTTACACTAAATATCCTCTTATATTGGTTGTATTTATATTTTTCACACATAATTATGTAATTGATCTATCCTTTATCTAAGGATGCCGACTTTGTAAGGGCCTTCATCTAAATCTCCATTCATTGAGGCATATATTTGTTCTAATACAAAACCTTTTTTTATACGCTGTATAAACACCTTTGACTATTCATTTCATTCAAATGGAATATTTTTATATGAAGCGTTTTACTAAACGACAAAAATTAATGTTTCTTTTAACGTACGCGGGGACACCGACCTTTTCTGCCGCTGCAAGTACTACTTGACATTTGGCTTCCATAACAAGCCTTAATGTTTTTAAAAGAAAATAAATACCATATAATCATTTATATATTTTGGTATTGAAAATGGTTTTGATAATGTATTTGTTATTTCAATATATTTATGTAATATATTGTGATTGAAATATGGAAATTTTTTCATTCCATTATATTAGTTTTATGTCTTATGATTTCATAATGGTACATGGACATTTGACGGGTGGTTACGTGATAAACCATATGATAGGTGGTGTCGTGAATACCAGGACAGGTGGTTATGTTATAACCTCCATGAATTGGTTGTGGAAGTCGGCCGTATGGATATTTCATTTAGTGATATGTGTGGTAGTCAACCATATGGTTATTCTATTTAAGTGTGCTTATGTCCCAAGTTACCATTATATGTTATGAGTTTTTCCAATGGGTTTTATGGAAATCTTTTGGTTACAAAAGGGTAATAAATGATCTTTTATTCAGTGAAGATTATTTACTACTTCATAAAGGTTAAAGGTATTACTTATGATATTGTATTCATGATTTACTTATTGTTTTGAAAAAACTAACAGTTTTCCTTCTTTGTGTATCCTTTACTGGACTCTTTTATTCTCATCCCACATTTTTTAAAAATTTTCCACACGACTTAAAAATGAATAGGGTCAAGGATGGGATCAAGGAAAGACATGATATGTAAATCATGGAACTAGAGATGTTTCTTTTTATGTGTTTTTATTTTATGTAAACGTAGTAGAAGTGTATACTTTGTAATCTTTTGAGATATAATAGTTATGTCATAATTCTCTAAAATGCTAAACCTTAAAAGATCCTCTATGTGAATTATTCATTTAATTAATGATTATGTAATGTTTTAAGGCCGAGTCCTTATAGCCACCCCTTTTGAAACCCTATAGAGTATTCGGACACAACCTCTTAGGTTGACAAGGTGCTTTACAGTAAAAAAATGATATTCCTCTTCTTTTTAGGATATGGATTTGCTTTATCAATCATGAATGATAAATTCTTCATTTCATGTTGTTTCACTAACTTTTCTTCTGCTGAGAATGCATTATTGTACATCCCTAAATAAGATATCAACCTACCCAGATGCATGATGGTTTAGAGGTCTGGTTGAAGAACTTTTATAAAAGATATTTAATAAATGAAATCATTATAAAAAAGCCTTGGTATGAAACAGTCCAAATGTGATAATTTATTATCTTATACCACAACTGTTAGATCATCATTACGAAAACCTAAAAACAAATAAACTTTACCATCCTTCACTTTCTCAGGTTACATACACCGAATGATGATTTACTTAGTGAATTCCCAATACATTACTTCATACAAAAAAGTGGGAATCCAAAAATCCACAAATCAAAGATATGCCCTGAAAATATGGCGTTGATAGATGTATCCATCATAGTATTAGGAATATAAAGAGAATAAAAAATCTCATCAACATATTCAAGTCAATTTACTACCTCCATAGAGCTTTTCCACCATATAATAATGTGTAAGAAAATAAAAAAATCATTCATGGGGCTAAAAGTATGTAAGGTCTATAGATCCACCACATAGTATAGATTCTATGTAGAGTCAACAACGTTTGAAACAACCTCTTTAAAACATAATGAACTACCTTGAGGACTGAACCATTGTACCACCATTATATCATTTGTAAATAAAATTATTGAATAAATTTATAAACATCATAGAATATAAGAATATCAACTTAGGGAAAATAGAAACTGAAAAAATCTGAGAATTTTTTTTGATCAAGTCACAAATCACTTTATCAAATCATTATATATTTCAAAGAATAAAAGATTTCACCTTTTATAAAACATTACTCTTTTATTTAAAAATTATAAATCTTGTTATAAATCCATCAAATATTTCAAAAATTCTTTACTATATCATTATAAAATTTTCCACTATTTCAAAATCATTAAAAACTTTTTTCCAAAAATGAATCAATTTACATTTAAATCCATTATATACCAAAATTTATTCCTAAATAATTGTTTTACCACATCACATCAGAGTCATTGATAATTAATTTTCCAAAAAAAATTCAGAAAACTATATTTTGATAATTGAAAAAATTTATCAGAACAGATAACAAAAAATGTTATAAGAAATGATTTTGTTTTCATATGGGATTTTATATCATTAAAAAGGGATCGAATATAATAAAACAAAAAAATTTCATGAAACAACCCACATCCATAACCCATGATACTAAATTCACATATGCGAAGTCACTTATAAGAAAATTGATTTGGATTAATGTTCATAACACAGTAAGAACTATAAAAGGATTGGTCCAACGGGAATGTAAACCACACAACAACCTCACTATTAATGAGTGGATTTCAAGACTAGTCTCATTGATATTTCATTGTTTACGAGATCGTACAAATTTGATTTTATTGTGTTCATACTTCCATTCTTGTTCCATAACTGATAATGATTCCAAAAATAAAATATAGTCTCATTGGGAACATAAACATCATTTATCATCATGAAAAAAAACTAAAAATAAACAATAATGCCTAGACATCCATAGTAACTCAAGTTACATCATGATGAGGTCATGATCAAACACACTCCCACGAACCACCTTTTGAGACTCGATACATTATTAATATCTTTTATACCATGACTCACCCAAATAACATAATTATTTCAAATTCAATTACTTCCCTTTAATGAAACTCATCATGTGATGATACATTAAATGAACCAACTCATAATACTATATAAACTAATATCCAAGCCAATTATCCACTAAAATAATTAATTTTCACGATCTACATGGGCTCGAAATATAAACATTGGGATAAATAATTTACCATTTGTAATGATTTTACTCTAAAAATATTTCAATAATATTGTACAATACAGAAATAACAGCAGATATGTAAATCAATAAATACATAATAGTGTACCAGGTGACCCTAAAAAACTAAAATTAGAACATAAAAACCAAAACCTACTTCATGGTGGACTATGCTCACCCACCATGTTCTATTTCACCCACCTTAGGTCACCCTATCATGACTCCACAAATGTAGTTGAAATCATGAACACCTTCTGTATGATCATGACGGGCTACAGACATCAAAAAGTACATGGAGGGTGTGATATAAAAATCCATGCATTATTCCACCTAAGATTCTATGCAGATACTTCATAAGGTTATTAAAATATACATAAATAAAAGTATAAATAATATAGTAATAGGATTATTCTTTAAAAAATAATTTTACTCATTTTAAAGGACATTTATCAAACAAAACCTGCAAAACATGGAATTCCACCATTTAAAAACCAATCATTTTCCAGAAAATACTTGGAACCCATTTTAGAAACAAAAGTTATATAATCAAGAAAATATGAGAGCATACACCTGATTTGTAAATACAACCATGATTTAATACAGTAGAGTCATGGTTCCTGATAACAACAAATGAATCAAGTATGGAAGCTTCAGTTGCAGATAGTGACAATGAATGCTATCTTGTATTAAATATCAAGTATATGGATTTCATGGGTACAACCTAAGTACGATAGTGAGTCTACCTCATAATAGATAATCAAATTAATGCATGAGTTATTTTTGGGCTTACATCTAGTCTCGTAGGTCTCTAGAGAACCAGTTCCACACACCTCCACTTTCCTAGCTCCATGTCCATATCCTGAACCTTTTCGGTTCTCTATAGATCCACAATAAGGGTGTGGGTACACTAGTGAATCATATAGTTAGGTCATCCCGTCCAACTATCTTGGTTTTTATTAGTTGTATAATTTTGTGACTGATATCATTATGTTATGAGGATAAAATAAGAATCCTTATCAAATAAAGGATCTTTCCCTAATATCACATATCAATCTCACACCCAAATTCCCTCAGAGTCAATAATCCCTTTTTTCAACAACCAAAAATGGAAAGTACAATAATCAATAAATTTACATTTAAGGGACTATTAGAAGAAAAGATATTTATACTGTTCTTACCAGTTAATCAAGAATCATATGTTTAATAAAAATCCTTTTAAATAATTTCAATATTAGAAAGGGTAAAAATACTTATTCTTTTCCAAAATCATGTTAACAAGTCCAAATTATCCTTTTAAAAAATAATTTATCTCAAGGAACCACAAAATAATTTCAATTACTTATTACAATTTTAAAGATATTGAATACATTTCAAAACATGGGTTTACCCCCTCTTTCCTTGTGAATAAATAATTTATTTCAGATACTCTATGAGAACCCATTTCAAAAAAAGGAAAAATAAATCAAAGATGGTTTCTGTTCATTTAGTAAATTTAGGAATTTGATACAATTTAGAAAACATCATGTAGTTTAATTCATTTAGCTCCAATTAGGGATGTTCATTTTAAAAATCAAAACTTTTCCCAAATCCCTCAATTTCACCAAAAAAAACTCTTAAATACTCTTTAGAAATATGTAAAAGTAGACATGGTGTCAATAAATATACAGAATTTTGGGAAATATTAAGATTATATCTACTAATGTAAGGTTCAATTCAAAGGGAAATCAGTTAAATCAGATTTTAAGTTAATATAAATGAGTAATTCCTTAGAATATGTTTTATAAAATAATATACACACATAAATTAATTTCTCGAGAAACAATGAATTAAAAAATGATGTAAAATCATAGAAAAAACTACTTGGAATATTTAAAATACAACTGTAATGAATCCAATATGTGTTTCCTTCGATGGAGATCCTCGAATCAAATAATATTGATTTTGAAAGAAATATAAATGTGATAACATATCTATAATTCTACATCAATCAAAAATTATCCAACAAAACATAAGGCCAACATATTCGTTAGAACTAATGAATCAAGATAATAAGGGAGATCGAAGACCACGAATAACGTAACTCACAAAAAGATGATCACTGATTCATTTTATGGTGTTATTCATACCTTAAATTTAATTCGAAATTACATTTTTTAAAACTAAAACCGAATAAGGGGGAATTTTTATTTCCCTTAATCTATTTAGGTAATGTTTATTTAGAAGATTTATTTTAAATCACTATTTCTATAATTATATATTATATTAAGGATAAACCTTCATTATAAAATCTATTTTTTATAGGAAACTCTATATTAATTCTTATTTAATATTATTTAATTTATTTCTCATAACACTTAATTGAATGTTCATTTCGATACCCAAATTTCTATAATTTCTCATCATGTTTTTTAAATTAACACCATATTTTATATCTATTCAATTTTATTGATATATAAATATACAAAATATATAATTTCTTTTTCTATTTTTAATCTTCATGAAATCCAATTTTATTTACATATGATATAAAATTATGAAACATGTTTGTTTCCTAGAGAAAATATTATGATTTTCACGTAAATTTGATTAATCATTATGGAATAATTACAGATATAAAGTTCATGATTGGTGTGTAGAGATATGACTCAACTTATTTTGGTAGTGTTTAGGTATCATGAGTTTATAATTATGGGATTACTGAGTAAACCCAATCCATGATGGGAATCAATCTACCAATTGATGTCATATTGGATTTCTATCCTTTACATATTATAATCTAATGATATTTATTGTTTTAAGATTCCTATATTTCCATGATATTAGGATTCTATGTTTCTTATGTAATTCTCTCTATAATTATCAATTACCCTTGTATTTTATTATTTTATGTTATCCCATTTGAATCATATTTCTTTGTTCTTAATCATGTTTATTCACTTATTCAGATTTATATCTCAACCCATATGTTTATATATTACCTTGGTTATCCTGTTATGTTTTAGGAACTCAAATGAATTTTCGAGATCATTATTGAGACTAATATATATATATATATATATATATTGTTTTATTAACCTATAAACTAAATACCAATAGGAATCTCGGACTATGAGTTATGTTAGATGGATATTAATGTATAAATTCATCTAATAATATGTGTAAAAGGAATAAATTGATATAGTTTGTATCATAATGTGGTATTTTCATTTTGTGGGATTATGAATGGAATATAGTAATGGTTCCTATAGTGATATGTATATTTATAGGTAAATATATAGAAATTTTTTGTAAGTATAGAGAAAATGGATTCCATGAAACTACATACCTATCATGATAATTCTAATTGATTTGAATTTATCTCATATATATCCATGGGTACCAAACATGAAATGGATATTTTGGAATTAAATATAACTATACATAGTTCACACAAAAGAGTCCATGTTGCATAAATGGTTCGGCACGTCCATGAAATATGATTTTTAAATTGAAAAACTCTTGAGGAACCATTATAAAACATTATTTGAAAATATAAATGGATAACCTATATTTAATCTTAGAGACTCATAAGTTAGGATATACATTTAATTTATATTTCATTATTTATATTATCATTATTTTTCAACTAATATGACTATTAATTGGAGTATTACCATCCATGATTTTATACTATTATTTAATGGTGGTAAATATAAGGAATTGTTTCAAAAAATGTCGTATAATTTGTGATGACTTGCCTAGTAATATTACTAAACATATAAAAGTGAGAGATCATATATTCATGGTTATACGGGCTCATCCTACTGATGTTATTAACAATAACTTGAATCGTATAGAATTCCCTCATTCTCTTAATAAAGAGAATGTTGTTCTGGAATCATTTATATGACCAAGGAGTCCATCATTTTGGGGATCTAATGATTCCCTCACCATGGATCAATGGATTATATTAATTTAAAAGATATAATTTTTCCTATAATGGTGTGAATAATATAAGGTCATGTTTTCTGTTTATCACTTAGATGTAGAAGATTCCCATTAGTGGACACTAATCATGAACACAAATTCGAAGGTGAAAATATATTCCATGTAATGGGAATGTATAAAGATTATATTTTTAATTAAATATTTTTCATGAAGTCCCCATCATAAAATAGAGTGTTATTTACTTTGTCTATATAAAAAGGATGATACATTTATCATGGAATGTGAGACAATCTTCAAAATGATTTCACAGTATTCGTATGAATTTTTCATCAACATAGAAATTAAGGGACATCATTTCATTGGTGTACTAAATACCATTCATTGAAAATAATTTGTTGTTTTAATGTTTGATATATATGAGAACATTAACTATTATCCAATAATAGTAAATATGAAAATGAGTGACTCAATGTGATCTCATGTGCCTAGAAAAAAGTTTGAAAAATGTTGTTAAATATTTTGTGGCTGGTGGGGAGGGTCAACGTTAAATCCCAAAGCGGAATTAAAACCAAACTACGCTCATATAAAAATTTTCTAACATAGAATCATAGAATATTTCTAAAGATAACAAAGATATATTTTAGTTTTGGAAAAAAGGTACATTAGGTTGGTTAGTTCTAAAAGAAGATAAAGAATCCTACAAATTAGATAGAAGAAAATAAGGTTTATATCAACACTCAATATGGGGTAAAATATTTCAACTATAATGATAATGAGAACAAAATAAGAAGATTATAGAGGAACATGTTTGTTAAATTTAATCAATGATAATAACCTCCAATTCCTAGAGTAAAGGGAAGAAAATTCATGGACAATATTTCTAAGGTGGATCTCGGAAATGATGTACTTACAATATTTCTATTTATCCATTCTAGAATATGGAACATAATATTTGTTTATGGTTTTAAACATTATTTAATATCCAATTTTTTTACTAAAAATATTAAAACATAAACAGAAAAAAACAATATGCGGAGCTATTTATGAAGACAATAAATGCATCTATTATTCAATCAGAAGTATATAATATCAAATTCTAGGAGAGTGAGAACAATCATTTAATCCTGATTCTTATAAATATTTATTAAATTTGAAGTAAAGTGAAGAATAACCATTGTAATATTCATCCCAAGTATTAATATTATTACATAATGTGAAATAAAATCTTTTTCAAATAAATGTTATGATGGAGAGAATAATTATTAAATACATTCCCATTATGAGGGACTGTATTTCTATATTATCTATATTGTTGAATTATTTTCCTCCTACCCGAGAGGTTGTGTTCCTAATTTGACATATACCCAGATCTCTACCAATATCCATGAGTTATTACAGAATAGACACCATTAATTTGGAAGCACTGGAAAAGTAGTTATAAGGGAATACTAAAATGTGTTTTATATGATCATGTACATCACTGTGGGGTGCATATCAAAAATAAGTTTGGGTAAATTATCCTCTTCATTGATTATCATTTAATAAAAAAAATAACATGTATCCCCATCCAAATATTTTTGACTTGATTTATCGAATTGGTGGGGCCTAGTAGTACTCTATGGTAGACCACTTGGTTAGTATATCACTAACTAAAAGAAAATGATATAGGATATTCATAAACCTCCCTTTAGAAGATGGTTCAAAAACCTTTTGGTTCTTAGTGGTTCCCTTTTGACTACCAAAGGATAAAAAAAATTTATGGACTAAATTAACATAGTGTGTAAAGATTACCTCAAAAAATATTATCTTTATAGATGTTATTTTGAATATTGTTAAAATGACATTCCATAAAAATAATATATATGAAAATTAGAATAAATGTGAGTTCCAGATAGTGGTTATATGATTCATGGAACAGGTTATCACTAGGAAATGGATATCTTTGGATCATTATATGATTATGAATATATTGATGTGTCCCCAAACAAAAATTATAATTGAGATATACAGTTTCATTAAACTAGCTATATATAATAGATGATTTGTGAATAACATTATTATATTTTCAAAACAACTAACCAAGATAACTTTGAAGGAATTAATGTTTCTCCAGAGTAATTAATGTTAATAGACATTCAAGGTATTGAAAAATGAGGATTATCACTACACCCAAACTAACACTTCTCTCTTGTGGGGAATTTATTAATGACATATAATGAATCCTCGTAGATTTTATTTTTATATGTATAGATGAAAATTGAAAAATTTATTTCATATTTCACATGATAGTTGAATGACCTTGAGTATAGATATCCAATGAATGATATGGGATATGGTTTAGTAATATTTGTATTGAAACTGTGATGGTATTATATATATATAAGTGAGAAATATATATATATAAATTAAGTTCCTCACATATATATTAACATAAGGGGATAATAATATGAACTAATTATGATGGTTAGAATATATCAGGACTATGAATGTGAAATCCAAATCTATAATGGTGAAGAAAATAATGCAGTGGATTCTCTTCATAGAGAGGTTCTGGAACCCTTATTAATGATTTGAATTGAAAGGGGTAAAATATTTATAAACATTCAAACGATTTATATTTAATTAATAATGTAAGAAAAGTTATCTTTCCTTTATATTACAATTTATCAAGAATCCCTCTTGGAGAAGAGAAACGAGTCGTAAAGGTATGATGGGGAAAAATACATGAAGGTTGAAACTATATAAATTGAAAATCCAAATAGATTAAAATTTCAATAAATGGTGTTGTATTATTTGGTTCATGAATATGTGTATCGAAAAATCCTCGGGTAATAAAGGATATATTGAATGATGCACACATGATGAACTTCTTTGTCATGCAATGGAGGATGAAGATTTATTTTAAGCTCAGTGGTCACTATTGGTGGGAAAATATGAGGATCAAGACCATAGAATATACATAAATCTTCCTAGAATGTACTCTAATGATGGATAACTTAGAAAATCCAAAGGTGATGATTTAATAATTACCATTACCCACATGGATTTTGGAAAACATCACTATTTAAGCTCCCACTTGTCAACCGTATATATCTATTGGAAGTAATGAAATATGAGTTATGTTTGATCATCATAAAAATACTTATCACTTTATTCATATTAAAGAGGAATTATCTCATGATTAATGTGAAGTGATATACAACAAATAATTTGTGATGATACATAGAATACCACTATAAATTTTACCTAACAGAGATCCACGGATTAACACTATGTTCTAGAAGAGTCTCCAACAGGATATAAAGACTAAGTATAATGTTACTACAACTTATCACCTCGAAATGGATGGTATACCATATTAGAATATGTAGACACCTAGAGGTATTTTATGGGAATTATTAGTTGATTTCAAAGGTTTATGGGATTAAGATGTTCCTTTTATAGTGTTCTACACATTAATAATTTCCACTAAATAATTCAAATGGATCTATATGAATCCCCTTATAAAAATATATTTAAAACACATGTGTTATGGAATTATGAATGTTAACTCAAGATATTGGGACCCAAGTTTTTTTTGAAGAAATGGTATCAAAAGGTCAAAACAATTCAATATCACATTCGGGAATCATAAGGTCAACATAAAACTATATTACTAATTATTGATGAGACCCAGAGTCTTTGGTTGGATAAAAAAGTGTTCCTTCATTTATCTAAATGGATGAGAGTCCTGAGATTTGGGAAGATAGTAATGCTAATCCTCATGTATATATGATCATTTGTGATTATGGAACTCATTGTAGCCTTCCCTTATCAACTCTCACTCCCCCCAACCATGTATCATGTACACGACATGTTCAATGTATCCCAATTAAGGAAGTAAATAACTGATCAAAAAAATGTATGAAATAGAAATGTGGTATTATTTGAATGTGGACACTCTTATGAGTAGAAGATGTTGAAAATAATATACTTTATATATAAATCTCAATGAAGAAATAAAACTCATCATCTCGTGGTAATATGGAAAAACCATAACTACAAGGGAAAACCTCAAACCAAAGGAATGAATAGAGAAACATTAACTTCATCTATTTTCACCATAGTATTTAAAATTTAATTTCAGGAACGAAATTACTTATAGGGGAAAAATTTTATAACCAAAATTTTTTATAAATTGTATTTACCCTCTTATATAAACATGTAATATTTAGTAATGTAGTATTATATATGTAATATGAATCAACTAATGAAATATATAAAGATTTTATTACATTTACAAAGAAATTATCTTTAAATATTAAACATAGGAATAAGAATTATTAATATTATAACAAGTAAAAAACATAAAATAATATTACTATAATATGTAAATTTTGGATATTATAAATCCAATTGAATATTTGAAATCATGAACCAAACTATATAAATTAAAATTAATATTTCTAATAAAATATTCATCTAGAAAATGAATACCTATATATCCTTCATAGAAAATAGAATTGAATAATGATTAAATGAAATTTGAGGTAATTATAAAAAGTAGGAAACCCACATGAGAAAAACAAATCTTACTATTGGAAATGAAATATAATAGTTATAATAGAAATATGGCAATTAAAAATATTAACATTTTTGTTAGTATGGTATAATCTCCAATTTAATAGAGAATTTATATTTATATATGTTATAAAATTTAATTATGAACTATATATATTACGATACAAGTAAATAAATATTATAAAAGGTTTGAATAAGTTATCATATTTTTGAAAAACCAAAATGTTTTATTTATTTTTTTAATAAAATATATATTAATTTCAATGAAATTTTATATTCATTAAGTGGGTTCAAAAATTGATAATTTTTTTTATTATACTGATATTATAGATTTAGGTGCAAACAAGTAATTTTTCCAAGGGTTGAAAATTTTATCATAATGTTAAAATTAGTATCATTAAAATAAATATGGAATTTATTTAAAAATATATAAATAATATTAAGAAAATTATTTTCATGAAATAGATTTGATTTCGATAAAGTATATGTCATTAAATATTTATAGTGAATTTATGGTATTATTCCAAAATAATATAATATTGGTAAATATTTAAATAATACCACACACTATATCTAACATAAAACTAAAATACATGATTTATTGTATATAAGATACTATATGGACCCATTATTTCAATTTCTAATGAACCATTTAATTTATATAGTAATGAGATAACCAAATATTGACATTCTGGATCAAAAATATAATAAACTAAAGAATATATTATTCCTAAACACTCATCTCATCCCCATTTAAATAAAACACTTCCAATGAAAATTTCGATATAATATTGATTAAAAAACTATATCAATATGTTCTATCATTTATCTACCCATGTCCCTATAGTCCTTGGACTCTCCAAATACCATCCCAATAATACTCATGTGTAACCCTAATATGAGCCAAGAAACGTTTAGGTAAATTCTCAACTAAAACTCTTAAAATTTTATTCTTCTTCTTCCTCCAACATATGTTTTCAATAAACCTATATATAGTATCATTGGTATTCTAAATATAATTTATTATTATTATTATATTTGATTATCTATCATATACCCTCTAATCTATTTATTATAAATGGAAAATTTTGATCACATTGTGGTTGGTTAGCCACCTCCATAAACAACGTATTTTTCCTTTCTTTACCACCTTCATGGATTCATTTAGAAATACTAATATGGTTAAATATGTTGATATTCAGTGTAATATAACTTATTTAATATTTTAAAACACATTAAAAACCATTTAATTGAATAAAATAAATCAAGATCATGATGATATCTAGAACAACCTAAACGAGCTGACTATATAAAGGCAACATTGACAAAGAATAAGTCTTCCCTATGTAGGAACAAATATAAATGTTTTAGAAAATTTCAGTTTCAGGAGGAAATAAATATCCTTTCATTAATTTTTGGAGTTTTATCACCATTTTTAAATAACATTGACAATAATCCACAAGTGATCTGATACTGGAACCATTTAACAAACACCCTTTATAAACATATATTAAACATTAAATCTCATTGAAATAGTTGTAAATATATATAATATAATTATTTTATATAAAATATAGATGGAAAATGTTAAAAATTAATTATGTAATGAATCTAATATGATTATTTCGATTTTAAGTGAAAGGGTACAAAGATTCTACATCCTAAGTTAATGGATCACTTAGAATCCCCCTATCTTCATTAAAATATAAACATTATATGTATAAATCACATTCTATCTACCATTGATGTTATGAAATGATCCTAAATTGTATATTTATGTCTCTTATATATATACCAATCCTATTGTCCCATAATTTTTTGGTTAATACCCACCATGAGTTCATTTCTTATATGACTTATTTAATATCAAACTCAATTATAAGAATTTTTTATAAAACTTTTTAATATTATATAACACAATTTTTCATTATATATTAAAAATAATTATTCAACCTAATAATTTAATAGATCAGGGAGATAAATATGGTTAAACCTATAGTTTTCAATGAAAACACCATGGTCATTCATTACTCAAGATTAAATAAAAAATTACCAAAAATAACATTTTTATATTCCATATCTATTCCCAATTCTCTAAAAATTATCATGTGGTTTTTTTAATGAATAATTTTTTTGGTATATGATATACTATATAGATATCAACACCCAAATAATTTAATTTCTTCTCTAATGGATAAAATTTATGCAATTTCATTTTATTGTGACATGTATAATGTTCATGTACCCCATTTATTTCCATGGGTAATTATTATTTTTATTCTTTATAATGATTCCAATTTGTTTCACACATAATAATATACATATATTGATCAATTAACCCATATAAAACTCCAATAAATTGGGTAATTTTTATATCTCATGAGGTGATATGTATGGGAGTATGGAGTAATCCGAATCAGTGACATGCCATTGTCTTCCATGCGATATTGTCTTAGAGGCTAGCCTTGAGTTATGTTTATGACATAATTTATTCTACTACAAAATTATTATGTTCCCATTATCTAATGAATATATTTTAATTATGTAATTCTATAATTTTTTTTAACAATATGCAATGTTATCAATGATATAATTTTGTTCTATTTAGCTTTTATGTTATGCTTCATCATCACGATACTTCCATTATTAGGATTTATAGCTCACCCATTATTCTTATGTATTACAAAAGTTTATCATCTAGAGTTATATGAGCTGAATGGGATTCAAGATCCAATTTTGAAGGTTAAAAAATCATTTTTATTTTAACTTCATTTTTATGTATTATGATTCCATCTTCCAAATACACTACAGTATTTGATCTTTTGGATATCATTATTTGATATTTATTTTATAAATCTTGTAATAATATGTGTACAAGGAAGAATTCACAATAAAATCTATTCAATTAAAAAAAGTTAATAATGATATGACATATTTATTAATGGTGTTTTGTTCATGTGAACATCATATTTTTTATATATTTTTATGTTATTGGTTTTTCCTTCACTTCTAGAAAATGAATTTGGTAAAGTTTTTTGTATCATGAGATGACTTCAACGGTAATAGATAGAGATCAAAGTCCATTAATGTTTAAAAATAATGGGGGGTGAACTCAATACACTATGTGACACTATCAATAATGTGATAAAGGTCTTTGTAGTGATACATGACATGGGGAACAATTTCCCATTATTATAAATGTTCCACATTATTACATCCAAATATTATAAAATATTCATATGATGATAATAAGATCTTAAGAAATGTTCATTGAATAATGTTGTTTTACCCCACAATCTCATGTCTTATAGTTACATCACTATAGAATGACTGGTGATTTATTGTATATGTTTTGTTTTATATGATATCCAAACATTGATTCCATGAACCTTACTTGTGTTCTCATGCCCATATTCTCATCTTATTCTCACTTATGTTCATTCATTATTATCACTTCTATTTATACATACTGTGAAGTTAAGTTCTATATTCCATTATTTTCATTTCTATATATTATATTGATGTTTATTATGTATGATATTTATAAATGTGTATCATGAGTGAATGATTTTGGGGGATATGATGATAAATAATTTATGATTCCATATATGGGGTTTTGGCATGGATTTAATATTGTATATAACTCCATGATTTTTATCTGTATAGAAAACTGATAATTTAGTATTATGTAATTATTTTTCCGAACTAAATAGGACATTAAAATTGAATGGTCTTCGATGAATAAATATTTTTTAATGATATTGTAATTATGGATGGTTACGTTTGAGTCTCTATAGTTGTTTTTGGGGCTAGTGTGTAAATATTTAGATTTAGAATTGGTTCCCAGAGTGTGGGACTAGGGTGAATCATATTGTCTCAGATCAATGTATACATAATTTTAAATTATGAGATATTATCGAAAGAGGAGAATTTAATATTTTTAGAAACATTATGGGTCAATATGTTTAATGTTTACCATATGTTTAACTGCATAAATTCCCATTTTAGGTCTCATGTGATTGTATTTTAACCGATTAATGATTTTTTAGGGAATGTTTATTAGTTTATAGAAATAATATATTATTAAGGTTTAAATGATCAATTTTTTAGTATATATTTTTATACACAAATATGGGGAAAAGATTAATATATTCTGGGGAGTATAAATTGTTATATAATATATTGAATGTAATGTAATTTATAAGAGAATAATGTTTTATGGGGATCAATGTTAGATAAATTCTTTTAGCATATATTCATGATTTTTGGGTTTTTAATTTTGACATTGATAAATGTGGGTAAAATTATTATTATTTGATTATATTATTTATATTGAGAGGATACAACTTGGTTGAACCCGAAGAAATATATTTTGAACTAATAATTTCATTATTGACCTAATGGTACTGTGCATTGAAAGGATGGATACATCATATAAAACATCATATACAATATTTTTCCTTATTTATTATTACTTTAATAATATATTATTATTTATTACTCATAAAAACCATTTTTTATGATCTATGGTGATAAGGAGAACCAAGCATGTGTAATTAGAAAATTCTTATATATTTTACTTTGCATTTTTTATGACTACTGTTTTGTGGTAGTTAACCGTGTGATAATTTGGCTATACATAAGTTAATAAATGTTTTAAATATGTGGTCAAATATATTGATGATATTTTATCAAGATATAATGAACGAAATATTGAATGATATTATTATCCCTCCACGATTATTTAATTTCCATCATTATTACAGAATCCATTTTTCATGATCCTACCAGATTTTATATGATTCGTCTCATGAGAAATGTAATTTATAACATAAAAAATTATCATCATATTATGTAATATTTTCATAGATCCTTCAATGAATATTATATAATTTTAAATACAGAACATTCCAGTTTCACTAAATTTAGGAATTACTATAATGGTATTTATCTTCATTTTTCAATTTCAAAATAAATAAAAGGTTTTATCGTCTATTATATATTGGTGAAGGAATATGATCTCAAGGAAACATATATCTGTATTATATTATTAAATTCACGATGTTATTTATTAAAAAATCCACATTTTATATAATTCTAAAAAAACATGCATGAAGGTTTAATAGAAATCAAGTCTAGATTTATATTTTAATATTTTTTCATTCAATTTATATAATTAAATTAAATAACATGTCCTTGATCACACGCATTCCAATGAATTTGTAACCATTTTACATGGGCATCATAAATTAATTGAATTCAGGAAACCTTTGATTCATTTTTTCAACTCATGGACTCAACATGATGAATCTTAATCCCCTCAAAGTTATAATGGATCTATATTACCCATTGATTTCATTTTAAAAGTTATCAGTGTACATATTTTAATTTATTTTTCTAAATATAAAATTTAATTTTATTTAGGCTATAATTTCTTAATTTTTTTGAGAATGCACAAACTTATGTATTTTTAATAACATATCACGTAATTATTCATTAAAATTCATTATTATGTACTTATATATATATACCCAATAATTTTATATATTTTTATCAATATTATTAAGTGATAATCTATAATCTTACTATTTACACAATATGCATTTAAAATAAATATTTTTACTCAATAATTTGAAATAAAATTAATGGCTAAATATAATATTGAAATGAATTCATATTTTTATTTATTTAAAATATTTTTTTAATTATTGAGTTTTTTTTAATATTTATCTTCATGTCAATTATATAAATTCTTTTTAATATTTAATATTATCACTAATATTATCATGGTTTGGATTTAAGAAATTGATTTTAATTATAAAAATAATTAATTTTTCTTTTATTTAAATTAATTTTCAATTCATTATATGATTTTACATAAATTTTGAAACTGTAAATGATTTTATTTAGATTTTTTAAAAATAAAATATTTTTTGTCCACATATCTAAATAACATTTAATTTTTTGGTATTTTTCAGTATAATTTCAATTTATAGATAGCATTATAGTTATCACGAATACTATATTTTATATGAAATCACCATAATATAAATATAAAATAAATATTAATGATATTACTTTATATACATCAACATATAAAAATATCAATGAAATTCCCAAAAATATAAGAAAATATTTATCCAATTAATATAATTTACATTTTATGTCATGATAATTATGAAAACATGTATTAGTGATGAGATAGTGCTTACATGAAATTGGAAAAATATTGGTATCTTAAAGGTAATATTTCAGATGAGATAAGGCTATTATAGTCATGAAAGATAAATGTGGTGATAAATAGTGGATTTTTTCTTGTATTTTATAAAATTATATCTGTATAACACAATTGTTACCCAAATCCTTACATAGTTCATTCATAGGATGGGAAAGTTAAGGGGAATATCAGAAAAGTGTTTTCAGGATAAGGATGAATAAAGATAAATAGTATTAATTAACTTGTCTGAAAATAAATATGAATAATTCATTATAATTATGTTATTATATTATTAAAACTTTTAAATAATAATATATTTATCCAAAACACATTTGAAGCATAAGTTTATCTCTTGTAAAAGTTGAGAGATTTCAAAAATATTGTTATTGGAAAAATGTAATGTTAAAAGGATAGGGTGAATCTTGGTTATTCTAGAAATATTTATATATTTATGAAATAAATTTTACTATATAAATACATAATTTTTAATTATATATTCATTTAAACATTGACTATTATGGATTACATGAATAATCCTTAATATGAATTCAAATGATATTTTAAGTTAAAAATTTAATGAAAATTAATAAAAAAATCATATACCATATTATTAATCAATTGGGATGTGAAGGGGTTGAGAATGACATTTTTTTCCTCATGGGATAGGCCCTCCTTTTTAAAATTAAATTTTTTAAATAGAAATATTTAATATTTGAAGAAATGTCATCCTTTCTCATATATAAATGGACCCCACCTGAAAGCCCTCAACATAAGTCAATCACTGAAAATTAAATAAAATCCACGCCCAAATTATCTTCCTTAATATCATATCTCACATTTTTTGTCATTTCATCCCATGAATGATTCCTTTCCCCCTCATTTATTAGAGGACATTTAAGAAGAGTTTGAAATCATCGATATAAGGGTATTATTTTCCATAATCATTTTTAAAATTTTATTTATCCAATAGTTTTTTAACCTATTTAATCATAGTATTAATATTATTTTTGAAATATCAATGACTCTATAAAAGTTACATTATTATTTTTATTCAACAACATGTGTTTACTCATTTAGTTGTTATAACGTGTCCTTTTTTTGTTTCGTTATACCACCTACATAAATGATGTTATAACAATTATATCATTAATGGGAAATAAAAAAAATATATTTAATATTATTTATTTATGAATTGTTAAATATGTATTTAAAACTCTAGAAAAGTTATGTATATATATATATTCATTAATAAAATCAATTGTATCTATAGAATTGAAATTCTTAAAAAGGTATTTTTAAATGTTCCATAAAAACCTTCATTGTATAATTCATGAAATGACCATGGAAATCCATATGTTTATCAAAAAAATAGTCTAAAAATTTATTATCATATTCTAGGAGATAAACTGATAAAAAAGTAACATGAACTAGAACATAAAAATTGAATCATTCAGGGGGGAAAAAGTTTCCATGAACATATTAATGTTAATAAAAAAAATACAATGTCAATAATAATGAATTGTAAATGAGTAGTATTATATAAAATAACTATGATTAAAATTAATATATATAATAATAATAATAAAATAATTGTTTTTTATACACATAATTAGAACATTCCCAACCTTGTAAAAGATTGAGGTAATGGGAATTGATATATATTTACTTCCATCCATTTTAAATAATGTAATTTCCCATTTAATGTATTATTTCTAATATGTTATCAATTATTTGGATTTTTTATCCTTCCCAATTTTTATCCCCATGATATTTTTGTAATAGACAAGGTACATTGTCAATGACTGGTATGAAAATATTCTCTTCAACTTCTCAATCTGTTTAATTTTTATTAATTCAAGAAATATACCATCCAAGTACAAATGTAGTATAATTAATTTCCCATAATCCCATTACTTCAAATATTTAAATTGTTTAGAGTTTCACCATGTAAATAAATTTATCATGAAAGTGTAAAACATATGACACCACTACCAATGGAATTTCTACAAGCCACATGGATTTCAATTTAACATGAAATCTAATTTCTCCTTTCCTAAATATTCATATCTATTATTATGAACCATATAGATATCAACCACTAAATCACAACAAAGAAAATATTTGTTGATAACCATATTCTCTATGTGTAAATTATCATAGGAAATCATTCATAGTACTATTATAATATGACTATTTATAAACACCAACGTGAAAATATATGAAAATCACATTTCATCATGTGGTTGGAAATATTCCACCACTAATTTTTTCAAATTCAAACTACATCCATTTTATTTTTAATTAATATAGAAGCCCCATTTTTAGTAGAGATCACATTTCAGATATATGTTTAACAATATCCCACATTTTCTTGATCTTTAAAGAATTAATTTACTCATTCATAGAAAACTCCCACTAATCAAATTTAATGAGGGTAGGTATATCTTATATACTATCTAGTTCACTATTATATATTAATATGATGAAATTAAAATTATCCAATAACCACTAAACTAGTTTCCTAATTCTAGGTTATCTCAACATCATAATTGGTTGTTATGCACATCACAGCCCCAATTATACGTATTAAACCATTAATTATGGTAATAAATCATTAATATTAGTAACATTAAAACTTTCTGGTATTTCTTATGAGTCCTATATAAGTTAAGTAATTTTGGTAATCACATTCTAGTCAAGTAGATAATAAATATTTAATTTAAAAAAATTATCTTCCATGTTATAATATACACCCAAATACTTCTCATTGAATATAACGTATCCCCTCCAGATGAAATTTCTTCTTATCATAATTCGACAAATGATATCCAAATTCATTAGTAATATATATTATATGAAAAGAAACTTATATTTTTCCTTTGACTTATATTTATCCTTGGAATCATAATGAGAATACGAAATACCAATAAAACATAGATATGTTTCACGTATGGTCTTTAATTAGACCAAAGCGCTTACAAAAATTATTTTCCCATAATTGAAGAAGGATTTTTATTTAACATATATTTCTTCTTGTTCATAACTAATGATAAAATCACATTCAAAAATCTTGAATAAAGTACCATACATTGAGAATTATCATACACAGTCGTATTCAATAGTTATGTTATTAAAATCTATTACATTGTTCCATAAACTATATTCTCATGTCTAATACCCTACATCTAAAAAATAGATCAGATGTTATATCTGGTGTACTATTCATAATTTTTGATTTGTATTCTATATAACATATAATCACACCTAATTTGAGATAAATATATCTACGAAACTAATTCATAAAATATATGAAATTTATTCTCATTATTATAGAACCATGAATTTCATGATGAATCATAAAAGACTAGAAACAGACGTAAATCCACTATTTAAATTCATTAGGGTAGGTATGTAAACATCATAAATAATAACTTCCTTCTTCCAATTATTATATTTTCATCCATCCAAATTAAAATAGAAATAATATTTTCTTCCCATAAATACATCTGTCATATGTTTCAAAATCAATATAATTCAATTTATATATTCCAATTAATGATAGAAATTGTATATTCCTTTCACTATGGTGTCCAAATATTTGGTTCCGTACTTCTGTAGCATTAAAACATCATCTGTGTATCTTCTCAAGTCTATAGTTTCATTAATTATACCATGACCACTAAAAATGGGTCTTTTGGTTTTTTTCAAATATCATTTAAGAAAGATATTCTAAAATCACATCCCTATTGATATCAAACTGATTTGATGTTCTTCTATATAACTGGAATGTTAGTGACCTATTTTTTATCTAAGAAACAACAATTCAATATCTAAAAATTATAACTTAATTTTTCTACTATATTTATATATTCATAAACTAAAATATTCTCTCTTCACATAATTATATATATAATCCAACATAAACCCTCACTCCCTAGTTTGAATAGAATGATTCACCCAAATTAACAACAGATGATTCTTCTAGAATATTCATACTAAAATAACTATTACCACATTCCATCAAACAATCATATTTTTTTCTTAAAAGATATTATGAATCTATGGTAATATCCCAAATGATTAGTTTCACACTGTTTATGTGAAATTACTCAATAAAGATATCATATAGTACCATGAATAATAACTATACTCTGACTTCTTCCTTAGTACATGGCCATAAATTTAATCTTCTATTGTTTCTTCCATTGAGTTGTTCTTCACCATATTATAATATTGAGGGTGCTTCTAGAGGGTACATATACTTCTATCCTCTACAAAACCTCAATAAGAATAAGATTTGGAATTTCATCAAATAGAGTTTAAAATATTTTTTCTTGAATTACACATTACTATAATCATATTATACAATACTTCTAGAAATGAATATAAAAGAAACAATTCCATCATGTAATCCAAAATAGCTTCCTTTACTTATTTGATATTTTAACTAGTCTTAACTCATTCATTGATCATGTATACTCTAGGTCATTCTTTTGATAGAGACAATATGTATAATAACTATATCATAATGATATAACTGTATGCCACCAATCTATGACTTATCCCAATGTTAGGATATCAGGGTTCATCTTCTTTTATTCCACTATGATTTACATATTATGAACTTTCGTGGTTTATTCCATGAATACTTTTTAGGATCTATTAAGTGAACGATATGGTTTTCTAATGAAATTCCCATTTTCTATTACTGTTACACTCAAGATATCTTAATATCTCTTTTGATAACCCTGACAGAGAATTTTCATCCACAACTTCTTATGATTCCTTTCTATATGTTATGATGAATTTTAGTATGCATGATATGTTTAACAAGTGTTATAGATAATAATAACATATAAGAGGATTATTTCTCCCATTTATGGACCAATTGAATATATGTATAAATTTACAAAGGTAGTAGATCTTTACAATCATTAGTCATGGTTCTTTAATGTAATTAATATTAATATAAAAATATGTATTATCTATGTATGAGAGGTTTGGTTCCTAAATGTTTTTATGATAGGATATGTTTAGTCAACCTTTCGAAAATAGGATGATAAAACATTATTATGTTTCCTAGGAATATGACTAATGATGAGTCAAAATATTGGAAAATTTCTATCTATTTTGGTAATGTATTAAGAGATTAGTTCAAAAAAATGGCATTACTATATAGATTAAACATGTATATGTGGCCCTAGCATAGATTTACCTTGGGGTAATAACTCCAAAAAAATAACATTGAGTTGGAATCAACAGTCACATTGTTCACTAAATTGTTCATTACTACATACCTAGTTTGACACTCCAATTGGATGTGATTTTTTAATTTAAAAACTCTTTATGAACCATCATTCTGGATTAAAATATATAATTAATATTAATATCCTCGGATAATCCAACTATTTCATAGATTTAAAATAAGTTGGCCTTATTTAGATATCCTATAACTTCTTTTTCAAGATTATGTGGTTCCCCACAGTGATTATTGTTTCATAAATTATTCTTTTTTTATATTTTTGAATTGATAGAACTGGAAGGAACCATGTTAATTCTAGTTACACAAATAATTCAATGATCTTATTCTGAATGAAGATGAATTTCATGTGATTCGAAATGAAAATTTTCATTTTCATGATCATATAACATCCTCAATATATTAATCATGATAATCATCCAAATGGGGATAGGAGGGAACAACATTCTATTTAGTCCTTTATGGGGAAATTTTCACCTTTGTTTAGTGGCTCTACTAAACTACTTGTTTCGGAGAAATAGAACATTATCATTGAAAATATTTTCTCTATAATCCAATTTTGGAACAAAAAAAGTCATTTTTTATGTAGTACATAACATTACGGGGATAAATGGTGGAATCTCATCAACAATACAAGGTAACATGATGAAATTGACACCATGGAGTGTGATGAATTAGTAGGATTACTTTTAATAACTAATCCTTTAATATTCTTCATACAAAACGGATAATGGGTTCCATGATCTTTTTAATATTGATGGTGAAGATATTCGTATGTATGGAAAAATTTTTAGAAGACTTGTAATTTATTCTTCTATAATTTTAAGCAATCCATTATTTAATGTTGATCAATTCATTAGTGGGTTAATTTCAATTATATAAATGGAATTATCTATAAAAAATAAGTTCCTCAGATGAAATAATTAAATGTTATCTGAAGAAGGAAATGGTGATTGTAGATACTAATCAATCTCATATGTTTTACAAGAAAAGGCGATGGTCTTCAAAATAAACTCTAATTACCACAAAGAAAAGAAGATAATCCTTAATTGATGGTTTATTATTGCAATAAATCATGGATAAAATAATATTATGGGGATTTCTAATTGTTTTATGTGTGAAAATGATTTTCAACAAAAAAATTAATGCTGCTGGGATGAGAATAATTTGAATAATGATGAAAATATAGAGAATGATTCATAGAATGAACCACTCAAACTCCAATGTATCAAATTAAAGAAGTATAATAATAAATTTATCTAGTTAAAAAATAAAAATATTAATGGAAATTATCAAAATTTCAAACCTATAAAACCAAAGGACATGGGTACATCTCATGTGGTCAATATTTTTGATGAGGGTTGGGATAAAAATGTGGGGAAATGCACATTTACCATACACTGTTGAACACCTAATGACATATTTACTCTGGATATACTCATTCATTTATATCTGAATAAATATATAAGGGTATAAGGATTCCACCTCCATTTTATGTTCTAGAATTAGTTATGAAAAATATCATTTGTATGATGATCAAATTTCTAGTATATTATTCCTCTCAGATTGAGGTTTGTGGGAATGTGATTCCTACAAATCATGTCATTATAACTCTGTTTGATTTTGATGTTATCCAAGGTATGGATTGAATTTATATACATAAATACCACCTTAATTTTCATGTAAGGGAAGTCGTGTTTTGTATTCAAGACAATCATGTGATCATCTATTTGTGTGATTATATTTATGTAATTTTAATGGGGGTCACATACATTGTATGGGTCTTGATTTCAGTTCATAAGAAGTGTTTATCATAGATGGGTTGGGATAAAATTTTCATTGATGGTATGCATATTCAATGGGGGGGGGGGGGGGGTCATGTCTTTACCGAGTACTTTTCAATACTTCAACCGAAACAAGATGTTGTGTTCTCAATAGAACTCGCATCTGGTATTATACCTCTTTCAAGGAATCCCTACTAAATGGTCTTGATTGAGTTAAATGAATTATATATGAAACTATAGAATAATATTGAAAGGGGACTCATTTGGACATGTGTTTCACTGTGAGGAGAACATGTTCTATATATTAAAAATATTAACGGATTGATTCGTATCTATAAATATTATTAAGAGATAAAATAGACCAATATAAATAAAAACATTCATCTACTGTATCTTGAGGACCTATTGGGTTAACTATGTCATTCTAAAGACTTTTCAAGGATATAAATTTTTCTGGATATCATCGATTGTGGTTGAAGATAGAAAATATGATCAATAAAGGTTTTCATATTATTTATGGGAACTATATGTATATATTAATTCTATTTGGTAATACTAATTCCATTACTACCATCATTGATTTAAGGATTTGAGTCTTTAGATATTACCTTTATCAGTTTGTGGTATTTTTATTAAATATATTGTAATATATTGAAGGAGTAATGTGTGAGAATGAAGATCACAAAATAATTTTACTAAAGGTCGTAGAGGAGGGAAAAATATATAAAAAATTGAAAATTTTTGAATTTTTGTTGAAAACATTTTCATTTATTGGTAATAAGTTCTCAAGATAAAATGAATCCACAAATCCATCAAATATATTGTCAATTAAATGTTGGAATATACCAACCATGATTGTAATGATGAATAGTTTTTTGGTCTAGGTAGATAATATTGATGGGTTTTTTCGAGAATTTACCAGGAAATTATATTTTACTCACTAATTTTACTCAAAATGGGTTAATGTTTCTTTTGAGAAAAGAATGTGAGGAAAATTAGTAAAAACTGGAGAGAACATCATTCACTAAATATATTCCAAAATTATCTTATTGTACTGAAGGGTTTTTAATCCATAGTGAAACATCAAAGTAGGGATTGGATTCTTTCTTAGGTATAATGTCATATTTATAGATTATGACTTACAAAAAGTGATGGTTCATGAGAAAAAATATATAACTCAACATTTAGAGTAAGGTGAGGTATTATTTCAGGAATTATATAAATGAATTATATTTAAAGTGAAACATGATATATATATATATACTGATTAAAAAGGTAAAATTATGTATTCACCCAAAATTTATTGAATATTATCCAAAGAGGTTGGTTATATTTGATTATGGTTTATGGCTACTCAATATTTTACCATTCCATGAAAGCATAAAATGGTGGTCAATTATTTGAGTTAAAAGGATCATGCTATATTTTTAATGATGATCACCAAAGCTGAAAAAATATTTCTAGAGTTGAAAATAATATATATATATATATATATTGAAGGAAGGGGGGAAATATTATATTTATCAATTAAATATTCAACCATCTCTCTATGTAAAGATTAAAGAGGGATTGATTGATGATGTAGATATACAAAATAATGTTCCAAATGTTAAAGAGTTTAACCATGATCATGATGGAATTATATGGTTTATGAGTCATGGATGTGTTCTATAAATACAAATTCGATGAAGGATTTATTTGAGGAAGATCATATTTCTTCATTCTTTATTCATCTTGGAAGAAATATGATTTGTAGATATTTTAATGAGTATTTCTAGTGGGATGATAAGAAAATTGGTATTGTAGAGGTTGTTTTCTAATACATGGTATGTCATAAAGTAAACTACATGAGACAAATGTTTAAGATTATTTAAAATCCATTAACTGTACCATAACAAATTGGAAAATATATTGTTGGATTTTACTGTTGGACTCTCAAAAACATCTAAAGAGAACAATGATATAGTAGTCAATGTTGATCTCCATAAAACTCAACACACTTTATCACTATCAAAGAATATTTATACTTGGATCAATATAAATTTATACACAATAAATAATTTATAAAGTATAATAGTTTACCCAATTAAATTGTATATGCATGGTATGTTCAGTTTACAAAAATGTTCTTGTGAAGTGTTTTACGACATATTGATACCAAAATTTAGTTTTAGAGCTGTGTATAATCCTAAAATATATTTTTATTTTAATAATGAAATTAAAACCCTAGATGATATATTGAGATATTTTACTTTGGATATTATAGGTGTTTTATATAATCACATCCATCTATCATAGTTTTAACACAAAAATATCTTTCACATGAGAATTTATATTTATCCTTAGGATAAAATAAATGGAAAAAATATTAGAGTTCCAACACACTGTAATGATGTTTAATAATGAAAATTTATGCTAAAAATAACTTGTTTAATTTGGAAATAGATTCTATTAAAAAGGTGTTTCTAATAATTTACCCATATGAAATGGTAATGATATTTGGAAATAATGTAAAAATAATCCCTTGGTATATCGATACCCATGAAATTGTTTATTGTATGAGGATAGTAGCCTATCGACAAGTGCTTCAACCCATCCTCTATAAACATAACCATGTGTTCCATGCATATATTTTGAGGATGTACATAAGTAAACCCTCAAATTTACTCAACCAAGAGGTATTACATTGGAAAAAGGTATTTAATAAAGGGAACAACTAGTGGAGATTCTGTATCGAATAGATAATGTTTAATAAAACACAATCACTCAATGGATAAAGTTTTTTCAAGAAAACTCTAGTTTGAAGTATATATAAGGGAACCCATGGAAATTTTGAGGCATAATTATCCTCATTTGATTGTATTAGTGTAATGAATTTCAGTTAATAAATTAATTTTAAGAGCCCTATAAATTAACACCCTATTTTTATAGAATTAATTTTTTATAAGAAATTAAATTTTTTTATTTCCTGTATTATACACAACACATAGATTCAATGAATCACAAGAAACTAATAATATTATTATTTAAAAATGATGATTATTAATTTTAAAATAAAATTGGCGGAAGGAATATGTAAAATTATTTAAATATTAATCATAATTTTTTTATATAATTAAATCACATTAATAAAAATTACTTTATTTTCCATAATTTTGTTATATGTTTCATAAGTAATATTTTCTGAAAAAATAAACTTAATTCTTTTTAAATAAAAAATTGATCTTTTATAAAATAAATATTATTAAATAAACATATTTTGTTATTTAAATATGATAAAATTATCATTGGGTGATTGGGATCGTAACGCCCCGACCCCAGTTACCTCGAGTCGGTGCATTATTGCGTAACATTGGCATGATCACAAAAGATCAAGTCTCGAAAGACCGATTAGTTTAGTAGCCTTGGAAACACTAGATACATTCATAAATTTTACATTACATCATAAAGTGAAAAACTATAATAACAAAGCCTCCATAGTCCACACTCATATCCTCTTCTGACTATCCCTGCAGGTCATTCATAAAATACTTCTTCATATCCGGGAAAATATTAAAACATTGAAAGGGGTGAGCTCAGATGCTCAGTAAGGATAACAATATAGCGGAAGCTTTCATAAATAAACATAAACATTTAAGACAATGTATAACTAAAACAAAATACTTTTAAACTTGATAATCAACATAATATGGAAAAAGTAAAATGATATAATGCCATTTATTTATTCACAAGGATATTCTACTGGTCGAATAATCAAATGCAATATCAATAACAACATTCATAATGATGGAATGCATAATTTCAGACTATCATAACCACGTTTCCAAGGCCTCGGGCCAAGACTAAAAATAAGATTTTGTCAAGGCCTCATGCCAAGACACTAGTTTGTCTCATGAGTCCTACCGATGCATTGAGGAGCTATTGCTGGCTCCACCTGTCACTTATTAATTCCAATGCATTCCTTATATGAAAAGGTTTAAGCATATCAAAAACCATAACATAATCATATCACATAAAACATGCATAAAAGAAACATAAAATTTCCACATTTCAATCACAAGATATCAATACAACACCTTGATATAATAAAAACACTTTCTAAAGCATTTCCAATACCAAAATAAAAGAATAGTAAAACATGGTATTTATTTTTCATTTGAAAAAAAATTATGGCTTATAAATGAAGTCGAATCTCAAATAATAGTCACCGCGGTGGAGAAGTCGTTGTCGCCGCATACGTAAAAAAAACATTTATTTTGTAGTTTAGTAAAAACTCTTTGTATAAAAAGATTCCTTTTGAATAAAAGTAAAAGTCAAAGGGTTTTATACACCGTATAATATAAAGTTGTGTATAAAACCAAATATGCTGCAATGAAAGGGGTTTGAGGCGAAGACCCTAAAAAAGATCATTTTTATAAATAAAGTAGATCTACTATGTTTATTCAATATAAGTACAAATAAATAAAGTACAAATACAAGATAGGACATAATAATATCATGACATAATTTGAAAGTAGGATATTAACCCAAAGAATGGAAGTTTGGTTAAGAAGTTCCCTTACCTTGTGTCCGACTTGACTCGAATGTTATTTAACCTCCTAAATAATAAACTAGAGTTAATATCTACTTTATTAAGAACCTTTTTCAAGTTCATTATACCTTTTTTATCACTTATTACAATGTTTCGAAAATTATGTAGTCATTTAAGATAATAACGGTCGTTTTGTCGATATTTGGTACTTGAGTCAACAATAAACTTCTTAAAACTACAATTTGTTAATGTGGTAGAATATACATTATCTCAAGAATTATATTAATGATATAGATATCATATATATCATATATATCCATTATATACATTCATTTATAATATTACATAACATTCAGAGGTAAGAAATGAAATGCACCGTTCATGGAGACGGTAAGCCGTACGTACGCATGAACGCTACTTTCATTACTATTTCATATTTAATGGAATGAAATTATAATTATATAAAGGTATAATATAATTACAATATAATATAATGTTTAATACCATTTAATCCATCATTTATACATCCCACATATGGCATTCACGATTCAATTCACTTTGAGGGGGCGGTAGTCCGCACTTCCTAAAATGAAAATATCGTGTTTACCCATAATGGAATCCATAATGGTATGCAATAAATGAAAAATAAAGAAGATTAAGTAAAAAATAAAAATATTATATATCATATATAAATATATTTACATCTTAATGGCCACCTTTGAAGGTGTTATATGAGTGTTGAACAATCATCGTTTCGGGAGGCAGAAATTCACCATCCATAGAAACGGTATGTTCTTTAACCATTAGATCGATGTGTGTGTAAGTGTATCTCTAATATTTCGTATAAAAACATTATATTATATTGAGTATATTGGTGTTGTTACAAAATAAATTAATAAAAAGTGTTTTGGGGGTTGGAGAAGGAAATTAAAACAAAATAACATAAGAGAATACATTACCTTAAAATCGGGTAACTCTTTTTGATTTGAGCCAAAGGCTTCCTTGAGAAGACTTATTCCCAATGTGAGGATTCTAGGAGTAAGAGAGGGAAGTTGGAAGAGTATTTGGACAGTGGTTTGTCGAGACAAATGGCTTGAAGGTGTGAATAAGGTGGTAGAGGTGGGGGCCTTTTATAAGAGGAGAGGAGGGGCACTCTTGGAATGATTGAAATGTTACATTATTATAAACTTATTTTCGGATTCTAAAGGTCCCACAATGATATATTTTGAGAATAAGGTGATAAGGGTTCGAAATATTCTCATCCAATATTTTTTTGACAAGTGTAAGACTTATATTTTACATTATCTTTTCATTTTATTTGAATCGTTAATTAATGAGGTAATCGCTGCATCATCATGGTGTCATAAAATTTTTAATTTATTTAATGTCTAAAAATTATGAAAAAAGTATCTTGATGTAGGAATTAATTTGAGATTTGTATTGAATATTTATAGTAAAAAATATGACTTGTATATCCCCATTTTAAAATTTTTTTAGTAAAAGAACTCATGTTTGTGACATTTTTATTTTAACATTAAATAAAACGTTTTTAATGACATTTTCTACCAATGTGGCTCCATGGGGTCCCCAAGTGGACCCATGGATTTTCCTGGTCGTCCATGACTCATCAAATAGGGGTAGGACAAGTGTAAAGGTATTTTAATATTTTTATAATATCAATTTTAACTTAAATATCACCAATTAACTTTAATCACAATTAATTAAACTTAAAAGATACTATTCACCAAATAATTATTTTAATCCCATTGAACAAAATTTTACATTATAATGACAATCATGTATGTCAGATTTTTGAAAATCAAATCACAGAAGTGTTAATGTTTCATTTAAACGAAAAATCGGTTTTTTTAACTACCACTTAGTGGTTTCACTATTCATAAAAAATGAAGTTTTTTTAGAATAATGCCAAAAATTCACCCTAAGCTATAATTGATATTCAGAATTCAAAAATGATGTCTATTTTAAAAAATTCCAAACATATAAGTTGAATTAATTAATTTTATACTTAATTCCCGATGTCACAACAAATAGCATGTTTTTAGGAAACAATATATATCAAAAGATTGACAATTGTTTATGTCCAATTTCAATGTGAAATTAATTATAATGAACACCATTGGATAAAATGGTAAAAATATATTTTAATTATACATTAAAACCCCTCAATAGTATAATTTATCACTATAAAAGTTTTTTATTACAAAAGATGTTTTTTTTTGTATTTTTCACTATTTATAAAAAATTTGAAGTTCTCCGAAAATTTCAAAAAATTAAAATTAGGATAATTTCGATATTACGAATACAAAAATAAAGTCCATTTTGAAATATAAAATTTATATATTTTCAAAAAGTGGGTATTACTATTCATAACTGCTACATTGATTGGTCGCGGTGTGTTAGAATCTCGAACATGTGTATAATGCAATCTATTGTATTATTGAAAGAGAAGCGTATCGTGAAAGCATGGGGTGTTACATTCTCCCCTCCTTCAATAAATTGTGTCCTCGCAATTTGAAATTTTTCTTTGAAAATAAAATTTGGAAAATAGGAAATACCTTTGTGGAAAACCGACATCGGAAATAAGGTTAATAAATATATAACTTTAACAGAAAGAAAGAGAAGTACAAAGGTCACCCGAGATAGCCCATATTTGGATTTTATGAAAATATGGATATGGAAGAAAAACAAACCATCAAGGTCTGATGGAGATTTTTATAAAATAGGATTAGGATAATGTTTAACAACAACAAAAATCACAAACTTGTGATTGGTTAAACGATCATTGATTCCCTAGTAGAAAAAGTTAACCGGCAACGTTTTTGTTTTAAGTTACCTTTCATACAGTTGAGGAATTTATTTAAGAGATTTACTAATAAGGTAAGTAAATATACATACTTGTCATGTATACTTTCATTCTTTAATAAATTTTTACCACGAACCCATCTTTCACTCCAAATGGTAATATAACTCAGAAATATTTTATTTATCCTAATTTTATAAGGTTCCAAATATTACCACATACCATTTAGATTAGGAAAACTATTTTGTAATAACCAGGGACTTCCTATAGGCTAGTGGTAGGTAATAAAGGCATGTCGCACTATGGTTGTGGGTTCTATTCCTGCAGTTTTCTCCGACGTGACGAGTTATTCCCCAAACAAAGTAATGTTTCTCTTATTGTCGCATACTAAAAATATAATTACCTTAATCATATTAAAAATTTAATGAAAAAAATAAGTACAACAGTACAATCCTAATATATATATCACATTATTCTTATAACCAGAATATAATCATTATTTCCAAAAGCACCAATACATTAATTATTCCACTTCAACTGTAGTAACAACATTAGATTGTCCTTGATCCATTGGCCTTTTCTGAGGTAAGGTTCCCTGACGCTTAGTACATTCATTTTCATAATTCCCCATTTCCCTATAGTTCTAGCATTCAACATTGATAGCCTCTTTCTTTCCCTTGTAATCACGAGCCTGGTTAAATTTTCTCCACATTAATAACAAACTCCCATTCCTTTTAGGCAAGTACTGGGGTGATTCTTCCCACAATTATCGCATAATGGGAAATCCCTATTTTCCTTTTTTCCTTTATCTTTCTCTTATTCCACCGTTATTTTCTTATCTTGCTTTACATTAATATCATATGATTTGTAGAATTCCTTTTCTGTCATGATAGAACAAGCAACTATATCTTCATACGTTCAGAAAGATTATGATACTAGTGCTCGATGGAGAAACGGTTTTAACCAATCAAATAACCGGTCGATCTTACTTCTTGGGTTACATATATAATTTGGAGCATGCCTTGCTAACCTTGTAAAGTTAGCCTCATACTTTGCGAAATTGTCGTCCTCCTTTTGCCTCAGACTCAGAAAATGCCTTTCCATATCTGCTCGATGGTCATGTGGAAAGTATTTTTCTAATAAAATTTCCTTAAACTCCCTCCATTCCATACATGATACTTCTTCATCTTCCTTTGTGTTTTGAATCAGCGACCACCATTGATCGACATCTCCAGTGAGGCGATAGACTTCCATGAAAACCTTCTCCCTTTCGCTACTCCCCAAGGTGTGGAATATTTTCTCTAAAGATTTTTTCCATTGATCAGCTACTAATGGATTTTTACCCCCATTAAATGATGGTGGTTGTTGCCTCAGGAAGCGGTCTAAAATTGATCCTCCACATTGCGGATCAGGGTGCTCCATACGAGTAAGGTTATTATTCATAACATGAGTGAGTTGTCCCAGTATGGTGATAAGGTGATCAGCATCAGTTGTATCACCAGCTCCACTATAATTACCTTGACTAGGAGGGCAATCCCTACATGGAGTGCATGCATTAATACGGTTTCCATTCCTCCCACTAGGTGCCATTTCTAAACAATGGCATAAACTGGATTAGTTTATGAATCAAAATACATAATTAAAAACTTTCAAAACACTTAACATAAATTGAACTATTTATGGATAAAATCCATAATCATAATAAAAGTTTTCTTTGTGGATGTATATACTCATAATCCTTCATAGTGTTTTGTAATGAAAACGAGAATTAGCCTAAGAATATCCCCCGGGAGTGTCGTAACCAAGAGTACAGCAAGGCCCGTTGTCGTGCACCAGTTCCCGTTTGAGTCTAGCTCAAAGCAGTGTTTTCAGGTTTTACCCCTAGGTACATCTGTTCCAGAGCCACCTCTACCTGCTCGTATCCAGACAGGGATATTTTGCTCGGAAAACTCACAAAATCTCTATAATACCAAAATTCTAGGAAGTTCTTCTATATTAATCATCAAAGTATATCTTATGGCTATGTGCTCTAATCAGATTTTATCTAAATCTGGTTTCCAAGGATAGTACAAAACTGCCTCTAATACCAACTGTAACACCCCATCCCCAGTTACCTAGAGTTGGTACATTATTGCGTTACATTGTCAAGATCATAAAAGATCAAGTCTCGAAAGACTGATTAGTTTAGTAGCCTTGGAAACACTAGATACATTCATAAATGTTACATTACATCATAAAGTGAAAAAATACAATAACAAAGTCTCTATAGTCCACACTGATATCCTCTTCTGACTATCTCTATAGGTCATTCATTAAATACTTCTTCATATCCTTGAAAATATTAAAACATTGAAAGGGGTGAGCTCAGATGCTCAGTAAGGATAACAATATAGCGGAAGCTTTCATAAATAAACATAAACCTTTAAGGCAATGTATAACTAAATAACCTTTTAAATGTGAAATTCAACATAATATGGAAAAATTAAAATGAGATAATGCCATTTACTTATTCACATAGATATTCTACTAGTCGAATAATCAAATTCAATATCAATAACAACTTCCATAATAGTGGAATGCATAATGCCAGACTATCATAACCATGTAGCCAAGGCCTCGTGCCAAGACTACAAATAAAATTTTGTCAAGCCCTAGTGCCAAGAAAATAGTTTGTCTCATGAGACCTACCGATGAATCAGTGAGCTATAGCTGGCTCCACCAGTCACTTATTAAGTTCAATGCATTCCTTATATGAACAGGTTTAAACATATCATAAACCATAACATAATTGTATCACATAAAACATTCGTACCGAAAACATAAAAGTTCCACATTTCAATCAAACGATATCAATACAACACATTGATATAATAAAAAAACTTTCAAAATCATTTTAAATACCAAAATAAAAGAATAGTAAAATATGGTATTTAATTTTCTTTTAAAAAAATTATGGCTTATAGAGGAAGTTGAAACTCAAATAATAGTCACAGCGGCGGAGAAGTCATTGTCGCCGCATATGTATGAAAAAACATTCCTTTTGTAATTTAGTAAAAATGCTTCGTATAAAAATATTCCTTTTGAATAAAAGTAAAAATCAAAGGGGTTTATACACCGTATAAAAGAAAGTTGTGTATAAAACCAAATATGCCTCAATGAAAGGGGATTGAGACGAAGAACCTTACAAAGATAATTTTTTTTTAAATAAAGTAGATCTATTATGTGTAGTCCCTATATGTACACATAAATAAAGTACATATACAAGATAGGTCATAATAATATCATGATATAATTTGAAAGTAGGCGATTAACCCAAAGAATGGAAATTGGGATAAGAAGTTCCTTTACCTTGTGTCTGACTTGACACGACCGTTATTTAACCTCATGAATAATAAACTAGAGTTAATATATACTTGCATAAGAACATTTTTCAAATTAATTATCCCTTTTATATCACTTATTACAATGTTACGAAAATTATGTAGTCATTTATGTTAATAACGGTCGTTTTGTCGATCTTTGGTACTTGAGTCAATAATAAACTACTTATAGTTACAAGTTGTTTATGTGGTAGAATATCCATTATCTCCAGAATAATATTCATGATGTAGATATCATATATATCATATATATCCAGTATATACATTCATTTATAATATTACATAACATTCAGAGGTAAGAAATGAAATGCACCATTCATGGAGACGGTAAGCCGTACATACGCATAAACACTACTTTCAATTCCATACCATATTTAATGGAATGAAAATATAATTATATAAAGATATAATAAAATTCCAGTATAATATAATTTATAATACCATTTACTCCATCCTTTATACATCCCACATATGGAATTAACGATTCAAATCACTTTGAGGGGGCGGTAGTCCGCACTTCCTAAAATGAAAATATCGCGTTACCCATAATTGTAACCATAAAGGTATGAAATAAATGAAAAATACAGAATCTTAAGTAAAACATAAACATATTATATATCATATATAAATATAGTGACATCTTAATGTACACCTTTGAAGGTGTTATATGAGTGTTGAACAATCATCGTTTCGTGAGGCAGAAATTCGCCATCCACAGAAATAGTATGTTTTTTAACCATTAGATGTAGGTGTGTGTAAGTGTAGCTATAATACTTATTATAACAATGTCTTAGTATGTTGAGGATACTGGTGTTGTTACAAAAGAAATTAATAAAAATATTTTAGATGGTTGGAGAGGCAAAATAAAACAAAATAACATAAGAGAAGACATTACCTTAAAATCGGGTAACTCTTTTTGATTTGAGCAAAAGGAATCCTTGGGAAGACTTATGCCCAAAGTGAGGATTCTAGGAGTAAGAGAGGGAAGTTGGGAGAGTCATTGCATAGAGGTTGGCCGAGACAAATGGCTTTAAGGTGTAAATAAGGTGGTAGAGGTTGGGGCCTTTTATAAGGGGAGAGGAGGGGCACTCTTGGTAAGATTGAAATGTTACATTATTATGAAATTCTTTTCAGATTCTAAAGGTCCCAAAAAGATATATTTATAGGCTACGGTGATAAGGGTTCGAAATATGCTCATAAAATAGTTTTTTTAAAAGTGTATGTCTTCGATTTTACATTATATTTTCATTTTATTTAAATCGTTAATTAATGAGGTAATCGCTGCATCATCATGGTGTCATAAAAATTCTAATTTATTTAATGTCTAAAAATTATAAAAAAATTATCATGATGTAGGAAATAATTTTAACTTATAATGATTATTTATAGTAAAAAATATAACTTTTATAACCCCATTTAAAAAATGTTTTATTAAAAGAACTCATGTTTGTGACATTTTTATTTTAACATTAAATAAAAAGTTTTTAATGTCATTTTCCTACCATAGTGGCTCTATGGGGTCCCCATGTTGACCCATGGCTTTTCTTGGTCGTCCATGACTCATCCAATACGGGTAGGACAAGTGTAATGGTATATTCATATTTTTATAATTTCATTTTTACCTTAAATTTCACTAATTACCTTTAATCGCGATTAATTAAACTGAAAAGTTACTATTCACCAAAAAATTATTTTTATCCCATTGAACCACATTTTACTTCCTAATGACAACCATGTATGTCGTATTTTTGGAAATCAAATCACAGAAGTGTTAATGTTTCATTTAAATGAAAAATCAGTTTTTTTAACTACCACTTAGTGGTTTCACTATTCATCAAAAATTGATGTTTTTCAGAACAATGCCAAAAATTCACCCTAAGCTATAATTGATATTCCGAATTAAAAAATGATGTCTAATTTAAAAAATTACAAAAATATAAGTTGAATTAATTAATTTTATACTTAATTCTTGCTGTCACAACAAATAGCATGTTTTTCAAGAACATTATATATCAAAAGATTGACAATTGTTATGTCCAATTTCAAAGTGAAATTAATTCTAATGAACACCATTGGATAAAATGGTAAAAATATATTCTAATTATACTTTAAAACCACTAAATATTAGAATTTATCTCTATAAATCATTTTGATTAGAAAATTATTTTTAAGTATTTTTCACTATTCATAAAAAATTGGAAGTTCTCCGAAAATTTTAAAAAATTCAACTTATGATAATTTTGATATTCTGAATACAAAAATTAAGTCCATTTTGAAATATAAAATTTATATAATTTCAAAAAGTGGGTATTACTATTCATAACTGCAACATTGATTGGTCGCGGTGTGTTAGAATCTCGAACTGGCGTATAATGCAAGCTATTGCATTATTGAAAGAGAAGCGTATCATGAAAGCTTGGGGTGTTACAGGGATTTTTCTAAAATGATTAATTTCCCTATTAATAGTAAAAAGTGATTGTTTTTATTGAAACTTATATTATGGTTCAAAAAACATATAAATATAAAATTTGTTTAAAAATGGGTTTATAAGTAAATTTAGGTAAATTATATTTTTTAATCTACTTTATATCATTCATATCAAATTCTTTTTTAAAATTTAAATATAAACTTTTTAAACATTTGAAAATTTTATCTTTGAAAAACCACTTTCAAATTACATCTGTGGGTTTACTTTTAAATTGAATTATTTAACTTATGTCACTTATTTTTAAAAAAAAAATTTAAATATTTTTAATCATAAAAACTTATATTATATAATAATTTCAACATATTTATCACAATAATAAAAATAAAAAATATTAAAAAGTATTTAATGTATTGTATAAAAAATTCATTTATCGGGGGTTAAACTAAGAATAGAATCATTCAGAATGATAAAAAACATGTACAAAACCAATTTGTAGGAATGAAATTATACCATATTACCTATAAGGTTCTAAAAGGATATATTTTTTTTATCTTTGTAGAATATTAAAAATGTGTGTTCACTTTTTTCATTTAAAAAATAAAGTTATATCTTCTACCCCCACATATAAAAGGCCACCCTATCTCCTCTCCACTACACACATATATAACCATTTTGATCTTAAAATACTTAAAACTATCGCCTAATTCTATCCTATAATCCTTGAATCGTTATAATTAAAAATCAAAAGTAAGAAGGATTTCTGTTCAAACCAATGGAGGTTACCAGAAAAAGAGGTAACCATCTTCAATAATATTTTATATTTTATTTATTCATCTATATCATTAAAATATTATTTTATTTTTATGAGATAATAAAAAACTATCTAACATATATTTAAATGTTATTATGTTAATCTAATAACATATATCTATAATCTCTACAAAAAATGTGATATAGAATCATCATTTGACTATATGGATGTCTACCGCCTCACAAACAAATATTATTGGTTTTCCATCACCACGTATAACTAATTGATATAATGATAAATTTAATGTTTATAAATGATATTTACAATATTATTATTCTTTTTAATAATTATATCATGTATTTTTTCTCACATTCTATTATATGGGAATACAATAACGTCACATCTGTGTAAGGTGGTCTACTGTATCACGAAGCGATGTCATTCATTCATGATTTACATAAAAGGTAAAAATGTATGCTTTAATGAAAATATGAGATATATATTACATAATTTTTTTAAATGGATATATATTATTTAATAATTTATTTCAATCTATAAAGAAAATGGAAGTCGTGTTCATGAGTACGGATTTCCATCCAAATCTATAAATATTTTATTTCATTTTCTTTCTCTATATTAATTGTATTAAATTAAATGAATATATATTTAATAAAAATATTTAAATGATATTTATATCTTTTTTTAATTTTTTGGATATTACGAATCCAATATCAATGTAATAGTACCAAAATAAATAAAAAATCAATGTTACATGTATAACAAATAAGGTATTCCATAAAACATGATTTTAACATGGTATTGGTTAACTAATGGGTAATAAAATGTCATAATTAAATAGTATATTGTATCATATATATATATATTTGTTAATTTAATATAATTATTATGAAAATTTATTTATTATATAGGAGGTTTGAATGTGTTCTACGGAAATCACGACTTAAGGTAAGATATTTTTGTCTCAATATTCCTTATTTGGGAAATAAGTTTTGTTATTCACCCTTAATTTTCTATGAGGTGTATATACTACCCCTCTGACATGTTATATCACGAATCTAATTAATAATTTTCTATTAAAATATTTATTCTCATTTAATTCTTTAATGGGTTATATGATTCAAAAGATACCATTGTGGTAATGGTTTGATATTATAATATAATTTTTTATCAGGATTGTTTATGATTATGATTAAATGAAAAAATATAATGAGAAATATCTCCTGAATCATTTTAATTATATTCTCCTCTAGATATTTCAATAGAATATATTTTTTTAGTTATTAATCTTTTTTTGTGTATCCATGATTCCAAATTAATGTTGTTGTAGAAAACTGAATTTTTTTCAATATTTAGTCAAAATACCTTTTTCTACCATATCCAGGAATTCTAATAATGTTATCAAAATTGTAATATCATTCCAAAAACATATATTACGGAATTTTTTAATATTTTTTTACTTTAAACAAATATTTTAAATTAATTTTCATGTATTTTTTCTAATGAGGCCCCTTTTCTTTACCTAAAATATATAAATATAATCATTCATTAAACATGTATTAATTGAAAAAAAATTCAGTATGTGATTAGCATTATTTAATGTGGATATACCAATATATTTTTTCAATTTTATTTCTAATTAATATTATTTTCATAATATTGTATGAATTTGTAATCTTAAAAAGGAAAATTTCAAAGAAAAAATATATCCATCATGAAATGTTTTAAGAGATTTTTCATTGATGTTACATAATTATTTTTCAGATACGATCTAATGATAAAATATTTATTTTTTTCAATAAAAGTTTTATGTTTATAATGACAATATTTTTTGAAAATTGTTTTTCTTATATTATTTATACCATGAAAAAATTTATATGAAACCCTTGTATTTTCCCATAGTTTATTCTTTGTTGATATAATGAAATGATTACAAAACCCAGTCCTTTCCAAAATATATGTTATGATGAAATACATATGATAACCATTTATTCTCAAGGGTTATTATAAGATAAATGTTTTATGATATTGTGGCACACATTTGTATCATTTCCATTATGTGATGGATGGGAAATATATACCCCTTAAATGAATTTGGTAAGGATTTAAATCTCATGGGATAAATAGAACTAGAGTAAGGTGTCAACCCACTTCGGTAAGGGAATATGTTGACATTTAGATTAATGGAAGTGAACCTTGACTAATAAAATATTATGTACGTGTTTCTATAATTTAATGAACATTCATCAAGAAATATCTAATATGTATTTATGAGAAATTTGGGACATTAAAATAATGAAGTTGATTTAATTTTATAGGTTATGAATGGAGTTTAGAGAGGATAATTATTTTTATTCTTCTAATTACTATATATATTTATGGTTTTATACAATTTTCACTTGAGTTTGGTGGTTATTCATTGGTTTCCAATTCAATTATGGTGGTGGTACCAAGAAAAAATAGTATTTTTATTTACACATAGAGATGAGTGACTGAATAATTTATATTATTTTGGTATTTTTTTCATCTTATTTATTATTCCGTGATTGGGATTTTACACCACTCTCATAATGGTTATGTTGGAAAATATATTAAAATTATAATTTTTAGATAATGATTTGTTTTGGATATGCTTAATAGGTTTTATTTTGTGTTCATGAGTTATGTTTTATGTTATGACTTATTTGGGTTTTCTTATTATTTAAAGTGGTTTTTGGTATAAATGACCATCTGATGTGTGGAGTGGTCATTCATTAAATTTTGGTGTAATTTTGATGTTGTACTAATTTCATGAGTTTAAATCATTACAAATAGTGTTCATTTGATTCATAGGTACTACACTCCAGTGTTAAAGGATTGGATAAAATCTTTTGAAATGCCACTTTCCAATTTGGGTGCCCATATTAAGGGTATATTGGGTTGGATCATGAAAATAATAAAATCCTTGATTAATATGGAAACTATGAAATATACTTATTTTTAGTATTTTTTTAAATATGGAATTAAAATTAGAAATGGAATATATATATTAATATAAGTTTTTTTAATCATTTTTAGAATTCAATGAATGCACATACATTATTTTTTTAGATTCAATAATTATATTGTTAAGTGGATTGATATTACTAATTATTGGTTTCATTATATAATTTTTAAAAAAATATGAATAAATCCTATCATAATTTAAAATTTTCCATCATTCTCAGGTATTTTCTAGAATTCCAACTAATAAAATTCTAAAAGTTGAGTTAAATATGTTGAATATAGAAATTATAATTTCTCAAAATTAAATATTTATAATAAAAATGAAATAGTCTTCTTCAAGAGAATCATATATAATAAATTTTAAAATAATTACATAGAGAATAACAAAGGTACATTATACATAATATTTCTTGAGGATACGAATCCATATGTAACATTTTCTCATGACTAATGATTATATGTATTATTTATGATTCTTATATGAAAAAAATATGATATATTTATTTTTAATTTATTGTAAAAAATAAATATGTTTTTATGAGGATCCCATAGTGATGCATAATGTTTTTTACTTTACTTAAAATAATATGTGTACAAATAACCCGCTCATAATACATAAAACATTCTACACTGTGCATTTGATTTTGGAATTATCCTTATTTAAAACAGGTGGTACATAATATTTTTTTCCATAACTAAAATTGTATATGATATATATCCTAGAATCTTGGAAGATTCATGTCATCCTATACTTTTTAGAATATGGAATAATTGTTATGTAAGATTTTTTTGGGAGCACTATTACACTTAATGATTTTAATGAATATTATGATGATAAATAGTATTATATTGTTTTAAAATATTGTTGAATCTGATTGAACAAATTTTTTTAAAAAGTTTTTGAAATATTTTATACTTTCCCAAATTCAAAAAATAAACACATCATGTAATGGGATACTCATCCTCACATTGAGGGTATTAATTTTTGATATTACTGAAATGGTTAGTGGTCATAAGAAAATGAATTCATTTTTATTGTCTACCCAAACCAAGTGAAATGATCTTGAATAATTCGTGCTTTATTTTTATTGAAAATGTAGAAGAAAAATATTATATAAAATGATTGAGATACTGGTACCAATCACAAATTTCATTATATGATGAATTTAAGTCCTTTAATAAGGATATATGATATGTATTTAGATAATAATGATTATATTTGTTTCTCATGATTTTTAATTACATGAAAATGAAGTATATCATTTAGTGGTGTCTATAAATATTTTTCCCCTCCATAATTATATGGATTTCAGGTCCATAAATTTTTATTTATCTTAATATAGATAGGTATCAATAATTTAATATATTTAAATATTAAAAATACAATATTCTTTATTTATATTATATTATATCCCATATTTTCTATGGATTATTGGATTAGTGGTTCATATAATATCATCTATGATGAGAGGATAACATAAAAATCAACCACTATCTGAAAACCCATGACTCAAATTCTCACATATAGATTTGTATTCCCAATTTTAATTTTTTATTTTGGTTAATGAGGGGTAAATGTAAATTATTGTACCTTGAGATTATTTTAGGCCATTTTATTTCTTACTAATAAAATCCATTTTTTTCTCCTACTGTATGAATTTGTATTGTATGAGGTGATTAGTTGATTTAATTATGTGTGGAGTAAAAATTATGATACATTTTAAATAATGGTGAATATTTCACATATCATTTTAATTATGTGTGATTTACATTAATAGTATTTATAAATTAATTGTTTGTGTAAATGATTTTATTGACATGGTGGGTTGAAAAAAGGATAAATGGAATGTGACAATGATTTTTTCATTAGATTGATTCTAGGGTATTCGCCTTTAATATATTATACAATAGTTTTCTATTTCTTATGTCAAATTTTTTAATAATACACAATTCATATTATGCTGTTTTAAAAATAAAAAATCACCCCAAAATATCTTACGGTCTATATTATAGAACATTTTCTAGTATTATATCATAATGAGACCAACATTTAGTCATCATTATTCTATATATATGGTTTTTTCAATATTTCTTTTCACATCACTCAATAATAATGTAAATCAAATTTCATTTAAAAGTTTGATGTTTAATCATTTATTTTATATTAACGCTCTCCATCAACATGATAGTTTCAAATTCATACCCAATATGATCATATTCATAGTAATTTAATAATATTAATCTTATATATACTCATTTATTCTTACACATGTTTATTTACTATTTTGAATAATAAAATTACTTTTGTATCTCATGGTATGTTCAATAATTTCTATAACATTACATAAAATAATTTTATGTCTCTACTTTAATTTGAATAAAAAATGATACTTCATTCTTTGTAGATCATGTATAATAAAAATAGAGGATGTGAAATTTCTCAATGGGGAAAAGTAGAAACACATTACATGAAATTATAATTTAAAAAAGTTTCCACAAATATATAATTTTAAACATTTTTTCTAGTGAATCATTAATATATTTTATATTTCAAAAACATATCACAAAACTGGATACTATTAGAACATTATGTTTATGAATTTTTCCTTTAGGTATTGTGACTATGATACCATTAAAAGGTTTTAATAATAATTATCATACACACTCTATAAGAAAAAATTATTAATCCTATAATGGAAACTATAAATTAAATAAAGAACTATTCATAAAACCATAAAATAATATAAATATTCAAATAGGATATGAATATTTATTTTGAACTTGAATTTTTTATTTCTTTCTTACATTACTATTGATTGATAAGAATAATTACCAATAAATTTGTGGTATTATCTTGTTATCCACGTGTTGTTAGTGACCCCATTATACCAAAGGATAGAGGAAGGAATGACATAATCATTATATAACCACTCATAAAAGGAATATTATGAAACGATATTAGATAAAAAATATAGACCTCTTTTAAAAAAAAGTTAAACTAAAGATCACTAAGAACCACCTTTAATTTAAATCAATAAGGTAAATACAACACAACATAACCTTAAAATTTATATCATGATGTTTATTTCATGGAATCAATGAAATATAATGCTAAAACAAGTCTAATAAACTAAAATAAATAGTTAATGAAGTCTTTTTTGAATATTAAATTGCCTTTAAAAGTGGCCTAAGCCCCATACCACCGTTATATGTAAATAAATTATAAACCAAATGGGATAAATGGGGAGAATAAATTTCATAAATTTCCATTCCAATTAAACGACTAAATTTACTTCATGTAGTTGACTATAAATTCCCATTAATCGTAACCTAGGCCCAAATACCATTTGGGGTTTGAAATTTCGACCTTCTTATTTAATAATAATTCAAATAGCTCATTATTTATATTATTACTCCATATAAATTCATTAATATAATATATATATATATATATTATTTTATTAAATATTTATAATTATGTTAAATGGAAATCCCATTTTAGATAATAGACGTAAAAAATTATGACATTTGATAAAATAAAATTAGTCCAAAATCCTTATTAGCATTAACTCATATATGACCAAATGTGATTTTTTAAGTAATAAAAAATGATGAATATCATTATTAATCATTAACTATGGTAATTCTATATCAATTAATCATAACCACATCAATTAATAATTAGTTTGGTGTGATCTAAACGACCACATGTCTATTATAAAAGGCCATTTGATGTTTACATGATTATTGAACCCATGATGTGTGGATAATTTCAATATTGTAATACTTATTTATATTTCTTAATTTATCCTTTTAATAATTATTATATAATTAAATCACATGTAATTATCTTCATGTGGATATAAACCTATAGTTTAAAAAGTAAATTAAGGGCCATGTTTCCACAAACCCATCACACATTCATTTGTGGATAATCCAATCCCTTTTCTTGGTTAGCATCATACCCAAATGCATGATATTAAGTTAGATTATCTAATAAATACTGATATTTATCAAATAAAAAAACATCACTAAGAAGAAAATTATTTAATTACCATGTACATATGAACCTATAACCAATGATTTATTATGTTAATCCAATAACACATATACAAAAATCCATTTTCTGTGCAATTTTTGGGTAAATAAAAAAATATTTTACCATCTTATATCCCAAGAGTGATTAATTTTTTCTCTATAAACTCAATCCTACTCACACTAATATTAAAATATCAACATTACTAAATATTATGATAATCAATAAAGTATAATAATGTAATAAATTTATTCCATGGGGTTTTTATCATATCCACACCCATGTTTTACATTAAAAAAATAATTAGAAGATAATTATTTTCCAATAATATTAATAATTTGATAGATATTGTACATAAGGAAACAACACGTGACTGGAATTATGGAATAAATACTAAAATTTTTAAATTTTCATCAAACTCATTTTTGTGGAATAATCATCCATATTTTCATTGAATTTTATTTATTTTTTAATAATTCATTATAAACCACTCATGTGTTAAATTTTAATATGAGTTTTTTGGGATTATTATACTATATTTTAAAAAAAATTATTTATTAATAACTAAATAACTTTTCCAAACATGTTATTCCACCATGAAAAAAATAAAGCACCCAGATTTATATATTCAAATTAAAAACGATAAATAGTATAATTCTATATATCTAAACATCATATTTGACTTTTTAATATCTATTTAATGAATGCATGGGTGATTTATCTATCCTTCATGTTATGTTTTCCCCCATAAATTTCATAATAATTCAAATGTTATGAAAATATTTCCTTTCAAAACATTCATATATTTCTAAATCATTAGATATGATATCACCTTCTAAAAAATTAAATCATTTTTCCACAATTATGAATTAAAAAAATATTTTATACATATATAAAAAGTATTAAGTATTATCAAATCACAAAAAATTTAAATGATACTTTAAAATTTATCTTTGAGTATGGATGATCAAGTATATTAATTTTCTAACTCGATTTAATAAATATTCAAATTTTTATGATGTAATTTTGATGATATTAATATGAATTGATCAAAATTATTTAAATAGAATACTATAAATCATGTTATTTCTTTTAAATAATATGTATTTCTTTCATAGTTAATCAATGATAATTAAAATTTAATAGTGAGGGTTCAAACCATATGTGGATAAAATCATGTTACTATTTTTAGGTATTCCAAAATAAATCTTTTTAACTATCTTTGATTGGGTTTCATTTGGGGATATTTCCAGTAAAAACATTGTAATTTTAAAAAATTTATGGGTTGTACATGGTTGGAGCATGGTTTTATCAAACTCTGTTCTCTACTATAGTGGAACATGAAAACCGAGGAAGTGATAATTTTTTGGGTCGGTGCGTTATTTTACATGATGTGTAGCCACTTAGGGAAAACCATGAACCTAGAGAAAATGGGCATCAGTATAGGGCACACAGTTTTTCCAAATTTTGGGGATCTATTCAACTATCCTTTTCTATGTGATTTTTAATCCAAATATTACATTTTAAAACACTTGAAACTCTAATTTAAGGTGCCTGATAGACCTAAATTGACCATGAATATTTTCTTAGTCTCAGAGATCTTTTGAGAGATGTTTTTGGAAACTCACACCCTTCTGAATGTGGATCGTAGCTTGGATAATGATGTTTGATCTCCTATAAGTATGATTCATATTCCCATTCTCAATCTCCCAATATTTTTTATTTCTTCCATGGGGTTGTGAGATCTTAATTTTTTTGGAGTATAAAATACCCTCTATTTTGGATCATGGATCTAGGTGTGATTGCTAGATCATGTTGTCATCATTATTCATTAGAAAAACCCAATTAAGGTTTTTTGTTTTGACATTTCTTGATTCTGAGATATGTAGTTCTATTTTTATATAAATACGTTTAACCATAAATTTATTGATTTAATTTAATTGTTATATTTAAACTCAATTTAAAAAAAGTAATTATTCTTAGTTTATTAAAAACTAAATTCCATTAAATTGAGGGATTTTTATTGAAATTGGAAATTTTTCATAAAATTTGTAAAAATCCAAATTCCATTGAATTGTGGTGTATTTGTGGAATTTATGCAATTATATGAAATATAAATTATTTTATTTAAAATTTGAAATTAATTTGAAAGAATTGATTTCAAAATGTAATTTGAAAAATAAGTTTTGAAATAATTTTCATAGAAACCCAATGGGTTTATCTTAGAAAAGGCATGATTTGATTAAAACATTGTTTTTGATTATAAATGTAAATTTGGAATATTTGAAAAGTATAATGGGATGAATTTTTTTAAGAAGTATTTACATAAAATCAAACTCTCACAGACATGATTGGACGGTTATGAAGTCTTCTTGGCCAGTGTCAATGGGAAGTTTGTATATACATTTTTTAGTTTCACATTGAGTGTATAGATTAATTTATCCTAGAACTATCATACCGTTAAGAATATGACTGTGTTTTTCACTTATTTTCATTTGAAATGAATATATTACATTGTTGTAAACTATTTATCAATTCTTCTAATTTTAAAAAACTATATTATATAAGAAAATTGTTAAGAAATTTGATTATATTTTTTCGATCACTTGAAATGTAATGCATATTTATTACATATAATTTCAAAAATTCCAAATCAATTCAATAAAAGTATGAATATTTATTAGGTTATTTAAATTTAGAATCATTTATAGAATATTTGTTGATATTTTACTAGGATTATAGATGACACACAACCTATTCCTTTAGCTGTTTCAAGATTATATGCTTCTATGTTTTAATAGAGGAGAATCACAAGATGGATGTTTTTCTAGATGATGAATTTAGTAATGATGTGTTGATTTTATTGGGACTTGAGTTGTTCTTTCAGTTTTCTGGTAATTTTCAATATAAAATTGTGATTATTTACCTATTTGACATCTTCCATAGATCCCCCTATAGAGTTTTTTTTAATATTGACTTGTATATCTTTCTTCTTCTATGTTTGTGGATATTTCGTTCCCACGTAAATTTTTCATAATATACTAAGTAATAGTCATTAGACTGTGGGGCTTATTAATTCAATAAAGGAAGTTTTAATACTTGTTTAGCTATTTTCTTACCACGTTACCCAATATGGTTTCGACAAATTGGTATCAGAGGTGAAGGTTTTTGTATCTTGTGTTGATTTCAGTGTGGTGTTTTGTAATATTTTCCATACATAGGTGGTAGTTACGACTGAATTACTTGAAATATCATATAGTAAAAAACATTAATTCATGAGTGGTATTTTGGGAAAGATTTATTGATGCATTGTTCAAGTATTTTCCCAGAATATGATTTGGATATATTTAAATCTAAATATTGTTCGCTATCTGTCATGATTAATCTCTCTCTTTGCTCTGTTTGAGTGTTAATCTTATCTCCGATATTTTATTTCCAATGTTCCCTAAATTCCTCACTCTAAGAAGATGTATAAACTAGATCCAATATGAATCAATTACATAACCTCAGTGAGATAATCTTCTAGTGGACCAAAGTCTGGTTGAGGTGGGTTTTCACGGTTTCCAAGCAATGGAAAAGACACTGCTATTAGTTTCTATTCAGGATCTAGAAATGGATACTTAGTGAGAAGTTTAGTAAATTAGTTATAAAGAGTTCCTTTTCTTGAATCCATAATCATTATAAGTATAAAATTATCCTTAGAAGGCTGAGGAGTGTATGAGTAGGATGTATATTTTTTTTGGGTTCATAGATCAACTAAAAAAAATCAAGGTGAAGCATGCCAGCTTTGTGATGGATGGCTTTGTATGAGGTAGTGGGACCCAATTTTCAAGTTTAAAAAACATGAAAGAATATAGTGGAAATATATGAATGTTATTTTCACTGACCAGTTTGATCCAGATCCAATGTTATTGGTAAAGGTAACTGTTTTTTTAATCGAGAAAGATGACAAGACCATGAATGAATATGAAAAACATTTTATAAACTTGTTCAAATTTCAACTGAGAAAGTATCAAGATATAATATGAAGGCTTGATGGTTAATGTTTCCATTTCGTCCATTTTTTTTAGTCTTTCTTGATGAATCTTTCTTCTAATGAAGACATGCAATAATGAGTGTTGAGGGTCAAAATAGACCTAGAAGGAATGTCAAGATTGTTGGGAGATTATTTTTTCCTAATGGTAGTGTCAGTTCCTTTAAATGAAAGACTAAATTGGATTAATATGATGGTGGTTTTCGATATAAGGGTAATTTGAGACCTCCATTAATGAATGGAAGAGGCCCTTTGATTGGTTATCAATGTGTAAAGACATTGTATTCAAAGAGGGTGTTCACTGAGGCACCTGAGGTATGTGATTCTTGTAGATGCACAGGTCACATGGAAAATTATTCTAAGTTTATACCACTCTACATAGTAGTATGAGATCATCAAAACCTTATAAAAAGGTGGTTTAGTCAGATTTTTCAGGGTTGAAAGGTGTCTATGCATAAGCATCTAGAATTAAGCTTCTTGGTGTAGTGAATGATTCCATATAGGAAGTGGATGCCGATCTAGTGACCATGAGAGATACCATAAATTTATCTCCTTTATTATTTAATTCTTTATTTAATACTGGTTCATCTCATTCATTTATTTCAACCCATAATATTAGTCTACTAAATGTTTCTACATTTCATTTATCTTATGTGATGGATATTGCTCTACCCATTGGAACCAATAGAGATCAGGTTCTTTATAGTATTTCTTGTGTTTTTGTATCATCTAATGTAAATATTTCAAGTATTTTTCTAGTTCCCTAATTTAATCCAATAGAATTCACATTTTGGATGGAATATATCCTCGCCAAGAAATCACAAATTGATTGTTATCATCAATGAGACTCTTTTAATACAAATGATGGGGGTTTTCACATCGTTCAAGATGAATTAGACTCTATTTAATGTATATCCAGACATTCTTACCCAGAGATGGTAATGTGATATCTATGTATTAATTTTATATGGATTGTAAATCATGGAAATGTGGTCTCCCTCTAGTGGTCATCATGTTTCATGAAATTTTTTCCTTCAGAATTCTCTAGTATTCCACCAATAAGGGTAATAGATCTTCCTATTGACATGGTACCTGGTACTCAACTAGTGTAGATTCCTTCTTAACATACGGTACAATATAAAAATTAGAAGTTGAAGATTTAGTTGGATTATCTCATCAATAAAAGATTTATATTCATAAGTTTGTCACCTTGTGTAGTGCAATTTTTCTTTTCTAGAAAGTTGGTTGTTCCCTTTTCCTTTGATTTGATTACTGAAAACTAAATAGAGTCATGATAAATAATTTTTTTTCAAGGATTAATGATTTTTGGATCATTTTAAAGGGATACCATAGTTCATGAAGATTTATCATTGATCTGGTAACCAAGAGTTAAGGATAAATGAATTTGAAATTCAGAAAACTACCTTTCAGAGAAGTTACAACCATTATGACTACCTTGTCATGCTTTTTAGTGTATCCAATTCTCCTATAGTCCTTATGTATTTAATGAACATGGTTTTTAATAAGTGTGTTGATACCTTTCTGGTAGTTTTTGTGGATGATATTCTTATTTTCTACTTGTCAGATTATGATCATGTGAATTATCTAAGGGTAGTTTTGAAATTGTTGGTAAATAAACTAAATTTATTTAAAGCTTTCAACATTTTATTCATGAATTTGGGAAGGTATGTTCTTGAGGCATGTGGGGTAAGAACATGGTATTTTAGATGATCTAGAATAGGTGAATGCTAATATGACATGGGATCAACCATAATTTTTTTTAAGATTTACCTGATTTTAGGTTTATGAGGATATTAACTTTAGTTTGTAATGGACTTCTAAATGTTGTATTATTTGATAAATACTCTATCTAGGAAGTGAGTAATGTTTTATTTGGATGATAACATTCATAATTATTTTTTTTGAAACGTCTTTTGACTACTGCACCGCCATTGAATCTTCTAGAGGCTGGGCAAGGCTATGTGGTTCTTTGTGATGCATCCAGTTCATTTTTGGGTTGTGTTCTATTGTAATATGATCATTTATTTTATTAAAAATCTTTTCATGTAAATCCATACTAGAGGAACTATCCAACACATGAACCTAATGTTGTAGTTTTGATTTATGCACTTAAGAGATTGTGTCATTACATTTAAGGAGAAAGGATTTCCATGTTTTATAACCACAAAATCATGGGTTATATCTTATCTATAAAACATTTGAGTCTCTTCTAGAGGTGTTGGTGGAATATCTAAGATAATTCCACTTTTAATTCACCTATACCTAGGGGAAATGGAATTTTATTGCAGATTCTTTGAGTATAAAACCTCTGATCTATGAAGTGAATGAATCACAATAATAGGGGATATTAGTTGATAAAGTTGCATAGTTTTATATATGAGTTATAGTATTAGGGTTCGAGTTCTCTTTTTCCAGTGTTCAGTTGAAATATGTTCTTATTGATTTGATCTTTCAGCAACAAAAACATTATTTTGAGTCACACAACAATAGATAGTCACTTTATAGTGGGGAAAATATTGTTGATCGGACTTTCTCCGAAGAGAGAATTATATACTATCAAAAACTTTTTTTAGTGATGTTAGTGTTAATGAATGTTTTCATGCAGGTCTAACATAATTCCTAGTGGCCTATGTGACCAGAAAACATGAATATGTTCTATGATATGCAACGAAAATTATGGTGTCCAGTAATGGGATGATGTATTTATGATTTTTTTAATTGTAGTTATACATTTAAATAATTTAAAGACGAACACCAGAAACCTTTGTGTTTGATTTATCCTCCTAAAGTTCTAAATTCCATGTGGGATGTCATCTCAATGAAATTTTATGTTAGGATTCAGTGTTCCGAGAGAAAGAAGAATGTGATACGGGTTGTGATCGACTGACAAACTATATCATCTCACTTTATACCTATTCATGATATAACCAAAGTTGAGGAGTTGGGAAGTAATTTTGTGAAATAGATTTATTGTTTTAATAGAGTTCCATATTTTGTAGTCTCTGATTGGGATCCTCATTTCACTTATTTCATTAAGATATTCCTCGTAGAAGCAAAATAATCATAGTTCTATTTGAGTATAACATAACATCCACCATCATATGGCTAAACTAAAGGGTTTATACCTAGTTTTGATGATATGTTCCACAATTAAGTTCGAGACTTTGCTGGAGCTTGAGATGATCATTTGGGATTCTTTTAGTTTTATTATAATAATAGTTATCATGTTTATCGTTATAATGACTCATTTATAGGCCTTTTATATCTATCCTTGCATATATACATTGTTCTGGTTAGAGAATGGGGATATTTACTTGGTTAGGATGATATTAGTTAAGAGATGTCAAAAAAGATTAAGCTGATTCTTTAAAGGATGTTGACTTTTTAGAGATGGTTTACAACTTATGATGATCATAATTGCATACCTTTGGATTTTTCAGTTTGGGACAGGGTGTTTTTGAATGTTTCACCCTGTTTGGGTCATCGATGGCTTGGGAGGCAAGGGAGACTTGTTCCTCATTTTTGGGACATTTTGACGTTAATGAGATGGTGGTGAAAGTCTTTTATCATTTAGTACTTCAACTATAGATGATGTAAATTCCTAACGAGTTCTATTTATCTTAGCTACCAAATAATCTATCTAATAAATCCCATGTTTTGTGTTGGAGGGATCTTGATGTTGAATCTGATTTATACTTATGTGGAAGGACAATCAAGATAGTTGATTCTAAAAGAAAGTTACTTTTTTAGAGGGTTATTCCTTTGGATTGGGTTATATTGTAGCATAGTTCTTATATTCTTGACATGTGGGAGACAGAGGTACTGATTGGAGAGTAATGGCCTAATCTTTTTAACATTGAAGCTTTTGAATATGCTTTATAGAGATAGAATGTTTCTATGGTTGGAAGTTTTTAACATCCTATTAATATTTTAAGGTATTCGTAAAACATTATTTTAAATATTCATTTGTTTTGGTTCATTTGGGGTTGTCTCAGAAGAAAATTTTATGTTTTTGAAATTTTATAGGCTGTGAACGGTTGACGAACGATTTTCCCAAACTAAGAACCCTGCTTGAGAAAATTGTTCGAACTAAGGAAGTGAGGTTTTACACAATTAGAACATGGTTTGAAAATATGTGCACCCACTTAAAAGAAACCATTAACCTTGAAAAATGGGATGCACTTCTTAGGAACACTATTTTTCTATCAAGGAAAATTTTCACAATTAAACATGCATATTAGACATTTAATCCAAATAATAAATTTTAACAGAATGAAAACCCTTATTTATGTTTACTTATAGACCTAAATAGAACTCCAATATTTTATTCTTCTTTGAGATCTACAAAGAGTATTTCTTAGCCCATCTTAACCCTTATGGAAGCAAATAAAATATTGTATAATGATGTTTTATCTTCTCTCAATGGGTTTCCAAGTCCTATTCTCTAACTCCCCCTATATCCCATTTCCTCTATAGGGTTTTTAGATATCCATATTTATATGCAGGATCTAATCCCTTATATTTTGGATATTTTACCTAGTTTTGATTCCCATATCATGTTTTCATTGTTCTTTATTTTCAAATACCAATTTGTGATTGGATTTTCAAGATCTCGTGACATCGATGTAGGTGGTTCCATAGTGATGGCTAATTTTTATGAACCCTTAATTTATTGATTTATATATAATTATTGGACATTAAGTCATTATCTTGAATTTTATTTGAATTAGTTAATTAAAAACATATTTGCATTGAATTGGGGGTTTTGATTTTATAATTTTTTGGGAAAGAAATTAGGAAAAACCACAATTCTATTTAATTGGGTTGTATTTATAAAATTATTGGAATTATATGAAATTGAAATTGCTAGATTTAAATTTTGAAATAAATTTTATGGAATTTATATTAAAATTATATTTGGAATAAATGGGTTGATGTGATTTTTATATAAACCCATTGGTTTTATCTTGAAAAAAATGCATGATTTGATTAAAATCATATTTTTCTTTTTTAAGGAAAAATTGATTAATTGAAATGAAGAGTGCGATGAATAGTATTTTAAGGGGACTTAAAATAATTTTATAGTTATTTTTTTTATTAGGGAACATGCAATAGGTAGGTAATTATTAAGATATTTAGAAGACACTATATGATTTAAAAGGTTCCAAAACATAAATGCAGCACCTCACATCCCTGAAGAGATGGTGATGAAGTCGAATTGACCAATGTCATAGTGACATGTTTATAAATATATTTCCATGTCATGTTGAGTGTGTAGAATCCCTTAGCCTAAAACTATTGTACCTCTACTCATATGACCATGATACTGAATTGTATGTAATTTAAAGAAATATATTCTATTTTTATATACAATTTAGCATGCCTTATGATTTATATAAACTATTTTATAGGGAAGTTTCCTGTTTTGACACTTGTTTAAATTATTTACATCATTTGAAGTGTAATGAATTTTTTGTCAACATAAGATGTATGAAATTAAAAACATGTTTATTAAAAGATTAGTGTTTTATTTTATATAATTAAATTTGGAATCTATTATGTAATTCTTGTAGAGAACCTACTGGGATTTAGCTCACAACTTATCTCTGCCTTCATGTATTTTTAGATTATCCCCTTCCATGTTCGAGGAGGGGAGAGTCACATACTTTAGGTGGTTCTAGATTTTTTCCTCTAATCTTGGAGAGTTGAGTATGATGGGACTTGGGTGGTTTGGTTAGTTTTGTGGTTCATTTCTATAGTACTTGGGGTTCCTTCATCAATTTTAAATACGATACTATTCTCTTATGGAGTTCCTTTTGTATACATTCTAACTTTTTTATCATGCTTCCTCCATGTTTGTAGAAAATTAATAACCACATTTATTTTTTGTTTTTTTCCAATAGCTAGTTTCCATCCCATGGGTATTGGGAATTATCTTCAGTATATGATAGGACATTCTAAGATATTGAGTTACTAGGGTGCCTTGGTAGGTTTATGATATGTTTTTATTTTTGGGAAGGTAAATTTTTTTGAAAAATATAATTTTATACAATTCTTATAAATGATGATGATTATGAATATCCAAAAAATAGTAATTATCATGTTTATATATGAATTAATAATTAATGATAAATATTTTGAATTATATCAATAATTATTTATCAATTAAATTATAAATTTTTTTTTGAAATAATTCATTTTTTATAATTTTTATGAAATGTTTTTATTTATCCTTTCTCAAGCAATTTAAGATGATACTATTAGGGTGCATGACCTAATATTAGGATACTTTCATTTGATGAGGGTAATTTTTGTATCATGTAATGTATATTAGTAAAAATAATTTATCATTTACTTACCTTTATTGTTTATAATATTAGACTTAATATGATAAAAACTACTTAGAATATATTAATTACTGGATTATCCTTAATTAATGATCATCGTAATGGGTTTGGACAATATATTAACATCAATATGAGTTGGATTACTTTTATAGAGATACAACTAGTAACTATTGGGATACATATTTCCAAACATATAGTTTGATTACCCTAGTTAAAGTACACCACATGGATTTTCATATATGATTCATCATATTTATATATTTAAGAATTGGATATGGATATTTCTTATTGAGGTTATAAAATAACTTTCCTACCAGTGATATTTCATACATGGATACCTATCTATATAAATTTGGTAATTTTTCATCAAAATATTTAATAGGGTGTGAAACTAATTATGAAAAAGGAATTTGATTGACAGAAATAGAATGTTTATACCAATATGAAGGTTTTATGAAAATATGGACCTCAATTTATTTTTCACTATGCATGTGTGTGGATAGGATATTGTAATTAGATATGATGTTATTTTATAATATTAATTCATATAATGAATTTATAAAATGATTTATGTTTTATTTGACTGACATTATCTATGTAATGTGCTTAATCACTATGTCAAGGATAAATGAACATTTTTAAAGGATATATGGTTGATTAGATCAAGCCAAACCTCTAAAAAACTCATTATCTATGATATTATTCTAGATAATGTTATTAATTAAGGGTAATGAACGAGATTGTTGATCATGGACATCATTATAAGGGTTATTTATGTTACAAATAATTTAATTATTTAACAGATTGTTTTTAACAAAAACATGATTTGTCCATATATATTAATGATTTTTATTCCTATATACACAATTAAGATTTTTTAAACATTTCAAATATATAACTAAATAAAACGTATTTAATTAAATAAACAATTTTGAGTCAAAATATAAAAAATAGATAGTTTGTATTATTTACAAATTAAAATGATGAATTGGAAAATGGAAAATGAAATTTTGGAATGAGCTTGGCTGAATTTACCTTCAAGACCCTAAAAATTAGAGAAATTCATAGTATAGAGGACATTTAAGAAACTTGATTTACATATTCAATAAAAAATTCAGTCACACATGAGATTCAAATAAAATAATTTTATATAAAAATAGTAGCACAATAGAGATAAAAATATTAATGGATGTGATTAATGAAAAATTCACTTGAAAAATAAAATTTATTACATAAAATAAATTATTAAATCAATCATGTAAAATTTATATTATTGAAAATTATTGAGTTTTCCCAGAAATAGTTTTTTATGTGAATTGGAAAAATTATCTATTTTTAAATACAAACATTATTATGAATATATAAGAATAATTTTTTTTAACTGATATTATTTTTAGAATAAATTTTATTTAATTAATATAATTCATGTAAAATCATAATTTTGAGCATAGAAAAATATGCTTGACATTTTGGAAATCAAAATGATGTTTTTTTTCAAATAATACACATTATAGTTATTTTATTTTACATAATTATATACAATTAAAATTTCAATTTCGTTTGGTTTTCACGATATGTAATTCTCATTTAATTTAACATAATCCCTCTAATTCAGTTGGAAGAAAAATTATACTTTATTTTATTGGAATATACTTTTATGCCTAACAAATAATTTTTCTAAAAATGGTTTTTTCTATGTTTTTTACAATGATATTGAAAATATTTTTCATAAAATAATATATATTTAATCATTTAAAATGAATTAAATATTTAAAATAAAAATAAATAATTATATTTAATAAGGTAAAAAATTGTCATAATATATAGTAAAAAAAATTAAAATTTTGTTAAAATAGTTCAGGTTAAAACATGTTTACCGGGGGTTAAACAAAGAGATAAGTTTAAAAATGAAACATAAACCCATATAATTTTTTATTTTTTGAAGATATTTTGACCCAATTTTATCTTCCATAGAAATAATGAAAATTTTGAATAATTAAACTTTATAAATATATTTATTATAATTAAATATTTTTTCTAATTCCATGTGATTCGTCACCCAAACATATATAAGGGAACCACATATCATTGATTATTCCAAATTTTTGAGACTTTTGTAGAACTAATTATATTCCCCAATACCATCCAATTTTTCTTACCTTCATTCAAGATCCCTAGTCTTCTCATGTAACCTATATATCTAGGATTATGGTTTTAAAAAAAGGAGGCCTCTCAAAGAACATGAATTATTATTTAGAAACTATTTAAATATTAATGGAATCTTATAATTTCTATAAAATATGTCTTAACATCATAAAATAATTAATAAAGTATCATAAATACAATTAATAAATAATATGATTATGGGAAATTATTTTTCCACCTCATTTGTATATTTTGTAAAATGAAAACATCCCTCATTATACGTATAACCTACCATCTCCACATACTGGTGCAATTTTGTTTGATTGGAACTCTAAAAGTATGGTTAAAAATAATAAAAACAAATAATTTATATTATATTTATGAAATAATTATTATTCTAGAAAATATATGATAACATTTACCTTTATATTATTCTACCCATTAAAAAGTGATAACGACACTTGTGCGTGCATGAGTACTACCATATCCCCAAACCGATGTGACTCATTTTTCAAGTAGCCTATTCCTGGATTATTAAAAATGCATAAATAATGAATAGTTATTATTTTTATATCATTATTTACATTCTATATTGGATTTACCAATGGGAAAAATACAATTAAAAAACTACAAAACTGAATGTTTCATTAAAAATGTAATATTTAACAGTAAGAAATTGAAATTTGAAAAGAATTATTAATTAATGGGTATTATAATATTATATTTGTATTATATATGAATTTATCATTATTTTTATGGTTTTTATATAATTTTAATAAATTTAATTGTATTATATATGAGGCTACAATCACATGCAATGATATCTTGCCGAGGCAAAATGTTTTATTTAACAATAACTTCTATATTAAGTATTGTTTATGTTCAAGTATCTGTTTGGGAAATTATATGATCATTTCATTTTAAAACCCATAATAATTATTCTATTATATATACTCATGTAAATTACATATTCTTATTTTATTTTCCACAATGTAAGTACTTAAATGTATAAATGAACTTTTTTAAGGAAAACTAATTTTTTTTCTATTCAGTTGTGTATCCTTTATTCCACATTAATATATTCTTTAAATTGTTCTCAATAGTGTTATTAATATACTCCAATAATGGATTAAATTAATTCTATCAAATGTTTTACATTATATAAAATCATGTAAAATAAATCTTATTATCATTTTCTGAATGAGGCACGCTTACTTAACGGTATGAATGAAATATTTATTTTAATATACACCAGTTGAATAAAATTTACCACCATAATGAATAATATTTTATTTAAAGACTCCACTAATTTTTTTTGGTTCCCATTAAATTATATTAAAAAAATATATTTTTGTAAATTTTATTATTTTCATATAAGTTATTTCAAAATGAAAAGCATATTTTCCATAGGAAATATTTCATTGATATTTTTGTAGAATATTTTCTTATATCAACATTTGATGAAAAATATTACGATCTAATGAGGATATTATATATTGATTCTATTCACTATTATTTATTGGATGGATTGTTGTAATTTTTATTAGATAAATTTTAAACATTTTATTCAATATTTCCTAAAATATTGACATTTATTGATTATTTATGCATGTTTATTATGTTTTATTTTATATAAATATGATGACTATATTTAAAAATTTAGGTGGTGGGTGAGGAAAAGAATTTAATATCCCCAAAATGCATTAGAATACCTCATTAGATGAAACTGGGTGGGTATTTGACATACACTATACTTGTAACATATTGTTACTATTTCTTGGTACTCATCAACCCTCTTTTTCTGTCGGTGTTTTGGATGGAGTTCATTTAATGTCGTTTTTTTTGGAAAATGTATTTTTTGTAAAATTATGGTTCGTGCGTGATTGGTTCACGGTTTTCATAAAATATTCACCCATCAAGTGAAAACCATGTAGACCAATATTGGGGATGTGTTCGTGGTTGGTGTAGATTTGGAAAACAATGTACCCACTTAGTTGAAATTGTACGCCTATAAGAGGGGCACGTGGGTTGTCTAATCATGTGATGCTTCCCAACTAAGAGTTCATGATGTAATATTTATTTCCTAACATTATTTTAGAAATTCTTATACCCCGTTTTTACCTCTCTACCAAATCCAGTTCCTCATAACATGAAATCATAGATCTTGGATGCTATTAAGAACACTTTTGGCTCTTTCATACCCTTAATGGGAAAATGGGAGACCTGAAAATGTCGTTTGATCCCTCTCTAGTAAGTATATTCAAACATTCATACTATTAATCTCCCTCTTTATTTACCCCATAGTGTGTGTCAGATAATCACATGTGTGACATATCTAAGTTCTACTGAATATATTATTGGATTGTGATTGGATTTCTAGATCTTTGTTTCTATCATCCAACGTTGGAAATTACCTCTGTTGGTGTTGAGTTTTTATTACATGATTAAAGTCAAGTAGTTCCATTGATATTTTACATGTAATAAACCCATAAGTTTCATGATTTAAAAAAAACTAATTTCAATTGAATAATGAATCCCAAGTCAATTAACATTGGAATTTAAATTGATTTTGTATAGTTCTTGGGAACCCCCTCCAATTGAAAATGAATTTTTCCTAGAAAATTGTTGGAAATTGTATATTAATTTTTGAGTTGATCATAAAAATAGTTTAAATTGATTTGATAAAAATCAATGATTAGTTTTGTTTTTAGAAGGCATAAATTAATGATAAAACCATATTATAGTTATGTAATTTAATTGGAAAATTTAAATTGACATTAGGAAGTTGAATTCAAATGTATTTTAAAATAATTGATTGATAATCTATTTGATTTATTTTTCAATTAAGTAGGAGTGTATGCAGTTTTCCCTTTTATGGGTTTGGATGGAATTTTCTCTTATATGCGATTGGATGGAATTTTCACTTATATGGGATTGAATATAACTTTTCCTTATGTGGGAGTGGATGTAATTTTCCTTTGAGTAATGAAATTTTACAATATGTGAGTGAGTTATGAATAATTTCATTGATACATATTTATGATATTTTTTTGTAAAATGGTTTAGTCATATATTGTTATTTATATAAAAAATTTATATAAAATGTTCATTTTGATATTTTTTGAAATACATTTATCTTTTGAAATGGAAGCATATTTTGTTTTGAATATGAAATTGTATGGTCATTCAAATTATATTTAGAATTAAAAGAATGTTTTGGTATATTTTCTTTTGGAATCAAATTATGGAACACTTGGTGATACCTGTATGGCATTTTATCTCCCACCCTACCTTTTCTTTGAGGCATTTTTATATTTTCTACTACAAAGTTCAAGTGAAATGAAAATTCTACCTGGAGTAGGTGTATATTCTGTTTTATTTTTTTATTTTTTATTTATGGAATTTTTTTTCCACTTTTATGATATATGATTCTAGTTGGTAGTCACCAACCAATGGGTATCAAGAATTTCCTTCAGACTATGTCAATTCCATCTCTAGTATGAGGGTTCGACGGTATCTGGGCTAGTACATGATATATTTATATAAGGGGTGGTGGTTGTGCATCTTCCCTTGATATCAATCAGTAGTTGAGAGATTTCCATAGGACATAGTAGGTAGTTATGATTGATTTAATGGTTATATATCATCATAATGATCCTTAATTAACTATTTTTGTTTTGGGAAATGAATCTTAAAGAGTAGTTATTTTAATTTCTCTAATTTTGATTTGGTTTTAGAGGAAATGAAAATATTGTTATCCATATTATGAGATTAATTTCCCATTTTCTATTATTGAGTTTTTTATCTAAGTAAGCTTATAATGTCTTAAATGTTTTATTCTAATTTTGTTTAGTATCATACCTCTAATAAGACATGCATATAGGATCCAGGTGGAAGATGGTGATGAACCATAATGAGAAAATCCTTCTATGGAACATAATATAGTTGAGGTTATTATGTGTGTTTTCCATGCTTTGAAACATGAACCAGTACCCATTATAATTAATGGTCCAAGTATAGTACCCCTATGGTATGAGATATGAAATCATTATCAAGAGTTAATTCTTAAAAATTATCCAGCGTTGTCTAATAATCCCCAAGATTCTATGAATTGGTTGTGGAACATTGAGATTTTTTAGGCTATTAGAGACACAAAATTTGATAAATGGAAAATGATCCACTAGCATGATAGAAGGACCTATCAAGATATGATGGAACATGATGGTGATGTAAAATAAGCACAATGTTTTTTAAGTGGAAGCAATTTATAGTTATTTTTATTGAATGGTTCTAGCCACAGTCTATGGTGCAGGATATGGATATGGAGTTTTCAAACCCTTTTAGGTTGAAAGGACCATGGTTGAATATGTTAATAAATCTACTAATCTAATTATTTTTTCACCTGAGATATTATTGAACGTGAAGATAGACTCAATGGATAGGTATGGGACAAGGATATGATATTAGTTTTTAGGTTTTCTTGATGAATATCTCTTCTAATGATGATATGCTAGATAGGGAAATGATGGTCAAACCTAATCTAGTGGGTATGTTGGGGATGACTAAAACTCATTATTATAATCATGGATTTTCTATGAGTTCTAATAAACGGACAAGAAGGTGTGTTGAGTCATGTGGAGTTTCTCAATAGAATTGTTCTTCAAGTTCTCATGTAGTACTTGGAAAACACACATTGAATTCCTTCATGTGTGTAAATTCTGGGCAATCAAAAACGTTTTTCACTATGGTACCCAATATATGTGGTTCCTGTGGACACTCAGGTCACTTATGGATGTTCTATAATATCTATTATACTACCCATAGTGGTACAGTCTCATCAATTCCAAAAATTATTGTGGTTAAATTAGCTGTTTAAAAATCTATGGAGTTCCAGCCACAAGTGTCTGGAAAGAAGCATCATCATCAAGTGGATGAGACTCCCGTAAAATTCAATAATGATCTAGTGACTGTGTGGGGTACAATGACTATTGATTCATCTCTAGTGACTAGTTTATTTGAAACTTGTAAAACTCATTGATTTATTTTGCTTGTTATTGTGAATATTTTAAATTTTGATATGAATATTGTTTCATATACGATGGATATTAATACACCCATCAGAATTAAAATAGAGAAAGGTATTCATTTTCTTTCTTGTGACTTATCTTTGTTATAGATTTATCTTACTTGATATATTATTTCTCTCAATATGAAACCTCTTGATGTTGTCTTCAGGATGCATTGGATCATTGATAATAAAAATTTAATTGATTTTTATCTTTGATGTGTCTCCATTATGGAAATAGATGATGTGTTTTGTATCATTCAGGGAGAATATGACCCTATTATTTTTTGATAAAAAACTTACTATCTATAATTTTGGAAAGTAATATTATTTTTTATATTAAAATGTATTGGTAATCCTTTTGTGATGATCTCCCATGTTTTCATCATGTTTCCTAACATTTTCCCTTATGGCTTATCTTATTTTCCATTAATAAGGGTTGTAGAGTTTTCTACAGTTTTTCTAAGAACTCAACCAATATCTATAAGTACGTACCATATTAGAACAAATGAAATGAAATAGAAGAATACTGAGTTGGAATATATTTTAGATGATGTCTATATATGCTTGAGTATGTCACCTTGAGCAGTATCTATTGAATTTTATATAAAAGAAAATGGATCACTTCATGTTTGTGTAGAATACTGGAAACTCAATAATGTGAAGGTAAATAATTATTATATTTTTAGATGGATTTATGATCTATGAGACCATTTTAAATGGTCAAGGTGGTTCCCAAATTTTGATATATGATCCTCTTATAAGTAGTTGAAAATAAAATATATGACAATCAAAAAACCATATTTTTTATTATGTATGGCCATTATGTATACCTGGTAATTCCATTTCATCTAACTAACACACATGAAATATTCATGTATTTGATGAATTATATCTCATATGAGTATCTAGATAATATAATTGTGATATTTTTTGATGAAGTCCTTCTTCACTCAATGTCAGTGGAGGATCATGTGTGTCATCTAAGAGTAGTTCTATAATTTTTGACAAATCATTGACTTTATTCCAATCTATAGAAATGTGATTTTTGGATTCAATAAGTAATGTAATTATGAACCATGGTGTTAGATAATATTATCTCACTTGATCTTTATAATTTGAAATATGTTATGACATGGTATAAACCAAGGAATATTTTTTATATTAGAAGCTTCATGGGTTTGGATGGGAATTACAACTAATTTGTAAAGGATTTATCAAAGTTGTATTCCCCAATGACCATTCTCACATAAAAGGATGTATTTATTTTTGATTAGAAATCTTATAGTTTTTTTGAGTAGAAATATATTTTTAATTGTATATTCGTGATGAATATTTGAGAGTATGAGTACTAATACATGGCCTTCTTTGATGCATTAGGTTCTGGTTTGGGTTGTGTTCTTGTGCAGGGTGATCATGTTGTTGCTTATTTTTCATAGTATCATAAGACACATGATAAGTATTACCCTACCAATGTACATTAACTCATGTTAGTGTTGCATGATCTTAATATTTTGAATCATTAACTTTTCATAGAAAGGTATACCATAAATTCTAACCATAAGAGATTGAGTAATATATTTTATAAAATGATATTTGTATACCCTCCAGAGGTGTTGGGTGGAGTACCATAAATCCCATGATTTTATCATCAAATATAACCTAGGTAAATAGAATTTAATATCTGATGATATGAGAAGGAATAATCAAACCAATACCATTAATGGACCATCAGAAGAGTGTAACATGATGGAACTTTTATCACAATTTCATATTGGAGTTCTGAAAATAGTGGTTGAGGTTATCCTGAATATTGTTTAGTTAACCTCCTCTCTTCTAGAGATGATTATTTAGGAACAATACCCAGATGATGCATTTGGTGACATTAGAAACAGACTTATTATTTTGAGGCCATTGATAAATAGTTTTTATCTTTAAAATAATTTATATTTTTATAGAACCATTTTGTTTTTCTTTTCCAAGGAGGAAATTTATAATGGGGGATTTCAATAATTAGTTTCTACAGTTCAATGTGGAATCGAAAAATGTTGTATGACCTATGGTGATTATTTTGGTGTCCAGGTATGAGATAATACATCAATAATTTTGTTTCACACTACTATAATTCCTAATTGGCAATGTCCATGAATCAAAAGACTTCGAGGATACTTCAGTCACTATAAATGACAACATGGAAGTAGGTTTTAATTTATATGGATTTCGTACTTTTGTTTCCATGTATCTGTATAAAGAATAATGTGATATGGGTTGTGATCAATCAGTTGATTAAATTAGCACACCTCTTAGACATTCGTAATAATCCAATGTTATGGTGCTATGAAATCCCTATGTGAGATGGATTATTTGTTTGTATATAGTACTATATTATATTGTCTCTAATAGAGATCCATGTAATATTTCTCACTTTGGTAGATACCTTCAAGAGACAATGGGATCCTAGGTTTATTTGATTATGGTATACAATCTAATTATGGATATCTAGACATAAATGAATATACATATTCTGGGAGGATATCATTTTTTTCCATTTTCTTAGTTTTGGTAGAGCCTGGAAAGACCATGTGGGGTTGGTTGAGTGTTCCTACAACAATAGTAACTGGTTAATAATAAAAAATGATCCTTTTTTATTACTTTTATGGTATTCCACAAAAATAATCATAGTGTTGGGAAGATATTTATTAAATTCCCTTGGATGGACCAATGTTGGTTTAGGAGATAATAATATAGATCTGTTTTCCTTTCCAGATGATGTTGATGGAACAAAGCTGAAAAAAGAATTATGATTATCTTTTCCATATACCATTGGATTTTTTTGTTGGTGAACATGTTTCCTTGAATGTTTCAAATTTTAAGTGTAATCATTAAAGAGGGATGAAAGGTGTGAATGTACTATATTTTGTTGGACCATTTGAGATTATTGATTAGTTGTTATCATATATTCCCCAGTTGACATTGATACAAAATGTGTTCCATGTATCACATCAACAAATATATATTTATAATCCAACTCATGTTTGAGATGGTGTGATCTTGAGCATGATCCTAATTTATCCATGGATGAGTATCCATTGAGGATAGTTAATACCTAAACCAAGGTAATTCATGGGAGGAATATTCCATTGGTTCAAGTTCTATGGTATCATGGTTCTAATAGACATGACATGTGGGAGAGAGAGGAACTGATGAGATATTCATGGCGACATCTTTTTGATATGGATACTTATTGATAAGATTTATGGGGATGGGAAGTTTATATGGTGGGGTGGTTATATTTTTTTTTTCTATTTCTATGTTATCCTCAACCATCCTTTTTTTCTTTCTTTGGTGGGGGTTTATCTGAGATTTGTTTTCTAGAAATTTTATTTTTTTCTAAAACTATGGGTTATTCATGGTTAGTGAACGTTTTTCCCAAATATTTCACCTACCTAGTGTAAAGAATAAAAACACATATAATTTTATTCTTCATGGTTGGTTTATTGAATGTAAAACCATGATCCCACATAATAGTTACCATGTGTGCCATTAGCAGGGATCATGGTTTACGGGCAAGGTTTTTCTAACATTACAATTCTTTCTAGATAATTGTGCATATAGAAATTTATATGAATCATAATTAATTAAAAAATTCACGAACCCATTTTTTTCCTCCTTCTCAACCCCAACTTCTTTCAACTCGAAAAAATGTGTCTTGGATGCACTCTAGAACCATTATGTCTACTATAAACCTATTTATAGGTGGATTGAGGCATGATTGACCTCAATAGATTTATATATAGTAATTGATCTTCTTTTGTTCATTCTCTCACACTCTCTCTTTATTTAATCCTTATGGGGTTTTATATCAACCAATTTTTTAGGATATAAACTCCATTGAATTTATTATTGGATATAGGTTGTATTTATAGATATCATTTTTCATCATTTTTCGTTGGAAATTCTTGTGGTGGGTGTTGAATTTGGATTTTTTGATTAATGGTTAGAAGTTACATTTTGATTTCTCATATAAAAACCCCATTAGTTTCCTGGTTTTAATTTAAATTCGTTGAATTTAATTATTAAAAACCAATTCAATTCAAATTAATATTTTATATGTTTTGGTATTGGTTTAGTAGAAAACACCCAATTCTATGCAATTAAAATTTATATTGTTCTTTAAAAATTAAATGAAATTGTAAAATCATTTGAGAATTGATCATAGAGTATTTTATAAATTGATTTTATAAAAAAAATATGATTTTTTATATGTAATTAATCGATGAAGAATGAAAATAATATTTTAAATATGGAATTTTATTGTCATATTTAAATTGAAATTACGAAATTGAATTTTAACATGTTTTAAAATGATTGATTACCAATTATTTTGAAGTAGTTTTTCATTAAGTGATAGTATATGTATCTTTCCCATAAGTGGGAGTGGATTAAATTTTAACTTAAGTGGAAGTGGGTGAAATTTTCTCATAAGTTGTAGTGGATGTAATTTTTCAATGATTAATAGAGGAAGTCAATTTAACTTATGTGATGATACTTTGATTACTTTGATTGATAAATATTTGTATCATTGATTGTTAACTGATTTATTCATTCCTGTTGATTTATTTAATTAGTTTTACTAAAAATGTTTATTAATAATTTTTTTTGAAATGTTTCCATATTTTAAAATGAAATCATGTTTTATTTTAAATATTATTTTATACATCCATTTTATTTTTTAAACTAAATCAATTTTTTAGAATATTTGTTATTAAATCATATTAATGAACACCTTGTGAGTGCATAGTATGACATTAGATCATACTATACCGTTTCATCCGTGAGTTTTTTGATTTTATACCCCCAGTTTTGAGTACATGGAACATTCCTCTTGGAGAAGGTTGGTGTTCATTACTATTTTGTCATTGAGTGTCAATACCTTTGGTTTTTTGAGTTTTGTCTTGTAATATTTTCGTACTTTGATGATATACTATTTGGGTTTTCATATACATGTTGGATTCATTATATTGATATCGCATTGGATTTTTGATCATACTCATATGTATATATTATGTTCATTCATTTTACTATGTGGAAAATTTGTTCCCACTTTTATCTTGTATGATGCAAGGTGCTGGTCTCCAACCAGTGGGGATCAAAAATGACATTCAAGATATATCAGTACCAGCTCACGTATTATGGTATCATGGTATGTGGGCTAGTTCATGAAAATACCCACTTATGTAATGTATTTTCATGAGGCCTCAATATCATTTTTATGATTGCCAAAATAATTCATTCGCTCATTATGAAATCATTTAATAAAGTCTAATTTATTTATTAAATAACTATTATATCCATGAGTATGCTTCATTCTCATGTTATAATTTCTATTGAATAATGTTATAATTATTTTTCCCTTCTATATTATTAATTTATTTCATGAACTCTGAGGGATTTAATTTTATAGTTTCTCTTTATGATAATTCAATATCACTATTTTATTCTGTTTGAATTTCCTAGGATACCTTAAAGTGTACAACGATTGATATGAAATGATATGCATGGGGTAAAAATAGATTTTTCAATGAAAATAAAAAACGCTTTTTATGTTTTCAAATAGAAAGTGGGACTCAATAATAAATGTAGTCTTCCAAGACTACTAAAATACTTGATCGATTGGAATTTTATAATTTGAAACGACTACTAATGTAATAATGTGACCACTAGATCGAGTCTACAATGGCTAGGGTTGTTAAAATTGATATAATAAAAAGATTGATATAGTCCTTGGTTACTTGATTTAGGAAAACATATATTAGAAATCAATATCATTTGAAAGAAACATAGATAAAGTATATATATGTTAATATCATAATGTTTTGGTAATGTATAAATTTTGCATGTTTACAAGAAAATGAATTATTTTATAAATGTTATAATGTTTATTTGGATGTCAAAAAGGTGAAGCTAGGTGAACAAGAAATTGAATGGGGTGGATTGTATTTGGACTCGATCATAACTAGTTTTGGATAATTGTGCCTATGAATTCACATATGGCTAGAAACTCCCAATGGATATCATTTTATTAATTCAAATGATCCTTACTCCCCATAAGAAAAAACTAAAAATACTTTAAGGATTTTAATGTATTGCAAATGATTAATTGTTTTGATAATAGATATATATAAATATTCAATTAATGTTTCATATTTAAAAAGTTTTAGAAATAAATATTAATATTTATAATGTTATGATGTTATTTAGTGTCTTCTATTGTTTTGAAACAGGGCATAAAAGATGGAATTGAAAATATATGAATGCACATAATCTATGTTTGTATTTTACTATTTGGAAAAAATATTTTAAAACTTCATACCCTATTAGACTATATCTCATGACTTATATTATTACATTAGAATAATAAATAAGGACGTATCCTCCCAAATGAAAAATTAGATTATCAGATTTGGAAAACCAAAAATAAGGAAAACTGTTACATTTAAACATGAATTGAAATACAACATTGTAATTACTTTTTAAACATCCCTACTATTCTAAAATTTACCTTCTTTTCAATCAAAATGTACATCTTGGTATCCATGAGGAAAATAAAATATAAGAAAGGGATGATCGCAGATGCTCTACAAGGGTAAAAAATAAAGTAGAATATATCATCAATAAACATAAAAAATAAGGAAATGTGAATAAAATAACCATTTCCATTAAAACATTAACATAATAATAATATTGTTGGAATAAAAGTTGAATAAATAATTCCAAATAAAGAATCCTGTGAGAGTTAATATTTATCATGGATATTGTAATAGTTGAATAATCCCATGGATTATCATTTAACAAAACCATAATGGGGGAATTCATAATATGGGACATCATAATCATACTGTCAAATCTTCAGCTAATACATCATACATAATTGAGTAGAGACCCTATCTAGTTTGTCTAATGAGACAAAATAATGCATCAATGAGCTATAGTGGGACCCAACCACCATTTACTAAGTCTTATGAATTCCATGTATGAATGTTGTGAAATTAAATAAAGAAATAAATTCTTATGGAAAATTATATATTAAATTTAAATAATATCCCAAAACTATAAGCATAATCATAAACCCTCTATAGTAATAATGAAAATTATATCAAGATAGTACATCTAAGAAAATATTAATAAATCATTATATAAAACTTGGTTGATGGTAAAATATGAGATCAATATCTATTAGGAATAATATTCAATATAGGGTTATTTTTTTATATAAAAATACTCTAATAGAATCAATTTTGAAATTACTGAGGGAAATACACTTTTACTTTGGAAAAAAGAGTTCTTTTTTTATATCATTTGTATTTGTTAAAAAAATCAGATTTTAAACATGTATTTTCATGAAAAGGAATAGGGATGATATTCTAGTTGAGTAATATAAAAATAAAATTCAGACTTAAATTTCGAAACTAATGTGAAAACATTTAAAATTATCCTCAAAGAATGTTTAGAAATTAACCACTTTAGTGCAGTTTATGAGAAAATATTGAAGAGTCCTTAAAGTTGACAACAGAATAATTGTTTTCCCAAAACCAAATATTAACTAAAGTATTTTTCAATAATAAAAAAAATAATTTTAGAAAAATATTGTGTTTTTTAAATGTTCTGATGTTTACTTTAAATCGGTTAAAAATATTGGAAGATCCCTTTATTTGATCATGCTTATTGAGTGGAATTGATAATGGAACCTTATAAATCATGTATTTACCACCAAATACAGAATAATTGAGAATATTAAATATATTTGAAACATTAACATAGAATTTAAGAGGATTAAATAAGAAGAATTAGTTACTATATTGGCTTAATGAGAGTGAAAGCGTAACCTGAACAAAAAAATGTAGTTTTGGGATAAAACCCATAAATATTGTATAAATTTTCTTTATACATCCACATAATGTACATTATAATGAAATTATATTTATAAATAATTTAATATATAATATTATAATCATTTAATTTTTTTATTATAATTTTATTATTTTCATTTCTGGCTTTTTTGGTGAGTTACATGATTCAATTTCATCATTCAGGAGTGTTTGTTTCCTTGGTTTTCATGATTGGTCCACTTTTATACTAGTATGGATGATTAGGTGAAATGGGAATAGGGATATAGAATTGAAATTATATGTTATTAATAAACTTCCATAAGATTAAATGGTCTTAAATAAATTTTATTTCTACCTATGAGGATGGTTTATTAGATAAGACATCAACGATAACTATTTTGATTATATTGCCATTTATTCAACCATCACAGGATAATTTTGTTTTATTAATTAATATTATTTATATGTACTTAATCTATAATACCAAATATATTTTCAAATACATTTTAATATATTTTTTAACTGTTATTATTGTTTTATGACCAACATTTAAAGTGATAATTAAAACATATCTTCCACAATGGCGGTAAATTGACACATCACAGACGATATTTTCATATTTAGAATAAAATGAAATATAAGTTAATTGATAGTGTATATACCATTAAAATTATAAAATTAAATTATATTTATATTATATTGTATTTATAATGTCACATTGTACTAGGGATGTGATAGAGAGATACGAAAGAAAAATAAATTGAAATTAAATAAAAAGTAAATGAAAGAGGATTTACCTCATGTACTTATTCTCCTTGTGAACATCTATGAGAACATTAACATATTATATTTAGTGATACCATAAATACAATAACACAATGGGAGAGGTTTAATTATAAATTTCATAAGCTTAATGTCATTGGAGGTGTGGGGAGAAGTGGTGGTGAGGGTGGTATTTATAGTGTAAGAGAGTTGTGTTTTTATAATTTTATTGAATAGTTTATAATTTAGGTTGAATAAAATGAATAGTTTTAATTACCTTAACTAAATAAAATAAATTAATAAATATATTACAATATTATGTAATTTTCATTATAAATTACTCAATAAATGCTATATTGAACTCATAAAGTTATGTATCATAATTTATCATATATTACTATTCACAAAATATTCAACAAATTTAAAAAATACAAAAAATTCACCCTAACAATTTTTAGATATGTAGAATTATAAAATGAACTTAATTTTTCTAAAAAAAATTTAAATGTGATAATTTTTATTTTTTTTGTAAAAATAATCATTTATTCAAAAAACACGTATTTTAATATTATAACTGACTTTATAACAATCTGAAAAATTTAAAAAGTTCTCAAAAAATTATATTATAATCATAATAGAATACTATATAAATTTATGAATCTATTTTGTAAAAATAATTTTAATTATAAATCATTATATTAATTATAAAATTTTATCAAAAAATTTACCTTTCATTGAAATACCAATAAATAATTTATCATTTTAATACATGTATTTTATTATTCCATGATATTATTATATCATATTTTTATATTTGAGATACCTAAATTCGATTTATCCTTTAGTAGGTGAGATAAAATTCATATATACATTTAATATAATGAAATTGGTGGTTTTATAAAATTATATGCATTTCATTATTATTTGGGAAATAAATATTTTCTGAAAAAATTCCAAAATCTCAGAGTTAGAAAATATAGATATACCTCATTATTTTGTTCCATATAATTAATAAAAGTGCAAAATGTTAATTTTAAAAAATACATTATATTTTGATAAAACTACCTTTATAAAAATATAGGCTTTTACGAATAAAATTTTATTTATTCTTATCTTGTCCATATAAAAATCATTGGGATGAATATAAAAATATAAATATACTGATGTGGTTAATTCTATCCATTCTAACTGAATTAATATACTGGTTATAATGGTTAAATTTTAAATATTATATCATTGTTTTAAACTCGCTACTGTGTGTAACAGAAGCTATCAAAGTTATCAAATTTAAAAGAGTCATAATATAAACTCATGGGGTGTTTAATTCTCTCATCCATCAATAAGTTTCATCCACTCAATTTAAAATAGTGATTGGAAATCAGGGAGTTGTCATTTTAGAAAAACCTTATGGAAATATCATATGTTTAAAAGGATTAATAAAAATCCAAATAAAAATTGGGAATTTAAAATGTGATGGTCACAAAAAAATTGGCTACCCTATAGAAGAAAATTAGAGGGAGGTAAAAATATGGGCATGGAAATTAAATATAACTATCTAATTGTGAGGCAGAGTGATATAGAAGATGGTTGTAATAATGTAAACAACAATAAAAATATAAATATGTGATTAGTTAAATGACCATTGGGTTTTTTGGAGGGAAAATTAAATGGTTAATGTTTTTACTCTAAAATACTTTTCCCAGAGTTAGGGTTTATTTTACTATACATATAACACTTCATAAAAAAAATAAACATACCAAATTCCACTCTAGGTTATAATATCATCCTTTGGCAATCCTTCTACATATCTACACTTTATTTCATAAACAATGATATGGATATTCAAGATGAATTATTAATACCTAAAGAAATTTTAATGAGTCATATGGTCCACAAGTCATTCCTATAGTCTTTAAATGATTATTGAAACCAAAATTGTTTTCATAGGTTATGCAATGTGATAAATCATCCTATAATATTAATCAATAATATCATTGACCCATATTAATAAGTATTTATCCATAATACTCATAAAAATTATGTCTATCCAAATTAAAAAACCCAAATAATTTAGAATAAAGGTCTCCAAATTTCCAAAATCAACATAACAAGTCATTTTACCAAATGATGAAGCTCTTAGTCCCACATACAAAATATATGAATACCTTTATCAACTAAAACATTAATTAAAACATTCATACTTACTAATCTGTAATAAAAGTACTATTGTAAAATCCTTATATATCTCATTATTATTATAACCCAAATATCATCGAATAATTCTAAAATCCTAAAAAAGAAATTAATTATTTATTCAATTTCTTCTGTAGTAACAACATAATCTTGGCCTTGATACATTTTCTTCTTCTGATTAATATTTCCTTGATGCGTGAGACTTTTATTTACATAGTTCCCCATCACCATACAATTGAAACATTGCACATTTATAACTTCTTTCATTATCATACATTCAAGAGTCTAGTGACCTTTATGTCTATTCCTGCAGAAAACTCTCATTCCCATCAGGAAAGTATATAGGAATTTCATCACATAATTATAACATGTGAAAAAATGCCCTTTCCCATATTAACTTTATATATCTATTTGTCTATGATTCTCCTCTTCTCATCCTTTCCCTTAAATTCATAAGACCTAGAGTTTTATTTCTATATATTTATTGAACATGGGAATATATCCTCATATGATGAGTATGTTTGGGAAACAGTTTCCGTTCATATAATTGGATTAAGTCCATCATAGAAATGGAAAATATTTATCCTTCGAATAATTATGTAGTATAAGACATGCCCTAATTTCCTTGTAATGTTGGCTTCATACTTATAAATCATTTCATCCTTTTTTAGTATAAGACTCATGAATTTTCTCTCTATATAGGGTAATTGTTTTATAGGAAAATATTTCTCCATGAAAAGTTCCTTAAAATACCCCCATTATATATTTGGAATTTAATTCTCCTCTTTTTTGTTTTGAATAAATGAACACCATTTTATCAGTATCTCTCAATAGATGATAAATTCTCACGATAACCATCTCCATTTTGTTTCATCCCAAAGGATGAAATAAATTCTCTATATAAATTATCCATTTCTCATATAAAAATGGGTTTTAAGTTTATTTGAATGATCAAGGTTATTTTCGCATTATGTTTTCGAACATTGTCACAACAAATTATGGATTATGATACTAAATAGAAGTATGGGTATTTCTAATATCCTGATTCAGCTGACATAATATAGTTATATGTTGTTCAGATCCAACTAAAAAATCATTATATTTTATATAAGGGAAAAAATACATAGAATATGTGAATTTCTATGGTTTCCATTCCTTCCACAAGTCTCCATTTCAAAATAATTGTACACACTAGATTAAATAATTAAATTATGAAAAATATTTTATAATTACTTAACTATTAATTCACGTAATCCAATATTGAAAATTTATTTATAAATTATCTCAAAATCATAATCTTGGCTTATTTGTGAATATTTTAAAATTATGTCAGTGGATTTCATTGTCTATCCTTTGTTTTCCTAAATTTAGATTCCAAAGATTATACTAAACATCGACTCATACAAACTATAAATACCCTATACCCATTAGCCTAAAAATAATGCCTTTTTTATTACATTGGAATAATAAAAAGGAATTCACATCGTGAAGGACCGAATTATTTAACTGCTTTAAAAGACTAGATTCAAATATTGTTATTAGATTAATGCCTGAAATAAAATAAAAAATAATAAATCCTTTGTAAACATCCCTACTCTTCTATAATATCCCTTAATGTCAACTATATTATACATAATTTCATCCTACAGAGAAAATAAAACATAAAATAGTTATGATATTGAATTCTTAGTAGGTTAATAAATACATCAAAATTAGTCATAAATAATCATAAACAATAAGACAAGGAGAATAAGATAAAACACATTAAATTAAAACATAATGTTATGTATAATTTGGATAGAAGAAAAGATAAATAAATAATTCCATATAAATAATAACATCTAAATGAAACATAACAATGTATATTCATCTAACCAAATAATCTCATGGATTATCAATTACCAATATTATAATGATTTAATGCATAATACAGGACATCGTAAACATACTGTTAAGGATTTTCCATGACACCATATATAAATTGGTAAAAACCCCGTCTATTTTATCTCATGGGACAAATCAATGCATCAAGGGGATTTAGCGGGAACCGTCTATCATATAATTAGTCCAATGCATTCCTTATAAGAAATGGGAGAAAAAATAATCAAAAAATAAATTCATATTGAAACTTGCATATGAAATGTAAATAATATCCGTAAATAATGAACATAATCCTAAAACATCTAGAGTAATATGGAGACTAGTATTAACATAGTATATCCCCAAAATTATTCTCAATTCATTAAATAACATATGGTAGTTAGTAACATAATATTTCAACATTTATTATTAATAATATTAAATGGATTTAATTTAAAAATACAAAAAATACTCTAATAAAATCATTAATAAATTCTTATATTAAATAACATTTTACATTATAAGTAAGAGTTATTTTGGAAATATAATTATTATTTGTCCTTAAAATTTGACATTAAACATGTATATCATTGAAAGGAAAATGAAATGAAATTTTATTATATGAATATGAAAATAAAATTCATATTGATATTTTGAAACTAAAGTAGAAATATGAAAAAATATTTTTTATTAAACTTTATTAATGGGCCACATCAATACGGTTTAAGGGAAAATGTAAAATAAAATGTAATAAGAAGAAATAAATAATTATTTTAATAAAAATATAAATGAACAAAGATATTATTTCATGATAAAAATATTAATTTTAGAAAATAATATTTTATTAAAAAATATAATGGTGTGTATTTGGATACAGGTAAGAAATTTGGATGTTCCCTTTAATCAGGATTTCTTATTAGGAGGAATTGAGAAGGCAACCATAAAAAATAGGTGTTTACCATCAAAGAAATAATAATTGAGAAATGTAAATATGTTTCAAACATGTACACATAATTTAATTTGATTTAGTAATAATAATTAGGAATTAAATTTTGGTAAAGAGATTGATTGTGTAACTTGATGGAAGAATAGAGAGGTTCAAGAATAAACCCCAATATTATGTCACAAAGTGCTATGTACATTCAATTAATGTATGTATAATGAAATTAGATTCATTAATAATTTAATTTAGAATATATAAAACATTTATTTAATTTATTATAATGAAATAATATCCATTTATGGAATATTTTATGAGTTATAAAATTTAATTTCTATATTTGGGAGTGTTCATTTCATGGGTTTTCAGGATTGGTTCTCTTGTAAACAAGTATGAAAGATCATGTAAAATCAGAATCTAGAATTGAAATTAAATGTTATTTATGAAGGTATATAGGATTAAACAGTTGTATATATCATTTTTAAGATATGAGGTTGATTCATTAGATGAAACGTTAATGATAATTGTATGGATTATTTTGGCATTTTGTCAATCATTAAGCACTGGTTTTGTTTTTTAATTAATATCATGTATATATACTAGTTTAAGAACACTAAATAAGTTTAAATATAAAATTTAAAATTATTTTTAACCATTATTATATTTTTAGGATGAATCATGAATGTGGTAATAAAAATTCATTGTCCATTATGGTAGTATATTTTAACATCATTGATGATGTTTAAATTTTTAGAGTAAAAGTGAATGAGAAGAGAACCGAAGGTTGATATACCATTAAAATAATAATATTCTATTATATATATGATAATACTATAATCATGTCACTTTTTATAGGGGAGGTGATTGATGGATAAGAAAAGAAAAGAAATTAAAATGAACTTAAAAGAGAATGAAAGTGGATTTCTGCTTGAACTAATTCTCCTTATGAACCTCATTAAGAACTCTGAAAGGGTATTTTGGGTGAGTCCTAAAATTAATAAACAATGGAGAGAGGTTTGGGTAGAAATTTGACATGATTCAAGGATCTGTAGGTGAGATGATAATAGGTGGTGAGGGGTGGTGTTTGTAGTAGAGGACATATGATTTTTTTATTTTTTTATTCATTAGTTAATTAGATGGGATCATGACTATGAAATGTTTTGATTACAGTGAAAAAGTATATTTATTAGAAAATAATTGTTTTATATTATAGAGATTAAATCATAAATGACAAAAGAAATATTTTATTTAACATACACTTTCATATACTGTAAGTTACCATACTTCACTATTGACAAAAAATTCAACTATTATAGAATGTTCCAAAAAATCACCCCAAATTTTTTGAGCATATAGAATTAAAAAATTCAATCCATTTCAAAAAATTTATTTATAAATGGAAGAAATTTATTTTTTAATTAAAATCATCATTAATTTTTAGAATACTGATTTTAAAATTATAACTGAATTTATGACACTTTAAAAAAATAATTAATGTCTAAAAAATTATCATAATATCAGAAAAATAAAATATAAACATATTAATCTATTTATTGTAAATACAATTTCTTTTAAATCAATACATTAAATATAAAATTGTAAATAAATGTTTACATGTCACAGAAATACATGTACATAACTTCTCATTTTTAATACATTTATTTATTTATTCCATGATATGAATATATCATATTATAAATAATGAGATACAGAAAATTTAATTACAATTTAATAGGTGAGATAAAATTAAAATAAACTTGTAATATAATTAAATTAACAGTTTTATAAAAATTTTAATTTTTCAATATTAATTGGAAAATAAAAATTCCCAAAAAAACTAATATTTTACCATTAAGAAATATTGAAATTACACTTTTAAAAATGATGATTATTTTTTTCAATAAAATATATAAATTTTTCAAATTTTAATTTGAAAACGAGTACTTCATTAAAGGTTATAAAACATCATTTTGAAATATATAATCATCTATGCATAAAAATTGATTTATTAATTTCTTATTCCTGTATAAATAATTTTGAATAATTTAAGAATATAAATTTAATAATTTGGTTAATACTATTAATTATGACTAATTTAACAACTATGATGTAATGGCCACGTTAAATATAGTATATCGTGGTTTTGAAATTAGTATTTCGTTTAACATAATCATTAAAAGTAATAAAATTTAAAAGAGATGGAATATAAAATATTGGGGTGTTACATTGATGTTGATAAATCTAGAGTTGGAGACACCGCTATAATTATTATAACTATATTTGGGTTTTAGAATTATTATATGATTTATAACCCTTCCCGCATGGAGAATCTTATTGGCCTATAATGTGGTGTCATAATGATAAATTGTTTCTAGCTAAAATTTTATCCATTATGCAATTGAACCACACTCCAATTTTCAGCTATGAAATTAATATTTTCCATAGAATATATATTTATATCTTTTGGATGTAATGAAAGGGGGAGGATATTTATGGATTCCTATTTTATCACAGTGGATCTAGTCCAATTTAGATCACTGATAAAAATAGTCTGGATGTTGTAGGATATCAACTTTTAGATGAGGTATGGAACCTTTTATTTCATGTATGTTTCCTTACTTTTATCCACCTGAATGCTCCTTATAAGGATACAGAGGTTGAGATTGTGTATTTTTCTTGTTTGGATCTCAAATACATGAATTTTGGATGAATAAATTGGCAACATAATTATTAGAAACCGTGTTGCTCAGTCTATATAGTTAGAGTAAACTATTTGAGGCCTTTTATGGTATAGATGAGGGTTGAACAGTTTTACTATGACCATATGAGGGGGGATTTAGGTATTTTGGGGATAAGATAGTGGGTTCACATGTGCTATGAATTATTTGTCTAACCATTCATTGTAGGCCATGTGGGAATTTTAAAATTGTACAGTGGGGTGGGAACAATCAGCACATGGTATAAACAATCATGCATCCAAACCCATGAAACCTTTGATTATTGAGATATTTTTTCCAATTTTACCATCCAATATTTAAATAAATCACCCTATTTATTTTTCTCTTCAAGATAATAACACATATCCTCATTCTCATTGAGCTCTATCTAGACATGATCAAGGCTTTAAATCCATTCCTTTATCTGGACTCTGATTCATGATCTGTCTAGAATTTTAGATCACCACTAGTAAGATATCCAGTATTTTATCCTCATTTGTATTTTATATTCCTATCTATGGATTTATTTTAGTTTGAGATCATATTCCTTTATTTCATGGTATTTTTCTATTTTTTAATTTTCATCGAACCTATTCCCAATAAAAGGCTGATATTAGATGAGTGTTCTACCTTAGGATTAAAGTAGGTGGTCGATAGCTTCTCCCTAATGTTTTTTTTTTCAGATTTAGATACCACCATTTTGCCACAAAATTTACCAGTCATGTGTTTCTCTAAATAAAATAATAATTGAAAAATTAATCATTGATCTTAATTTGGCTCACTCTAGTTGCACCTAATCACCATAAGAGGTTGTCAACATCCACTCGAGAAATCCAATTGATGTATTCCGTTATCTTACATTTTTTAAACCATCCCTATGGGTTTATGATATTGAATCTATTAGAATGTGACCCAAAAAAATTAAATTAGTTATTTGTAGAGGATCTTGCCTCCTATTCCAAGCTATTAAATTCTATTAAATTCATTATTTTTTTAATTAAATGATAAATGTGATTGTGTATAGAAACTAACATAGTCCTTTACTTATTATTACTAACTAATTTATATTGGAAGTCCTAGTATAGTAATAGAGTATTATTATGGTATATCACCTATGATTATAATGCTATGTATCCTATTGATTGACAGTATGGAATTGTGTATTTCTAATGGTGCAACACTTACTGATTGGAAATACGACATTGATTATTATTTATGGAATGGTGCCTATTGATTAACGGTTTGAAACCAAATATTATTAATGGCATGACACCAAGTGATTTTTATTATGGAGCTGTCTTAGGCATATTATGCTATATAATTTATACATCTAGGTATAGCATCAACCTATTAAAAAAGAATAGAACCTATGAAATCACTATATAGAACGAGATAAGATATTGAATGGTAGTGGGGTTAATATGATTGAGCTACAGATTGTGATGGTATCTGGATATAGACATTCAATGTTTTTTATCTATTGATATACTTGTATGTATGGGTGTCTTCATCCATGTATACTTGTTTCTTTTTGGTTTAGATACATGAATGTACATCATTATGTATATGGTACTAGATATTATTTTTATTGATTAGTTGTGATTACCATTTAGGTATTATACATTTTTTGTTCTCTTTGTAAATTATTTATATGCTTACATTATTATTCTATTCATTTATTACCTATTTTGTGACTCTATTTATGAGATTATCGTCTCCTCACTATAAAACATTACACCCTAATTTATATATCGCATCCTCTATCATATAGAAGGGATTGGGGCCATGTGACCCATCATATCGGGGGACCATTTTGTGTCTCACAGGTCTGGAAATTAAAAATTTGTACGAGAGGTTTTCATTTTATTACACTACTATTTTAAGATTATAGAAACGAGACTAAGACGTGTCATAATTTGTTGATGATCTTTTTCCTAGGAGATGCTATCACGAGAATGGGAAAAGGAGAAATTACATGGTATGCGATATGGTATTCTAGTTTTTTCTTGTTATAGTTGATTTCATTCCACCGTTGAGTGAAACAAATGATAGGTGATGCTATCATTATAATAATGACTTGGTTAAATTCAATCCTTGGCTTGATATAGAATGGAAATTTTTCTCAAGCATCGTATTAGTACTCTTATAGGATTAATATATCTTGAAATATTAAATTCCATGTATGTTGCATTTTTTTTCACGACATGAAATTTATTGTATATTCCACTAATTATATATCTATTTAAAAACATAAATTTCTATAAGAAAAATAATTTTATATAATTGGTAATTAACGTGACTTCATAAAACTAAATATATTTTTTCTATATAGATTAGGGATGAAACCATAACTAACGAATTATCACATATTTGAGTTTTGTAATGGAGGGTTCATAGGATGAAAAATTAATTTATATAAAGTACATAAACTACATCTATAATATAAAGAGTGAATTTACCGTTATAGATTGGAAATAGTGATTAATTTTTTCAATTTATTTTATACTACCTATTACACTGGACAACCATAATTAACGATTTTGATACAGTTAAATGAACTGCCAAATGTAATTTGTAAATAATTTACTTCTATAAATTTGTAATGGTACCTCAGATAACTGGTATGTTTTGAAAATTAATGAATTAATAATTATTAAATTTTAATATAGCTTTCATTAAATATGGATTCAAATTGAAACATAAAGGGGTTTCCACAATAATTTTCAATTTATGGTTTATATAATGGGACCCTTATAGTGATCTAGATAGCATGACCTATACCAAACCATATTAATGGGTTGTAAGAAGTGTATTCTATGTTCTTTCTGATTGATTCTATCACCCAAGGCTAGATTTAAGAGAAGTGAGGGGTTCTAAATTTTATATAAGAAGGCTTATACCTTATAAATTATTTCATCTATGACATTATCATTGATAAATTCTATCTATGGTGTCTTATTAGAATATGTATATATTTTCCACCATGATGTCCTCATGTTGTGCGCGAGGAGGATGATGAAAATCATTCAATAGAGGTGGTGGGTCTGGAGAAAATAGTGTTACCTCCAATAGCGATTCAAATTTATCCACCTTTAATTTGTGACATTAGAGAAAATTCCAATTTTTTGGGGAGTTTTTATAGATAATAAAGACTATACTAGGATCTTGATGACATATCCTTCAGTGGGAGAGTTGATGTATGATTTCCAGTAGGAGCATCCACCAAATTTTTTTAGGGATAGTGTCCCCAGGCTACAGAGTTGTGGATTGATAGGGTCATATTTATCTTAGACAACAATGAGACAGATACTTTGAGGATAGTGAAGCTCTCTACATATATTATTCTAGGATCTTCTAAATATTGTCCAATATTATTGAACAATTTAGGTCAGTATTGGGAAGTGATTTAAAATCATTTCTTGTCTAGATTCCATTATATTTTCTTCCCAAATACCCTCTAGGTGGGTTATACTAGGGGTTGATGATCCTTCAACAATGTTCTCTATTTGTTTTGGATTACTCAACTCATTTTTAAGATCGTCATATCTTTGTTTAATATCAATACCACTTAAGAGTCAGTGGAAGTGAGTGGTTTTGATGCAGGGATTCAGAATCCTATTCATTCTTAGTTGAATGTTCTTTGATTGAATAATACTTTAAAAATAGTGATATAGGGTATTATTACAAAATATAACATGAGGGAAGAGGGAAACCCAGATCAGATTAGATCATCTTATCAACCTAGCAGTGTGGTATCCAGTTGTTAAGGATTTTTTTCATCAAGATTTCTCAAGATGGATGTACCAGTTAGATTTGTTGAATTTATGGTTTTTTTATGTAATTAGTGTGGAATGTAGGGTCACATGAATCTTTAGTGTAAGATTCCCATGTTGAGTAATGATATGGATGTATTTAGATAATATATAATGGTTTTGAAAAAAATTACTTGTAGTTCCTAGTGAGAGAGGATTAGCACTGAATCCAAGTACTAGATAAGGATCAACAACTCCATATTTTAGAGGGTTGTGGAGTGATAACTTCTTATCAACCAAATAAACTAGTCATGGCTGCAATAGCCATACAACAGTTACATAGCATTATATGAGTGATATTTATCAATTAAGTCATGTTGTATGGGAGGTCTACAAAATGGGATATGTTTATGAATTTCATAATGTGATGAGGGATTATATTCCAAAACCTTATACATTTTTATGTTTTATTTTAGTACCATCGACCTTGGTATCTTATTTTTTGGACATAGGAGTTTCAAGTTATTTTAACTCTATGGATTTTTTGGATTGAATTGTTCTTGATAATGAAGACATATGTGTGGTGAGGACCCTTTTAAAGAATTTGGGTATATATTTTGAGAGAATACACCAATGCAAGAAGTTCTCTGTTAAGAAATGTGGATTGAATGTATTATTTAACATCTTCGTCCTTGATATGTCTTGGGATGACATTATGCTTGGGATGGATGGTTGGTTCCTTATCATGTCAATGTGGATTTTTATCCTAAAAGGCTACCATTTACATCAACTATGTTTGGTACATATATTCTCAAGGGTGAGTTGGATGTATATACTAGTAGTGCTTTACATGATCATTTTGGGTTGAGTTGTGTGAAATCCTAGATTTCATAACTTTATATCAATGATCAGAGCTTACATTAAGAAAAATCACCCCCAATAGTATATTATTTCATGGATTTTTTCCCAGATCACTTTTCACATTTTTTTTAACCAAGAGGTGGATTTATATATGGATATATTTCTAGAAGCCTCACTAATGTCTATTCCTCCTTACATTATGGGCACTACTAAGTTGTATGAGCGTAAGAAACCAGAAGATGACTTAGAACCAATTGGTTTTTATGCGCATATATGTATTCCTATGGTCCATTAGTCCTTTTCTCTAAGAAGGTGGATCAACCCACCATGATCTGTGTCTATTACTAGAATTTTAATCATCTTAATGTAAAGATATGGTATACCATTCCTAGAATAGAGAGACAATTTGATCAACTCTGAGGTGTTACAGTATTCCCATTGAATTATTTTAGGTCAGACTCTCTCAAGGTAAATTTTTTAGTTTTATATATACCATATACATCATTATTTAGTATTTATGGTAATTCTGATAATGTGGGTTTGTTGTTAGGTATCATGAACACGCTATCTATTTTCATGGCTTTGATGAATTAGGCTTCGCACTCATTTATGGAATAATTAGTTTTTGTATTCGTAGATGGAATATATGTGTATTCTCTTACACCACATAATCATACCAAACTTCTTGATTTCATTGAAAATACACATAGAAATCACCAATAGTATCTTAATCTCACAAAATGATAATTTTGGATGTATAATATCCACTTTAGGGGTCATATTATCACAGAGGTAGGAGTGTTAGTTGTCCTAGAGTTAGTAGAGATCTATAATTACCTACGAGAATCCAAAAAAATATATTTTATATACATATTTTATTGGGTATATATAGCTATTAGAGGCACTTAAAAAATTATTTTTCATGCCTAAATTGAACTATTATGGGATTGAGTAAGAAGGGTGTGAATTTTATATATTAAAAATCATGGAAGATGACCTGTCAGGTTCTAAAAGGGAGATTTATAGCATAATGGATCATGATTATTATAGATCCTAATAAAAGATATACATTCTATCGTAATTCAATAGTTATCAGTATATGAGTTGTTTTTTAAGAATATTGATTCATTGTGTATTGGTCACAGAAACGCAGGTTACATGTCTATAATTTCCTAATTCATGATCCCTAGATTGAATTAGTGGTCCACAACCTGTGTTCTTGGAGGAATTACCATTTGGGGGAAACTTTCATGGTTTTTTAGGGAACATAACAGCCTTAGGTATATTTTCACATAGTTTTACATAAACCTAACATAGAAAAGGTGATTTTAGTACTATATTTATTGGCATTTTGATCCAAAATATACCAATGTGATATGTAATTCTGAAGTGGATGCTCTAAGAAAAAGTACACAGACACATGTTGTTTTGGTGGCCAATAGTGAGTGAATGCTTATGGAAATGTTTTTTGAGTTGCACATAACAGTTGAAGAAGTTCATGGATAGTTAATACTTATGTCATTTTTTGTAACATCTTATGTTCTAGGGAGTATATTAATTAGAGAGTCATCCGAGATCAAGTGCTAGGTCATAAGGTTGATTATTTCTATAATTGATCCATCACCGAGATAGATTTTTGATACGGATGAGCTATTTATCATTGGTAGATTTTTTTAGGATCCTACATACATACAATATGTATTGAGATCAGAGTATCATTATTCTACTTGGGTTTAACATCATATCCTTAAAATTAAGTATTGAGACAAATATCATCGGTATTGGTGGCCTGGTATGAAAAAGGGATATAAGTGGGGTTTTTACATTACGTCCCACCTTTCAGTATGTGAATAAAAAACACTATAAACAAGCAGTTATTTTTTATCGATTTACAATTAATGAGATGAAATGGGATGATTTCATGATGGATTTTGTGTTGGGTTTACCAAAATCTTCTTGAGGTAGCGATTCATTATAAGTGATCATTGATAGACTCAGGAATTTTTCTCATTTCTTAACTATCAGAGAGACCATATCTTTAGATGATATTGAGATACTTATGTCCCTAATATTTTTGGTGTATATAGAGTCTCTCACACTATCATTATATAAAGGGGAACTCTCTTCACATCATGGTTCTAAGAGGGGAAATATAAGGCTGTGGGAATGCAGGTAATTTTTAGAGAATACATTCACCCTCATATCGATAGTCACTCATAATTGATGATATAATTATAATGATATATTCATTGAGCATGTGTCCTTGATTTCGTAGGTTAATTGGAGAAACATATACCCCTAGTCATTTTCCCCTATAATTGCAGATTTTATTAGATGATAAATATACCTCACAATGATGATTTATAAGTTAAGATATGTAACACAATATTATATTGGTCATAGGAAGTTGTGGTTGTCTTTCTTTGACCCCTTCTTGTTCAGGATACGTCAGAGATTGTTCAGTTAATCTGCAAGTGAATAGAAACATCTCAGTTTATGTAGAAATGATATGATGATCATTTCCATTGACCAATAGTGTTTGAGACCAGGGATCAAGAATTCATAATTATAACATCTATTCTATAGAATTTATGGTGTAGATGGTAGTAGAATATTACACATTGGATTTTTTTTAAAAAAAATTGTTTAAGAAATTATTGTGTTGGTAGCCTATTGGTTGCAGTTACCTCAGAGATACCAATTTAAGAAATACATAATCCATGTTACACAGTTTCAAAGGTAAAATTCACATCTGTCTTATATCTTTCATCCTGATTAGGTTGAGTTTGAGGTCAATTCTTCCTTTCTGTTGAATATTATCTGTATTTTTGACTAGATAATGAGGAATCTCCATGTATTTTTAGTTCACATGGTATGGTTATTCGGAATCATGGATGAATATAGTATGCGACCATGAATTGAGAGGCATACATACAAGTGCAGTGGCCTGAGTTATTCTGAGATGATCCCATAAAACATTTGGAAGGTAAACTCGGTGATGAGTTTCTTTAAATGGGAATTCAGTAAGATCTTGGATTTTACATGAGGTATGGAAACTATTATTCTAAGTTTGTTTCCTTTAATTTATCATTATAAAATGTTCAAATATGGTTACATAAAAATTGAGGGTGTCTATGTATTTTTTTAATTCTTCATCCATGACTTTTGAAAGAAACAACGAGTCCACAAGGTTTATAGAAACCATGCATTCCAGTATATACAGAAAGTATAAACCATACGAGGCTATTAAGGTCATAAAATAGGGATGAATGATTTTACTCAAACTAGGATTGGAATGCTTTTACTAGGTATTCCAAAGACTAGGTGAGTTTATAAAATACACATGGATTGTCTAACCATGCACTGTAGGCTGTGCATGATGTACTCGCTAGATAGTGGAATGCACATGGTTTTTCCAACCAGGATGACATGTTGTGAAAATTTATTCCTTTGGAAATATTACCAATATAACCAACTCTACATATATATCTCATCCCATTTCTTTTTATCTCTAATAACACATAACCTCTCTATCTACCAATTATGCTCTCTCATGCCAGTAGCTAGGCTTTGAAGTAATTCTTGCATACTGATGTCCATTCATGATTCATAAATCGTGTGAGATCACCACCGATAATTTCTCCAATACATTAACCTCTTTCATCATTCTTCTTCCTAATAATTTAGTTATTTATTTTTGATCTCATATTCCCTATTTTTTCAGCATTCATCTACTTTTACATTTTCATCCAATATAGACGAAATAAATTTTGGATACTAAATGAGTGTTCTTCCATTGAATTAAGGTATGTGGTTTAGTATTCCCCCCTTCAGTTTTGTTGTCTATTTGGTTACCTCAATTTTTTTATGGACCAAAAATTTCTTTTTTTTCTCTAAATTATATTAAGTTAGTCATGTAATTTAACTAGGATCTCCATAGAAGCACCTAATCATGATTGGTTGTTGATGACCTCTACCTGATCCACCAAAGTTCTGTGTTTCTTTATCATCATTATGTAAAACCAAGCCTATGGGTGTGTGATATTTCTATACATATGAGGGAGCCACTCTAAACTGAATTAGTTAGACATAGATTATCATGAATCATTTTCGATGTTATTAAATTATATAAGAATGATTAATTGGTTAATTAAATGAAAACTATCATTGTGTATAGACACTATCATAGACCTATCTTTATTATTATAACACGATTGATATGGGAAGTCTAGACGTTTCCCAAATGTGATGTTAGGGGATATCACCTATGATTTTAATATTTGTAACTAACAACAATTAATTATATGGTACATATTGATTGATGGTATGAAATCGACAATTATTTACGATATGACACCTAACGATTGGTGGTATATAACTCACCTATACATATTATGGTATAGAACCATTACATTTTTAATGCAACTGACATATTAGAATGGTTTGGAACCTATGACATCATGGTGTGACATCGAATACGATATCGATGTACATCTCATATGACAACTCTGTATAATTATTTATCATATGATACAGATGAGGATGATCAATGTATGGCTCTTATGACTCCTTTATACATTCACATCTTCTAATATTTGTATCCCTAGTTATATTCCATGGGACTTAACGCATGAGGTTTATTACCATTATAACATGTTTCTTATATTGAGCTTGATACTACCTATTGTTGATACTTAATATATATCTATGATCATCAATTTTAGCATGATTTTATTATAGAAAATACCATTGATTAATTATTTTTTACATACATTACTTTATTTTGGTTATACCTACACATGGTTATGGTTCATACACATAAGCTATATTTGTTATAGACACTATTGGTGGTGTCCTGCTATGTTTATCACATACCAAATATGAACCATTGATGATACCTGGGTAGATTATTGGGATGTGGCTGGGGACATGAGAAAGGACCCAGTTTCTATTAATTACTGATTTATGGCCCATGATTATATTTTTAGATAGAATTTTTCTTATCGGATTGTACTGATAAACCTATATGTATGTGTAAATAGTTTCATGTATTCTATTTTTTTTCAAGTTTAGTGTCTTTAAATTACATCATTATACATATGGTAATAGATAATTCATTTCATGGATTAGTTATGATTATCATTCAGATGTTGTACTTATTTTGTTCTTTTATAAACATGTTATTTTTATTCCGCTATTCTATTATTCAATTATTACTCACTATGTGACTCTGTTAATGAGGGTATAGTCTCCCCACTATACCACTGTGGAATCTCACTGTTATTTTGTAGCCTCTGCTTTATGAGGAGGCACACTTGAGTCTATGTGAGACACTGAAATTGGGCCCCATTTAGTGGTTCCCATGTTGGTATGTTACAGATGTGGATGAAAAATAATGCATTGAGTTAATGGATTTTATCACAGTTTTCATTGAAAATTACTTTCCTATTGAATAATGATATTATGTGGGCAGAAAATTCATAAATTTCAGAAACAAATATATGAAAATGATTCCAATTATAGAGAAAATATTATAGGATTAAAAATACATATTTTATAAAAAATACATAATCCAAAAAAGAATATTGTCTATTTCCTTGGTGGGATTACACCAATATATTTAAGGGAAATATAATCCCAAAAATTTTCATTATATATTGAGATAATAACATATTATATAATGAATGACAGATTAATATAACGTCTTCTATATTAAATATAAAATATGGGTAAAGAAGAAAAATTTGAACACCATGTGATGTAATAAATGTAACACCCCAAGATTTCATAGTACGTTATTTCTTCAAAGTCATTCAATAACTTGCACTACACGCCACAGCGAGTTCAAGAACACCAAGACTTACCAAACTATCCATTCAAGAAGTAGTTATTAATAGTATTAACTAAAATTTGAATTTTATATATACACCGTATAATTTTAGAATCCATATTATGTGTTTCTTAGACATAATATAAGAACAAATTCATTTTTTCAGATAATAGATGTATATTTCAAAAAATGTAATTTTACAGACTTTTAATGGAAACCCCTTTTCAAAACCAATATTTGACACTTTTATATCATCAATGTAATGAAATTAAATTCTCTTTTAGAATCAGGCCATAAAAATTTAGTTTGGAACATTTTTTGGTATTTTTCTAATAACTTTCATATTATGATGAAATATGAAAAATATTAAATTTTAATTGAAAAGAACATTTTAAATAAAAAAAAATTATATTGTCAAATTATTAATTTTAATGATTTTAAAGTAAAATTAGATTATATTTTTATCATTTAATACAATTTATATCATTATAAGTAATTAGACATTCAAATTTGACTTAAACACATGTCAATATTTTGATAGATTTTACTTTTTAAAAACATTTTTTTTGGTTCTGAAAATGGGAATTAGTTTTAAATTATGTAATGAAACATATATATTTTGAATTTGGAAAAATAGAATTCATTTTATAATTCATTATATCAAAATTATCTTAGGTTGATTTTTTGGTATTTTTCTGAAAAGTAATAATTATTTATGAATATGAAAAAACACTGCATTGCTGTTCAAAACTGATTTTTTTAAACATTTATCTATTTTATGTAAATTTAATGTAAGTAAAAATATATATATAATACCTAAATAAGTTCAATGTAATTTATTAGAGTCAATTTATAATAAAAATAGATGTATAAAATTTTATTGAACTTTTTAACATCTTTTACCCCCTTCTAGGCACATTTGCAAATTTGCCTAAAATGTAATTTTACCGCATCTATAAATTAAATTTAAAAAATAGTAGAGACATGTTTGACATAATTAAGTAATATTTGTTTAATAAGACGAAAATAATTTTGTTGAATAGTAACTTTTGTCTTTTATTAACCATGGTTTAAAGTAAATAGGGTAATTAATGGGAAGAATTATATTATAATTACCTTTACACATATTCTAATTCTTTTGAATAATTATATTTCGAACAAATCCAACATTAGAAATATGATATGATCCTTTGGGTCCACTGGGATTAGATTAGGACATTTATTATTATTCCATTTAATGAAGAGTTAAATTTGTTAAATTCAATGTTTAATAACTAAACCATTTTTATTATAGGGTTATACATAAGATAAATTCACAAATAAATATTAATTTAAAAGCAAAATAAATTTTTACATAATGTTTTTATTATTATTAATTTTTATCGATTAAATAATAAAAATTATTTATGACACAATGATGATGTAGTAATTACATTATCAATGAATGATTATAATATTTGATATTATAAATATTAAAATAAATGTAAATTGATGATTTTGAAGCCATAAACAAATTTTATAGGTCAATATTTTTTGAGGGTAGATTAAACAATTTTTTTGAAGTGATAAATTTTTAATAAATTTAACAAAAACAAAATACCAAATAGTTTCAAAATTGACAAATATGAGTTTTTAAAACAATTACAATATTATTAATTGATATAATATTTCTAAAAATCTAAGGTTATGACAAGTACATTTATAAGGTTACCTACATCAATAATTAACCACTTGGTATTCTCTTAGCTTTTTATAGTATGTTTATTAACTAATTATTATAAAAATACCAGAGGACTTGGTAAAACCTAAACTATTTAACTAAGAGTTAAATATAAATGATAGGGATATTATGGTAACATAAACTTGTCTAAAACCTATTGGTTGAGAGATGGTAGACCCATAACCACCTTATCTTTAAAATAAATCAATTTGGAACCATTATTAACCTAAAATATTTTTTATAATAAATTAATATTTCAAACTTTTCAAAAAGTTACCCTCACATCTCTTATAAAAGGGTACTTCCCCTTTTCTCAAAATCACAACTCCATACCCATTTTTCTCATCCAAAACCTACCCAAATATACTCCAAAAATTCCTCACTTGAAAGAAGAGGCCTTCCCTTGAGAATAAATCCATCATAATGAGAGTTTTATTAAAAAATAAAAATGAAACACCCAAAGAAGAGGTAGTTATTTTATAACCTCTTTCAATGTTCTTTTCTTCTTCCACTTTCCCTTTATTTTTTATTTCCATACCAAAATAATAACTCAATTACGTTATTTATATTGTGATGTTATTATAAATAAGGCACAACTATACTCATTATTCTATCCATGTTATGAATGATAATGTCACTATGTGTGCGTACGTATGGCTTACCATCTCCATGTCGTGGTGTAATTTGTTATTCAACACTATGTCATTTGGATGGATATAATGATAAGTAAAATGTATATAAATAATTAAAACAACATTATAATTTCTCTATAAAATTAACATACCATCCAATTGTACACCTTTTAATCTGTAAATAAATTATATCGTTGCTCGGGTGTGCGTATGGCTTACCGTCTCCAAGATGCGATGAGATACATTTACAGGTTCACCATTCACCGATGATTATAAAAACATATATTATCAATAAGTGGGTAATATATTATATAATAATGATACTATATATATATATATATATATTTACTTACTTATATCATATTCACTTACTACCGTTCAATGTGATAGGGAAACAAAAATAGTGTTTATGCGTACGTACGACCTACAGTCTCCATAAATGGTGTTAACCATTTCATATATCTATCTATTATACACATTTATATTATAAATATATTATATATATATATATATATCATGTTTTATATTCTATAAGTATTTAAATAATGATCTAAATGATACGATCAATAATTACAAGTTAAAACACATACCATAAAGAAATCGATTATTACCCAAAATCTTAATTTAACATGAAAATAATTATTAAATGGGTAGTATAATGTCATAATTGAATCCTATATGATTTAATAAATATGAAAATGGTAATTATATAATTTAATAACATACTATGGTCATTATATAGGAGGTTAAATGTACTGTCGTCCAAAGGAAAGTGCGAGGTAAGGGTTAATGCCTCAATTTCATTATAATCCAAAATTGTTTATGTGTAAGTATTTTGGGGGACATATTTACTATCTATGAACATGTTTCATAAAACAAATTTAAAAATTATTCTTTTAAGGAAATATTTAACTAAAACATCATTTTAAATGTTTTAAATATTTATTCTTCTAAATCTTTCTCATTATATCCATGTTTTCAAAATTGTTTTAAGGATTTATTTATATGAACATGATTGTTTTTAAATGTTAATTACTTTAACGATTTTTAAGGTGGTATGGGACACTTTGAATCAAAAATCTATTTTTAATGACTTCCATGAAAATGCGTGAATTTTAAATGATTTCACAAAAAGGGATATTTCTCTCAAAAAGATTTACAGATCATTTCCAACTATGTTGAAATTATTTACTAGATATTATCCGTGATTAAGGTTTTGTTGTTATAATAAAATCTTTTATATTGTATCTAATGGGTTATGATAAGTTTGAATATGGAGGTTCTATTTTTATACCGTTTATGGTTTATGGTTTAAGTATTGACATTTTGTATGCTAGTTTTATAAGAATGTTTATGTTATGTTTCAAAATTTTCTTATAAGGAAAGCATTGGACTTAGTAAGTGACGTGTGGGGCCCACGAGAGCCCCTTAATGCTTCAGTAAGTCTCATGAGAAAAACTAGTCTCTTGGTATAAGGTATTGAAAAAAAAAATTATTTGTTGTCTTGGCACGAGGCCTTGAATATGTTGTAATTATTTCTTGCATTAGGCATTCTCTCATTATGAAATTACTTATTACATGAGATTATTCTACTAGTAAAGTATCCATGTGAATGTTTATATGGTAATGTTTGATTTATTTTCTCTATATTATGAAATTTTTATGTTTACTAGGGTGTTGTTTTTATTACACATCTTACCTTAAGAATTTATATCTTCCGATAAATTATTTACCCTTACTAAGCATGTGAGACAACCAATTTATTATGTTTTGTTTTACCATGTTTCAAAGGAGTTATGATTGATATGTTGGGTTAATCTAGGGGAATAATGGAGTTCTCAATGGATTATTTATGTTGTGTTTTTTGTTTCAATGTTTAATGTAACATTCATATATGTTATCTATTTTTAATAACTACTAAATAGATCAGTCTTTCGGGACATTATAACTTGTAATCATGACAATTTATTTAAATAATGAATGGACTCTGGGGTTCTAGGGTTGGGGCGTTACAGTTTTTATCAGATGACATTTAGTACAAACCGTCAAAACGATATTTAGAGAAACTCTTTTTAGAGAACATTAGCCTAAGATAGGCATTGAGTATTAGTATTGATGAACATCATAGAATTTTGATTATTTAGAGATTTTGTGTATTTTCCAAGAAATAAATCACTGTCTGGATATGAGTTGGCAGAGATGGCTTTGGAACAGATGTACCTAGGAGTGAAAACTCTAACAAGGAGTTTCGATCTTGACATGGGGTATCCCGGTACCCAGAAATGGTCCTTGCTTCCATTTTGGTTACGACAGTCCTAGGGGATATGCTCAAGATAATTCATATTTTAATTACAAGCAATTATGATGGATTTTGGTGTAAATACTTCATCAAAGAATTTTTGTCATGATTATAGATTATAATCATAATATTTTCAATTTATGTTTTGTATTTTACATGTTTTGTATTATGCATTTTTATTCATAAACAAACCTAGTTTATACCATTGTTTAAAAATGGTTCATTGTAGAAGGAATAAGAAAACCGACAATACGCATGATCCAAATAGTAAGAAGAATCATATCATTCATTGTATTAATCCATAATTTAGAAGGAAAATAGTTTCCCACATATTCTCTTCATATAAATAAATAATATCATTTGTTAAAAAGAGAAGTAAATAATTCTATGATTTTTATGGCATTCATGGGAAGCGAGAGAAGAAAAGGATGGTAGGGATAATGTTGGATGATTTGATGAGGGGAGAGAATTATTTTCCCATATGTGATAATTATATAAAGAATCACCTTGGTAAATGTTTTAATGGAATGGGAGTTTTTTATAAGTGTAGAGAAAATGGACAAAAAATATGTGATTTCAAGGGTAGGAAAAAGGTTTTAAATTTACAGCGCTTCATCTATAATGAGTTGGGACACTATGTGAACCAATGTAAAAATCATTAGAGTATGCCCCAAATAATGATATTGGATAATAATCAAGTTATGATACTACCACAGATGAAGATGAATGACTTTTGGTCTTATGTTGTTATTAAATAATTATTTCATTTGTTATTTGTATCAATGATGTATTTATTTAATGAATTATGGAATTAAATAAGGATTGTACAGTAGTTCTATTTCATTTATAATTTGAGATTATATGGTTCTATGAAAAGTGACATAATAGAAAGTTAATTGTTTTGGAGAATACATGGTTGAAATAAAAATAATCCTTAATATGGTTCCGGTACTAAGGTAGTGATTTTGGAATAAGATATGATTGATTTAGATAAATTTTAGTCGTTATTTTTGACGACATTGAAACAAAATAATTGTTTTTTAGTCCATTATTGTTTGAGTTTACATCATTTTTGAATATAAGAAGTATATATAGTATTCTATAAGGAATAATGTTGTACTAATGTAATAAATAAAGTTTTTTGGTAAATAATGGTGTTATCATGTTTTAAAAGAATACCTGATGAAGGTATTCACATGTTATTACATGAAAAAAAACATCTTCATTGTATTTACCTTTCTTATAAATTTTGGTCTGAATGTTTGGAAATATGGATTTTGGATAATTACAAAATTTATAATGGATTATGTTTGGAATTGGATTCTATTGTTAAGGGTAAATAATTTCGTATTTTTTTTATTGTTATAAAAATGAAAACCTAGTGGTCGAGTGACAAACTGTCGCGTTCGGCAAGGCTGTGAGACATGAACCCGTAACCGAAGGGCGACAAGGGTGCCTCACCTACCACTGGCCTACATGATTTCCATGTTTGTATAATGTGGTTTTTTAAATAGTCTGACAAATGAATTATAATTTTATTATTTTTGGAACCCCATAAGATTAGGATAAATATAATATTTTTTAATTTCACTATCTTTTGAAGTGAAAGATATGTTTTCGGTAGGAATTAGGTGAAGGGTGAAACTCTTCTTGTCATGTATATATTTTTTCTCTTATTCAATGAATAAATTAATTCTTAAACATTAGATAAGGGATCTTTACACAAAAATGTGTTATCCTAATACCTTTTGTTTTTTAAACTGATTATATTCTAAATCATCATAGATTGATCAACTTTACACTTTTTTGAGATTGATGACCTTAATAACTCCCTATAAATATTTATTTTTTCATCCAATTATGTGTCTCTAATTTCTACTAGTGTTCTCCTAATCATGATTATAATTAAGTGGTGACTTTTTCATTTCCATTTCCCTCTAATTAAGACTAAATTTTATTAACCCAATTTCTGATATAGGTTTTCCATAAAGGAATTTCATTATTTTTATCCTTTTATTTTACAAGAAAAACATAAAATTGTGAGGATACAATTTTTTGAAGGAGGGGAAAATGTAACACCCCAATATTTCACAGTACGTTATCTTTTCAAAGTAATTCGATAACTTGGGCTACACGCAACACTGAGTTCGAGCGCACCACGACTTACCAAAATAGACGTTCAAAAATATTTTAAGAGTAGTGTTAACTAAATTATGAATTTTAAATTCCCCATATAATTTATGAATTCATATCTGCTTTTTTCATTGATGTAATGTATGAACAAATTCATTTTTTCAGATAAAAGATGTATTTTTAAAAAAAATGCAATTTTACCTCCTTTTAATGGAAAAACCTTTTTAAAAACAATATTTTACACTTTTATATATTCAATATAATGAAATTAAATTATTTTATTGAAGAGGGACATAAAAATTTAGTTGGGATAATTTTTTTCTACTCTTCTAATAACTTTCATATTTTGATGAATAGTGGAAAATGCTAAATTTTAATTAAAATCAACCTGTTTAATCAAATAATTTATAGTGTTAAATTATGAATTTAAATGATTTGGAAGTACAATTAGATTATATTTTTATTATTTAATACAATTTATGTCATTATATGTGATTTCACATTAAAATTTTCTATAAACACATGTGAATCTTTTGATAGTTTTTACTTTTTAAAACCCCTCTTTTTGGTTTTGACGACAGAAATTAATTTTAAATTAATTAATAAAACATCTCTATTTTGAATTTGGTAAAATATAATTCAATTTTTAATTCATAATATCAAAATTATCTCAGGGTAAATTTATGGTATTTTTCATAAAACATTCAATTTCTGATGAATAGTCGAAAAAACTACGTTATTGTTTAAAACAAACTTTTTATTTAAATATTTATTTATTTTATTTAAATTTATTTTAAGTAAAAGTATATATATAAGTTCAATTTAATTCAGTAGATCTATTTTATATTAAATGTGATGTATAAAATTTTATTGAACATTTTAACAACTTTTACCCACCTTGTAGGCACAATTGCAAATTTTCATAGAATGTAATTTTACTGCTTCTATGAATTGAATTAAAAAAATATTAGAGACATGGTTGAAATAATTAAGAAAAATATGGTTCAATAAAATGAATTTTTTTTGGTGAATAGTAACTTCTGACTTATTTACCACGTTTATAAGTAAATAGGGTAATCAATGGTAAAAATGATATTATAATTACCCTAAAAGTTGTCCTAATTCTTTTGGATAAGTGTATTTCAACCAAAAAAAACCATATGAATGAAATATGATCCTATTGGTCCACATGTATTAGATTCAGTCATTTATTATTATTTTATTTGAAAAAGAGTTATAAGTGTTAAATTCATGGTTTAATATATAAACCATTTTTAATATAGGGTTATACATAAGATAAATTCAAAAAGAAATTTTCATTAAAAATATAAAAATATTTTCTACATAATGATATTTTTTTATAATTTTTAATGATTATATAATTAAATTTATTTATGACACAATGTTGATGCAGAAATTATTTTATCAATGAAATATTTAAATAATTTATATTATAAATATAAAAATAAATGTAAATTGAGGATTTTTTTCCATTCCCAAATTTTCTAGGTTAATATTACATTTTAAGGTTGATTAAATAATTTTTTTTGAAATGAGAAAGTTTTTATTACTTTAACAAAAAAAATACCAAATAATTTCAAAATTGAGATAAACGAGTTTTAGAACAAATACTATATTATTAATTGATATAATATTACTAAAAATCTATGGTTTGGAAAAATTACTCAGATAATTTAGATATATCAATGATTAACCACTTGGGGTTATCTTGGATTTTTATAGTATGTTTATTAACCATTTATTATAATAATACAAGATGACATGGTAAAAGTTAAACTATTTAACTAAGAGTTAAATCTAAAATATAGGGTTAATATGGTGACCTAAACTTGTGTAAAACCTATTGGTTGATATGATTTTGACTAAGACCCATCATAACATGAAAATAAATCATTTTGGAGCCATTAAGAACCGAAAATGATATTATAATAAAATAATATTTCAATGTTTTCCTAAGGTGACCATCACCTCTCTTATAAAAGGGTACTTCCCCTTTTCTCACAATCACACCTAAAAAGCCATTAATCTCATCAAAACCCTGCGCAAATCTCCTCCAAACGCACCTAACTTAATCCTAAAGGCCTTACCATGAGCATAAATCCAACTTAATGATCCATTTTGTTCAAATCAAAAGGAAACACCAAAAGAAGTTGTAATTATTTTATCACATCTTCCAATGTTCTTTTCTTCTTCCACATTCTCATTATTTTTTATTTCCATGCCAAAATATTAACTCTAGTAACTTATACATATTATGATGTTATTATAAATATGGTACAACTATACTCATTATTCAATCTATCCTATGAATGATCATGTCATCATGCGTGCGTGCGTACGACTTACAATCTCTGCGCCGTGGTGTAATTTTTTATTCAACACTATGTTATTTGGAAGGATATAATGATAAGTAATATGTATATAAATAATGAAAATAACATGATAATTTCTCTGTAAAATTAAAATACCTTCCAAATCCACTCCTTTTAATTATTGAGGAAATGATATCGTCCCTCGTGTGTACGTATGGCTTACCATCTCCACAACGCGATTAGATTCATTTCTAGGTTCACCATTCAATGAATATCATAATAATATATATTATTAATGAGTATGTAATATATGACATAATGATGCATCTATATGTATATATATATACTAACACATATCTTATTAACTTTCGTTCAATACGATATGAAAAGAGATAAAACGTTTATGTGTACGTAAAACCTAACATCTCCATAAACGGTGTTTTCCATTTCATATATCTATCTATTATAAACATTAATATTCAAAATATATATTATATATAAATCATGTATTATATTTGGAATTATTTATACCATGATCTGAATGATATGATCAAGAATAATAAGTTAAATTATCTACGATAAAGAAACTGATTATTACTGGAAATATTTGTTTAACATAGAAATCATTACTAAATGGTTAGTATAAATTAATAAATGTATCATGTATGATATAATAAATATGAATATAGTTCTAGTATAGTTTAATAGCATACAATGGTCATTATACAAGAGGATAAACGTACCCTCGATCAATGGAAAGTGTAAGGTATGGGTTAATTTCTCAATCGAATTGTTATCTGAGATTATTTATGTGTAAGTATTTTCTGGGAAAAAATAATTATCCATTTCCAGGTTTCATAAAATAAATTTCAAAATTATTATTTTAAGGAACCCTTTTACTAAAACATCATATTTAATGTTTTAAATACTTATTCTTCTAAATCATTCTCACTAATGTCCATGTTTTTAAAATGATGTTAAGGATTTATTTATATAGAGATAATTGTTTTAAAATGTAAATTAATTTCAATAGTTTCAAAGTGGTATGGGAAACATTGATTAAAAAATCTTTTTTAAATGTATTCCTTTATAAATGTGTGTCTTTTAAATGATTTCACAAGAACTGATATTTCTCTCAAAAAGTTTTACTAATCATTTTGTACTATGTCAACATTATTCACTAGATATTATTCTTGATTAAGGATGATTTATTATAAGACAATATTCCATATTGTATCGAATGAGTAATGATATGTTGGACTCTGGATGTGCTATTTTTATATCAATCATGGTCTATGGTTAAAGTATTGACATTTTTTATGCGAGTTTTAAAACGAATGTTTATGTTACATTTCAACATTTTATATGAGAAATGAAAGAGACCTAGTATGTGACAAGTGGGGCCCGCCATACCCCCTAGATGAATCGGTACATCTCATGAGACAAACTAGTGTCTTTGCACAAGGCCTTTACAAAAGTATTATTTGTAGTCTTGGCATGTGTCCTTGACTATCTGGTAATGATTTCTGGCATTAGACATTCCATCAGTATGAAATTAATTATTAAATGTAATTATTAAAATAGTAGAGTATCAATGTCCATGATTATATGTTAATGTTTGATTTATTTCCTCCATATCATGTTCAAGTTTATGTTTAAAAGGATGTTGTTTTTATTACACATCTTTTCTTAAAAGTTTATAGCTTCTGCTATATTATTTTCCCTTTCTGAGCATCTGAGATCACCACATTCTTATGTTCTGTTTTCCCAAGATTTCAAGAAGTGTATTATATTTGATATATAGGGTTAGGATAGTGGAATAATGGTGTTCTCAATAGATTATTTATGTTGGCTTTTATGTTTGAATGTGTAATGTAACATTCATGTTTGTAATCTAGTTTACAAGACTACTAAATAGATCAGTCCTTTGGGAATTGATTCCTTATAATCATGCCAATGTATTAAAATAATGCACTCGCTCTGTGATTCTTGTGTCGGGGTGTTATAGTTGGTATCAAAGGAAGTTTAGTACAAAACTGGAAAACTATATGTAAAAAACTATGATTAGATAACATTACCCAAAAACAGAATATGAGTATTAGTATAGAAGAAATTCGTAGAATTGTGAAAATGTAGATATTTTGTGTATTTTCCAAAAAATACATCTCTCTCTGGTTACATGTAGGTAGAAGTGGCTTAGGCAAAGATGCACCTATGAGTGATAACACAGAAATGAGTTTTGGGATTAACCTGGGGTGTCCTAGTACATGACAACGGGTATTCCTGCACTATTGGTTACAAAAATCCCATTGGAGATTCTCAGGATAATTCACATTTTTAACTAGACACTATGAATGATTTAAGGGTTAATACATCCTAAAAGAATTGTTTTTATGATTATAGATTATAATAATAAACTATTAAATTTATATTAGGTATTTTACAAATTTGGAATTATGAATTGTGATTCATAAACTAACCTAGTATATGTTAGTGTTTAGAAATGGTTCCCAGTAGAAGGAATGAGAACACCAGTAATATGCATGATCCAAAGATTAATAAGGTTCATATATTTCTTGATATTAATCCAACATTTAGAAAGGAAATACTACCCCACATATTCTCATAATATGAATAAATAGTATCGTCTGTTAATAAGAAATGTAATGAATTCTCTGAGTCCTAGTTCTTTTAAAATAAGGAAGAGAAGAAAATAATGGTTGAGAAAAATATAGATGAAGTGAAGAGGGGATAGAAGGATTTTCCCATATATGATAACTATGGAAAGAATCACCTCGGTAAATTTTAGAAGGGAATTTTAGTTTTTATAAGTGTGGATAAAAAGGACACCAAGTACGTGATTTCAAGGGTAAGAAAAAGGTTTCAAATGTACAATTCTTCATCTACAAGTTGATTTGAAACAATTTGAATCAATGTCCTAACCATAAAATAATGCCCCAGTTATGCTATTGGGTAATAATCATATTATAATAATATAACAGATGAAGTTGAATGACTACTATTCTTACATTGTTATTAAATAATTATTTCATTTGAGTTATGTGTCAATGATGCACTGGTTATATGATTTATGGAAAAAATAAGGATTGTACTAAAGTACGATTTCATTAAGAATTTGATATTATACGATTCTAAGAAAATTTACTCGATAGAATGTTATACGTTTTGGAAAATACATGGTTGAAGGAAAGATAATATTTAACATGGTTATGATACTGAGGTATTGATTTTAGGATAAGATATGATTGATTTGGATAAATTTTATTCGATATTCTTGATTACATTGAAACTAATTAATTGTATTTTATTCCATTATTGTTGGAGTTTACAACATTTTTGGATATTAAGATTATATCCAGTATTAAATAAGGAATAAGCGAGTTTGAATGTAATTAATAAGGTTTTATGGTAATTTAAGGTTTCGTTATGTTTTAAAAGAATATATGATGAAGGCATTAACATGTTATTACGCAGAAAAAAAGAACTTCATTGGGTTTACCTGCCTTTTAAATTTGGGACTATGAGATTGGACAGAAGTATTTTGGATAAGTCTAATGGTTGGTATCGATTAAGTTTTACATTGGATATTATTTTCAGGGATAAATAATTTGTTAAGATTATTTTTTTATTGTTATAAAAAGTTCAATGTGGAGGTCGGGTGAGAACCTATCACATCTGGAAAGGCCACAAGACTTGAACCCAAAACTGAAGGGCGACACAGGTGCGTCACCTACCAATGTATTACGTGATGTACTATTTTTTATAATGTAGTTTTTTTAAATAGTTTGACAAATGATTTATAAATTCACTATTTTTTGAACCCTATATGATTAGGATAAAAAAAATATTTTTGAATTCTATTATCTTTTGGAGTGAAAGATGAGTTTGTTGTAGGAATTTGTTGAAGGATTAAACTCTACATGTCAAGTATATTTTTTCTCTTATTATATTAATTAATTAATTCTAAAACTTTAGGGAATGGATATTAGAACCAAATATGTGTTATCCTAATACCTTTTGTTTTTTTGAACTGATGATATTTTAAATCATAATAAATTGATGGATTTAATGCCCTCAATTTTATACTTGTTTGTGATTGATGTCCTCAATCACTCCCTATAAATATTTATGTTTTCCTCCAATTATGTGTCTTTAATTTCTACCAGTGTTCTCCTAATCGAGATCATAATTTGGTGGTGACTTTTTCATTTCTCTTTCCCTCTAATTAAGAATAAATTTTATTAACCCAATTTCCGATGTGGGTGTTCCACAAAAGTATTTTTATACCTTTAAACATTTATTTTTGAAGAGAAATTTCAAATTTTGAGGATGAAATTTATTGAAGGAGGGTCAAATGTAACACCCAAATATTTCATTAAACGTTATCTCTTCAAAGTAATTTAATAACTTGTGCTACACGCAACACCGAGTTCTAGCGCACCACGACATACCAAACTAGACTTTGAAAAAGTGGTTATGAATAGTATTAACTGAATTTTGAATTTAAAATTCTCCATATAATTTTAAAATCCATATCATGTGTTTCTTAGATGTAATATAAGAACAAATTCATTTTTTCAGATAAGAGAAGTATAAAAAAAGAAAATTTACCACCTTTTAATGGAAAACTATTTTTAAAACCAATATTTGACACTATTATATATTCAATTTAATGAAATTAAATTTTTTTCTGAATTGGGACATAAAAATGTAGTTTTAGTAAATTTTTGGTACTTTTCTGATAAAATTCATATTTTGATAAATAGTTGAAAATACTAAATTTTAATTGAAATAAACTTTTTTTATAAAAATAATTTATAGTGTTAAATTATGCATTTGAATGATTTCAAAGTAAAATTATATTATCTTTTAATCATTTAATACAATTTAGGTTGTTATAAGTAATTTCAAATTTAAATTTGAGATAAACACATGTCAATATTTTAAAAGTTTTTACTTTTTAAAGACCCTGCTTTTAGTTTTGAAAATGGGAATTAATTTTAAATTAATTAATACAACTTATTTGTTTCAAATTTGGTAAAATAGAATTAATTTTTTAATTCATAATATCAATATTATCTTATGGTGATTTTTTTTTATTTTTCTATAAACTTTCAATTTTTTATTAATAGTGAAAAACACTAAATTATTGTTTAAACCCAAATTTTTATTTAAATAATATTTTATTATATATAAATTTATTTTAAGTCCAAATAGATATATAATACCCATATAATTTTAATGTATTTCAATAGATTCATTTTATAATAAATTTGATGTATAAAATTTTATTGAACTTTTTAACATCTTTTACAAACCTTCTAGGAAAAATATTAATTTTGTATAAAAAATAATTTTACCGCTTCAGTGAACTTAATTTAAAAAATATTAGAGACAAGATTGACATCATTAAGAAAAATGTGGTTCAATTAGATGAAAATAATTTTAGTGAATAATAACTTTTGACTTATTTACCACGGTTAAAAGTAAATAGGGTAGTTAAAGGTAAAAATGAAATTATAGCTACCCTAACACTTGTCCTAATTCTATTATATTAGTGTATTTCGACCAAAAAAAACCTTAGGAATAAAATATTATCCTTTTGGTCCAAATGGATAAGATGAGACATTTATTATTATTATTATTGAAAAAGAGTTAAAAGTGTTAAATTCAGGGTTTAATAACTAAACCATTTTTAATATAATGTTATACATAACATAAATTAAACAATAAATATTAAATATAAAGCTAAAAATATTTTCAATATAATGGTATTTTCATTATAATTTTTCAAGATTATATAATTAAATTTATTTTTGACACACTAATGATGCAATATAGGGTTAATATGGTGAAATAAACATGTCTAAAACCAATTGGCTGATAGGATTTTGACCCATCCTCACCTTAAATTTGAAATAAATCCATTTGAATCCATTAGAAACAGAAAGATATTTCATAATAAAATAATATTTCAAACTTTTCCTAATGTGACCCACACCTCTCTTATAAAAGGGTACGTCCCCTTCTATCAAAATCACACCTCCAAAGACATTAGGATCATCCAAACCCTTCCCAAATATCCTCCCAACTTTCCTCACTTAAACATAGTGGCCTTACATTTATCATAAATCAATCCTAATGATCCCTTCTTTTCAAATCAAAAGGAAACACACAAAGAAGATGTCATTATTTTTTCACATCTTACAAAGTTCTTTTCTTCTTCCCCATTCTCGTTATTTTTCATTTCCATACAATAATAAAAACCCCAGTACCTTTTAAATACTATGATGTTATTATAAATATGGTACAATCATACTCATTATTTTATCCATCGTCTTAATGATAATGTCATCTTTCATGCATGCGTACGTCTTACTATCTCCACGCTGTGGTGTAATTTTTTATTCAAAACTATGTTATTTGGAAGGATATAATTATAATTAATATGTATATAAATGAAGAAAATAACATTCTAATTTCTCTGTAAAATTAATATTCCATCTAATTACACACATTTTAGTCATTAAGGAAAAGATATTTTCCCTCGTGTGTACGTACGGCTTAAAGTCTCCACGACGTGATGAGATTCATTTTCAGGTTCACCATTCAATGATTATCCTGAAAATATATATTATTAATAACTATTTAATATATGAAATAATAATTCTACTAGATTTTTATATATATATATAGTAACATATATATTATTCACATACTTCTGTTCAATACGATATGAAAATGGAAACAATGTTTATGCGTATGTACAACCTACCGTCTCCATAAACGGTGTTTTCCATTTCATATATCTATTTTTTATAAACATTAAAATTATAAATATATCTAATATATAAATCATGTTATATATTCTAGAATTATTTAAAAAAAGAACTGAATGATACGATCAAGAATAACATGTTAAATTACATACTATAAAGAAAGCAATTATTACCCGAAATGTTTATTTAACCGGAAAATCATTATTAAATGGTTAGTACAAATTAATAAATGAATAATTTATGATATAATAAATATGAATATGGTTTCTGTATAATTTAATAACATAAAATGGTCATTATAGTAGAGGTTAAATGTTCCCTCGGCCAAAAGAATGTGTAATGTAAGGGTTAAGTTCTCAATCTCATTGTTATTCGACATTGTTTATATGTTAGTATTTTCGGGGAAATATTTATTATCCATTTAAATGTTTCATAAAAGAAATTTCAAAATTATTCTTTTAACGCACTCCTTAACTAAAACATCATATTAAATGTTTTAAATATTTATTATTCTAAATCATTCTCATTAATGTCCATATTTTCAAAATATTTTTAAGGATATATTTATATGGACATGATTTTTTTAAAATGTTAATTCCATTAAATAGTTTGAAAGTGGTATGGCACTCTTTGATTCAAGAATATATTTTAAAATACTTCTTCTATAAATGTATGTCTTTTAAATTATTTCACAAAAATTGATATTTCTCTCAAAACGTTTTACTGATCATTTTCAACAATGTCATCAATCATTACTGGATATTATTCATGATTAAGGTTGATTTATTATAATACAATCGTCCATATTTTATCAATGAGTTATGACATTATTGACTATGGATGTGCTATTTTTACACAATTCATGGTCTGTGGTTTTAGTATTGACATTTTTTATGCTAGTTTTAATATAAATGATTATTTTATGTTTCAGCATTTTAATATGAGGAATGCAACGGACTTAGTAAGTGGCGGGTGGGGCCCTCTATCCCCCCTAGATGCAACGTTAGGTCTCATGAGAAAAAAGAGTGTCTTGGCACAAGTCCTTGACAATTGTTTTGTCTTTATTCTACGCATGAGGCCTTGACTATGTGGTAATGATGTATGGCATTTGGCAATACATCACTATGAAATTAATTATTACATGTGATTATTAAACTAGTAGAATATCCATGTGGATTCTTATATGGTAATGTTTTATTTATATTATCCATATTATGTTAAATTTTTTGTTAAAAAGATTGTTGTTTTTATTACACATCTTTCATTTAAAGTTTATATCTTCCGTTAAATTATTTACCCTTTCTGAGCATCTAAGCTCACCCAATTATTAGGTTTTTTTCCAAGTATTCCAAGAAGTGTATAATATTTGATATACAGGGTTAAGCTAGGGGAATAATGGTGTTCTCAATAAATTATTTATGTTGTGTTTTATGTTTGAACGTTTAATGTATTGTTCATGTATATAATCTATTATTCAAGACTACTAAACAGATTAGACCTTCATGACATGATTCCTTATAATCATGCCAATGTATTAAAATAATGCACCGGGTCTGGGCTTTTGGAGTTAGGGCGTTACAGTCGGTATCAGAGGAAGTTTAGTACAAACCATGTAGCTAAATGTAGAAAAAATTTTATTAGAGAACATTTCCCTAAGATAGAATTTTAGTATTAGTATAAAATAACATTCTAGAATTTTGGTAATATAGAGATTTTATGTATTTTCAAAACAATACATCTCTATCTGGTTACGAGTAGGTAGAAGAGACTCTGTCAAAAATGTACCAAGGAGTGAAATCTCAGACAAGGAGTTTTGGGAATGACCCAGGGTATCCTTGTACACAACAATGGGCTTTGCTGCACTCTTGATTATGAAAATCATGGGGGAGATTCTCAGGATAAATCAAAATTTTTACAAGAAATTATGAAGGATTTAAGGGTAAATATATCCTCAATGAATTTTTTGATGATTATAGATTATATTCATAATATTTTAAATTAATATTAGGTATTTTAAAATTTTGGAATTATGAAATGTGATTCATAAACTAACATAGTATATGCTATTGTTTATAAATGATGCTTAGTAGAAGGAATGAGAACTCCAGTAATTTGTATGATCCAAATAATAAGAAGGATCATTTCTTTCATTGAATTAATCCAATATTTACAAAGGAAATAGTCTCCCACATATTCTGATCATTCGAATGAATAGTATGATTTGTTAATAAGATAATTAATGAATTCTCAGAGTCCTATTTCTTTGAAGGTAAGCAAGAGAAGAAAAGGATGGTAGAGATAATGATGGATGATGTGAAGATGGGAAAGAAGAAGTTTACCATATATAATAACTATGGAAAGAATCACCTTGGTAAATTTTAGAAGAGAATTTTAGTTTATTATAAGTGTGTAGAAAAAGGACACTATGTTTGTGATTTATGGGTTAAGAAAAAGGTTTCAAATGTACAATGTTTCATTTACAAGGAGATGGGACACTACGTGAATCAGTGTCCAAATCATCATAGTATGATCCAAATGAGGGTATTGGATAATAATCAAGTTATGATACTACCATGGATGAATAGGAATGACTATTGTTCGTATGTTGTTATCAAAGAATTATTTCATTTGAGTTTTTTATCAACGATGTAGTGGTTATATGAATTATGTAAAAAATAAGGATTGTACTGTAGTAATATTTCATTGAGAATTTGAAATTATTTTGTTCTAAGAAAATTGACACAATAGAAATTTTAGCATTTTGGAAAATACATGGATTAATGAAAGGTATACCTTAATATGGTTCTGATACAAAGTTCGTGATTTTGGAATAAGATATGATTGATTTGGATAAATTTTATTCGATATTCTAGATTACTTTGAAACTAATTAAGTGTTTATTTATTCCATTATTGTTGGAGTTTACAACATTTTTCGATATAAATAGTATATCCAGTATTCTATATGGAATAAGGGAGTATGAATGTAATCAATAAGGTTTTATGGTAATTAAGGGTGTTACTGTGTTTTAAAAGAATACATGATAATGGTATTCACATGTTATTTCACGGCAAAAAAGATCATCATTGTGTTTACTTACATTATAAATTTTGGACTATGAGTTTAGAAAGAAGTATCTTGGATAAGTCTAAAGGTTGGTTTGGATTATGTTTTACATTGTATACTATTTTTATGGTTAAAAATTTTGTTAAGATTATTTTTTATTGTTATAAAAAGGACATCTTGAATGTTTGGTGACAACCCGTCGCATCCGCTAAGGCTACGAGACTTGAACCCGCAACTAAAGGGTGACAAGGGTGCATCACCTACCACTGGCCTACATGATTTGATTGTTTATATAATGTATTTTTTTAAATATTATGACAAATGAATTATAAATTCATTATTTTTTGAAGCCTATATGATTAGGATAAATATAATATTTTTAAATTCTATTAGCTTTTGGAGTGAAAGATGAGTTTGTGGTAGGAATTTGTTGAAGGATGATACTCAACTTTTCAAGTATGTTTTTTCTCTTATTCTATGAATAAATTAATTCTTAAACATTAGGGAAGAGATCTTGACATAAAAAATGTGTTATCCTAATACCTTAGGTTTTTTTGAACCGATGATATTTTAATCAACATAGATTGATGGCTTTGAGAACCTCAATTTTACACTTATTTGTGATTGAGGACCTCAATCACTCCTAATAAATATTTATTTTTTCCCTCCAATAATGTGTCTCTAATTGATACCAATGTTCTCTTAATTTAGATCATAATTTGGTGGTGTCTTTTTCATTTCCTTTTCCCTTTTATTAAGACTAAATTTTATTAACTCAATTACATATGCGTGTTTTTTCGCGAAGGTATTTTTCTATTTTTAAACTTTTTTTTAGAAATACAATTTAAAATCGATAGAACACAATTTATTGAATAAGGGTATAATATAATACCCCAAGATTTCATATTACCTTATCTCTTCAATGTAAGTCAATAACTTCTGCTACATGAAACACCGAGTTTGAGCGCACCACGACTTACCAAATAAACCGTTCAGAAAATGTTTGTGAATAATATTAACTTAATTATGAATTTCATATACTCCATATTATTTTAGAATCCATATTATGTGTTTATTAGACATATCATGAGAACAAATTTATTTTTGAGATAAAAAAAGTATTTAAAAAAAATGAAAATTTACCACCTTTTATTGTAAAACCCTTTTTAAAACAAATATTTGATTCTTTTATATATTCAATATAATGAAATTAAATTATTCTTTAGATGTGGGAAATAAAAAATTATATTGGATAAATTTTTTATACTTTTCTGATAACATTCATATTTTGATGAATAGTGGAAAATACTAAATTTCAATTGAAATTAACTTTTTTAATAAATATAATTTATATTGATAAATAATGCATTTGAATGGTTTGGAAGTATAATTAGATTATATTTTTTTCATTTAATACAATTTAGGTCATTATAAGTAATTTCACATTTAAATTTAACATAAACACATGTCAATCTTTTGATATTTTTTACTTTTTAATATCTCGCTTTTTTGTTTTTGACAACAGGAATAAATTTTAAATTAACCAATGAAATTTTTATGTTTTTAATGTGGTAAAATAGATTTCATTTTTTAATTCTCAATGTCCTAAATATCATAGGGTGAATTCTTAGTATTTTTCTAAAAACATTCAATTTTTAATGAATAGTGTAAAACACGACATTATTGTTTAAAACCAATTTTTTTTAAATAATTATTTATTTTATTTAAATTAATTTTTAGTAAAAATAGATATATAATACCTATATAAGTTCATTTTAATTCATTTAATTTGTTTTATAATATAATTAGACGTATAAAATTTTACTGAACTTTCTAACATCTTTTACCCACATTCTAGGCTCATTTACAAATGCGCTTAAAACGTAATTTTACCATTTCTTTATATTAAATTTAAAAAATCTGAGAGTCACAATTGAAATCAGTAAGTAAAAGGTTGTTCAATAAGTTAAGAATAATTTTCATTGAATAGTAACTTTTGACATTTATTTACCCCAGATAAAAGTAAATAGGATGATTAAAGTTAAAAATGATATTATAATTACTCAAACACATGTCTTAATTATATTGGATAAATGTATTTCAATCCAAACCATCCTGAGGAATAAAATATTATTCTTTTGGTTCCCTTGGATTAGATTAAGATATTTATTATTATTTTATATAAAGTAGAGTTAAAAGTGTTAAATTCAATTTTTAATAACTAAACCATTTTTAATATATGGTTATACATTAGATAATTTAAACAATAAATATTTATTATAAAGATAAAAATATTTTCTAACTAATCTTATTTTATTTATAATTTTCAGATATTATATAATAGAATTTTTTTATGACACAATTATGATGGAGTAATTAATTTATCAAGGAATGATTAAAATAATTGGTATTATAAATAAAAAAATAAATGTAAATTGAGGCTTTTTATGCCATCCTAAAATTTCATACGTTAATATGCCATTTTAGGGGTGATAAAATAAATTTTTATGGAAGTGATAAATTTTTTATGACATTAACAAAAACAAAATACCAAATAGTTATAAAATTGACATAAATGAGTTTTTAAAACAAATACTATATTATTATTTGATATAATATTTATAAAAATATATGGTTCTTCCAAATACATATATATGCTTAGATATATCAATAATGAACCACTTTGGGATCTCTATGCTTTTTATAGTATGTTTATTAACCATTTAATAAAATAACACAAGAGGACACGGTAAAAGTTAAACTATTTAACTAAGAGTTAAATCTAGAAGAAAATGTTAATAGGGTGACATAAACATGTCTAAAACCAATTGTTTGAGGGGATTTCGTCTTATCCCCGCCTTATATTTTAAATAAAACAATTTTGAGCAATTTGAAACCGAAAATAGTTTTATAATAAAATATTATTTAAATATTTTCCTAAAGTGACCCTCACCTCTCATATACAAGGGTACTTCCACTTCTCTCAGAATCACACCTCCAATGCCATTTGGCTCATCCAACCCCTGCCCAAATCTACACCCAAATTCCCTCACTTCAACCTAGAGGCCTTCTGTTGAGATAAAAGACTACCTAATGATCCCTTTTGTTCAAATCAAAAGGAAACACCCAAAGAAGAGGTAATTATTTTATCACCTCTATCAATGTTTTTTCCTCTTCCAATTTCTCTTTATATTTTATTTCCCTACCAAAATAATAACTATAGTATTTTATACATACTGTGATGTTATTATAAACATGGTATAACCCTACTCATTATTTTATCCATCCTATGAATGGTAATGTCACCATGTGTGCGTACGTACGACTTACCGTCTCCAGGCGGTGGTGTAATTTGTTATTGAACACTATGTCATTTGGAGGGATATAATGATATTTAATATGTATATAAACAATTAAAATAACCTGATAATTTCTCTATAGAATATATATTCCATCCAATTCTACATATTCGAATCATAAAGAAAATGATATCGTCAATCGTGTATACGTACGACTTACCGTCTCCATGAAGCGATGAGATTCACTTCTAGGATCACCATTCAACAATGATTATAAAAATATATATTATTTATAGGTATGTAATATATGTAATAATATTTCAACTATAAATGTATATATATATTTTTACTTAAATATATCTTATTTACTTACTTCCGCTCAATACGACATGAAATGGAATAATCATTTATGCGAACTTAAGGCATGCCGTCTCCATAAATGGTGTTTTTAAATTTCATATATTTATATATATATAATAAAAATTTATATTTAAAATATATATTATATATAAATCATGTTTTATATTGTGGAAGTATTTAAATCATGATTTAAATGATACGATCCAGAATAACAAGTTAAATTATGTACGATAAAGAATGTGATAATTACCTGAAATGTTAATTTAACATGGAAATAATTATTAAATGGGGATTATAATGTCATAAATAAATAATTTATGATATAATAAATATGAATATATTTCTTTTATAATTTAATAACATACTATGGTCATTATAAAAAAGTTCAAACATACCCTGGACCAAAAGAAAGTGCAAGGTAAGGGTTAATTCCAAAATTTCATTATTATCCGAGATTGTTTATGTAAGTATTTTCTGGGACATATTTTTTATCCATGTCCATGTTTCATAAAAGAAATTTCAGAATGATTCTTTTAAGTTAGTATTTAACTAAAACATCTTATTAAGCGTTATAAAATGTTTATTCTTATAAATATATCTAATTAATGTATATGTTTTTGAAATGGTTTTAAGGATTTATTTATATGGACAAGATGGTTTTAAAATATTAATTCTTTAAAAATCATCAATGTTGTATGGGACAGTTTGATTCAAAAATCTATTTTAAATGAATTCCTTTATAAAAGTGGTATATTTAAATGATTTCATAAAAATAGATATTCATCACAACAATATTTAGTGATCATTTTCAACTATGTCAACATTATATACTGGATAATATTTTTGATTAAGGTGGATTTATTTTAATACAATATTTCATATTTTATCGAATGAGTTATGATATGTTTGATGGTGGATTTTCTTTCATTATACCTTTCATAGTTTATGGTTGAAGTATTGACATTTTGTATGATAGTATTAATAAGAATGCTTATGTTATGTTTCAATATTTTCATAAGAAGAATGTAGTGGACTTAGTATGTGATAGGTGGACCTTGGGATATCCCCTCGATGCATCGCTAGGTCTCATGAGACAAATTAGCGTCATAGCATAAGGCCTTGAAAAAAAATTTATTTTTAGACATGGCAGGAGGCCTTGACGATGTGGTAATGATGTATTGCATTATACATTCAATAATTATAAAATTAATTTTTACATGAGATTATTATAATTGTATAATATCCATGTGAATTTTTATATGGTAATGTTTTATTTATTTTCTTCATATTATGTTCATGTTTATATTTAAAATTCTTTTGTTTTTATTACATATCTTGTCTTAATAGTTTATTTCTTCCGCTAAATTATTTACCGTTACTGAGTATCTGAGCTCACCCCTTTCTTATGTTTTGTTTTCCAATTATTCTAAGAAGTGTATTATGTATGATATGCATGGTTAAGCTATGGTAATAATGTCATTCTCAACGGATTATTTGTGTTTGGTTTTATGTTTGAATGTGTAATTTAAGGTTTATGTATGTAATTTATTTTCCAAGTATACTAAATAGATCAGTCCATCAGGACTCAATACCATGTAGTCATGCCCATGTATTAAAATAATGCACCAGCTTAGGGCTTCTTTGGTTGGGGAAGTTAAATAAATTTATAAGAGGAGGATCAAAATAGGTAATTTATATCATGTGATAATTTTTCAAGGAAACTCCATAGAATATTATTAAATTGAATATTATATTTCTTCATATGTCGAGAGAAATTACATTATTCTCAAGAATAAAATGGAATGGTAGAATCCATCAATATTCGGTGAATAAAAGTAGAATAATTGAACTATGGAAAACAAATTCTCAAAACATCAATGGGACTTACCAAAAAATAGTCTTGGGGGGAGAAATATATGATAGGGTGATCACTACATCTGAAGTTGAACTTTCCAACATTATTATTGATGCTAAATTTATATATACAAAAATATTTGGTAATAGTTTATTTTATTATTTATCCAATCTCCCTTTTATATCTTATATTTTAAAAAAAGTATATATTTCAGTTGAGTAGTAATAAAATCCATTTTCTATTAATAGACTAAAGAGAAACATCATTAAAAAATTGATATGTCAGTCATTCCAAATTTTAATTCATCGGTGTAAGATATTTTAAAATTTTATTTTTAATAATATGGTAGACTTTAATATAATAATAGGTATGGATTTTTATTTAGTATATAATGAAATAATACATTTCCCAATGAAGGAGATAAATATTTTTCATGAAGTGGTGGAATTCCTTATCTATTTAATGTAGACTTCATAATGTATAACATGAATGGATCCACCCTGAGTAGATATATGGAATGGTATTTTTGGGGAAGAAGAGTGGAAACAACCTATGGATGTGAAATTTTACCTTAAAAAAGAACATATCCTTATTTTCATGAATACATTGATCAGTTTCTTGAATAACCTCTAATGTATCCAAATATGTTAGATGTTTTTTAATATAGATCTCATCGAAAAAATGAACTCCATATATTATAAACCCTATAAAATATCCACAATGAATCTATTATAGTTTAAGAAAACTCTTTGGGAGTTATGTGATAGTGGATTCATATTCTGTTGTGTTTTTACCTGGTTATATCCCAATATATTTTTTAAATTAATGCATAAGACTATGAGAGAACGTATTGATTATTGGATAATCAGTTCAATTATGGTGAAGAACAAGTATCCACTACCTCATGTAGATAACATAATTAATTAAATTGAAATAGTTCAATTTTATCAAAATATTAACCTTCACTCGGGGAAGAATCCATTATCAGAAAAAAAATTAAGATATTCCAAATATAAAATTTTTTATGAGGTATAAACATTATGAATATGTAGGGATTTTCTTTTTTCCAAAATTCACTATTTAATTTTTCAGATATGGTAAGTATAATATTCATGTAATATATTGATAAACATGCTTAGATATTTATTAATTATATCATGGTATAGTCCAAAATTTATGAACAAAATAAGATTTATTTATAATACATTATTGAAACTAGTTGAGAAAATCAGTTATATGGTAAATTTATCATGTGTGAATTCTAGCATTAGGATGTTCCTTTTCATTACCATATATTCTCTATGTATGAAATATTAGTTTATCGATCAGATAATAAAAAATCCAAATAATGACGTACATTGACATACATAAAGGAGGTATGTAGTTTTCATGGATTACAAGGTTACTATAATTGGTGTATTTAGAAAAATTACAATTTATAAAATTCATTTACCAAGATTACATGTAAAAGGGTTATGTTGTTATGGAAATAGGAATTTAAATAATGATTTGATTAATTACTGAGAGGTTTTATTTTTGTTATAATGTTAAAATTATCATCATGTGTGAATGGATTTGGGATATGCAGTAACACTGTAAAAAAAGACTGGATGTATCCTTATGGAAAAGGATAAAGTTATTTCTTATAGATAAAGGTTGTTAATGTTCCATAAATCTAACTGTCCAACCAATGGTGTTAGGATAGAAATAAACATTTTTTATTTGATAACATTGATTTATTATCTCATTTGTGAAATATTTTGGTTATAATTCAATGAAAAACGTTTAAATTAAATATTTTCATAGAAATATCCTAGAATGTTCAATGAAGATGGAATAGATACTCAAAATAATGATTTATCAATACCCTACCATCATGGTAAGGATAATATGTTAGTCGATTCATTGATTTGAGAATATCATGATATTTTAACTAATATAAGGATTGATAAGGATTAATTAGTCACGGTCTTACTAACTTTGGATATGGGATTTGTTATAAATGTGTAAAGATCATGAATTTGTGAAAATATTTCCAAACCATTCATATTGGATGTTATAAAATATTACCATCATGGTGATAAGAGTTTACGAAAGATAATTAATTATTAAAAAGATAATAAACTGATGGATTTTTAAATGAAGATGGTGTTCTAAAATTTGGCAATATGAAATATATTCCATCTACTACTATGATAAAGATAGAATTATTAAATAAATCCCATAGATCATGTTTCCCTATATAACATTGAATATCAAAAATAAATTATTGATAATTGAAGGATTATTTGTTGTTGGAAAATATTAAACATGAAATTTCATACTATGTACCAGGATGCCATATTTTCAATTAGAAAATTTTGAGAGAAAAAATCCCCAAGGATTCATGAAAAAGTACCAATTTCTCTATCTGATTGGGATGATATTAATATGTAATTTTTCATTATATTTCCAAATATTTCGAGAATTAATTATTCAATATGGTATATTATTGAACGTGTTTCCTTGCCTTCAAATTTCCTCTCTATAAGGGAATATCAATTTATTTTATTCCTTGTTCGACTATATGTTAATAATGATTTGAGACATTATATAAATAATATATTAATTTCATCTAATCCCAATACATGTTTTATATTTAATTTATTTAATATTTTTTATATGGATCATAAAACTAGTCAATACATGACCCAACCTATCATTATCAAATTGATGGGTAGCCTCAAATTTAATTTCAATCATTAGATGACATGTTGAGGTTGTGTTTGCTTGAGGATCAAGCTATGGGTTCTTTGTATTTACATTTAGGGTAATTTTAATATAATTTTATCTTCCCTTAGAACATTTTAATGGAAACATATAAATCTTTTTTATGTTGATAGGTGTCTTACCATATCCTTTAAGGACAAATTCTATGAAAGGAAGCTTGTAGGGACATATCTCATAAATTAGACAATAGTAAATGTGAATAGTGTTCATGATCATATTAAGTAAAAATATAAATGGAAAAGTTAAATACATATAACAAAAAGAAATATATTAAATTCTATGTGGGATATGATGTTTTATTAAATCTATCTATATGGAATGTTGTTACATGGTTTCAAAATAATGGGAAACTTGGTCCAAGGGACATCAGGATTGGGAAATTATGGAATGAATTTGACTTGTATCATAACATTTGGAAATGCAGACAATCCACATAAAATTTCATGTTATGTTCCATATAAATTTATTATGGAAGTAAATTATTCCCCCACCTTGACTTCTCCCCAACTAATAAATAGACAAGAACATAATATTTTCTTACTATGAGGAGTCTATATAAGACAATCATTTTTTTGTTATCAATGTAAAAACAATATGGTAAAATGGGAAGTCTACATTATAGAACAATATAATAATGAGGTCCAAGACTATCCACTATAACAAATTTTCCCCCCTCTAGAGGGAATGATCATAAGATGGAGAAATAGGAGTGTCATTCTTCTTGAGTCACCTTCAAGGCATTGTAGTATACTACAAAAATACCATACTTACATGTGTGATTAAATGTAATTTAATTATTAGAAATCCCCTTCCACCTTCTTATAGAGTATAAAATATGGAAATATATCGTTCTTATTCTAAGAAGCACATTGTCACGACCTTTTTTTGTCATTTCGTGGTTTTGATCCAGTTCATTGAAAATCCCAATAATTTTTTGGGGTTTGGGTGAGATTAATTTTGAGTTTTTAACATAAATATATGTATAATCACCCAAATTTGGGTTCCCCATTTTTTGTTTAAGAGTTTTTGGAGAAAGCGTGGTTATTTCATGATTTCGGCCAACCGTGAGCCCATTTGCAGTTTCAAAAACCTAATTTGTTTGTTTAATAACTCCTCTATTATTCAACATATTTTTCTCATTCCACTTCCAACTTTTCCTCCACCTAAATATTAATACTAACATATCATTTTTTAACCCTTACAAATTTATAAACATGGTTAATTGGGGTTACTTATTTAGGTACTAGGCCAACTCAAGGGCCCACTTCCAGTTTTTAAAAAATAATTTGTTTATTATATATATACTTAAATGTTTAATATATTTCGGTGATCGCACCTCACACTAGAATACCATATCCATTTCCTGACCCCCATTATCAATTTTATCTATTTGGAGGTCATATGAATCCCATATTAGGGAGAAAGTGCTCATGTTACCACAAATCATCCATAATTGACAAAGTAAACTATTTCAAACATAACTCATTCAATTCATGATCCATTTCCCACAAATCATCTTTCCTTGGTTTGTACAGAACCTAGGATCATCTCCATGATGTTTCAAGCCATTTAACATTCTCTAAGGGTGCAGATCTAATTTAATGCGATTAGTTTTCTAGTTGAAATGGTGAGATTCCTTCTCCATTATCCTCCCTATGCTTCCTCCATTCATTATTTATTGGTTTTAAAATGTCACATAGTCATGATAGACCTAGGGTTATGTTATAAAATAATTTTTATGGGGGTTTTGTTTGTTTGGGGCTGGTCGTCATAGGTTTAGGGTTGGTAAACCCTCTGATTGTGATTTTTGGTGTGCATTTCCATTACGCTGAGGATTTGAGGTAGAATATCCCATGCACATGCCTTAATCTTTTAAGAATAATCATTTTTATATTTTTTTCATCTATTATATATGATTATTATTATTTTTCCTAATTTGGATAATTTTCTTTGAGTGCAAAATGGTTGTTTAATCCTTGTTTTGTGAATGGTAATGTTGTTTTGTCAAAAAAGTGCACACCAAGTGTTTGTTTAAATATTCTAGTTTCTTTAGAAACTATTTTTTGTGAGGTTTAGAACCTAGTTTGTTGTATTAAGAATATATTAGAGTATCTTTTATAAAATATTTCATGGAATTAATTCTTTATTACAAGTCATGTTCTTAATTTTTTTTTGAAAGTGCATGTCTTGTATTCGGTAAATTTCTCGGTTGGCATTTATGTATTATGTTTGATTTAAAAAAATATTATTTTTTCAGATTATAAATGCATTGGAAGAATGATTAATAATATTTTTGGGTCCTTATATGGTTTTATATTTTTTTATTTGGTTTTATAAACAAATGTGTTTTGGTTTATAACACATTTTCGCCCAAGTGTTCGGAAAATGGATTGTTTCACATCCTTATAAAAATGGTTGTATTTTGAATATGTAAACTGAATATTTTAAGGAATTTATGAATGTGTTTTTCTACTGTAATTGGTTTTTAGACACCTAATTAATAGAAATGAATTTCATACCTCGGTCAAATTATAGTTTTGAGAATGGCTTAATGGCCCGTTTGGAATTAGTTTTTTTTTGTAAAAATGGTTTCCATGTGTATTTCATGTTCTATATTTTGGGTCAATTTTATGGTCTATGAAAATGGTTTATTAATTGTTTTTGGGGCTTCCAAAAATGGGTTGATATGTTATTTTTGGGTTTTTGGCCGTAAAAGTGTGTTATTGAATGCATTTTATGTGCAAGGCCTTATCATACTCCTTGAAATTGTTTTAAAAATCTTTTTAGTGGTTTCTTGATTCATGAAAGGTATTTGAAGCATGTTTTTGGGATTCTTCCTTGTTTATGGTCTGGTTATGAAATTGTGATGTGAAATTTGTATTTGATAATTTGTGTAACTTGATTGGGAACTAAAAGGATCTCGGGTATCTAAGTGGGCGGACTTGTACTAGTATGCTTGTGATTCCGTGGGGTTTGTCCCCTGTCTCACGTAGCAAGTTTGATGATTAAAACACTAACTAAACAATGATTATAATGATGCCGGGGGACCACTAGGTCATGGGTATGCTCCCTACTAGTGGCTCAAGTGCAAAAGAACATATATTTATTATGGTTACTATCACCGAGACACGAGGTACCTGGGGCTCACAACTAACTAGTTCCTCATGGTGTTCCAGTGACTTGTGCTCATTGGATTTTTTGTACTCATAGTCGGCATACGGTGTGTTTGGTTGGAAAATTTAGTAATGTGTGTGATGTTTTTAAAAGTTTAAATTCTTTAAATAAGCCCTCTTAGAAACTAATTTCATTTTGAAGTTTCACATCCTTGAAAATTGTTACTAGCATTCCTGTTTATAAAACATGAAATTATTTTCTGGTAATTTTTTTTATATTTCATGGGACCTTATTTGGAAAACATACCTTTATATTTGGTATTTAAAACTGGAAATTGATGTTTCTTTTATTTTAAAGGATCTGCATTGGGAATAGAATATTGGGATAACCTACTGAGTTTTAATACTCACGCCTATAGTCTTTTTATATTTTTATCCCTTGTGATCGTTTCTGTTTGAGCTCAATTTCCATGGATGACATGTGATCATTATGTTGGATAGTGACTAGAAGGGTCACATGGAGTTATTTGGTTATCAAGTTTGGTTAGATGAGTTGTTAGTTTAGTTTTACTCTCAGTTTCTTATATAAATAATGTTCAGTTCAGTGTTTATATAAATGTATTTTGGGTTTTTCATTTCTTTCCACTTTTTTTCTTATTGTTGATATATGGGAGGAATCGTAACCTTGTGTACTCTATGGATTCACTTGGTGCTTGTTTCCATCCCGGGAGGATCAGGAACACCTATCAGGACTTGTCACGGGCTGGCCCTAGTGACCAGTTCAGGGTCGACTCGGGCTGATTCGTGACAAAATGGTATCAAAGGAGGTTGTATCATAGCAGACCATTCATTTCAGACCACCCTTGTTATTTGGTTTATGTCATGGTATGTGGGGTAGGATTGTTGGGACTTGAGGGGTAAGTGCATGAAGAGCGTCACAAACACATTCTTGTTATAATACTCAAGTTTCCATGGGATGTCTGGTTTTATTAGTGTCTTTTTTATTATTTTTGATTGTATGGTTTTGGAATATGACATGGTGAGTCTAACCAATGGCCTTCGTGAGCTCGCAGGGCTTTCCAAGCCATGTGGAGCTGGGGAATGGTCCTTATATGTCACTTTGTGTTGGTTTTTTGTTTGACATATGGCCACCAACCATATATTCAGGTCACCCACCGACAGTAGATCCCTTTAGTGGGTTTATTGGACCATTAATGAATTCTGAATTTTTTTTGAAAATACATTTGTGGGAATTATGGAAATGGTTTTTCAATGGAGGATTGGATTTGGAAAAGTGGAAAAGGGCTTTTCAAAAATTAATGATAAGAATGGTTTTGGGAAGTTTGTGTTATTTTAAACAAATTTTGGGGAGGTCGTGGAAATGATTTAACGAGATTGGATTTTGCCTAATCTAAACTTGTGGTTTGTTGAATTCTTTTTTTGGAAATTGTGAATCATTTTAAAGTAATTCTAAAATTCTTTTTTTAAATGGGGTGTTTTGGGCTGTTGAAAAGTGTTTAAATCTGATGAAAAGGTTTTGGAAATTTGGTTTTGTTCTGATGTTGTTTTTCTGGAATGGGGTTTTGGCCCTTGTGGTTGTATGATTATGAAAAGAGACATTTCTAAATGTGTTTAAAATGGGAAAGAGATATTTAGAATTGAATGGTTGTTTTTGGAAGTTCTATTAAATTAAATGGACTGATTTTTAAATCAAATGTTTTCTGATGAAGCGTGGCTTATCTTGTGAAATATAAAAATGGATTTTGATTTGGTGGTTAATGTGCCTTGGGAAGGTATACAATTTTTTTAATGATGATGTTTTGGTTTTTCTTTCAGTTTTTTCAAGGGTTCTCACATGCAAGGTTTTTTAGATATATGGATTAATGGCCAGTATGTCCTAGTATTTGAGTGATCGGGGTGGCACATAAATATTAATGTGAGTAAGACTTGATAAAATTCCATTGGTTAATGTGAAAATACACCAAGTTTATTTTTTTTTATTTTTCAAAATTGGTTTTAGCTAAAAAAATTTGGTGTTTGTTTTGAACCAACAGTTATGTGGCTGGTTTAACCTATGTCTTAGAAGTTTTTTCTATTTAGTATGCTTTTTTATGATCTAGAAGTCATATTCTTGTTGCATCTTGATATGGGTTCTTGTTGGTGGCTCAGTTGTTGGGGTAATGCTCAGTGGGTTTCTAAAGATGTGTTAGATGTTGTGATGTTTCCATGGATGGTTCTCCATTTCTTTGATATCCAGTTGATCATCCTAATGATTTGTTTCAAATGTTAAATCCACCTCTTAAAATGAAACCTCAGCACATTTGTTGAAATAGAGAGATTTTTGGGCTCAATTTAATGTGCCTTCCCATTAGGGTGATTCAATCGGATGATGTAGTTGTGCTCGTTGATGTATAGTGGGTGTTTTGTTTTTTGCCTTGTTCATTCTGATCCCCATTCGGAGTGAGAGAAAATAGTGTTGTGTATCTCAATGTTCATGTTTGGGTAAAAACGTGTTGTTGAGGAAGATAGTTCCATGGTGTATTTTGATATGTTGCTTCTTATTGGGAGTGTTATGTTGTACTGTGCGGAACTAAGGGTTGGAGTACATATTGGGGATTATCAAATCCTGGCTACAAGGCAAGATGTGATTCATCCATCAGAGCTCCAGCCATAAGTTTCGGAGTGAGGCTAGCATGTAGTCAGGAGTACTAGGATTGAGGGTAGTATTGATAAGCTCATACATACACCATTTCATTGAGGTAGTCCCATTGTTTCTTTTGTGGTTTCAATGTCCCAATAATTGGGTCCCCTTCCCTCCCCTCCATAATTTTTTTGGGTTTGGATCCGGTCAATGAGTGTTGGCCCAGTTTTTTCATCCTCTTTTCGAGAGTGGGTTTCTTAAATGTTCATTTTCTTCCTCTCGACTTCGGTTTGTAGGTTGGTGTGGGAGACGTTTTGTGGTCATGTGTAGGTGAGTCCCAATTCTAGTTCATTTTGATTGTTTTTTTTTTGTTTATTTCAAGTTGGTCTCTAATGGTAGAGATACCCACTGTGGGTCGTGAAGATATTTCTTTAGGATTTGTCAGATGCTAGTTATGATTTAATGGTGGGGATCCCATTCCGGCCTCCACCCCATGTCATTGGATTTTTCGATTTCTCTTTGGTTTGGGTGATTGTTCGGTTCATTTGTATGAGGGAAAAAAATCAGGTTCTTAATTTGGTTGTGTGGGTAGTGACTCGATCTTTTGGTTGATTCTCAGGAAGTGGTTGAAGTTGGTTTTTTGATTAAGGTAAGAGGATTATGTTCCACTAATGGTTTATGGTGCCTCATCGGATTAATAGAATGGACTATATTGATAAATAATCCTTAGGTGTTGATCAATCATCAATAATTTGATATGTCTTTCCAGGGGTGGAAAGCATTAATTGTGGGGAGAATTATCACACCCGGTTTTCTTTCTTTTTATGTCTTGGTTTTGATCCAGTTCATTGAAAATACCAATATTTTTTATAGGTTTTAGGTTAAATTAATTTTGGGTTTTGAACTTCCATATATGTATAATGACCCAAATTTTCGTTCCCCATTTCTTGTTTAGGAGTTTTTGGAGAAAGGGTGGTTATTTCATGATTTGGGGCTACTGTGAGACCACTTGCAGTTTTATAAACCAAAATTTTTCTTTAATAACTCCTTTTTTATTCAACAATTTTTTCATTACACATTCCACTTTTCCTCCACATACATATTAATACTATAATATAATTTTATACCCCTTATAAATTTATAAACATGGTGAATTGGGATTACTTAATTAGGTACAGGGCCAGCCCAAGGGCCCATTTCCAGTTTTTAAAAAATAATTGGTGTCTATTATATCTAATAAAAATTTTAATATATTTCTATTATTCTACCTCACAGAAGAATCCAATATCTCTATTTTCACCACAATTATCTATTTTCCCTTTTTTGAGCTCATATGAGTCCCGGAGTAGGGTGAAAGTTCTCATGTTACCTCAAATCACCCAGAATTGATAAGGTAAATTATTTCATATATAACTCATTCAATTAGTAATATTTTTTCATCAAATCTTCTTTCCCTGCTTCTTCCAAAACTTAGGAGAATCTACAATAATATTCAAGCCACTAATGTTTCTCTATGGGTGATGATATAATGGAATGATAAGATATTTCTAGTTGAAAAGGTGAGATTCCTTCTCCTTTATCGTCCCTCTTCTTCCTCCTTTCATTATTTCTTTGTTTTATAATCTCCCCTTATCCTGATAAACCTATGGTTATGTTATAAAATGAATTTTTATGGGGTTTTTTTCGATTTGGGCTGGTCATCATAGGTTTAGTTTTTTTAAACCCTCAGATGGGGAGTTTCTGTGTAAGTTTCCATTACGCTGAGGATTTGATGTCGGTTATACCTTGAACATGCCTTTATGATTTAAGATTCATTATTTTCATATTTTATTCAACTGTTATATATGATTGTTGTTATTTTTGATCACTTGGATAATTTTCATTGAGTAAAAAATTGTTGTTTAATCATTGTTTTGTGAATGGTAATGTTGGTTTTTCATAAAAGTGCACACCAAGTGTTTGTTTAAATGTTCCACCTTCATTTGATAATATTTTATGACGTTTGGTACCTGGATTGTGGAATAATTTTTATATAATAGTATCTTGTATGAAATATTTCATTAATTTGATGCTTTATTCCATGTCATGTTCTTAAAATAAATTGTTTGTTTAAAAGGGAAAGTCTTGTATTCGTAAACTTTCCATGTTGGCATTTATGTGTTATGTTTGATTTAAAGAAATATTATTTTTTGGATTTATAAATGAATTTGAAGAATGATAAATGATATTTTTTGGTCCTTATATGTCTTTAAAAAATTTATTTTGTTTTACAAACAAATTGGATTTGGATTATAACATGTTTTGGCCCAAGTCTTCAGAAAATGGCCCATTTCACATCCTTATGAAAATTGCTGTGTTTTGAATATGTACCCTGAATAATTTAATAGAATTATGAATGTTTTTTATGATGTAAATGGTGTGTATACACCTAATTAATAAAAGTTAAATTCATACCTTGGTCAAATGATAGTTTTGAGAAAGGCTTAAAGGCCTGTTTGGAAGTTGTTTTTTTTTTGTAAAAATGGTTTCTATGTGTATTTCATGTTAAATCTTTTGGGGGGATTTTATGGTCCCTGAAAATTATTTATTAATCGGTTTTGGGGCTTCCAAATCTGGGTTTTTATGTTATTGATGGGGTTTTGGCCGTAAAAGAGTGTCATTGAATGGATTTTATGTGCAATGCCTCGTCATACTCTTTGAAATTTTTTTACGAATATTTTTAGTGGTTTCTATATTCGTGAAAGAAATGTGAATCATGGTTGCGGTATGTTTGTGTGTTTATGGTTTGTTAATGAAATTTGTATTTGAAATTTTTATTTTATTATATGTGTAAATTGATTGAGCACTAAAGGGAATCATGGGTATCTTTGTGGGTGGACTTGTACTAGTATTCTAGTGATTTAGTTGGGTATGGCCCCTATTTCATGTACCATGTTTGATGATGACAACACTAACTAAAATATGATGATGATGGTTTTGGGGGACCACTAGGTTATGGGTATACTCCATACTAGTGGCTCGTGTGCACAAGAACAGATATTTATTATGGTTACTTTCACCGAGATATAAGGTACATGGGGCTCACAAATAACTAGTGCTTATGGGTGTTCCCATGACTTGTGATCATTGGCTATATTTTACTCACTGTCGGTATATGGTGTGTTTGGTTTGTAAATTTAGTAGTGTTTGTGATTTATTTTAAAGTACAAATTCTTTAAAGCAGCCCTCTTGAAAAATATTTTCCTTTTGAAGTTGCACCTCTTTGAAAATTGTTACTTGCATTCTTGTTTATAAAACATGAATGCTTTTGTCTGGTAATTTGTTTTATATAGAATGGGACCTTATTTGGAAAACATGCCATTATATTTGGTATTAAAAAATTGAAATTGATGTTTCTTTTATTTTAAAGGATTTTTATTAAGAATAGAATATCAGGCTAACTTACTAGGTTTTAATACTCATGCCATAGTCTTCTTCTGTTTTTTTCCCTTATGTAGGTTCCAGCTTGAGTTCGATCACCTTGGGTGACATGTGATCATTATATTAGATAGTGACCAGAAGGGTCACGTGGAGTAATTTGGTTATCAGGTTTGGTCCGATGAGTTGTTATATTAGTCATTCTTTTAGTTTCTTGTACAAATAATGTCCACTTCCATTTTTAAATAAATGTAATTTGTTTTGTCCATTTATTTCTGGATTTTTTATTGTTGTTTATATTTGGGAAAAATCATTCCCTTGGTTACTTTATTGATGCCCTTAGTACTTTTCCCAATCCTGGGATGATCGGGAATGCCTCTCAGGAATTGTTGCTGGCTGGCCCTAGTGACCTGTTAACGGTCGACTCAGGCTGGTTCAGGACACATATTGTATGTTGTCAAAAAGAATATCTTAGTTTCTCTAAGTTCATTATTCATATCTTTACAAATCCAGAGGCCCATGAGTATATTGTATGAATCCTCTTATATGTGGAGACTCTATCAAGATTATTGAATCTAGGGAACAAGTGTTGAAGAATCAAATGACTTGTTTGGGGATATTAATTTTGAGAAATCATAAATTAGAATAGGTGGAATGTGACATAAAAATTTTATGATGATGAACAAAAAAAATCTGTTATTGAGGTGAAAATCTGGAAATTGTAGGATTAATGTTTTTATAGATGTAATTATGTAACACCATAGATTCAATTACATTAATATTTTTCATTATAGGGAAATAATGACACCATGTACATAGATTTAGTCATGAATTTTATTGAAAACTAAATATCAATTTTTTTTAATTATATAAAATTTACTTCATTTTTTAATATATCATTTAAAAAGTAGCATCGGGTCAATTTTTTAGTTGTTTCAGAAATAGTTAAATTTTTTGTGAGTAATGAAAAATACAAATTATACAAAACATTCGCCTTTATAACCATATATAAATAAATTTAAATATTATAATTAGTTTTTTATAGTTTAAATAAATATTTATGAATTAGTAAAATAAATATAAAAAATATTTTTCAACTTCTAAATATATGGTTAACATTTTTGGAAATCTAAATAATTTTTATGATTAAATAAATACTTTTTTTAGTTATTTTAAATTAATATTTCACATAATAATTTTCTTGGTTTTAGTTTTCTTTAAAAAAAATAAGATTCCACTTTTTTATAATCATTCAATTAATTAAAATTTACCAAACATTATTATTCCTTTTACTATAAAATCATTATTATTCTTAAAAAAATCTAAAAAATATTATTGTTGTGTTTTGGGAATTTTGAATAAAATTAATTACTTACAGTATAAGAAATTACAAATTATTAAATATATTCCATATTTTCAATATTCAAAATTAATAAAATTAAAAAAAAATTTAACATAAATATTGTCATTAATGAAATGTAAAGATAATAAAAATTTATTACAACTGGAAATATTTAAACAGGTTGACCAGGGGTAAACTAAGAAATAAGGGTAGTAATGCCACATATAACATGTCTAATAGTTATTATTTGAATATATTTATATCATATATTATAATCCTTCAATTACTTTTGAATTTAGAAGAATTATTATGGTGATATTCATTAATAATATTTATAAATATTATGTAATTCCATGTGTGTCCTCCCCCTCACTTATAATTGAGAACCTATAATCCTCCATTACACAGAATGTTGGATCCCTTAATAGTATTCAATACATGAAATATTACATTCATAGATTCCATAAATTCATCCATATTCTCATGTTTTTCTATTTTTTCCATTTCATATGGGCCTAAGGTTTTTTTAAAAAGATGCCTCTCAAACAAAAGGTAATTGTATTTGAAGACACATTCAATGTTTCATTATTCATTTAATTACTCAAAATTTATTTTACCCACCCTAAAATAATGAATCAATTATCATCAATATTCTGATATTTTATTATTATTATGGGAAAACAATTTTCCACTTTCTTTTCATCCTATAGAAAAATGATTCTGTGAACATACAACCTATTATCATCTTGTAGTGGTGTAATTCATGTTTTATCAATGCATAAACATGATTATTATAATGTTTTAACTGGGTAATATATATATATATATAATTCCATTTATTTTATTCTTTATACATATATAATATAATTTATCTTCTCACCCTTCCAAACATTAAAAAATGCTATCGCCGCTCATACATATTTATGGAAATCCATGAACAAAAATCGATGCAATTTATTTTTCACTTATTAATTTCATTGATGATTACAAATTTTTAATTAAATAAGAAATTTTATATTTATATCACGATTAAAATATTTATATACTTTAATCATTACATATTTGTCAGTTTGAAACTACTGAACAAAAAGTTATATAAAAAATGAAATCGTTAAAACATGAAAACATTGATTTAAATAAATATTTATCAATAAACATCATTTAAAATTTCATAATAGGATATTATAAGATATTATTATTATTTTACTAGTTCTATTATATATTTATACAAAATATAATCTTATTATGAATAAGGTTAAAAGAAAATTTGATGAAATTTAGACATGAGGTAAGGGTTTGAATCACAATCTCATATTTATTTACGATTGTTTATGATTAAGTTTATATTAGGGGAATTATTTGTTCTTTATATCATACACCCCATTTATTTTGTTCTAATCTACTAATTTTCATTCCATTCATTTCCATTTATCTATGTACTTAATATTTTAAAATAATTATTTTATGGGAATCAATCATTTTAATTTCAATTCAGTGAATATTATTTTCTTATATATCTATATTTTATAAAAATAATTCATGATTATTTTAAATATATTTTATAATTTTTTATAGTTAGTTTCCACCATGATTAATGTTTTATAAATTTTTTTAAAATAAAATATATTGATATTTTTTGAATGTGGAAATTTTTATGAAGTTTTAAAGAGAATCATTATTTTGATATACAACGCACATGTTGATTCCCCCCTCAGGACTACTATTTTATTTCAGTATTCCTTAACAATTATTCATGGTTTCTATAAAAGAATACTATTTTCAAATTTTATGAGGTTTTTCGATTTTTATAACAGTGTATTCAATATGAAAATGTTATATACATAATGTAATATTCTAACAATTTTTTTATTTTATTTTATTCTTTATAAACATAATTTAATGATTATTATTAATTACTAATTATATAATGTAATATATTACCACTCACCATTATTCCATGAATGGATTGGGATCAATTTTATAAGATAATGGATTTACATTCATTATAATAGTTCTTCTATTATATATAAATATTCATTAATAAAGCATATTGATAAAGTATTATTATTCATTCATATGTTGAATCCATTGGGATTATTATGTGACATGTGAGGCCAGAATTTGAGATCACCTAAATGAATCAGTTGGAATTAAGAGGCATATTTATTTATTTATTTTGAATAGGCCATACCCATTTATGTAATATTTCTTTGATCATTACATTGAGAGTATGTCTTATAGTTCTATCATTATGAATTCCATAATTATATAATATGATATTGATTTACATATAATATTTTGAAGAGTTTTGGTATCCATAGATATATTTCAATGAAAAGTACTTATATATGTTACATTATTTGATCATATTTCATTAATTCTATATTATTAATGATTTATTTATTATATATTATCTTCTTTTGTGCTAATTCCCTTACAAATAAACTCTGCACACCATTTTATTTTTTTTCTTTTTCCTAAGATTATAAGAAGTGTACTATTACTAATATGAAAGTGTATGATATAAGGAATTATATTTTTTTAAATAAAATTCATATTTTATATTATCATTTCAAATATATTGTGTGATTAAATCATGTAACAAATTCTATAATAAAACTAAACAAGATGATCCGTCATGATGTGATTTCTTGTATCTAATGACAATGTAATTATTTTTACATTAGATAATGGAAACAATGGTCGTCATTGTTACATTATCTGAATATTAATTAATATAACCCGATGTATTGGGTCATAAAGCTACATTTTAGTCTATTTAATGCTCTAAATAACAACTAGAGTCTATTTATTACCCCAATATTCGTTTTCTTTGAGATTAGATTCCTTGGACAATATTGAACGCCCATATTACTATTAATAACTAGGTGGAGGGATTCATTTTTAATCAAATTGAGAGAATGAAAAGTTGTTTCTTAATATTCCATAGCTTTCCTCAACTATGAAAGTGTTATCTTGTTTCATCATCCAAGATAAATTCATAAATTTTATAAATTTTGAAGGTTTTTTAGTCTCTGTATGTCTATTAATTTCATCATTTTCTAGAGAATAGTGACTGAAATCACCTATATCGTAAGATAAACCATATATGTTTTATATAAAAATCATTATTTATATATACTAAAGGAAACATAATTTCATAAATTAGAATTTAATCCAAATATTTTGGACTATATGAAATGGTATTTTAATATTATTAATCCATTATTATGTTTTTCATTTATTCATTATGATATAGAATGTGGTTTACTAATTATTATTTGGTAACTAATATATCAGTATGCTTATTAAATAGGTTTAGTGTTTTTAACATGATGTGATTTTAAAATAATATCGGTATATTTGATATAATATTCCACACAAAACACCTATCTTAAATAAATCCAAAAATATGTTTCATTAAATATAAACTATTCTGTAGATTGTGAAACATGCAAGCATGAGTCTAAGTGATCATTAATATTGTATACAATTATTAAATGGATATGAAAATATTGGATATTATTATTAATAAAATAAATAAATAAATAATTTTAATATATTTATTAAAAATAAAATAAGTATCAATTTAAGGAAAAAATGGGTTTTGAAACACCATATTTTGGTAAAAAAAAGGTTCTTAGTCAGGGTTTTTATAGAGAATTTAAAATTAAATTTTACCAATTTTATAGAATTCATTTCTCCAAAATAACATAATTTTTAAAATGATCACCTAAAAAATATCTTTTCATGAATATTTCTGATTTTCCTAGAATGTTTCATTTTTCAATAAATAGTTAAAAATACTAACATTTATTAGAAAATTAATTTTCTATTTAAATAATATAATATGAAAAAATATATTTTTATTTCATTATAATGTAAAATTTTTTCCATTATATTAAAATTTTACTAAATTTTGAAATTTAAATAAATTTTATATTGATCATTGTTTTTAATGCCTTTAATACTTATGAAAATATTTCTTTGGAAACCAATTTTTTCATTGTGGTTTCCAAAATAATTAAATATTGGATTATTACTACTATTAAAAATCAATTAGGAAAAATAGATTTAATAATTGGAATGTAAATTATTATTATTATTTAATAAGGTAATATTAATTTTTGACCATTATGAGTTGTAAAATTTGAACAATTTAATTACTATTTTTAAGATAAAAAAAGATTTACTGAGGTGTTAAATTGAATAAATATGTTTTAAATGTTCCAAAAACATTTTCAACATCCATTTTATGGTTAATGTTATTCATTATTACGTATAAGGGTCTAAAATGTTCTATTTTTTAGGCTTTTATCATGATATAAACGTGGGTGTAATTGAATCATTTCCAAAATTCTAGATCTATCCACCCTCCCATAATAAAAGGCCACACACTTCGTTCAAGTATTAACACTTCAATATCCATTTTTTATTGAAAATACCAAACCAAAAAGTATAATAACTCCTCTAAAAAATCCTAGAGAAACTATTTTTATCAGAAACCCCACATAGGAATAATTTTGATGATATCCTAAATAAGTTGTCTGAAAAAGAGGTAACATTATTTATCAAGAATTTTTATATTGGTTATTATTCATAAAAATTAAAATATTATTAATATATGACAGTATAATAATAAAAATAACTCTATATAATGACATTTTATAATGTTATGTTAATCACTTTTATCAATATGATATTCTATCAAATGGGAAATACAATTATCGAAAGTGTGTATAGTAGACTTCCACCTCATGAACCAATGTCATTCATTTTATATCACTATATTTAAATTATGATTATAATGATGGATTAATCTAGTTTTTATGACATTTATGATATTATTATACATTTATAATTATAATATTACATTTAAATTTTTACATTCCCTAACGTTTAAATTACAATAACAGCACATGTGTGTATGAAGGACTACCACATCGTGAAGCAATGTCTTTCATTTTTCACTTATATTTATCATGGAGTTTAATGAGGAAATAATTTTGGAATATATAGGATATATTTTTTATTCGTTTAAATTAAAAAAGAACACACTCTATTATCCCTTCAGCAATTAATGAAATAATAAAGTCACTCAGGCATATATATCCCAACCATCTCTATGAATTGATATGGTCTATTATCCTTGTTGAAATTTTAATATTATTTATAAATAATTATAAAATGAAAAACTTTATTTATAAAATTAACAATCACATTGAGGTTATGATATTGTATAATATTTTCAGTAACCTGAAATTTAATAACAAAACACGCATGAGATTACAAGTCTATAAATAATTGAAACAATGAAAATAATGATATATTATTAATGAACTAGTGATAATATGTTATAAGAGGTTAATATATGATATTATATGAATATGGTTTTCTTGTAATTTAATTTAATGATAAAATCCACTATCATGGTGGTTAAAGGACATTCAACCAAAAGAAATCATAATGTAAGGGACTTTATATCAATTTTACTCCATTAAAGAGTATTGAATTGTTATGAACTTTATTTCATTTATATGGTGTATATATTTCTCCATTTAAATTTAATTTCATGATTCATTATCAATTCATGGTATATTAGGTTTCAATTATTATTATATCATCTAGGGGTATGTTATAAGAAAATTACCAAGTGGTGTTAATTTTCATAAATTAATTATTTTCATTCAGTTATATTACACTTCATTGCATTTGATATTCTAATATTATTTTTTTATGTTATTTATTCTATATTATTTATTAATTTTTTAAAAAAATTGTACTTAAATTTGGTACACATAATCAATTCTTTTTTTAATTGTCACTTCAACCTCATGTTTTTTTAAATATTTATTTCACTATCTCATTTTAATAGGGATTGTTTATTTTTGAATTTCCATTGAGGGAATTCATATAATAATTGGATAATAAAACCATTATTTTTATTATCAAATTGTTATTAATTATGATTTAATGTAATTTTACCATTTTTTAACTCTTTCATTATTAAAATTTTAAGCAAATTTTTTTTAAGAAAATCCTAGTTTTTTCACTGTTTATCCAAAAAAACCTTTTCATAAAAAACAATTTTTTATTAAAATTTATTCAAAAATATTTTTAACTCTTTTAAAAATAATTTATTAATTATATTTTTACCCATTTAAATGTTTTACAAATAATTTCTGAATGGGATCTTAATATCGTGACCAAAATAAGAACTATTTGTCATTTATCGAAAAAGTTAATGGAATAATTATTTTAACATGTACAAAATTAACTTAATTTACATGTATCTTATAGTCTCGATATTTAAAATATAATTTAATATGTTTCTATGGAACATTAAATACAAAATTTTTTGTTAAATTTTAGTTTTTAAAGATGATTTCCAAATTTGGAAGGTTATTTTCTTTAAAATATTTAAAAGGATATTGTCACAGAATTTCTATCCATTAACCAAAAAACGAATAATATAATTATAATAAACTAGGGATTTGTTGGATAAATATCATAATTATTCATTCCATATATGGTTTATGATTATTTTGTAAATATAAATTATTAACATTCACATTATTGATTCATTTTTATTGTTAGTATATTTCCATGGAAATATTCACCATCCTACTATTAGTAGGAATTATATTTACGCTAAATTTACAAATTTTTCATAATGGATATTTTTATTTATTAAACCATATATAATTTTTATATAATGTTTTTTATATCGATTTTATTTTTTTATCTGTGGAAATATTAAAAATTCTATATTCATTACACAATACCGATATATGATGATAAGAAACATTTTTAATGAATTTAATCAATTTTATGTTATGTGAGAAATGATTTAGAAATTAAATGATGTCTGAGGAATGAAATTATAATTACCCTCTATTCAAAATTTGTCTCATGAGGTGAATTCATGATCCAAAATTAAATGGGTTATTACATATTGTATTAAATTATCTTTTGAAAGGTCGTGATAGTAGAGGCATCGTGATATCTGAGATCATGACGTCCATGAATAAATGTGATACATTCTCCATGAACAATTTTATTGAATTATATTTAATGAAACAATTATATTTATAATATTTATAACATTATGAATATTATTTACCTATATAATACATGAAATAGCAAGAACGTTCATGAGAAAACATTTATTGGAAAATGATGAAATTAACACAGAAATAATTAATATACTAAATTATAATTAAAAATATGTGACAAGATCTTAAAAGAGGATCATATATTATATTATATTAAAATTATTCTAGAATAATTTAAATAAAATTTTAAAACTGTTATAAAGGTGGTAAAATCTTGTCAACCAAAAGGAAGAAGAAGGTAATGGATATCATCTCAATTTCAATATATTATCGAATATTGAAAATTTGTGCTCATAATTTCATTAAAATTATGTATGTGAATAATTTTTGAAATGAAATAACATTATTCTTTTATAATTAAATTTATTTTTAAAATTTAAATATATAATCTGATAGTATTTGACATGAAAATTACTAAGTTGTAATGAATTTCATAGCTCAATTTATTTGTATTGGGTTATATTACTTCATAATTTTCATAGATATTATTAGATTATGTGTTTAATGAACATTGAGTATATTATGTTTTATTTTATGTTTTTATATATGGATTTAAATTTAATACACATAATTCATTCATTGGTATATTCTCAATTTTGCAATGATATCCTTGTAAGGTTTTATTTTGAAATATCATTTTAATCGGGACTGTTTATTATTGAATTCTAATTAAATAAAATTTCATGATAATTGGATAATAAAAAATTTTATTTTTATTATCCTTTTGTTATCCATGAATAAATCAATTAGTATTTTTATTTTCCTACTCTTTTGTTGCAAAAAAATTATTGATAAAATGTTCTGTAAAAAATTATACATTATTTTTCTCTTTGGATGAATTTTTTTTACAATCGTAATCCATGTTCTATAAAAAAATATTGACAACTTTATTTAATTTTATTTTTTAAATTATTTTTTAAAAGAAAATTTTCCATTTTAATTTTTTAATTATTTTTATGTAATATTCATGTCATTTTCCAAACAAGGCCCACTTGTCTTTATCCAAAAAATGGAATGGAAAATCTATTTTGATTTTTAAAGAATGAAACAAAATTGACTGGTCATGAAAACAAAACCATTTAATGTTTTTATGAGTTTGAATGGTTATTTTAATATAAAATTATATTAATTTTTTTTTTCTAAAATTTTAGTTTCAAAAGGTTATTTTCCAAGTGAAAATTGTATTTTCCTCAAAAATGATTCATTGGATATTTCGATCGAATGTCAATTTATTAAAGACACAAAAACATATTATACTTAAGATACACATGGCATATGTTTTACAAATATGAGACTTTTTTATTCTGTGGATGGTTTATAATTATTTGGACTTGTTAATGTATTAGAATTTATTTTCTTGATATATTTTTGTAGTATTTAACTTTTCTATAAAATAATAAATTTCATATAATCATTTGACAATAAATTTCTCATAAATATCCACATTATTTTAAAGGGATAAATTTATTTCATAAACCTTATTTCATTAATACATATCGCCTTTTACATTGAATTTTATTTTTTTATCATCCCAAATATTAAAAAAATTGTATTCTTTAAATAAAATGTATATTATTTCATAAGGAATAATTTTCATGAATTAATTATGTTATTTAATATATGTGTAATAATTTTTATATACATATATGGTTTCAAAATGGATTTATAATGCCTCGTAAGGCATATTTATTACCATGAGGTGAATTATTATGATAACATTATATGGTTTTTATAGAGTTATTTATGTTGTCATGTGAATGGTTTTGAAGTCAAGGTATCATGATTCATAATCACATTAAATCCAAGAGTTATGAATTTAATTCATAAATAATTGTTTTACTATTATCCTTGAGGATTCCATAGTGATATTATCTCTGTACGCACATTATTGATAGTTATTGATTAGATGACATTCTTTTTCAACTATTTACCTCTCAATTTTATTATTCCTTATCTATTCATGAAATTCATGTTATTTAAATATATCATGTGTTTATTTAATTAACATACCATATTTTTTATTCCTTATCTATTTAAAATAGTTATATTATTTAAATGGAACACATGTTTCAATAATTAACATTCCTTATTTATTATTCCTTATTTAATCATGAAAGTAATGACATTGATTAAATGGATTTTGGTTTAGATATTTATATTTCGATTTTTATTATTCAATATTATTTATTAAACATTTAATCATGGTATAATTAGATTTATTAAACACTAGATGAGAATTTTAACCCACTATTATTTTGTTTCCTTTCCCAGAAATCCAATAAGGTTACTATGAATGATATGTAATGATATTCTAGAGGGAATAATGGTTTTCTATAAAAATGATGTTTTAATTTGTTTATTAAATTGTAATATTGGAATAATTTAGGATTCTAGTTTACAAATACTAATATACTATACACTGATTAATGAACTGATTCGAAGTATCATATACCAATTTAATAAAGAAAACAATGACTCTGGGTTACTGGGGTCGGGGACATCATAGTTTATTCAAAGAATCATAAATAAAATTAAAAATACACAAGATAAAGTATATAAAATTATATAGTTTAATGATATATTCTCACTATATAATAATTCAGTTAACACTCACATGAATCAGTGATTTAAATTTTTTTTTTTGGACTTCAATACTTAAGGGAAAATATGTGTTCTATATTTTCAATCAACCCCTATGATTAATATCACAAAACCTATTATTTAGACTACAGTGAACCTTATGAATTACTGATATTTATTTCTTCTAAAATTTTATTTAAAGACATAAAACCTCTCTATGTAATGTGATTAAAATCATGAACATCCAATATGTTATTAATTTAAAAGAATTATTTACAAAAATAATTAAACAGCCATAATTTGAATCAACTATGTGTAATAGATATATTATTGGATTACTAGAAATAAATAATGTAGGGTATACATGTAATACATATCGTATTATAGGTAATTCTGAATATAAAACCATTTATAAAATCATGATGTGTCAGATTTCTTCCAATGCGATTCACCTTGGTTATGCATATAATTAGTTGAATAGATGGATTCTACTTATCAGATCACAAATGACATAAATTGTGTTTTATATAGGAAAAATTAAACTTAATATGAATGTTTGGTGGCACATGACTAGTTAACTCATTTGTAATGGGACTAAGAGGAATAAAATTGATTATATTTACATGATGAATTGATATATTTTTTCACTAAATATTCAATGGATTTTATGGACTAAAATTATAAGATGTGGTTTACTTAAATGTACATATTCCTTCAAAGATGATATTAACTATGTTTAGATATGTACAAGTATGAATTTCCCTTCACTAACTTTATGATAGAGAAGGATTAAAATATAGGGGGAATTTATAAAAAATAATATCATTTGAAATATTCACATAATTAGATCAAAAAATGGATAATAATTAGTTATAGATATTCATGTATTTAAACAGAAACACAAATTTACCGTTAATATTAATCATTCACATGAAAAAAATCAATATAAATAAATTCATTAGTAGTATCTGAATGTAATAATTTTTTTCATAAATGAATTTAAATTAAAAGTACTATTGAAATTTAATCAATATGGACAAACATCCAATATTCATTTTATTGAAGGGAAACCATAATAAAATTTTAAAATTTACTCTTTTACTTTAACATGTTTCATGATTTCTACAATTATTCATGAGGTTTATAAAAATTATGAATTAGTAGATGTATTCAATATAATTGAATACAATGAATAAATCTACCAATAGAATTCATAATTCAATGTTATTTTATAACAAATTCATTTTATAACAAAATATTCTTGAATAAACTCCAATTTATACTATGTGATGAAAATATTTCGGGACATGCACGATATGTAAGGGAATCGATTCCCTATAATGGTAGAGATATAAATTTAGGTGTCCCTAAAATAAATAAATATATATATATCATTTATTATATTAATTATTAATATTAAAATGAACTAGCTCTATTTTAACCTTATAAAAAACCATAACATGTTGAGAAAAATAGGGAAAGCAATAAAGGTCCCACCCTGTCATGATGAGGAATAAGAGAAATAGTAAAATCCTGGTCAATAAGAAGAAAAAAGTTGAATTTATAAATATTTCGACTCTACATTGAAACTATTTCATTCATGAATTGAAATTAATGGAAAATTTTTTCTTTCTAAATAAATAACACATTGAAAGTGAAATTAGTATCAATACTAGGAGTTTATTAAGAGGTGTCCTGGTGGTGATTCAAAAATATAATAAATTTTTGTTATTAAAAAAAATTAATAAAAATCTTAATCATATGCATTGGATTCCATATTTTCATGACATATTTATTATTTTATTGAACTATTTATAGAGTTTAGGAAGTCCATTACATGATAGGTGGACCAAAGAATAGGGAATAGAATAATAGTGTTTCCATTATCTAGGTGGAAAATTAATTTTTTTACATTGTACATTTTCATTATTTATAGAGAACTATTATCTTGTATAACCAATTTATAATGATATTATTTATATATATTTCCCCTTGAAATATGGTTTTTTATTTAAATATTGAAAAACTGATATTTGTTTCTATAAAAGAAATTTTTTATGATTCTACAGATATATTTTTTGGATTATTTATATTGGATCATAAAAATATTATATATAATGTAAAGAATAAGAAGATAAATTTATATTGATAAATTACACTTTTATTTTCAATTATCACAAAAAATTATATAAATAATAATCTCATCCAACAAATTTATAAATATGTATTGATGTATTTTAATGATTATGACTAATTTAATGTAAATAAAAAATATTTGTTAGTAAAAATAAAAAAATTACAGTCATGTGAAATCCTAAAAGTGATAATAATTTATTATAACTAATAAATTCATATATAGTATTTTTTTCTATGACATAACTTCAAGGTTATTTCAATATTTCAATATCATTGATGATTACAGAGTATGGTATGTGAATATATATCATTTTAATAATACGTATGAATCCTTTGTAATTCTTCATTTTTTTCTAAAATAAATTATACAATCAAAATCAAATATTTTTTAAAACACATTGATATATTATTATTGGATAATATTTTAGTGAAAAATATCATGACTATTAATGGGATTGAGTTATAATAATGTGAGATACTTCACTTAGTATAACATAATAAAAAAATTTATATAAAAATGAAATTAGACATTCTAAGACATTGTTTGATCAATGAAGAGTATTGTAAACCTTCCTATTGATTTTTAGGATCGTGATCTAGTTTCATATTTATTTATAATAAGTTGTGATCTATTAAAGGCTATACTAATGATACCAAATTTTATTTGGATTGGGAAGCATCCAAATTCAACTTCTATGTAGTTTTGAGGTTTTTATGTTTTAATAATATTTTTTTCCTCTTGTTAATAGAAACCAAAATTAGATAAAGTTATTTTTTATTAGAAATAAAATGTGTTATTATTTCTATAATTCATCACATCACAACATGTCTTTCACTTCAAATTATGTATCAATAAAAGGGGAATTTATTTGAAAACTATTAGTGGAAAAAAATTCAATATGGGGGTGTTTAAGAGAAACAGGACTATGTTAATCCATATATGGATAAGTGGGAACATCAATGTTTGGGTAAAACTAATCAACAAGATTACATGATAAACAGATTGGTTTTTATGATTTCTTCATGAACATGAGATGTATGAATATTTTATTTAAAAGGAAGGTGATTTTACTATCATAATAGATGATCTAAAATCATTCCAAGATGTCATCATGTGTTTTGAATCCGATTAATGGTTAAATAGAGTGGAATTAGAAATAGAATATGTGAATAGTAATTAGGTTTGTAAGCTACTAGGTCCAAAGTAATTCATATAAACCATTGGGTTCAAGTGGAACTTTCACAAGAATAATAATATAAATGGTAGAGTTTCTCTCTAAAAATACAACTTAATAAGTAAATATATTATAAAAATAATTAAAATTGACTATGATGAAATTTTTTCAAAAGTATAATTGAATAAGTTCATTAGGATTATTTTATTCATAACATTATATTATGATTTTGATATTTCTAAAATGTATATAAATACTATATTACCTTATCAAATTTTTTCCACGATTTAAATATGATACAACCTAAAGGTATTGACAATTAAGATATTCTACTATGATTTGTAAGATACAATTTTACATTTATCTATTGATAAATACATTTATGTATTTCAATATTATTTTTGATTAATTTATCAAAAATATAGAATTTATAATAAATAATGATGAAACATTTTTATATGAATGGTTTGGTAGAACCATGGTAATTTTTATGTTGTTGTATGTTGATATCCCATTACCAATGAATGTGTTTTGATAAAGTAACTTGGTGAATAAATGTATACATGTTTTATGAATATCTATAAATATATCACTAAAAATATCCTTTCCTAAGTCAAAATAAATAAATTGGAATTTTTAGAATGTTTTAACATTGAAAAATTCCAAAAGGGTCTTTACAATGTTACAATTAAGGTGTCTTTATAACACATTGCATACCATAATGATAGAAGAACAATAATACCTGTGTAATATTATATATACTTCTGTTATTTCTTCTATCGAGTATTCCATATTTTATAAATTTATTTTTGATTATTTTTAACTAAATATGATGTTAAAAAATTATATGATATATAAAATGATTAATGAATAGTAAAAATAATGTTTTTAATATATATATGTTGTTGATGTTGAATAATAAATGTTAACTATAGACCATATGTTTCAACCATAAAATTTTAAGGTTCCTTACTTTTAAAATTATTCATTTATTCATGTGATTATAACAATTATTTTTTTCGTTAGAGTTACTAGAGTTCTTTTTAGTTTATTTTTTATACCTAACAAAATGTTCATAGTTTAAGAATAGTTTTCCAAACCATGTTGAAACCATGCGTATTTTTCTAGAAGCACATGTGGTTGATCACAATTAGGGTGAACAATTTTTCTATGTATACAACCTTTACAATGGTAAAAATGAATCCAATAACGTTTACGAGACTTGGTTTATCCCATCCCAGATATCATGAAACACATTCCAGTTGATGAAATTATGGTTAGAGAACATATTCACATATCATGAAATAAAACCATGTTGGATCTCTAAATAGAAAATTAATCTTGTATGGTTAGTACATGGTCAGTCTGAACTTGTTTAAAAACCATTTGGTCTTGATATTAGTGGCCTGAATCACCTGTATTATATAAATAAAACATCCTTATTGACTCATGGAACTTCTTAAATTCAATAATTTCAAATTAAAATAATCTTTAAGATTTCCTCTATATTTTCATTTCATTACAATCTCTATTATGATGGTTCAAAATGTTTTCTTATTTGGTAATTATGGTATGTCATCCAAGATCTTTAGTTATCCATGGATCTTATAGATCTAACCTTACTCCACTTATATTATTAATATATTGGGAACACCATGTCCATATCCATTGATTTTGATACCATAAATTGTGAATTTATGGATCATTAATATTTTGGATAAAATTGATTTCATTTGATGGATTTCATCAACCAATCATATGTCTATCATCATTGATAGATCACCAATGGTACATTTCTATAAAACCATCTCTTTTAGTATAGATATTATTTTGATCTCATTCTATAAACTCAATATTTTGAGTTGGTATTGGTATTAGGCATAGTTGGTGTGTGTTCTTGATTCAATTAAATACAAGGCGTGACTCGAGTATGACCACTAATTGATTATTCCATAATATAATAAACATGGTAAAGTTATTATGTTACATAACATTTAAGGCCTTTGTAAAACCTTAATTACATGAAATGATACTTACATTATATTACCTTGAATGACTATGTTTATGTTAACCATGTGTCTATTTATGTGTCGACTATGAAACCCATATAATATTTTTTATTTAATGATTATGGCTATGTAGGTTGTTTGATAATGGTTGATGATGATCACATATTATTTTTATAGCTATTGTATATCATGATGAAGTGATACATTCTATATATAATTAATATTCCCTTTAGTGTGTGATTATCAAAACATTGGATATATTTATAGTAGTACTTAGAATAGGTGGACGATATTATTGTCAGCATACTTAGGATGGAGGGTGAACATGGCATGTGATGCTGACTATGATGGGTCTGAACATAGGTAAATGGCATGATTTCACTAAGGTTAGACCTAAGGTAAAAGAAGAGGGTGTTAATTATGTGTTGTCGAACCATGAGAATATAAAGGTTATGATGATCACATGTCTCAACTATTTATAGAAATATGTTATTCCAACCATGTGTATTGACTTGGGTTTATATCCTTTGTACTACTTAGAGAATCCCATTAGATTTGTGGATATAGTTTTATAGTGACATCTATTGAAATCAATTTTCAAGTATAAAACCAAATCAAGTCTTTATAGGCCCCATGGTAGATTCCATAACACATGAGTGGTTAGAATATTATTTTTATCTCTTTCTTGTACATTTACATTTATCATGGAGTAAATTTGTTACTAAAACAAAATTTAAGGTTACATTGGTGGGGTCCAACGAGTTTTATTACCCACAACCTAAATGGGAATCAAAATTCTTCTGATGACTTCACAGTAGGTATATATGTATGGTTAGGGGGTGTAATGTTGATACATATTCTATGGGGAATCAATTTTATGGATGTATCTAGATAGAATTTAGGGGATTTCATAGAATATTATTATTTGACATCTATACACTTATCAGTCTTTGGTTTGGCTTCCCTAATGAGGGGACATATTACTTTTTACATGTATCACATGGGTGAAATTCATTTTTATATTTTATTTATATATGTTGTGATGCATACTATGGGTTTTTATTTTTTAATTATGGTGTTTGGATAGAAATATATACAGTATATTCTCCTACCTCAACCTTTAGGCCCTCACTACTATTTAATTTTTTCTTCTATATGGGGAGGCATGAATTATGTTAATTACAACATTCAATATGTTTCTTAGTAAAAACAATGTTAGGGAATAACAAAATGGTATAATAGATTATTGTCATTCCTTTATTCTAGATTACTGATGGATTTGGTAAAAAGTAAATAGAAATTGTGAACATAGGTAGGGTCGATTCTTTGTGTCTAGTCATATCATGTGTGATTGACCTTTTAGTAACTACTGATGGTATTTTTATTATTGTTTTATGGGAGATTTGGTCATTTATGCATCATGACTAGGAATGTAGGTTAAAATCCATAATTATACTTGTTGTGTGAAACGTATTAGTTATTTATTTTAATACAATTGTTGGTTTATATTTTATGGATATACATATATTCTTTATTGAGTGAAATATCAATGTTTTCAATGTTATTATATATCTATACTTCATTAGTTATTTGAACTTCACTATATTGTTATCTTTTGTGTATAGATTATTGTAATAGACTTGTTGGTATGAATGACCAGGATTGAGACTTTTATTGATATATTCGTCCTATTATCTATATATTGATATCTATCATGTTAGGTATTCTAATATAAATCCTATATATGTTCCATTAAAATTATTATGTTCTCATAAGAAATTTTTTATATGTATTTTAATTATTTTAGAATTTTAAAAAAATAAATCCTTAGAAGAGAATTAATTTTCATTCTTGGAATGTTATTCTAGTTCCACAAAAATCTATGACGGAATATGCACTTGAGCATTATACTATACTTTTAGCAGTGGTTATTGCATTGTTAAAAGTCTTTCCTAGAGTTTTATGGATTGTACATACCCATGGTAGATGAGTAAATAAGACTATGGTGTACTTTTCCAATGTTTTTTATGTTAAGCATTTTCCATTCTTATAAGAATCATAGTGACTATAGGATATCGATTACTAGATATTCATTTTAAGGAAATATTTGACAAGGTAAATACACTAGAATACTAATAGTTCAATCGAAAGGAATTTATGCTTCAAGGACCATCCATGGAATGGTTGAGAATCATGGGACATGTAGATAGACATGGGGGTCTTTCTTGGGAGAATTTTATGAACCTGTTTTTGGTGAATTCATTCCTAACATGCTGAAGTTGGATCACGAAAATTAATTTTTGTATCTTCCTTATGGATCCATGAAATTATACTCATAATTCACGTTTTTTTCCGAACCTCGTCATTAACTTCACTATTGTCAAAAACAAAATAATGGAGGGAAACAATGTTAGAAATCAGTCATCATCTAAAAATTAAATGGAATTTTCTTAAGATGGACAAAATGAATTTCACAGATGTTATACCATAAGACTTAACCATTGATAATGACCAAGAGGAGGATTTTATATATGGTTTTCTTATATAATTGATTATTCATGTGGTTGGAAAACCTACTATTGTGGTGAGGTCTTCATCTTTTAGTAAGAAGTTGAAAACTTACGATCTATAGTAGGGTGGTAGAAGGAAGGTTGTGATGTGTAAAGAGTATTCAGTTCTCTTACATAGAGCTCTATAGTTCATTAACAATGGGATTTTTAAACACTAAAGAATGTTGTAAATAGTTCTTACTAGTATATATAAGAAGTTTTAAAATATAGGGAATCTTAATTAGTTATTTTAAAAATATTTTCGGTCATGTTTCAATAAGGGATTGGAATATTGGAAAACATCATCCATGCGATACAATCTTGTTCTTTAGATGAATTTTTATGACCTTCAGATGAAATTGACATAGTTTATTCATAAAACTCAAGGATAGGGTCATAGAGCTAATATAGGATGTGTTTGTGTGATGAAATAGGTTTTGGTTAACTATAGAGATGGAAAATCAACTATTCAATGTATAGTGTTCATCATGTCTACTCTTTCTACAACATTTTATATTGGGTATTTGAATTAGTTTATATCTACTATAGTTTTTTCAATTCTCAACCTAATAATTGAGTTCTCTCTCTCACCGCGCCCTTCAGGAAGAATGTTGGTAGTCTCTGATAGACCCAAGATTTCGTTGAAGTTTATTATGTATATATATAGTTGCTGTATATCATAAATCATTAAACTAATGTCTTTGATGTTATCCTTTTAAGGTAACAGATGAAAAACTATCATATTTATATCGACAATTAGAAGATTCATGAATCCTATATTACACATAAGGTGGAGATTTTGTTTGATATTTGGTGAGATTAAATTCCATGCTAATCGAGTGAGACCATGTTTGAGCTTGATTGGATCCATAATGGCTTAGGTATCATGATTTTCATTTACAACGGAACTTTTTTATGGGTCATATTTCTTTCCACATATTTTTGATCTCTACAAGTATGTGTCTCTATTTTAATTCAGAAGAATTATTCCTTACCAAATAATATATTTGGATATTGAACTATTGTTGAGAGAAGAAACACATTTTCATGTTTATTTTATGACACTATCTATGTTGAGAGAGATCATGATTCAGTATGAGTACCATAAGATGATGGTATTATTATATTGATAAAATCTCTATAGGGTCCATCCTTATTGTATGGTAATAATGAAAATGTAGTTTTTCAACTCTTTTTGGTTTATAAACATTTGAATTAGGTGATGTTACAGAAAATTTATATTATATAATTGGTACATTACATATTTTAATTTTTATGGGGATAATGGTTGTTCTTAATGATTGATATTCATTTGGCCTGACATCATTTTCATTATTTAGAGGATTATATCCAAAATAATATGTTTGTTATTTGATATGAATTGTATGAGTTCACTTGTTTATTATTCAGTTTAATAAATTCCATATCATTATTGAGGATTCGCATCCATCAATATCTTGACTCGTTCATAATTTAACTTGTTTAAGATATCATAATATATTCTTAATGTTATAATATGAATACAAAATACCTTGATACATCGTTGAGTACACTATATAAACATTGGATTTATGAAAAAAATTAAGTGTAAATTTTGGACAAGAGTGGCATTTTTTTCATATACATGTGATCTATGAGGGAGTAATATCTATGGATCCAGAGATGGTGGTAGCTCTAATGTGTTTGGATTTTCCTTGGAATGATTTTGAGATAATTAGTTTTCTCTAGTCGGATAGATACTATCAATGGTAAATTGATAAATTATCCAAAATAAAAAAGTTGTTGATGGTGAATACTAAAAAGATGTGAATCATGAATGGACTAATCAATTTGATGATGTTATACATGTGTTGAATATGGGAGGGATTATGACTCCAATTTTGAATCTTTCAGGTCTTGGGATCTGAAAGGTCTCGTATTGTGTTTCCTCTTGTACAGGTTTAGTATATTCACTTATGTAGATAGGTCATGTAGTTTGTTATAGGTCACATGAAACATGACCCCATTATAGGAAAACATGAACAAATGAATTAGTGTTGGAAGGTTTAGTCTACACTCTGATGTGTTATAAACATTAAGTATTATGTGAGTGGATTGTTGTTTACATAGACCACTATAGACTATGATATATCTTATTTCTATGGAATCACAATTTTAGGAAGGATAATTAGTTATATTTTCCATGGAAATTTAAATTTGATATTTCTTATTCTCTATTAAAAGGTAGTGTCATTATAGATTAACTTAGTACGAAAACAAGAAATACAGAGGTACTTGGTGAGTTACCATCACTATATAGGTTTTCTATGATGATCTTTTTGTCATAATGGAATTTTCATGTATTATAGGATCATATATTTATGAAATTTGTTCCATTTCTAATTACTTTTTTCATAGTTGACTAGGTGAAGAAATTACCAACATCGGTTCATGTGTGTGTTTTGATATGAGAATATTGGGCCGGTGGTGAAGATTTCATGGGGTGGTTAGTCGATCACGATAACATGATCAACATACATGGTCGGATTTTAGTGCCATAATCCATTTTAGAGTATATGATAAGTGGATCTAATGTTTCAAATGGGCAGTTCATCCATGGTTAAACAAGATGTACCATGGAAATATATGTGAACCATGTCTCCTAGTATGGAGATATGCATTATGGGTTGTATTTCATGATTAATTACATTCTATAGGGTAGTGGACATGAATTAGTGCCTCGATAGATTTTTTAGTAACATATAGTTCTTTAATGGATGTGTAATACCTCATTGATGGAGACTATTATAGTGTTACCCTAAACCATGAAGGTCATAATGCTTTTTGGTTTATAGTTAATTGGTTCTAAAATGTGTACCATTTCATTCCAATCCATGATAAACATTCTTCAAATGATATAATATTTGTATTTATGGGCAATTTTATTCCTAAATTTTTTTAATATAGTAATTAAACTTGAAAATGTCATTCAATTCACATTTTCCTTTGGGAAAGTCTTATAGAAGTATTTGGTTTTTCAACTAAAAATGATTACACTGTATCATCTAGTTACTGATGGTTAATCAAAAAAGAAAATATGGATATTGGAAGATATTTTTGGGTATCTTTACCAGGTTTTTTTGGATCTTGGAATGATCATCTATACATTATTCAATTCAAATACAAAATAGTTTATAGACTTCTATTCAGATGGATGATTTTAAGGCTCTCTATGGTTTACTATTTCATTCACTATTTTGTTTTCATGAGGTCGGTAAGGAAACTATTGTGGGGATGGGAATGGTGTTGTAGAACTCTAATATACTACAACTAAAAATGATTTAGTTTAAAACCACTAGGACCATGAAAAAATTCTATGTAGACTGGATTATGTGACATTTATATTTTATTGTTCGTGATAGAGTCTTCTTATGGGTAACTCCATAGTATGGTCATTAATGTTTTTTTGAATAAATAAATGGTAGATCCATGATTTTTTGGGGAATTCAATTCATACAAGAATATTAGGAATATGTATTATTATCTGGTCCATCTCTTTAATAACAAGGTATTCACTATGTGTTTAATGCTTTTTGCCATTGGATATAAATACTTCATCCTATGTGTTTGATCAACTGAGAGGACATTGTGGTAGATCCTAATACAAAACATTAGAGTTCCTAATTTGAATTATAGACTAGAAAAAGAAGTTATAATAGGGAAACAAAATTCCACATGTTTGGATCCTATGGGAACACCAAAAAATATTCGAGTAATGTTAGGAGTGTGAGTTATATATTCAGTCTTCGTGGCTAGATTAGTTTATAAAATATTCATATAGACACTTCTCAATGATTTTATGTCTTTCAAGTTATAGAATTTAATGGAGTCATATTTTTCAACTGAACTATTGGTTAATTTTAGATATTATTTTTTTATATGAATTCTTTGGTGCGAGTTATTGGATTTTTGGCCATTTTGGAGAGAATTTTTATGTTTTTATAGTTTGATAAAAAGTTAAAGGGAGGGATGAAACCATAATACTTTTGGCAGATGCACTAGTAGTGGAGCGTAGTTATGGTGAAATGTTTTTTTCTAACAATTCAACATTTAACCTTATAATCATGAATCCTTAAATAGATAAGGCAAAAGTATTACCCCCTAATTAAGACTAATATGGAAGATATACAATGAAATTTACAGTAAAATTCATAGTTAGTGAACTATAAAAAAAACCATCTGACCAAACAATGGTGGTTCCCAAAAGTGTTGGTAAACCAGGCATTATTACTGTACAATTTCTCTATCCATGCATCCAAGCCATGTTTTCATGAAATAAATGATCCCAAAAACAAGATTATGTCCATTAACCATTAGAATTGACTTTTTATTCTTATTAAATTCATCCCTATAAAAAATATAAACTCAACATGCATTCCTAAATATTCTCATTCACTTCTATGATGGATTTTGATGGGTGCAAGAATATGGGTTACATCAAATTAAGATATATGATACACAAAACACAATTCCTCATGGTTTTTGTAGATATACCAACTATTCTATTATATGATTAAAAGACATGTAAAAATTATTCTAGATATATGAATTTTGATGCCATCAAAAGAATAAATATTTTATCTATGATAGATTAGTGTTCGTTTTTGTTGATTTTCTGGGTAAATATTTTCAATATCAAATCTATAATTGTGGTGGATCAAGAAATGAATGTCATTATAGAACCTTCTATATTGAAATATCATCTTATTAAATCTCATTCAGAAACCATGAGGATTCGTTTTGGGATTAGTTCTATCATTTTTTGGTTTTCATACGAGGACATGTTATAGATCTTGTGCGGATCATGTATTATCTCTTGTTGGGTTTTAGAGATTTCCATCAACTCATTAAAGGTATGAAGATACGTACCTTATGCGGACCATAGATAAAAATGTTTCCTTGATTTTAAACATAAATTTTCTTACCGTGAATAACCGTTTTGTTTTTTGTTTCATTTGAATTAGATTTTATCTCATGAGACCCACATATGATGCATAATTCCATGAGTATGGTCATGTAGCTTGTTAGGCCGCGTTTGAGGTTGATCAAATTTGATTTTTAATTAGTATTGTCTATAATGCGGATGTGACATCTTATATCTATATATTATCCACCATATTTTTTCTTGATTACATTTCCTTTAGATGCATCGATACTCGTACATATAATATGTGGATGAATGTAGTAGGGTTATCAATTTTAGGGGTAGTGAAAATGGCATGTGAATTTGATGACGGTGGACCGAGACACATGTTATATGTAGGAAGACCCAAAGGCTAGCCCTGAAAGAACAATATAATTGTGTAAAGACCATGTGATTCAACCCTATGCATAGATTAGACGTGGTGGCCTTGTTGTGTGACACATGATGTAGATAGGTTGAGAAAACCATTTGGCATGACCTCGATCCTCATACTTGGTACTACTTAGAAATGCTCATTATCCTTGTGTAATACTATAAAAGTGAATTATATTCAGTCACCCTTCAATCATGGAGTTGAAGCAGGTACAATCATGGCCCACGGTATCTTTGTTATCACATGAGTTCTCAATATATGATTGTTAATGATTTATTTTTTTATATTTCTAATGAAATAATTATGTTATAGTTTTGAACACATGTCAATGATTCATTAGTGATTTTATAATGTGTTTTTTACTTAATTATTGAATGGTAATTCAAATGGACATGTAGAAATAATGATTAAGGACAGTGGTAGTGTAATGGGGACCATACAGGATAATTATTATGTGGTTGATAGAGTATTTGGTTGCACCTAAATTGTCCTCCAAATGATTCTGTTACATTTTTATCAACTAAAAATTATTATACTCTCATTTGGATTTCCCCATTTTGATCCCTATTCATTTTATATGTATGACCTAGGTGATATTGGTTACTACATTATGTTTAATAATTTTCTTCTTTATACTCTACATTATTACATTTCATTTAGTGTGAATGGATATGATTAGTGAGAGTATGGTCTCCACACCACACATTTATACCATTATTTCATGTTAGAAATCTCTTGCATACTAGGAAGAATACATGAGGTCATGTGGAGCCTACACTTGGGTTCTATTCAGCGAAAATCATGTAATGGGTTTATACCACTTTTTGTCACAATTTATTAAAATCATCAATACATATATGTGGAGTGAATATTTAATGGTCGTTTTTAAATTAATTACTATATATAAGACAAAATATTGGTTTTTTAGAATAGGAATGAATGTAGGCTATAATTAAGGAGTAAAAAAACATAAATATAGTTCAATTTTTTAAAGTATTGTATCCATGTAGACTCAAACCTACTCAAGAAAAAAATATCCTGAGTAAATATAAAATGTAAAAAGTATCCACTACCAAATATAAATCCTCTTCAAAATCGGTCTCACTACTTGTAAACAAGGTAACATTAATTAAAAAAAGAATACAATAGAAATTTATATTCACAACTACATTTCAAATCTTTGAAATTAATCATTAAATATAAGTATTCATTTTTATTATTTAAAAATAAAAGTTACATCAAGAATATTGAAAATAAATAGAAAACTAAATAAAATAATAATAATAATTCAAATACATCATTAAAATGTAATATTTCTAGATACATATACCCACATAAAAATACCTATTTTAAAAATAAATTAAAAACAATAATAAATATGTTACACATGTAATTTAGAATATGTATATATATAATTTTTTTTGTTAAATATAGAACCATATATTTTATAAAAAAATTACATGGGAATAATTGTATTATACATAACTCAAAATCAAAATATAAACATCAATTAAATATTTATATTGACTTCAAAAATTAAAAAGAAATATGAAATCCACTCTAATGCTTCCATTCTGGTGTATTTTAGATTAAATAATTTTGAATGTATTTATTGAATAACAAAAACATTTTCACAATTAAAAATAGGACATTATATGATGTAAACTGATTCATAAACCCTCTAGAGATTAAAATAAGGCTATAATGGTAATATGAAAATTATTTTCCCTATATAGAAAACTAGATATATGATATTTTTATTCACAAAACTCTGATTAAAAACATATTTATTTGTCTATAGAAATAAGAATTAAATTAATATAAAACATATTGTTTTCTTATTCTTTAAAACACTCGATTTTTGTTATCAACATAGTCAAATATCATTATAATATGAATTAAAATAAATAATAGAAATAAATTTATTTATTAAATAACATGAATGGATTCACATGCAGATTTCTATTTATATCATAAATCTTATATAACTATAAAAAATTATCACATATCTTATAGAATTAACCAAATATATTGAATTTAAAGTGATTTATTTATTTTAAATTAATTAATTGTAATAAATTATATTTTAATATATACTCAATTTATATACTAATTTTTTAAAAAGTGATAACACTGTCAACCCAACTAAATAAAAAAATAATTTAAATATATTATTTTAATATAATAATTCATAATATAATTTATTTGGATTATTTGATGAACTCATTACTATATAAGTGAATAAATATCAAACAAACTAAAACATTCATTTAACGATCACAAATACCGTATCCAATCAAAGAATACTTTTCAAAGAATCAATAAACCAATGTCATTAGAATAAATAACATCTCATATCATTTTTAATCTTTAATTAAATAAAAATTTTTATTTATATCGATAATTCAATTAAATTTCATAATAATTCATTAAAATACATTATAATTCAACTAATACGTGATAATAATGTATTTTAGCAAGGGAAAATAATTTTTATGTGTTGTATTTTTACCAGTTTCTTATACTAGAAACAATTTTAAATTGATAAAATTAATTAATATGTAAATGCAATTTCAAATACATTTTTAAAATAATTTATATCCATTTTACATAAAATATAATTATTTCAAATGATAGTTTTTCCAATATTACATTTCAAAAATTCAATTTTATTTGATATAACCAAAGAAAATTTTTATCAGGTATATAAGTCATCATATATGAAATCGATATCCCATATAAGTTAACATTTGGTAAATAAATAAAAAATAATTTATGTATATAAAGTTAAAATACCAACAAAAACATTAATTTTCTTAAAATAATTCTAGTTATCTATATTCTATAGTAATTTAAATATATTGATCATCACATCCAATACTAGGATGATTACCAATGGAAATATTATGTAGGATAAAATCATATTCCCCATCACAAAAACTATGTCATAATGTTATTATAACAATGAAAAAAAACATTGAATTAAGAACTCTATTACATAAAAACTTATATTATAGGAATCACTAATATGTATAGTTTATCAATTTGAAGATAAAAAACCATTTCGACTTTAGTAAAACCAATTTTTTCAATAAAAATTTATTTTCTATTCTATATATAAAACAATTTAAATTTCAAAAAACACCTCTACCTTGAGAGTAATAATCTGTTTTATTTATTTTCTCTACTAAAAGAATATGATAAATCACTTTAATATGGTCAACTATAATACATTAGAGTGAAAAAAGTTTTTTATTTATTAATAAGATACATTTCCTTTGAGTATTCATGTATAATGAATCACATATAATAAAAAATACATATTGTTTCATGAAAATTTATTTCCTCTCACATACCAAAACATTAAGACAAAATGGTTGGTCTCTGATCATATGAGATGTTACACTACTCGGTAAAATATAAAAAATACATATATTATGGTTTCAATAATGTTATTTAAAAAAAAGAATATTTTAAAAAATATAAAAAATTTATAGACTTACATGAGATTTTAATGTTGTAGAAAACTTCAAGTAATGATACCATTTTCTCCATTTATGATGTTAGGATTGAAATAACATATTTTTAAATTCAATATAATATATTGATAATTTTAGAAAAATATATTAGTAATAAAAATAATGAAAAAATAATTTTAAGTAACTCACAATTGGTGTATTTAATTATTTTATTCATTCATGAAATTGAAATTAAAAGGTATATAATGATGCAACATCGCACATATCTCTAGTATAGTATTAATTGAAAAACATGATCCTAGAAGTCCCTATTTTTTTATGTGATATAAATATTCCCCTAATAGGATCATAGTTATCTTATTATTTTTCATTGGTTGAAAACAAATTTTATTGATAATATATAGATATAATGAAAACAATTCATGCACTCCTAAGAAAAAAATATTTTAACAATTAACCCACTTGTATAATAATTATTTATGGTATATGAATAATTATATTTATTATATTATTTCAATTAGATATATGAAAATACAACTAATAGGTCACCTAATAAGAAATTATATCATACGGTGCATAATAAGACGTAACATGCATGTGAAGAAAGTTGGAATGAATAATTTTTAAATTTCATAATGAATGATTAGTGATTCTTTTTAAATTATACAAAAACCATTTTTCGATAATTTTTTAAAATATATATGTCTAAATAAGATACAAAAAATTAATATAAATGAAATATACATTATCTTTTTTCAGGTTTTGAATTATTTTTAGAAGAAACTCTTTTATCATGATCGAATAGTAATGTAATTTTAAAGATTGTAAATTATCCTCCATATTATTAGATAATTTATATTACTAACTTCAATAATATTCTATAACATCGAGAAATTTAATATGGGAAATAATTATTCTATCATTATGGCTATCATAACATAATTGAAATGAAGAATTGGAATTGTTTTTATTTTCAAATTATATATTAATGTTGTTGTTTCGTTATACCAAAGTTATACTAGTATAGATACTGTCTATGTGATGTTGTTTTTTAGGCATTATATTGTGTAGTATAGTATGTAAAAACTAATATATATATTTTAGATAATCTACCTTTTTAACTGTGTTGAGATAGAACCCTTTTACATGACATGATGTCCCAGAGCCACAAATAAAATATAATTAAATGGATGGAAGTTCCAGAGGAGTTATAACTAAAAAACAATATATCTTTCCCTAGTTCATTCATCTGTACACACTATTTCTTCATGAATACATCCCTTCCAATTCCAATATCTTGTTTATCGCTGATATTTGCTGCAGTTAATCATTTTATTTATCTATTTCACCATCACAACACCATAAATTCACTCACTATGTATATACTCACCAAATTACCACAACATTGACACCACTCTTGCTGAACCATTGCACGTAGGCCCTACGATCCTATGTGATTTAATGTGATAAAGGCCCAAAGACCATGATTTCTTTTTAAGTAAAAATCTTATTATCCATGAATAGTATCGTTGATGCAGCACCCTGATATTGTACTATATCTGTAAATTCTATTATCCCCCTCAATAATATTTTGATTTTGGGTCACAAATAATATAAAGTTTCCCTCCAATTGATGTGGGTATATAATTTTATACTCTACCTATATCCTAAAATATTTTTTTATCACAAAAAAAGACAGTCTGTCATTTAATTTCTATCATTCACTTAATGTATTATAAAAAGGTGATTTATATTTCTCATTAATATCATTGTAACAACATGAATCATTTTTATATTGATGTTTAACCAAATAGAAATAATGATATGCCATGAAAATAAAACTTTTTTGATGTTTCCTTCATCATGATAGTGTTTTTTCCAAATATATTTGACAATATTAGTTTTTTTATTATAACACCAAAATATATTTTTGAATATATGTATATATATATTTGTTTAAATAAATAGTATGTTCAAGATATTTATCCACATGAAACAGAAAATAAATATAAGTGGCAAGGCATTTATTATTAATAAAATATATGAATAATAAAAATGAAATTAATTTTTTTCAAATTATTATATATATATAATATGATTAAGAAGATTTCAATTTTAGAAATGAAAAATGTTAGTATAGTAATTTTTTTCTTTGTACATATTGATTATTTATTTAAAATTAAAACTTATATATTTTATATATTTTAATTTTATTAAATTATCTTCACCTTATAAAAAATAATATCAAAATTATCCAAATATGAAGTTCTGTGATGTTTCTAAAATAATTTTTTAGTTGAATTGTAAAAAAATAGTGATTTCAACAATACCATTAATTATATGAAATTATAACTATATATGAACGGTTTAAAATTAATTTAAATGATTATTCAATATATATATATATATATTAAATAATCCATTTGGAAACCCTATTGAATTAATAAAACCCATGTTTAACATATTGGATTCATAAGTAATATTTTACTAAAAATACTATTTTTATTCAATTACATTAAAAATTATATTCTATAACTTATATATAATAAATCTAAAAAATGTATTTTTAATTTTTCATCAACATGAATATATTATTTAATATATAAAAATTAATTTTAGTAATTAACATATGATCACTAAGATTGAGGTTAATGACCAAAATAACGGTGAAATGGGTTTTTTCAAATAAATGTTTTATTAGTTATGTCAAAATATTTATCTAATAAAAAATTGTATATAATATATAATTACTCTAATATTATGTGTTCACATGTATAAAAAAAATTATATCACTCACTTAAATGGATATTATTTGTATAACACCTTAAGAACACTTAATGGTGAAAGAAACCTTTTTTTACAAAGTATATTATCTTTATATTATATAGTTAAACTTATAGATATTTTTTTTATAAATTGACTTATATTAAATTTTTATTTATTTTGGTTTATTAATTCCAAATAAATAGATGGGTTACCTTATATTTTATAATTAAATATACATTACTTGTAAAAAAGTATCTACTAAGGAAAAATGGTAATGTTTAAAAATCAAGTAGTAAAAGGCTTTAAATATGTTTAAAAAATTTGAGAATATGATTGATAGAGGTTTCATATATATTATCACACCCAAAAATCAATTACTTTTCTCGTTTTGTTTTATTGAAACAAGAATAGTTTCATTACAATATTGAAATATATTTCATATTCATAGAGTACACTTTTCATCACTTATAAAGAGGAATAATTCCACCACATCATGCAACACCTCAAACATATAATTTTATCCTAAAAAAACAATAATGTTTCGACTCATAGAATTAACTCTCAATTTACTATTACTATGTTCCAAATTATTTACCCTTTCAAATTCATTTCAACGAAGATTTTCAAGAGAAATTTATATGTTTTAATGAAATTACTATGTTATCCTAAATATTTTAAACATAGGTTTTCAATTAAAACCCATTCGTAACCATAAAAATATAGATATCATATTATCAATAGTATAAAAAAGTTTTTTATATTAATTTAACAACCATTATTTATAATTTAATCTAAAAAGTAGTGTAACATAAACCGCCCAATTGTGAAGACTATTACCTCTACAATGAGACATTTTATATTTTTCACCACCACCTCTCATAAAAAGTTATAAATATAGAATTAAACAAATAATGGGGAATATATAATATAATTATGATTATGAAGAAAAAAAATTAGAATCCAACTTCATTCCATCTCATTACAAATAAATGAAAATGTTAAATTTTCATTGTGTGGACAACCACTTCAATGAAGTAGTGTATCTCATTTTTATCTAGATTCTTTAATATTGTTTAATTTTATCCCAATAAAGTCAAACACCTTAAAAATAAAAGCATAATATAATTTTTTATATAATAATTATATTATTTCAAATTAATCAACTTTTATAACCATACACATATATTACTTCTAGTATGATCATTTTTTTGATTATCTAAGAATTTCCTTAAACAAATGTTGTGATTTAATATAATAGAATCCTATGAGAAAATAATTACAAATGATATATGATAAAAATAATTAAATAATTTTTTTTCTTTAATGGTATCATTAATATTGATCTACTTAATTTAGATAAGAGTATTCATTTTTTAGAAATCAATCTAACATAATGGTCTCCAATATTGTCTATAATATCTATAACAAAAAATATCAAACGATGATATTAAAAATCAATAATATATCAATAGACATCAATCATAGTGACATTTATGATAATGTATTCATTACTAATGGGATAATAATGATTAAAACACCAAAATTACAAAACTAGTTTAGAATTATCAACATAACTCACAAAATATATTTTAAAATAGATAATATGCAACTAATATAAATATAGTGAACATAATCAGATAATGTTTTTAAATTTTTTTAAATATTAAAAAGGTTCTAAAATTAAATATTATTATTTTAATATTTGTTTTACTTTATTTTTGAAGATATTTGACTATTCAATGAATATTTAATAGTTTCTTATTTTAGTTATCAATTCCACAAGACAGGTATGATATTTGACACCAAATATTCGTTAATATGTTTTTTTAAATACTCCATTTATTCATATAAAATTAATATAATTAATTTTGAGATATGTTAATGTTCATCTCATTGTATCCCTTATATTTTATTTTTACTCTTAAAAGACAATTCTTGTAAATATTTTTGGTAACATAAATCTCATTTAAGGAGTTATGATTTTCCATCATGAAATTATTTCATAGAGGTTTGTAAAATTATTCACCTTCATAATATTATGGATTATTTTCATTTTTTCTACAGATTTACATGAATATAACTTTAACCCTTTTTAGTGTCTCTTGTTTTGTGAACTATGGAATCCATAAGGGGTTTTTGTAACTATTGTTTAATTTTATTGGATAAATATTTTATTTATTGAGAATAATTCTTATAGGTTTAATAAATTAATATATTTAATAGTTCATAATAAATTTTCTCTCCTCTATATATTGTTACAATATTTTTTAACTCAATTATTATTTCACTATGAATTTCATTATCATAAAAGAAAAAAGGATTTTTGAAAAATCTATTCTCTCCTAAATATGTTATTTCCTCTAATTTTATTTTATATATTAAGAAAATGATTTCCATTAATTTTTTATAATAAAAATATTTGTTTACTCATTTGGAACTATAATTATAGATTTAAAAATTTCATAGGGAAGTTTTATTATCTCATCTATGAATAGGGTTATCAATAAAGATATTTTATTATATTATAATTGTTTTAAATAATTTTAGATATAAAATGTTTACCTTCAACAAATAATTTTATATTGACATCCATTATATATTTTCAACAATATAATATTAAAATACCTTTTAAAAATAAATACATCACAATTTTTTCACATAGATCTATAAGAAATAATATGTCCCTTTATGGGCTCCACTATTGGATGTTTTTTTTGAAAAGTAAATATTTTTCATATGTTTTCATTTCAAATTTTCAAGAATATGTTTTCAAAGTGTATGTAACATCATGACTTATTCCAAACATGAAAAATTATTATAAAGAAAAATTTTAGGATTTCACTCTCATTTTTATCATTATCATTAAAGGATTTACATCCTTAAAAATTATTAGGCATGGAAAAATTTCTAAATTTACTTATAAAATAATCTATTAGTGTGATTGAACATTGTTCATAAACCATTTACATTCATGAGTTCCATATTGGTGATATAATCAGGCAATGTTGTGAAACCAAATTTCATCTAATGGGTTCATAATGATTTGATGAATTTTTGTGTTAATGTTTCACACAAATATATGGAAAATAATGGGTGTGTTTGTTGTATCCCATAAATAAATTAGATTTTTATATCTATATCATGAGATAATGAACGTTTTCATTATTATAAATGTAAATTATCTTTTCTCACAAAAAATATGTGAGAGTTTAATTGTGGATTAGCTATAATCAAAATGATTTTGAATGAGTATAATTATTAATTAGATATACACAAAATTTCTATGAATGAAATTATCTCTCGATTAGTTAGTATCATAATGATTTTTCATGAATTTATTATTTGATTAGGTATGCTGGTAAAGACTGTGTGTGTGAGTCTGTATTTCTGATTATGATTTCTCACAAAGATAGTGGGTGAGATTATATATAATTATCTATACTCACAATAATTTTTTGTGGTTGTAATTGTGGTTAGGAATACTCAAAAATATTGTGTTTTGGAGTAATTTTGTTATTTATATGATCACAAGATTATTTGGGGAGAAAATTGTGGTCATGTTATATCATGAACCAACTCGGGTCGACCCTGAACTGGTCATCTGAGTTGGGTCATGGTAAGTCTTGAAGGGCATTCCCAATCCCCGATGGTTGGAAACTTGTTCCATTAATCAAGATTAAATAGGTGGGAATTATTTTTCACATGAAAAAAGATAAAAAATAAATTAAAATAAAAATGTGAAATAAAAATAAGTTCACATAGAGGAAATGAATAAAATAAAACAAATACCTCCATGTGACCTCATGGGTCACCACCAAACACTCAACTATGCCCACTTCGAGAGAAATGTGAAACTAGGAGAACATAAACCTGAAATGATAGAGTAGGCATGAGCACCGGGATGCTCAGTTGGAATTCATAAATAAACAATGCCTGATTCCCCACATCTAAAATGAAATCATTTTTTCTATTTTTAAAATAGAATTTATAATAATATGATTTTTCAACTCTATTATCAAAACAGGTAACATGTTTTTACTTTTAATGAAACCCCCTTTTTGAATTCCATTTTTCAAAAATAATTTGTAAATAATATAAGTCATTGCAATGAATTTTTTTAAAAGATAACTATTACCAAAACATATCATTAAATATGAACTCAAAGCAAAAGATAAATGATATAAAATAACAAAAAGTACCACAAAAGAAAGAAGGAACATACTAGTATGAAACCATTGTAATTTCATTAACATCCCTAAAATGATCCATAGACATTCTCTATTCATAACCACCATTCGGTATATGTTGAATCTATTTACTCAATGAAAAAATTTCCACCCTAAACAGACCAATCTAGTGGCACATCCCACGTGGCCTCCCTACTAATCATGGAGGTACCAACCTTTCTTATCGGGGTTGATTAGAAACCATCACTCGACCCTCTAAAAGGAACCTAGGAAACCAATGGTAGTAATAGAATGTGTTAGTAGTTGCTCCCTACATGTGTGAATCAACATATCTTCCATCACCGCACTTTCTTACCCCAAACACGGACACCCCCTATATGATAACCTAATAATTGAAATCGTAGATATGGGTTCCCACTACATACATATCAATATTTCAAATTTATGATGGTTCTAATTGCGATATAACACCAATTAATCATTCAAAAAATTCTTGGAAAACATGGAAGTTTCCAATTGGGCCATAATTTTACATAATCATTCAAATCATTTCATAAAATAATTTTTGTTTCCAATCAATTTTTCACCTTTTCAAACCACATTTCATCCCAAAACAACATGAAGTTCCAAATAGGCCACATACCAAGTCCATTTCATGTATATTCACACAATATTTCCAAGACCATTTCTAAGAAGATATAAAACACCAATTTCAAATATGAAATGAAAAATGAGACATTAACATAATTCCAAATTTAATTCAAAAACTGAGATGAAAACACACAACACACTTAAAGATGCCAAATGATCCTTCATGTCATTTTAATGTCAAATTGCAATACAAAGTTCCCAACAAGCCAGGTTTTATATAACACATTTAAATAATGGATTAATGTTCAAGAAAAATAAAATTCACAAGCTATGAATACTTTATAAAACTATTCGAAAACATTTAGTATGCATCACACTTAAAAACAACATGTAAAAAAACTTTTTCATGTTACTTTTAAAGAAGGAAACCAAATCCAAGAGGCCCAATTAATTGTACCAAACACCTAGGCATGCATATATATGGATATATATAAATATCCAAAAAATATAAGAACACAATTTTAAAATACTATGAAATCAAGAAACTCAAATTAAATGTGCATTATAGGGAACCTACCTTAAAATGTAGGAGATCAACCTAAGACACTTCGCCTCTTGATACATTTGATGAAACTCGACCATAGTATCACACGCATACATTCTCATATAAATATATATATATCCTTAATCTAATTTACATATTCTGTGCACCATGAGGAAATTTAGGAAAGGAATATTTATACCCATACACATACATACCAATGTATTTGAGTGTGTGCACCACCGAAGAGCCAAAAAAATATTTATTAATTAAATAATAGGGACTAACATCATTTAAAAACCAAATAAAATTTTAATAGACAATTTTTTTATAAAAAAAAGAATTCTTATAGTGTCAACTTCATTTGGGGAACACCCATGATCTCATATCATGATCCCATTCATGTGCCGAAATCCATTGGTACATTCCAAGAAATCAAGAAACACATAAAACCCTTTTAATATTATCTCATTTTTCCTTTTTAGACAACATCCTAAATTATACATAATTTTACAGACCTAAAAAATCCTATTAATAACCATGGGAACCATTACAAGGTCTTTCAACACAATTACCAAGCCAAAAAATTTCGACATTTCACACACCGAAACTAATTCACAAACCAACAATACTACATAACATGAATGGGGATAAATATTTATAAAACCCCTAATTAAAATCAACTAAAAAATATTATCTATATAAAACACCTCTTGAATCATCCATTTAGAGTATTAAATCCCAAATGACATTTACTCAAACACATTCAGGGAATGAATACTTTGAATTAATTGAAAATTCATGTCAAAGTCTATTTTTAGAAAAATCTATTATCCAAAAAACATTATTATAATCAAACCAAATCAGTTATGATGGTGTGATCCATGTTTGAAAAACTAAAAAAATTGAATCTGGCATTCAATCAAACTAAATGGGAGGATAAATCTTAGGCAAGGTTATAGAATGACATCAATTTTTTTTTATAAAATTCTACAATAAAAAAATATACTAAGATAATCAGGCATACAAAAGCATTGGAATCATGTTTAAAAAATAATTAGATGAATGTAATTGTCTATAAAATGTGTTGGAAAATAATAACACCAATTCACCTACCTCAATATCTTGTGAACATGAAGAAACTTTCAGATGAGGGGGAGAACACCCTAAAGGCCAATCTAAATACCATATACAATGAAAAAAATTCACCAACATGAATCCTAACCATTAGGGTTTCAACATGAAGAATAAAACTCTGAAAAATTGTAATAAAAAAAACTGAAGAGAAGAGTTGTCACTGATGGAGGATGGCTGCGCACCGAGGAGGCCTTTGTCATTGAGGGAGGTGCAATTGGAGAAGATACTACTGGAGAGAGGGACAGTAGTGGGGGGTTCATAGCCGTAGAGAGGGATGTTGGCGAGGGATGGGCTCCACATGAGTTGGGGTGTGTCGTTAGTGGGGCACTGGCCGGAAGGTAAATCTGCTGGGAAGGGAACAAAGTCTTGATGGGAGGCCGCTGGGGTTAAGTCACATAGGGAGTGGGGTAGGAGGGTTGGGCCATGAAGAAGGGGGAGGGGGAAGGGAGGAAACCATATAATGTTTCCAAATAAAATATATAAATTAATTTAAAAAATAGCGATAAATAATAAAAGAATTTTGTTGTCGTTATTATTATTATTAGAAACATAATAATAATATTTGTAAAAATAATACTACAAATAATAATAATATTATTATTATTATTATTTAAATAATAATATTTATAATAGTATTAATAACATTTAATAAAAATAATATTTTTAATAATATTATTAGTAATAACAATAACAAAAACAATAATAATAATTTTAATATTACAATCATTATTATATATATAATAACATTTCATATTTATTTCATTATACTTATTTCATTATATTTAATTATTTCCAAATGCGGGTAACTGCAGGGTCACCCCACACAGTTCAAGAAACCATTCATGAAGTGTGCGACAGATTCTATTCATTCTATAGTTGGACTCACAATTTTAAGGGATGACTTTCTGGTTTTCCCTAACCATACAGTGCCTGTGCACCATCCTAAAACTCACCAAACATTCTATAATTAAAACCATTAAATAATGTCTCAAATGTAAACGTCGATCAAAATACCCAAGACCTGGAAAAGAAAAAAAATGAAAGAGTGTCTGGGGACATGGTGTGACAATTCTCCCCACCACAAATACATTATACCCCCAGAGAGTCACCAGGCCAAAGGATACTCAAAACTCATGTCCATGGCCGATCAAAACCGAGAGAGTCTAATAACGTCTTGCGACCTTTCACTTGTAACGCCCCGACCCCAGCTACCCAGAGTCGGTGCATTACTTCGTAACATTGGCATGATCACAAGAAAGATCAAATCTCGAAAGACCGATTGGTTTAGTAGCCTTGGAAACACTAGATATAATCATAAAGTTTTACATTACATTTCAAAGTGAAAAACTACTACAACAACAAATTCTTCATATCCACACTATTAACCCCTCATAATATCCCTGCAAGTCATTCATAATTTACTTCTTCACTACCTGGGAAAAATAAAACATAGAAAAGGGGTGAGCTCAAATGCCCAGTAAGGATAACAATATAGCGGAACATTCATAATAAGCATAAACATTTAAGGCAATGAATTACTAAAACAAAAGCCTTTTTAAAATTGAACTTCAACATAGTATGGCAAAAATGAAATAATGCCATTTACTTATTCACATGGATATTCTACTAATCGAATAATCACATGCAATATCAATAACCACTTTCATAATGTTGGAATGCATAATGCCAGACTATCATAACCACATAGCCAAGGCCTCGTGCCAAGACTACAAATAAGATTTTGTCAAGGCCTTGTGCCAAGACACTAGTTTGTCTCATGAGACCTACCGATGCATCGAGGAGCTATAGCGGGCCCCACCCGTCACTTATTAAGTCCAATGCATTCCCATATGAAAAGGTTTAAACATAACATAAACATTCGTATTAAAACTAGCATACGAAATGCCAATACTTTCACAATAAACTATGAATGGTATAAAAATAGCACATCCACAGTCAAACATATAACAAAACCTTCAATACAATATAGAAGTTTTGTATCATAATAAATCAACTTCAAATAATCTTAAAATCCATCAAAGGATGTTGACATAGATGAAATCAAAATTCTTTTTAAAGAAATATCTCCTTTTATTTTGAAATCATTTAAGATCCATATAAAATAAAACATTTTCTTTGAAAATATTCTTATAAGCTTGTAAGTAAAGCTTTGACGATTTTATAACGGCGGAAAATAACCGCACCCGCCGTATAAGTTAAAAAAAACATTCTTATCGTAATTCTGTCGAAAAGGTTAAAAAGGACCTTGTTTTGAAAACGACGGAAAGATTCCTTTATAAACCTCTTATAAAAAGTCAAACAAGGGTATAAATGACTTAAACCCATATTCTTGTAAATAGTAAAAATGTTTTGAAATACATTTTTATGAAACATGGATGTGGATGATAAAGAGATCCCAGTAGATTATTACGTATAAACAACCTCGGATAATGAAGAGATTGTGAAATAACCCTTACCTTGTACTTTTCCTTGGTTGGGGTAGGTTAACCTCCTGTATAATGGTGAAATAATTGTTATTAAATTATACAAGAATCATATATATTAATATGATATCATATATGATCTTTTAACATTGATTTATTAATAATATCTTAGAATTATCATCGTTTCGGGTGTTAACTTACTCATTTTATATGTTTTGTTACATAAGCCATGTTTGTTGTATCTTATTCATATCCAGAATGATATCAAGTCCTTAAACATCATTTTTAAATCATAAAATGATAATTATACTTGAATGGATACGATGGAGAATGAATCTCATCGCGTTCGTGGAGACGGTAGTCCGTACGTACGCACGAGCGACAATATCATTCTTTTGATATTAAAATAATATATAAATGAATGGTATATCATATATACAGAATCATTAACATGTTATATTTATTATTTACATGAGTTACACATCATTATTATACCCATCCAAATAATATTATATTGAATAACAATTACACCACGACGTGGAGACGGTAAGCCGTACGTACGCACGTATGGTGACATGTTATTCAAAGGGTGGATAGAATACTGAATATGGTTGTACCATACTTATAATAACATCACAGTATATGTGAGATACTGGAGTTATTATTTTAGAATTGTAAGAACAAAGGAAGAAGAAGTGGAAGAAGAAATGAACTTAGAAAAGGGTGGTGAAATCATTACCTCTTCTTCGGGTTCTTGCTTTTGATTTGATCAAAAGGGCTCCTTAGGTTGGCTTTCTGATCTAACTAAGGCCTCTATGTTGTAGTGAGGGATGTTGGGAGATTATTTGGGCAGAGTTTGGCCGAACCAAAAGGCTTTGAAGGTGTGAAGAAATGAGAAGGAGGAGTGCCCTTTTATAAGAGGGGTGAGGGGCACCTTTGGAAAAGTTAGAAATATTAATTTATAATAAATTTATATTCGGTTTACAAAGGCTCCAAAGTTGACTATTCAAAGGATGAGGTGTGGATAGGTCGAAAACAACTCATCCAATAGAATTTAGACAGGTTTGGGTACTTATATTAACCTTATCTTTAAGTATTAACTCTAAGTTAATTAGTTTCACTTTTACAATGTCTCTTTGTATTTTTATATAATATGATAAATAAACTTACTATATACATCCAAGCGACCCCCAAGTGGTCCATTAATGAGGAACCTATCATAATATAAGTCTCTTGGCCGAACCTTAGATTTTTAATATCAATTAATAATATAATATTTGTTTTAAGAACTCTTTTATGTCAATTTTGACACTATTCAATAGTTGATTTTTGTGAAACTCCTAAAAGATTGATTACTTCGAACAAAGTCAATCATATTATCATAGAAAATTATTTTAATTCATTAAAAGTTTCATATTATAATTATTTGGGTATTTATAAGATCAATTATTTTTATTTTTCACTATTTTAGTAATTACTGCATCATCATTGTGTCATAAATAAAATAATTATATAATGTCTAAAAATTATAAATAAAACATCATTATGTAGGAAATCTTTTTAGCTTTCTAATGAATATTTATAATCGAAAATCCAACATGTATAACCCTATGTAAAAATTGTTCTTCTAAAAGATGTAAGCTTATGCCATTTTTATTTTTATTTTAACTTTATTAATATAAAGTGTCCCTACCACATACAAGTGGCTCCAAGGGGTCCCCAAATTGACCCAAGGATTCCCATGGTCGGGTATGTGTCCACCAATAAGGTTAGGACACGTTTTAGGGTAATTTTTTATTATTATAATATTATTTTTTTAACCCTTATTTACCGGATTTACCCTTTAACCATGGTAAATAAAATATTTACCACAGTAACTATTCAAAATGTCTAAAAATAAAAGTTACCTATTTACACAATTTGAACATCCTGATTCCAAATATGGAATCCATTTTCCTAAATTCAAAACACAGAAGTGGCAGAAATTAATTTAAAATTAATTCCCGCTATTAAAACAAAAAACGTGTTTTTAAGAGATAATAACTATCAAAAGATTGACACTTGTTTATGTTCGGTTTAATTGTAAAATTATGTCCAATGACCAAAATTATATTAAATGGTAAAAATATATTCTAAATATACTTTAAAACCACTCAAATTCATAATTTATCACTAGTAATTAATTTGATTAAAAAAGTTGTTTTTAATTAAAATTTAGTAATTTTCACTATTCATCAAAATATGAAAGTTATCCGAAATGTACCAAAATTTCACCCTAGGCTAAATTCGATATTCCGAATCCAAAAATGAAGTCCATTTTCAAATATAAAATATATATAATTTCAAAAAGTAGGTATTACTATTCATAACGGCTAGTTTGATTAGTTATGGTGTGTTAGAACTCGGTGTTGCGTACAACACACGCTATCACATTATTCAAAGAGAAGCGTACCATAGAAGCTTGGGGTGTTACATTCTCCCCTCCTTCAAATAATTGCATCCTCGCAATTTCTAGGGTATTACTGCATAAAAAGACTCGGGTGGTTCTTCATCATAAGTTCCTCGGGTTCCCACGTTGCCTCTTCCATCTTATGATTCCTCCACAAAACTTTTACGAGACGCGTCGTCCGGTTTCTCAGCACTTGTTCTCTCGTATCAAGAATCTTGATGGGCTCTTCGCAATAGGAAAGATCGGGTTCCAGTTCTAATTCCTCATAGGTGAGTACATGTGTTGGGTCAGGCATGTATTTCCTCAACAGAGATATGTGGAACACATCGTGAACTTTGGAGAGACTTGGCGGCATTGCCAATCGGTAAGCTACAGCCCCAATTCGTTCTAGAATTTCGAAAGGTCCGATGTACCTGGGACTCAATTTACCTTTCTTACCAAAACGTATGACTCCCTTCCACGGAGATACCTTCAGGAAAACATGATCACCGACTTGAAATTCCAAATCCTTCCTTCGATTATCGGCATAGCTCTTCTGCCTACTTTGAGCTGCTTTGATGTGATTTTGGATTACCTTCACCTTTTCCACCGTTTCCTCCACCAGTTCTGGGCCTACAAGTTTTCTTTCACCAACGTCATCCCAACAGGTTGGTGTACGACATTTCTTTCCGTATAACGCTTCATATGGTGCCATTTGTATACTCGAATGGAAGCTATTGTTATAGGAAAATTCTACCAGAGGTAAATATTGATCCCACATACCCTGAAAATCAAGTGAGAAAGATCTCAACATGTCTTCTAAGGTCTGAATAGTCCGTTCTGATTGTCCGTCTGTCTGAGGGTGGTAAGCAGTGCTCAAATGAAGTTCAGTATCCAGGGATTTCTGAAGACTTTTCCAAAATCTTGAAGTAAAACGGGGATCACGATCAGAAACAATCGATAGGGAAACTCCATGAAGTCTCAAACTTCATTAATGTATAGTCTTGCTAGACGTTCCAGGGGTAGATATTCTCTTATAGCAAGAAAATGTGTTGACTTGGTAAGACGATCAACAATAACCCATATTGCATCGTTCCTTCTAGGAGTCTTTGGTAGCCCCATGACAAAGTCCATCGTAATATTGTCCCATTTCCACTCCGGTATGGGAAGAGGTTGCATGACTCCTCCAGGCTATTGCCTTCCAGCTTTCACTTGTTGACAAACCATACACCTTGACACAAAATCAGCAATCTCCCTCTTCATGTTGTCCCACCAAAAATGTTCCTTCAAATCCCTATACATTTTGGTGCTCCCAGGGTGTATAGAGAAATTGGAACTATGAGCGTCATCCAGCAATTCCCTTTTTAGATCAGGTATATTGGGAACACAAAGTCTCTTCCCGAATTTCAAAATTCCACCTTCATACGCAAAGTCTCTCAAACTCCCATCATTCACAGCTTTAATCTTCTTTTGGAATTCTTCATCATCAGTCTGAGAACTCTTAATCCTTTCTAGTAAAGATGGTTTGGCAACCATTTGAAAAAGCATTGATGTTTCACCTTCCCTGGTTATTCCCATGTCCATCTTCACTAGCTCCATGAAAATTGGATCCCTTTCAATTCTCATATTGTTCAAAACTCCATGGTCTTTTCTACTCAAAGCATCTGCCACCTTGTTTGCCTTCCCTGGGTGGTAGTGTATCATACAATCATAATCCTTGAGTAATTCAAGCCATCTCCTTTGCCTCATGTTGAGTTCTTTTTGTGAGAAAATATACTTCAAACTCTTGTGATCAGTATAAATCTCACATTTTTCACCATAGAGGTAGTGCCTCCATATCTTCAAAGCAAAGATCACAGCTGCTAACTCAAGATCATGAGTAGGATAGTTTTGTTCATGAATTTTCAACTGTCGTGATGCATAGGCAATAACTCTATCATTCTGCATAAGGTCACAGCCAAGTCCTTTCTTCGATGCATCACTATAAATAACGAACCCATCATTCCCCGATGGTAGAGTCAATAGAGGAGCATTGACTAATCTTCTCTTCAGTTCTTCGAAACATTCTTCACACTCTTTTGTCCAAACAAATTTAACCCCTTTACGTGTGAGCTTCGTTAATGGGTTAGCCAATCGGGCAAAATTCTGGACGAAACGTCGATAATAACCTGCCAAACCAATAAAACTACGTACCTCAGTTATATTCGTAGGTGCTGGCCATTCTTGGATTGCCTTGGTCTTAGAAGGATCAACAGAGATTCCATCTTTAGAGACAATATGGCCAAGAAAAGAAATCTCCTGAAGCCAGAATTCACACTTGCTAAACTTTCCGTATAATTCATGCCTCCTCAGAGTCTTCAAGATAATGCGCAAGTGATTTTCATGATCTTTGTAGGTTTTGGAGTATACCAAGATATCATCAATAAATACCACCACAAATTCATCGAGATACTCCTTGAAAACTCTATTCATCAGATCCATGAATACAGAGGGTGCATTAGTCAATCCAAACGGCATTACAGTAAACTCGTAATGCCCGTACCTGGTTCGAAATGCTGTCTTCGGAATGTCTTCCTTCTTTACACACAACTGATGGTATCCAGATCGAAGGTCAATCTTTGAAAAGTATTTAGATCCATGCAGTTGGTCAAATAAATCATCAATACGAGGTAGGGGATACTTGTTCTTTATCGTTATAGCATTGATCTCCCTGTAATCGATACATAACTTCATAGATCCATCTTTCTTTTTAACAAAAAGAACAGGGGCTCCCCATGGAGAAACACTAGGGCGAATAAATCCCTTATTACTCAATTCCTCTAGTTGTTTCTTTAGTTCGACTAGCTCTACAGTGGCCATTCTATAAGGGGTCTTCGATATAGGCCTTGATCCAGGAATCAAATCAATAGAAAACTCAACTTCTCGTTCTGGAGGATGTCCAGGTAAATCTTCCGGAAATACATCTACAAATTCTTTCACAACAGGTACATCCTCTATTTGAACATTCCTTTCCTCACCGACAGTTATTTCATTCTCTTCCTCCCCGATAATTGAATTAAGTTGAGCTACTGGGGGTGGGTCTAAATAAGAATTAGGTGGTGACGATTCTGCTCTAAAAATAAGGTGCTCCTTATCATTATCATCATGAATCGTAACCTCTTTCTTCTTACAATAAATCTTCGCATCATAGTCCGAAAGCCAGTCCATACCGAGGATTATATCAAACTCAATCATAGGTATGACGATGAAATCAGCAGATAAAGAAAATTTATGTGCTCTAATGGGGACTGATTCACAAAACTTTGTTGCAACGATACTTCCCTTAGGAGTTTTAACTGACAACTCCCTTATTAAATCAAATTGGAAATATCTAATTTTCTTAGCAAACTGGGAAGATATGAAACAATGCGATGATCCAGAATCAAATAATGCATTTGCTAAACTTGAGGAAACCATTAAATTACCTGCCACCACGTCTTTCGGAGTTTCTACCTCAGCAGTAGTGATAGCATAAGCCTGGCCTTGATCCCTTGGCCTTTTCTGAGGTAAGTTCTCCTGACCCTTAGTACATGAATTTGCATAATGCCCCATCTCCCTGCAATTGTAGCACTGAACATTGGTAGCGTCCTTCTTCCCCTTGCAATCATGAGCTTGGTGGCCTTTTTCACCACACTTGTAACAGACTTCCATTCCCTTCAGGCAAGCACCGTGGTGTTTCTTCCCGCACTTACCACAAGATGGATATTCAACCTTTCCCTTCTTCCCCTTATTTCCATTCCCAGATTGATCAGCAGGTCTCTTCTTCTCTTGCTTTGCTTTAAAGTCATAAGACTTAGAGAATTCCTTTTCGGTCTTGATAGCACATGAGACAATGTCTTCGTACGATGAAAAGGATTGTGAGACTAATGCTCGACGGAGAAATGGTTTTAACCCATCAAAGAAACGATCAATCTTACTTCTTGGGTTGCGAATATAATCACCAGCGTACCTCGCTACCCTTGTAAAGTTAGCCTCATACTTTGTGACATTATCATCCTCCTTTTGTCTCAGACTCAGAAATTGCCTTTCCATATCTGCTCGATGGTCGCGAGGAAAGTATTTTTCTAAAAACAGATCTTTGAACTCCCTCCATTCCATGTTTGATACTTCATCATCTTCCTTCATGTTTTGAATCAATGACCACCATTGATCAGCATCTCCAGTGAGGCGGTAAACTGCCATGGTAACTTTTTCCCTTTCACTACTCCCCAAAGCCTGAAATATTTTCTCTAGGGAAAATATCCATTGCTCAGCTACTAAGGGATTTGTACTCCCATTGAACGTTGGTGGTTGTTGTCTCATGAATCGATCTAACATTGATCCTCCACGTTGCGGATCAGGGTGCTCCATACGGGTAAGGTTATTATTCATAACCTGAGTAAGTTGTCCCAGTATGGTGATTAGTTGATCAGCACCAGTTGCATCACCAGCCCCACTATAATTATCTTGAGCAGGAGGGCAATCCCTACATGGAGTGCGCGCATTGATACGGTTTCCATTTCTTCCACTAGGCGCCATTTCTAAACAATGGCATAAACTAGATCAGTTTAGGAATCAAAATACATAATCCCATACTTATAAAACACTTAACATAAATTGAACTATTTATGGATATAATCCATAATCATAAAAATGTTTTCTTTGAGGAAGTATATACTCATAAACCCTTCATAATGGTTTCTAAAGAAAATGAGAATTATCCTAAGCATATCCCCCGGGAGTGTCGTAACCAAGAGTGCAGCAAGGCCCGTTGTCGTGCACCAGTTCCCGTTCGAGTCTAGCTCAAAGCGGTGTTTTCGGGTTTTACCCCTAGGTACATCTGTGCCAGAGCCGCCTCTACCTGCTCGTATCCAGACAGGGATGTATTGCTCAGAAAACTCACAAAATCTCTACAATACCAAAATTCTAGGAAGTTCTTCTACACTAATCCTCAAAGCTCATCTTAGGTCTACATGCTCTAATCAGAGTTTATCTAAATCTAGCTTCCAAGGTTTGTACTAAACTTCCTCTGATACCAACTGTAACGCCCCGACCCCAGTTGCCCAGAGTCGGTGCATTACTTCGTAACATTGGCATGATCACAAGAAAGATCAAATCTCGAAAGACCGATTGGTTTAGTAGCCTTGGAAACACTAGATATAATCATAAAGTTTTACATTACATTTCAAAGTGAAAAACTACTACAACAACAAATTCTTCATATCCACACTATTAACCCCTCATAATATCCCTGCAAGTCATTCATAATTTACTTCTTCACTACCTGGGAAAAATAAAACATAGAAAAGGGGTGAGCTCAAATGCCCAGTAAGGATAACAATATAGCGGAACATTCATAATAAGCATAAACATTTAAGGCAATGAATTACTAAAACAAAAGCCTTTTTAAAATTGAACTTCAACATAGTATGGCAAAAATGAAATAATGCCATTTACTTATTCACATGGATATTCTACTAATCGAATAATCACGTGCAATATCAATAACCACTTTCATAATGTTGGAATGCATAATGCCAGACTATCATAACCACATAGCCAAGGCCTCGTGCCAAGACTACAAATAAGATTTTGTCAAGGCCTTGTGCCAAGACACTAGTTTGTCTCATGAGACCTACAGATGCATCGAGGAGCTATAGCGGGCTCCACCCGTCACTTATTAAGTCCAATGCATTCCCATATGAAAAGGTTTAAACATAACATAAACATTCGTATTAAAACTAGCATACGAAATGTCAATACTTTCACAATAAACTATGAATGGTATAAAAATAGCACATCCACAGTCAAACATATCACAAAACCTTCAATACAATATAGAAGTTTTGTATCATAATAAATCAACTTCAAATAATCTTAAAATCCATCAAAGGATGTTGACATAGATGAAATCAAAATTCTTTTTAAAGAAATATCTCCTTTTATTTTGAAATCATTTAAGATCCATATAAAATAAAACATTTTCTTTGAAAATATTCTTATAAGCTTGTATGTAAAGCTTTGACGATTTTATAATGGCGGAAAATAACCGCACCCGCCGTATAAGTTAAAAAAAACATTCTTATCGTAATTCTGTCGAAAAGGTTAAAAAGGACCTTGTTTTGAAAACGACGGAAAGATTCCTTTATAAACCTCTTATAAAAAGTCAAACAAGGGTATAAATGACTTAAACCCATATTCTTGTAAATAGTAAAAATGTTTTGAAATACATTTTTATGAAACATGGATGTGGATGATAAAGAGATCCCAGTAGATTATTACGTATAAACAACCTCGGATAATGAAGAGATTGTGAAATAACCCTTACCTTGTACTTTTCCTTGGTTGGGGTAGGTTAACCTCCTGTATAATGGTGAAATAATTGTTATTAAATTATACAAGAATCATATATATTAATATGATATCATATATGATCTTTTAACATTGATTTATTAATAATATCTTAGAATTATCATCGTTTCGGGTATTAACTTACTCATTTTATATGTTTTGTTACATAAGCCATGTTTGTTGTATCTTATTCATATCCAGAATGATATCAAGTCCTTAAAAATCATTTTTAAATCATAAAATGATAATTATACTTGAATGGATACGATGGAGAATGAATCTCATCACGTTCGTGGAGACGGTAGTCCGTACGTACGCACGAGCGACAATATCATTCTTTTGATATTAAAATAATATATAAATGAATGGTATATCATATATACAGAATCATTAACATCTTATATTTATTATTTACATGAGTTACACATCATTATTATACCCATCCAAATAATATTATATTGAATAACAATTACACCACGACGTGGAGACGGTAAGCCGTACGTACGCACGTATGGTGACATGTTATTCAAAGGGTGGATAGAATACTGAATATGGTTGTACCATACTTATAATAACATCACAGTATATGTGAGATACTGGAGTTATTATTTTAGAATGGTAAGAACAAAGGAAGAAGAAGTGGAAGAAGAAATGAACTTAGAAAAGGGTGGTGAAATCATTACCTCTTCTTCGGGTTCTTTCTTTTGATTTGATCAAAAGGGCTCCTTAGGTTGGCTTTCTGATCTAACTAAGGCCTCTATGTTGTAGTGAGGGATGTTGGGAGATTATTTGGGCAGAGTTTGGCCGAACCAAAAGGCTTTGAAGGTGTGAAGAAATGAGAAGGAGGAGTGCCCTTTTATAAGAGGGGTGAGGGGCACCTTTGGAAAAGTTAGAAATATTAATTTATAATAAATTCATATTCGGTTTACAAAGGCTCCAAAGTTGACTATTCAAAGGATGAGGTGTGGATAGGTCGAAAACAACTCATCCAATAGAATTTAGACAGGTTTGGGTACTTATATTAACCTTATCTTTAAGTATTAACTCTAAGTTAATTAGTTTCACTTTTACAATGTCTCTTTGTATTTTTATATAATATGATTAATAAACTTACTATATACATCCAAGCGACCCCCAAGTGGTCCATTAATGAGGAACCTATCATAATATAAGTCTCTTGGCCGAACCTTAGATTTTTAATATCAATTAATAATATAATATTTGTTTTAAGAACTCTTTTATGTCAATTTTGACACTATTCAATAGTTGATTTTTGTGAAACTCCTAACAGATTGATTACTTCGAACAAAGTCAATCATATTATCATAGAAAATTAGTTTAATTCATTAAAAGTTTCATATTATAATTATTTGGGTATTTATAAGATCAATTATTTTTATTTTTCACTATTTTAGTAATTACTGCATCATCATTGTGTCATAAATAAAATAAATTATATAATGTCTAAAAATTATAAATAAAATATCATTATGTAGGAAATCCTTTTAGCTTTCTAATGAATATTTATAATCGAAAATCCAACATGTATAACCCTATGTAAAAATTGTTCTTCTAAAAGATGTAAGCTTATGCCATTTTTATTTTTATTTTAACTTTATTAATATAAAGTGTCCCTACCACATACAAGTGGCTCCAAGGGGTCCCCAAATTGACCCAAGGATGCCCATGGTCGGGTATGTGTCCACCAATAAGGTTAGGACACGTTTTAGGGTAATTTTTTATTATTATAATATTATTTTTTTAACCCTTATTTACCGGATTTACCCTTTAACCATGGTAAATAAAATATTTACCACAGTAACTATTCAAAATGTCTAAAAATAAAAGTTACCTATTTACACAATTTGAACATCCTGATTCCAAATATGGAATCCATTTTCCTAAATTCAAAACACAGAAGTGGCAGAAATTAATTTAAAATTAATTCCCGCTGTTAAAACAAAAAGCGTGTTTTTAAGAGATAATAACTATCAAAAGATTGACACTTGTTTATGTTCGGTTTAATTGTAAAATTATGTCCAATGACCAAAATTATATTAAATGGTAAAAATATATTCTAAATATACTTTAAAACCACTCAAATTCATAATTTATCACTAGTAATTAATTTGATTAAAAAAGTTGTTTTTAATTAAAATTTAGTAATTTTCACTATTCATCAAAATATGAAAGTTATCCGAAATGTACCAAAATTTCACCCTAGGCTAAATTCGATATTCCGAATCCAAAAATGAAGTCCATTTTCAAATATAAAATATATATAATTTCAAAAAGTAGGTATTACTATTCATAACGGCTAGTTTGATTAGTTATGGTGTGTTAGAACTCGGTGTTGCGTACAACACACGTTATCACATTATTCAAAGAGAAGCGTACCATAGAAGCTTGGGGTGTTACATCACTCATCCAGTAACACCCAACCAATAATGAATAATCCATGACATAAAATGAGGGGAGAAAATGAGATGGTTTTATCCACCACAAAGTCTCTAAAAACATAAATACATCAAAACCCAACAATCAACCCCAGAACATAAATAGGAAACCTACTATGGGGGAACCAATGAAACTGGGACCACATGTACTAACTCAACCTCTCCACACAAGAAAAAAAATATCTTTACACAAATCCCCAATTATAGGGGAAACAAAAGAAAAGTAACTCAACCCAAATTTTGAACCAAAAACAGTATCCATCAATTCAAAAAAACATAAATACCTCGATATGAAAACAACATAAATATTTAAGGAAATTTATTCATTCAAGATCGCCACTTTTGAAAAGGTATAACTTGTTTGATTAAAATGGAACAATTCCATCAGACTTTGACAATGAACGATGAATTTACAAAAGTAGAAAAACAATCAAGAAATGTATTTAAATTATTCAATCCCAACATGAGACACAATACCTAGACCAAGGATTCACATACCCGACAACTCTTGACTATGCATGAGCTTTACTCAGTGACCTGTAGCTAGAGATCTGATGGTTAATGAATCTACTTCTTCATTGTATGGAATTGGAATCCATTGGTCATAAATTCTCCTTCAAGAAATGTTTCAGGTAGAACATATAAAGTGACCCAAATGGCCACAACAACGAATGGTCTTCAGAAGGATGTTATGAGATGGCTTTGAGCTCCCAGACTAACCACACTGATGGACCACCAAACAGTGGTCATAAAAACTACAAGCTAGAACCATCAAGGATAACTTATTAGGATTTGGTTCATCTATCATATTCTCCTTGCTATATGGGTAACCATTATAAATGAAGAGAGAAACCATATTACCAACCATCTGTTCTATAACGTCCCGGATCTGAGATGTCCCCGATCCTGGTTGGTCCCATGACCTCAAGCGCATTTCCCCAAATGCAAGAGGCTACGTAGTAGTTGTGAGGGCCTAGGTGTGATAGTGGGTAAACTATTCCCTCATTTTTTAAAGTGTAGCCCAACGGAATAAAATATACAACATAAAACATCAGTGGAAACAATAAACCATACTCAATTAAAATAAAAAACTATAGTAAAAGATAACCAAAAATTATATAGATAATGATGCAACATGCTTCAATTTATAAACAAAATGGCCAGAACATGTCATACAACATTAAAGTACAATACAATACAGAGAAGAACAAAACAAAATAGAATAGCCGGTAGCTTCCCGAGCCTAAGCTCGGTCCCATGCTCCCCTCCTCCTCAAGAAACAATCATGTACCTATATAGGGACTCTTTCCCTTATCCATACCTAGAGAAACATAATCTGTTTGGGCAGAAGACAGGACCCAAACAGGGTGTGAGAAATTAATCTTAATAGGCACCCTCCAAAGGCATGTGTCCAACTATGTGAAAATATGCAACTACATTGTGAAAATGTAAATTCCGTAAAACAGTAAATACTCAAAAGTAACTATCACTACCAGTTTATTTGAAATATTCATTTTGACCCTTTAATTTATTAATATTTTGTGCTCATTAGAACCACGCCCTTAGGCCAATCAGAATATTGTCATCATGCTAATATAGTAAAAACATTCCCTCAATCTTTCCCATTGGCTATCAGGTATTTCCCTCAGGCGTACGAAGTGTCTCCCTCAGGCACAGAATCTATTGCCCTCAAACACAGCAGAAGTTGCCCTCAGGCGAAATATAACACTACCCTCAGGCTAAATAGAACACTGCCCTCAGGCTAAATGGAACACTACCCTCAGGCGCAAGTAATCGGGCTGAGCCCAACAGATAAGAAAGCAATTATGTAAAATTCCTCTCAATGCTATTTAAAGAATTATAAATTTTACGGTATACCCTCAAGTAACCTGTCCAAATGGATAAACAGAGGAACGCACCCTCGGGGTGGTCCTGGATCCAAGCAGTGATCCCTAACAACAGTTTATTATCACATTTATTTACCTATAAAATTATAGCTATTCAAAACAGCCAAGGCCTCATCCACACGACACCCTAACATGGTTTCGTAGAACATTGGTACACACAAACGCACAACATTTGAAATTTAAACACTAATCCACCTACCTTAAATTTCCATGAATGGTATACGTGAACATCGCTTCCAGAAATGCCCAAAGACGACGTAGATCTGGGGTAGAAGAAACCCCGTTCAAAGGTAAATAGCATTATCTCAAGAAAGAATAGGTAAGAAGGACCTAAGGAGAAAGAGATTCGTACCCGTACATTTCCAACGAGATCAACACAGGCGGGAACGGATTCCCAGCGTATGATCTGGAGCTCCTCAAAGGTGAGGCCCACTCTCCCGACTCATACTCTAGTGTTAAGCCTTCCCTATGAACATGGGAGGCTACTACCCATTTTATGTGAAAAAACAAACTATATGGTGTGTACTATTGGGTACATGGTGTCTAGTTTTCATTTTTTAATTGTTCCTTCGACGGATTCTCGCCAGTGTGGAATTATTCATCTGTCAACATGAGTACACGACGTGTAATCCATGAGTACATGGCATGTACTGATGCCCAGCTAGCTTCTGCCTCCACAGCCTTACTATTTTCTTATCGACTAACTACACAGCGTGTAAATACCTACTACATGGCATGTAGTCATTTTTTACACCTTTCATCACCAACATGGCTACACAACCTATGTACTCATCCCACACGGCCAAAGTACACGGTGTGGGGAAAAGTACACGGTGTGTAGTCCCAAAATTTGGGATTTCCCCCATTTTCCTTATTTTCTCAAAAAACACTTAAGGAATGAAGAAACTCGTACTTCAAGAATAAGAACCGGGTTCTTACAAACACCCCCATTAAATAAATTCCTCCTCAAATTTCCATTCCAAGGGTGGGGAAGATAATGCTTAGAATAACTTTGGCCACTGAGCATGTACATCGGTCTCTCGCTCTCAGGTTTCATCCTACACTCGACCATGCTTCCACAACACCTGTACGAAAGGAACTGACCATCCTTGTAGAACCTTTGTTCTCCTATAAACAATACGAATCAGATGCTCCTCATAGGATGCATCTATCTGAATCTCAACCTCCTCTGGCTGAAATACGTGAGATGGTTCTGAATGATAGTGGCACAATTGAGATTTGTGGAAGATGTCGTGCATGGCCCGGTACCTCTGTGGTAACAGAAACCGATAGGTGACTGGTCTGACTCTCTCCGGAATCTATAATGGACCAACATGCCTCGGTGAATGTTTACCCTATCTCCTAATTCATATGTGTCCCATCCTCAGTGAAACACGCAAGAAAACCTAATCCCCAACCACGAATTCTAAGGGTCGTCTGCGGCGATCTTCATAAGATTTATGGCGAGACTGTACAGTAGCCATCTGCTTCTGAATCAACTAGACATGTTCAAAAGTCTCATGCATGATATGTTGTCCCAATACAGCTGCCTCACCTACCTCTATCTAGTAAGAAGGTGATCGGCATGGCCTACAACATAAATACTCGTAATGTGCCATTTCAATAGTTTCCTGAAATCTATTATTATAGGAAAACGTGACTAGGGGTATATCATTCTCCCAGGAGCCCCCAATGTCTAAGATTCATGCAAATAGCATGTTCTCAAGCACCTGTATCGTACGCTCTGACTAACCATCGGTCTGAGAGTGGTAATCTGTGCTCAAAAGCACCTATGTACCCAGTGCCCTCTGAAAACCCTTCCAGAAACGAGATGTAAAATAGGCATCCCTATCCGAAACGATAGAACGAGGAACCCCATGAAGACGTAAAACCTCTCAAATATAAATCATTCTGAGCTTCTCAACACCGAAGGTCTCCTTGATCGCTAAAAAGTGAGCTACCTTTGTGAGTCTGTCCACAACAACCCACATGACATCATTTCTTCAAGGTGACCTCGACAACCTAGTCATGACGCCCATCGCGAAATCATCCCATTTACACTCTAGGATGGGTAACTACTGTAACAGTCTGGCTGGCCTCTAATGCTCTACCTTCACCTACTGATAAGTGGAACATCTCGTAACAAAACCAGATATCTCTCATTTCATACCCGGCCACCAATACTGATGTCTCAAGTCACGGTACATCTTGGTAACCTCGGGATGAACTACCCAAGATGAAACATGAAACTCCCACATCAACTTCTAAATTATAAACCTGGAACCCATACTCGTCAATGGAAACACAATATCTCATCATCTCCTATCGTCCATCCAAGAGGAGGGTCCTCACTTGAAACAGACTCCCGTAGAACTAGGCCTTATGAATCCGATAGCTGTCTCATCCTCACTCTATCCAGGAGGGTAGAAGTCACAGGTAAATATGAAAGATAGGTCTGTCCCTAACTGTCATGAAACTCCAAATGCATCTCAGTGAACAAAGCCATAAGATGACACCACCCACGGGCCTCCTTCATTGCCTGTTTCTGAGTCCTTTTTCTCAATCCATCAGCTACTGCATTTCCTTAACCATGTGTATAAGAATGCTCAAAATAAAAGGACTGAAGGTATTCGAACCACCTTCAATGATTGAGATTCAAGTCACATAGAGTAAAGATATACTTGACAATTTTGTGGTTGGTGAAAACCACAAAATTCTATCCGAAGAGATAATGCATCCAATAGTGCAACACATGTACAACTGCAGCCAACTCGAGATCATTTGTTGGGTAATTCCCTCATGTGGCCTCTACTGCCGAGACCCGTATTCAACAACCCGATCCCCCTACATCAACACAACTCCCAGCCCAATTCCTGATGCATCATAGTAAATTGTATAGCTCTTTCCCTACTCTGGGAGTATTAGGATTGCTGTTTATGTGAACTTTACCTTCATCTCCTGGAAGTCTATCTTGCATGCTTCTGACCAAACGAACTTCACACCCTTCTTAGTCAAACCTGTCAACAGCACTGCTATGTGGGATAAGTCCTATATAAAACTCCTGTAGTAACCAGCCAGCCCTAAGAATCTCCGTATCTCAAACACATTCTTATGATGCTCCCAGGAAACTACCCCTCTCACTTTCTCTAGGTCAACTAAAAATCCTTCCTCTAAGATGATATGACACAGGAAGTGAATCTGGTCCATCCAAAAGTGGAACTTTGAGAGCTTAGCATATAGCCGATGCTCTCTCAGTGTACTCAATACGATCTCAAGATGGATGGCATGGTCATGTCGAGTGTGAGAGTACACCAATATATCATCCATGAATACTACCACAAAAGAATCCAGATATGGATGGAATGCATGATTCATCAGAGCCATGAAAACTGTTGGCACGTTCGTGAGTCCGAACGACATAACAAATTACTCATATAGACCATACCTACTCCTAAAGTCTGTGAGTGCTATATCAGATGTTCTAACGCGCAACTAATGATATTCTGATCTCAAGTCAATATTCAAGAACATTTGTTCTCCAAAAAGTTGATCTAAAAGATCATCAATCTTTGTCAATGGATATCGGTTCACGACCGTCAACTGGTTCAACTTCTGATAATCAACACAGAGGCTGAGGGTACCATCCACCTTTTTCGCAAAAAAGAGTGGCAATCCCCAAGGAGAAGTACTGGGTCGGATAAAACTATTTTACTGTAACTCCTCTAACTATTTCTTGAGCTCCTACAACACTATTGTAGAAATCCTATAAGGTGGAATGGACATCAGTGCTCCTCCTGGCACATGATCAATAGATAAATCCACCTCACGCTCCAGAGGTATACCTGAAAAGTCATCCTGGAAGACATCCCTGAAACAATCATCTACTTGAGGGAAATCTTTCTGACAAGTCCCATGATCATCTAGATATAAACTCGCAATCTGGGTTGTCACCCCACCTCACCCACGATACTCTGGTCCATCTCGACTCTCTTGAACATCCCATTCACCTTTGTATAGAAACTCTTCACCCTCTGGTGACTTGAAACTCAGCCTGCAATGATAGCAGTCTACAAAGGCTCGAAAGGGAACCAACTAGTCCATCCCAAAAATGACATCATAAGTAATCATTTATAAGAAATAGAGGTCCCTTAAAAAGTGACACCCAACAAACTCTACGGGGAACTACCTGCAATGACGCACACCACCATTATAGTTCCCAACGGAGTGTCTAGCATCATAACAATAGAAGATGAAGAAACACAGATCCCAAGGCTCTTCACAATGGGTAAAAATATGAAGCTATGTGTAGCACTTGTATCAAAAAGTACTAAAGATAAGACAGAAGCTTCTAGAATAGTACCTCTGACAGTAGAAGGTACAAGATCCTACTCCTACTAGGTATGTTGCACTACATATGCCTGCCCAGTGCCATGAACCTGCGACACATCCTGACTTCCCTGAGCTGTCCTGCCCTTCTGCCTCTGAGATCCTGGTGTCTGGCTACAACGCCCACAACCACCATCTCTGCCTGCACGCCCTAACGTATTCCAGTTTCCCGACTGTTAAGAAGATGATGGTCCTGCTCCCGCACGTGGAGTTTGTACAGAACCCCTCTCACTATCCACTATTAGGAATGCACTACAAAAGCAATGTAGATGACCCATCTTGCCGCAAGTTCGACTCTCTATTGGGTCACGTGGAAACTGTCGTATCTTGTGCCTCTTCTTACCACACTGGTATCAACTGACTGGGCCACCTGAAGAAATTGTCAAGCTTGTAATGCCACCGTGATATAAACTCAGCTTTCGATTCCTCATACCAGCAAAAATAGTACAAAAAACTGGTGTCGAACCACCCTATCCTGCAACACTAGCCTCTCTAAGGTTCCTCTCTATTATCAGTGCCTGGTTCACAATAGCATGTACATTAGGTAACCTGAAAACATTCACTAGTGCTCAGATGTCATACCTATGACCATCCTCAAAGAGTATATCCCTCAACATCTCATCACCCACTGGAGTGGGTGTAAAATGCTGAAGCTCGGTGAAATGATCAGAATAATCCATCATCGACATAGCACCCTGATGCAGGTTCCTGAACTCTCTAACTCTATCTTCCCTAAGTGTCTATGGGAAGAAGAAATCATAGAAAGCTTTCTGAAAATATTCCAATGCCATGTCTCTGTTATGTTCTGTATAAGTGGTAACATCCCACCACCTCTTGGAAGAATCACACAGCATATAAGTCGTGAGCTTGACCCTCTGCCATGGAGGCATCTGAAGATGCTCGAAGGTGGTCTGCATGGACCCCAACCAAGACTCCACAGCCTGTGGTCCACCATCTCCAGAAAACGTAGGCGGATGCTACTGCTGGAAAATAAGAGTCATCTCGGCCATAGATGTGGCAGATGGCGGTGCTCCCTGAAAGGTCTGCATAAACCGTATAAAGCCTTCACGGAACAGAACATCCGCGCATGTGTCTGGTATAACGGTCACCACTCCTTGTTTCTCTACTGGAGGATCCACTGGTACCCATAGCCCACCATCTCTGGAGTATGATCATTGCCGCTCTCTTGGAGAACAACATGTGGTCGTCTTGGCGGCATGAATCCACAAGGTCAAATGCACACCATAGATCAAGATTATCAATGACTGGAAATGAATGAGCCAAAAGGGGAACATGAGGAAGAAGGCATTCAAAATTTGTAAAACAAGACTACACGATGTGTATACTGAGTACACGGCGTGTACCTGACTTATCTTACCCTTCCTGGTTTCTTCTACACGGCTAACCCACACGACTCCCGTTGAAAAAAACTACAGAGTGTGTATGGTGTTATTTTCCAACTGCATGTGTCATTTGTGACACGGCCGACTACTCGGCTAACACTACATGGCGTGTTACACCCGCACACGGCGTGTACACCACCCCATTTCCCCAACCACATGGCTATGTCCACATGGTCTATCCTTGGACAAGAGTACACGGCGTGCCCCTCAGGCACACGACATGTACTAGAAGAGCTCTTCAAACCTGTGTTGTTAGTTACACGGCCGGATACATGGCTCACACTACACGCCGTGTTCCATAGTGGACAAGGAATGTATTTCTTAAGGTATCCTCCGTCCGTGTTTTTAAGTTACACGGGCGGACCCCGGGTCAGCATAGCTCGACGTGTACGTCCGGTACATGATGTGTTTTCCCCTTGCATTCCTGGTCCCTGTATCCCCGCCTACACGAGCTATGACATGGAATGAGACTACACGGTGTGTACTGAGGGCACACAAAATTTACTTAAAAAGTTTTCTTTTCTTCCGGAACCGACGATCACACGGCGTGTGTCCAAGGAACTACACGGCATGTATCCTGGATTTTCCTGACAATAAGGCTTAGATACTACTCCAGAACCCAGAAAATACTGAAAAACAACACCTGAGTTTCAAATTCCGATCTGTGAGGGCCCATACTCTCCACAAATCAATGTTTGGCATCTTATATGTGTTATAAAAAAATAAACAGTCAATGGTACACCAAATTCCAGTCAATGAGGGCCCATACTCCTTAGAAACCAAAATTTGGTGTCCATTTTATCATCAGTCTCACACACAAAAACCCTATCGCAAAGCATGTTTTTAGCAAAGTAGCTATCACAAGAGCATGCTTTTCTAGCACAACAAATATCACAATAACATGAAATATCTAATGCGCCTACATGGCATGGAACTATGCATGGAATGTGATTTCTAACATGTACCTAAATGATGCATGAGATGGAATACCCTCATCTCATTGGGTTGCAAGTAAATAGAGCCCATGGATAACATTTAAATAGAACAATTCCCAGGTGCATCACCAAACGGTGAAATCAGATCAAATGTAAATTGCAAAATCAATAAAATTGCAACCCAAGGTAAATTGGATTTTCCTTGTACACGGGTTAGCTACTCCTGGGAAAAACTTATTACCAACTACCATTTTCATTCTATCCCGGACTAAGACTCCAAATAGTAAGTCAAAGAAAAGAACTACTCTGATACAACTTTGTAACGTCCCCGATCTGGGACATCCCCAAACCTGGTTGGTCACATGACCTCAAGCACATTTACCCAAACACCATAGGCTACTGACAAGCACCGAGGGCCCAGGTCTGATAGTGGGAAAAATATTCCCTCATTTTTTAAAGTGTAGCGCAGCGGAATAAAATATATAACATACAACAGTAGTGGAAGCATAAAACCATACTCAGTTAAAATAAACAACTGCAGTAAAAGATAACCAACAATTATATAGATAATGATGCAACATGCCTCAGGTTCTATGAAAACGGCCAAAACATGTTATACAACATTACAGTGAAATACAATACAGAGTTCACCAAAACAAAACGGAATAGACGACATCATCGTGAGCTTATGTTCGGTCCCATGATCCCCTACTCCTTAGCAAGAATCATGTACCTGTATAAGGACCCTTTCCCTTATCCATACCTATAGAAACGTAATCTATTTGCGCCGAAGACATGAACCAAATAGGGTGTGAGAAATGAATCCCAGTAGGCACCCACCAAAGGCCCGTGTCCAACTGTGTGAAAATATTCCACTACAGTGTGAAAAAGTAAATGCAGTAAACCAGTAAGTACTCAAAAGTAACTATCACTACCAGTTTCATTTCCATTTTCATTTTAACTAGTAAAATTATTAATATTCTGTGCTCATCAGAACCAAGCCCTAAGGCCAATCAGAATCTTTCCCTCAAGCTAATATAGTAAAACCACCCCCTCAAGATTTCCCTTAGCCTATCGAGTATTTCCCGTTGGCGTAAAAAGTGTCACCCTTTGGAACATAATCTACTGCCCTGAGGCATAGAAGAAGTTTCCCTCAGGCGAAATACAACACTTTCCTCAGGATAAATAGAACACTGCCCTCTGGTGCAAGTAAATGGGCCGAGCCCAACAGATAAGCAACCAATTATATAAAATTCTTGTCAAGGCAATTTAAAGCATGCTAAATTTTACGGTATACCATCGGGTAACCTGGCCAAATGGTTAAACAGAGGAAAGCAACCCCGGGGTGGTTCTGGATCCATGCAGTGATCCCAAACAATAGATTATTATCACATTGAATTACCTATAAAATTTTAGGTATTAAAAACATCCAAGGCTTCAGAAACATGACACCCCAACATGGGTTTGTAGCACAATAGTACACACAAATGCACAACATTAGGAATTTAAACACTAAGCCACCCACCTTAAACGCCTCTGAACAGTATATGTGAACTTCGCTTCTAGAAATGCCCAAAGACGAAGTAGATCAGGTGTAGATGAAAACCCGTTCAAACGTAAATAACATTCCCTCATGAAAGAATTAGTAAGAACGTATTAAGGAGAAGGAGATTCATACCCGTACGGTTCGAACGAGATCGATAGAGGCGGAAATGGAATCCCAGCGTGCGATCTGGAGCTCCTCAAAGGTTAGGCCCTCTCTACTGACACCTCCTCTATTTCTACGCCTTCCCTATGAACAGGGGAGGATACGTCCCATTTTAATTAAAAAAACATACTACACGGTGTGCTCTATTGGGGTACACAGCATGTAGTTTTCATTTATTAACTGTTCCTTCGACGGCTTCTTGCCAGTGTGGAACTGTTCATCTATCGACATGAGTACACGGCGTGTAATCCATGAGTACACGACATGTACTGACGCTCAGTTGGCAGCTGCCTCCACCGACTTACTATTTGGCTACCGACTAACTACATGGCGTGTAAATACCTACTACACGGCTTGTAGTCGGTTTTTACACCTTTCATCGCTAGCATGGATACACACCCTTTGTACTCATCCCACACTGCCAAAGTACATGGCGTGTAGTCCTAAAATTTTGGATTTTCCCCATTTTATGTATTTTCGAAAATACACTTAAGGAAAGAAGAAACTCGTACCTCATGAATAAGAACTGGGTTCTTACTTGTGTTTCCATCCATCCCACCCACATCATTCACAAACAAGTTCCCCCACACACTTTCCATACATACCCACACACATGCGATCATTCATAATGAACCCCAAGGGTTGAACCCATTACATTTGATTATAAATTCCAAACAAGAACAAAATTTCATACCAAATAACGTTGAATTAAAAAAACCCTTTTACAAATTTAACACCATTTAAAGGAAAACATTTTCATTTTCCAAACACTACTACACCAAACAACACCAAGACAATACTAAAATTTCATAAAATTACTAGAGTTGGGTACTAGTAGTCATGCTTAACCCAATGAAATTATAGTGGGAAAAACCCCATGTATGAATCATCTACTATGAGTTTCTTAAACAGTGTAATCAGAATCCACATAGGGTGTTTCTACATGTGAAATGATGACGTAAAATCGTCTTTCCTTTATTGTCATACCTCGATCCAAAAAGAAAAAATAACCAATTCTTGGAATAGCCCTAGAAACTAGAGGTTTCAAATGAGTAAGGGTTCATGACTCTCTTCTCATACATACCTCCCGACTCCCAACAATCCTAATCTCCATCTTTTAGAACCTCCAAATAATAATGACCTGCTCTGAAACAATTTTTCAAGAACCATACTAAGTTGACCCTGAACTAGTAACCTGAGTTGGATGATGGTAAAGTACAAAGGGTGTTATTGATCCCCACTTGTTGGTAACTAGATCCAAGCATCAAAATTCAATAAGTGGGAATGATTTGGCATGTTAAAAAGAATAAATAAAATGAATAAAAATATAACGAAACAATTAAAATAACTTCTATTAGTGAAAATAAAAAAATTGCCACATGTAACTTTAAGTGACCTCATGGGTCACCACCAAACACTAAATGAAGAACTTTCTAAGAGGGATTTGAAACTAGTAGAACCTAAAATGAAAATATAGAGCTTACATGAGCACTGATATTCTTATTAGGAATGCCAAAATAAACCATGTCTGATACCCCACCTCAAAAATGTAATCCTTTCATTCTTGTTTGAAAATAGGATTTATAAAAATATGATTTTCCACTCCCTTATCCGAATAGTTTACAAGATTTTACATTTAATAAAACCCCCTTTTTCATTTCCATTTTCCATAATAATTTTTAAATCATAAAAGTCAATACGATTAATTATTATAAAAGAATACCAGTACCATATTATGTATTTTAATATAAAGAAATGAAAAAATGTCATGAGATCAAATAACTAAATGTTCCACCAGATAGTAAAGGGAAAAACAAGTATGTAACCATGGTAATTTCCTAAACCACCGTAATGTGATCCCTGTATATACCCAGTTCAATAACACCTACCAACGTATGGTGGAACTCCATAGTCAATAACCTATTGGACTATGACAACTGGGTCCCGGTAACAGCACAAACACCCCGCCTTAACATGGCCGTCAGGTCCTGGTCTACCAGGTACCCCCAGTTGCCCCGCAGACACGTGGGTCCCACCCTAGGGTCCACCCACGTGCCCGAACTGATCATCTGACTAATGACAGTCCCCACAGTCCAACACATATCCTTTCCAGTGTGTTTTTTCTCACTCACACACACCTTGATAAACTTCCTAGGAGGTCACCATCCTGATCACTACTCAAGGACAAGCACGCTTAACTGTGGAGTTCTAATCAGGTAGACTCCTGAAAAGGAAGGTGTACCTTGTTGACAGTAGTCATATAATTTATTCATTTAACCCTTTATAATTTGGGGATATTACACTCACCCCCCCCCCCTTTAGAGCGCAACGCCCTCGTTGTGGGCCCTACTTGTCAACCCAGGCAGTGCACAACACTTAAGGCTGGCTTCCCCCTCTGATACCAAATGTGACAATCGGGTCCTGGTGACAGCACAGACACCCCGCCTTAACATGCCTGTCGGGTCCTAGCCTACCAGGTACCCCCAGTTGCCCCGCAGACATGTGGGGCCCACCCTAGGGTCCACCCACATGCCCGAACGGATCATCTGACTAATGAAAGTTCCCACAGTCCAACACATGTCCTTTCCTATGTGTTTTTTCCTCACTCGCACACACCCTTTGAAACTTCCAAGGAGGTCACCAATCCTAATCACTACTCTAGGCCAAACACGCTTAACTGTGGAGTTTTAATCAGGTAGCCTCCTAAAAAGGAAGGTGCACCTTGTTGACATGAGTCATATCATTTAGTCATTTAACCCTTTATCATTTTGGGATGTTACATGGACACCCTAAACTGACTAATCAAGGAGCACATCCTACATTGACTCTTAGATAATCTTGGGGGTACCAACCAGTCTAATTGGGGTTGACCAAAAACCATCACTCGAACCTCTAAAATATGCCTAGGAAACCCATTCTAATATTTTATTGTGTTTTTATGAGGCCATCACAAGCGTGACTCACTTTACCTGCCATCACTGCACTTGCCTACCCAAAACATAGACATCCCATATATGATAACCCATAAAAATAAATCCTATATATAGGTTACCACTATAAACAAATAAATATTTGACATCATTGATGGTTTCAATAAGTTTGTTACATTAGTTAATCATTCATCACAATATTTAAAATCTTGCATGATTCCAACTCGGTTGTTATTTTACATAAACATTCAAATCCTTTCAAAAAATATGTTGTGTTTCTAATCAAAAGTTCACCCTTTTCAAACCACATTTCAAACCAAAACAACATGAAGTGCCAACTGGGCCTCCTACCAAGTCCATTTCATGTACACTCACACAATATTTCCAGAACCATATCTAAGAAGATATAAAAACCCATATCCAAATATGAAATTTCAAACAAGACTCTATTCGAAATAAAGAAATATTTCAAAAAACCATGAATAAAACACAAAACACACTTAATGATTCCAAATGGGACATTAACTCATTTAATTTTCAAATAAAAAATCAAGGCACCAAACAAGCCATGTTTTAAATAACACATTTTAAATATAGGATTTAACTTCAACAAAAATACACTTAACGATCTAGGAATTATTTTCATGAACCATTTGATAACATTTAGGATGATTCACACTTAAAAAAATCTTTTAAACATGAACTGATGAGTTATTTAAAAAAAGAAAACAAATTCCTAGAGGCTCTATTTATTTCACAAAAAACCATGGAATGAATGTATATAGATATATAAAAATATCACATAAATACAATAACACACTTTTCAAAGACTAAGAAATCAGGAAACTAAAATTAATGGTGCGACAGAAGAAAAATTCCTAAAATAGGAAGCAGATCAAACTAAGATGCTTCGGCTTTTAATGCTTTTGAAAAAAATTTCCCACTCCAGCACACACATACATTCTAAAATATATATATATATACCCTTAATCTAATGTACATATTCCCCACTCTACGAGAGAATATGTGCATGGAATATATATATATATACATACATACTTATGTATGTGTATGTGTGAACCACTAAGGAGGCACAAAATCATTAATTAATTAACCTCGAGGGACCAACATCATTTAGAAACCAATGAACCATTTAAAAAACCAAGGGTTTAAGAAAACAAAATTCATAATGTGTCAACGTCATTTGGGGGCACACCAACGTGTTCACTTCATGCACCCATGGATGTGCTGACATCCATTGGCACATTCCAAACTGCCAAGAAACACTCAAAGACCTTTTTAGATTCTCCCCCTTTTTATATTTATAACAAAAAATCAATTAAACATAATTTTACAAGAATAAAAAAACCCCATTAAAATCCAAGAGAACCTTTGCAATGTGTTTCAAAACAACCACCAAGCCAAAAAAATACCAAATTTCCCAGACCCAAAATAATTCAAAATCCAAAAATACCACATAACATGAATAAGTATAAATATTTATCAAAACCCCCAATACAAATCTACTAAATAAAATATTCTATATAAATCACCACTGGAATCAACCATTTTAACTATTAAAACCCAAATTAAATTTACTCAATCTCATTCGGTGTATGCATACTTAAGAATAATAGATAATTCACATCGAAATAATTTTTAAAAAAATTATATTATAAAAATTACACTATAACATGCTATAAAAATGAGTTATAAAGGTTCAAGAGTTGTTTAAAAAATTAATAAAACAAAATATTACATTTAATCAAACACAATAGTTCCATAAAGCTTAGGCAATGTTATAGAATAACATCAAAAAATTATTAGTAAATTATGCAACCATAAAGGAACTATAATGAGGAAATAAAATGTAATACAAGAATACCAATAATGTTTAAAATTTAATTAGACTAACAAAAGTGTCTACAGAATGTGTTGGAAAGGAAAAACACGGATTCAACAACCTCAATAGTGTGATAACGCAATGAAACTATCGATGGAGGGGGAGAACACCCCGAAGACCATTCTGAACACCCTATAAAACAATAAAAACGCCCTAATATAAATCAAAACCATTATGGTTTGGCCATTATGACGATAACCACAAAATAATGGAAAGAAGAAATACACCGAAGAGTGGAGTCGTCACCACGGGAGGAGGGTCCCGTGCCAGGTGGGTCGCTTTCGGTTAGTGAGGCGCAACAAAAGCGGGGACCACATGAGAGAGGGATTATAGATTGGGGTTCATGACTTGAGAGAGGGATATTGGTGAGGTTTAGGAGTCATTAGAGATGGGGTGTGCCATCATAGCTGCGCCGCCAGAATGGAACGCCTCCGGTAAGGGAGTGATGTTGGTAAGGGAACACTATGATGAAGGGAACACTACGAGGAAGGGTTGCTGCCAGGTTTCGGTGGTGCATGGATTGATGTAAAAGGGATAGGTTTTGTGGAAATAAGGTGGCAAGGAAACCAATAGGGTTTTAAAAAATAAAAAATTAATTAATTAATTAATTAAAAAAATTATAAAGATTAATAATTATAATAAGAATATTATTATCCATATTATTATTATGACAAGCCTAATAATAATATGAATAAAAATAAAACAGCTAAAAATAATAAAAAAAATCATTTTAATAAAAATAATATTTATAATTATGTTAATAAATTTTTATAACACTAATATTTCTAATAATATTAATAGTAATAACAACAACAACAACAAAATCAATAATAATAGTATCATTATTATCATTATAAAACAGTTTGTTTTTATTTTATATTTACTTCTTTCTACTTATTTCTTTAAATTTATATATTTATAAATTTGTGTAACCATAGGGTCACACAGCATGGTTCAGGAAATCGTGTACAAACCATGTGGTAGATTCTGTTAATTCTAGAGGTTTCCTCACTAGTTCCAGGGCTAACCGCACAGATTCTTCTTACCATGAGGTTCTCGGGCAATGACCTAAAAATCACCAAAAATTCGAAACATCTAAAATTTAAACGGGGTCTCAAACCCAAACCTGGACCAAAATACCCAAGACCTAGAAGAGATTAAAAATAAAAGTGTGTCTGGGGTTGGGGTGTGACATCATATGGTAATAATATCATGTTTTCACTTTTCCTATGATTGGTCAAAATTCATGTGTATTGCAATATATAAATGTTATGAGGACTCATGTCTTATGTAAAGATAAAATATTTATGTTATAATTTTTACTAATGATCAATTTTTTTTGACTTACTTACTAATATTTCATTCATGGATATTGGATTTTCTATCATTGTTATATTATTTTCTTATAATCAATTATTCTCATCATATTTTCTCTCATATATTCAACCATATAATGAAACTATGATCACCCCTTTCATCTATTTCTCTTTTATATGTTATGAAGATTAGTATAACATGTGATATATCTATAAGGTAATATAGTGTGGTTCGATTATTAATAAAGGTGAACAAGTATCATAAATTATGTTTCCTGAAGTTGATCCTCAAAGTAAATAAGACATAAATTGTTGGAATTGTGTTATTATTGTGATATTTAACTATTAAAATATGGTAATATTTTAAAAAATAGATATTTTTTACTTGAGTCAATATAGTTTCTCAAAATCATGATATCAATATATTATAAGGAAAGTCATTTAGGGTTCATATAAGATTATACTTTAATTAAAATCACTCTATCATGCATAAGAAAACACACAATCCATAAATAATTTAAGAATAAAATTATTTTCTACAGTTTATTACCTATATCATTACTAATATCATCAATTTTATAAATCAATATGATTAAAAAATAATTATTCTTCTTCATATTGATCAATGTCAAAATTTTATCAATATGGTTGATTATGGTCAATATATTATGTGTCGTATGAGTCAATTATTATATATCAAAGGTATAAAATTTTAGCCTCAATCTAACATTATATATATAGGAATAAAAATAAATATGTTATTTAAATAAATATTCCGTTTTAATTCATATACTATGTTAACCAACTGATCACTATTTTATTTCGTTGAATAAACCACATCTCTTATCATCAACCATTTTTATTAAATAAACATTCATTGTATCATCAATATCAATGGAATGTGACACATAACATTTATGAGAACCAATGAAATTTTTTAATCATTATTTAGACTATTTATATATACCAAAATAACTACAATATTTTAAAAAATATTGTTCATTACACTATAGAATGTAATTACTGATCCATGCCAATTTTATTAATAAACTACAAGTCATTAAATAAAATTGAAACTGTGTTATCATTTTATGTAATGTTTGCATCATCAAAAATAATGGAAATTAAAATTTCACAAAGGTATTGAATTTTAATATTTGTAAATCCATAAATAATTTCCCATAAAATAAACACAACATAAATTCATGTTCATTTGTTTGGAATATCCAAGATGCACCAATATCATATAATCCTCCATATTCATCATAAATTTTATTATTTTATCATTCAACTTATTTTTTATAGAACATGAAATAGAATTTAGTTTTATTTATTGTAATTATATTATGGGTTCATGAACAGGTTAACAATGAAAAGGAAATGAACCAAAGGATATATATTACAAAAAACTAACTACTAGGTATTTCAAAATTATCATTTTGTTGAATGTTTTTTCACTTATAGTTTCATACGACATTGATTATTTGAATTCGAACTATAATAATATGATAAATTAATTTTTCATGAGTTAAGAAAGATTTTTAAAGCAACTATAATAAAGGAATTTGAGAAGATCCGCCTCTTAATCATTTCTCAATGTGATATCGAAAAGTATTTCAAGCAAATTTTGGAACTCATTCGACACTTGATTAAATATATGAATTCATATTATATCCATAATGGTTTAAATAACATTACAATGTATACAATGAATAAAATATTAATTAGTTCATTGAATGTTTTGAAAAATAATAAAAACTTATAAATAATTTTTTTAAAATTATTTAATTTATAAAAGTACTTGGTATATAATTTTTATAATTATATCAATATATATATGTAAAAAAATATTAAATTTATAGAGATTAAAAATTATATATTTTATAATATAAAAAATTATAAATATTAAATATGAAATTAGAAAAGTATATTTAATTTTATTAAATTATATATTATTTATTACATTACATAATATAAAACTATAATTTACAAATGTTAGGTCCACATTGTCGAATACTCTGAGGGGGGGGGGGGGGGTGAATTAGGCTATGATAGATCAAAAAATTCTCTCGTTCGAATTTTGGTTCATTGTTAGAAAAAACTCAATTCTCACTTCCTCCCATAGCAATATATGAATAGATATAAAATCATGAACATGACATAACGATTTTTATTTGGTCCACACTGACTAGTCTATGTCCAAGTAGCATTCAACAAAAATGTACCGCTGTATCAAATTCTAGTAAGGCTCACTGCAAATAATGTGTACAATGATCGGGCTAGATATTCTATTCCCAGACTCACTATATTTACATGGTTTAGGGTATGCTCACACCCTTCCCAAGGGTCACTCCCTATGCCTCTTTCTTTGGCTCACTCCTGATGGAAAGGATCACTATCTTCCCATTCTTTCGCTTCCTACTTTTGTAAAGAAATACACTAACAATTTATGAACTTTTAGGTCAAATAAATTTTATAGACATGTAATTCCCTTCATTTTCATGAATTCCTACATCCACAACTATAAAAAAATGCTATGTTGAAGTTTCTTTTTCACCTGCCGATGAATTCCACCTTGCAGAGTACTTCTAGGTACCAGATGAAAAAATTTATTTGAAGCTCTCACAAGCTTACATGTTCAAATCACGAACCATTATCCTCTATCTCTTACTGAGTACCGTGTTTTGTATGGGGGACACCTTCTTGGTGTACTCCCACATCTACCCTGAATTTCCATTTGTCCGAAGACTACCTCCGCCTTCGTGATCTCATACCGCTACCGTGTACTGATTCCACAATCCTCCTCTATGAAATCCCTCTTGTCTTCAAACTGTTATTTGTCTGCGGACTACATTATCTTCCACGTACCAATTCTCCCATCTTTGTAATTCTTGCCGAACTCTCCCTCTCATGTAATGGATATTTTTTCTTCTGTGTACTGAGTCAATTCCTTCCATGTACTGGACATCCTCCTCTGCGTACCAAACATCCATTGTTTCTTTAAAATCTCCAGAAACTCCTTCAGTGCGAACCAATTAAAGAATATTCTGAATTCCCAAAGAAAAATATGATTTGTAATGATTATGAATCTACATAGTAATCAGAGGGATTATTGATTCCTATATAGGTAAGGATATCCTTTTAATCTGCAAAATTGAGATATACCAGATCTTCAATCTGGCCTCCACCACCTACCGATCTTCATCCACCGCAAACCACTAGCCATACCCTAAGTATTTTCCTACAAGCTCTGCATACTACCTATTCTCATATGCAGTCTACTTCCTCCTCCGACTTCATCCCAACCACGTACCGCACTACCGCTCATCTGTGAACTGTTTTTGGTTCTGCGAACCGCATCTGCATATTGTTCTCGCTTCCTGGTATGCGGCTGTATCGCCTTCCGAGAAATGGTACATGATCCATGTACCACGGTCAATATATTATACATGGTGAGCCAAATCAAAGAGTTCATAAATAAAACTTTTCAAAACATGCACGAAATCGGTGTTTTCATGCACTGAGTCATAAATCAGAAGTCAGGTTCCTGGTGTATGGATACATCGGCCTCTGCACCAATACTGGATTCCCTAAACTAATAACCACACTCACTACACTTAACAATATTGTCCTTAGAAAAAACAAACTATTCTCATTTTCAGTCAAATTGATTTGTCAACAAACATAACCACACCAAAAACATTCCATGAGAATGTATTGAGAGATATTCATCCAACAAAAAAGAATATTTTATGAATATTAAATGACAATATAAATGTATAAAAGTTTAACTTTTAAATCAATATAAATTGATATTGATTTTTAAAATTATTTTCCTCTCTAAAATTATAATATTATACATAATTTATAAAAGAATATGTTTTTTTATAAATTTACACATAACTTATAAATGTATAAATTCATTGAAATGTTGTGACCCATTGGGTCCACCACAATTCTAGTAGTATGTTGATTGTGACACCCCATAACCATATCAAATTTCCTCAGTGATAAATAATGTCCCAGAAAATAGAAAAAAAATACATTGGAGGGCCTAGAATATGGTATCTTTTTTGATTAATGAAACTCTATTAAATAATAATATCCATCAACACTAGAAATGTATGATCAAATGATTTAAATAAAAAGAAATTAATTTGAAATTAATTATTGAATATAAGAAAATTTAATAAAACCTCAAATCGGATACACACATTAAAAAGTTAAATGGGAATACATAAAGATAAATATAATAATTTTATAACACCATATGTATATGAGATATCATAGAAGAGACTCCATTATTAATAATATCCACCATTAACCACTATATGATGCTATTATACGTCATCCCCATCAACTCTACTAGATCCATTTATAGAATGGTTATCCATCTACTATATAATTTCTCCACTGATGAAAAACGTGTTGGGAATGGGACAATGAAATGGATCGTATAATCATACCAATAGTTAAACTCAAAAACCATTTGTTAAAAAGAGAAAAATTCCTTAGATAAAATCCAAGTCTGATTGGGTAGATATGAAATTACAAAGGGAAGAGATATTCTTTATATTTAAGTATAAAATTGATCAAAGAATAATCTATATCTTCTTATATTGGATCTACTAAAGATTGTATTGTTAAAGAAACATATAAAAACTAGGTTAAAAAATGTCCAACACAATTTAATGTCGAAATCCAACCTTCAGATATATTTAAAAGCTGTTATAAAGGATCAATTCAATGATAAAATAACAAATATATATGCATTTTTATTATCGATCATATGACCAATAAATCCAAACTATTATTCTTCTATAACAGCCATGATACCTATTTTAAATTTTAGTGTGTGTGGGAGTGAGGGTATAAAACATCATCATGGTATGTGCATATTGTATGAGGCATTACCTTGCCCTTATGGAGGAACATACTACAATACACAAGTGAGTATTAAATATAAAGAAGGAGGACCATTCCATGACACAAGGGGGATTACTGAATCTATTATTCTTGTGAGGGACAATGTACTATGCTAATTATGAAAACTAGGGAGAATATTAATCCCATAAAAAATGGATGTTTACTCAAGAAATGGGAAAGAAAATTAACTTCATTCATAATACTAACAACTTTCCCAAACCAAATCATTAATTTTTTAGAGATAAGATCCTAAAACATCCTTAAATGACTCATTGATTTTCTTTCCTCGTGAAAAGGAAAATAACATCATGATTTATATAATGATATTATCATAATGGACTACTCATATTCTCAAAAATAATACCATGGTTGATGATAAAAGAAAGAATAAAAAAACTCATGTATAATTTTTCCAAGAGTACCCAATGTGTATGTATATTAGATATGTTGGTTGATTATCATTTTCATTTTCTAAACCTTGATTCCACTGGATATGTGCCATTTGCCCAGTTGGCCACATGGACTAAAGTGAATCTCTTAGAACACCAGAAGCAGCCGACTAGCAGTGAGCGAGAAGGATGTGTCTATGGGGAGTATATACCCTCATTACCAAATTGTAGCATAGAAGGTCGATGGAAAAATAGTAAAAAAGTGGAAGTAATATATATAAAAATAATTCACATCATAAAATAGTGACAATAGTAATAATAAATGAAATAAATAAAATAACATAACACAACATATTATGGTAATTCATGTCACTAGAAAACAAGAAATCATGGATACATGACAGTAGACGTAATATGTTCTACAATAGTATAAAAGAAATCAAAGACTATCCCAATAATCCCAAGCTCTGTCTCAATCATTTGCAATCAAGATTCATCCTAAATAGCAAGAAATCAAGTGTTTGAATTCGTATGCTTCCCTTTGTCAACACTTACAACCATGCAGTCTACTTTGGGTACCAACTGGATCTAGAAAAGGGTGTGAGATAAATCTTACTGGTCCATCACAAACGATGTATATAACATCTGGACCGTGTAATGTAATTTAATAGTGTGCATGGATGCATATATAAAGTAAAATAGAATAGTATAATTAAATACCTAGGTACCTGCTTCAGCCCTAGGTTGGTTTCTGAACATTTAACCAATTTATTATTTGATTGTAACTAGTTTATAATATTCCACAAGTTATGAATAATAATGGTTTGAAGATGTAAGAAGGAAACCTGCAGTGATATTTAGAAATAATGTCCCAATGTAATAACCAAGGTGACATAGACCTCAAGGGTCACCAACTCAGTAATAATTGTATCCTATCATGTGCTATGAGTGTGATCTTAGGATAGTATTCCATGTAATCCAACAATTATTCTCTTACTGAGTCCATGGTGATCAAACAAGTTAAAATTGGGCTAAGCATTTATTGGGCCTGATGGGATTTAACCACGACACCAACATGCCAATGCTAGATCCCAAGAGTTTATCAAATGCATTTTGGATCCAAGTAGTGTATCCAAGGAATCATGCAGTACAACATGAGGTATCCTTCAATTTTATACCAAGTATCCAAAGCTAAGACACTGATCAGGTTCTAGGTGGGTCTCAACCTAATAAATTTGTATCCTTGAATCCGAATGGGGTTCCTGAGATCTCATGGAATTATCTAATAAGAATCCAAGGATATGTCGAGTTAGGGCATTCCAATTTTATATTTATTTCCTATAATAACTTGATTGGTTTATTTATTTCCTTCCATTTTTGTGAATAGGACACGTAGCATGGGACCCTTTCATCAAGTCATCATTAATCATTAAATCCAGTTGGTTCAAGCCTTTCCTTTCATTAGTGTAAAAAGACCAAGTATCATGCTACCTTTGTTAAATCCATTTAAGGAATATATAAAAATTATGTTGCACTATTATACCTTCCGTCAACATGACAAGGAGGGATAGGAACATGAAAAATCTATTCAACGACATCTAATAATGCCATATCATATTGGAGTATACATGGAAATCCACATTTCACATTTAATTTTCAAATTGAGGATCTTACGTTAGGTGGGTCAAGTGGTAAGAATTAGTGGTACTTGACATTATGCAATTCACAATATGAACATTACATTTAATATAGAAAACATGTCCTTAGAGATTTAAAATGAAGGAACACCTGAACGATGGATCAAATATGGCGAAACATTAAAAACCCAAATATGGATGAACCATCCCCAAGGGGAAGATTGAGTTATGGGTGTAATTGCAAAAAACAAATCACATATTCAGAAATATTATAACCATACAGTAAAAGCAATTATAATCATGGTATGTAAATTAACGAAATGGAAGTAGCAAAATTTGTGGGGCCCACATTTATTTTTCAAAATTAATGACTATTAGGGTTACATTATAGTCCAATGATATTAGGGTTGTAAAATCCATCAACTTTAATATTGGCCCGTGATTTGGATCAAAACGGAGTAGATCTTAGAAAAGGTGAAAAATTCTCAAACCATGACAATAAGGATGATAGAAAAATAGAGGACGAATGGCTCATATTTACTCTAGTAGATACTGTTGTGTATCCAACATGACAAACAAAAGCTCAACCATTTTATGGATGAAGGAGATATCTTGATCCCTTGATTAGGTCTTCAATAATCTCTAATTTATAAAAAATGGAGGTGAATCTATATGGTTTACGAGTTGGGGAAGAAAAGATGGATTAATAGTTAATTAAAGAAAAAACTAGAAATTTACCCAAATAAAGCATGCACATTGTTTGTCCAGATAGTTTTGAAAACTGTGCACAAACCGTTTGAGATTGTTCTATCTAAAATAACACCCTCCACCCAGTTTGGTCAAACCATTCACAAATCATGCACGAGTACTTGAGAATATGGGCACATTTCAAGGTCAGGTCGCACTACCATGCGCTAACAGTGTTAAATGGTTCTTCCCAGAAAAACACAATATGCGCGGTTAGGCAATCCATGCACAAACAATGCGATTTGGGATTTGTTCCCAAAAAGATGTGTTATAAGCCCCAAGCAACCCCATGACACCCTCAAAACCTTTTTTAACTCATTAGGAATCCATAATAGGTCCAAATTAAGGATTTAGACTAAAATTTAATGAATCTATACCTAAGTGAAAAACCTGGTTCTCACAACCATTTACACATGATGAATTTTCTATTACTATATACAACAAGTCATATAGGACAGACAACATGTGTGGACAATCATGCTTGTTGTTGTGTGTTTTTTATGCACATTCAGTTACTTTGCCAATGGTATCAATTATCATTAAATGTAAACATTGTATAGTACCTTGGGGGTAGATAGTTTTTGAAACTTCTAAATATAGAGATATTTTAGACACCTTAGATGACATTCATAAATGATACATACATTGTGAGAAAACAACATTGTGAGTTTATATGTATGCAGCTACACAGTGATGTGAATGGCTCCATGTTGCACAGTGTGTGGAACTAAATCATAGGGAATGTGATATTTAAAATCATGTTTAATCCCTATTTCTTTTTATTCATAGTCACATAATTCATTTTGATATGTCACAAGTCAAGTGAAATCAATGAAATCATATAAAATCGTCATACTTTTGTAAATGACGTATAATGAGAGATTACACGTGATGTAGTCAGGAAGATTATATAATTAAGAAAAAATTATAATTACACTGTGAACTCCATAATCACATCAATTAATGCCAATAATCCTATACCAACAAAATATTACATCCTCGGAGCCTTCAAAAAACATCACCATTAGCATCCATTTTTCTTTATCTAGTTCATTATCTTCCAACTATTCATGGATGAATTCGTAAAACCCATTATTTCATCACCAACATGAACTCAAACCTATTATTTTAAGGGTATCCTCTACTATAAAATCATGAAACAAAAATTTAATTCATGAAAGAATAATTATATATAAATATCAAAGAATGTGGTGATTGAATTAATACTCGACCCCCAAGAGAAATATTTCATTCAGGGATATAGAAGAACATGAATATGGGAGTTGAATAAAATTTATATTGATGGTGGAACATACCTAAATGAAATGAAAATACTCAAAAAAATTAATAAAAAAAATTATCAAATAAAAATAATTTTTAAAATATATAATAATATGAAAAAATCTATTTGATAATAAACTTCTGACTTTTCTCAAAATAATGTCCTTGATGAACACAAAGGATTCATCCCCGTTCTTATTAAATTATAGAAATTAAATGACCAAATATTGGGGAAGTAAATAATTTTGAGGTATAATGTTATTCAATCACATGATGAGAAAACAATCCATATTGATAATTCAATTGATTATTTAATTATAATAATTCATCAATTTATCATCTAAAATCATTACATATTATTCATAAAAATATTAATCAAATAAATTTTAAATAAAAAATAGTCTATTGAGTTAAAATTTTAATTTTCTTATAGGATATGAGGATTTTTTGTGAAATAAAAACAACATGTATCAAAACATTTAATACTTAAATAGTCAAATAAAAAAATTATAACCATTTAATCTTATATCATGTTCCGCATTTTAAAAATTATATTTAGTGAAAAAAATTTATGGAAGATAATAATTTTAATTAAGGAAACAAAAAAAATTATGAATGAAAAAATAATTTAATCATATATTAACCATCTATAAATTGTCATGAGATTAACTGGATAATAAATTTTATAAAAGGTGTCTTAATTTTTTTAATTAATTTCATAATTTAATTCAGATAATCACCCTAGACATTAATGTGATTAATTATAGGGTAGTAGAATATTTCACAACATAATAAAACCAATTTATGATAGTTTATAAAAAATGTCCAATCGATATGGTTCAATACCATATCATGGTAATAACTAAACATTCCTCAATCAAAATTTACTCCCCCACCATGAAGAATGAAATAAAATCTCCCCATTTTGTATGGGGAGGGAGGGAGAGAGGGAGAGGGATATATATATATATGTAAGTATATATTCTGTATGAGGGATTTATTATATGGATGATAGTGGAGGGGGAGGGTGAACATTTCCCATGAATAATGAATATGAATCCGAGGAAAGAAATAATTTTATACCGTATTTATTTACCTAATCCTAATCTATTTCCCAAAAATAATTTCAAATACTATTTAATTTTTTTAATATATTTCAATTATAAATAAAGTAAATATCACTCTAAAGAATCAGTCAGTGATCCATGTAATCATCAATGTGTCACATTGATTCCATGACACCACTATGTATTTGAGGTAACTCATCCATCCTATATAGAAATAATAATATATTTTAATTAGATAGTTCATTGGATTAATTTAATAATTGAAAATTATATGTCCCTCAACTTAAATCAAATGTTCATTATTTATTATTTTCTTAGGAAATACATATCATTCTGAACATAAATGTGATATATGTTTTTTCATTTGATCCACCATTTCAAATATAATAATTTCCACACACATGGATTCAATGTTTATTTATTTACTATTTTTTAATTATCCCATAAAATTCCACTAGATTGGAATTTCACAAAATTTATGATGATGGGTATATACAACATTATGAGTCCCACTAAACCCTTAGAAAATTAGTCCAATGTAAACTACTAGGAAAAAAATACATTTTCACCATTTTGAAGGATTTAGTCCTTAAAACTCAAAACATATTTATGTCTTGATTATAAAATATATTTGTATTTGTATCCCCCCCACCTTTAATCCTTTTAGTTAAATAATATGGAAAACTCCAATATGTTAAATAGATGGTTATTAAAATACCTCTCTGAAAACATTGAAAATTATCATTAATACATATATTACCTCCTGAGGACATTGCTATAAGTTGAGATGCAATAAACCTACTCTATAAATAATCTTCCCAAAAAATATACATCCAATTGAATCATATCTTATTAAATTCATAGAAAATCCAATAAATATACATTACATGATTCCCACAATGATTCATTGGAAATGATATTTTCATCCATAGTTCACCCATGCACATATAAAAATGTAGAAACCACCAACAATTAACATATTCCACAAAAGGGATAATGAATTAGGGAACCCCTAAAAGGGAAATACTGATATATACCATTATTAATAAATGAAATAAAACATAAAAAATGTAATTAGACATTTGATTCTATACATGCTTGTATCTAATATTCATGATCTCCAAGATGGATAGTGATCCCACTTTTAGAAAGTTACAATCAATAATTAAAATACATTTTTTTAACCTATTCAATTCATAATATAATAATATAATGGTTTTCAAATATATATTCCACCAAAATTTGAATTGATCTATCATGATCATTATGATAAACCATTGTTTTCTACTCCAAACCCAAGTATAACACCAGATGAAACTAATTGGTTATAACCATAACCCTCAAAGATGAATCCTATACTATGTAGCTAAACTAAAAAGACATTGAAAATCAATGATTCACTAGACATAGAAAAACATGTTTTCATACAAAATAGGAATACATAGTTCCAAATAACTCTTAATGTCTCTATGGATTAGTCTTTATAATTCACTACTACTCAACCTTGATGTAAGATGGTTTACTCGATACAATTCATAGAATTAATTAGATGAATAACAATGAATTTTTAAAACCATGTGATTCAAAAATTTAGAACTTAATATTATAACTATCACATTAATTGATATGATAAGGTTGTTGCATTTAAAAAAGGTAATACCACCCCTAGTGAAAATAAACTACACCTAGACAGAAATTCAAGATATATTGATCCAATAAAAATATTAATTCTTTTTATAGAATCATCTAAAACCAAACTGCAATAATACATTTATTAAAAAGGATATTATGGCATCACAATTATTATAGATGATCCACTAAACCAAAATTTTGATTTCAATTCATGAAATTATGAATTTATAAATCTCAAAACATAATCCCCTAGAGTTTTTCATATTATTGTTGTTATTGATTCTATTAAAAGACAACCTTCAAATGTATTATGTTCATTCGCTTAATTCTAGTTCAAACATGGGTACACCCAATGATAAATAATAAAGACAATCCATGGGTCTCATAATCATGATATGGAATTCCGTAAACCAATGAAATAATTAGGTTTTTAATATGACCCCAAATATTTCTTTAATGATTCCATGGATATTTAATTCTTACAAAAATATATATGTACAACAAATACATTATATTGATTTTCACGAACAATTTGTAAAGAAGTTCACAATTATCATAATGAATAATTCCCTCCAATATGTATTATAATTACACATTATCCAACATGGTTTAGCCACACATTCTAATAAATAATAGAAAATGTGGGTTCGACCTCTAAATTAATTTGATAAGAATTTAAATCACCTGATAGGGGAAACCCTAGGATATCATATAGTATAAGAATATAAAATTCAATAACTACTATGGGTATCCACTTTATTATATAAAACATTTATTTTTATGTTATAGTTTTTTTCTTATTTACATTTAACTGTAATCCCAGAAAATCAGTTCCCCACTATAGGGGAAAGCTAGAATTTTAAGAAGTTGTGAGAAACACATAACTACACTTACATAGACACTATGTTTGTAATGATCATTTTTAAAGAGCCATTTGAATGGGAAATTTATCATGTTGATATTTTAAGTGAACAAGTTTCATACATCTATTCTAAACTATCCATAACACACAAAATCCATTTTATTTCCCATAATATTATAAGTCTGACATGTATTACAATAAAGTTTAAGGGAACAAATTTTTAACCATTATCTGTGTATTGAACTAGACTAGGTAAGCCCAACCCATCACTCAACTCTAACAACCAAAATGCTTGTGGTTCATTCTTGATCTTCGGGGGTTATAAACTAGTTCCATTATATCATTTCTTATCCAGTGTTAATATAATCACACATTGGAAATAATGAACGGATTTAAGAATAATTCCATTTTTTTCTTCCATGATGCTTCCATAAATTGTACTGTAATGTATATAAAATATCATATGAAAATAAGTGAATCATATGAACATGAAATTAGATAAATTAACCCAAAAAATGAGATATAATCAATAATAATTAGAAATATAATGTTTATAAATATAACATTTCTTTAAAAAACGTGAACTGAAATAATAATGTCAATAAAAAGTCATATAACTATCCAATTTGGCCAAAACATCTACAACCAAAAACCAACCCAAACACAAAATTATTAAAAATAAATACCTTCATGTCACCCATGGTCAATCACTATATCCATACATGTCCATCAATAGAATAATATGAACAAAATACAAAATGAATCACAACTTGATCACCTATGAAAACAAGTTATTTACGTACACTAACACTATTACATGTATATGGTATGAGTTAAATATTTATAGTAGTATTTATCAATTTATGTTATAAAATTATATCCATTTTAATTTCATAAATTATAGTTTAAATAATATTAAGATAAATGTGTTTTTAGGAAGGATTTTATATTGAAGTATGTGAAATGCAATTAACACTTCTTTTATAAAACCTCCTCCATTTAAATTTTTTTTCAATTATCATAGATATTGTAAAATATTTAACATGAAATGAGAACATTTTATTATATGAAAAAATACATTTTCCCTTTTGAAAACCTATATTGAAATCCTGTACATAATATATTTTTTCTCAATTTATTTTGAAATAATTCATTCAAATCCATGATTCAAATAAATTAATAAAACATAGAAAAAAATCAATGAATGATAATATAAAGTGAATAAACAACAATAACATCAAATAATTTTAATAATTATAAAAAATAATGGTATAAAAATATTGAAAAGTAAAGGTGAAAACATGGGGATATAAATTGATCAAGTAGTGTAATCCCTGAGATGTAAACTTGGTAAATTGAATAAGCAGCACATAAAACTCTCTAGGTCCTAACATGAGTTTATCCCTGATAATAATAATCTCTTAAACAATAAACATCTTGATAGAGATCATTATTTCATTGTATTTACTTTTAATTTAAATTATTTAATCCTAACCATATTTTCACTTTGAGGAAATTATATCATTTTTATATTTTTATGAATATTTTGGATTCTTTTATAAAATAACTCAATTAATTATTTTTAGGTATTTTAAATCAATTTTTTTAATTAATTGAATATTTCATAATTATTTTGTGTTTTCGGTAAATGAATCATTATTTTGGATTGGGATTCATATTTTAGTTATAAATAGGTTCAAATGATCGATGTGTTGAAAATGAAAAAATGGATTTGAATTCATTCATATGTACAATGTGTTGAAGATTGAAAAATGGATATGTGTACGAATACATAACATGTACTTTTGAATATACATGTTATGTAATATTTTGTTTCTAGTGGAATTGAAAATAAAAATAGGTTCAATATATTTAGTGTCAGATAATATGTTCAACATCTTTCCCATGAATTTGAATCATCAATTTGGTAAACTGAAACATCTAACATATCTTTTAGAACATATTACATATCAGCTAGATCGTCTTACACATTCATAGGAATTATAATTTGATGAAATTTCATCATGATATGTATCATAGAACATTTTTTTCACAATTATGCACTAATATTGGTAAATAAGTAATAGATTAACTTCATATGCAAAAAAATAAGATCCTTATTATCATATGTGTGAATTAAATATGTTTGGCCTCATCTCGATAAATGATTTTATAAATTCCGTTATATTATATATCATATTTGTTGTTAATGTTCTACAAAATGGGTTTTTATTTATTCATAGGGACTCCCATGTGTTTTAACATTGTCTAAAATTCAAATTTAGTTACTCAAGAAAAGTATTTTCCATTGCAATTCCAAAAAATTAATTTCTTTTGAGTGATACAAAAACCCCGCTAAGGGGTGATTCCAAATAAAATATGAAAGGTTATTGATCCATAATGTATTGAGACCACCTATTAAGATACCATGATGAATTCGAGTAACACTACCATTTCAGAGAACCTTGTCTCATGGAAATATTACTATTACTGAATTATAAAAAGAGAAAGTATAATTAATGGATCACATGATTTTTTGAACTATTATTCCTTGAAAAAATTCCCAAATATATTTAATAAATTTCCATATCATCGCTATATTATTTCATTATATTAGAAATATAAAGATTCAAAATTCAATGTAACATTCATATGGAATAAAAATCTATTTTCCAATATGAAAATCAATATTGATTTTTTTTATACATCCTATGCATATGAAGAAAAAACTATTAGTTTCTACCACTTGTACAATAATTAGGGAAATTTTATCTTGTGTAGTGATTTACAATGAGTGAAATAATTATTTTATTATAGACAAATATTTATATCACCACTATAAAGAATATAAAATATAGTTTCTAAGAATAAAAAATGGATCGAGAATAATAAAGAAGAGTCAGACAGTAATAGGAGTAGAAACAAGACCAATGAAGATATACAAATGTGTAATAAAGTATTATGGATTTTATCCATACTTGAATAATATGTAAACTTTTTTTTGATTAGTGTAAAATAGAAGATATATATGTTCTATGTTCTTACCTTCATTGTATCATGACAATGCTTTATGGAATTATTATTATTGACTGAAAATGGGTTTTTATAGATTAATTAATCTTATAAGCCATTTTAAATTGTATATAATCTATTAATTAATAGTAATTAGACTTTTTAATTTATTAAGTGTTTTAGTTCATTAGAATATAATTATTTAAATTATCATTAACAACATAAACAACTTTATATAGTTAAATAAGTTTCATAGGTGAAAAAAATATAGATATTTTTTTGATGTTTGGAAAATTTAATTCTTTACTTTTAGTTTATTATGTTTTAATAAGAAATTAAAATTTATTTTTTTTAGAAATTAAAAATGATGTGGTAAAAGTTAGAAGAAGTTCATTGTTTCTAAAATTTAATAGAATTTTACAATTTTCAATCTAATATTTTATATTTCTAAAATATTCACTATCATTATGTAACAAAACAATAAATTATGATATTAATCCATTATAAATAAATACAGTCCCTTTGATATCCTATGATGAATGCAAAATTGGGTTTAAAAAAAATAGGATACTGTTTTAAAAAGTTGTTTTCTAAACATTATCATTATAATATAGCCATTAAATTGGTGGGTATGAATAATAATAAAAAATAATAAAAATTATATGGTATATACAAGAATACAATAAATTAAATATTTAACTATTGATTATAAATAAGACAATAATCATTTCATAGGAAAATGTTTTTTCAAAAAAACTTATTTTTATAGAAAAAATATTTACTTATTCTTTTTCACCTATGATAAAATTTATTTCTGAAGAACATATAAAATTTATATGAATCTATTAAAATAATTTTTTAATCTTAATATAAAAATAATATTTGGATTTATTTTTTTATTTTTATGAAAATATTATTTATTTTTTGATAACTGCTTCATCAGTTCAGTTATATAATAAGTAAAATTATATTTTAAGTTAGTTTGATGCTATTATTAGATAAAATTTATTATAATAAATATAACATTGATATTTTATATTAATTTCATAATTAATTTTTAAATTGTATCCTACTATATTGAAGAGAATTTTCATCTTGAAACCCATATTTTTTATCACATCTTTTTGGTTTTTATTACACATTATTTTTCAAATTATGTGAATTGAATTTGGTAAAATGGATTCAATATTTTTAATTGGGATAATTTATCATATATCATAAGGTAAAATTAAATTTTATTACCATAATGAGTTTTGAAAAAAAATTATTTACCATAGTTAATGTAATATTGGGTTTATTGGGGGGTGGGGGTTAAATAAAAAAGAAAATATGAAAAATTTACTAAAAACATTTCTAAAATATATTATCATGAAATATTTCGACCATATAATGTATATTTATTTTGAATAATCCATTTTTCCCCTTTTGGCTAGGGAAATATGTGGGTACATTTTTTTCTTTTCCAAAAACTTCATGTTTTCCCCTCACCTCAAATATAAACGACCACCCCATATACTCTATTATTCACACCATTTGAACCATTTTATTTTTAAAATACCTTTAAATATTACTCCCCAATTTCTATTCTCTCATCCTAGAATAATTTATCTGTTTATAAAGACATTGTTGTAAAACTTTTGAAATCCTCCGAAAGATGTGGTCAAGATTATGTAAAATTCCAAACAATATGTTTTAGTTTTATTTATTCTTACACATCCTTAAAGTCATAAAAATATTAATATACTACAAAATTAGTCTCTCACATATTATTATTTTTTATTAAGATAATGAAATTATGTATATCACTCTCATCATCCCTAAAATAAGAAAAGATAATATATCTCATCTTTATAGTGGACTACCACTAGACGAACTGATGTGACACATTCTAAATAAAAACCTCTCATGGATGGAAATTATGATGAATATAAAGAAAATATTTTATATTTATAACATAATTATACCTATATAGTAATTATATAATATATAAAATTTTTACATTTCATTCTGTAGGGTATATGATAACATCTCTCATTTGTATGGAAGGCTACGGGCTTCTAAAGCATTGTAAAATTTTCCACTATTTCTTTACGTGTAAGGTAATAAAGGAAAATTTAATGAATATATGTAATATAAATGAAAATAATATGATATTATGAATATATTTATCATTTTGAAAATATAATATATATTTTTATATCATCCCTTTTCACTCATTGAATGATTATAACATCGTTCATGTATGTGTGGACCACTGTCTTCCTGAAACAACATGACTACATTTTAATCACTAAATGACATTAATGATATAATTAATTATAATAAAATAAATAATATGACAACCATTATAGTATTATAATTGTATAAATATGAAATATTTTCACCTCCCATCCATACCGATCGTTGAGAAATTGAAACACCTCTCATGTGTAAAAATGAATCACCATCTACATGATTGTAACATACTTTATTTATAAACTTTGAAAGACATGATTTTTATTAGAAGTATATCTTATTATTAAATATATATACTTACTTCATGATTATTATTCTAGATTTTTGGAAATAATGGCATCCTTTTCCAATATTCATTCCATTGAATTCATTATTGATTTATATGATAAATATAATTTAAACACTTGATGTAAACATAATTTATTACGTAACTTTATATAAAATATTAATAACTGATATCAATGTAATAATATACTCATAATAATTTCCTATGAAATAATTAATTTTCATATGATTAATATTCAGGTATATATCAAACCTACAAGATAAGTCAGATGCAAGGTAAGGGATATTGTCTCAATTTATATTGATGGAAGAATATTATAATGTCATGAAAGTAATTTCATTTATATAGTTTATGAATTGAAACATTGATATGTAATATCACGATTCCATTATAATTAATTTTATTTAATTGAGTTATTTAAAATATTTCATCCTAGGGTATTTGAAATGAAAGCTACCATGTTGGGTAAAGAGATTCATAAGTCATATGTCTTTATTGTGTTATATTACTTATTCATTTTCCATTTATATTGTTTGATTATGAGTATATTGAATTTTGGTTATATTATCGTTTATTTACAGTTTTTATATTTGTATTTAAATTTGATACACATAGTCTATTTATAAGGCCATAACCTTAAACATTACATAATCTTGAGTTAAGTAATGAATTCACATTGAAGATATTTTCAGGTTTAGAGTTTTAGAAAAATTGGTCGTTAATATTAAATTACGTCTCAAAAATTACCAAGTTGACTCTTCTACTCTATCAAAATCTCAATTATAAAAATACTTAAATAAAATAAGAATTATTTTACTAATATAAATATTCTTTAATACTTCATTTCTCTTACCCTTCCTTATACCCTGTAAAAAATATAACAAAAACATGGGATGAGCATGAAAAGCTCAGTAAGGGTTATAAAATAAAGAAAGAAAACATGTGTCCATCAATGCATACAAATCAATGAAATAATAATTCTTAATTATAAAACATAATATTTCTAACATACCTTATAAAATCATAAGATTTATGAATAACACAAAGAAATAATTAATCATAAAGGTAACATGTGGCATCTATATCATTCTTAAATTATATCTTTCACAACTATATATGGAGTTACCTTTGAAATACCCATTACAATATATTACCTAAATATCTTAGAAGAAAAAATAACATTTAACTCTGTCACATTTCCCAATTCATAGGAGAGCTATCTCAGGCTCACCAACCCTTGGTTTATCATGGAACCACCCATATAGATAAAAAATTCCCATGAACCATAAAATATTCATGCCAGAGGAAATAAACAGAAAGGAAATATGACATTTACATATTGCAATCACTATATATCCGTTCAAGATATTGAAAAAATCAATGAATTATCAAAACTATTTTCAATATCAAAATACAAAAAAAGGATATATGGTAATTATTTTCCTTTTAAAAACATTATGACATGTTATGGAAACCAAATATCAAATAATGCTTGTAGTGGTGGAAAGGACGTTGTCATCGCCTACGTTAAAAAACATTCTTTTCGATGTTTTGTAAAATTATTTGTAGAAAAAATATATTATCATTAAATGAAATTAAAATTAAAATGGTTTTATACATTATATAAAATAAAGTCGTGTAAAATCAAAATATGCCTCCTTGAAAATGGATTGAGATGATGTCCCTTACCTTGTGCTTGACTTGTCTTGTTCGTTATTTATCTCCATAAATAATAAATGTAAGATAATTTATACTTTCATCATAAATTTTTTCAAGTTTACTATTCCAAACTCGGCCTCAGGGTCTCAACTCCACTGACGGCACTTCAATCGGACGCTCCAGGTAGAAGTTACAACTGCCCGAAGTCGTAAAATAATAAAATATTATTATTTTATTCGACATTTCAAGCCCCCGAGACAAAATCCCGACTCAAAAAATTCTCAATGTAAGTAAAAAAGGTCTGTATCGATGCAAGGAACACGTCGCAGTAAATGGCTCGCAAATCATAGTTACGGTGTGCGAGTTATAGGGGTTAAAAGAACCCCCAGAACAATCTGGTCGGACCACTGCAGGGTCACCAGAAACCACCGCGCCACCGCCGGACACCGCCATGCCGGAGTCGGAAACTATCGTGCCACCGCCGCGGAATGCGCCGGATTCCGCCAGGGCCACCGCGGGTCTCGCCGGAAAACTGGGTTTTCACCGGAAAACATCCGGGAGCCACCGGGAGCAACCCGGTGCTCCAAATTCAGATCCGAAAAAAGTTTCGGAATGCTCAGGACCCAAACTACACAACCCTTATGAAGATTTGAAGAAATAAAATGATTAAAAAGTGTAAGGTATTTTAAAAATCATACCGCCTACCTTGCGGGCGAAACGCCGAAGCTTCGGGTGGAGAACGACGCCCGTGAGGCGCTGGAGCTCGATCTACTGACTATCGGCGCTGAAAACAGATGCTCAGAGCTCGATCTGATGAAGAAACGGAGGAGGGGGAGGGTTTCTTCCAGCGCCTGGATGAAAAAGGTGAGGGAGGGGGAGTGATTTATTTCTTTTATTTTTTTAATTAAATAAACTTCATTTTAACTCCCCCGCCAACTCGCCTCCGACCTGGCACCCGGTGCAGACAAAGGTAAGGTCACCCCAAGGGTAAACACATCGTTCTGAATGCAAAGTCATACTCAAATTTGCGATCCGAGACTCCATTCAGATGTTATTCGAGACGACGCTCGTAAATGGACTTTTCCACTTATTTACGAAACTACCCCTGGTGGCGCTTTCCACCGCAGGCCCGCGCCCACAAAGTGTACACCTCGCCTAAGGTAAACGGCACGTTCCAGACGCAACTATGCCCTCTGATTCCCTTTCTGAGCTACCGTTTAGGAGATATCACACCCCCTCCATGTTCATAGTATAAAAATACTTAATATTTTTATAAAATTTATTCTGAGCACACCGAGCCTCGGAATAGCACACCGTCTTCGCGCCTAGCTCTGGAATTCTTCGTAGAAATATTCTAATGTCTGACGGGGCCAAAAACCTGAGTCTCTACAATTATTCACATTATGTTCTTCTTTCCCACACGTAAATCATTTCTTTGTCCCATTGAGACACTTTCATGGGTGTCTCCTTCCACATTTCCAGCATGATGGAAATTGAGGATTCCTTTTTCCATGGTCTCCACTGCTGGAGCTCTTATCATTCATCACATTTCTCTTCTTTGTTGAGTCCAGGAAATGGTTAATATATATATTGTTGATCCTATTTTTGGAAAATTTATTTGGCATAAAGATGATATCTTTTACACCTATCAACATTCCATTTTGTTACTCATTTCCACCACCGTTACCACGTTGTACATCTTTCTCAAACTCACTATGACTTCCTTGGAATCCAGCCATTGACTAAAACCATAAAGAATTGTGTGAGTAATAGTAGTCATAAAATCATTTAGTGATTAACATGTCATCATATTCTCAATTTAAAACACATTATGATTAACCATGGTCATTTACTCTCATCTTATATATATAATACTTCAAATTGGTTTGTAATGAAAATGTAAATTATCCTAAGAATATCCCCAGGGAGTGTCGTAACCAAGTGTGTATAAAGGCCCGTTGTCGTGCACCAGTTCCCGTTCGAGTCTAGCTCAAAGCGGTGTTTTTGGGTTTTACCCCTAGGTACATATGTGCCAGAGCCGCCTCTACCTGCTCGTATCCAGACAGGGATGTATTTCATGGAAAACTCACAAAATCTCTACAATACCAAAATTCTAGGAAGTTCTTCTATACTAATCCTCAAAGTTTATCTTAGGTATACCTGCTCTAATCAGAGATTATCTAAATCTGGCTTCCAAGGTTTGTACTAAACATCCTCTGATACCAACTGTAACGCCCCGACCCTATATATCCAGAGTAGGTGCATTATTACATAACATTGGAATGATCACAAGAAAGATCATGTCTCGAAAGACCGATTAGTTTAGTAGCCTTGTAAACAGTAGATATATTCATAATGTTTACATTACATAAAAATGTGAAAAACTACAACAACATATTGTCTTCATATCCTCTCATACTATCACTACACGTCATTCATAAAATACTTCTTCACAATCCTGGGAAAAATAAAACATTGAAAGGGGTGATCTTAGATTCTTAGTAAGGATAACAATATAGCGGAAACTTTCATAAATAAACATAAAAATTTAAGGCAATGTATAACTAAAACAAAAGCCTTTTAAACTTGAACTTCAGCATAATATGTCAAGCATAAAAAGAAATAATGAAATTTACTTATACACATAGATATTCTACTAGTCGAATAATAAAATTAAAATATTAATAACCACTTTCATAATGATGGAATGCATAATGCCAGACTATCATAACCACATAGCCAAGGCCTCGTGCCAAGAATAGAAATTAGATTTTTTCAAGGCATTGTGCCAAGACACTAGTTTGTCTCATGAGACCTACTGATGCATCGAGGAGCTATAGCGGGCTCCACCCGTCTCTTACTAAGTCCAATGCATTCCCTATATAAAAAGTTAGAAACATAACATAAACATTTGTATTAAAACTAGCATAAAAATTGTCAATACTTTATCCACAAGGCATGAATGGTATAAAAATAGCACATCCACAGTCAAACATAACTCATTTGATACAATATGGATGATTGTATTGTATCAGATTAACCTCAATCGAGAATAATGAAGGATATTGACATAGATGAAAATAATCATCAAAACTTTTAGAGAGCAATATCCCCCTTTTTCTTGAAATCATTTAAAAGTCACACGATTTGTCAATAATCCATTTAAAAATAGATTTTTGAATCAAAGTTTCCCATACCACTATGAAAAATTTAAAAGAAGTTTTAATTTTAAAACATTAATGTCCATATAAATAAATCCTTAAAACCATTTTTAAAACATGGACATTAATGAGCAAGATTTAGAAGAATAAGTCTTTAAAACATTTAAAAATGGTATTTTAGTTAGAGTTTCTAACCAAAAGAGAGACAGTTGAATACAAATAATTGAGGTAATAATTTTTTTTAATATAATGAGAATAAAGGGATTCATGATATACAATGTCAAAGTACATTATATACACCACATAAAAGTGATTTGGTGTATAACAACAAAGAAGTCTCAATGGAATTTAAATTGAGATGAAATCTATCATAAAGGATGTATCCATAGGATATGGATAAATCAACGACATAATTATGTGTGAAAAATACAAATACACTAAATATGATTGGATATTTAGTGTAAAATAATCAAAGGACATTTAGACATAATCTTGTAAAAACAACACCAATGAATTGGATGTTTATCCCAACAAATCGAGATTGAGTAAAAATTACTCATATCAAGTTCATACCGATTACTTGAGAATTTATCAATGGAGTGATTATGTGTATAAAAAGTATATCCACAGAAAGGGGAGTGGAAATTATTACATAATGAAATTAATAGTGATTCCACACATAATCATGGAGTAAAATAATCAATGAAGTATGCATAAATCTGAATGAGTGGAAATTGAAATTTCAAATTCCCTTATTGATTTGGTAACTTATGAAACATCCACCCATTAAATAAGGATAATAAAATGATTATCTAAATATCCATAAATTAATTTATATTACACAATCAATACAATCATGGGCAGTACACACACCACACGCAATAAATAAGTGGTGAACAATGGAAATCTCGAGGAATAAAAAGTGAGATAAGAAACCCCATACTTTGTACTTTTTACTTGGTCGAAGGTAGGTTAACCTCCTGTATAATTCTGAAATAATTGTTATTGAATTATAAAAGAATTATTTACATTAATATGATATCATATATGATCTTTTAACATTGATTTTTAATAATATCTTAGTATTATCCTCATTTCGGGTGTCAACTTACTTGTTTTTCTTTATATTCTTTGTTACGTAAGCTATGTTTGTTATGGATAGGTTTTATATTATTCATATCAAGAATTATATCAAGTTATTAAACATTATTTTTAGTAATAAAATGTGAATTATACTTGAATGGATACGATGGAGAATGAATCTCATCGCGTTCATGGAGACGGTAGTCTGTACGTACACACGAGCAACAATATAAATCTTTTGATGTTAAAATAATATATAATTTGATGGTATATCATATAGAAAGAATAATTATCAATTTATATTTATTATTTACATCAATTAAACATCATTATTATACCCATCCAAAAAATAATTTATTGAATGGTAATTACACCATGACGTGGAGACAGTAAGCCGTACGTACGCACGTATGGTGACATGCCATTCAAAAGATGGATAGAATACTGAATATGGTTGTAACATATTTATAATAACATCATAGTATATAGAAGATACTGGAGTTATTAGTTTATAATATAAATAACAAAGAAAGAAGAAGTTGGAGAAGAAAGGAATTTGAAAGAGGGTGGTGAAAACATTACTTCTTCTTCGGGTTCCTCCTTTTGATTTGATCAAAAGGTCTCTTTAGGTTGGCTTTCTGAACAAAATAAGGCCTCTAGGTTGTAGTGAGGGAAGTTTATAGAGTATTTGGGCAGTTTTTGGGCGAGCCAAAAGGCTTTGAATGTTTTAATTAGTGATAAGGGGGAGTGCCCTTTTATAAGATGGGTGAGGGGCACCGTTGGAAAAGCTAAAGCTATTATTTTATAATAAATTCATATTCGGTTTCTAATGGATCAAAAGTAGAATATTTAAAGGTTATGATGGGTATGGGTATAAAACCACTCATCCAATATAATTTATACAGATTTTTGTCATTATATTAACCTTATCTTTATGTATTAACTCTTAGTTAATTAGTTTCACTTTTACAATGTCTCTTTGTATTTTTATATTATATTGTTAATAAACTTACTATATACATCCAAAATACCCATAAGTGGTCCATTAATGATACACCTATCATTATATAAGTCTCTTGGGCGATCCTTAGAATTTTAGGAATTGAATATAAATTAAAAATATAATATTTGTTTAAAAACCCTTTTATGTCAATTTTGACACTATTGGGTATTTTGTTTTTTATAAATTCATAACAGCATTATTACTTCGGAAAAAACTTATATAATCAATACTAATGTGTTATATTAACCTAGAAAATTAGTGTAATTCATAAAAAGTCTCAAATTACAATTATTTTGATATTTATAATGTCAATTATTTTTTTATTTCATTAATTACGAAATCACTGCATCACCATTGTGTCATAAATAAATTAAATTATTTAACGTATACAATTTATAAATAAAATACCATTATGTAGGAAATATATTTATATTTTTAATGAATATTTACAATCGTATTTATCTTATGTATAACCCTATATTAAAAATGATTTAGTAAATAATATTTGATTTCAACTCTTTTAACTCTTATTTGAATTAAATAACAATAAAGGTCCTAATCTAATACAAGTTGACCTAAATGAAAATATTTTAATCCTAAGGTTGTTTTAGGTAGATATACACTTGTCCAATAGAATTAGGACATGTTTTAGGGTAACATTAATATAATTTTTACGCTTAATTATCCTATTTACTTTTAATCGTGGTAAATAGAAGTAAAAAGATACTATTCACCAAAAATTATTTTCTTCTCATTGAACCACATTTTACTCCTTGATATTAATCGTGTATCTAGGATTTTCGAAATTCCACTCACAGGAGCGGTAAAAATAAGTTTTAAGAAAAATTCAGTTTTTTAACTACCACTTAGTGGTTTCACTATTAATAAAAAAATGAAAGTTTCCAGAAAAATACAAAAAATTAGGCCAAATATATATTTGATATTATGAATTCAAAAGTGATGTCTATTTTACCAAATTCTGAACATGTCAGTTTCATTTATTAATTTAAAAATTAATTCCTGTCGTCAAAACAAATAGAGTGTTTTTAATAGATAATAACTATCAAAAGATTGACACTTGTTTATGTTTGGTTTAAATGAGAAATTACATACAATGAACAAAATTGTATTAAATGGTAAAAATATATTCTAAATATAGTTTAAAACCACTCAAATTAATAATTTCTCACTATTAATTATTTCGATTAAAAAATTAGTTTTTAATTAAAATATAGTAATTTTCACTATTCATCAAAATATGAAAGTTATCCGAAAAGTCGCAAAATTTCACCCTATGCTAATTTCGATATTACGAATCTAAAAATGAAGTCCATTTCGATAGATAAAATTTATAAAATTTCAACAAGTATGTATTACTATTCATAAAAGCTAGTTTGATTAGTTGTGGTGTGTTAGAATCGCGAAGTTGCGTACAATGCACGTCATTGCATTATTCAAAGGGAAATGTACCGTGGAAGCTTGGGGTGTTACATTATAAGAGTGAGTAAGGGAAAGAGGTGGGGGAATTTTATGAGAGAGAGGAGGGGTAATTTAAAAATGATTGATATATTATTTTATTATAAACTGAATATTGATTTCCAAATGGGTCAAAACTAATTTTATTTGATGATACGATGTGTATTGTTAGAAATAATATCTTCCAATAGTTTTTATACAGGTTTTGGTTTCAAATTTAACATTATCATTTAGTTTTAACCCATAGTTAACTTATTTCACTCTTATAGTGTCTTCTTGTATATCTATACTATATGATTAATAGATATACAATAAAATCACAATTGAACCTCAAGAGGTTCATTAATGACATTTTTAACCTTTTCTAAGTCATTTTTACGAATCATAGTTTTTTAGGACTTTTATATTATTTAATAAAATTATATTTGTTTTAAAAACACATTTATGTCAATTTATATATGATTCACATCATGACTTTTAAAAAATACATAACAAGTTGATTGATATGGAAAACCATCATTAATTCAAATATAACAAGAAAATATTGTCCCTAAAATTCATGCAAGGCATAAAATGTTTCAAAATAAATTTATTCAAATATTTATAATCTCATTTATTTACAGGATTCATTAATATGGTAATCACTATATCATCATTGTGTCATTAATAAATTTATTTATTTTATGACTAAAAATTATTAATAAAATACCATGATATATGAAATATAATTATACTTCTAATGACTATTTATAGTCGAAGCTATCTCTTATATAAGCCCCTATAATTTTTTTTAAAAGTTACATGTTTAGGTTATATTTTTCTTAAACATAAATAAATAGTAATTAAATGTCATTTTCTCTAAAAATTGGCTCAATGTGGTCCTAAAATAGACCGAAAGATTTCCCTGGTAGGAAATATCTCATAAAATTGGATTTGGACACATGTTAGGGTAATTTAGTATTATTATAATATAATTTTTTCCTTAATATACAAGATTTACCCTTTAACCATTGTAAATAAAATATTTACTAAATTTACTATTTGTAATGTATAAAAAAATAACTATTTACACAATTTGGAACTGCTAATTCCAAATATGGAATCCATTTTTTCCAAATTAAAAAAATATAAGTTTTATAAATTAATTTAAAATTAATTCATGTTGTTAAAACAAAATATCATGTTTTTAAGAAGTAAACACAACCAAAAGATTGACATGTTTTTATGTCCAATTTCAACTTAAAATTACTTAAAATGACCAAAATTGGATTAAATGATAAAAATATAATCCAATTACACATTAAAACTAATTAAAAGTAAAATATAACTCTATAAATAAATTAGATTAAAAGGATGTTTGGAATTAAAGTGTAGTATTTTTAACTATTCAATAAAAAATATCATTATCCGAAAAATTCTAAAATTACATTCAATGTAAATATTGATATTTTTTCAAAAGAGGAATTTTATTCCCAATTGAACTTATAAAAATGACATAAACAAGATTTAAATATGGTTCCCCATCAAAAGGCGGTAAAAGGACCTTTTAAAAAATATTAGAGTATTTCATTCTTAAAATCAGATTCATACTTATTTTAAGACACTAAAAATTATAGGATAAATTAAAATACTTTTAAAAAACATGTATAGTAATATTATAGTTAGTTCTATTTATTCCCATCAATACAATGAATATGTGTTAAAACCCATTTAAAATAATAATATTGTTATATTATTTTTCAGTATAGCTCTATGTTGGGTGTAACAAACGATTTTGGAGAAATCCTTTGTTGCGGGTTGATTATTATATCGAATATATAATCCCCATTAAAGTAAAACAAGTATTTCATTCAACAATATTTTAAATAAAAAAATGTTATATTAATTATTTACTTGGGTGTTACATCATCCACCCCCCCTTTTGTGAATTGTGTCCATGCAATTCTATTCACTTATGAAATAAGTGTGGGTATTTATCCCTCATTGAATTTTTAGATTTCCATGATGCCTATTCAACCTTGTAGTTTTTTCACAAAACCATTACCTGATGAATTAAAATATTCCACAACACTTTCCCTCTGCTGTCAACAATTTGGAATGGTTGTTCCTCATAAGAATGATTCTCTTCGAAATAAACTACCTATTGAATAAATACATGAGATGGATCCATCATATACATTCTCAATATTGAATCATGATATACATTGTGCACCTGAGATAAACATGGAGGTAAAGCCACTATGTAGGAAATTGATCCAATATTCACTAGGATTTCATAGTATCCAATGAACACCAGACTCAACTTTCCTTTACCAAAATGAATCACACATTTCCATGGAGAAAATGTGATAAAGACATGACCACCTTCCTTGAAAAAATGATCCTTCATCTGGTTATACGCATAACTTTTCAACCTTCGTTAAGCTGTTCTCATGTGATTCTGAATATAATGAACTTTTTCTACCATCTCTTCTACCGATTTTGTCCCATCAACATCCTTTCACATACTTTTTCAAAAAAAATTCAGATTTCGACACCGCATTCTATATAATCCCTAAAATGCTGCCATCTTTATACTGAAATAAAAACTATTATTAAAAAAAATCACCCAAAGAAATATGTTGGTCCCAATTACCCTAGAAATCCATTGAACTAACATGTAGCATATCATTAAATTCCAGATTTTTTTTGTTCCCATGGCCCATATAATTGTGGATGAAAAAATGTACTAAAATTTATTTCATTACCTGATTACTTTTAAAGGCCCTTAAAAAGATATAGGTGAACTAGGGATCATGATCCGATACAATGGAGAGGAGAATTCCATATAACCTGATTATCTATTTAATAATCAATTGAGAAAGTTGGTCTAGAGACAGTGTATCTCTAATATAAAGAAAATGAGAAGATTTAGTCAATCTTCCAACAATAACCCAAATGGTATTATTATATCGAGAAGTCTTTGGTAATCCCACTAATAAATCCATGGACACATTTTTCAATTTCCACATTGGCACTGGAAAATGTGGAAGCATCTTTTTCGACAACCTTCTCTTTGAATTAACCAGTTGAAAATAAAAAAATATCAGGGTAATGTCCGCAGTATCTATTTTCATTCAATCCCACCAGTAATACTCTCAATGATCACTTTACATCTTATTACTTCAAAGTTGAACTGAAAATGTAGAACTACGAGATTCACAATGTAACTCTTTCTTCTACTATGAATCACAAGACACACATAATCTATTTCTAAACCTCAATACAAAGTATGGATCAATGTTAAACTCAGGTAACATACCCTTCTAAACCAATTCAACATTTTCCTACAACTCAATTTCATTTTTCTACACTTTCTTTATTCTATTTGATGTGGACGACTGTACTAAAACCTGGAACAAAATAGAGGAATTTCATACACCAAAAAATTCCTTTCCAAATTTCATCAAATCAGAAACCGAAGGATCATGTTCTAAATGTATCATGGTTAATGTAGTATTATTTTTTCAACTCAAATAATCATCCACTTTATTTTCCTTTTCTCGATTGTAACGAAACATGATATCATATTCCTTGATTAATTCTATCAACATCATCTTCCTCATGTTCAAGTCATTATGAGTGAATATATACTTTAATATTTTGTGATCAGTATATATTTCACACTTTAATCCATAAAAATATTGCCTCCATGTTTTTAAAAATAAAAATAAGAAGCTATTTTCAAATCATGTGTAGTGTTAATTAATTCCTAAGGTTTCAACTAACGTTAGGCATATGCATTTACCTGAACATTCTGAATTTGGGCTCATCCTTGCCCTTTCAACAAAGCGTCACTATAAATAAAAAATTCACCATTTCAGGAAGGTCATTACAAAACTGGAGCATTCACTAATCTTATTTTAAATTCCTAAAATCATTCCCCACATTTTTTTTCAAGATGAATTAACACCTTTTGGAGTTGACTATGTTAGTGGGATAGATAACCATGAAATGTTTTCAACATTCCTCTAGTAACAACATGCTAATCCAAGAAAACTATAAATCTCATTTCTAATTTTCATTCTTGGGAATTCTTTAAAAACATTTGTTTTAGTAGGATCAACAATTATTTCACCTTTAGAAACAATGTTACAAAGTAATAAAAAAAAATTATAACCAAAACTCAAACATGTAGATTTTCTCATATATTTTCTTTTCTTTTAATATTTGAGAGAGAACCCTCAAATGACTTTCATTCTCCTATTTACTTTTATAATAAACTAAAATATCATTAATAAACACAATAAAACATTTATCAACTCGGTCAACTGATCCATCACTACAAAAAACTGTCCAATTCTGATTTTTAACATTTAAGGATGGTGATTTGGAAGTACATTTCCCTCTCTATGCCCTCCCAGCACATATACCCTATTTCGTCTATGAAAAAACATTCTGAACACAGACATATCTTAGACCCAGAAACATGGAAATCTTAAAATTCTATGTCATTTCAATCATACCATAAATTAATTTACGGAAATTAATTAAAAAATATATTACATCCTAATGTTGTATAAAGTGACATTTGATACAAAATATTTGTCCCCAACCACAAACATTACATAATCATGAGTTATGTCAGGAATTCAAATTGAGGTTATATTAAGGTTAATAGTTTTTGATAATTATGTTATAACTATTATATTACATCTCAGAAATTACAAAGTAGACACTTCTACTCTATCAAAATTTCAATAATAAAACTACTTAAATAAAACAAGAATTATTTTCATGATATAAAACTTCATGAAGACTTCTTTTATCTAACCCTTCCTTATAACCAATGAAAAACAAATCAAAAACATGTGATGAGAATAAAAATAATAATAAGGGTAATAAAATAAGGAAACAAAACATTAGTCCATCAGTGCGTACAAATCAATGAAATCATACTTCTCAATCAAAAACCAAAAGCTCTTTAACATAAAACTTGAAATCATAAGATTTATAAATAACACATATAAATCATAAATCATGAAGGTATCTTTTGTAATCCATATCATAATTAAATTGTATCTATAATAACTACATATGGCGTTACATTTCGAATACCTATAATATTATATTCTGAAAATATCTTCGGAGAAACATTAATGTTTACCTCCATCACATCACCCAATGAATTGGAGAACTCTCCCAGGATTACCCATATCTTTATCATAAAATCACCCATATATATAAACAATCTCTAAGACCAAAACATATATATAACACATAAAAAAAATAATGGAAAGATATCACTTCAATTTTGCAATCACAATATATCTTTCCAAGATATTGAAATAATCAATGTGTTTTCAAAACCATTTTCAATATCAAAATACATAAAATGGGTATATTTTATTTACTTTCCTTTTAAAAATATAAAAAATTATTAAGGAAGACAAATAATAAATAATGCTTGTGGTGGTAGAAAGGTTGTTGTCGACGCTTCAGTTAAAAAGAAAAATTCATTTTATCATTTAGTTAACCGTTTTGTAGAAAATAATAATCCCTTTGAGTGAAATTAAATGTAAATGATGTTTATACACTGTATAATATAAATTCATGTATAAATCAAAATATTCCTCAATGAAAATGGATTGAGACGATGTCCCTTACCATGTGTCCGTCTTGTCTTGATCGTTCTTTATCAACCTGAATAAAAAACAAAAATTAATTCCTACATTATTCAAAACCATTTTTATGTTAATAATTACTTTTATATCAATTATTACCTTTTTTAACAATAATATAATTATTCATGTTCATATTGGTCATTTTTTGATGTTCGGTACTGGAGTCAAAAATGAACTTGTTATAATTACAAATTGTCCATGTGCTCAAAAGTCCATTATCTTCATAATTGTATTCAGAATTTAAATATGATATATATAAAGTATTTATGTATATATATCCAGTATATATGTATTTATAATATTCCATAATAGTAGTATATATTAAATTAAATACACCATTCGTGGAGATCGTAAGTTGTACATACGCATGAAATCTTCTTTCATTTCTTTTGCGTATTTAAAGGAATGGAAACTAAATGATACATAGGTATTTTATAATTAAAATATAATATATATGTTATATATGTTACATAATTTCATTAATTTCATTTTTATACGTTCCTTATATAGTATGAATGATCCAAATAACTTTTAGGGGGAGGTAGTCTGCACTTCCTCAAATGAAATTATCGTATTTCTACATTATTGAAAGTGAAACAGTTATGCTACAAATGAAAAATAAATAATATTAGAGACAATATAAATATAATATATATCATATATAAATATACATTAATCCTAGTGTCTACCATTATAGGTGGTAGGAGATAATTGAACAATCGTTATTTTGTGAGGCAGTAGGTCGCCATTTTGAGAAACAGTATGTTCTAAATACTTTAGATGAATGTGTGTGTGAGTGTATAAAAAATCACTAGAACAAAAACATAATATTACATTTAAGATATAGGTTTTGTTATAAAATAATTGAATAAATATATTCTATGTGTTTGGATAAGGAAAAATAAATGAAAGAATCTTGAGATAAGATATTACCGCTAATCTGGTAACTCTTTTTGATTTAAACTAAATGGCCTTCTTGAATTGCCTTTGGCGTAGAGTAATGCTTCTAGTATTAATATAGGGATGTTGGGAGAATATTTGGGTATAGTTTTAATGATACAACGGGGCATGAGAAGTGTGAGTAAAGGGTATAGGTGGTGGCCTTTTATAAGAGGGAGCCGGGGTACTATAGGAAAGTATGGATGATTATTTTATTATAAACTGAATTTCGATTTCAAAAAGGTCTAATAAAAATTTAATTAAAATATAATATTATTATTTTTAGAAATAATTTCGAAAAAAAGATTTTAGACTTGTTTTGGTGTCAAATTTAACCATGTCATTTATCTTTAACCCTAAGTTATCATATTTGACTCTTTACAGGTCTTTGTGTATATTCTTAGTATATGGTTAATATAGTTACTGTAAAATTCCAATAAAACCGAATGTGGTTCATTAAATACATGTTTAACCTTATCTATGTAATTGTTAGGAATATTATTTTTTCATACTATTATATTATTTAATGAATAGTATTTGTTTTGAAAACTCATTTATGACAATTTATATACTATTCATATCATGACTTTTAGAAAAATCTATAACAACCTGATTATTTATAAAAACCTTAATTAATTCAAATATAAAAAGTCATATGTATCCCAAAAATTCGTGTAAAAAATAAAAAGTTTCATAATAATTTTTTTAATATTTATTATCTCATTTTTTCAAATCATTCGTGTATTAGTAAATCACTACATCATCATTGTGACATAAATAAAATAATTTATTTGATGTTTAAAAATTATAAATAAAATAACATGATGTAGAAAATATATTTATATATATAATGACTATTTATAATCAAATATATTACTTATATGACACCATATAAAAATTAGTTTACTAAAAGATGTATGTTTAGGTTTTATTTTCCTTAAGTTAAAATTAGAAGTAATTAAATTTCATTTTCAAATATAAGTGGATCCATGGGTTCCTAAAATCGACTTAAGGATAACCATATCCATTAATATCTCATTCAGTCTGATTCTTACACATTTTATGGTAATTTAATGTAATTTTAATATTAATTTTTATCCGTATTTTCAAGATTTTTCCTTTCACCATGTTAAATAAAATATTTACTAAAGTTACTATTCAGAATTTCCTAAAATAAAAGCTACCAATTTAAAAAATTTGTACATCAAGATTCAAAATATGAAATAAATATTTTCAAATTCAAAACATAAAATTTTCAGAAATTAATTTAAAATTAATTCACATTGTCAAAATGAAAAAGAGTTTTTTTAAGAAGCCAAAACTACAAAAATATTGACATGTGTTTATGTCCATTTTCCACGTGAAATTACATAAAATGACCAAAAGTGGATTAAATTATAAAAATATAATCCAATTACACTTTTAACCCAATTAATTTTATATTCGAAATATATTAATATATTATATTAAAAGTCAGTTTTGAATTAAAATGCAGTATTTTTCACTATTCATTAAAAAAGGAATATTATTAGAAAAATACCAAAATTACATAAAATGTAAATTTTGATGTTCATTTTCTAAAGTAGATTTTTTTCTTATATATTAGAAATTTATCAAGATTTTTTTCTAATATAACATATAAATTTTACAAAAAACAATAATTAAAAATTGTTCCTCACCAAAAGGCGGTAAAATGTCATTTTAAAGAATATTATAGTTAAAAAGGGTTCCTCATAAAAAGGCTGTAAAATGAAATTTTAAAGAATATTAGAGTATCTAATTCTTAAAATCAGATTCATTCTTATTTTAAACCTCTAAAATTTATCAGATAAATGTAAATACATTTAAAAACATGTATAATCATATTGTAGTTAGTTCTGTTCATTCCCAAAATTATAATGTCTATGCATTAACTACCATTTAAATAATAATACTATTACATAATTTTTTAGTATAAGTCAATGTTGTGTGCAACGTAAGATTTCTGAGAAATATATTGTTGCATTTTGAGTACTCTATCAGACAAAGCATCTAAATTAAAGAAAAATTAATATTTAATTCCAAAATATGAACAGATATGAAAAATCAATATTTTTTATTTACCTAGGATGTTATACTATTCAACATTTATTTCTCACGTCACTGTTATGATCATTATAAGGGGGTTTCTTCTATATTTCCATTTATTTGTGAAATATTTTCATATAAAAGCAACTCAATTTTATTGGATTCTATGATATACCTATCATATATTTAACATGAATATCTATTTTTCATGATGGTTTATGTTTCAATTTAGTTTTATCCATATTATTTTTATCATTATTATAAATCTTTCATAATGGTATACCGTTCAGGCATATTGTGTTTACATTGAAAGCTATTGGATTAAATAAGAAAATATTGTCAAATTAGTGCTCTCTACTCAATTAAGAGATTTTTTATTATGGAATATAATTCAATAATTAAATATATTATACGATATATGGGGGATTATTTCAAAATTAAGTTATTATAGGGAACCATTAATTGATACACCATCGATGCATCAATAGGTCTCATGAGAAGAATTAATTAGCCATATCTGATGGGGTTTCCCCTAGTAAGTTTAATATATCTTGTAAAGGAACTTCATGGTAGAGGTATGAAGATTCCCAATATAATAATTTAAAATAATTAATAATTTTAATAATTATGAATTTAGTTATTATTATCCATGAGATTTTAAATATGATATTATCTTTGGATGCATTTCATTCTCAATTTATTTACAAAATTTCATGTTTTTTAATTTATTTAAATATCCATGTTGATTATTATTATTTATTCATGAATTCATAAACTATACATAACCCTTAAAAAGAATATAATGCCACCATTATTTTTTCCTTCACCCAGGATATGAAGAAGAATTCATTGCATGAGATTTAGAATAATTTTTTTATCTTTATTATTTATTTTTTATATCCCTATGTTAAATGTTTATAATGTACATATATTTTTCGCCAAATATACTTAAATTATTGGTCCATTTGTATTTTTTCATGTATCTATTCCAATATAATAAATAAAGAACCTTCTATAGACTATTGGGGTTGGGGTCACTATACAATTTATTATAAGTAGTTAAGTATAAATATTGGGAAATAGACTAAAGAAAACATACATTGTGTAATATAATTCTATTATATAATTTTAGGATAAATATTGAGGATCATGTAAATATTTGATAAAGAGGAAATTATTTGTTTATTCCAATTATTATATCCAAGTATGAATTCTATAAGCATATGTAGTTATGGAAAAAATGTACCTTGGTGAAATATGTTTGAAAATGGATTATGTGTATTGACTTGATCATCACCCAGTGCATGAAAATTAGCCTTGTTATGCCCCTAATTTTACACTCTTTGGTGATATTTTTAGGACAATTAACATTTTATTTACAAACCATTATAATGAATGTTGAAAATAACGATATCCCTGAAAAAACCATGTTTATTATTCTACGATTAATGATGTATAATTTTATTATCATATATTAACTATTACATCATATTTAGAATTATAAATTATAATATATAAATCATAATTTTATGATATAATCTATAATAAAAAATTATTTAGAAAAGGTTGTTATAGGGATTAGGTGTATCAACACTAATGTCCAATTTAGAGATTTCCCTTTTGGGGAATCTAATATAGTTGTTATTGGAACTGAGAAATTTATGTCTATATTAGGTAAACATATACATGTTTTAATATATGAACTAATTGTAATGGAGAAACATAATCCACATCATGGTTATCCTTTGTTTAATCTCATCACATGACAGAAGCCCTTATTATTAGTTTGGATTACTAATATAATTATAGCTAAGAAATGGATTAATTATATGGATAAAATATTTATGCCCTTGGGATAAAATGAAAAGTAAATAGATAAATTGGTAATGTACTGTCTTGAAGGTGATTTTGATAAAAGTCATTTGTTAATCTAGAATACTAAAGAGTAAGAGTATATAGAACTCATTAAAGGGATATATTTTAAGGAGACCTTCTTAGAAAACTATTTATAAAATGAGAAACAAAATAAAATGTATATAAATTTATACGACATTATAGAAAAGGAAGAAGATATTTTTTCCTGAGTATGAGTCAATCTTTACAAGAATATCCCAGTATTATATGGATTATAAATATAATATAGAGTTAAATATTGACTATTTCATTGATGGGATTAAGATATCTATCTAAAGGAAAATGGTCTCTCACACATTTTAATAACATGATGAAATAGTTTTTTATTACATAAATATGGATAAGGAATCTACAGATCTTACATGTACATGGGAAATGAAAAAAATGCTTTTTAATGAGGAGCATGAAAAAGGTAATTCTTCGATAACAATAGAATGATGAAATTTCATCCTTCTGGAAAATTTGGGATAAATAATATATGGAAATTCATCATGATAATTATGATTGTTATATGTATAGAGAAAAGGGTCATTTGGAAATATAATTTAAAGTCACGAACATAAATAAATGATGTTAGAGGCATTATTTATATGAAAATGTGTCATTATTCAATCTAATTTACCAACATTTATAGAAATCTAATATAGTAGTGCCTTAGGAAAGAATACTAGATTATATGATAACTATAAATGTGATATAATATCTCAATGATATGTTTTAGGTATATTAGTAATATGATAAAATTTAGTGAATGATTTAATTGATTCTGGATACTAACACACTTTTATTTCTTCCAAATTTTAAAGAAAATTATATATTTCCATTTTAATTTAATATATGAGATATCAGTAAACAATCCTAGGGAAATTATAACTGTAACATGGATGGGTCATGTAGGCCCCATTACGAGACATAACTTATTTTTACCGAATGACCATATTAACATATCTATTGTTGACCTCGATATAATCTTTGGTATTTAATGGATTTTAAGACATTGTATGATATTTTATTTCATGAATAAGGATATCTCAATTCATGATGAATATGTTGAATTCCAAATCTTAAGAGAAATGAAACCTTCATCAAATACTTATCTTAATGCACCTCCAATTTCTCTACAAAATTAGATTATTCATGACGAAGAGAAAAAAATATAGTGATAGAGAAGGAAATCATCAAACTGATGATTCACGTATTCTACGAGGATACATTGATCTATTTCTTGAGTACTAAACTATAATCCCCAAGAGAATGAAGATCATATTTCAGTTTATTTATTCCCAAATTCAAGAACAATATCATAGAATCCCTATTGAATGGAAACCGTATAATTAACGGATTTAATGAAATGACTAGGAAAATAGAGTGATATGAGAAGTATTTACCCTAGTGTTTCACCATGGGGAGACCCTATTATATTCATTATAAATAATGATAGAACAATGAGTCTGTGAATTGATTATAAAAAAAATTAATGAAAATAAAATTATTAACAAGTATCTACATTCTCAATTTGATGAGTTATTTGATCAAAATCACAAAGCCCAAGAGTTCTGAAAGACTAATCTCTATTATGGTTATTTCAAATTGTAAGAATGAAATACATTCACATTTTAGATTTCCTAATGAGATAAGGAAATTATGATTTTATGATAAATAAATTTGTGTTATCTAAATAAACCTCTATTTTTTCGATCTGAAGAATAGATTATTCCAGTAATATCATGAAAATTTTATTTTGGTATTCCTTGATGATATTTTGGTGTATTCTAAAAGCAATAGGGAACATTAGAGTTAATTTTTGATCATTATTGAGATTATTAGCTGGACATATTTGTTTTCAAATATAGTAACTTTTAGTTATGGATTCATGAATATACTGGTCACTCCCATATTATATCCAAGGATAGAATATCAATTCATCAATTGAAGAAAAAGTCTATTATAAAATAGAAAACATAAATGAAAAAAATTGGAATGTAGTTTGTTTAGTTTGATATGATACAATCGATGGTTCATTCTTATATTTTTATTGATTGGATAACACATTTACTATTCATACACGTAAATGGGTTATGTTTTTTTAGATAAAATGAATATGAAGAATGTTTTCATGAACTAAAGAAAAGATTTTCCAATTCATTTATTTTGACTCCACCATATGGAAATGAATGGTTTTTGATATATAGTGACACATAGTAGATGTGAAATTGTTGTGTACTACTGAATATTGATAAATTAATTACATGTGAATATAGAAAATTAATTAATAAAAAATAAATAACATTAACATCCCAACCATAGAGCCACTAAACGGTGCCCTGAGCCGGTGGATCACATGACCTTAAGCCTTCCGCCCAGTACCATAGAGGCTCCCGAATAGCTGTGAGGGTCTAAGGTGGTATAGTTTGGATGCTATAAACCATTGTTAATAGTTGATATATGGTGTAATAAATAGATAAATAATTGATGTCATATAAATTTAATCTAAAAGAATGGAAGGTAAACATCGAGTTAATATATTGAACATGCCATTGTGACTATTATCCAATATGACATATAAAATGATGTAATGTCACCTGACTAACAAAAGAGACCTGACATGCATTAAAGAATTAATTAAATAAAATAAATGTATCAAAAAAATAGAGACCAAAAAATTGAATCATTAGTAGAATCATGATCCATATATTGGTCATATTCTTCGCCACATCGATGCTAAAATAAATGTAGTTTGAAACAAATGGGTTCATTCCAATATCCCTACCTATATCCAAATAATATTTATGGGTACCATTAGAGACCCAGATAGTATGTGAGATAAATTTAATAGGCCACTAAAAAATATGTCTATAAATATTTAGTCACATTATGTAATAAGATAAATGTGTCGATGTAATTATAATAAATAATAAAAACTTTAAAAGTGTTCAACTAAAGTTATTGATGGTCACATGGACAACACTTAATTAATTTTCCCATGTCAGATAATATTTGAATAAGTAAACATATGTATACAAATTTATGGTTTTTATACCTAGTGATATTTAAATTAATATATTTTGATACTGATACTAGTTTGGACCTGAGTTGTAACTCAAGCATCCATAGGTAGTGCCATAAGTCTTTCTAGTGACAAAGGATTTCATTCCTAGAATTATAACATTAGGGATGGCAAACCCATGTGTTGTAGCAGTTGGTATTTCATTATCTTTTATCATTATATATAAGTGTATTTGTTCCCATTAGTAATAATAATTGAGGGTCTCCATTACCATTCATCAGAATCCATAAGGGTCTCTATTCCCATTCATCATAAAATATAACTGTATCCATGAACATGTGTTACAAATTTTAGGTATTTCATTCCCATATATCATAAAAATCTATGATATAGCATTCTGATATATCACATGTTCATTATATACCATGCAATTATATCACAAAAATGTATTGAACACCATGCTCATATATCACAACAGTTGTAAGTAGTCAAGACTTTTGTAAAATCCAATAGATAGTTCATTGCTCATTGTCATTACTTTTTTACAAGGGAATATAAATATTAATTTTATAACATGGTAAGTGTTCATAAAACTCACTCTCTATTTAATTCATTACAGTGTGATAAGTGTGCAAGCCATGATATGCCAAAATAATTATCCTCTACCAATTATGATATCATTTTTAGAAGTCAAATTAAATACACCAATGATTGATTTGGTTTCCTAACCATGAAAAAATATAATTATAATTGAAACACTGAGAGGGTTGGTTCGCGTTGAGCCTTATGAATTCCATATTATTTTGGGATCTAATATATTCATTGTGTAATAAAAATAGGAAACGATTGAAAAATGATTAATTATTAGGAGAAATTGTTTGTGAAACCACTGTATAACAAAATGAAACTTGTATAAAGTATCGAGAAATAGATGGAGAATACTATACCACCGACCTTATGCCTTTGGATAAACACTTATCCAGTATCTTCCTCTGGTTTGGTCTATATTTGATGAGAATGAAAATACAGACAAACACCTTGAAAATGGGCCATCAACGCCTACATCAAAATGTCATATTAAATATACATTATAAAGATGAAATTAGAATATGGGTTGAATATACTATCAATATAATTACAAAGAGATGAATTGAAGTCTAATAATTGTCTAGATGGAAAAATTACCCAAGAACCTAGCTTAAGAGGATGGAGGAGAACTTCAGGGGAGATGAAGAATACCTACTGTCCCCTATCGGTCAGAATAAAGAGGGGGGGGGGGGGTAAACTATAAGGCTCCACAGGATGAATATTAATTTACCTATTTAAAATTTGTTTCTATGTTTTGGATATGTAGTTTTCCAAACATTGCAACAATATTTTTTGGCCTACTATCCATGGTGGGAGTTTTCATGGTTCATTCCCACATTTTCCTAAAACATGAAAAAATATGGTAATAAAGAACTATTACGAACTATAAAAACATCATGGGTGTGCGGCCTAGGGAACACAGTTAAGAATCACCATGTGGAAAATATATTCTCAATAAAATAACTGTCGTGTTTTGGAAAATCCATATAGACTATGTGACATAGTTTCTACATACATATAGGCTTGATTGTGTCTTCTACTAAACATGATTTTGGGATCCAAATAATAATTAGAAAACCTTTTTTCCACTATATACTTACTATGAATTAAAATTGTGTCAAGATAAATAAATTTAACAAAAATTGATGGATCTAGACCTCAATTAATATATAATATCTTACAGTATTCCCCCATTAATAGAACTTTCCTAGGATATTCCCATACAGTTGTGGTAAAACATTGTCTGATAAAAACTCCTGCCACTAATACAGTATGTCAGCCACCCCTTCCCATGTTGTTTTATCTACATGAACATGATTCTATACCAACCATACTAAAGGGACATAATTTCCCCATCAAATATTTATGATTCGAAAAATATTCTTATCGGAATTTCCTCCAAAGAAGCATCGACATCCAAATCTATTTCATAGGTTAAAAAATATGGGTTGGGTAGGCATGAAAATGGTGAAGATATTATATGTGGACAATGTTATTAATGGAATAATACCTTTACGGTAACAATAATAGATTTTATATTATCCCAACTATATCCATGATATCAAAAATCCCTAAATAATGTGGTGATAGCTTCTATTGACTATGTATCTATCTATTCCTATGTCTGCGTGACACCTATATGAAAACACAATCCCTAACCTCAAATCCATAGGTATTAAATGGTGATAGATATAAAATTTTCATGAATAATTATAATTATAAAACTAATTTCTAATAAACTATACATTATCTGATGACTCCTACATGAGAAGTGGACCTAATAGATCTGCCTACATTTCTTCTAGTCTTTATAGACGTGAACAGAATAGACGACCATATAAGTTCATATAGATATCTATCTAAATTTTTTTCAAGAATAATTTATTAAAATAAAAATCGATGAGGTAGATATTATTCTCCACAGAACCACTAAAGTCAGGGGATTGATATATCTAGATAATTTATCTTATAACTTCAATAATGGGCCATTTTTGAACAAATTCACAAGTGAGAAATGTTGTTACTTTATTTTTTAATAATTACAAGTGTCCTACTCACCTAACTTATAAATGGCCACCCCTCTCATATCCTCTTGAAACATAAATTAATGTTTACCTAAAACCAGAAAAATTATCTTAATTAATTACATCCTACAATAATATAATCGTTTGTTTGATCATAAATCTAAAATAATAGTCCTTTAGGTTGAAAACTAACTAAACTTGTTCGTAAGGGACTTAACACCCCAAAATGAGTGTTTTATTTTAGTTATTCCTACACTATTATAATATTTCATATAATAAGAATTTAATATGTTAATATAGTAACCTATGTCCTCATATTATATATAATTTTTTAGTAATTATCATTATTTTGTACGGTGGACTACCATCTCAAGAACCCATGTTATTCATTTTCTATCACTACCTCTCAAAAATATATATAATGATGAATTTATTGTTTATATATGATTTCTAGGATATTATTATTCTTTTTTAATCCAAATATTTTATATTACTTCTTATCTTACATTCTATAGGAATACAATAAAATATTTTTTGTATAGAGTAAACTACCACCTCGCAATGAAATCTGATTTTCTCAAGATTTATAATGAAGTTAATATGGGTGAGTTTAGTTAAAATATGTGATATATATGAAAACAAAAATTAATGGTAATATATTATTAGAATATATTTCTTTGTTCCATTGGGAATTAGAATATGACATTATTGCATACCTATGTCATGCATTTTCCATGAACTGTGTGTTTCATTATATATATATTTATATTTCATAGATCACTATAAATACATATATACTAAACATAAATAATATTTATATAATTTTTAACATTATTAATATTAGGTAACAATTATAAATTAATAAGACCAAAAAAACATACAATTGAAACAATGTAGTCATATCCCAAAATGTGACATTAACATGGATTGTTAATAAAAGGGAAATAAAAGGTTAGAAATAAATCATATATGGTAGGATATATATAAATAAGGCTATTTAATATATTTATACTAAACTTATATTTTTTATACATAAGGTAATTACATTTCTGAATGAATTATAGACTTCTGGTAATGGATTCTCATCTAACGTTTTTATAACAATAAGAGAAATTCCATATTTAACACCTATTTCATTAATAAATTTTATATACTTCCAAGGAATATATTCTTGTATTATTAAACTAAAAATTATTATGATTTATATATATTATTTAGTATCTCGCTTTCATGGGATTTATGTTACAAAAGTTACCAAAATGGTAAGGGTTTTATGATACAATCTCATCATTTATTGGTATTGTTTATGTTAATTCCCCTGATAAAGAAATATTATGATCAATAGTAGAAGAGACAAATTAAATTTATTATCCTATGGTTATTTAATGAAGAATTATGGTTTAACATAATTTTAAACTCATTAGGTACTAAAGAGATAAAAGTTTTTTTAATGAAAATACACATTATTTATCTCTTAGGATGAAAATCATTTTTCATCTGAAAGAATATTTTCTTAAATTGTGTTAAAAAATATTTTTAAACCCTCAAAATTATTCATTAAGGAATTATTTACAAATTTGTTAAATATTTTAAATATGTTTTGAAATTAACTACAATGTTGCAATCCAAACAATGTTTGTTTAGATTTTACTAGGAATGATAAAAGAGTATTTGTTTAAATTCATACCACATGAATGGTATTTTCTACCATAATGACCAAATAATTTTTTTGAACGATAATTTTTCATTTTCAAAGGTTGTTTTCAATGACATTTTTTCCAAAAAGTTTTAGTAATATTTAGATTTTTAAAAAATCATATCCATAATTGAATTGTTGTATTCCTCAAGAATTGTTTTAAATTAAATTTAAAGTATCCTTTATTTTTTTCCATTGATATTTTTTAAGAAAAATACTTCATAAATGTTTTATTTTATAAAAATATTTATTTTCAATATCGAAAGGATATCTTCTTCATGAAATGTTCGACGTGATATTTAAAAATCAATTTATATCTATGATAACATCCATTGACATTACCCGTTCATTAATATAGATAAGATTAAATCATATCATCAGTAACATATATCTAAATAATTATTTTTTATGCTTATGTGATATATACGAAACTCTTTTATTTTTTGTTAGTTATGATATGGGGAATTGGTGAAATTTTTAATAACTTATTTTCTATATATAGGTTATGACATAATGATATGATGAACAATTTATGATATTTAAGGTCAAAAGGAATGGATTTACATTTGATATGGGTGGGACTTATATTTGCCTCCAATTAATTGGGAAAGGATTTATTTCTCATGAGAATATAATGGTATACAATTCGAATGGATTGATTTACTATGGGAAGCTGGTGTATCTTGATCCATAGTGGGAAACAAGACATATGTCTGGATCAAATATGATGGGGGTCTAGGTAGCTAATATTAGTAATTGGAATGTTTTATTTATATATTAAGGATTTTCCACACTTTTATGAAATAATATTTTGGTTAATTGTTGATTTTTTATTTTCTATCACTTGTGGGACATAATTTTGGAAATAGTAATGTTTTATGCCATGAATAATGTTTATGATCTATAATAGGTTGGGTATGAACATCCGATATTACTTTCATGATCACATAATCATATTCTAACCTCATTATTTCATATGATAAGATATTGGCATCTCATTTGTATACTCTTAAAGAGTATATAAGATCACCCTTTATTATTTATTCATTCCTTATAAAATGAATAAATGTTTAGGTAGAGTCTTCCTAAGAGTAGTACCATGTGATAAAATCACTGTGGGACATTTTCTATATCAATCCTAAAATAAGAATAGTTTTTCTAGTATCTATCACAAATAACCTATTACAATCCCGAGTAATGTGTTTATGGGTTATATTTTTTATTAATATAAAAATATTTGATATTTATATATATAATAATAGGTCTCTAAATATTAAATGACATCATGGGTTGACCTTTTGGGATTAAATATGTGAAGAAAATTGATCATGATTTTTTTCATAATAATAATGTCGTCAATTTTATAGAAAAACCACAAATATTACACACTATCTTCTTTTATATAGTGATGTAATCATTATCAGATTCATCCTTATCCATTATTACATCATCAATCTGTATTCAACATATTTGTATCTTGGAATCATTAATTTTGAAATTTCCTTCATAAATTATTTCATGTTTATAGTAAATTAATTAAATATTATGAAATCGTATAAACATAGAAAGTAAATTCTTAGAGAGAGAAATATAAGATGGGATTCCTAGATTTTCTATCAACCTCAAGGTTACTTTTAAAAAAATCATTTTATAACCCATTTTAAAGTATGAAAATGTTGTTATGGACACCTCAAGAATATCAAGACCCTTTGCAAATGGTTGTATTAGTATTATTTTTTTTAATATAATTATATTTATATATTTTATTTATTTTAATATATATATTTTCCAATTAATTGAAAATACTCTTAATTAAAAAATCAAGCATCATGCGTGTGTATAGGCTGGTAATTAATGAAAAGAAACACACAAGTTTGTAAAATTTTATACCATATTCTGGGTGCCAATACATTTTATCAAGTGGCTATTTTCATAGGATATATATTTTCCACTAATATTGAGTAAATAATATAAGTTTATGGGTTATTTATTTTCGGAATACCGATTATTTTGAACATATACACTACTCTCAGAGGTTTTAGTGTCTTCTAATAGTTAGAAATAGGATAAAGTAACATAAAATTGGAGAGATTTTCCTTCGTTTATAGGTTACCTCATTGATAAATAAATAATATTACTCATTTATATGTCACAATGTTTTCCAATGAATACAAACCACCATATTCCAAAGTATAAACACTAAAATATAATTATTTAATAAATATTGAAATTATTTATCACTTCAACTCACTATATGACGAACTTTTTGAGGATATGATTATCATTTTTTTATCTAAATGTCATTCCTATGAACTCGAGAAATGAAATTTTTAATTTTTAACACTACCATGGCTTTAAAAATTACTTCTTTTCTTAAATTTTTTTTAGAATCGGCCATGTATATGAAAAATATGACAATTTAATTTTCCCATGTATTTTAAATGTTATAAAACCTAGATACTTCAATGAATCAATATTTTTCTATTAATTTATTACATTTTTCTATGTAAGAGACAGATTAACATTTCATTAGTTATGAAATACCAATTTTCAATACTGACAACTTTTTATGTAATTTTTACTATGTTCTTCACATGATTCAGTGCGCCATAATTTATTTTCAAGGATAATTTCCACAAATAACCTTATCTTCTTTCAATCATAAACAAAAGTGTATGGTCTTTGAATCTTCAACCTCATTATAGAAACACTCATTAAAAATTTTATTTTGAGGTTTACAAACACCAAGTAGTTATTACGTTTTAATTTTACAATACAAAATATTTTATTATCATCTTTATCCACCCAATCATGGAATAAATCGATTGTTTTTAGCTCAAAACACTTAAAATATTTTCTTAATAAGATAAGTTAAACATTTAAAAAATTCATCTTATATCACCGATTAATTTGGTTGTGATTTTGGATTTTAATAATAGTAAATTATCATTCAACTAAAAAATTAATCTATTATTGAATAAATATTACATTTACTTTGGTTGCGTCCTTATGTGGTGATTTTCTAAAGTTATATAATTAATTATAAGGTAAAAATACTGATTATTTGAACATATTGAACCAATATTGGTTTTTTATGCTTTTGACATATAAGATTGGATTTAGAATGTTTATATTTATTTCATCAAAATATTAAATATCTTAAAATTCTCCAAATTATATATATTTAAAATTCATATGATAGTAAATTTCATATGTTTTATATCATATGTTATTCAATTTCAATGTAACACATCCCGATGAGGTCATAAAACCTCCCTTGAATGGTGTATATTGCAGTCTCTTGAGTGTAATAATATGAAATAAGTCTTATGAAATGACATCAAAGTCATGTGTTTTCACCAATGTCATATGATATCTCTAAAATTAATATTCAAACAACCACATCCATACTTTGTTTTCCAAATCATGGTTCATAGTACTTAAATTACATAAAAACTCAATCATTAATTTCATACAATTTATAAATTCTCCATATTTATAGTACTAATTCAAAAATGTCAATATAATACATAATTTTTGTAAGAATGTCTTTCATTAGGAAAAATTACTATAAAATTTACAGAACATAGTTTTCAATAATTACAAAAAACTATAAGAATTATACAATTCATCTAATTCTAAAGGCTTTTCCACCTATATTCAAAATCATCTTGCAACTAATAATGAATAGTTAATCGAGGCTAGGAATACAGATTTTGAAGATAAAATGATTGTAATGTAGTTTAATTTATTCATATGATAGATGTTATATGACCAATAGGTAGAAAATTGTATAGAGGAATTACTAAAAAAGGACCTTTTAGTGAATCTAGAAAACATTCATGGTATGGATAGTCACATCACCGAATTGTATGTTAATCATATATCTCACACTAGAATAAATTTTAAACAATAATGATTTTTTCAATAAAATTTTCAAAATCATTAACCGACCATGTATTCTAAACTTTAGTAAATCAAAAAACCACTATGTAGTTTCCTCTCATAGTATTATAAGAATAACTAAATCCATGCACCTGAAACCCTATATATAAATTAAACTAAAACAATTTACATTGTGAATTTCATAAAATTACACTAAATATTAACTTTTTGTAATCAAAATGTATGTGTCTCTATCATTGTTTACACAAAATGTAATGGTCATACACTTAGTTTCCCATAACCATGCAGTAACTCTGTAATAGAAGAGAACCCTAAAAATTTAAATACTCAAATCCAATACATCAAATATAAATAAATAAATAAAAATATATATTATATAATACCATAATGATATGGAGGTTTCCTAATTCTCCAAAATGTTTCAATATATATCCCTATATAGAAATTGATAAAAGTTAATGTACAAGAAAATAAAAACCTCATCACCAGACATTAGAGTTGTGTGATTCTGTATAAACATATGAAGGACCATTTAGAATAGAACCACTAAAAATATCATATCATCAAAATTACATATTATAAATACCCTTGATAAATTAAAATGATACCTATTTGTATCTAAACAACTCTACGAAAAATTAAATTCGCCGTTAATTAATAGAAAGTTTAACACCATGAAATTTTTAAATAACACCATCTTTGATATCATGCACCACACATATCACTAAGCATAAATGAACCAAAAATATTATTATTTAAATATAAATATTATAACATAACTATTTAATTGGTTAGTGTGAATAGTATTAATTTAATTACAAAAAATATATATAATTTACTGAATAAATGTTTTGATTAATTCTTATAAATTATGTACTCAAATTTCATTAAAGTTATTTTATGCTTCAAAAATACATTGAATTAAAAAATAATTTTTATTTATTTTTGTGAGAAATGTTTATATTTAATTTCAAGAAAATATATGAAATTTATTTTGTAAATATAATATTATCTTTTAAATGATAATATCAAAATTATCGTTGGTCGAATGTTTTTTATTTTTCTAAAAAGATTGATTTTTCCAAGAATAGTGAAAAAATAATGCCTTCTATTGAAAATTGTATTTTTTGCATCAATAATTTAAAAAGATAAATACTATTTTAAAATTTTTTCAATGTAAAATATGTTCTATTATATTATTCATAATTCAATTATGTTCATTGGAATAATTTTTTTTTGTAGAATTTGGTATTGAAATTTTTCATATAAAAATATTTTTTTTCCAAAATAATTCACTTCATGGAATAATTCATTTGTAATTTCTTAACCATTAAAATCATAGGTATTTATTTTAAGAAAATGGATTCTATATTTTAAATATGGATGTTTAATTTTTTAAAATGTACCCCTTCTCTTTTTATTTGATATGTATATTTACTTTGATAAAATATTTCACCTCGGAAAAAGGAAAATCTTGTTAATATAGGATACAAATAAGTGATAAGGTCATAATTTTTCATCCTAATTATAACAATGTGATAGTAATTCCACTCATATAACCTTATTATATAAATTTATATGTCTAATGGATGTTTTTTTCATGAAAATGAACAATATAAAATTTAAATCAAAGAGAGTTACAAAATGTCCCTCTCTTATTTTTAAATATATATTATGTGTCCACATAAGAACAAAATCCTGTTGAAAATTAATATAAATGTTAATTTTTTAAAAATTAAATTATCATTAGTGACATAATATCTAATTTTTTTTTATTATATAGTTACTTCAAATACTCATGCAACACTAATACAATATTTATTCACTTAATACAAAATGATAGTTATAAAGGCACAGGTGATATAATTAGACTTATTTATAGTGTTTCATGAATTTTCATTTATGATTATATAATATTGTTTATTATTATGTGAATTATATACACAATTAACTATTTCATGACGTATTTGATGTCCAATTATGTGAAAAATATCAAAATTTAAATTTCTGATAACTTTTTAAAATAATGTTTTATTAAATTATTTAAAAATAATTAATATCATAAAAGAGTACACTATGGATCTGATTCATTGAAAATTTTATGCCTTTTTATTTCAGATTCATTTCTCACCATATATGTACAATTATAGTCTTTTAAGAGTGAAAAATACATTACTAAGGTAAATTATAAAATAGGTCAACTAAAGGGAAAGACCAAAATATAATATTTTAAACACCACAGAAATCAATTGAAATTTTATTGTTTTATAATATATTAACTTTATTATAACCTAGTTATTTTTACCTAGAAATTTTCATACATTTTAATTGAGAGTTACATTATAATAATTAATTCATAAAGATATTCAAAAATTTCCCCTCTCCTAAATTATGAAAGGTGCCTTTGTTCCTCACTTATTTACACTAAATTGAACCTTATAGATCCACTAAAACCTACCAAAGTAGCTTATGTGATTACTTATACACATTATATGTGTTATTATAATCGCTGAAAACAGGCCCTATGACACTTAATAAGATATTTAATGGAGGTGTTTTAAATGAGATGTAATATCCCTAATAGATCACTTTCTTTTTTTAATTCTTCAATACCTCATATAAATCTATTATTATAATCATAAATTAATAACCTAAATTTCCATAAAATAATTATATTTTATTATTATTATTAATTCATTATTATCCTCCTAATATCACATTAATTGGGAAGTAATTGTTTCGCGCTTGTTTACGTACGACTTACCACCTCTCTGAAGTGTTATAGTGCACTTTCAACCTTCACATTTAAGAATGTTAATTATTATGGGTTTATTTTAGATATATGATACACATAATATAAATATAGATATGTAATTATAATATCACATCTAATTTATACCTTCCAATATATTGGATTACTATAATGTCACTCATGTGTATTTGTAGACTTCCAACTCGATGAATCTATGTGATTTGTTTATCATATCTACTTTATTAAGATTAAAATAAGGTCAAATTTTATTATTTTATATGATTTATAAGATAAGATAATTATTTTTAAATGATAGTGATTATTTATATTTCTTTTGTTCCATTCTTGGAAAAATGAAAACAATGTTCCTGAGTACTTATGTTCTACCATCCCTAAGAACGATTTGATCCTTTTATATATATATATATATATATTATGGATGACACTGAATATATTTCTAATTAAACTAAATTATAATTATATCATGATTAAAATTACTTCTATTATATTACCACACTTAAATTACATGTAAAAAATTTCATAACCATATCATAAGTGAAAAATGAAGCAGTTACCACCCGGAATAGCGATTTTAATAAAGAATTATTGATAAACTTGTGAAAAAGGTTATAAATTGTTAATATATTAAGATATAATTGACTATGGTATTTTAATATATTTATAAAAATATTTATATTTATTTTATATGAGGATTGAATACATATATATGAATTCATACCGGAAATAAGGTTTTATGGTCTAAAATTGTCTCATTTGGGATGAATGTTTTGTTATACACTTATTTTATTTTATGAGGTGTATCTAATAATCCCATTATATTTAATATCATTAATTTCATTATATTCGTTTTATATAAATTATAATTTGAAGTTAACTCATTCATGGGGGTTATGATTTGAATGTTACAATAGCGGTGAGGGATTATTTCACAGTCTCATCATTATTGGGGATTGATAATGTGTACAAAACCCTTGGGAGATATATTTTCTCTTTCTATCTTAAAAAGAAATAAATTTTATTATCCTATTTTTATTCATAAAAATTTCATATAATAGTACCACATACCTATCATTCATACGTAAAATTTTTGATATGTTTTCAGAAAATATTGCTTTATTTTTATTTTTGGTCAAGTATAATTTTTCATCCAAGTTATCTATTTCTAAATAAAATCGATTATATTTGAAAATATCTCTAATTTATATAATAAATAAACTTCTCTCAATGATTAAATTTTCTATAATCTCTGTAAAAGTAATATTCGTGTCTTCTCTTGAATGGTGTCCCATTTTGTTTTATAGAAAAATTGAAATAATATTTGTTTTAAAAAATACAACATGAATATAATTTCCCACCACATGAAACATTAATTTATTTAACGTTTATAAAATAATTTTTAATGATTTTTAATGAATTTATTTATTAATAATAAATAAATTGAGATTTTTTAAATTTTATTTTCAACGATAAAATCATATTTTATAGAGAATAATTTTAATGAAATTTGTATAGTATTATTATTTAACAATGAAAAACCATATTTCACTTATACTCCTCTAGGGAGAATATGTAATGATACCATACATATAGAGTTTTAGGATGGATGATGATCATTTTGACTGGGGATATACTAATTTGATATCGTTCACCATATTAATATATAATTATTATGTTTACTGGAAAATATTTACATTTTTTATACTAGTTTTTTCTTATGAGTTTTACATTGTTTATATGTCAACCCTTTCATATATTGATTTTATTATGCAATTTATGTGATTGATGGGGATCATTATATCTGATCAAGGAACTGATAGGTCTCATTAGATAAATTATATTGGGGTTTATCTGAGGCCTTAATAATTTATGTTGATGTCATTGAACAAGGACCTATAAGTATTTTTCTATGTCTTGTCCAAGACCTCGACATTATGTTTTAGATATTTGAAATTATTTATTCCATCATTATGAAATTATTTATCAATTTCCATGAGATTATTTTATTTTTTATTATATGCATGGATAATTTTATATCTCATGAGTTTATTTATATTGAATTATTTGATAATCATTTAATATCACAATATTATTTTTATGGTATTTAGATTCTGATTTATAAATACTTTCATTGATCAACTAAAATCACCCCTTCTTATGATTCGTTACCCATGCACTACATGATGTTTTTTAGGTTTGATATATAGGGAAACTATAAATGGGACTATAGCGTTCTCAAATAATAGAAAATGTTTTATTTTATTATTTCATATTATTGGTGAAACTCAAGTATGTATCTTATTTTTCACTGAATACTCAAATATTAGGTTCTTTTGGATTTTATAACATCTATCAAGTGACAATTTAATAAAGTAACCACTGAATCTCGGATATGGTAATTGGTGTATTTACAAAAATTAGTATGCTATAAAATACATGAAAGAGGTCTCACTAACCTTATAATTAATTTGATAATGGTTATATAAATTGTAGATAAATCTAAAAATGAAAAATCCGAAAATAAACATGTTTCAATAAAACAATGAAGGACATATAAATATACCACTATGATAAAAATAACCATATTGAAACAAATTTATAATTACTGAATGAAATTATAATCTAGAAGGATATCCAATTATCACAAGATCATTTCAATATATTCTTAAACATATCATAATATAGGAAGAGAACCAAAAATAAAATACAAATCTCAAAAATTGATAACATGAGTCTATAATAAAAAAACAAAATTAAAATAGATGTAACATGGGAATTTTCTTATAGAACACCATCCCATGATGAACCTAAGATAATAAACAAGGATGCAACAAGTGAAAAATATAAAATCATATAATACCCATCCATGTCACCCAAACACATACCCATGTCTTTCCATATGAAATTATCAAAAGGAAAATCTCAAAACATTTTCAATATCTTTATTTGTAGTGCCCAATAATATAAAAAGATAAATGATGAATGTGAAAAATAAATAATAATTAATATAATACATGTTATGATTAATAATTTACATATACAATGAACTGTGAAATAATTACCTCAAAAAATCTATTATTCAACAATAATCAAACATGAATTCTATATATAAATATCATAAAAATTAAAAATTAAACCCAATGATTCTTATTCACCAGATAATTGAACATACATTAAATTTTATGTTTTCTTATGTGTCATTTTCAAATATAGGTATTTATATATTTATAGCAAGGTGACAAAAAAATTTCTTGTTTTCTACACTGGAAATATAAAAAATGTTTTTTTCTACTGAAATATTAAAAAAATGATGAACACTAAAATATCTACCTATATCCTTTAATTGTTAAGGCTCATATAGCCTCATTAAATATAAATCTACCAAATTATATCTCTCAATAATATCAATGTTTGTATTAATTACAACATATCTTATTTGACTTCTAACAGATGAAATATTTCATCAAATTTTTTTATAAACATCATTAATGACTATATTATAAGAGGATAACTCTTACTCTATGAGAGTATATCTATACTACCCAACCATTAAATCACCATAATTAAAGAACATGAATTATATGTATTAATAAAATACAAAATTATTGTAAAAATACCAATGAATGAACATCGTGATGATAAATTCCCAAGATATACCATTTTACAAATAGGATGGGGTGATGAAACCCCATCACAGTCTACTAGTTTCACAAAAAAACTAATGACTGATTTCATAAATGATGCATCAGGTCTTATTTAACAATTAATTATTCCATAAATACTCTATATCCAATCTATATACATTTGTGTTCCTTGATCACCATGGATTTATGGACAATTATTATTCAAGAATTCTGGAATAAAATCCAATAATAATGAGGTTTCTAGCTCAAAAACCTAGTCTCGTATTTTGGAAGAGTGAACATATGTGATATTCACTCCATAGCGAAATCAGTAATCATCAGGTGGTTCATCTATAGAGATATAATTTTCACTTTTTATCATTTCTTTTTAATAGAGGAATACTATAAAAAACATTAAAAATGAACCCAATCAATTAATTATTCTAAAATTAATTCAAATAATCTTAATATAATCTATGGGAAAATACCAATATTTCATAATGGATAAAATAAAAAAATACAAAAAGATATTTTTAAAGAAAATAATTCATAGATGTTTATGATACTAATTTTATCAAATAATTCATTCCCTGAAATTATCCTATAATTTTAAAAAATACATCAATTTTTAAAAAACCCAAGAAACTAAAATTATGAAACATTATAAGAAATTTATATCTCAATTCTTTATAGGTAATAAATAGAATTTCAATATTCATTGAAAACAATCAATGTGTTTTAAAAATAATTAATCCACTCAAACATCATAACATTAAATATTTTTCGTCAATAATTTATAAATGATTCATAATGTACTCAACCCCCATTGAAAAAGTCCTCTTCATTTAGAATACTACAAAAAATATAATCTCTGATATCATAATAATAAAAAATTATCGAATCTATTCTATTAATCTCAAATCCTATATATAAAATACACATTCATTTTAAAACAAAATGAAATTCATATTATAAAATGATATATTTTATAAAAGAACATATTTTGGAAATCACTTGTCAAAAATCATGATATTTTACAGAAAATATTTATGAATAAAATAATTTTATTTAAATACCCCCATTTTGTTACAATAATATCAACCACAACAAAAAAGAACAATATAATCCACTCAATATCATGTACTATGCATCCAAAAAATACTTATTAATCCTAAAAATTCCCATGAATTTATCACAATATAATTATTAACATGATTAGTATCAAATTTTGAGTCAATGGAGGTCAAATTAATTATCTAAGTGGGTTATTAAATTATAGACAATTTTTCAAAAATGTTTGGATGACCATGTTCTAATGAACTGACACCACGTGTGACGAATTCAAACCCAAGTGCACGAGGTGTGCACAATTTTGTAAGAATATATACTCTTTTTAATCAATTAATTTCACAAGAAAACCGAATAAAACATGAAAAGTGTCTTTTATAATCCAAGGGATATCGAAAAAGCATCATCTCATATTATAATGCATAAAATATAAACATAATTGAAGCTCAAATTGAAGGCTAAATTAACAAAGACCCATGTTATCTAATTGTTCATCACGAAAGGTAATGATCACACACATATCCATATCTAACATCTGGAGTTACTAAAAAAAATTAATCTAAACTAAAATACACCTTAAATAATAAGATAGTTTTGATACTATTTTTTAATTAAATGAATTGGGTTGACCTGAGTCATCACCTGTAATGATCCCACAAAATTCAGAGAAAATATTATTGATTACCTCTTTTTGGAGACAACTTATATGGTATACCATAATTAATTTTTTGAATATATTCACCCTAATAAAATAAAATCCAAAAATAAAATATATTTCCATGAATTCTAGCAAGGTGGTTCCATACATTGGACTACCATAAAAATAATATAAAAAATAAAAATAAGTAAAGATGTTGAATATGGAATAAAAAATAAATACATAAAATGATATATAATAAATAAATTCACTAATATGACTTTTAAAAATATAAAATATTTATCAATACAACCCATGAATCAAAAATATAATGGAAAAATAGTTATGAAACTGCAAAAATTTTCCAATACATTAATAAGCTAAAATAAAATAAAAACAAGTTCAAACATAATGTAACACCTCCATGGGACCCATTGTCACTCTCCAAATCCCATGACATACATCAATGTATTAAAATGAATAATAACAAAAAAGTTATCACAAATTATAAAGGAGAATAAAAAATACGAGTAATACATACACATACATCATTGTGTATATTTGGTGTGATCTAAACCATAGAAGTGGGATTTCACAATATTTTATTTTCAATTATTTTAAATAAATATTTCATAAATTCTAGTTTGAAACACACAGATATATATATATATATAATTGAAATTCTAAATTATATTGAAATAATAAAAATGATTTTATTCATTTTTAGAAATGTAATATAGTTTTTATAAAAAATTGGGATGAAATATCACATGGGATATACAAGATTTATAATTGGAAAATAAAAAAACAATTTTCTAAAAATTGAAATAAATTACTTTTCACATTTTAGAATCATTATTTATATACTTTATATAAAACTGCATTACCTACTTTTCCTTTTTAAAACATTCTTACATATAATTGTTTGAATGCAATTATAAAATAAAGAGATATTTTTATGTATGTAAATATAAACTCATATAAGAAACATAATATAAAATAAAATTCAAAAGTATAAAAAATACTATAAATTTTTCAAAAAATCCATGTGATCATAATATGATAATAATAAATCAAGAATTTGGAATCCCCAAGAAAAAAACATTAATGAAATAATAATCATAAAATATAACATTGTTTTAACATGATGTGTTTCTATATAACAAAAAAATTAAATCAACAATCTGCCCATGTTTCATTCTAAAAAATATAATATCCTGAGTCTCTCTACTAGCCTCATTAGGTATACCCCTAGTACAAGCACATGATATTCAATTAGAGAGTAGAAATATCTTAATTAAATATAGGGTTCTATAAAATATTGACTTCCAATTAACTACTATTAGTTCCCCTGAGATTTTAAAGATAATATGAGAAATAAAATTATAATAGGATCACCATAGTTATTAGCAATGAAGATGATCACACTAATATTAACTCAACTCTAACCCCATCAAATGAAACATCCTATTTCAAATTAATCAATGAAATATAAAAAAATAATTTTCATCCTATAATATGGAAAATATTTTATAAAATAATTAATACAAACTAGTGGTTCAAAATTCATAGAATCGCACACATATAGTAGAACACATTTATAAAGTTACAGGAGTTCATTTCATTAAATATATTAGAGTTACAAGATATTTTACGTTCTTTTAAAAACACATCCATCAAAAAATATATTATAAATCATTATAAAATCACATTTTCCATGAAATTTTTTCCAAATTTTCTTTATAAATCTAGGATTTTCTTCTTTTGAACTTTTTTTTAATGAAAAACCTTCTTTACTTGAAAACACTCATTAATACAATGATTTTACACTTTCAAAAAACAATTTTTCTAAGTAATATTAATCATCAAATTAAGATAAAAAATTAATCTATGAAATTTAAAAAATAACATGGAATATATAAACATGGTTTTGGTATTAAAATATATTAATCCCAGAAAACAACTATTTTTACTAGAATATATAATATTAAAAACATTTTACATACCCATAATGGTATTTATATACATTCATAACTAATTAAAAAATATGTGGTTAAAAAATTCATGATATGGAAATGAAAATAATGTTGCCAAAATAACTAACTTAATTAAAGTGTAAATCACTCACCTTCAATGTTGATCACCAAAACATGCTAGGGAATTTCTTATAGTATCCTAATACAACAAAATCCATAATTTATAACAATGTTATGCCCTATATTTGACATGCATGGATATTATTGTTAATTTAAAAAATAGAAAACATGGTCAAAGGAAAGAATAAGAGTAATAGTATAAGAAAAGAGTACATTCATTAAAATACTCTTCGAATTGATGAAGAAAATATTATAGAATATTTACAGATGGAGGGATAATCTCCTCGGGATCACCTCTTGTTCGACTAATGTTAGTAAGTGAAAATTGATTTCCAATATGATTAAAATAAAGATGTATAAATTCTATAATGAAACTTTTTGTGAATCTATTATGCTTTAAAATCTTGTCCACATTGTTTAAAAAACAATGATCCAACTTTATAGATCAATCTTAATTTTAATGAAACCTAGAATGATTTTTTTCACATGGTGTACTAAACTATATACCAATATTGTTTCTATTTATAGAAAATAATTTCCAAATTTAATGATTTTCTCATATAGTTTTTGAACCATTTCGTAATCCAGCATACCCCACTATAATTGAGAAACTATAGTCCACAAAGTTTTCATGCTTGATTTTATAAACTAGGCTCATCCCTTGAGCTAAAAAACACAAACATAAATATATCTCACATAGTTTATACTATTCTTTTCATATAAATTCATTTACCTTTTTCCTAGAGTAAATATAAACCAAAAGGTCTCTTTTAGGGTTTCCCATGAATTTATCCATCATACATATGGTTTACCCTAACCATTTGGTTATAATTTATTTATGGAAATTGTTAAAATAATCATAATTTAAAATAAAAAACTCATAAGATTAAAAAATAACTGAAAATTATTTGGAATATAATAAAATTGTGACATGGGGTTTTTAAAATTATCCACACCATGACACTACATACCTTTAATAAAATCCTTAGAATATAGGGTGATAAAATAAAATGATAACCTTATCTACCAAAAAAGTGACATGTGAGTTAGAAGAATATATTAAAGGAACAATAAAAACAAATCACTTATAACACTCCACCATCAATGAAATATTTACTAAATCATTATGATAAACTAAATTGATTCTTATATATCACCACACATCATTTAGCAGAATCCAAATCTCCATTTTGACTCTGAAGGATATAAAAAGAGAAATACTTCCTAGTGGTATCCCAACCATTTAGAATTAATTTATTGATGGTGAGATAAATGATAAATTATTTGTTAAATAGAAGATAAATAATATAATAACATCTTAATAAAATATAGAAATATATTGGAATACTATATAAATATACTAATAAATATTATGAAAATAATCCATAATTTTCATATAGTATATACGATATTAATGTATATCCCAAGAGAATATGACCATGTCCTAAAATATTTTAATGCATCATAATGCAAGAATATATTTATAAAATATAAAAATTCCTGACCATTGGAACACTCAGTTTATCCTTTGGTCATAATGATAAAAGAGAAAGTAACCTGGGACATCTCTTAGGTAAAAAAACATTATGAACCAAATAAAATAAATAAGGCACTATCCAGTTCCTAATATAAATAATCAGAACACTCCTCCAAGAAAACAAAATCACATACCGAAGGCTTCCAATGAACGACTCATCAAAATCCATATCTCATAAAATTGATAACATGATATATCTATAACCCCTAATAAATAAAATAGATCAATGTTTAATGTACAGAATATATTAATTCCATGATATTATATGATAGGGGAACGAATATACCAAAAAAAATTATCAGATAGAATTACTTCAAAAACTCCCTTATTAAATATTTATAAACCATTAAACCAAAAAATAATTAGTCAACCAAAGATGTTTTACATTAAATAATTCTTATTCTTTTGATAATTCATTAAAGAGAACATTTTTTCATCTTCCAAAAGGAAACACCAATGATATGTATTCATTACTTTTTAGAAATAGTTATTAGACTTCCATGGTGTCCCACACTGAAAACGCACAATAAGTCCATACTTCCCCTATTAAATTACGATTTTTGGGGTAGATTTTCCCCATCATTCTACCCATTAAAACTACAATATCATGTTCACCATGAATTATCTGATAGGATTCCATAGACATGTCACACTCAAACACTTCCATATAATATTTCAACATATATTCACATAAAATTGGTTTTATATATTTTAAAACAACCATTCAAGTAATATTGCATTCAAACCATTATAAGATACATGATTAAAATAAAAAATATTTTAGAAATTATTGAAATAATCATAAACGATTTCATAGACCGATTAAATGATCCTGAATTTGATGGTTTTATATACCTTTAAATTCTATGGATAAAACCAAATAATAAAAACAATTCTCGAATAACTACCAAGACAAACCATCATTGAAGTAAGATGTTATTAAATAATCCCACCATAATAAACTAGGACTTTTAAATGACCTTGTGATATATATTACTCAGGAAAAAAGGAGTTTTTTGATAAATAATGATTCACCCAGTCCCTTATAACCACTCAATCACCTCAAGTTTTTTTTTCTAATCAAGGAAAAATGACGGATAATGATTCAATAAGTTCTCAAAAAAATCCAATAATGAAAAATATATTGACACCACCACTAGGTCCTGAATATGGGTAGAGTTAATAACTAGAATAATCACTCAAATTCAATTATAATATTGATCAATATGATCATCACTAGCTATATAAAAATCATAAATAACGTAATGGGTGAAATATTATAAGTAACATGAAACATGAACCTAATAAATTTATGTTTCCAAAATAAAATCACAGATACCCAATATAAAGTAATGGAAAAATCCAAATATGATATTTTTATAAAAAATGATTTCATTTGTATACAAATTTTTTTTATGATGGCTCATAACTACATTTTATCAAAACATTAAAATTAAAAGATACCCTATAAAATGAAAACATCAAAAAAAAATTAGAAAATAAAAGAAAATTTACATATAAATATTTTGGATAAAATTTAATTCTTATTTCCATATTACAAAATTCACAAATATTTCAATTACATTGAAAACCAGTAAACACATTTTAATATAAACAATCAAATAAAACATTAAAAATTCAACCATTTAATTAAAAATTCCCTTTTAAATTAATGAAATCATTCCCCATTAAAAAAAACATCATTATTTAGAAAACTAAAAAATAATTTCATAATATTATATCAAAGTGTAATTAAAAATTCAATAATTGGAATCTAAAAATTATTTATATAAAATATACTTTCATATTAAAAATTATTGAAATTTTATTATAAAATGAGGATATTTTGAAAATAGTCGTTAGGTTCAAAGATATTTAATAAAATTAATTAATTTAACAAATTCATAAAATCAATCCAATATTGGAAAAATAAGTAATCCCAAATGAAAACCAAAAAATATATAACATCAATTATAATTCATAATAAAATCTAGAAACATCAGTGCATCAAAATACCTTCAATTAAATCACATCAAATTATTGATAAATATCATTCTAATCAATTTGATAATAAAAGGTGGAGAGATGATATTTCTAAGAGGGATATAGAGTTTTTCATAGTCTTCATATGTTGTTTGGAAAAATTTCTATCAATCATGAGATAATACAGATGAATATTGGCGACCAATGTTCATAGTCTGTTCACATTTTTCTAATTGTGTGACCTAACCTCAACGATATTTATATCATCTTTTTCATGCATAAAAATCAACAAAACACTAATATAATTTTATATAATACCATGTCGATCAGAATAATTATAATATCAAATGAAAATCCATCCAAAAATAATCATCAATGATGTAAAAATTAAAGAATCAAATCTTAACATCAAATGGAAACTGTAGATCTATTATGAAATGTAATGAGTATAAACCTCTTCAATATAAACATCATGAGTTATAAAACAATTATCCCTATACTGAGGGAATACCAAAATAAAAAGATATATATTAAACAATTTTTTAATGGAATGGCCTTTATTGAACTATCCAATCTCCCAATCCATTTACAACATTATATGAGGTGTGTTTTTGGTCATCATTTTAGAAGAAACTAGTTCTATAGTAAAAATTTATAACGTTTTTGAATGGATTCACATTAAAATAATAATAAACTCTTAGGGGGGAATTTCAATATATTCTATCATATACATTCAATTTATTTGACTTCTTTGAATATAAAATAATAAATTAAAATGAAATAGACAATCATATCATATATATTAAAATGATCTTTGAAAATAGGATAAAATAAATAGTAGTGAACATTATCATTTTTATAAAGATAACACAGTCACCAATGGTATACATTAATTGAAAAAAAGAAAGAAAATAATTATTATACAATTGGTTAAATTATAATATAAATCAATAACCAAAAATACACCATAGACCAAATTAATTTTAGAGAAAAAGTTACATTTGACCCATTGCCACTGAACACATCTAGACACATCCATCAGTGGCACAACATAAATATAAATAATAAGGTATCTTAACCTGGTAACCTGATAGAAAACATGATAACTACATACACACAGAGAATCATGTGTTTATGGAGTGACATAAACATTCCAATTAGTATTTCACTAAATAATCTATATCAATACTTTTATAAGAAAATAAATAAATGATAGTTTGAAAAATATTCATAAAATAGTTTCCTCTCATGGGAATGCATAAATTATCAAGTGAAATTATCTTATTAAATTTTTAATGAACTTCCATTCATTTAATAAAATATATGAATTAAAACATCACTTAGAATGTAAAATATTTTGAACTTTAAAATGAGTAATTTTTAGTACTTTCAGAATTAGACCTAATCATAATTTAATTTCAAAATATTTTTCAAAATCCCAAAAATAATACAACATGTCAATTTTTTATCATAATTATCAATTCAATTTCATTTTTTAAAACAATTATAAAATAAAAAAAATTAAATAATGGATATATAAACTGAATTATGAACCATTTCATCAAATATGTGTTACGAACCTAATGAGTGATAGTATAACTGGTTCCATAAAACAGGGTTATAAAAAGAGAATAAAATAAATAAATTGGATGGAATTCCCATGATAACATCGTAATCAAATTAATAATAATCTTGGAAATATTAGTAGGTTGTATCATAAGACGGTCCCAAATAACACTCAAATGAAAGCAATTTTATGATTATATGAAATTCATAAAAATATAATCCATTAAATCACTGTCATAATATCATCAGGAATCTATGATATAAAGGATGTTATTTCCCCTAGGGGAAAATAAGAAATGTTTAATCTAAGAATGTGTTGGAAAAACATAGATATATCATAATAATAGTAGAAAAAAATTCTATTTTATTTCCATAATAATTATAAACATGTGTAATATTTATTAATGTTGTATTACATAAACAACTATCACCACATGTTTGAATGGAAAAAATCATATTGACGCGAACAATAAATTATGAGAATAAATATATCCTTATGGATTTAATGTTATCAATAAAAAAATAAATAACATAACTACAACATGAATATTTATAATTCTTGACCCCCTATGATGATTTCACTCATGAGAAAACCATAGAAATTAAACACAAAACTATAAATGTAAATTTAATTTTAAAATAAAAATATTTATAACCATGAGATAAAATTAATATTAATGAATAGAAAAATAAATATTATGTATTTATTGATGTTATGAAACCCATGTGACCATTAAAAACATAACTATTGGAATTTTAATCTTGAGTATGAGAATAGTAACATGACCATTAAGAAAAAAACAAGAACATTATAATAGTGTCCCACCTATATATTTGTTAAATATAATCTATTTATGATATACATGAAAATATTTCAATGTTATATTACGAATCATGTATAGAATTTTTATAAAATAATAAAAAAATTGTTTATATTATTTGTAAAACTTATATTTTTATAACATATTTAAAATAATATAAGTATTTGAGCTATAATATTTTTACAAATTGGTTTAATATAATAACATGATTATTCATTATAATTATAGTATAATTTTATGATACCATAAATATTTTTTTCATGTCTCAAAAAAGTAATCATCATGTTAAAATTGGTATTTTACAAATAGAAATGTATTCATTAAAAAACTTTATTTTTTCCAATATATAAATAATTATTTTTATTAAATATATTTTTATGTATGTAATATACACAATAATATATGTTTAGGCTTATCATTAAATATTTTTTTAAATAGTTGAATTTTTTATCAATATTGAAATATAATAAACTGGTATTAAACATTATAAGATAAATATATAAATTAACAAGATATATATGATGTAAAAACCCATAAGATTAGTCTCACATGGAATAATTATGTATTAATTCAAAAGGATAATCAATATTTATAATATTTGCAAAAACTAATAAACTATTCAATTTTATATTAAAAACTAACCTCTCATCCCTTATAAATGCCACCCCTTCTCCTCAGACCTTCTAGGATATACGAATAGTCCAAAAAATTCTCATTTATCAACCCAACCCTCCTCCCCTATTCTATGTTATTTTGTTGTTACCAATATTTAAATCCAAGAATCCTTTTGGAATTTTAATAATAGTATATATACAAAGGATAATGTAATACCATCTACCGGGCTTTAAAACTTCTCTTGCACTTCATCCTGCAAAATAATTTTCAACTAACATGAAAAAATGACCATATTATAATAAAAGTATAATAATTTTGTTTTGTTAAAAAAATATTCATCATCAAACAATTTCTCTCTCTAAAAAAACACTTCACAATATGAAGTGTTCACCACCCCCATAAACAACATACTTTGTTTTTCATTATATAATTGAATGATTACTAATAAAATAATATCGTGGATGAATAATAATATAATTAGTATATTATAACTTATTTCACTCTCTATAATTTTTTTTATAATAAATCAATTTAATGAAACAAATCTACTTTATGATGGTTGCTAAAAATGCCTATATGAACCAACAGTAAAAAGATAATATTTATTATAAATGAATAAACCGTATAACATAACACATTTGGGTATTTGGGGCCACATAAATTTTTATAAAGACATTAATGTTATTTAATTTGTCTTCTATTATGGTGATAATATTTTAAAAGAATATCAATAATCATCCACAACCTAATATATCCTTGAAAAAATGAAATAAATGACCACAAGACCATAATTTTAGACATTGCATCTCAACTAAATGACTATAAATTTAAATAATATCATGATGGTAAATAAAATACATTTGAAAAAGTTTTTCAACTGTGTATATAATATACCTAATTTTATTTTTCAGTATTAAATCCAATTTTTTTGAATGATTCCAAATATGAGATGTTGGATCTTCTAAACTGAAGTCCTTAATTTTCAGCCATGACATTTCCCTCTAAAACAAGCTTCATGACACTATTACTAACCTATATAAATTAAATATTCAATATATGTGTCTCTCTCACATATATATCTAGTTATTATTATCATTATTTATTATTCTCTTTATATTTATATTTTTAATTTTTTCTTATCAATTTCATTTGATATGGAAACTTAATTAATTGGAACATCTCTATTTCTTACACCATTTAAATTATCAGCACATAAAATGTTTTAATCCATCCATGGTTTCAAAAATTATTCATTATATTTTATAAACCCCAATTTATTTCATTTATTGTATTATAAAACTTAATATGATGTTTCCCTTTTAAAATACTATTTACCATTTTCCATAAAACGCCTCATAAAATGGACATTTCCAAAGTTACATATGTACTCTTTTCCACATATTCACTTCGCATGGATTTTTATTAAATTAGCATGATTATTTTTCACCTATGAAAATCCATTAAAATTTTAATCCCTTCTTTAATTGAACCCATTATGATATTCCATTTGGTTATTTAGACTTTCTGATTATAAAATTCATTTTCTTCCCTGGGAAATTGTAATATTCATTCCATAAATTTGATTTTAATTTCTCACACATATATGCATGTAAAAGTTATTAGGGGTATACCTTGAGGGATATACAAATAATTAGGCAATTATTATAAGACTTTTGATGATATGTATTGTATTTTGGAGTAAACCTGATCCACAGTGATACTCATTATAATTTATTATGTTTTCTTGTTAGTGTTCCTTGAATTATGAATATTTAATGTTTTCTGTTTTCTTATCATTACATTTAGTACATGATATTATGATTCCGTATTATTTGTTTCATTATCTAATTTAATTATTTATGATCCTTTAATTTTATGATATCATGTTATGACTTTTCACTCATATGTTATGGTATGTTATCATGTTTATCCATGTTATAGGATTTATAACTCACCCATTTCCTTTATCTATTCCCTAGGTTATATTGTGATGTTTTAGAAGAAAAAATGGGTTGATGATATCATTATAGAGAATATAAAATATTTTACTTAATTTTAGATTCATATCAATTTTTTAGGTACTTAGTCTCCCAAAGAAACTGGGAATTTGTTTATTTGGGCTGCGTTTATTCGATATTAATGATGAAAATGATGTAATAAAATTTGTACATGTTTTTGTTCTATATTTTCCATATAAAATCCTTGTATATTTATTTTAATATATTTGGGAATGAAAAAAAATATTTAAAACCCAATTCAAAATACTAAGTGTAGGATAGAATCCTAAAAAAAAATTTAATGTGTATAGAGAGTGGTTACTAAGAAATGAAACCCATTTCTATGCACTAAAAGTTGATGTGTGTATTGTATGTATGTACCTAGGGATATTAAACCTGAATGAGATAATTTTATTATTACTTCAATTTAACTTGATGTATGATAATGATTCTGTTAGTCAAACCTGGTTTGACACACTCGTGGGTTATGTGATGGTAAAATCACAAATTCTTTATAAACTATTATGATGTGCTTAAATAGATTGTTATGTTAGAAAAACATAATATTAAAATTTATTTGGATAACCTATATTGAAACTTAGTGGCTCATATATTAGGATATATAAGTGATTTATAAGTTTTTTATTATTTTTTTCATATTATCCTAATTTAAATGTTTATTAATGAATATATATCAACAATAATTTTTTTCCTTTATTTTAGTTAATGGAAAGAAATAAGATGAAGTATTCCAACAAAAAATGTTATAGTAAATTTTATGATTTCCCAATGATAATCCTCACAAAATTAGAGAGGGAGATAATAAATTTTTGGAACTATTATGCCAATAATAAAATAGAAAATGGTAATATTTTTAGTGACCCTTTTAAAAAAATGTCCATATTTTTAAATTTCGTGGCATTTTTCAAGAAACTTCCCAAATTTAGCATCATTTTTAAAAAAATCACCACTTAATTAAATAATTTTTTAATGAAACATGATTAAATATATTAATATATAGATAATTTCCCCATATTAATGTTAATATATATATATATATTAATATATATAAACACAAACACATATACAAAAACATATTTATATAAAAATATATATTTATATATATAAACACAAAATCAAAAAAATTATATATATATATTTATAAAGTTATTTATATATGAAAACACCTCTTTATTTTGAATGTAGTCATGTTTATAAGAAAACATGCCAATTTTAGTTACATTTGTACTGGTGTTTTAAAACGTGACAAGTTATATATTTATAGAAAACTATATATATATATATATACCTACATAAATATATATATATATATTTAAAAACACGCACACACATATAAAAACACACACATATATATAATATACAAACACACATATATATAATCATGTATATATTTATAATGTAAACATATATATACAAAATAAAAACAAATATATATATATATATATATTAAACATATACATGAACATAAAATATAAACACACACACACATATATATATTATGAACATAAATTATAAACATTTGTATATATTCTAAATAATAAACATATATATGTAAAATACATTCATATATTTAAAATTTAGTAAAAGTTATTAAAAAATGTTACTATTTTAGTGACATTTATACAATTATTTTAATGTGTGGATACTTTTATATATATATAGGTACATATTTACACAAAAAACCACACATAGATTTATAAGAACAAATATATATATATATATGTATTATTATAAATATAATATATATTTATAATACACATATTAATAAATTTATATGTATATAATATAAACACATATATATACATAATTATAATTATATATTATATATATATAATATAATATATAAACATATATATATATTAATATATATATATATAATATAATTTTTTAAGTAAATCAATATATTTATTTATAATAATATAACATAATATTATAATGTAATTAAAAGTGTAATAGGTGAGTTGGTCGTCTATTTGGGTTTGAAGCTAGACATGCATACTCTGATTCCTTCTCCTATCAATTTTCATGGCATGTTGTCATGGTGGTTGATGTAAGGGAGAAATAAGGCCATGAGATCATGTTTTGGTCAGATTGTGGGAGGGTCTATGGTATGCATAGCCGGTACAGTAGAGTCCATGGTGTGTGTAGTAGGTAGAGGAGAGGCTGGAACCTACATTCGTGTTTTAAAAATATTTTTTATTTTAAATAAAACAAGTGTGTAAAAAAATTATGAATTTCAAAAAAAATATGGATGTTTTTTTGGAAACATTGGTAAATGATAAGGGATTTATGAATGTTTAAAAAAAATCACAAAATAAGGTATCTGTATTTTAGAAACATTAATTTAAATCCCTAAATTAGCGACACCTCATTTAGTAATGTTTTTCAGAAACATCCCTAAATAAATTATGGATTTTTTAAAACGTGTATAATTTTAAAAAAAAATATAATTTATTTATTTTATTGTATTTCAACATACTCATGATACAAATGTTAACATGAATCATGTGGAAGACCCCCCCTATCCTATGAGATAGAAAGTTGTTGTTGGGTGATTTATGGGAAAAATCCCTCCTATCATTTGTGGAACTTATGGTCCCCTAATCTAATAGAAATGGATTGAAACCATTGATATTATATATTGTATCAATTCATTGATTATGATAATATAAAACAATCAATTTGTTTCTTGGGGGGAGAATCCAATCAGTTGTGGACGTTAATCAAGAACATGAATCATAAGGAGAAAATTGAGTCCATGGAATATGATTCATTATAAGAACATTTTTTCAATAAATATATTCATAAAACATCCCACTATAGAATATATATATTTAATTAGACTAATTAAAAATAAATATTTATCTATCTGTACTTTTGATGAATGCATCATAAGGCTCTCATAATATGCCTCCAAACTTTTCAATGATACCAAATTTAGGGTAGATTTTGTTTGTTGGATTAAAGTTTACTCAATAAAGGGATTTGGTGATTTTAGGCTTATATATATAAATAGAATGTTTTGTGTTCCCTTAAGGTTGAGATTGTTATTATATATTCTATGATCTTTCTAGTGGATCATGATAAAAAACTGAAAATGAATGTTAATTTCGAAGGATCGTCATATAAATTCCATGGAGGAAATGTTACCCAACAATCCACTTATTGATAATGTGGGAAGAAAAATCATATCAAATATATAATAGGATTGGGGAGATGCATAATGTTTGTAATATTGGGGAAATAAGATGATAAATTATTAATTGATATGAAGAAAACATCTAATGGGATATAATGGAAGAAAATGATAATCATAAATCACAATATAGTCTACTGTTTCAACCTCATGAGACATGAACATTATTAAATATAATTCTCCAGGACAATTGTTTTAGAGAAAATCAGAAATAATAACTTATATGTGATCGTTTTCATTAAAGGTCATCTACGATCACTACTACTAAGGTGTACTCTAAGAATTATGCGGTGATGGGTATACTAATTATTCATTCCATAAATGAGAATTAAATTTTTCTTTATGTTTCTAAACATTTATTCATATCACCACCACCTATAACCAAAGAGGTTGTATTATATGTTCTCTAATAAATTGAAGAAATTATTACATCCAATGAATACAACTCCTCCCTAGTGAATGTCTATGGATAGATTATCCATGAAAATTTTATCACATGTCCTATTGTGGAATTTAAGTCCATCTCAAGAAAGTGATCTCTATATTATATATGACCAAAATCAATTATAAATAAAGGTAATTCACATGTTATATCCTATATAATCCTCCAATTTTAAAAAACATAAATGGAGATATGATTCTCCTTTTTAATATTCATCTAAATTATAGATTATACATTGTTATTAAAAAGAATTTCTACCATAAAGTCTTATAGAAAATTATAGAATCGTGCTTTATGGAATTCCCCTTGTTAGGGAAAATGCTAATTTATTATATACACTGTTTTTTGGACTTCCTCTTAGCCTAATGGTTGGTATTGAAACTGATCCTATATATAGGTCTTTACCAATATCGAATAATCCTTATATTATGTTCACCATTTAGATAAAATAACAAAATAAGTATTCAAAATTGAATTTTTAATCGGTTTGATGTGCATGAGTGCTTCACCATGTGACATTCTAAACCTCTTCATCAAGAGGGAGGATTGGTTATTGCACCTCTACATTGATTTTCTTGATGTAAATAAAATCATGATAAATAAAAAGTATTCCCATCCAAAAGGTGATGAATTTTTTAATTATTTAGGTGGTGTCCAATATATCTTATGGTGGACCATCCATCGAGATATCTTTAATTAATCATGATTAATGATTATATTCCTAATTCAATATTTTAATCACATTATGGAAACTTCATGCTAATAGTGTATCAATTTAGACTCACTTATTCTCCATTATCATAACAAACATAATGAATTGTTTCTTTGGATGTTACCACAATAAACTTATAGAATCCAATATATATGATATTTCTATAGTTTTCAAAATTATTTAAGAGAATTAAAAGCATTTTTACATTTTTATAAATACTGTATAAAAGGTTATGTTATATGAAAATTACAATAAATATGATTTTTCCATTGAGTAAGTGTCATTCTTGGGGCATGTTATCTCTTCTAAAGGTATATATATGGATCAGTCAATGATCAAGGGCATTGAGGACTAGCACACACTGACATCATTAAAAGAGATCAATATTTTCTTTATAATAGATAGAAACTATTTGAAATTTTTGATAAATGTTTCATTATATTAAAACATCCTAACCATGAAAAATTCCAATGGAATGATGTTTTTATAGACTTCTTAATCTGAAGAGAGCTTCAATGAATAGAGAAAGTGGTTTATCACTACACCATTAATAACACTTCCCACAAGTGTGGTAATTTTTATTGTATTCAAAAATTCTTCAAAAAGGTATTATTCTATATATTAATGCAAGAGGATAAAGTGAAAGATAGTGCCTTAAGTCTGTTTATTCATCATGAGTATAACTATCCAAAAAATGATCTAGAGTTAGATAAAGTTTAATTTAACAATGAATATTTTAAGTCATCATCTCTATGTCTAGAAGTTACAAATTTTTATAGATCATTATAGAATTATGATTATATTAAATAAATAGGAGCGTAATATGTTATAGAAAAGATAGTTTGAATTGGTCATGGACTATAATGGTTCAATCAATTACCATCCCTAGAAGGTGGATAAAGTGGATGATTATCTTTGTAGAAAGGATCCTATAACATTATCCATTGTGGGAGTTGAGAAATGTGCTATATTCTTATAATTTAATAGAATAGACATCAATGTACCAATATATGTTAAAATATCATACCTAGCTCAATTTTTTGTTCCACCATATATTCTAGATAATTGAATGGTTACTGAGCCCGAATCTGAGGCTCCAACTCCCATGTGCTCTCCTAGAGGCTCTCGTGCTGCCAGGGAATGTTCACCAGAGGTAATGACTGCCCATGAAGGACATGCTTTTTTTCGATCATCGAACTCCACAGGAAACTCCGTAAAAGTGATCCCACCGTAAAAGTTCATCTCACCCTAGTTGATAACGTGCAATAGATCATGAACGCATCTCTGAAGCTATGACACATGGAAAAAATTATGCACCAATTGCATCTGTGGGGAAATAGATAGAACTTATTCCACCTTGACCACTATGATGAGAATCTAGAATGGTCTAATGAACCTCAGAGATAACATGCCACCCCAACCAAATCTCTACAAACCTCATCGCGGTGGGACCCGTAGGAAGTCATGGTCTCCCTCCACGAACTCCAATGATCTCTACCAAATATTAGCATAAGAATTATTCCATCTCTATGCAGTATTTAATTTCTGACAAGTGAGGCATCATGATAAAAAAACTACCACAACATCCTTCATCCCTGGCCACCAGTACTGACACCGGAGTTCCTGGTACATTTTTTCCACTCCAGGATGTACCGTTGAAGTGGGTGTATGGATCTCCCTAAACACTTCCTCCTAAAGCATCACTGGAACCATGGTGTGTTTTCTAAAGTGGATGGCGTGCTCCCCACCTTTATAGAATCTTTTAAGAGACCGTTATAAGGATACTTGAGTACATCAGACCTCACAGTTAACGTATCTAGCTGTCGCCCCCCCCCCCCAATTTCGATGAATTGGGGGAGTGACAGTCATGGAATGGAGGTAAGCTTCTCCATATTTATCCATGAAAGATATATGCACCGCCTCTAGATGCTCTGACGCCTCACTTAGTAGTTGTATACCAAACCTTATTCTTAGTGCATATGTTACCATGTTCCCCTTCTTAGAAGTATATAATATCTCAAGGTCATAGTCCTAGTTAAACTCTATCTATCGTCGATGTATCAGGTTTAGTTAATTAAGTGAGAAGACACACCTAAGACTCTTGTGATCAGAGTAAATAGTAAATCATTCACCCATCATGTAATGTCGCCACACCTTCAAGGCGAAGACCACTACTACTAACTCCAAGTCATGTGTAGAATAGTTATGTTCTTGTTGTCTCAGTTGTCATGAGAGATAGGAGATCACTACACTCTCTTGCATCAGGACACACCCAAGTCTGGTCCCTGATTAGTCGTAGTATAATACATATTTAACGCCCTCTTCTAGTAGCTTAGAGATGGGGGCACTTTTCAGTCTCTCCCTAAGCTCTTAAAACCTCTACTAGAATCTCATTATCCACACAATGTGTTTTCTCATATTCGTCAACGCTGACAAGGGTGCCATATCTCTGGAAAAGTCATAAACAAATCTCCAGTAGTACCCATCCAATGCGAAATTCCCTCTCCCGTCCGAGAGGTAATCCTGGAAACATCTTTTGAAAAGATATCCCCACACTCTGCCACTCTTGAAGGAATATACACCTCCACATTGTACACACCTACGTCTCTGAGACTGGGGACAGTTTTCGGATTCCAACTATTAACATTCACTGGTTTCATTCATTCACCCAATGAAAATTCAACCACAATGGTTCTCTCTAGCACCCTAACATAAGTAGCATTTCATAACGGAATAGTGATAACTTGGATGTCCCAAAACACACCTCGCACAGTGGTCTGATCCTCGAAGCACTAATCGTACTATATTCATTGAGTACCAGGGATAGTCGGTATGCCTCGATTAATACTCAGCTACCGACATGTAATACTGCCAAATCTATAGATGGTCTAAGGAACTCTCATCCCTTATCTCTTTATGGAAAATGACCCACTTCTCCGAGGAAGGATATCAAGCTTTTCTATAGAAAAGTCACCACTTTGGAAGATCCGGGTACCCTAAACCCTGTCATCATCCTAATGAGCCACATAGAAGACTATCTACCAAGACCACCATTAGATCAAATGGTGCCCTGGCTAGATGGAAACACAGCTACATCCTCAAGATAGTCTTTATCCGCCTATGATTCGGGCATGCCATGGAACCTGAGGGGTATCTAATGATGAAACATGTGTAAGGCACTAAGCATACCCGTATCCTCAACTGGTACCACCGGTTGTAACTGCTGACGAATGGGGGGTGATATAGATGACACACTACCCGAAGGTACTATCTCGGTAAACTGTCCATGTACCTAAGCCTCATTAACTTGTGGACCATCCTCATGGTCAAATATGGGAAAAGACCAGCAGGTAGGATCACCAACTACTCAACTGGTGTCCCAACTAGGCAGAAAACTCATGCCATAGCCTCTAGCTAATCCTCAGCTGTTTGGGAATCTGTCTCGCCTCAGAATCTTAGAGGCCCTTAACACTGGAACTCCAGAAATGCGCTCAGTCGACATGCATTGTCTATTGGTGGGGTAGTTGAATATCGTTCCCAACCGGCGGTGGTGCTACTAGTGCCCCACCAAAAGGTGCTAACACCCTAAGAGGGTCTTACACAGAGGCCTCATCGCTCTGTAGGCCGTCATCGCGTACCCTCTAGGGAATCCTAGCTGACTATCTATGCGGAGGTATATAGATAAATAATAGGTGTTCCATAGTCATTACGTTTTACCTGGTGATATGTATCCAATTAAATCACAAGAATAACTCTTCAAAAACACATGCAATCAGTGCATCCATTTACTGAGTCCAAAACCAGAATTCTGGGTCCTGGTGTATGGATATGTCGGTAGCTGCACCAACACTGGACTCCCTAAACTGAGAACCACACTCATAATAGTTAACACTATTACCACACTGAAATGATCAGAGTACTAGTTCATCAATAGAACTGAAATCCTCTAATACCACTTTATCACAACCCATCCACTGGGGCCCGTGGTGTGACTACCCCAATCCTGGGTTCAATAGGCCAGGGGCTAGAGACTAGCACCGAATGGAATATACCATAAAACTGAAAGGTTTTTCCTTTATACCTGTACAAACACACTGTCCGAGAACATGAAATGAAGCGACTGTGAAGTAAACTGCTATAGTAAAATGGAGTGTTGAACAAAAAGGGGCCAGAATACAAACCCAACTGAAAGTACGAGTACAACTAGAATGTTCTAATTCAACTTAAAGGAACAATATAACTAAATAAAGGGAAAATTATCTCTTGGGTCATCCTCCATGGACAATACATTAATTGTAGGAACATCTCATGATTAGTAGTCACTCTGTCACATCACACCAAATGGTCCACCCCAGATCTTACTTGAAGGGTAGGTACATCTCACGATCAGTTGTCCCTACATCACATCACACCAAAGGGAACACCTCCATGCATCGTCCAGTCCTGGCTCCCATAGCCTCAATCAATGTTGTACAATGTCTTCCCAATACACAAAAAGGTGTGGGTGAAGCCCATGCATGGGTGAGTAAAATGATACTCAGTAGTGACCCTGAGACCATGTAGGTCTCCTAATGTTCAACAATTGAAAAACCACAGAGCAAGACATAAACTATACTTAATTATATGAACATAAATATGCCTATGTTATCAAGATATACTCATCCTGTAAATTAGGGGAGTATACCACAAAGTTAAAACCACAAAGGTAGAAGTTCCAAATAAGTAGCTCCACGAAGATTTTACCAAAAAACATAAAAGACAAAGTTCAAACAGTTCCTCGGCTCAAACTCGATATACAACTTATAGAAATATGATTAAAATGTTGACCCATGCAGGGTCGCTATGAATGCGGATAGCCATCCACAGAATATTTAGGCCTAAGAATAGGTAACATTCCAAGTCACAACATCAATCACCCCATCTTTGGGAGAAATATTCCTCTAACGAGTACAGTGGGCCTGCTGCATCACACAGAGGCACTTCCCACTAACCTGGAATAGATGAGGTACTCCTCCCCATCGTGTACCGTTGGTCTATCGGGTCACACAGATCTTCTCCCCAACTGTTGTCTAATGAGGTACTCCTCTCCATCACGTAACATGGATGATCCCCACCATAGCCTAATGAGGTACTCCTCCTAATAATGGACTATGGCTATCGAGTCACTATGAGTCGAAAAGTCAATAGTCATCAGGTCACAACTAGTCACAGGGTTCCATACATTGCATGTTTGGGAGAACCACTCCCTTATCCATCGACCGTATTTCAACAAGCACGAATTATCACAAATAAGTATCTCTATGATCATTCATGTCACAAGGGTTTTAATTCAATAGACATCTCGTCAACTGGATTCCCGGTCTATGCGTTATTGTATTTTCAATGACAAGGACCTGGTTGGAGTCAGGTGAAATCCAACCTAAACACACTCCATGATTCTCCAAAACACTCATTGAGTAATTAAAATTTATTTGTGTGCTTCATGGATCCCAATTCCATATACGGTTCATCAAACGGATGTCTGGTTCTCAAGATAGGGCCCTTTAAGTGTTTCTGGGCCCAGTTCTCCCTGGGTATGGTATGACCCGATTGGACTGACTCTGCCCGACCCGGTCTGGTCCGGGCTGTGGTATACTCAGCCCGGCCCTCAAAAAGGGTATGCCAGCAAGGGAGGCCCGACAGGTATAGGGCGGCCCGTAAAAGGGGCGGCCCAGCCTATAAGGGGGAGGCCCACTAGGGCAGTGATCCCCTAGGGCGGCAGCCCACCAGGACGGCGACCCAACAGGCCAGCGGCCCGGTTGGGCAGCAGCCAACTAGGGAACATCCTGTAATGGTTCATCCCACGGTGCATCCACCCGGAATCATGGGAGAGACACTCCCCTGAGATCCCTAACGACAAAAGGTGTCCGACCTTTGATGCGACGACACCACGTAGGTGCCACCTGGTCACCACATAAGCCACTAGAGGTGCGAGTTCTGCCTCCTCTAGTGTGGCTTTAGATGCGCTCTCCTGCTCACTGGCAACGTGTGATGATACGCCTCCCATCCCTTCTATGGTCAGCCAATGAGCCAACCGCGTTCCCCAACTTCCACAACTAAGGATTCGTGGGCCCTTTACACACCAGCGGCATGCCACAGTTCCTCTGTGGTCATCCGGTGCTGGCCGCTTTGATGTTCGGCACGACTTCGTGTCATAGCCTCCTCTAGTGGCGTGCGTTTATGTGTCGCCTCCTTCATAGTCGGTTTGTGTCACTGCGCAGGCGGTCTTCCATAGAAGGCGCAACGGTAACAAAGTTGTGGAGGGTTCAGGTTGGGTTCCTTAGACCCACGCCCTATATTTTTACTCGTGATCAAAGGGGGGAAAAATGAGTTTAAAAATCCTTCTATTAAAAAACAAACAAACCCCACAGGGATACCTCATAACAACCACCCACAAAACCAATGATTCTCAGATCAACCCGTTAGTGGATGACCCACATTTTTTGTATAATTTTATGAATGGGGAAGAGGGAATAAAAAATGCACAAACAAAATAACCCCTACCTCATAACCCATTGGACAGAATTTGTCCTTGAAGATGGATCTTGTTCTTCATTCCCACAACTGGTTCCCAACAACACGACACACACTTCATCCTTTGGATTGTGGTTTGGTATTTCCCATCACCTCTTGCTATGATCATCTCCATTCTCTTAGGGTTACGCATCACAGTTCTCCTTCAACACTTGGTTTCTTGGAGAAGTTGTGTCGATACCTCATCCCAAGCACCATATATATAAAAGAGTGGGAGGGCTAGTAACGATGTTGGATTTTAATGGGGCTCATCAGTTAGAAAGAATCCTAATTCCCCAATGAGGTCATTACATAGGGTTGGTAGGACAATCCAGTTATTGTTTTGACAGATCACTTGCCCCACCCATTTTTTTGTCCGTTGGAGGATATGAAATAATATAATAAAATTATTTCATTTCATTTCTTTTAAAAATTATCTACAATTAACTTTTTCTCTGAACCTACTTCAATCAATGTAAATCCTCTTTTAAACGAATCATGGCACTGCGTATTCTATAGTGCCCTTATATTTTTTAATTCGATCAATGGTTCAAAAGATAGAAAATGCCGCTCACACATTTAATGAAAATACCCAAAAAATATCAATAAATTATTAACGTTCACCCTCCACCAGCACCATTCGAGGCTGGGCTCCAGATGTGGAGAACATCCCCCAAATAACCCAATTTTACTCCTATATTTTAATTCTGAGTTACCATTTAGAAGAAATGGATTTTACAATAACATAATTACCACTTAATTATTTTATTTACGGCCAAAAACTAAATTTTACTGGTGGCCCAAGCCAGCCAAAGTTAGTATTAGCCTAAGGAAAGCATAACCACACGAGTTCATCGATGGTCTTAGATTTTCAGTATGATTTGCCATTCATGAGTTATAATCATTTGAAAAATAAAATAATTTTAATTATTTATTTTATTTACGGTTATGCCATTTTTCAGATTTCTCACAGCAGACCTGCACCAACTAAACAAGATTCGTGCCTAGGGTAAACCGGCCATCCTGAATGAAATGGTGCACTCATATTTCTGATTTAGGAAACCGTTTAAAAGTCATTCCACTTTTTTAGGAAAACTGCTTATATAAGCTCATTAATGCTTAGCAAAACATCAACAGACCATACCGAGCACCCCGGGCCTCCGAATCACGCGCCATAATATTTTTTTGGTCTAAAAATAATTCCATATAATTAAAGAAAATTATACAAAAAATTTGGGACATTACAAATAGTATATGTAGTTTAATTAAATTATAGTTATTGAGGAAAAAATTGGTTTACCAGGAGATAAATTGAAACAAAAGGGTAAAAAATACCCATAAATTTGAATTAATAAACATTTTTGGTAAAATTTTGACCATTACATATCTAATTATCTATAATGGCCCATTTTAGACACTTTTTAAATATTAATAACATCGAACCACTAAATTCATTTCAAAAATTCCTTGTGTGCCCCCCACTTATAAAAGGCGTCCCCTATCCTAACCACTTCTCAAATTAAATCCTCTTTAGATCTACCAATACATGACAAAATCACTTAACATGTCATCTTATATAACAATTTAAGCCTTAGTTTTGACATAAATCTTACCGAGGAGGTTTTTTTGCAATCGTAAAGAAAATACCTTTAAAAGAGGATACATTAAAAAACACGAATTTTTTTTCATCCTCCATCCTAATAAATTATTATTATACAATGTTGATATAATCAAATAATTATCATACATATGTTATGATTTTTTATGTTTATTACATGACCTATAACCATCAATAAATATATATAATGGGTTATTAAATCATTGTTTTGGTGTATAGAGGTCTACCACCATGCTAAGTGATGTCATTCATTTTTTATTTAACAACTCTCACACTTATAAAAAATGATGTATTTTATGTTAATATATTGTTTTCTTATGTTTTTATTCTTATTTACTTACTATATTACAAATAACATCCTGATTTATATTTATTCGGAATTAAATAACAACACTCGTGTGTACAACATACTACCTCCACATGAATCACTATTATTAAATAACGCTTAACATATATGGTAATAATGATTGGTTTAATGATAATATGTGATACATATGACATAAATATATATATTTAATGAAAATACATCATATAAATTTATTTTTATCAATTCAACAAGATAATGGAAACAATGTTCATACATACGTCAGACCTACTGTATCCATGAATGGTGCATTTCATTTTTTAGCTCAAAATATTATGAATTAATATAAAAACATATATAATGAATATATTTGATATTATTATCATTTTTGACAGTTTTTATATGTTTAAATAATTATTTTAGTAATATGGAAAATAATAATAAGACAAATATATATATTAAAAATTGAGAAGTTATTTCCCAATATGTGACTTTAACATTGAATTATTGACAAAGGGTAAAAAGTCATAAGAAAAACATTTATGGAATGATATATATATATATATTAATTTTGATATTTAATAGATATATAATAGTATAATAATCATTATACCTCATGTCCATTAATTTATGAATGATTTCTAGAATTAAGGTAATAGATTAATAATCTCTCTTTAATTTCTGGGATATATATACAGATTCACTCCTCATTTATTTTTTGTTTATTAAAAACTACACGATTGATAGGTTATATCATTAATACCACTCATTAATTTAAATTTAATGTTTCATTTTATTTGTTTAAATATTTTATTTAAGACTCAAACAATTACAAACCAAGTAATGGATTTCTGACTCACTTTTCCTTTTTTGAGATGTACATAATGTTATGCACCAATAATCATTCATAAGGTGTATATAAAACCCCTTTTAAATGTAATATAATTAAATTATTCACCATCATTATATTTTTATTTCATTGTATGTTATTCTTTTTAAGGGGCTTCTGATTTAATGTTACTAAAGTGGTAAATATTTTATGTCACAATCACATCATTTATCAGGATTAAATATGATTATGTTTCTGATGATAAAATAATATAATCCATCTAATAATAAAATCAAAAAAATTATTATCGTAGGTTTATTCATGACATTTTCGTATAATAATACCTTTTTACAATTATTTGTTACATAAAATAATTCATTTTTTTAGAGAATTTGACTTTTTCTCTCTCGTTGGTTGGAAATCAGTTTTAATCCAAAACCATGTTTAAAAAATATTTCCAGACATTTTTTACTATTAAAATATTATATTTAAAATATATTTTTAAACATGTTTAAATTTTCAAAAATATTCATTTATGGTAATCTTCATGTTTGTTTCTAAATAATTTCCATTTGAATTTTATCAAAAATGGGAAAGGAATAGTTGTTTTGACATGTATGACATTAATGAAACATCACTTCGTCATGAAACATATTTTTATTGGATATTAAATTCTATTTTTTTATGGTTATTTTGAATGTAAAATATTTTAAAGATGTTAAATGATTTAAATTTTTTTCCAAAGTGTAATGGATATTTTTGTTGATAATTATATTAATAATTGGTCTAAATAATTTTCCATTAATGATTATATATGTTGATATTTCATATTCCTTAATGTGGACATGATTCAGGGATACCATTATTATTATTTGACTGTGTGGTTTATGTTTTTGATTTCATCATGTTTATAAAGACCCTTTATTCCACATGTTATACCATTATAAAATTCTATTGAATCTAGCATCTATTTACATGGGTTATGCTCTGATGATTGAGAAACATGTTACTTTTTTATAGGTTTTGATATGAATAAATGTTTATGAAAATATTTTATTTTTATGTATTATGATATGATGAATGTTTTATGATCTTATTAAATAAATATGCGTGATTTTAATTATGTAACTAGGGTGACCTATATCTCTCACTAATGAATTGGGTAATGATAAATGTTCTAAAATATCATATGTTACATGGTCTGTTAAGCCAAGTCATAAAATGAGGGTACATGGGTGGTTATCCCAATATAAAAAAGTATGGTACATGGGTGGTCAAACAATACATGAAATAGGGTACACGAGAGGTCATCCCAAACTCAAAGTAGGTACATGGGTGGTCTTTCTAATCCTAACATGGTATGATTATTTTATTCGGTATTCTTGATATAAGATTTACTATATTTATGTGTATTCCAAAAATCTATGTCTTATGAAATTAATTTTTCTCATGGATCATATTATTTGAGTAAGTAATGAATCTAGACTTATGAATGTCAAATTAATATTCCATGACTCATGATTATGATAATTGATAATTATGTTTTGGTTATCAATTGTTATTATCATGTTCTCATGACCATATGTTCATGATATCCTTACATGGATCCCTGATTTAGCTTTAATGGTAATTTAATATCAGCCTTTTTTATATATACATTCTTCATGTTATAAAAAATTTCTTTAATTATGATATGTTTTGGAAGATTACTAATGTGGAACATCATTATAAGAGAAATTTAACATCATCCCTGAATTATGAAAATATTGTTTTAATTTTAAAAAATGAACTCAACAATTATTGTCCATAATACTTTTATTGTGTAATTTCTTTAATATTCATATAAAAACATGTAATATACCAGTATGAGAATCCTAGGTCCTTGTAGTTTTAATCAGAGGAATGGTTTAGTTAACGATTGAAAAAATATTATGATAAAACTTATTTGATATCCCCTACGATAATTATAATGATATTTTCGGGGGATGTATCTAAGGACAAGTATAATGATTATTCAAATTATAATAAAATATCATTGAATATTTGTAAAGAAGTTACATACATTTATGGATGCTATATGTGGATGTCACTCTGGAATAATGGTACATATGGGTAATAACATCACAAAGGGTGCATTTAGAAGGACTTTATCATCACCTGTTCCAAGAAAATGGGCCTTTCTACACCCTTGGTATGACACTAGGGTGTGGTATTATTTCTAAATTCAAGAACTATTTATTATCAACCATTAATTATTTAAATATATGATTAAAATTAATGACCATGGATAATCTTATGGTTTCATATATTGAAATTAAGGTGTCATTATTTAGATATTTTATAGGTTATTTTTAATGATTTTTTTTTTCTATGGTTATTTTTTCACATAATATTAATTTTGGTACTATTAATATTATATAAATCATAGTAACTTTGTTAAAGATTAATTTAGTGGCCAATGAAATGATTTTCATTCGGAGAAATCGAATGTTTTGGGGGAGGGAATGGGAAAAAAATTATGTGCTCCCATAAATTTCTAATATATGATTCATGATGAACATAAAAATGAGATAATGAGGGAATGTCATTTTTTTATTCCTTTATGTGGAAATGTATGCCATATTTTTGTTCTTAAACTCATCTTGTAGTTGCTATGCAATGGATTAGTATCACTGAGTAGATATTTTCAATATTTCAATGATTGTAGAATGAAAAATCTATTTTGGTAGTTTATTTTATAAAGGGTGAATCATTTATGATGTGGAATCTTATAAAGAACATGAGGGAATAAGAATAAATTAAATTTATGGAATTCTATGATTTTTTTTTTGTATATTTCTCAATAAATTATTTCCTAATATTCTAGGAAAAAATATTGAGATGGAACTCCATGAACATAATAAAAATTATTATTAATATAAATGTACAAATGGATATAACTTTATAAGACATTAAATGTATGATTCTAGTTTGTTCATATCACCTCAATGAAAAATTAATCAATTCATTGTTTTCTTATGACCAAGTCTTTGAGAGGAACTTTCTATATGATACATTTGTATATATGATGATGGGTTTTGAAGTGCACTGCAGTTAGAATTAGAAATTGGATATTTCTAAAATTCCAATGTTTATGATAAGAAATGGAAGATTGAGTTTTAGGAAAACACAAAAAAAATGGAATGAAATTCTAGATCGGCAATCCCAAAATGTGGGATGAATAATAAGGTTAATTTATTTAGTTTAATTGCAAGGTTCATCAAATATGGATTGGTATGTTATATATCCTAATAATTTTGACATGTGATTAATCATTATATTAAATTATTATAGGATTATCTGACAGTAACTAATACACCCCATACAATTCATTGTTTCAATTGGTAACAGTATGAGAATTATGGTAATCAATTCTCTAATAAAAGGTATAATGTGAATGATAATCCAAAAATAGCACTGATGATAATGGAAAAAATAATAAAATTTTCAATTATAATGGATGAAGTGAATCCTGATAATTAGGGCACACTTATCATCCCCATCTTAGTTTGGAAGTCTATTTTTTTATGAATAAGTGATATAAAATTATTATTGTTCATCCTATAGTGAAATATCATGTGATAATCACTCTATAAATAGATACTAGAATAATGAGAACACATTTTATATTCTATAGGTAAAAGGATTTAACCATGCTTCCAATGAAAATGGTTTTGTATAGGATAATAGATTATGTACGGAATAATGTGCAATTTTATATTAGGATGTTGATTTTGACGCTTTCCGCCGGGGCGCACGCGCGCTTCCATCACACATGGGACGACACCCATCTTGTTGCCCGGCATTCCCGCCTTCCAAAGGCGGGCGACATCCCTTCCTTCTTTAGGTATGTCTGCTCCTTGATCGAAATTAGGATGATGGGATGTCAGTTATTCCTTTCATGGATTCCTCTTCAGAGCTCGTCACATAGCCCGGGTCTCCCTCATAAATTTAAGACGTATTCATGAATCTCACTCCTGGTTCCATATCTTCATGGACACTAGTTAATTACACTTCTTCCATCGAGACGCTCCAAGGTTTCTGGTCGGGGCAGCAACCATCGGTTAGGGGAGTGGTCGCACTGAGGCATCTTTGGCGTGTCTTGATGATGGGGGATTGGAATGTCTGTCTTTTGTCCCTTATTATATGGCTTCTCGAGGGCGTGGAAGCCCGAGGCATCCCACATCGAATGCGGGGAATTATATGTCATAGGAATGTATATGAGTTTTTCATTAGCGTCCCAGGTTTAACACGAGGTATGCCGTGAGTTTAACGTCTAGCGGAGACGTATCGGACTTATCAAAACACTGATAGTGGATCAGATTGAAGAACCCCCTGGAGGGAACACCGATGTTGGGGCCATCACGTGGGCTCCTTCCCGGATACTGTGGAGTGTAATGAGGTGGCATCATCCCACCAGGATGTGGAGGCCCGGAAAAGAATCAGGATGGGTGTTGAAGTGAAGGGGATTGAACCTCGTGGAGGCTTCCTACATATCCATGTGGAAGGGAATCAAAGTCCTCTTAGTTCGATGATACGGTGGGATACCTGAAAAGGCGACTCGTGAGAATGAATGCATGGATGGGGCCTGGAGGAAGTACTACCTCTGGGATGGGGCATGAGCTTTCTGAGGCACATGGGCTCGAGGGAGAGGTCAGGTTGAGACGTGGGTGTTGGGCTTGAACCTCGTGGAGGCTTCCTATGTATCCCCGTGGTAGGGAATCAAAGTCCGCGTAGTTAGGGTTGGAATGGGACATATGCTCTGAGGCAGCCCACAATGGTGGATGGATGGTGCTTACTCTCTAAGGCGACCCACAATGGTTGATGTATGTGGCTTACATTCTGAGGTGTCCCACAATGGTTGGCGAACCAACGCGAAGGGGTCGAAACAACCGGGTGGTGGGCTTGAACCTCGTGGAGGCTTCCTACGTAACATGCCTTAGAAAGGATCAATGTCCTCGTACTTCGGGTGGTGCAGTTTTAATGTCAAGCGCAACAGAGGTAAACAGTTTAACATCGTTCTAGTAGCGGCATTTAGTTTAACGTCGTGCTCGATGGGGAATACATTTTAACGTCGTGCTGGATGGGGGTATTTGGGGCTTACAGTCTGAGGCATCCCATAATGGATGGAAAACCGACATTAAGGGTTCGGAATGACCGAATGGTGGGATTGAACCTCGTGGAGGCTTCATATGTACCATGACTTAGCACAGATCAATGTCCTTGTAGTTCACTGGAAAAGGGGATCAGAGTCGGTGCTCACTCTAATCTCACGCGAGTCATGCTCGGTGTGAGAAACAAAAGGATGCAGGGACCTGACGATGACGTTGCAAGGGGTGCGTCCGTGAGAAGTGAATAGTGGATTACACATTGAGTGGCCCATGGTGCCAGAACATACTCTAGGATGGAAGCCCAAGGTGCGACAAAGCACAGAGGGAGAGAGATTTGGGACCGAACAAAGGATGTGCCTCGTTCCCTATCGCGCACTCCATTGGCCTTTGTGGTGGGGAAGTACGGAGGTGCATGGGTGCTACCATCCGCAAGAGGGGATAGGGGCTTACACCAAGTAGGATTCCTTTCCCCCGTGGACAAATGCCACTCCGAGAGGGAGGATATTATTCAATGTAAGGAATATTCCACTCCCGTGGAGACGAGTGGGAATAAAGAATATCTGAGTCGGGGGGACACTGTGTGCGAGGCATGGGGCAAGATAACAGTTTAACATCATTTGTTGAGGACGAGGTGATTGGCAGTTTAATGTCCTGCAGCTCAGACAAGGTGGGTTCTCTCTACACCCCTAAGATTTACATAATCGGCACCCTCTACCCCTTGTGGGAGGGAAGGCATCGGCAAGGCCATAGTGAAGGGGGGTCGCAGAGCAAACCATCGAGGGGTCCACATTAGCATAGCTATGCGAAGATGTAATATCCATTAGTGTTCCTATGCCAAGAAGCATGAGGAAAAGCAACGCAATGGGAAACACCGCCCAAGGGACCTAGAGGTTACTTTGTACGAGCCTATAAGGTCATATGGGAAAACAACACACGGTGTGTATACCCGATGAGGACATCGGGTGCCAACGCAGGGAGGCACCTTGGGGGCGCCGAGGAGAGGGGTCCCTGGGTTTGCGCGTAATGAAAGGGTTTCCATGCAAAACACCTGGTTGGTGTGTAATTGGGGTAGAGGGATTGCACGTGGCTACAAGGAAGGCACACAAAGGATGTGAATTCTGCGCGAGTGACAAAGGCCGCACCCAAAGGCAAAGCCAGACCCAGCGAAGGGATTGCACGCAATTTGACTATTTTGCATGAAATGGAAGGAATTGTGTGCAATGGGGGAACCCTGAAGGGTTTGGAACGCTATTTAATCCAGTGTTATTTCACACAAAGTCGGATCCCAGGGCGAGGTGGCGTGAAAAGGATCAGTACCTGAAGGTCATCTTGCCCGAGCAGAAGTCCTATTTCACGCACGAGAGATGGTTCAAATTCCACATCCCAGAAATGGAAGGGGTATCCTTCTATTTATAGTCCTTTGGTGTCATGGAATCCATGTGGCACGTGAAATTTTACGCACCAGAGAAGGCGATGTGGAATGTTTAGTCGCACGGGCACATGCACGTAATTCTTTCGTGCCTGCACAGGGGATCCTTCGCGAATCTCGGACCCCCATCACATGGCCTCCATTTTTTCATGCTCCCCCTCTTTTATTTCACACACCACTTCCGAGCCCTCCGAACCGGGTCTCCAGGCCCGAATACAACTTCGCTTCGTCATTGCAAATCTTCCATTAGCAATTAAGGACTTTTCGTCGACTACAAATTCCCCCATTCGGAATTGGATCGGCAAGCTGTCACAACGATCAGATTCCAGTGGATGCTCTGAAACGCCGAAGTGTTGGACTTCATGGGCCCTTTACGCGCAAAAAATGTTGCGGCGCGCAAACCTCCGGTTTGGCACGGAATCCTATTTCAGTGCTGTGCGGAACCCCAGCTTTGCCTATAAAAGGGGACATGGGTCTACTAATCTAGACGCAACCATCTTGTGCAATAGTCCCCAAGCTCTGATGCGCAAAATTGCCTCTGTGCTTGCACAAAAACCATGATTTAGTGGCACGCAATTTCTCCGAGTTTCGGCCGAAGTTACGCTCCAACCCGGGATATTCTGTGCCGACTGCTCTGATTTTGTCCCCAACATCCAAATTTCGCACAACGCATCCAGATTTTTTGAAACACACTCAAATCACTTGCTCGGAAGAAGATGGCTGCCATCCAAGTCGATGAGGGGGAAGCTGCCGCTCATAGAGTTGAAATGGTGGCGAACGAGGTGGTTTATGGCGCGAGGGTGGTTGTTTCCAACAACCATACCTTGTTCAACCTTCTAACCTTTTCCCAAAAAGAGTATCCTCTATCCAAAAACCTTCTTCTATGGAACATCGGCATTTTGGGGGAGGTTCTGCTGCCAGGAATTGTGGTTGATACACCGCGGTAATGGGTTACCCGGGATGATGAACTTCCCTGATTCAACATCACCAACAATGGACGTCTTGCAAGAGAGAACAGGCACATAGATGTATATGTCCTGAACCCGAGGACCAGGACCATTACTGGGGGTGATCCTGTTACGGAGTGTTCTTCAGCACTCTATGCGAGCACGTTCCGTCAGAGCATCACGAACGACACTAAGGGTTGGCAACAAGATTGGGATTTGCGGTCCGGAGGCAAATTCACGAGTGAGTGGCCTAGGTGTACTGGGTTCACCTCACATGTGACCAATTTGGGGTCAAGGTGTGGCACATTGGTCTATTCGAGGCGGTGTGGACGTCGCAGTTCCAGTTCTACCGTCAACCTGAACTCAGGTCGGAGCTGTTCACTCGGTGGTCCCCCAACACAAACACATTCCATATTCACCATGGGGAAGTTGGTAACAGTCTCTAGGATGTCCACTTCATTGGTGGTATCCCACTGGAGGGTTATCAATATGATGAGTTCCTTCCACCAATGAACACCTGGGTGGACAGATCACAGACCCCCATTCTGATCTGGCATCTTCTACAGCTGGCCAAAAAGAGGCTGGAGGTCAAGGACATCCTGAAGGACATCACCTAAAAGGATTGGTTTAGCCTATTCATGGAGAAGGATCTGACGATCAAGATGCCGAGATTGGGAAAACAGAGTACAACCATGGCTCAGAGGAGCACAGATTGATCGTACTGGAGGATCCTAGAGGTGGGGCAACACCAATCATGGGGATATCGTGTTAATGTGGATCAGGACCTGAATGTATGATATGACGGGTTCCTCGCCACCTTCCTGAGTGGGTGGCTCTTGCCTGTGCGGGACACAAGGATGGGCGTCCGTCTAGAAACTCTGGTGATGGAGGGTACCGTGGCCTCCAATAAAAGGGTCAATCTTGGGGTCCCCATGCTGGCTAGGCTATATGCCATTCTGGGATGCATCTCAAGAGGGGGGTCGACTTATAGGATGTGTGACCCTTTCCAGATCTTCCACGGCTGGGTGGCGGCTCATCTTGGTGGATACACTTTCCCAAATGTCGTTCATCCTCCGGGCAATGGCCTGCGACTATCTTTGTTGAACATTACCGGGGTCGTGCTGATGTTGCTCAATGAGGAGGGAGTAAGGATCAGAATTGGTAACCATGCCAACTTCAACTTCTTCCTATTCCTCATCCCGATCGGCCAAATGATAAACAATGTGAAAGGATCGCTGGAGCAGTAGGAATACTTCCAGAGCATCTGAGGCGGGGTGATTGTGGCTCATATTGATGGGAAGATCATATGTGAGCATTACGTGTCGTCCCGATTTACCAAGCAGTTCGGGTGCCTCCAGTGAATGCTGAAGAGGGTATTCACGGATGTCTGGGAGGATAAGAATCCATGCGTCCTTCGCCAAATGTGGTTAATGTTCACATCTTATGTCTCCAGCGACGTCATTACCCTTCCTCCCACTAGGGCTGATGCTGGCTTATCAACCGAGTATTCCAAACACTGGGCTATAGCGTACCCTGAGGGGCTTTTACGCAACCGTTTTTGGAAACTCGAGACTACCCATGTGGAACCCAGGTGACGAGATAGCAGGCAGGGTGCCGCTAGAAGGGCAGGACGAGGGGCGTTCCAGGAATCGAGGCCTATGAAGGGCGGGACCTCAGTAGCGAGGACATTTCATGGTGTTGTTTCAACCTCGTTACCCGATGGAGGATCCCACGAGATGGCCAGAGAACTGCACGTGAAGTAGATAAGATACATGCACGATCCTTCCCATGATTCAATCCTCCCAGAATTTTGGTCAGCCTGGATGACCCTATGGGAATCGATGAGCGTTGAAGCCCTCGGGAAGAAGATAATGTAGTATGGGATCAAGTTTCCATAAGTTGGGTTCATTCGAGTTACTGATAGAGTAAACTTTCATCAGTGTCACACATATCTAATGTCCATGGACACATATGCGCACAAACGGGGTCTGTCTGTAGAGACACCTTTCCTAGCGAAAGTGATGCTCGGCCAAGAGCATGATCTAGAAATGATGCAACTGGGAGAATGCAGCAGTGATGATGAGTCCGAGGGAGATGAAGAAATAGGAGAAGAAGAGGTATCGTAGGGAGGGTCACGCTAAGAGAGCCGGGGACAGGGGCCTAAAGCTAGGCCTCTGTCAGGGAGGCCTGACCAGCTTTCATTTTAACGTCTTACGTGATGAACATGCAGATTACGGTCATGTGGGACTGGAGGCAGATTAGGGTTGTGTAGGACCAGAGGTAGTTTAGGTTCATGGAGGACCAGAGGCAGTTTAGGGTCGTGGAGGACCAGAGGCAATTTAGGGTCATGCATGACCGGAGGTAGTTTAGGGTCGTGCAGCACCGGAGGAGCTCAATCGAAGTATTTCTTGAGGAACTTGGCATTGTTGGGAGGAGTTACACGGCCACCATCCATGGTCACCAAGGAGTATTCTCCACTGGGGTATACCTTATGAACAATTAAAGGTCCTTCCAATTTGGGCTCCAACATGGGTGGTTTCCTACCAGGGATCGTTGTTGACCTAAGGGCCATGACCAAATCACCTTGCAGGAAATAGAGGAGGTGAATATTTTTATCGAAATCTCAAGCCATCCTGCTCTGATGCCCTTCTAGGTTGTGCAAATCACGAAGCCTATTCTTATCCAGCACTTCCAATTCAGATATACGGATTTAGGAAAATCTATCTGGCGCTTGCTAGTCATAGACCGCTGTGCGTAATGAGGGAAACTGAATCTCGATGGGCATGACAGCATCAGTTTCGTACACCAGGGAGTACGAGGTCACCTGGGTGGAATTACGAGTCATCATCTGATAAGCTTAGAGGGAGTTGGGGAGCATTTCTAGCCAAGTATTCTTGTTCTGACCAACCATCTTTTGAAGAATGTTAGAGAGGGTCTTTTTAAACTCCTTGATATGTCCATTTTCCTGTGCATGATAGTGGGAGGTATGGTTAGAGAGAATGGTGTATTTGGCGTACAATCTCTTCAGCTTGGCTGCTCGGAATTTGGGGCCATTATAAATGAGAATAGAATGAGGTACTCTAAACCGGTAGATGATGTTGGATCCCATGAAGTTGTCTATAGAACGAGAATTGACTTCCTTTAGCAGAATAGCCTCGGCCCACTTTGAAAATAAATCTGTAGTGATCAGAATGGACTGGCATTGGCGAGTCATTGCTGGTGGGTAAGGTCCCATGACATCCAACCCCCAAACTTAAAAGTCCCAAGAATACATGGTAGTGTGGAGAGGCTCCGGTGGCCGACACACAAAGTTAATATGAACTTGGGACGCATGGAACCTCTTGGAGAACTCGATGCAGTCATGGATCATGGAGGGCCAGAAGTATACCATTCTCCGTATCTAGTGAGTCAACTTTGACCCAACCTGATGGTAACCACAGGAACTAGCATGAACTTTTTGCATGACCTGTGGAATCTCGACTCCTAGAAGGAAATGGAGGAGAACACCATCAAACCCACGCTTATAATGTATCATCTCAAGGCTCAAACCGCTCTGGAGGGTAAACTGTAGCGCGCGGTGTTGGATTTTCTTGTTCTCAGCCTGGTCTGATGGGAGATTACCGTATTGAAGGTATTCAACCAAGGTTTTCCTCTAATCATGAACTATTTCGATCACCACATCCAAAGAACCCGGAGGTCCAGACTTAGGGGCACCAGCGGTAAAATGGTTTACCTGCGGGCCGCGATCATTCTTTAGTGTAACTGGAGCAATGACTCTCTGGTGGGCCCCATGGATGATTAGGTCATCCAGTTCGGGATCTGTGAGTGATGCAGCCAAACTTCCCAAAACATCTGCTTGACGGTTCTATGGCCAAGTGATGTGAATGACCTCCGGCCGAGAAGGGAACCAGACCGTTAGATGGAGGGTGCACTCCAACAACGTCACATGTTCTGGATTTCTAACAACATAGTCTCCATTGACCTTCTTGATGACTAGATCGGAATCCCCTTCCACATGAAGATGGGGAACTTCAATCTCAAGGGCCAGCTTGAGGCCAGTAATGAGGGCATGATACTCTGCCTCGTTTATGGTGCATCCCTCTATCAATAAGAATGAGTACGGAAGAATGGCTAGCTACGGGGTGATGAAGACGATACCCAAACCCACTCTGTTAAGCCTAGGATCGTTGAGTCTCCTACTTGTGGGGTTTCTATGAGGCACCGTCAATGTACATTTTCCATCATGGGATGGAATGATCGACTAAAAGGATTGCATCATCAGGAAAACCTAAGTCCAATGGCTGATCCACAGAGGTTGCGTGGGGAGCTAGAAATTTTTCCAATTCCTGTCCTTTGATAGCCTTCTGAGGCACAAACCTAATGTCGAACTGCAGGAGGATCACCGCACACTACTCTAGTCATCCAGTCAACATAGGTCGGTTCAGGATGTACTTCAATGGGTCTGCCCGAGAGATCAGCTATACCTCGTGGTGCTGCAAGTAGTGCCGTAATTTTTGTACAGAAAATACGAGCGCCTGACAACTCTTCTCAATCAGATAATATCTGACTTCCATGTCAAGGAGCATGTAGTTGTGGTAGTAGAGTTTTTTCTCTATTCCCTCATTGTTCTCTAGGTGAGAAGTACTCCGAGGGACTGTTCCAGGGCGGTCACGTAAAGGACCAGCGGCTTCCCGGAGACAGGTGGCATCAAGACCGGAGGTTGGAGCAGATACTTCTTGATTTCCTTGAAGGCGGTCCGACACTCTTCACCCCATTCATAGGAAGATCCTTTATTCATGAGCCGGGAAATGAGCTTACACTTCCCAGTCAGATTCGCAATGAATCAGTGTATGTAGGGTAAGTGGCCTTAGAGACCTCGAACATTCCAAATATTTTTCGGGAGAGGCATCTGGTTGATGGCCTTGATCTTCTCCGGGTCTAACTTAATGCTTTAGTACCTGATGAAAAATCCAAAGAACTTGCCAGAGGTAACCCCGAAAGCAAAATTCAACGGGTTCATCTTCAGGAAGCGGGAAGAGAGGAAAAAACACTTTCTTGAGGTCCTTGAGATGGTCCTAGCACAGGAGAAATTTGACCCCCATATCATCCACATAGCATTCCACCAGTTTCCCGATAATCGGCTTGAATATGAAATTCATGGCTCGTTAATATATGGAACCCATATTCTTCAGGCCGATTGGCATGACCTGGTAATAGAAAGTAACTTGGGGTGCCCTGAAAGTTGTGGACTACTTGTAGTCGAGGGCCACCTGGATCTTATTGTACCCAGAATAACCATACATGAAGGACAGGACTTGGAACCTTATCGTTCCATCAATCAATAGCTCTGCCATTGTAAGTGTAAAATCATCCTTCATACAGTGGCGATTGAGATCGTGGAAGTTGATACAGACTCAGATTTGTCTGTTCTTCTTCCTGACTGGAACAATGTTGGCTAGCCACCTGGGGTACTGAACTTCCTTGACGAAGTTGGCCTTGATGAGCTTATCAACCTCGGCCTCGAACATGGAACCATAAGAAGGGTGTATATTTCTGGGAGGATGCTTGAACCCGCGATGGTTTACCAGGAGACCAAGGCGGTGGATGACTACTTGAGGATCAAGCCCTGACATCTAATCTAAACACCAAGAAAACACATCACGGTGCTGTTTGGGGAATTCCACATACTGTTTCTACAACTCGGGGGGCATGGCAGCACTGACCAATGTGGGTCTCGGGTCTGCCTTGCTACCGAGGTTCACTTGTACCAACTCGTCGACCGTGGGGGGGACACTTCCTCAAATTCCAGGGGAGCATCCTCTAGATCCCCATCTCCAGTTGTGGAGGGATCCTCTGTGGGGGAATTTTCTTCCTAGCCACCAAACTCCGATGGGAGGCTAGTGCAGGCTTGAGTAGCTGTGGTCATCATATCAGGAGATTCAGGCACCACTAAGACCATATCGATGAAGGCAGTCGATCCAATCTCATATGGCCTTCAGCCCATGGTGCCACGCTTGATGACATCAATGCAGTAGCGGCGCGTCATCTTGAGATGGTTAATTCCATCCCAGCAGAAGAGACATGTATGATGTACCTCCATATCCATGAGCATGACATCCTGATACCATAAAGGGGTAGGAGGCTCCGGGATCACCCATTTCTGGTTGGTGTAGGATTAAGAGGTGATTTTCCACCGTCACTTGGACATGGGAATATGAATTCCTCTTGTACCTGAAACGACAAAGAATTGCCCCATATCGGGGTTCATGGCCTCCAACCAATTTATTGGGAATATGTAATCGTCATCCAAACTGGCCCATGGGATCACTTGTGACAGGGGCTGGTTCATCCTCACTTTCCAAAATCTTCTTCTCCTTGCTTTTGTAATAGTCGGCGTTTAAATAACAGGCTTCACAAGAGGAAAAATCAGAAGCATCTCATTGGATCACACCTACTCAACCATTAAGGGAGTATTTGAGGCATTGGTGAAATGATGAGGGGACCGCTGCCTGTAAGTGGAGCCATGACCTTCCCATCAATGCATTGTATGCAGTGTCTGAGGAGACAACCATAAATTTAGTAATGGAAATTAGGCATCCAAACTAGGTATTCAAGTGGATATTTTCAAATGAAGTTTTCTCGGTCATGTCGTATCCATGGATTAGAAGTTCAGAGGGAGTTAAATCATCCTCATATAAACCCAGCTTCTTTAGTGTCCAAGTCGGGATTAGGTTAATCCTAGAACCCATGTCGACAATACAGCGACAGACTTCCACACCATTGAACTGAACAGTGATGTACAATGGGCGAATGTGCCCTTGTATGGGAGGTTCATTGTCTTAACGGGAGAATGAGATAACTGCCTGGCATTCGGAATTCTCAATTGCCTCAGTGTGGAAGGCTTCTGCTGCTGCTACCTCCGTCTCAAACTGGAGTGGTCTCTTTAGGGCCTCGGCAAGTGCCTCACGCATTTCAGATAATAGGCGAAGAGCCTCAAGGATGGAAATCCTTGATGGAATTCTAGAAAGGTGCTTCATAACATCATAATTTCGTGTCAAATGCGAGACTCTGCTTACCAGAACCCGCTTTACAATTGGAGGCCTGATGGGCCCTGATGGCTGGACCGGCAGAAGATTAGTACTAGGCATATCTCACTGTTCACTAGGCGAGGCCCAGAGAGTTTCCACAGAATGAGAACCGGAAGGCTGGGTCAGCTGGTAGTAGGGAGAAGCTGGTCACGGCACGAACGATGTGGTTCCTCTTGGTCCAGCAACACAAATGGTGGGGGAGGTGAACCTGTTAACACCTGATGAATGGGTCGCATGTGCTGAGCTCTTCACTGGGCCTGTTGTCTGGTCTTAGCAGTGTACACGACCTGGCTGGTGGCTCCAACGGTCGTGCCCTAGCGATTCATGTAACCACGGTTCCAACGATCTTGGCGATGGCTAGGTACATTTGAAAGGTTTACCTGGCGTTCCCCATCATCGGGAGTCAAATAGGGATTTACCAACTCTACGGTGTTAACCGAAGCGTACCCCGGACTGAAACTTGAGGAGTCATCTATTACTAGGAGGAATATTCTAGGGATCCCCATTTCTAGGGGAATAATGTCACCAAGAGTGCGAGACGATGACGAAATTGGCAGGGCGCGTTCTTTCTTCTTGCATCTCCGCTGCTTGCTCTTCTAGGGAGAGGCTGGATGAGACGATGATGCCAAAGTAGTAACCGCAGCTTCTGAGGGCTCTGGCTGATTCAGGCATGCACGAATGATGCCATGGGAATGGGCGACCATCTTGCGGGCCATCCAGTCGTTATACATCTGGGACCCACTGTCGGTAACCTGCTTCCATTCACCTTCATCAAGACTACTTCCACTTGATCTCACAAAGACACCTGCCACATGTGCCAGGGCTAGGCCCAATATGACTATATTGTTGTCAATATAGTCTTGGAGCCATCCCATGAACATGTATCATCACTTGATGGTGTTCCCCAGGGTCCAGTGATAAGGGAAGTAGTTGGGGTGATCAGTGAGATGTGCATCTTATGGCTTTTAGCACTCATTCAGCCCCACGATTATCTGCTCTAAGGCACTACGAAAGTAACCAGGGACCTGAGCCTCATCAAATGAGTAGCTCTGATTTCTTCTGTCCATAAAAGGTGCTCTAGGAGTCTGACCTTTATGGGGGGAGCATGCTGAGGAGGTGGAACCTGATTTTCTCTCCTAGGCAGGGGAAATGCGTTAGGCGGAGGCACTTGCCGATTCTGAGGTAGTTACTGCTGGGCTGGAAGTTGTGCCTGTGGGGGCGGACCCCTATGGGGTTGCAGAGATGGACTCACTAGTAGCAATTCTAGCTACCTGGGGGCCTCTATCTGGGCCACAGCATCAGGCTCAGCTCTGGCAGCTCTCCTTCCTGGGATTATAGGAGGCAGCGGGCGTGCTTGACTGGCCTGTTGCAGGGCTTCTTTGTGGTTAAGAGTCTTGTCTGAGAAGTCCCAGAACCCTCTGGGTTAATTCTGAGTGAATAGGGAAGGAACCAGATCTGCCTTGACGTTACCTATGGACATTGTCAGTAATTTCTCCTAACTTAGTGGAATTTAAATGGAGTATGTGAGCCCTTTCCACCAGGAGATGATGTCTGCAACTCGCTCATCGGGGCTTTTCATGCACCCTAAGAGGTCTGCGACGGTCATTTTCTGGTTTGTGTAACTGAACTGGTAGAGGAATTTCCTGCGAAGGTCATCCTAGCTAGTCATGGATTCGATAGGGAGCCGGCTATACCAGACGAATGTCAGCCCCTACAGTGTCTGAACAAAGAAATAGAGCTTGGCGGCCTCCTGCTACGCTGGAGTCCCTAACATAGGCCCACACCTTGAATTGAAGTGGGCCAAGTGCTGCGGTGGGTCTACTGTCCCGTTAAAGGGTGTGAAAGTGGGGTTCCCAAATCCTGGAGGTGCTGGAATATCATCCAACCATGCTGGGAACGGCTTGCCTTCCAGGGGGATCTCCACCTGCCGAGTTTCCAAACCCTCTAAGCGGGCGATGAGTACTGCCATCAGATCATCTGGATGCGGGTTCCTATCCTAATGGGGATCCATAACTACAAGGGCATTGTCGGGCTCTTCAATTCGGTAGACAAGCTCAGCAGTTCGTGGATCACCTGGTGGAGCGACCCGTGGTGTGGCAGAAGGAACCCAGGCGGGGTCTCTTGGGTGATCACGCCACTCAAGAGGGTTTGGAAAAATGTATCTCACCATCTTGCTGTGAGCTCCAGCCTCTCCTACAAACACAACATGATTGAGGATGTCTGAGAGGATCTAACTGAGGGGTATTTGTTCCTACCCCTGCTGCCCCGACCTAGGATCACCATAGTCAGGTCACCGCTCTACAATGCGTTCAGCCAGAAGCTCATCGACCAACCTCTTCTGCTCAACAAGCTGCTGGCATAGCGTGGATTTCTCATAATCTTCTTCTGCCTTCTGCACTAAGGCATATGGGTCGGAGAGCTTGACATCCACAATGTTCTCTTTACCCTTGTCGATATTCTAGCTCAGTGTTAACTCCTCAGTGGGAGCGGGGAGACTTAGAAGGTTCCTTTTTTGATGAGTAATCCTCCCTGATGGGTCCAGAAACTGCTTTTCCCTAGGGGGTGAGTACCCATCAAGAAGTTCCAGACCGTTCCCCTCTCCAGACAGATCGGCCGTGTTGACATCTTCTGCCCATGGGGGCCTGTCCTAAGAGCCTCTCGGTGGGTCAGGATGTTAGCGAATCACATTAAAGTGAAGGGAAGCATACTTCCCCCATCCACGGATGTGTGCGTGGGAGGATGCCTCCTCGATAACTCTGCGTGGTACTTGAAAACCTTGAATGCATTGTTGTTGGAGGGCTCTATTGTTTCCAAGGGATTCAGGGTGCCAGACTGCGGGAAGGGTGGCTAGGTTGACCCGACGACATTTCTCGCCGATATCCTTGAGGGCTTCTTGGCTCCTAGGATAGGGCACTCGCTAGTGGTGAATATGAGAGTGAGTCACCTGGAGGGTATGTCAGAAACATTCAAACTCTCTCGGGGTGAGTGATTCTGGTGTATCAAAATCCAACCCTACAATAGGCAAAAACTTCTCAGGTAAGTGTCCAGTTGCGAGGATGGTCCAGAAGCTCCATGACTTAGTGTCAGGATCCGACCCTTGATGGCCCCTCTCATCAACTGGGAGTGGCTGGGGAACTGGAAACGGCGCCGAAGCAGGCCCTGGACTGGTGGGCTGGCCGATGGAGAATACGACGAGCAGGCAGATTGGCCGCCGAATCCTAGTTCATCACCCAAGGGTTGCAGTGTCCTAGCTACCACGTCATGATAGGATGGACCGGCGAATGGGCCTCCTGTCACAGTGTCAGTGCTTGCCGGGGGTGTGCTATGTTGCGTCACTTCTACCATCGACCCACCAAAAATCTCTCCACCGTCTTTGGCCGAGGTGGAAGGTGCTCCCGGAGATGCCGAGGGTGACTGCATGTTTGATCCCTAGAGGTATGCCAAGTCCTCATCCTCCTAGATACACCTTTGGATGGAGGTGGGGATTTTGTGGATCTCGCATTCAGGGAGTACGAGGCTGACACGCCGCGTCCCTATCCCAGCCCTTGAATCAGAGGATAGAGGGGAGGGCTCTATTTCCAAGTCGTACTCCACCTCAGAGTCTGAGAAAAGGACTGGTCTGATTTCCATCCTTCCTTCCCTGGAATTTCACTTTTGGTGACAATGTCCCACTTTCTTTCCCCTGGGTGGCTCCTCGGGGAAAGGTTGATTTCCGTCATGGAGTCCTCTGGCCACAAAAGTGCTGAGGCGGGGAGGACTGAAGGCCGGGGTGCGAGGAGCATGAGGGAAAATTTCAAAATGGACAAGGGGATGAACTCCATGAAGGTGAGTGACCAGATATACAGCGGCTCCATAGTCGTGGTCCACGGTAGGGGAAGTGACCCCATACCCCATGTAGTGAGTGCTGGAAAGAGCCCCTCCCGAAGATTACTGTCACGCGAAAGCCCCTTACCTGTGGGGAGGGTGCCGCCAGGCAAGCCTCTGGGCTGAGGATGGAAGGAGGGAGGACCCATACCTTCCAGAACGGTGGCACGGAGTAGGCCTTCACGTTGGATGGCACAACCGCGAATTGGTCCGCAATGGCCATTGCTTGTGCCGACGACCGGGAGAGTCGACCCAACCAGCCCGTGGGGCGGTAGGGGCCTTGATCCAGATCAGACATATAACTGCCCCAACCCAACATGTACGGGGGTTCGATGATAGGAGTCAGCAGTGGCTCGGGCCACAGTGGTTGCTGACGTTGATGCCTCAGGGAAAGCATCCTCTTCCCCACATGCCCGACGCTGGCGTCGGGTCAGGTGGGTTGGAGCCGGTGGTGTGGGCAAACGGATTGCATGCTCCTCGGCTTGGGGAAGAAGGCGGTGACGTTGACGTGGCCTAGAGAGGGCCCTGACCATGAACCCTTGAAGCAGGTCTCGGATCTGGTGAACCTAGGCATCCCCTAACTCATCGGTGCAGGGGAGGGAGGTGTCACGGCGTTCCCGGGATAAGCTCCCAAAATTGTTGAATGTCGGGGTGGGGAGAGGTGGCTCCCTGTGTGGCCCTCGGGGGCGGCATTGGTGGCGAGGATCAACTGCCTCGAGGTCCAAACGGGCCATGTCCTTGGTAGGGATGACCCCCTCCTCTTCGTACCTACGCACAAGGTCGTTGATCACCCTTTGTTGGATAATCTCTGATTGGGAGAGGGGGCGTGAGCTCCCATTAGTCGTGGAGGTCGGAGCAGCTATGGAAGGGTCAGATCCGCATAGGGTAGCCATGTCAGTAAGGCCCATGCCTCAATGCTGGCGGGGAGGTGGAAATCAAGCTCCGAATGCATCGATCTGATTCATGAAAGTAGGGAGATGAACTCATTAAAACTGATAGGAAAATAAATCGACAACCAGTAGCCCAACGCCAATCCGTCTTTAGTAGTCAATAAGAGGGATCCACGCTGTCAATGTCACAGAACGGAGTGCTGAACGTCCTGACTGCCCCAACCCCTGGTAGGTTTCATGTCCTAGTGCTGGTTGCCTGGAACTGGTGACATTATAATCTTCTGACACCCCAATCACTACCAGCCTCCATATTGAGGAGAGGAGATTCACATCGGGTTCACCATTTTCTGTTTCCTATGCTTTACGCCGGGGCGTGCTCGTGCATCTGTCGCGTAGGGGAGGACGTGCGACTTGTTTCCCCGCCTTCCTGCTTTCCAAAGGCACGGAGCATCTGTTCCATCTTCAGGTACGTCTGCTCCTTGATCGAAACCGAGATTATGGGATGTTGGTTTTTCATTCTGTGTATTCCTCCTCGGAGCTCTTCACCTACTCCGGGTCTCCCTCTTAGATTTAAGACGTAATGGTGAATGTTTCTCCTGGTGCCATATCTTCATGGACACCATTTAATTACACTCCTTCTGTCGAGACGATCCAATGGGTCTGTTCGGGACTGCAACCTTCGGTTAGGGGAGTGGTTGCACTGAGTCATCTTTGGAATGTCTTGACGCTGGGGGATTGGCATGTATGGCTTCTATTCCATATTATAGGGCTTCTCGAGGGCATAGAATCACGAGGAATCCGACATCTAACGCGGGGAATTGTATGTCCTAGGCATGTATCTGAGGTTTTCCTCAGCTTCCCATGTTTGACACAGTGTATGTCACGAGTTTAACGTTCAACGGAGACAGATCGGACTGATCGTAACACTGAGAGTGGATCAGATTGAAGAACCCCTTGGAGGGAACACTGATGTTGGGCCAACACGTGGGTGGCTTCCCGGATACTGTGGAGTAGAATGAGGTGGCATGATCCCATCGGGATGTGGTAGCCCAGAAAAGAATCAGGATGGGTGATGAAGTCAAGGGTCTTGAACCTCGTGGAGGCTTCCTACGTATCCCCATGGCTGGGAATCAAAGTCCAAGTAGTTCGATGATACGGTGGGATACCTGAAAAGGCGACATGTGAGAATGAATGCATGGATAGGGACCAGAAGAAGTACTACCTCTAGGATGGGGCATGAGCTTCCCGAGGCATGTGGGCTCGAGGGAGAGGTTAGGGTGAGACATGGGTATTGGGATTGAAGCTCATGGAGGATTCCTACATATCCCCGTGGTAGGGAATCAAAGTCCGTGCAGTTCGGGATGGAATGAGGCTTATGCTTTGAGGTGACCCACAATGGTGGATGGATGGGGCATACACTCTGAGGATACCCACAATGGTTGATGGATGGGTCTTACACTCTGAGGTGGCCCACAATGTTTGGTGAACCGGCGTGAAGGGGTTTGAACGACCGGGTGTTGGGCTTGAACCTCGCGGAGGCTTCCTACATACCATGCCTTAGCACAGATCAAAGTCCTTGTAGTTTGGGTGGTGTGGGTTAACGTCATGCGGGATGGAGGCATATAGTTTAATGCCATGCTGGACGTAGCATACATTTTAACATCCTTCTGGACTAGGCATACCGTTTAACGTCATGTTGGATGGGGGCATCTGGAGATTATGATCTGAGGTGGCCCATAATTGTTGGTGAACCGATACGAAGGGGTCAGAACGACCAGATTGTGTGCATTAACCTCGTGGAGGCTTCCTACGTACCATGCCATAGCACGGATCAAAGTCCTTGTAGTTCACTAGAAAAGGGATTCAGGGTCGGTGCTCACTCTAAGATCACATGAGTCATGCTCGGTGTGAGAAACAAGAGGTTACAGGAACATGAAGATCACGTCTCAAGGGGTGCGTCCGTGAGAAGGGAAGAGGGGCATACGCATTGAGCGGCCCATGGTGTCAGTACTTACTCCAGGATGGAGACCCGAGGTATGACAAAGCGTATAGGGAGAGGGATTTGGGACCAAACAAAGTAAGTTCCTTTTTCCCTATCGCGACTTCCACTGGCTTGGTTGTGGGGATGTACGGAGGTGCATGGGTGATACCTTCTGCAAGAGGGGATAGGGGATTACACCTAGGAGGTTTCCATTCCCCGTTGGACAAAATCCACTCCGAGAGGGAGGATATCATTCTATGTGTGGAAGATTCCACTCCCGTGGAGATGACTGGGTATAAATAATGTCAGAGCCGGGAGGACCCTACGTGCGAGGCACAGGTCCGGATCACAGTTTAACATCATGTGTTGTGGATGAGGTGCTTGGTAGTTTAACTTCCTACAACTCAGACGATGTGGGTTCGCTACACACCCATAGGACTTACATAACTGGCATTCTCTACCCCTTGTGGGAGGGAAGGCATCAGCAAGGCCGTAGTGAAGGTGGGTCGTGGAGCGAACCATCGAGGGGTGCACGTTAGCGTGGCTATGTGAAGAAGTAATAGCTGTTAGTGTGCCCATGCGAAGAAGCATGAGGCAAAGTAACACAAAAAAACACCTCCCAAGGGACCTAGAGGTTACTTCATACGAGCCTGGAAGGTCGTACGAGAAAACAACACATGGTGTGTATGCCGGATGAGGACATCGGGGGCCTACGCAGGGAGGCACCTGGGGGCGTCGAGGAGAGGGGTCTCGGGGATTGCATGCAAAGAAGGGGTTTGCGTGCAAAACACCAGGTTGACATGAATTTTGACAGAGGGATTGGGCACAACTAGGAGGATCGCATGCTAAGGATGTGAATTGTGCGCGAGTGGCAACGGCTGCACCCAAAGACAAGGCCACACCCAACGAAGGGATTACGTGCAATTGGACTCTTTTGCGTGAGATGAAAGGAATTAAGTGTAATGGAGGAACCCTAAAGGGTTTGGAGCACTTTTTAATCCAGCGGGTTTGCACGCAAAGGTGGATCCCGGGGCGAGGTGGCGCGAAAAGGATTAGTACCTGAAGGTCATCTTGCTCGCACGGAAGTCCTATTTTGCGCACGAGAGCTAGTTCAAATTATGCAACCCAGAAATGGATGGGGTCTACTTCTATTTATAGACCTCAAGTATCGTAGAATCCAGGTGGCACCGAAATTTATGCGCTAGAGACGGCTGCACAAAATGTTTAGCTGCGCGGGCGTGGGCGCACAATTCTTTCGCGCCTGCGCAAGGGATCCTTCGCGAATCTCGGACCCCCATTGCGCGACCCTCATTTTTTCTCACACCCTCTCCTTTATTTATTGCAACACTTCCGGGCCCTCTGGACCATGTCTCCGAGTCCGAATATAACTTCGCTTCGTCATTGTGAAACTTCCTTTAGCAATTACAGACTTTGCGGCGTATATAGATGTGTATATTTATCAAATTTAGATTAACTAAAATGTTATGTATACGGTCATGGGTTTATGATATTAAGTATAAAAATATGTTCAATGTCACTAAAACCCATTTTATTTATAATGGGATGTTATTTTATCAATATTATGAATATTTAATGATATGTTTACAGAAATACAACGCATTTGTATTGTATAGGTTTTAGTGACAATCAGATTTTAAAAGTAATGCATTTACACAATATTTCCCTATGAATAAAAGCATAGTTAAACATTATTATATATCTTATCATTGATGTTTAGGTTATTATGGGTTATAGTCGATCACCTTATGATGTTAGCATGCTTCATTACTATCAGCGAAGATTTCTCGTTGGATCCTCTCTAAAAAATTAAACATTAAAGAAGTGTGGATGATTAATGGGGTATAAAATTAAATTGTATCTAATGGAGAACCAATTTTAACCTAAATGTTTTGGAAATGTATTACTAATGATATTAATGAATATTTTAGTTTTAACACTTCATATCATCCTCCGAAGGATGGGTTCAAACATTAAAACCCTAGAGGATGCGATAAAATCTTGTTATATAAATTTCAAAAGTGTTTGAGATTAACACCATCCTCTAGTTGAGTTCTCATATGATAATAGAATTAAATCAAGAATTCATATGTCTCTTTATGATTCCATTTATAAAAACAAGTGTAGAACTTCAATGAAATGGAATGAATTTGTAGAAGAAATATAGTGGGACATGAGAAAGCAGATATGCTGGAAAATGGGGCTTTATCCATTGAAAAAACCATATAGATAACAAAAAGATAACAAATATGTAATGTTTATAATCATCAATGTGATACATTATATTATGTTTATGAGAATTTTTTTCTTAAAATTTATTTGTAGATGAAAAAATGAAAAAATAAACCCAATGTATTTTGGTCACCTTCAAATTATTGACCATATCGAGATGGAAACCTATCAATTAATTGTTCCACTAAACCTCTCTCTATTTCGAAATATATTCCATATATTTTTCCAATGGTAGTATATAGCATATCTATCACATATACTGAACACAGTGGTCATACTACTATAGTAGGATATGTCTTATGAGGAACAACCACTAGGGATTATTGATTCTACAAAGAATGATCAATGAAAAAATATGACTCCCCTAGTCAATTTTTTATGGAGAAATAAATTTTTTTACTAATATATACAGGAAACAGAGGATATGATGAGGCGGATTTATCAACATTTGTTTTTATTAGAGTGATGAATTTCAAAGGTGAAATTCATTTTAAGGGGGTAGAATGTAACACCTTGAGTTTTTATGAATTATTATTTATGGAATAAATTAAATTTCATTTATATATTATGCTACATGAAACAAATTTTCTTTTATTATATATACGCAATATCAAGTTAACATTTCACAACACACAATACTCGGTTAGTTTTCATTACACATGATGTTGACTTTTATAAAACCATGATATATTATTAAACATATTCAAAAATTATAGTTATAGTCTAGCCATTAAAACTATTTTTATGAATAATATTAACTAATTTTAAATAACATTTATTGTGATTTTATAGAATAAATATATATTGATAAAAAGTATTTCTTTTTTGGGAAGGTCTTTATATGTTTCGAAAAACTATTTTCTCCCAATAATTTGTTTATTTCATATCCCAAAAAATAATGAAAAATATTTTTGACACATTTATAAATTTAATATGATCAAAAAACAATATTTTTTAAACAATAAGGTCATGTTTAGGTCAGTGTAAATTTTTGGGTTTTTTAAAAAGTTTAATTTTATGATTACCGGTGAAAAATACAAAATTTTAATTTAAAACTATCATTTCATTTAATTTCTTTATAAAATTAAATGATGATTGAAATTTTTTTAAATGTAACATTTTCTCAAGTATAAATCAATAATTCATATTTTTTCCATTGGAATTTATGTCATATTTATTTCATAAATAAAAACATTATGACCATTTGATCATTTTCTCTTTTAAACCCCACTTTCTCATTGTATAAGTGGGATTATTTTAAATTTTTTTTTCACATTTGTGATTCTAGTTTGAAAAACAATATTCAATATTTTTAATCACCATAATTTATTTTATTTAATATTTTCAAGTTATTTTTTATGTGAATGAATAGTGAATGAAAAAAAATTAATTATCACGAATAAGGAAAAATGGGTGTACCGAAGGATTAATAGAAAAGATAAGTGTAAAAATGACCAATAAATTTGTATAAAAACTACTTTATGGAAATATATATTCTATTAAACTAATAATTCTCAATAATATATAAATTAATATCCTAGTGACATATTACAAACATGGGAGAACTCAATTATTTATAAAAATACTAAGTGTGTACTCTCCCCCTCCTATAAAATGACACTAAATTTCCTATCCTCTTCACACCATCAAACCCTTTACGTTTAGGTAACACATATAGAAATAAAATCCAATATTTTCTTATCTCATCCTGTAAGTTTTTTAGACATAAATACATCCTATAAAGGCTTTTGTTTAAAACCTTAGGATGATACCTAATGAAGTGGTAATGTTCATCAACAAATATTTTTATTTTAATTCCACCTGTACAATGTAAAATTATTATTGTACCATGAATATTTAATAATCCTTTTATCTTACATAAACTAAGATGTTTTTTGTTATTATAATTATATGAACCCATATCCATATCCATGAAATGGGTTATGGAATCTTCGTTCTTATGTATGGTAGACTACCACCTCGAGAACTTATGTCATTAATTTTACAGTTAATTACACTCACAATTAGACATAATGGCGTATTTATTGTTTATAAATTATTTATATGATATTTTAATGATTATATAATTATAATATCATATATAACATCATGATTTCCATTTTCTAGAAATAATATAATGTCCCTTATATATATGGTGGATTGTTGTCTCGCAAAGTGATGAGATTCATTCACACATTACGTGGAAGGAAATAATAATTTTAATGAATATATATGAAATATATTAAATAAAAATTATCTTTTAATGACAGTATATCATTTACCAATATATCATTCAGTTAAACAATAAAATTGAGTCAACATTTTTGTGTGCGTACGGCCTATCATCTCAAGGAATGGTGTATTTCATTTTATGTCACTAAATATTATAGATTACTCTAAAAAATATATTTTGAATATATATAAATGATAATTATATAATTTTTAAATTTACATAGATAATTAAACCATGATATAAGAAAGAAGAAATATGTTAAGAAAAAAATGTTCATAAAAAACAAAGTAGTTATTACCCAAAACGTGTCATTAACATAAATTTTTTAATAAAAGGGTAATAAAATGTCATAAGAAAAAATATGGAATGATATATATATATATGATAATTTTTATCTAAAATATTTATAAGAAATATATTATTATTAATCCTGAGTTTTGAACCTATACAAAAAAATCAGGACATAAAGAATGAGATTTATAGTCTATTTTGTTTTCTATTAGTCATATAAAAAATCACCACTATTTTATTTTGTGAGGTGTATATACTACCCCATTTAGATTATTTGTCCTAAATATATTTAATTTAGAAATAATTATAGTTTTAGATGATTCTATTCTTTATTGTGGATTATAATTCAATATATTACTAAATCTCTGTGTGATTTTTTTAAATTTCTTTATTTGAGATATAAATTATTTTATATAATAATATTCATTCATAAGGTTTATATATAGGCTCTTTGACAAGTAATATAATGAATTAATTCATCCTCATGATATTTTATATTATTCTTTCTTGGGGATTACAATTTAATGTTTTCAAAGTCATATAGGTTTTATATTACAATAGAATTATTTTTAGTATTATGGATTATTATGTTTCAATTGATAAAATATAATGATACATCACTAATGAAACTCGTGAAATTTATTCTCCTCTCATAATTCATGATTCATTCAAATAATAATAAAATTTCCCTAAACATTTTTATATTAAATTATTGAGAAAAGTTTTTTTAATAAAATCACTATTTATACCACTATTTTGCCGAAAAGATATTTTCAAACCAACACTATGTTAAAAAAAATATTGAAATGGTATTTTTATTACGCTGTGATTTCAAAAATTATTTTTATTATTATTTTATTTCTTGTAAAGATCTTTGTAATGTAATATTTATTTAATTTAAATGAAATTTCTGTTCAGTTTCTACCAAAAAAGTGAACAGAATCTTATTTTTATTTGTATGACATAAACAAAACAAATCGTCATCCTTACCATTATTTTAATTTAACCATCCTTTATATGTTTTAATTTTTGTATTAAAATAAAAAATTTAAATTTTATTATGTTTTAAAAATATTTTTCTATGGAGGAAATGATATTTTCTTTAATAAATGTTTTTAATGATCGATCTAAATAATTTTCTGTCAAATATTAACTCTATTGATGTTACCTATGAATTAAATTAGGAAATGATTCAAGTATACATTTCTTATTCTTTCAATTATTGGTTTATTTTATTGATGGAATGATTTTAATCAAAACCCATTTCATTCCCACAGGTCAAACAATGTTATGATTTGTTTGAAATCCATATCTTATTCCATGGGTTATGTTGTGACGATTTTGAATCCTGTTTATTTTCCATAGGTTATGACATGATTAATTGTTTATGAAACCCATTTATTTTTATACATTATGATATGATAAATTTTTTATTCTCTCATGGAACAAATATGTATGATTTTTACAATGTGATGGGAGGGACTTATATTTCCATATAATGTATTGGGTGATGATAAATGTTCTTCCAGATCCAAGGGTACATGGTTGGTTAGCCCATGATTCAGAAGGATGGTACATTAGTGGTTATCCCATTTCTAGGAAGGAGGTTACGTTGGTTGTTTACCTAATTCTGAAACATGGTAAATGGGAGGTTATCCCAAGCCCTATGTTAATATATTGGTGGTTATACCAAGCCAGACATGTTATGAATTTCTTGGATTGCATCCTTGAGATATGATTTACTATGATTATTTGTATTCCATAAATCTATTTCTTATTCTATTTTTATGATGTCATGAAACATTATTTTTGAATCCCTTATTATTCAAATCATATATTCTTCTAATTGGTATTCTATGACTCAATATTAATTTATTTGATATTGATGGTATAGTTCTAAATTATAATACTCATTTTTTTACAGTTATGTTTTTTATGGTTATATATACTTCCTGTTAACCATTACGAAGTTTCTAAGATCCATAAATTTATGTTTTTGTTGCCTAGGTAATGAGGAAAGGCTTTAAGTACAATATTATTATAAATCATACAAAATGGTATGTTCTTTATTAGAGACATTGAACATATTCCATGAATTAATAAAATTATTTTCCATGATTCAAAAGGCACTAAAATATTATGGTCCTCAAGAATGTGTTTTTGTAATATATTAAATATTCATCTAAAAAGATTTAATATCCAGGTATGATAAAGATGGACCATTACACTAACGATGTTATCTTCTTTATTTCCTGATCCACTTTGATTATTTATGAGCCTTTACTTTTATAAAATCATGATATGAATTTTTCACATGAAATTCTCTATTGTCATGTTTATTTGCATAGTGAGATTCATATCTAAACCTACATCTATAGGTATTCCCCACGATATGTTATGTAGTTTTCATATCTCAAGTGGATTCAGGATCTAATTATATAGAATAAAATAAAAATTCATTATTTTAATTTTATTTAAATATTTTATGTAGTTATACTAAAACAAACTAGGCTTCTCAATCCTTGGGATGTATTTACTAAATATTTATGTCAATAATAATGTTTTTAAATGAGTAGTGTTCTTGGGTTGCAATAGTCACTTAGCTAATCTGGTTTCCTATTCCATTAAAATGTTAAGTGTTGGTCAGAGTAAGATACTCAAGGAGGGGGGTGAATTGAGTTCCTATAAAAATTTCTGTCTAAATAACTTATTAAATAAGTCCCCAATTTGAAATAAAAACCCCAATAAACCAAATTAAAATATTTATAAAAAGTTTTATCACTGAAAAACATCTCAATGAGTGATTAGTTCTCAGTTAAAGTATTCTGTATTATTATTTTATCTTTTGAAATCAATAATCTAAAAAATTATAATATAAAAACTATCTAGGATTAAATATTAAATTTAAAGGAATGTTTTCTTTTGTGAATAAATAATTTTGTGAAAAAATAACATTAAAAGGCATGGCTGAAATAATAACAATAGTTTCAGTCTCAACTAGTGACTTAATCCTCTCTACATGGTTATCATCTACCACCATGAATTTCATATAAATAAATAAGAATCCATACCCAATGTCATGGTAAAAAAATAGCATACACACTGTCTTGGTCAGCTATAACACTTCCAAATTTTTGTGGGAATTATAAAAACAAAGTGAACATGTCAGGACATCTTCCACTATTAGTTGTGTGAGTGTACATTATGAAACAATGGTTTGTGATGATATCAGTGTATCTTCATATATTCTAAAGGAGTTAGTGTGTGTTCATAATAAATACATACACACAATTATCATTAGGAAATATCAGTAAAAAACAGCGAGAAATAATGATAATGGAGTTATAAGGCATTGTGTGATTGTAAGTATAGTATGACACTCTTTGAAGATGTCTGGAAATGAAACCTTAGTCAACTTATGGAAATAGATATAAAAATAGAGTGTCATGAGAGATTATATCTTCTATTTACAGTAAGGTAAATATGTTCCCAATGAGTTCTTTCCCTTTAATTTTTTTTCCTTAGAAAAAGTTATTCATTTTCTGTTCTTAGTGTCACCTTCATGTTTTCACAGTTTCCAGTTTGCGATTTTTTCCCAGCCACACGATAAACTCAACACTTATTCATATTTTTCAACAAATATTCCATTTCTATACTACAATAAGAAAGAATATAATTATGAATCATTTATTGGTGTCTATTACCTCATACTAGAGTCTAACATCGATTTAAACATTGTCTAAAAAAGACAGAAAAGGCCATTAATATAAATGGAGGAACTAAGTTTCATATATATATGACCATTAGAATTAAAAATGAATTTAATTGAAAAATTAAGAGTTGATGTTTCCTCTGAATGGTAGTCCATGAATGGTGTATCGAACATAATGAATTATGTAATATAGAATGACATAAAAAGTCTCAGTGACTCTAGATCATTTGGTCGTTCTGACGGTAGGTTGACTTGATGGTATGTCACATTGATGGTGACTCATTATATCTATAGCCTATATTGGTGTCTCATATATATAATGAATTTGGATATCAATGGTAAGTCATTCTGTTGGTAGGATAATTAAATAGTGACTTAACTATCAGTATCTTACTACGGTGGTGTCTCATCCTTTGTGAAAATTGTGAGTTAATATGTAGGTAGGTTGACCAACGGTAACTCAGTGCATCATTATCTTGAGTGGAGGTGTCTCATCCTTCATTATAATTCATCATATGTGATGGCGATGATACAGATGATAGTGATATATATTATTAGTGCATCTAGGGAAATGGTATCACATACATGGAATTATATATCCAATGATGATATGTATAATAGTGAGTTCACCTCAATGGTGACCCAACATTAATGGTGAATTAAACTTATGCATATTTTACCAATATATCTTATGATGTGAATCAAAAAAGAATAGATTATGAGGATATGTTAATATGAGTAAACATATTTTAAGACAAGGTAATTTAATTTTGCATGATTTTTGAGAATTAAAACAATAGGATTCTAATAATATCTCCCTTTTTGATGATCATAAATCATGGTACTAATAACCTATTCATAATGATCAATGTATCCAATAACTATGTTGTATAACATGTCATACTGATCATGAGAATGTAAATTATATGATAAAAATCAATAAAATTAATTTCTATATCATATTTCCCCCCCTTTTGTAATTATCTAAAAGAGAACAAATAAGAAAAGATAAAGAACATATAATAGATAAAAATAGGTAATTTATTTCATGATAAAATGAGAGTACTTTGTATGTGAAAAGGAAAACCAAAAATACATCCCTATAAAAAACAACCTAAAATCAACTCTTCTAAAAATTATGATCCAATACTTCTTTGCCCTTATCAACGGTATCATGTTGTGGAATAGAAGGTATAGAAGCGGCTAATGTATACAACTCCTGAATGAGAACTCGGGAAGGCATGGTAGGGGTGAGAATGTGAGTATAAGATATATATGCTATATGTTCCCAATATAGCAATGACCTTACATGAATAAGTACCTGATCAGACAATATGGAAAATTTTGAAGGGTTACAGGTAGAGGAGAAATAGGGGTTTGAGTAATAGCATATTTGAACTGATGGTTGACATATCAGTAGATAGAGCTTAAATGCAGTTTCTTAGTCATTAGACAAATGGGAAAATCTTCTAGAGAAATAGTAGTTATATTATGGATATACATGTATGGATTTAAAATTATGATGAAGTCCATTATTATCTATCCACCATTCCCCGGATCCTTAATAAAATCATTCTTGTTCTACATAAATATCTAAAGGGTATATGAAATATCCTTGAGTTGTTTCACTTCTTCCTTGACTAGTTATGTAAAATGAGGGATACTGATATTCTCAAAAAAGTATTTGAAATAATTTCCCAAATGGTGTTTGGTATAAATCATTTTAATGTAATAATATACATTCATGGTTATTTCTTCCTATGAATTGGAAGATCATTTTGTATATAATCTTATCATACTATGCACATGGTCACAATTCTAATTTATTTTTGTTAGGCTCTATTTATATGAGCTACCCATCATAGTCTATTGTTCATCTCTTATCACTGATAATATCATATTACTGTAAGAATGATGAGTAGGAGTAGAAGTTGTTGAGGCTTAATTTACCAAATCTTAGACTACTTACTAAAAATAACTACATCAAGATTTGTTGGAGTATCATCCCCATAATATGCTTCTTCAAAAATATTTGAATATTTTTACAAGGATTGTTCATATTCAGATGAAACCCCTTTCACAATAAGAATGAGTAAAACCCACTCATTAAATAAGTTTTTTATTTTACATACACATTTCTTGATGTTTATAATCTATTTTTGGTTGAATTTGAGAGACAACTCTCTCTGTAATCATAATATCATCAATTTCATTATGACTTTTCATATGTTAATGTTAATGTTTGATAACTTCACTAACAAGTGATAAAAAATCCTTTTTAAAGACATTGAATTCACTGTGACGTAAATAGAAAGTAGGAACAGGTACATCCAAAGAAGTAGAAATAGTAGAAGAAGTAGGATATATTGTTGAGACTATTCCAAACAGAAATGTTTGAGCTTTACCTACTACTTCAAACAAAATCCCCTTAGGATCAGATGTGGCATCTTATAAATTAAGATAATATAAGCCTAAAGTGATATATCTGGGATGCATTTCCAATTCATCCACTGTTTTCTAATCATAAGAAGTGAAAGTTTCAATAATAACTCCCTTATATTATTCCTCCACCTCAACAGATTCTTCCCTCTCAGTAGGTACATTCTTCTTGGCATAAAGGAGTTATTTAAGTTGAACAACATGAGCTTCTTCTTCAACTAGAACAGACACCAGAGCATTTTAGATTCTTACAATAGTTCATTTTACACTAAAACTATTTTAGTTAAAATTGTATGTTCTATAGTAGGATATTGATCTCTAACAAGAGGGTCAGATTCACCACCAATTTCATCAACAACTTTATCACTTTCTACCTTTTCATTTTCATTATTGAAATCACTTTAGCAGCCACTTTCTTCCTCTTCCTATTCAAATTATTTTTATTTTTATTCAGCACCATCTTCTTCATTCTCATATTCTTCCCCGTTTTCATTCTTATTATCTTCATTTTATTCCACTTCATCACCAGTCTTCTCTTACTCATCACATCAACTTATACTAGCATACGCAAAATCGTCTGCTTCCACTATAACCCCATCAGAATCAACATCTAATAGAGGTTCATTGGTATGAAGCCTTTTTTGAGGTCTAGTAGATCCAAAAAATATTCCTTCTAAACATCCTACAATATTTGGAACACTCATATCATCTATAGGATATCCTATTTCATTCTCTACCACTTTTACTTGTTCTTCATCACAAGAATATTCTACCACCTCCTCTAGACTTAGACTAGGGTCAACCATATCATTTATCCTAGAATGATGTTGAATAAGATTGAAATCATTATAAAGATTCTCATTATCCTCATCCAACTTCTTCTTTATGTGATTTTATCTAATCCTCATCCTTTTTCTCATGGTTTTGGTAATGAAAAAACAATCATAATCAGTTATAGTTTCATACACTTTATTTACAAATCCTTTAGCTTTTATCATTGTAGAAATAATCATCAAATAAAATAGAGAATTTGATGTGGACTAACATTTAAAATATCAATCATGTTGAGAATGAAGTATCCAGACAAATTATTCATGTTTTCTTATTTTGAAAGATAAAGAAAATATACATCTTGATATTTCAAGGAAGAAAATTCCCCTTTTCCTAGGATACAGTTAATGGTGAGTAAACATAAATAACGACCTATATTCCCCCATATAGGTAATTTTATATGGGTCTTAATGGTATTCCATCACTGTTCATCTCAATTAGTGCTATTTCATAAATGAAAATATTACTTGGAGGAGGAGAACTACCTTCTCATTCATCCAAACTACATGAATGATCTACAATTGAGCATTCATTCCACTTATTAGTTAAAAAGGAAATCCTTTTTCCATTTATTCTCAACCAAATCCTAAATAATTCAGTTTACTAAACAATAAAATAATCATCCATTAAAACTCATTCGCTAGTTTCAGATATAGAGGTCTCAAGTTGTTAGAGAACTACTCCAACCAAACATGTTCTTTTAAAACTCTCAAAATGAGGGACTTAATTGACAACAACCATTCCGCATGTACTTCCCTCTCTTTTATGACTATTCTGTTGGAAGGATCTAGGTTAACAGGTTTTATATTTATAGAACTTGATTCAATATTTTGCTACATCAAAGGATGAGGCTCTCGAGATGTCTCATAGATATGCTTATGTTGAGTCATTGGGAATGATTTGAAAGGTTCAGTTATAGGAGGAAGAGAGTAGTGGTTCCAAAGAGAATGAATTGGTTTTTGGAGAGTGATAGAATGATAAATGATTTTGTATCGGCTAAATTTTTATAATTTAGAAATTTCAAATTCATAAATTGAAAATTAAAAATAAAATAAACCAAAATAGTTAATATAGTGAGTGTATTTTCTATCCAGAGAAATAACAAAGTAGAGACCAACAATAAGTCACAACGATGAGTTACAATGAGGAGTTGTCATCGGTGAGTCCGAATGGAGAGTCTTAAATGATGATTCATCAATGGGAATTCATCAACAGTGACTCCTGAATGGGGAGTCCTCAATGGAAAGTCGTCAATGGATATTTACATGACAATTAGTCACTCAAAATTGATCATCCCCAATTTATGTTTAATGTTTCTCATCCTCTAAGAATTTTAAGGGTTAGTAAAAATATCAACAGGAACATGTTCAATGCCAATGAATTAATGAGATATATATCCTTTTTGATAATGATATCTCAAAACGGTGTGTTTAATAAATATTATTTGTCCATGAATGGGAATCTAGATTATTAGAAATGTTAACAACACTTGTGTTGTTATATTTTATTGGGATATACCTAAATTGATATTCATTGTCTAGTAATTTGTGTTTCATCAATAGAATTTGATAAAAAACTACAGTCAACTATGTATTCATATTCATAATTAGATAATGCAATATAATTTTGTTTCACACTACACCATGAAACTAGAGACATTAAAAAAAATGACATATTCCATGGGTTATTTTTCTATCTAACTTACAATTACTAAAATCATCATTATAATAACTAACAATGTAAAATAGATGTTCTATAGGATATAAAACTCATATCTCAGCAGTATATTAAATGAATTTTAATATTATTTTAACAATAAGAAGTTTTGATTCTTTAATATTATCTTGAAAATAGGCACACACACGCATTTTAAATATAATATCAGTTCATCTAGTAGTTAAGTAAAGAAGAATACCTTTCAAACCTCTATAATTTTTTTGATCCACTGATTTTCCGTCTTTATCATGAAGTAATTCATAGGTTTTACTCATAAAAGTATCATTACTGTTAATGCTAAGCAGATGAAGATGTTCTAAAAAATTATTATTATATTTAGATTTATTTAAAATAATACATTTCTTATATTTTTGAAAAAATTTAAATCCAATATAGAATTTGAGTTCACCCATTAATATAATTTCAACCTCATTTTTCATCATTTTTTAAAAATCAACACATAAATAATTTTTTGAAAATCCAAAAATAACATGATCAAAATAAATTTATTAAATTAAAATATCTTTAGAAATAAGAAATGTTTTAAGACTATCATATTATGCTCATGGAGCTTATATTAAACCATACAATGCTTTTGTTAATTAAAAATGTGATTTGAAAAATGAGGATTCATAAAACTAGGGATTTTTCAACAAAAACATCCTCAACTATATAACCATTCAAGAATTCACTTTTGACATCAATTTGATAATTTTTAAATTAATATTTCTTGCATAAGCTGTCAGTATTATAATGGCTTCATGTTGAGATACAGGTCCAAATGATTCTTATTGTATATTCCTTTGACATGACTATATCCTTGTGCAAGTAGTGTGACATTATTTATTACTATTATACTAGCTTAATCCACTACGTTTATAAACACCCACTTAGTTCCTATTATTAAAGTATCTTTCTATTTATCAATATATTTCAATAAATTTTTTTCTTTTAAACCAGTTTAATTATTCCAATATTTCCATCATCTAGAATTCATCATTGATTGCATCATTGATGTTTTTAGGTTTTATCTATGAAACTAGACTTCATTTTCAACCATATTTCATATAGAATCTCAAGGTTTCGTTCCCTTTTCTAAGTATGCAAATAGAATATCTTTAAGATGGGTTTTTAAGGTTCTAATAGACATAGAAAAATAATTTTGGTCACTTCAATTTCATCTACAATATTAGATCTATTTTTATTATCGGGGGAATTTACAAAACCACTTTTTCTGGTTGTTTAATAGAAGTATCAGATGGTTTATAAATTATGTATAGGATGGAAAATTTATCCTCATATTTTCTAGGGAGGTTGTAGACTTAAGTGTATTTGTCTCATCAACTAATACATGCACATATTCTTTCACAAAGTTGGTTAAATTATTAATGAATTTATTAGATTTACAGGCTATTGAATAAACTAGGAAAATATCTTTATCACTCTTAGAGTAAAATTTTACATTACTATATTTTATATTGAGAATAAAATCATTGAAACAATAAAATTGATGTATTTAACCATATGTATAAAATTATTCCATAGATCATTGGGTTTTATCTTTAGGATATGTCTAATATAAACTCTATTGACTATATAAGAAGTTGAATTCATAGATTCTTACCAAAAATAAATAGTTATATCATAATCCTTAAGCACATTATGAGATATTTCTTTAAGGTTCTATTTCTCCTTTCAACAACTCCATTCTGATGAGGTTTCCTAATATCAGATAAGTTTTGAATATACCATTATTTTGAGAAAAAAATATTCAATTTCATAATTTTCATACTCACAGACATAGTCACATCTTAGGGTTTGGATCTTATGTCCACATATGTTTTCTACTAACCTAGAATACATAGTGAAATTAGAATAAGACTCTCTTTTTTTAGCTAAAAAAATGTCCTTATATACCTAGAAATGTCATATAAAAGAAGACAGACAAAGTGCTACCAATTTAATTATGAAACTCTAAACCATCTAGAAAAATCCATATCAACCATCTCATGAGTTTGAGATGTTAAAAATTATTTTATTAGTTTTAATTATATTTTGTGATGTTTTCTATTTTGACAATTATTAAATATATAATCATTTGTAATCCCTTGTTTATGTTGATCCTTGAATAATCCTTTTCTAGTAAGCTTTGTAAGAGAGTAAATGTAAATGTGGCCTAGTCTTCTCGACCAGATCAAAGAATCATTATGAAGGGAATTTAAGAAGGAATCATTCAATGAACGTGATGAATCTAGATTTACAACATATGCATTTTAATTTCTAAAAGAATTAAATATTAAATCATTACTAGAATTGAAAACATTTCAAGAATAATTTTCAAATTTAACCTGAAACCCATCATCAAATAACTATGAAATGATAAGTTTATTGTATATAATACCATCAACATAAATAATATTAGAAATTAAAACTGTTTTTGTGTTACCAATTTATCCATGGCCAATAATATCCCCTTTTTCAGTATCCCCAACGGTGACATGTAAAACATAATTATTTATTAGGTTCTTGATGAATGAGTAGTCCACTATGATGTGTCTTGAAAACCCACAGTCCATGTACCATAAACTCGCTAATGAATCCTTCAAAAAAAATTCCTACTAACAACTTTAAAAAGAAACTACTTCAGTAACCATATTATCTTGGGTTATATTATAATTTTAATTAAATATTTATAAACCCCCATTTCTTTTATGAGTTTCCTTTAATCTATTTTTAATTTTTGGAAAAATAAACTCTATTTGATCTAGAAAGACTAGATGTAGTAAAATAATTTCTAATGCAGGAACATGTAGTAAATTTTCCAAAACAAGCCATAAAACTAGAATTTTTATTTTTGGATACAATGTTAGATGAAAAAAAATTCCCATCTTGATAAATAGTTACATTAGAATATTTAGTGGAAACTTATTTTTCAAGCATTTGATGTAAGGTATCTTTACAACATTTAAATCACTCTGAATACATCTGTAATTTCATTTTCCAATGTTTATGTTTTGTATTATCATTGAGAATATTATAATTATTTTTCTTTTCAATAATGAGGTCTGAAATTACTATAGAAGAAATAGAATGATGTTTCTCGATAAGTTTATATTTATCATTAAACTCATTGAATGTATTCTAAATAATTTTATAGTATATAAATAGTTCATTATTTGTAATATTTTAAGAATTGTCAGATTCAGATTCAACTTCAAACTAATAATAATTCAATTGAAGGGATACTTGGGTTACCTCAGATCTGTATTTTTATTACACATGTTGGATTTTTCATTATTTCCATCATTAGATGACTCAAATTCATTGGTGATATCCCCAGAATAACTCAAGGTATCATTCAAAAACTTCTTTTACTTTTTATCATTATCCTTATATTTCTTCATAGATTTCATCTTTGAACAGTTAGCTTCCAAATGACCCTATAATGTTTTTCATATAAAAAAATATAATTAGTATTCTCACATATTTTACAATCCTTTTTCCATTTACCATTAATTTTATATTTCCATCTGTAACTATTCATTCTAAATAACTTATTCTTTATATAAAATTTCATAAATCTTCTGACAAGTTGAGCCATTTCTTCGTCATTGTAACTTGATGAGCAATGATTGTTGAAACATTCAATAAGAATTTGAATTTTCTTTTTTTGTTTTGATTTAGTGGTTTTGAAATCCACTGACTTTATTTTAGGTTCATCATTTTCTTCTCTATTTACTATCAGTTTATCATCGCACATCATAATCTTACATATCACCTTTTTTGACTTTAAACTTACAAATATCACAATATTCTCTTATTGAAAAAGAGTTTCCACTCAAATTTGTTTATAAACATTCGAGTATTTCCTTGATTTTTTCCTTTGCATCAACTAGATTTCCAAGAGTACTCCCCATTATTACATTTTAACTTGTGATAAATATCAAAAATAGGTTCTTTAGTATTTATTTTAATGTTATAATATTTAATGGTATATGTATTAATGCATATTTTTTTTTATTGTTAGTGGTTCCTTCATGTAAAAAAGCTAATGTATCACAAATTTCAAAGGTTCTTTTACTTGTAGAAATATTATTAATTTTGTTATCACCTAAATCACAATATAAATCATTCATATAATTGAAATTATTGTTATAACCTGCCTTAGTGGAATTATCCCATGTATTTCTAGCAGTATTATGAATGTTATATTTATCAACAATAGTAGAACTGATTTCAAAAACATGATTTCTAAATGCATTTTTGTTTTTCTTTTCCACTGAGCATAGTTTGATGCATTGAATTAGGGAGGTCTGGTGGTAGTAGCATCCTCATGTCTATTTTAGAAGATAAATATTATAAACAAGGTTTAATTAACATCAAATTTTGAAATGATAGAAATTTTGAGATCTTTACAACACATTTAAAATCACAATTGAAATGATTTAAACATCTATGAACACGTTGAATCTCAGAATATAAGAAACCCTATGATACCAAATTTTGTTCAGTGTATAACACTCAAGAAGTGGGTGAATTGAGTTACTAAAAATATTTCAATTTAAAACACTTATTAAATACTTTCCCCATTAGAAATACAAAATGGCCTAATTGACCAAAATAATAGATTTATTAATGTATTGATCTTTTAAAAGTGTTTTCAAAGATAATTAGTTAATAGTAAAATTAATATAGATTTTTATTTTATATTTTGATAACAATATGCTAAATCAAATTTTAATATAAAACCTAGCTAATTAAACTATTACTGTGAAAGAAATGTTTCATTTTGTGAATAAGAAAACATTTAAAATGGAACATTGAAAGGAATAGTGGAAATAAAAAAAGAGGATAAGTCTCACGAATAAACATAGTCCTTTACACTTGGTGATCACCAGAAATGAATATATTTATATAAATAAATAAGGATCCACACCTTGGAATAGGGAAAAAATAGTATACACATTGTCCAGGTTATTTAGGCCGCTTCCACATTTCTCAAGGGAGTTATGAAAACTAATAGGACATGAATGAACCTATTCCACTATTATCCATGGGACTGTAAGGTTTAAAATGATTTTTTTGTGAAGATACCAATGTATCTTCTACTTTTATATAGGGTTCAATATGTGTTTATAATTTAGAAAGACTCACACAACTCATTATGAAAAATCATTACAAAATAGATAAAAACAATGAGAAAGGACATAGAAGGCTCTATGTGATTGGAAGTATAGTATGACACTCTTGGATGATGTCTTAAACTGAATCTTGATTTGAATTCTAGAAAGAAAAAACCAAAAGGCGTTCATGAAAGATTCTTTCTTGCATTTCTAGGAATGTAAATATGTTCCTAATGAATTCTTCCCTTTTACATGTGCGTCAATGAAAAAATTTCATCAGTTTTTGTTCTCAGTGATGTATTTTTTTCTAGTTTGAAGTTCTCATGTTTTTTTCAGGTGCACGAGCATCTCCAAAAATTGTTTAGGTTTTTGATAGGATATTGACTTTATAACCTGAATCTAGAAAGAATTGTGTTCTTAGTCATTTCTATATACCTCGTACCACGTACATAATTCTAACATTAAAATAAAGGTTCTCCAAAAAAGACATAAAAACCCATTAATATAAATAGACGTACTATGTTTCATAAATATGACCATTATGATTACATATTAATTTATATGAAAAATTAACAGTTGATAGTGTCTCTGAATGGTAGGTCGGGAATGGTGTCTCAGACATAATGAATTAAAAAATACAGAGTTGTGATACAAGTATTAGTGACTCTAGATCGATATTTTACTCTAACGATAGGATGACTTGATGGGAGGTCTATTTGACAATGACTCATAATATTGATAACTCCTTATAGTAACTCATACTGAGAAAAAGTTATGATACCATCAGTAAACCATTCTACCCATAGGATGATACAATAATATCATGGAGATTAGTAGCGCATTAAGGTAGTGTCTCATCCTTTGAAAAAATTATGAGTTGAGCTGTCGATAGGTTTAAACAATGTAACATGGTTTTTCTATAGAATAAGTGACAATGTCTGATACTTTTTTATAATACAAAATTTATGCTGATGGTGATAAAATTTATAAGGAGAGATATTATCATTAAGTCTCTGGAAACAACAGCTTATACTTAGTTGTTTTTTCTGTCGACATGGAGTTTCCTAACAGTGAGTCCACCTTAATAGTGACTCAACATAAATAGTGAATTATATAGTCATAATCATTCAATATTTCTAGTTATGTGAAGAACTAATATAAAATACTATGATGATATATAAACATGATTACACATAATTATACACAATTTAGCTTTATTACACATGATATTTTAGCATTAAAATTAGAGGATGAAAGAATTAACGATATTAAAAAAAGGATCAACATATAAATCATTAATGAAATATATGAATTGAATATCACCTCACATAAAACAACACAACATGAAACAAAACCTTTAAAATTCATCCAAGAATCATATAAATATTTAATTCATCATTAGGAGGGATTGTAGAAGGTCTGAAAATCGACTATGGGGATCAAATGAAGGTTATCAAATACCTTAAGATAAAACTTTATTACATTCCAAACTATATTTTGTTTCAAAAAAGATTAATAAAATGTTATTTCATCATAATTTTTTTAATAATATTTTAAGAAACCTTAAGAAATAATTTTTAAATCATGTATTATGTGAAATAATATTCAATAGGTTCATCAGAAATAGAGCATTTCTATCCTTTAACCAATTAAAAATCAAAACCACGTTTTAGTTGATAACACTCCTTGAATCCATTATTTTTATCATGGGTAAATCAATTTTGTGTTATAAAACTCTTTCTACTCAAATTAATTTGATTGAAGCTTCTATGGAATTTACACAAACACCGGCAATACATAGATATAATTTTGGAAATCAGTAATTTATACACATACAATGACTTTTTCCCAAGGGTTTAAAACCTTGAAAAACATTTCACAACACCTAAAATTTATCATATATAGATATAACTAGATGAAAAAAATTTAATGATCAATGATTTCATGATATGTAAAATATAATAAATGTATAAATACTCTAGCCTTAATCTTTTTTGAACCCAATCCAATGAAATTTAGAGACAAGAAACAAGAAATTAAATGACATCCTCAACCCCAAGATAAGAAAATCCCTAAATTAATTCCAACCAAAACCCTAGATTATTGTACCATGGTCATTAAGGATTATATATGAGGAATAAACCTGGAGATATAGAAAATTGAATGTTAAGAGAATATTAAAATAAGATCAACCTTCCAAATACACTTGGAATGAACAAATAATGGTATGTATATGATAGTATGAAAAAGGGAGATGCTTCATTGGATATCCATGTGTTCATACCACATGAATGAGGGTGGAGGGATGTAAGTTATTATAAAATTTAGTACGGGAATAAGTGCAAATTCACCTTTTTATAAATCATGGTATCGTATAGGATTTTAAAGGAAATGTTTCCCAACTATGTTCCAAATGTTCATCATGAAAAAGGAAAGAACTACAAAGTCATGCTATTTGGAAAAGTGGGTTTTTAAACAATAATCTAACCATGAATATCTAACAATAATTGAAACAAACATTAATTTTTTCATCTATATGGTTTAAAAAACTATGAAAAAATAGTATAATTGAATCTGAAATTGACTTACAGAACTCTTGGTGGTTTTCATTCACATTTTTTTGAACTGTTTTCAAGTCGTTCACATGAAACGCCATATATAAAAATAACTTGTATGGTTATCAAAAATCACTACATGGCATAGAACTTATCATCAACCTTGATAAATCCATACATAAAGGGTTCTTTATATGTTTTTACTGAACATAAGGGTTATCTATAAGGATTCCCCTTACTAATCTTTTACCATGAAACCATGTAAAATAATAAAATTAAAAATATCAAATCAAAAATTTTAAAAATAACTCTGAAATTATGTATTATCAAATACCATAGAGACACGGGGATGTCACAACGCATCTCTATATATTATTACACCAACAAATCTACTGTTGGAACTGCCACCATGGAGGAAATAATTCATATTGATCATTTTTATAGAGTCATAAATTTATATTCAACAGGATGATTTACGATCATCACCACTTTTTCAATCCATAGAGAAGTACTATCTTGTTTTAAAAGTTAGTTTTCACCACATATTCAAAATTAATATCTACCAAAACTAGATCATGGTATTTGACATAGATATGGAATGTAGGAGGGTACAACCAATAATTTTAAAATCACTTTGGATGCCCAAGTAATGTACTTATTTCTGTGGATATTGATATTGAGTTAGTCAAATAATGTCATATCACCACAAACCATATCATATGGTCATTTTCAATATATCATGTATTGGATATATTGTCTTCTAATAAAAATCCTTTAATGAAATCAACAAATATATCTCCTAGAGTATTACCTCAAACTCTAATAATATTAGTGTATCACTATAACGAGCCTAAATAAACATATAGTCATGATTCCTTAAAACAAGTTCCTAAATAAATGAAAAAAATTTAGTTAGTATATGTTTGAAAAGATAGGTGTTATATATCATATTCTCAATTCATTCCTATAATTTATAATTATTGGGATCACATTGTAATCCTATAAGACCTATATCATAGGAGAAAATATTTCACATACAATGTACATGAATTCTTGTTCATCTTACTGAGAAACCCAATCCAATATGTAATGTAATTTGCGTAATTCAAATAATGGTATGGATATAAAACTTCTCATTGGGTAAGGATAGTAAATTTAGAAAGAATATGTAAACCATTGAGAAGAGATGGTTGGAAAAATGTTTTTGTTTAGTAATTACATTTTATCCTAAAATAAACCTCTATATTTTGTTAAGGTTTTTCTCATCTAAAATTTAATAAAAAATTATTCAATATATTGTAATAGTGAAAGAAAATTCATTCCACATATGTTTTTATATTGTTTGGTCAAAATTTTGGTACCAAATCTCTACTGTGTTTAATTATTATCTTATGACACAAATATTCACTGTATAAAAAAGATAATAAACATAATATATCTCCTAAAATCCATAATTATCTCCCATTTTAATATTTATATTATCTACTATTAGTTTACAATGTTGACATAACAATAACATGAAATATATTTTTTCACTCCAAGTTGATTTTGAAATGAACATTTCATCTCTTATTTAGAATATTCCATTTAATTAAATCATATTTTTTTTATTCCTCAAATTTTGGGCCAAAATATTAAATAATCCTAACTATATGAAATTCAATATTAGAAATCCTTTTCATCATGAACGTATATATAATAATACTTCCATCGATTAATTTTTAAAATATCTAGTGCCTCACATTTTTTCAACCTCATTTATCATACAGAGAGTGTATGTTGGGAATTTTATTTTTCACTCTAATTATATAATGTATCAAAATATATTTTAGTATCATCTCCCTCTATATTTAATAATCCATACTCGGAAAAAATATTCATTCATGCTGTATATCTTCCAACTTCTACAAAGCTTGGGTAGACCACCATTAATAAACATAAAATTACAGGCTTGTACTTTTCTGTTATATATCACAACATTGAATAATAATTTTTCGAGAAAATAAAAAATCTCAAGACTAATTATGATTTCAATATTATTTAATAATTTATCTTGGAATATGTATCTCTACATAATAATAATAGTTTCTAGTTTCTGCTCTAACAGTTTTGATATTATCTTTACTCTATGTTCTATCCTTTTCAACTGTCTCAAAATCACACAGTCGACCATATACCTTGAATCATCAAATTGAATCCAAAATATTCTAACTATTTATTGTTATAATTTTAAATCATTGATAAATATTTTCATCTTATAAATTCCAAAAAAATCAAAAACTCATTTTTTATTATATTTATATTCTAATATTCATAATTATTTCACTCCACATATTCAAATTTTATTTCCTTCATAACATGAGAGTATTTATCACCTCTACACACATTCCAAGTTAACATCCTCAAATATATTCAAAAAACCTAAAATATCGTACTTATTATTTTCAAAGAGAATCCACTTAGATAAACATTATATTTTAAAATTAAATAGATCTAACTGAACATAAAATATGATGGTAATCACAATCCTTCCTAACCTTAAAGAAAACAAGTTTAATCAATGATAATTTAAAAATATCTAGATCTATCATTTTCCCCTCATATATTTGGTTTTATTGAATAATATTAGATTTAATAATTAATTTCTAATAGATCATGATTCCATATGGGATTAACACCATTAAATAATAAAAATTAATAAATATATATTCATCTTAAATAATTCAAAGGTCAATTATATAAACTCCAAATATTAAAAAGTATTATAACACAAAAACATGTCACAATGAACAGTATATTGAGAAAAAATCTATTACCTCACAGATAGATTTAGTTGATCTTGAATTTACCACCTTTAAAATTGATATAAACGAGTTATTTATTTAAAAATGAACCATATTTATTTTTATAATATGATATATTATCCTATATAACTTCATTTTACCTATTTGTTCATAATATTTCATTTTACCATAGGTTTAGGTGTAACCTCTTTCATTTTCTCATATATGATTTATCATATAAATAATGGTTCTTATGAATAGGGAATAATTACATAATATATCGAATTATATTAAAGTTATAAATAAAATTTTATTTCATTATATAAATTTAAATAGTAATTATGGAAGTTTTCACATGGAAAATGTATAACACCACTTCGGGAAGATGGTAAACCATAAGTATTCACGAGGGATATTATCATTTTATTAACGGTGAAAGGGTAAGGAATTATTTACAATATTAATTATACATAATAAATATCATTTTATAATTATCATATATATATTCTTTGCTTCCATTACTATGACTATAAAATTGAGTCGGTGGTGGAAAACAAATGACATCGAATCCCGAGATGGTAGTATGACGTACACACAAGTGATAGTTTTATTTCCAATTTAATAAAGAAATATACATATAAATATAGTTCAGTAAACATAATAACATCTAAATATATGGGTTTTATATATTTTATTAGAATTTAATTTTTTAGGACATAATTTAATTTAATAAAATTATATATAAAAAAGATCTTCTTAAGATGATAGCTATATCATAGTGATATCTCAATTGTATCTCCAATTAAGGGATTTGGGAATGGTATTGTGTAATGAAAATAATATCTATAAAATGTATAAATATTTTTATAGGATATTACAGTACTATTTTTCAAGAAATTTGGATGATTGTGGGGTCAATAAGAGAATGGTGGGCTGTCCTTTTATATGTGGGAGAGAGGACACACATGAATGTTTTTAAAATAATAAAATATAATTATGAAATAATCATTGGAGAAGTATCCAAAATGGACCATATATGAATATTATATGATAAATGTTCGATTTTTTTCCCAAAAATAGAAATTATACATGTTATTTTGTTAATTTTAACCCCTATGTCTTTATTTTAACCCCTTGTAAGCTTGTTTTAACATTAAATACAATGATAATGGCTTTAATGTTTTTACTATTAATTTTATTCCAAACATAAAGGTAGACACATTTCCAATTTTTGAAATTATGATTCAAAATTTATAATCCATTTTATAAAATTCAATTTAAGATGTCGATGAATTTAATTTAATTTTAATCTTCAAAAATGTAAAAAATGGGTTTTCAATAAAATTAATTTTTTGTACAAATATTTTATATACAAAATTAAAGTATAAAATATGTTTAAAGACCATAATTAGAGTAATAATAAATAAATGAATAATTCCTTCTTTTAAAACTTTTTAAAACAATGTTTATCATTATAATTTCTTTAAACAAAATGAAAAACTTAGATAATTTTTTTTTCATCAATAATTAAAAAATTAAACTTTTTTGAAAAATAATAAAACACAATACTCAGATAATTTTAGTATGAATTTTTATACTATCAATTTAATTATATAATTTCTATTTAAAATAGATAATAATTAATTTAATATTATATCAAAATAATAAATAAAAATCATTTTTAAAGATAAATATTCCTTATATAGAAAAAAAATTAAAAATATTTGATTATTTATATCCTAAGAATTAATGATATTATATTGACTATGATCTTCATGTATAATTCAAAATATATTTATTATTTTCCATACCATCAAATTCGACAATTAGGTTATAACTGTTATATTTTAAAGTATAATATTTTATGGTTCATTTATGCTCATCATTATATATTGTAGACTCGACATGATTTGATAATATTTTAAAATATAAGGATATTAAATTCAGTTATCTAAAAATACTCTTCTCCCTTTAAATGGATATTACCTTCTAAAAAACATTGGGTGGTTTTTCATTATTATATCATAATTTTCCTATATTACTTTTACAATTTTATGATTTCTCCAATGTTCCACGACAAGTCAAGTTATATGATTCCTAAATAAGTTCCCTCTACTATAAAGATGATGGATATGATTTTCATTGTTAAATTAATCATGTTTTAATTCTATTTCACTATTGTTAATCACATGTGTTGGGTCTAGAATGTATTTCCTTAACAATGAGATGTTGAATACATCATTTACTTTGGAAAGGCTTAGTGGCATTTAAAAATATCAAGATACATATTTATTTATTTAATGAATTTTAAAAGGTATTATGTACTTTGGGATTAGATTCAATTTGTTAAGTAACAATATAATACATTTCTAATGATATAATTTCATTAAAATATGATCTACCCATACAAATTAAAAATTATTCCTTTGATTATTGGCATAACCAGTTTTCCTACTTTGTGATTATTTACTATAAGCATGAATATCCTTTATCATTTTCTTTATCTCATCAAAAAGTCGTAGTAAATACAACATCATTTCAATAACATAATATCAAAAATTTGTAGTACTAAAACTATTTCAAAATAATGATTTACACAATGCCATTTGAATACTTGAATGGAAGAATTTGTTATAAGAACACTATAAAAACGCTAATATAGATCGCACATACCTTGAATGTTAAGTGAGAAAGACCTCAAATAGTATTATAATAATTAAATAGTCCTTTCTAGTTTTTCATTAGTTGTATGGTTATAACAAATGATTAAATAGTGTTAATTATCTAGATCCTTCTAAGAATGTTTTCTAGATATTCATATAAATAGGGGATCACTGTTACAAAAAATTGAAATAATATTTCAGTGAAGTCCGACCAAATCATTAATATAAATTCATACAAGGTGTTTAAGAGTAATAATTCCATTATAGAATTGATGTTTTTATAATTCTGTTTGAAAATCAACAATAACCCATATTGCATCACTCATTCATGGTGTCTTCAGAAATAAAGGGTCAAATTCCTTTGTAATATCATCTCATTTACTTATACTAATATTTAGAGGTTCAATAACTCATCTCCAATGATCTATATTGGTTTTCACTTGATTAAAAACTGAAAAACATGATACAATGTCAATATTTTCCTTCTTTATAATATCCCAATTAAAATGTTCCTTCAAATACCTACACATATTCATGTTAATATGATTTACAGTGAAATTTGAGATATGAGAATCATCCAATAATTCTATTTTCAATTCAACAATTGATTTAACACATGTCCTATTTTTAAATTTCACTCTTACTTATTCATATATAAATATTGAGGATTTTCCATCATTAAAATATATAATTTTCAATTCTCAATTCTCATCACCAAAAAAATACATTTTATCTCATCTAATATGGATATTTTAATAGTAATTTTAGTTAGAAATGATAGCTCTACTTCCTTAAAAATAACCATATATCTATTTATAAGAACCACAAATAAATTATCTTTTTCAATACATATTATATATATATAAATCCATTATATTTCATTCTCAATTGCATCTGCTAACCTATTTTCCTTCTTGTGGTTATATTATATCATGAAATACAAATTATTGAGTATCTCAACAAATAGTCTTTCCCTCATGATGAGATATTTCTGATAAAAGAAATATATTATACTCTTATTATCCGGGTATATCTCATATATTTCACAATCAATATAATTTCACCATATTTATAGAAAATGTATTATTTATTCAACCTTAATATCGTGAGTTTGAGAGCTCTATTAAAGAGTCATTAATTATTTAGAGGCATGTATAATAACTATTTACTTCTATATAAAGACACAACCAATTTCATTTGTTTATGAATCACTATATTTCTCAAATAAATCATTTCTTGATGGTATATTCAATGTTAGATCACATACCAATCTCATCTTAAATTAATTAAAACATTCTTCACATTAAATGGTCCATATGAACATAACCAAATTACATGTAATCTTGGTAAACATATTATCCAACCATGAATATTTTTCAATGAATAATAGAGAGTAACTTTTCAAACTCATCATATTACACACCACATTTATGTTAGTTGGTGTTTGTCATTATTTGAACTTGTATTTTATAAATGATCAAATGATATTCTGTCATTAGAGACAATATGTCCCAAAAAATAAACACTCTAATACCGTAATTGATTATTTATAAATTTACCATATAATTATTTTCCTGTTAGTTTCTCAAGAATGATTCGAATGTGATTCTCATCTTCCTCATATCATTTATAATACAATTAGATAGCATAAATAAATATGACAATAATTTTATCATGATATTTAATAAATACTCAAGCCGTAAAATCCATAAAAAATGGTTCATTATACAGTCAGAATGGAATTATAGTAAATTCGTATCTTCCATACATTTTAGGAAATTATATCTTTATAATATCTTATTTATTAATGTTATATTTATGATAATAATTAAGAAGCTCAATAATATAAAATTATATATCTCATTGATGTTGATAAAATAAATCATCAATATGAGGCAGAGGATGCTTATTCTTAATTATAACTCTATTTATTTTTATATAATAAAGACATAGTCTCATAGGACCATATTTATTTAGAAAATAAGGGATACCCAAGCTAAAAAACTGGCGAATATAAATAAACTATCACACAATTCCCATAATAGTTTTTTTTAACTCCATTGATTCCAATGTGGCCACTATATATGAAGGGGTTTATATATTTATTGAATCAATAATTTAATTAATTGAAATAAAACAAAATTATCAAGAGTATATATCAGTAATTCATTAATAGATGCATGAATTTTTTCTTATACAATTGGTAAACACTCACTTTTATCATTAACATTAACATTTTTTTATTTTTTTCATCTTTTCATTCCAAATATTTAGATTAAAAATAGATACTAAATGTGGATATATATATATCTCTCTCATATGACGAAGTATCCAGTCTAATGATAAGTAATTCCACATCATTATCATGAAATTTTATTTTCTTCTATGTTTTGATGGAAGACAATAATAATTCACCGTATGATGAATTATTATGTGAAACCTATACCAATTAGAGAGTTTGACTAATCACTTCAATGAATAGGTTAATATATCTTTCTTCATTATTTATATAATCTATAGGACACCTAACTAGTATTGTAAAGACATTATAAAACTCTGAAACACATTATTATTCCTTTTATTTTATGATGAGGAATATTCTCTTCACTATTATTCACTAATCATAAGGTAATTATATATAAAATTATATTGATTTAAAATCATATTATTATATATTTTTTATTTTTTCAATATCCGCTATATTATAGATCAGTAGTATCCATTGATCAATATCTTCATTAAGGTAATATACTACCAGTATAACCTCTTATTTATTATCACATTCTAAATAATGAATTATTTTATAAAGAGATAGAATATATTGATCAGATACCACTAGATTACTAATTCTACAAAATGTTGGTGGTTTCTAAATGATGAAGTGATAAAATAGGTGATTCAGGCTATGGAAATATCATTTTCTTGATCCATGAAATTTTATTCATCATTAACTGATTATGTTTCCATAATATGGACTTGATCTACTTAACTACAACACCAGATGGATTGTCTTTCTCAATAAATAAATTTCACCATTGGACATGATTATTGATGATATTATTTCATCCATTTTTCAAATATAAAAAATTTCTATATTTAATTGTTTCATAAAATTATGATTGTTAACTAATAATATATAATTAAAAATATGGTCTAATAAGTAACCTAAATTAAATATTTATGAATTGGTAATCTTCAAATCTTAAACCTTATTTCATAAAGAATATTATTAAATCATTATTATATTTTTCAAATTCATTATTACGATTTATAATGAATTTATGAATTAACCAAATCATTACCCCTTGAAGTTTAAAATCAGGTTTGTAGTGAGGATCATTGTTGTATATCATTTGATGATCCATTAAAAGTGAAAAACTCACTTTTAATAGATATAACACTTAGGTATAACTATATTATAGGGAAATACACTTTTAGTATCTAGATATTGAAGTAATTTCTAGTAAAAAACATAATATATTCCTTATCAAACCATTAATATGTCCTTCTATACTTATCCTTAAAAGTTATCATAGAGTTTTCTGCTATAAGATATGTATTACTAAATCTATTTAAAATGTTTTCTACAAAAAAATACTTGATTAGAATAGTGATGACCCCAACACCAGTCACCAAGATTTGGTATACACCCAATTATTTTTTCAGAGATAAAAAAGATCCACTCTTAAAGGACTGGTCAATTTAGAAGATTTCTGTAAATATACATACATGATAACCACTTAAGATTATGAATAAAATAAAAATCATGTCAAGATAAAATACCCATCATCATTAAAACTCATTCATAAAATTTATCTTATTATACCATGGAATGGTACAAATAATAGTTATATTTAATTCATAGTAAGTATTACATACATTAGACATTATTATAATTAACTAAATCATAACATATATGGAAACCCCAATATTAAAATACACACTCCATTTTATCAGTAACATAATCATGAAATTCATTAAAATATAATATCAATATAGTAATCTCATGGATAATTATAATTTATTCTCAATGAATTAATTATATAATATTTTATTTCAAGATATAATATACCATGATATAATTGTTATCAGGACTATACACTAAAATAGTTTAATCAATGGTTTGGTATACACCAAAAGCAATTTAATCTTTCCATCTAATTCATCTCATGAGAATTTTGATTGATTATGATGCTATCAATAACCAAGCAGGACACATCAGTTTAGTTCCAATGCATTCCTAAAATATTGAATGAGAAATTAATTTTAATAAAAATATCCCTCTTTAACACATACCAATATTCAATAAAAATTATTATTTATCAAAACATTCCACAGTAAATCAAATAAATTTCATATTAAAAAACATATATAAAAATTATAAAAGGATTTGAAAATAATCATATGAATTTTATAAAAAATATAGACATTTAAGATAAAAGTTCTATCAAATGATCATAAGAATGATGATATTTTTAGATAGAGGTAACAAGAACAAAATTATTATGTGATAGTATAGGGTTTGTGATGAATTCATTTATTTGGGGGAATAAAATAAAATTAAATTGAATCAAACCAATAATAATTCTTAAAATCATTTTAATTTTATAATCAATGAAAAATTGATGAATAATTTAAATATCATAAAAATTTTAAGGTATCATGGATGTCACTTAATTCTATATATATTAAAATAAAACAATTCAGTTTGATATATTATAAAAAGGTTAGAAAACAACTTTTTCGAAAAGGGATAAATATTCTTTTAAAACCATGTAAAATGGAAAATATAACTTAAAAATCCAATAAAAATAATTTCAAAATTAAAACACCTTTTTATAATTTTTTTTGAAAAATATGGATTTGGAAGAAAAATACACCCCATGAAAAAAAATTAGATTATATTATTATTTAGTAAATACATTTACAATTTTAATATAAATTTAATTACTAATATTTATCAAAATATATATATTCATCTTAAATAATTAAAATGGGTAGTATATTAACCAAAAAAATGTGAATAATTCCAAATATGTCCCAATGAAGTGGAAATTAAAATAAAATATCTTACCTTGTGCTTCACTTTAGTTGAACATTTTAAACCTCCTATATAATGATTTTAAATGGGCTATTGAATTAAAAAATTTTAATATTTATATTTAGAATATCACATATGATCTTTTTATAAAATCTTATTGAAAAATTCAGAATTATATTTCATTATTACCATCATTTCATGTGTTAACAGTTTCATTTTCTCATGCATGTGTTGTCATAAAATTTACGGTTCTTATAAATACTGTATAATTATATTATGTAAAATATGATTCTAATGTTATTATTATCATTTTTACTTATTACATAAATTCTAATAATAATTATAGAATATTTTTACATGCAAATTGAATAACATCAATTCATGGAGATGGTAGGTCATGCATATACATGAGCCATGACATAATTTTAATAAGGGTTATATGGTAATAAACTTGATAATATATTAATGTTAAATAATCAATATCATGAAATAAGTATTATATATATTAATTAGTTCTGTATTTTTGATTATATATGTTATTCAGGCCAGTAAAAAAATGACATTGGTTCATATGGAGGTAGTCGTCCGTGCACATGGGAAATGGTATTATTTTTCATTTGATGGTGACATCGATTAATGAAAATTCATACAAAAACATAATAAAATATATTTATATGGTATATAATCGTGTTGTTATATTATAATTTTTTAAAATAATTTAACATGTGAAAATAAGAATGAGAACAAAATAGTTTCATTAAGACAATTACCCTCTCTAAGTGATACCACCATTGTAGCTATCCATAAGGGAATTATGGTAGTACTTTTGGGGAGATAAGTATCTCTTGGACATTTTCAATAGTTTTTTTAGAAGATTTATTTAGTTTATATTGAGATAGATGGATAAAATCATAATAAGTAAGATATGGGAGAAGTTTCTTTATATAAATGGTGGAGAGGACACACTTGTAATTTTTATCAAGATTAAAATATATTATTGTATTAATCAAGATAATTGCATACAAAATTGAACATTTTAGAATATTAGATGATAAAGTGTATAAATTTTTCTATATGATATAAATTATTTATTTTTACAAAATTATATCCCCTATCACATTAGTATAACCACCAGGAAAACCTATTTCAATATTAACAATGGTGATAAAATTTTCTTTTTTACAATTCATTTCAGTCAAAAAAATAATGTTGATTTATCACAAAATTTTTTTATTCTGATTCAAAATATAAAATATATATTATCAAATTATATATACATAATTGTAAGAACTTAATTACAATTTAAACTTGTAACATACGATGATGAACATGTTTTTAGAAAAAATGCATTTTTTGTATAAAAACGTTTTAATACCAAATTCAATAATAAATTACACTTAAAATTACAATATTGTATTATTAACAATAAAATTATAAAAAATTTCTTTGAAATCATTTTAATAAATGGAACTATATAATTTTCTCAAATGAAAAATTAGTTTTCAATAAATATCTGTATTTACTATTCATTGAAAAATTAATTTTTTTTTCAACCAAAAAATCATCCTAACCAAATTTTTTTATAATTATTTAAAATATTATATTCATTTTATCAAATAAATTTTAAAAAAGGTGAAAAAATTTATTATCTTATTTTCACATAAAATCAATAAATTTTTTTAAGAAAACCAATTTTTATGAAGAATAAAATTACTTCACAAATAATTTAGTGATTATCTCTTTAGAAGAAATGAATTATTTTTGAATTTTATATTCATATATATTTCATAATTTGGTTTTTATATTAATACACACCAATTCATATACTAGTTTCTAATAGTCATATTTAAAATATGTTATTTTAATGGTTCGTTTAAGGTTATTTATGAATATTGTATACACTATCGAACATAATATTATTTTAAAATATTAAGATATTATATTAATTGGATTATAGATAATTTTCTAATTAAAACAAGTTATTTCTGAATTGGTTGAAAACTATAATAATTATATATTCCATATGAACTATCATATACATCATTTGAGTATATGAAAGAGTTCCAATAATTTACTATGTGTCCATTTTAATTTAACTCAATTCATTATATTTTACTATGGATTCCCTTAAAACATTCTATCTAAAATAATTTTCTTCTGAATGTTTATTTTTGATCATTTAAATCACAATCACAGTTAATATTTGTAAAAACTTCTATTTTTAATTCATTAATCCCTCTCCACCTAAATACAAAATTTTATGTTCTTTAAAAATACATGGGGTTTCTTATAGAAGATAACTTGTGTGCTTCCTTCAGATCACTCTAATATCATTCCCACAAATTTAATAAATTCATGATATCATTTATATATGTTGTTTTATGAAAACATATTCTAATTATATTCAAATAATCATTTAAATCGTACTTTTTAAGGATATTTATGTCCTCAATTCCATCAAAACTATAATCATTGTGTTTAAATCCTTTAAATATTCCATACAATATTTTTTAAATAATACATAGGCATAATTATTTTGTAACAATAATATTCATATTATTTTTTGATATACTTTTAGACCATGAATGAAATTAAACTCTATAGAAATTTTCAACTTAATCATCAACATTATTTGTATAGTAAATTCATAATAATGATTTTCCAGATCAAAGGATAAAATTTATATAAACAAGATAAATGAAGAAAATTGGGCTACATGTTATCATCTCTTTCAAATATATGTTCATATCATCATTAATATATTATCATTGGAGTTTTTTATTGTTTCCATTTATTTTCAATGATGTTTAAGAATCTATGGATATTGTTGAGATTTTAAATAATGATATAAATAATGCTTTTGAGATTCATTGAGATGAGATATAGTAAATTTAAAATGATTTTTTTAGAATTTCATGATGATTTAGATTTATTTTTAGATATGAAAATATCTATATATAAACATAACTCATACCCTATATAATCATCAATGATAGTAGAATATAAATCATTTTAGAATAAAATTGATCTTATCTATGCATCATATTTGGATGTTTGGAACCATGTAAGCATGATTTACCTTTATCAAAAAAATCATATTATTCAATAATAATGAATCGTGTATTCATAATGGTATAAAATGTATTATTTAATAATCATTCAGTAATTTTTAAGAATCATCTCAACACACTATGTATTTTTGGGTAAACATTACTTAGAATGTTTTTAAACAAAATATAATTATATATAAATGTGAAATCAATTGTGTAAGCATCTCCTGATATGAATACTTCATTGAAATTTATGAATGTTGATGTCTCCAAAAACAAAATAATATTGAGTTTCAAGATGGTAATCATTTTATTGATAATTTAATATGATGATTTCATTTTAATTTTTATCATCAATTTAGATATATTGATCAATCAAACTGTCATAATATAATAAGGTGATTTCTATGTTATAGTTGAACATGTGTTTGGAGTATCAATAATGGGAAATCACAATAATTATATGTCAGAATGGTCAACATTGATATCTTTTTATGAATGTTAATTTATTGGTGCATTAGGGTGTAAGGAAAAACCACATGTTAATTAATTTCATATCATTATTATGAGAGTTCTATGTGAAGAAATAATTTCTATGATATAATTTCTTTGTTATTCCATTATGATGAATGTTTTATGAGAAATAAGAAATAAATATTCATCATATTTATTAAAATTAGGATTGTTTATTATCCATTCCATTTTAGGGATTATAGGGACTCTTGAAATAACATGTGTGAAAAGGTAAGGTAAACAATTTTGTAGAGGTTTCCAATAACCCTTGTATAAAAGAATCAGTTTTTATAGCATGATGAGGTTAGATAAATTTTTTAGAGAAATGAATGATATAAAAAATGATTTCTTTTTTATGAACATTTTTTTTAATTTTTGTAGAAAGCCTTTATAGAGAGCATGGTTTAAGGAAACATTCCTAAGTGAATGTGGAATAAACTATAATGAAATGATAAATGATTTCCAAAGAAGAATCATTTATGTTGAGGTTGATAAGACATTCCCCATAAATATTTTAACTATATATATTGTAAAAATGATTTATATGAGGAGTTATTCATGGGATTGATATGGTACCTTAATATTAGTGACAAAATTAGAATCAAAATATTTTTAGATAAATTATCTAAAATATCTAAAATATAATTTTATTTAATCATCATCTATATTTTTTTTCTTGATCTATCAACAAATAATAATTATGTGTCCATATATTAAGGGGAATATCTACATTACATACTACACGAATTGAGAATGTTATTAACAAATATTCATCAAGGATAATTGATAAAGATCATTATATACTATTGTTGATGAAACTATACCCTCAAGGTGACATTTCTTATTCAGTTTATAGTCATTGTATATTGGGAATAACAATCTACACAGACCATTATAAATTTATAAATGCATTATAAAACTGTATTCACACAAAATATATTTGTAACAATTAAAATTACTGTGAAGTATATGTGTTTTGTGTCTAACCATATACAGAAAGGAGTTGGTTTCCCATGATTGGTATGTACCTTTTAAAAATAATTATGTTAAAATACATTTAATTTTATTACTAAATTAGTTATGATTATATTTTTATAATCGTGAATAAGTCGTTAATACGTAAATATAGTTAATATAATCTTTAAATGAAATTATAAAATATTTTATCCTATAATTAAGCACCTATAAAAGTGGAGTATCCTAATCTATGGAACCTCAATTCTTATAAAACAAAGGCTCTACTATTTTAATCATAAATGTGCTAGAAATAAATAATATAAATTCTTTGAATATAGGGGTAGTTCATGAATTTGATGGTAAAATTACCATATAACGAAGAAGATAATGTTTCCACATCTGTTATCATTTTGATTTTATGTTTGAGATTCTATTTTTATTATGTTTTCAACAATTGAGAAGGATTCATCATTAACGTTCAAAAATAATGTCACGACCCATCCCCCGGGGCCCGTGCCGTGACTACCCAAAGCCCTCCTTCCATAGGCCAGGGGATGACGACTAGCACTGAAATCAGTATTCTCTAAAACTCGGAAGGAATTTCCTTTAAAACCTATAGAAACACCCAATCAAGCACACAGTAATTTACATACACAAGTAAACTATATAGAAAAAAGTGTGCTGAAAGTAAGAGGGGCCGAAATACAAGTCCAACAATAATGGTACAAGTAAAACTGAAATACAATACAACTGAAGAAAGAGAAAAACTGCCATTGGGCCATCCACTGAGGTTCCTTCCTAAAGGGTAGGTACAGATCGCCTCCTCGGCACTCCACGTACACCTATCTTCTCTACGTACCGGCACACCGTATAGTCCACCTCTAGGCCCTGTCCAGTCCTGGTACCCTCAGAATCGATCAGTGATGTCTTTCATCTGCACCATACACAAGAAGGTGTGGGTATAAACCATGTATGGGTGAGTATAATGATACTCTGTAGAGACCCCGAGACCCTCAAGGTCTCACAAAATCCTCAAAGGATAAACCACAAACCAAGAAATCAACTGACAAACCAACTTAGGTATATTCCCATACATATACCTCAGTTATCATGTATACCCATCTCAATCAAGAGGAAACACAGGGTCCAACCCAAAATCCCAAAGATCAACTGTTCCACAAAGTTAGGAATACCACGAGGGTAAGTACCAAACATGTATGCCACATAGAATAATACCACCAAGGTATTACCACTAAGGAAATTACCACACAGGTACGGACTCAGCTCACACTAGGTATATCTTAGATACAGTAGTAGAGATGTTTAGATGCAACTTCTAAGTCATCTTACTATGTTGAGAGGAATACCCACAAAGGATCCTAAATCATCATCACATCCATAGAGGATCATAGTACATCATCAGACCCACACAAGATCCTAGTACCTCATCAGAACCACATAGGATCCTAGTAAATCATTAGGACCACAAAGGATCCTAGTACATAATCAACACATCAGCAGTCCCACACATGATTCTAGTACATCTTCAGTACATTGTAACACCCACACAGGATCCTAGTACAATGGCATTATGTCGTTATACCCACAATTGATCCTAGTAAATCGTAAGTACGTCGTCAGACCCACATTTGATCTTAGTACATCGTCAGTACGTCGTCAGACCCACACAAATTCCTATTACATTGTCAGTACATCGTTAGACCCAGAAAGGATCCTGGTACATCGTCAGTACATTGTCAGACCCACATAGGATCCTAGTACATTGTCAGTACGTCGTGATACCTACACAAGATCCTAGTACATCTTCAGTACATCGTCATACCCACACAGGATCCTAGTACATCGTCCGACCCACACCAGATCCTAGTACATGGTCAGTTCGTCTTCAGACCCACAAAGGATCCTAGCACCTCATTAGTACATCGTCAGAACCACACATGATCCAAGTACATTGTCAGGATGTTTTTAGACCCACACATGATATAAGGCCCCAACCTTAAACATTAATTAATCTTGAGTTATTTCAAGAATACACATTGGCTATCTTTTCAGGTTTAGAGTTTCAGATAATTAGATCATAAATCATGCATTACACTCCACATTTAAATGAGGTGGTCACATAAAAGACAGTATTCATTTTTTCCATCAAAGGAAACATATTTAAATTAAACATTGAATCTTTCTTGACACTTCCTCGAAACTATCATCACATCATTTACTTTTCCCTTTTACCTGTGAAAAAAATTTCAAAAACCTCGGTTGAGCATAAAAATCTCAGTAAGGGATATAAAAATACAGAAATAAAACCTTAGTCCATTTATACATAACAATCAATGAAATCATACTTCACTCATAGAATATAAGCACTTTAAAATACCTCATGAAATCATAATATTTATGAATAACTCATTTTAAACATAAGACATAAAGGTAACTTGGGGAATTCCTAATTTTCTTATGTAGGGAGTAACCCTCATGGTTATGTTTGGAATACCCATTACATTATATTCCCTAAATCTCTTCAGAGAAACTGTAGTTTTTAACACTTTCATGTTACCCAATGTATTAGAGATCTATATCGGGCCCACCCGACCTTAGTTTATCACAGAACCACTCGTCTTCATAAACAATGCCCAAGAACCATAACATAATTGTATCACATAAAACATGTAGAAAGGAAACATAACATTTCCATATTTCAATCAAAAGATATCAATAAAACACATTGATATAATAAAAACATTATCAAAACCATTTTAAATACCAAAATAAAAGAAAATTAAAACATGATATATATTTTTTATTTAAAAAAAATTTATGGCTTGTATAGGAATCTGAAACTCAAATAATGGTCACAATGGTGGAAAATTCATTGTCGCCGCATACGTAAGCCAAAACATTTCTTTTGTCATTTAGTAAAACGCTTTGTAGAAAAAGATTCCTTTTGAATAAAAGTAAATGTCAAAGGATTTTATACATCATATAAAAGAAAGTTGTGTCCAAAACAAACTATGCCTCAATGAAAGGAGATTGAGACGAAGTCCCTTACCTTGTGTTCCACTTGACACGATCATTATTTAATCTTCTGAATAATAAAATAGTGTTAATTTATACTTTCGTAAGAAACTTTTTCAAGTTAATTATTCATTTTATATAACTTATTACCATGTTATGGACATTATGTAATTATTTAAGTTAATAACGTTTGTTTTGTCGATCTTTGGTACTTGAGCCAAAAATAAGCTTCTTATAATTACAAGTTGTTCATGTGAAAAAATATCCATTATATCCAGAATTATATTCATGAGTTAGATATCATATATATAGTATATATCCAGTATATACATGCATTTATAATATTACTTAAAATTTAGAGGTAATAAATGAAATGCACCGTTCATGGAGACGGTAACTCGTATATACACATGAACGCTAACTTCATTTCTATTTCATATTTAATGGAATGAAATCATAATGATATAAAAGTATATTGTAATTCCAGTATAATATCATATATAATATCATTAAATCTATCCATTATACATCCCACATATGGAATTAACGATTCAAATCAAATTGAGGGCTGGTAGTCCGCACTTCCTAAAATGATGATATCGCGTTTACCCATAATGGAAACCATAAGGTTATTCCATAAATGAAAAATAAAGAATCATATGGAAAATATAAACATAATATATATCATATATAAATATATTGACATCTTCTTGTCCACCATGAAAGGTGTTAGAAGAAGATTGAACAATCATCGTTTCGTGAGGCAGAAATTCGCCATCCACAGAAACATTATGTTCTTTAACAATTAGACGGAGGTGTGTGTAAGTGTATCTTGAATACATCTCATAAAAAAATCCTATTATATTGAATATACTTTTGTTGATACAAAATAAAGGATTAAAAATAATTTAGGGGGTTTGGTATGCAAAATAAAACAAAAGAACATAAGAGAATACATTACCTTTAAATCGGGTAACTCCCCTTGGTTTCAACCAAAAGGCTTTCTTGAACAGATTTATGCCTATGTTAAGGCTTCTATGATGAATATAGGGATTTGGATAGATAAAATGGCCAGATTTTGGCCGAGCCAATGGATTGAGATGTGTGGGTAAGGTGGTAGATGTGGGGGCCTTTTATAAGAGGGAGGAGGGGCACTCTTGGAAAGTCATGAAAGGTTACTTTATTTTAAAATGAGTTTCGGATTTTAAAGGTTCCAAAAAGATATATTTCAAGGATAAGGTGATAAGGGTTCAAAATCCACCCATACAATAGGTTTTTGAAAAGTTTTTGTCTTATATTTTGAATTATCTTTTCATTTTATTTAAATCATTCATTAATGAGGTAATCGTTTCATCATCATGGTGTCATAAATAAATTAATTTTTTTAATGTCTAAAAATTATAAAAAAATAATATGATGTAGGAAATATTTTTATTTTGAAATTATTATTTATAGTCTAAGATATCGTATACACAGACAAAACTAAAATTGTTTTACTTGGGTGATATATACTTTTGTTATATTTTACATTCATTAAAAATAAAATGATAAAATGTCACTATCACACAAAAGTGATTCCACGGGGTCCCAAAGTCTGGCACAAGGCATCCCATGGTCTTCCATGACACAACCAGTTGCATTAGGACCCATGTTGGGGTCTTTTTATATTATTATGATATTATTTTATTACCCATAACTACCCTATTACTAATTAATCATGATAATTAAAGATAATAACCGCCATTAAAATTCATAATGTCCAAAAACAAAAGAGTCTTAATTAAATAATTTGGATCTTTTGATTCCGAATATGTAATATATTTTACCAAATTTCAAACAGATTAATTCCAGTAATTAATTTAAAAATAATTCTCGTTGTCAAAACAAATAGCGGGTTTTTTATAAACAATATCTATCAAATGTTTGGCACTTGTTTATGCCCAATTACAAAGTGAAATTAATTAAAATGACCATAATTGGATTAAATGTTAAAAATATATTCTAATTAAACTTTAAAACAAATTAAAAATATAATCTATCCAAATAATTAAATTAGATTTAAAACAAGGTTTGAAGTAAAATGTATTATTTTTCACTATTCATTAAAAAAAGGAACATTGTCGGAAAAATACCAAAAATTTATCCAACGTAAATTTCAGTGTCCCAATCCCAACGAATAATTTTATTTTAAAAAATAGATCTTATAAAGTTGTCAAAAGTTTTATTTAAATATGTTTCCCTCAAAATTCTATAAAACAATCTTTTAAAAATATTACAGTATTCTATGCTTGAGATTAGATTTATTCTCATTTTAAGCCGGTAAGACACTATCTAATTCATAAATAGACATAGATATGAAAATCCATATTTCTTTATGTGCTTGGGATGTCGCATGCTTCCCCCATTTAGAAAATTGTGTCCCCGCAAATTATTTACTTATCGAATAAGTGGTGTTATTTATCCATCATTGGATTTTCATATTCCCATGTTGCCTCTTCAATCATGTGGTTTTTTCACAAAACCTTTACATGATGAATCACCTTATTCCATAGTAAATGATCCCGGTGATCAGGAATCTGGACCGTTTGTTCCTCATAAGATAGATCATATTCCATCTGAACTACCTCTGGACTCAAAAAATTATATGTATATGGAATGTACTTCCTTAACATTGAAACATTAAAAACAATGTGTACCTGAGATAAAATCGGAGGTAAAGCCACTCGGTATTCAACTGATCCAACTCTTTCTAGAATTTAATATGGTTCAATGAACCTTGGACTCATCTTTCCTTTCTTACCAAATTGCATCACACATTTCCATGGTGAAACTTTGAAGAAGACATGATCACCTACCTCAAAAGAGAGATCCTTCCACCTGTTGTCCGCCTAACATTTCTGCCTGCTCTGAGCTGTTCTCATTTTCTTCTATATCATCTGAACTTTTTCTGCCAATACTTCTACCAAATTTGGTCCCATCAGCTTCCATTCACCCACATCATCCCAAAAGGCTGGATTTCGACACCGCTTCCCATATAATGCCTCAAATGGTTCCATCTGTATAATGGAATGAAAACTGTTATTATAAGAAAACTCAACCAATGAAAGATGCTGGTCCCAAATTCCCTGATATTCAATCGAACAAGAATGTAGTATATCCTCCAATATCTGAATTGTTCATTTTGACTTCCCATCGGATTGAGGATGAAAATTTGTAAAAAAATTTAATTCAGTACCAAATGAATTCTAAAGGCCCATCCAAAAGTTCGATGTACACCTGGGATAACGATCAGATAAAATGTATAGGGGAACTCCATGTAACCTGAATATCTCTTTAAGATACAAATGAGAAAGTTGATCTAGGGAAAAAGTATCTCGTATAGAAAAGAAAATAGAATATTTATTCAAGCGATGAGCAATAACCCAAATTGCATTATTACCTCGAGGTGTCTTCAGCAATCCCACAATGAAGTCCATGGATATATTCTCCCATTTCCACTCTGACACTGGTAAAAGCTGAAGCATCCCATTTGGCAACTACTGCTCTTCTCTAACCTATTGACAAGTCAAACACTTCACAGTAAAATCAGTAATATCTCTTTTCATTCCATCCCTCTAGTAATACTCCCGAAGAACTCTATACATCTTAGTACTGCCTGGATGAACTAAAAACGAATAACTATGAGCATCACATAAAAACTCTCTCTTCAACTGGGAATCACATGGCACACACAATATCTTCCCAAATCTCAAAAAAAAATCATTATCATTGTTGAATTCAGGTAGCATACCCTTCTGAACAAGCTCTACCTTTTTCTGCAACTCACTATCTTGCATCTGTGCTTGCTTGATTCTGTCTGATAGAGAAGATTTCACTGATTCTGGAAACAAAACAGAATAATTTCTTGCAGCAAAAACTTCTATGCCAAAGTTCATCAAATCCTTAACCAAAGGATCACGTTCCAAATGTAACATGGTTAATGAAGCATAACATTTTCGTCTCAAAGCATCTACCACTTTATTTGCTTTCTCCAAATGGCAATGAATTGTAAAATCATAATCCTTGATTAATTATAGCCATCTCCTCTGTCTCATGTTAAATTATTTATGAGTGAATATATTCTTTAAAATTTTGTGATCGGTATATATTTCACACTTTACTCCATACAAATGATGCCTCCCAATTTTTAATGTGAAAACAACAGCAGCTAATTCCAAATCATATGTAGGGTAATTTACCTCATGAGTTTTCAACTGACATGAACCATAAGCAATTACCTGATCATTCTGCATTAGGTTGCAACCATGTCCTTTCAATGAAGCATCACTATAGATAATAAAATCACCATTAATGGAAGGTAGTGACAACACTAGTTCATTCACCAATTTTATTTTCAATTATAAAAAACAATCTTCACATTCTTTTTTCCAAATAAACATAACACCCTTCCGAGTTACTTTAGTCAATGGGCTAGGAAACCTTGAAAAATTTATAACAAACCTTTGGTAATATCTTGCCAAACCAAGAAAACTACGTATCTCAGTTACATTTGTGGGTCTTGGCCATTCTTCAACAACCTTTTTTTTGCCGGATCAACAGTTATTCCATCTTTAGAAACAATGTTACCAAGAAAGAAATTTTTTGCAACCCAAAATCACACTTTCTGAATTTCCCATACAATTTCTTTTCTTTTAAGGTTTTAAAAATAACCCTTAAATGACTTTCATGCTCCTCTTTACTTTTAGAAAACACCAAAATGTCATCAATGAAAACAACCACAACTTAGTTAAGAATTAATGGAAAATTCTATTCATAAGGTCCATGAATACAACATTTGCATTGGTTAGCCCAAAAGGCATAACTACAAATTCATAATAGACATATCTTGTGCGAAACGCAGTCTTCTGAACATATACATCCTTTACCTTCAACTGATGGTACCCTGATCTCAGGTCAATCTTTGAAAAATACTGAGCTCCCAGGAGCTGGTTAAAAAAATCATCGATATATGCCAAAGGATATTTTTTTTGTAACAGTGATGTTATTAAAGGCTCTATAATCAATGTAAAGTCTCATTGAACCATATTTATTTTTAAAAAATAATACAGGATCACCCCATGGTGATGTGCTAGGTTGAATGAAACCTTTCTCTAATAAATCCTGATATTTCTCCTTAAACTATAAATGTTTAATTTGAGCCATTCGATAAGGGGGTTTTGAAATTGGCTTATCATCATGAACTAAGTCAACAATAAATTCAACTTCCCGATCTGGTATTATTCCAGGAAACTCATCAGGAAAAACATCAGGATACTCATTTACCACTGAAACATCATTAATCTGAACGGTTGTATTTTTTTCCACAATATGTTCAAGGTAACATTCATTTCTATCTTTTACAAGTTTCTCAGCCTATTTATATGTTATCAACAGTAAGGGTTCATTCTTGTACACAAACTGAATGTCTTTCTAAAAATAAACTTCTTTAGCTCTATAATAAATCATAGCATGGTAAAAAGAGATCCAATCCATACCCAGGATAACATCAAACTCTACTCGAGGTAAAACAATAAGGTTTTCAAGTAGGTTCTTTCCACGGATTAGGATAGGATGATTCTTATAAATTATTTTTTCCTCAACATTCCCCCTATGTGTTTTTACCACAAGTTCAAGAGTCATTTCATGAGATGGAATTCACAATTTACTATAAAATCTTTCACAGATGAAAGAATTTGTAGACCCCGAATCAAAAAACACACTGGCATAATCTGAAAAAATAGACAAATTACCTGATACCACTTCATTTGATGGCCCAAAATTTGCTGAAGTAGTTGCAAAAGACATCACCACAAATTTTTTATTATAGTATGACTGCTTTTAATCATTCGAGCTCTTTTTCAAACACTTTTTTCCATAATGACCCATCTTATTGCACTTGAATCATTTCACTAACTGTAAATCAAATTTGGTCTTACCATCAACCTGATCTTTTTCAGTGCAATCACGAGCCTTATTTCTCACTTTACCACATCGATAGCACTTTCCAGAATTCAAAATACATTCCCCATCATGGTTTTTACCAAATTTATCTCAAAATAAAAACATAGTTTTCTTACCATAAGACCTTTTTGAAGGATTCTTCCCTATCTCCTACCACCTCAGTCACTTCTTCTGTTGGTTGTTATAGAACACTTGAACATCAGAAAGCTCCATTTCCACCTTCTCAGCACATTGAACAAGCTTTTCATAACATTTGAACTCACAAGAATCTAATTCCCTTTGATATTTTGTCTTTAATCCTGAGTAAAAATGATTGATTTTACATTCAAGGTCTATGATAAAATTTGGAGCATACCTTGCCAATCGGGTGAACCTTTCTTCATAAAAAGCCACTGAGTCGTCCTCTTGCCTCAATTAAAATAATTGGTTTTCTATACTAAGTCAAACAACCTTTGAAAAATATTTCTCATGAAACATACCTTTAAATTTATCTCAGTCAAGAGCATCAATCTCATCAGCATCCCTAATATTTTTTACTATTGACCACCACTAATCTGCTTCACCCTCCAAATGGTAAACAACAAGACTAACCATTTTATTGTCTGAACACCCCATGACATCGAAACTCTTCTTTAGTTATTTATTCCACCCTTCAGCTAGCACATGGTCAGATGATTCTCTGAATGATGGGGGATGTTGCCTCCTGAAATGATCAACCATTGACATGTTCCTCCGCAGTTGATCTAGCTGATCTCGTGCATGGATACCACCACCATTTATCGCTTGAGTCAAATGCTCCATTAATGCAAAAAATTGTTCAGTTCCAAGTCTGACCATCTCAGGATGATAATTTGGAAGGTCATTTCCTTCTATATTCCTTCCTAGCACTTCTTCCCTGTTTCCTCTCTGAAAAACCATTCTGAACAAACATGTCTTAGATGAAGCAACATGGTAATCTTCAAATGCTATATCATTTCAATTTTACCATAAAAAATATTTTTGGATAATCATTTAATAGAATTATAACTCCTAATGTTATCTAAACGGACCTTTGAAACCAACTATAAGTCCCCATCCTTAAACGTTACTTAATAGAGAATTATTTCAAGAATACACATTGAGGATCTTTTAAAGTTGAGAGTTTTATAGAATTAGATCATAAATCGTGCGTTACATTACACATTTAAACGAGGTTGTTACAGAAAAGACAGAATTCATTTTTCCCATCAAAGTAAACATATTTAAAATAAAACAAGGATTCATTGTTGACACTTCCTCGACAATATCATCTCATCATGTACTTTTCCCTTGACCTATAAAAAACATTTCAAAAACATCAGTTTAGAATAAAAAGCTCAGTAAGGGATATAAAAATATTGAAAGAAAACCTTATTCCATGTATACATAAGAATCAATGAAATAATACTTCACTCATAGAATATAAGAACATTAACATACCTCATGAAATCATATGATTTATGAATAACTCATAGAAAACATAATACATAAAGGAAACATGAGGCATTCATAAAATTCTTACGTAGGGAGTAACCCTCATAGTTACGTTTGGAATAACCATTACAGTTTATTCCCTAAATCTCATTAGGGAAACCTTGGAATTGAACTCCTTCGCATTACTCAATGAATTGGAGAGCTATATCGGGCTCAAAATCCCTTTAGTTTTTCACGGAACCACACATCTTCATAAACTATTTCCAAGAACTAAAACATAATCGTTTCACATAAAACATGCATAAAGAAAACATAACATTTCCACATTTCAATCACCAGATATCAATAAAACAAATTGATATTATAAAAACATTATCAAAACCATTTTCAATACCAAAATAAAAGAAAATTAAAACATGGTATTTATTTTTTATTAAAAAAAAGTTATGGCTTGTATAGGAATCTAAAACTCAAATAATGGTCACAGTGGCGGAGAAGTCTTTGTCGCCACATACGCAAGACAAAACATTCCTTTTGTTGTTTACTAAAATGATTCATAAAAAAATATTCATTTTGAATAAAATTAAAAGTCAAAGGGGTTTATACACCGTATAAAAGAAAGTTGTGTATAAAACAAACTATGCCTTAATGAAAGGAGATTGAGACGAAGTCCCTTACCTCGTGTCCAACTTGAATAGATCGTTATTTAAACTTCTGAATAATAAACTAGAGTTAATTTCTACTTTATTAAGAACAATTTTAAAGATAATTATTCCTTTTATATCACTTATTTCCATGTTATTAACTTTATTTAATTATTTAAGTTAATAATGGTTGTTATGTCGATCTTTGGTACTTGGACCAAAAATAAACTTCTTATAATTACAAGTTGTTCATGTGGTAAAATATATATTATATCCAGAATTATATTCATGAGGTAGATAACATATATATCATATATATCCAGTATATTCATGAATTTATAATATTACATAAAATTTAGAGGTAAGAAATGAAATGCACCGTTCATGGAGATGGTAAGCCGTACGTACGCATGAACACTACCTTTAATTATATTTTGTATTTAATGGAATGAAATAATAATGATATAAAGGTATATTATAATTCCAGTATAATATCATATATAATATAATTAAATACATCCTTTATACATCCCACATATGGAATTAATGATTCAAATCACTTTGAGGGGGCGGTAGTCCGCACTTCCAAAAAATGAAGATATCACGTTTATCCGTAATGGAAACCATAAAGGAATGACATAAATGAAAAATTAAGAAGCATATGGAAAACATAAAAATAATATATGTCATATATAAATATAGTGACATCTTAATGGCAACCATGAAAGGTGTTAGAAGAAGATTGAACAATCATCATTTCGTGAGGCAGAAATTCGTCATCCACAGAAACAATGTGTTCATAAACCATTAGGTGGAGGTGTTTGTAAGTTTATCTCGAATAAATCTCATAAAAAATTCCTAATATATTGAAGATACTGGTTTTGTTACAAAATAAAGGAATAAAATGATTTTAGGGGGTTTGGAAGGAAAAATAAAACCAAAAAACATAAGAGAATACATTACCTTTAAATTGGCTAACCCCCCTTGGTTTGAACCAAAAGGGTCTCTTGAAGAGCTTTATGCCTAAGGTAAGGAATATATGAGGAATAGAGGTATTTGGGGAGATAAAATGTCCAGATTTTGTCCGAGCCAATGGCTTGAGAGGTGTGGGTAAGGTGGTAGAGGTGGGGGCTTTTTATAAGAGGGAGGAGGGGCACTCTTGGAATGTCTTGAAATGTTACTTTATTTTAAAATGAGTTTTGGATTTTAAAGGTCTCACAAAGATATATTTTGAAGATAAGGTGATAAGGGTTCTAAATACACCCATACAATAGGTTTTTGACAAGTTTATATCTTATATTTTACATTATCTTTTCATTTTATTTAAATCGTTCATTAATGAGGTAATCGCTACATCATCATGGTGTCATAAATAAATTAATTTATTTAATGTCTAAAAATTATAAATAAATACTATGATATAGGAAATATTTTTATCTTTCCAATGACTATTTATAGTCTAAGAGATCGTCTAAATAGAGAAAATTATAATTGTTTTACTTGGGTGATACATACTTTTGTTATATTTACCTTTCATTAAAAATAAAATGATAAAATGTCACTATCACAAAAAAGTGATTCCACGGGGTCCCAAAGTTTGGCACAAGGCATCCCATGGTTGTCCATGATACAAACAGTAGCATTAGGACACATTTTAGAGTCATTTTATATTATTATCATAATATTTTATTACCTGTAACTTCCCGATTACAAATTAATCACGATTATTACAGATAATTACAGTCATTACTATTCATAATGTCCAAAAACAAAAGAGTCTTAATTACATAATTTTGACCTTCGGATTCCAAATATGGAATCTATTTTACCAAATTAATAGCACAGTAATTTCAGTAATTAATTTAAAAATAATTCTTGTTGTCAAAACCAATAGCGGGTTTTTTAGAAACAATATCTATCAAAACATTGGCACGTGTTGATGCCCAATTACAAAGTGAAATTAATTAAAATGACCAAAATTAAATTAAATGGAAAAAATATATTCTAATTAAAATATAAAACCAATTAAAAAGATAATTTTTTCATAAAATTAAATTAGATGAAAAAGAAGTTTTGAAGTAAAATGCAGTATTTTTCACTAATCATTAAAAAATGAACATTGTCAGAAAAATAAAAAAAATCTATCCAAAGTAAATTTAAGTGTCCCAATCCTAAGTAATAAGATTATTTTGACAATTATATCTTATAAAGTTGTCAAATGTTTGATTTAAAAAGGATTCCCATCAAAAGGCGGTAAAACAATCTTTTAAAAATTTTAGAGTATTCTATGATTGAGATTAGATTTATTCTCATTTTAAGACTCTAAAACACAATTTAATTAATTAGTAGACATAGATATGAAAATCCATAATTCATTACTTACTTGGGATGTTACATAGGATCCTAGTACATTGTCAGTATTCCATCAGACACACACAAGATCCTAGTACATTTTCACAGACATCTACAAGGTTCTTGCACTAAGCTTGCTTCTCTCCAGGAGGGTCTGCCCCTCAAGCCAATTGTTGATACTCCAACTTCCATGAAGTACCACTATGAATTATCCCAAAGGAACTCCACTTAATAGGGGTATCAACACAACATATGGTGCATCAATCAGACACACGATCTCTACGTTACTAGTTTTTTAGTTCTGAGGGCCTAGTTGGATCCATGGTCGATACGACCTAAACATACCCCAACATTATCCAAACATCTAGTGGGGTGTACCAAATGGACCTTCAAACTCCATTATTTCCAGTTTCACAGACGGTTCGTCAAACGAATGCCTTGTGCAGATGTTATGGCAAAAAATTATCGGATGGGTCGAAACTGGTCTGGGTCCAGTCCGACTCGGCCTGGGCCGACCTGGTTCGAGTATACCCGGCCAAGCCTAACCTACGTTGGGTGGCCCGGTGGGGTGGGTTTCCAGGGTGCGGTGGGGCGCCTCACTACGGCGGGGTGGCCGCGGTGCGGCGGGTGCCCCGGTGTGGGGGGTCGGCTACAGTGTGGCGGGTGCCATGGTGTGGGGGGGCGGCCGCGGTGCGGTGGGGGGCTATGGTGCGGTGGGGAGGTTGTGGTTCAGTATGGTGACATGGTGTCGAGAGGTGTCCACGATGCAGCGGTCTGCCTCGGCTGGGCGGATGGCCAGCCATCCTCCCTTCTGCATCGTGGCACAAGCTGTGATTCTCATGCGTATGGCGGCAAGGTTGTGTCTTCGCCTTCATCACAGCTGGTGGTGTGTCGGCCTCCGTATCCGAGTCCCACTGGTACCATTCTTCAGCATTGTTCACTACTCTCTTAAATTGAGAGGAAAACAACAAAAACTCATGGAATTGTGAAGAGGTCAGACGATGTTCGTTTGGCGTGCACCCTCCGTGTTAGGGTGGTAGCAAGCAGCTTAATAAATCTTGTATGAAAAATGTCAAGAATGGTAAGGGGCTACTCAAAACATCATACCATACATCGAAGGTCCATAGACATCAATGAGGAGAGAAGGGTGGATGTTGGTTCATCCTTGTCGAAGACATCCCATGTTGGAGGATGACACGTTCTTTGTTGGAGAAGATGATGCGTTCTCCATTGAAGAAGATCTTCGTTGGGAGGTGTTCTTTATTAGAGAAGAGCAATCCTCCCAAAATCTCTCCCATTCTCCTTCGACAACAGTTTATCTCAAACAAAACAAATGTGGAGCCAACACCAAATTAAATGATGTCTATCAATTTAATTTTGTTTGCACAATTAATGGGCATCATTAATTAATGGTGGGAGGCACAATTAAGGTGTAGGAAGTTCAAGAGACTTCTCCACATTAAAGAGGCAGTTTTTAGTTTAGGTGGTCCCCACCATTTAAATTCAAAATTGGGGGTTTTAGTTCACGTGGACCCCACCTCCATAACCCATGTAGAGGGATTTCAATAATAATATTAAAATGTTAAAAAAATTATTTATATTTTTCCACGAAAAAGTAAAAAACTAACATTCACCCTAGACCTACTGCAGTTGATGTGAGGTTTCCTTAAGAGAATATCTGCGCTGCAAGCTCAAAGGTGTCCTTGGATTTCAATTCCGAGCAATGGTTCAAAAGTTACAAAAAACCACTCATACTTTTACTGAACATACCCAAAAAAAGTTCAGAAATTCATTCTGGGCACACCAGGCCTCAGAATCATGCACTGTCCATTTTCGCAGACTCGGAATATTTTAATATAATTAAAAAAAATTACATAGAAAATTCAGGTCTTCACATTTTACCCACCACAGGGATTTTCATCTTTGTAAGCCACAACTCAAACTAAGGGAACAAGTGGGGGTACTGAGTATGTATCTGGGCCTCCTGCTCCAATGCGCTCTCCTGGAGGTTCCCATGCTTCCAGTGAATGCGTACGAGAGGTATAGACCACCCAAGAATGACATTATCCTATCAATCATCAATCTATACTGGAACCTCAGTAATCGTTTCTCCATCTTCGATGTCCATATCGTCGTGGTAGATGATGTTAGAAGGTTCGTGGACGTATCTCCTCGGCTGGGATACGTGGAAGACGTCGTGCACCCACTGCAACTGAGGGGAAGTGCATTGATGTAAGGCAACTTTAACTCTATTGAGGACCCAGAATTGTTCAATAAACCTCAGAGATAAAATGTCTCCCCTACCTAATCTCCAAAAACCTCATCCGGTTGATATCCGTTTGAAGACGTGGTCACCATCCTCGAACTCCAAAGGTCTCCATCTCTTGTTGACATAAGAATTATTCCTTCTTTGTGGTGTCTTCATCTACTCCTGGATGATCTGAACCTTCTCTGTGGTAGCCCGTACCATATCTGGTCCCATGAGTGCTGACTCCCCTGGGTCAGTCCATTATAAAGAGGATCTGCAAGGTTTCCAGTAAAAATCCTCGAAAGGTGTCATCCCAATGGTGGAGTGATATTTGTTGTTGTATGAAAACTCCACAAAATGAAAGTGATCCTTACAACTGTGACCGAATTCAAGGAATAAATCACATAGCATGTCCTTGAATGGTCGGAATATTCCACTCAGTCTGGTCATCTGTCTGAGGATGAAAGGCGGTGCTCAAAAAAAGTTGTGTCCCAAAATCATCCAACACCCACTTCCATTGTGGGGAAGTGAAACGTGCATCACGATCGGAGACTATCGTCGAGGTTACTCCATGTAGCCAAAAAATCTCTTATAAATAGATGTGTCACAATCTCTCTACTGAACCTTCCTCTCTGATCAATTAGAAGTTAGTTTACTTGGTGGGTCGGTTGATGATTACCCTGATAGAATCAGGACCCCTTGATGTATGTGGAGGTCCCGTCACTATGTCCAGGGAAATCCCATCCCACATCCACTCTGGGACCTCTAAAAGCTAAACAAAGTCTGCTGGTACCTGATGTTCCGCCTTCACTTGTTGACAAGTTAGGCACTAAGAGACAAACTCTACTAGTGTTTTCCTCATCCATGGACACCAGTGCTATTGTCAGAGTTCCTAGTACATCTTCACCACTCTTGTATGTACCACTAGAGGGGATATGTGGAACTACGTCAACACAACCTCTCGAAGAGACACTAGTACGATGGTACATCCTCTGAAGAGAATGATGTACATCCCACCTTCAGATAATCTATTAGGTGTCTTTCCTAGGGATATCTGACCACGTTGAGTCTCGTAGTCAGCATCCACACGTTGTACCTCCCTAACTCATTGAAGAAGTGCGGGAGTGACTATTATAGAATGAAGAAAAGATAATCCATCCCGATCCACAAACGATATCTGGAAAGCGGCTAGATGCACCGTTGTCTCACCTAGAAGCTGTATACCAGATCTCCTGGTGAGTGCATCTACTAAAACATTCCCCTTCCCAAGAGTATAGACAATCTTGAAGTCATAGACCTGGAGGAACTCAATCCAACGACATTGTCTTAGGTTCATGTATTTTTGAGATAAGATATACATGAGACTCTTGTGATATGAGTAGAGTGTAAAACGATCTCCCATCAAGTAATGTCTCTACATCTTCCTAGAGAAGACCACTACTTCTAACTCCAGGTCATGGGTAGCGTAGTTCTGCCCATGTTTTATCAGTTTTCGGGAACCATATGCAATCACTACTTGCTCCTGCATCAGGACACATCTGAGCCCAGACCCTAATGCGTCGCAGTAGACTACGTAACCTATTCCCTCCTCTAGTAGCTTCAAGATGGGTTCCTTAGTCTGCCTCTGCCTCAACTCCTAAAATCTCTACTGGAATGTCTCCGACAAAATGAAGGGTTCCTATAACGACCCATACTTTACATACATTGTTAATACTTCAAAATTGAAGCATACTTATTACAACATATAACAAAACCACGAAAGGACCTTATAGGTATAGTGGCTTTAGAAACTGGGAAACATAAACAACATGTTCATAAATCTTCTACAGTGTCTCCCATTTATTTCATCGTATCTAGGGTCCCTTTTAGCATATTCTACTTAATATCTATCTTCCTGGCCCGGGGAAAAAGAAAACATACAAAAAAGTGTGAGCTCAAATGCTCACCAAGGGAAAATAAAGTAAATAAAAATCATATCATATCTTCTTGAAAATCATAACCTGCAAAAGAGATGATAATATCTTAACATGGAATAAATCATAGAAGTGAAAATGAGATCCCCATAATCATAACATAAAACTTGAAACTTTGTTTCATGCACACATAATCATAGAGAATCATTTCTTGTTAGTCAAGACTCATTTCCAAGACTATCTTAGTGGACAAAGTCCCTTTCTGAACCGATTCACCCTCGTTTCAGTCCTGTTTCACTGAACCGGTATAACCTACCGTTCCATCCATGTCTATCTCATGAGATATAAAATCTCTACCCAATGCATTGGAGGGAGATATAGGTCCCACCCATCTCATAATGAATCATTTCTTATGTGTGCCACATAATCATAAATCATACATCATCGCATAACACATGTAACAAAAACGGGATTCTTGAAACATCATGACATCATAAAACAAATCATATAAGGTAAATGAATTCATAAAAATAATTCCCTCAAAACATAATCAAATCAATGTAATAATAGGGATAAAAACAGAACCCTATATTATCTTAGATGGAAAATAATTTTGATAAAACATTTGAACTCCATTCTTGAGGAAAATATCCTTTCTACTTCAAAAACACTTTTCTTTTCCTAACATGTCATACAATTATAAACTAAAAAAAGTTGATTAAAAATAAACTTGAAAACTAATAAAGGAAGATTCTTGGAAATAATGTTTTAAAAATCCATTCTTGCTTTATAAGTTAAAAAAACATTTTTCGTACTTTTGTCGAAAAAGTCAAAAACTACCTCGTACGAAAAACGACAAAATATTCCTTTCATATCTTTTACTAAAAACACACCAAAGGGTAAAATTGGATATAAACTATTGTAGGTGGATGGAAATAATATTAAATATTGAGGAAACATTGATGTGGATGATAAAATAAACCCCAGTATAAACAATCTCGGATAAAAATGAGATTGTGATATTTCCCTTACCTTAGGTCTGATTTGCTTTGTACGTGTCCGAAGCTCCTCTTCTTTGAAACACCTCTTTGAATCCTCCACTTAGGGAACTAATATTGGTGTTTGAAGAATACCATAACCTATAGTATTATTCTAGGGAAGTGGAGAAGGGATTTTGGTAGGGGTTGGCCGAGCTTGAGTGCTCAAATTGGTGTGAGGAGTAGGGGGAGGAGGTGCCCTTTTATAAGGGAGGAGAGGGGCACCTTAGGAATATCTCAAAATATTATTTTATATTAAAGTCAAAATCGGTTTATAATGGTTCCAAAGGGTCTTATTTCGAAGGAAAAGTGGGGATGGGTCTAAATCCTATCAACTAGTAGGATTTAGACATGTTTAGGTTATTATTTTAACCTTATCAATTAGATTTAACTCTAAGTTAAATAATTTAACTTTTACCGCGACTTTTGGTTTTCTTACACTATATGGTTAATACACTTACTATAACATGCCGAACGAACCCCAAGTTATTTATTATTAATATATATATCCTTATATAATTCATTTGGCCGAACCTTATATTTTTAGGAATAAAATAACAATTAATAATATAATATTTGATTTAAAAACTATTTTTTGTCAATTTTGACACTATTTAATATATGATTTTTGTGAAAGTCATAATAGAATTATATGTTCGAACCAAGTTAATTAAATCAACACTAATATATCATAGTAACCTATAAAATTAGTGTAATTCATAAAAAGTCACAAATTACATTTATTTGAGCATTTATAACATCAATTATGTTAACATTTCCTTAAAAGGGTAATTACTGCATCATCGTTGTGTCATAAATAAATTAATTTATTTAAAGTATAAAAATTATAAATAAAATATCATTGTGTAGGAAATATTTTTAGCTTTATAATTAACATTTATAGTCGAATTTATCTTATGTATAACCCCATATTAAAAATGTTTTAGTTATTAAACTTTGATTTTAACTATTTTAAGTATTCATTAAATAAAATAATATTAAATGACATAATCTAATCCAAGTGGACCTAAATGGTCATATTATATTCATAAAGTTGTTTTTGGTCGAATTAAACTTATCCAATAGAATTAGGAAATGTGTTATGGTAATAGTAATATCATATTTACCATTAGTTACCCAATTTACTATTAACCGCGGAAAAAAAAGTAAAAAGTTACTATTCACCAAAAAATTATTTTTATCTCATTGAACCACATTTTACTTACTGCCATCAACCGTGTCTCTCTGATTTTTGAAATTCCACTCACAGAAGCGGTAAAATTATGTTTTATGAAAAATTCAGTTTTTTTTACCTTCCACTTAGTGGTTTCACTATTCATCAAAAATTGAAAGTTTTTAGAAAAATACCAAAATTTCACCCTAGGCTAATTTTGGTATTTAGAATCCAAAAATGAAGTCCATTTTGAAAGATAAAATTTCAAAAAGTGGTTATTACTATTCATAATTGCTATTTTAAATAATATAGCATATCGTTGTTTAGTGAAACTCGGTATTGCGTACAATGCAAGCTATCGAGGAAGGTCGCGATTGCGTGTAAAGTAAGCCAAGCTAGTGTGTAGTGAATGATTCCTTTCATGATATATATATAACATAAAAACAAAATATTACTCATAAAAATCTCGGGTGTTACATTCTACCCCCCTTAAAAAGAATTTCTCCCTCGAAATTCGTCACTTTGTAACAAATAGATGAGGATACTTCTCCCTCATCATATCCTCAAGCTCCCATGTAGCTTCTTCAAGTTGGTGGTTCCTCCATAAAACTTTCACCAATCAAGTGGTCTTGTTTCGTAGTAATTTTTCGCTACGATCCAGAATCTCTATCGGTTGTTCTTCATAAGAAAGATCATACTCCAGCGGTACAACTTTTGAGCTGAGTACATGTGAAGGATCAAAAATGTACTTTCTCAGGAGATATACATGGAACACATCGTGAACTTGAGAGAGATTCGGTGGAAGCGCCAATCGGTAAGATACCTTCCCAACACGATCTAGTATTTCGAAAGGACCGATATATATAGGTCTCAACTTCCCCTTCTTTCCAAATCTCATAACCCTCTTCTAGGGAGATATTCGTAAGAACACTTTATCACACACTTCAAACTCTAGGTCTTTTCTTCGGTTGTCGGCATAACTTTTCTGTCGACTCTGAGGTGCTTTTATTTGTTGTTGAATAGATCTGACCTTTTCTGCCATTTCATCAACGAGATCAGGTCCTAATAGCTTTCTTTCCCCAACTTCATCCCAGCAAGTTGGAGTCCTACATTTCTTTCCATAGAGAGCTTCATAAGGATCCATCTGAATACTGGAGTGAAATCTATTATTATAAGAAAATTCCACCAAAGGTAGGTGTTGATCCCAGCCTCCTTTGAAATCCAAAGAGAAAGATCTCAACATATCCTCTAGGGTTTGAATTGTTCTCTCAGACTGACCGTCTTTCTGAGGATGATAAGCAGTGCTGAAACTCAACTCTGTATCCATAGTATGCTGAAGACTTCGCCTGAACATCGAGGTAAATCTCGGATCCCGATCAGATATAATAGAAAGTGGTACTCCAAGAAATCTTACCACTTTACATATATCCTGGAAAACTGATCTAGAGAGAATTCCTATCTAATAGCAATGAAGTGTGCAGACTTTGTAAGACGATCAACTATGACCCAGATAGAATTATTTCCTTTGGATGTTTTAGGAATTCTTGTGAAAAATTCCATAGTGATGTTTTCCCATTTCCATTCGGGTATGGGTAATGGTTGTAACATCCCCTTAGACTTCTGTCTCTCAGCTTTAACTTGTTGAAAAACCAAGCATCGAGAGACATATTCAGCAACATCTCTTTTCATGCCATCCCACCAGAAGTACTCTTTCAGGTCCCTATACATCTTCGTGCTTCCAGGATGAATAGAGAATGAAGAACTATGAGCCTCATCCAGCAGCTCCTTCTTTAAGTCGGGGATGGGAGGAACACAAACCTGATTCCTGAACTTTATTATCCCATCACAATCAAGGTTGAATTCAGGAACATTTCTCACCTTCTTTTGTAACTCAACATCTTATTTCTATGCCTCTTTAATCTTCACATGTATAGATGGTTGAACATTCATTTGAGAAAGATAAGATTTTTCCCCTTCCATTATAATTCAAAGATCCATCCTTTGTAAATCCATAAATATTGGATATTTTGTGATCCTCATCATGGATAAACTAGCATGGTCTTGTCGACTTAATGCATCTGCCACCTTGTTTGCTTTCCCAGGGTGGTAATGGATTGAGCAGTCGTAATCCTTAATCAGCTCCAACCATCTTCTTTGACGTATATTCAGATCCTTTTGTGTGAAAATATACTTTAAACTTTTATGATCAGTATAAATATCACACCTTTCACCATAAAGGTAATACCTCCAAATCTTTAATGAAAACATTACCGCAGCTAACTCCAAATCATGTGTTGGGTAATTTTGCTCATGGATTTTCAACTTTCGTGAGGCATAAGCTATCACCATATCATTTTGCATAAGAACAAACCCTAATCCCTTCTTGGATGAATCACTATAGATCACAAACCTTTCTCCACTAGAAGGCAGTGTGAGCACAGGTGCACTGGATAACCTTCTTTTCAACTCCTTGAAATTTTTTTCACATTCCTCTGTCCAAACAAACTTAACTCCTTTCCGAGTCAACTTGGTGAGTGGATTAGATAATCGTGAAAAATCTTTTACAAAATGTCGATAATATCCTGCCAAAACAAGAAAACTTCGGATCTCAGTTACTGTTGTTGGTCTCGACCATCTTTCAATAACCTCTATTTTTTCTAGATCCACAGATATCCCCTCTTTTGTGATTATGTGACGCAAAAATACAACTTTTTGATGACAAAATTCACACTTGGTAAATTTGGCATAATGCTTCTCCTTTCTCAGGGTCTTCAATATAATTCTCAAGTGATCTTCATGTTCTTTCTTGCTCTTTGAATAGACAAGAATATCGTCTATAAAGACTACCACAAATTGATCAAGATAGTCTCTAAAGACTCTATTCATTAGATCAATGAAGATAGAAGGGGAATTAGTATGACCAAATGACATCACTATAAATTCATAGTGTCCATACCTTGTATGGAAAGCCGTTTTTGGTATATCCTCCCTTTTGACCCTTAATTAATGATACCCTGAACGAAGATCAATCTTAGAAAAGTATTGAGCTCCGCGTAGTTGGTCGAATAGGTCATCAATGCACGAGAGAGGATATTCGTTCTTGATAGTGATCTTGTTAAGTTCTCGATAATTAATGCAGAGTCTCATTGATCCATTTTTCTTCTTAACAAATAGAACAGGTGCTCCCAAGGTGACGCACTAGGGTGTATGAATCCCTTATCAAGATTCTCTTGGATTTCCTTCTTCAATTCCTACAACTCAATTGGGGCCATTTTATAAGGTGTCTTTGAAATAGGCAAAAAACCCGGTATGAGTTCTATTGAAAACTCAACTTCACGATTTGGTGGAAGACCCGGTAATTCCTCCGGGAAGACATCATAAAAATCCCCTACGATGGGAATATTCTTAATCGCGAGTTTCTCACCAACCATTTGAGATAAATAACCTTCATTTAGTGGAATCAATACCCATAAAATGGAAGAAATTTCCACTTGAAGGTTATGTTCATCTTTGCATTGATAGATGATCATAGATTGATCTGGAATATGAAATGTGACTTCCTTCATTGGCAATTGGTATGAGCTCTGTATAAAGAAATCCAATCCATGCCAAGAATCACATCGAATTCCACTAAAGGAAGGATCACAAGATTTGCAGGAAGCACTTTCCCACAAACATCAATTGGAGAAGAATTATAAACTTTTGATGTGATTGATGTGCCATTAGGTGTTTTCATAGCTAACTAAACGTCTAATTGTTGAGGTAATACGGTTATACCCTTAGAAAATTCTTCAGAAATAAAATAGTGGGTGGATCCAGAATCAAATAAAACATTTGCTACTTTAGAGTGGATGGTAAGTGTACCTTTCACCACTTCGTTATCGTACTCCACATCGCTGATAGAAATTGCCTGTGACTTTCCTTTGTCTTTAGCCTTAAGAGTTTGTTGACGTCAACCATCATCATCAACCCTTGGATTTGGGCATTGATTGGCATAATGCCCCATCTCCTTGCACTTGAAACATGGAAGTGTATTAGGTTCATTCTGTGTATCCCTTCCTTTGTTTGCATCATTAGAAATCTTCTTCCCATTATCGCGGCATTCAAATGCCCGATGACCTTCCTTTCCACATTTGAAACATTTACTTGTCCCTTTAAGGAAACTCCCTCCATGATTCTTTCCACACTTTGAGCATAAGGGAAAGCTCATCTTCTTTTCAGTGTGCTCTTTAGATTTTCCTTTGAATTCCATTTTCCTCTTCTTATCAAACCCATATGACTGATGGGTTACTCCAATCTCCATCTTGACTTTGAGAGCACATCGAACGATTTCCTCGTAGCTATTGAAGTCCCTTATGGATAACGCCTTTCGAAGACTTGGGTTTTAGCCACTAAAGAATCGATCGATCTTTCTCTCAGGTTGGATAATAATACCAGAATCATACCTTGCAAGTCTTGTAAAATTTTCTTCGTAGGTACCAACAGATTCATCATCCCTTTTATTCAGTTCAAGAAACTCTTTCTCCATATTTGTTCGGAGAATACGAGGGAAGTACTTATTGAAAAATAAGTTCTTGAACTCGTCCCATTCCATGGACTCAATTTCATTCCTTTTCCTCGTATTCTTAATAATATTCCACCATTGGCCAGCATCTCCTTCCAAACGATACACTGCTAGGATGACTTTATCATGTTCAGAACATTGAAGAACTGAAAATATCTTTTCAGTAGTACTAATCCATTTTTCAGAAAATAATGGATCAGTAGACCCGCTGAAAGAAGGTGGACGCTGCCTCATGGAGGATTCAACAGAATGTTGCTCCTTCCTTTGCTCGTTTGGAAGTCCTGCATGATTCATAGCTTGAGAAAGTTGTGTGAGCATGGCTACAAGATTTTGCATTCCATCTCCCATATCCTTTGTTTTCTCAGGGGGACAATCATTGCATTGCCCATCACATTCCGCATTAACACGGTTCCTTCGGGTTCCAGCCGTTGACTAAAACCAAGAAGAATAGTGTGAGCAACACTAATTATAATAGTAAAACCACATAATTCAAGAATAAAATTTCACACCTAAGGTCTTATCCTAGTTTATTTATGGCCATTTCTAAAATACTAAGATTGTGTTCTATGCTTAGACTTATCCTTATGGTTCTTACTAAGGCTTTCACATCCTAGTTTCCAAAGGTCGACTATACCATTCATCTGATACCAACTATAACGACCCATACTTTACATACATTGTTAATACTTCAAAATTGAAGCATACTTATTACAACATATAACAAAACCACGAATGGACCGTATAGGTATAGTGGCTTTAGAAACTGGGAAACATAAACAACTGGTTCATAAATCTTCTACAGTGTCTCCCATTTATTTCATCGTATATAGGGTCCCTTTTAGCATATGCTACTTAATATCCATATTCCTGACCTGGGGAAAAAGAAAAATACAAAAAAGGGTGAGCTCAAATGCTCAGCATGGGAAAATAAAGGAAATAAAAATCAAATCATATCTTCTTGAAAATCATAACCTGCAAAAGAGATCAAAATATCTAAACATGGAATAAATCATAGAAGTGAAAATGAGATCCCCAAAATCATAACATAAAACTTGAAACTTTGTTGCATGCACACATAATCATAGAGAATCATTTCTTGTTAGTCAAGACTCATTGCCAAGACTATCTTAGTGGACGAAGTCCGTTTCTGAACCGAGTCACCCTCGTTTCAGTCCTGTTTCACTGAACCGGTATAACCTACCGTTCCATCCATGTCTATCTCACGAGATATAAAATCTCTACCCAATGCATTGGAGGGAGATATAGGTCCCACCCATCTCATAATGAATCCTTTCTTATGTGTGCCACATAATCATAAATCATACATCATCGCATAACACATATAACAAAAACGGGATTCTTGAAACATCATGACATCATAAAACAAATCATATAAGGTAAATGACTTCATAAAAAAATTCCCTCAAAACATAATCAAATCAATGTAATAATAGGGTTAAAAACAGAACCCTATATTATCTTAGATGGAAAATAATTTTGGTAAAATATTTGAACTCCATTCATGAGGAAAATATCCTTTCTACTTCAAAAACACTTTTCTTTTCTTAACATGTCATACAATTATAAACTAAAAGAAGTTGATTAAAAATAAACTTGAAAACATATAAAGGAAGATTCGTGGAAATAATGTTTTAAAAATACATTATTGTTGTATATGTTAAAAAAAACATTCTTCGTACTTTTGTCGAAAAAGTCAAAAAGTACCTCGTACGAAAAATGACAAAAGATTCATTTCATATCTTTTACTAAAAAATTAGCGAAGGGTAAAATTAGATATAAACTATTGTAGGTGGATGGAAATAATATTAAATATTGAGGAAACATGGATTTCGATGATAAAATACACCCCAGTATAAACAATCTTGGATAAAAATGAGATTGTGATATTTCCCTTACCTTAGGTCTGATTTGCTTCGTACGTGTCCGAAGCTCATCTTCTTTGAAACGCCTCTTTGAATCCTCCACTTAGGGAACTAATATTGGTCTTTGAAGAAGACCAGGACATCTAGGATTATTCTAGGGAAGTGGATAAGGGATTTTGGCAGGGGTTGCCCGAGCTTGAGAGCTCAAATTGGTGTGAGGAGGAGGGGGAGGAGGTGCCCTTTTATAAGGGTGGAGAGGGGCACCTTAGGAATATCTCAAAATATTATTTTATATTAAAGTCAAAATCGGTTTATAATGGTTACAAAGGGTCTTATTTCAATGGTAAAGTGGGTATGGGTCGAAATCCTATCAACCAATAGGATTTAGACAAGTTTAGGTTATTATTTTAACCTTATCAATTAGATTTAAATCTAAGTTAAATAATTTAACTTTTACCGTGACTTTTTGTTTTCTTACACTATATGGTTAATACACTTACTATAACATTCCAAATGAACCCCAAGCTGTTTATTATTAATATATATATTCTTATCTAAGTCATTTCGCCGAACCGTATATTTTTAGGAATAAAATAACAATTAATAATATAATATTTGATTTAAAAACTATTTTGTGTCAATTTTGACACTATTTGATATATGATTTTTGTGAAAGTCATAACATAATTATATGTTCGAACCATTTTGATTAAATCAACACTAATATATCATAGTAACCTATAAAATTAGTTGAATTCATAAAAAGTCTCAAATTACATTTATTTGAGCATTTATAACATCAATTATGTTAACATTTCCTTAAAAGGGTAATTACTGCATCATCGTTGTGTCATAAATAAATTAATTTATTTAAAGTCTAAAAATTATAAATAAAATATCATTATGTAGGAAATCTTTTTAGCTTTCTAATGAATATTTATAGTCGAATTTATCTTATGTATTACCCCATATTAAAAATGTTTTAGTTATTAAACTTTGATTTTAACTATTTTAACTATTCATTAAATAAAATAATATTAAATGTCATAATCTAATCCAAGTAGACCTAAATTGTAATATTATATTCATAAAGTTGTTTTTGGTCGAATTACATTTATCTTATAGAATTAGGACATGTGTTAGGGTAATAGTAATATCATATTAACCTTAGTTACCCTATTTACTATTAACCGCGGTAAAAAAAGTAAAAAGTTACTATTCACCAAAAAATTATTTTTATCTCATTGAACCACATTTTACTTACTGACATCAACTGTGTCTCTCGGATTTTTGAAATTCCACTCACAGAAGCGGTAAAATTATGTTTTATGAAAAATTCAGTTTTTTTAACCTACCACTTAGTGGTTTCACTATTCATCGAAAATTGAAAGATTTCAGAAAAATACCAAAATTTCACCATATGCTAATTTAGGTATTTCGAATCCAAAAATGAGGTCCATTTTGAAAGATAATATTTCAAAAAGTGGTTATTAGTATTCATAACGGCTATTTTAAATAATATAGCTTATCGTCTTTTAGTGAAACTCGGTATTGCATACAACGCAAGCTATCGAGGAAGGTCGCTATTGCGTGTAAAGTAAGCCAAGCTAGTTTGTAGTGAAAGATTGCTTTGATGATATATATATAACATAAAAACAAAATATTACTCATAAAAATATCGGGTGTTACATTCTACCCCCCTTAAAAAGAATTTCGCACTCGAAATTCGTCACTTTGTAACAAACAGATGAGGATAATTCTCCCTCATCATATCCTCAAGCTCCCATGTAGCTTCTTCAAGTTGGTGGTTCCTCCATAAAACATTCACCAATCGAGTGGTCTTGTTTCGTAGGACTTTTTCACTACGATCCAGAATCTCTATCGGTTGTTCTTCATAAGAATGATCTTGCTCCAGCGGTACAACTTTTGAGCTGAGTACATGTGAAGGATCAGGTATGTACTTTCTCAGGAGAGATACATGGAACACATAGTGATCTTAAGAGAGATTCGGTGGAAGCGGCAATCGGTAAGCTACCTTCCCAACACGATCCAGTATTTCGAATGGACCGATATATCTAGGGCTCAACTTCCCCTTCATTCCAAATCTCATAACCCTCTTCCAGGGAGATATTCGTAAGAACACTTTATCACACACTTCAAACTGTAGGACTTTTCTTCGGTTGTCGGCATAACTTTTCAGTCGACTCTGAGATGCTCATATGTGTTGTTGAATAGATCTTACCTTTTCTTCCATTTCATCAATGAGATCAGGTCTTAATAGCTTTCTTTCCCCAACTTCATCCCATCAAGTTGGAGTCCTTCATTTCTTTCCATAGAGAGCTTCATAAGGAGCCATCTGAATAATGGTGTGAAAGCTATTATTATAAGAAAATTCCACCAAAGGTAGGTGTTGATCCCAACCTCCTTTGAAATACAAAGAGCAAGATCTCAACATATGTTCTAGGGTTTGAATTGTTCTCTCAGACTGACCGTCTGTGTGAGGATGATAAAAAGTGCTGAAACTCAACTCTGTATCCAGAGTATGCTGAAGACTTCGCCAGAACTTCGAGGTAAATCTCGGATCCCGATCAGATATAATAGAAAGTGATACTCCATGAAATCTTACCACTTCCTTTACATATATCCTGGCAAGCTGATCTAGAGAGAAATCCTCTCTAATAGCAATGAAGTGTGCAGACTTTGTAAGACGATCAACTATGACCTAGATAGCATTATTGCCTTTGGATGTTTTAGGAAGTCCTGTGACAAAGTCCATAGTGATGTTTTCCCATTTCCATTCAGGTATGGGTAATGTTTGTAACATCCCCTTATACTTCTGTCTCTCAGCTTTAACTTGTTGACAAACCAAGCATCGAGAGACATATTTAGCAACATCTCTTTTCGTGCCATCCCACCAGAAGTACTCTTTCAGGTCCCTATACATCTTCGTGCTTCCAGGATGAATAGAGAATGAAGAACTATGAGCCTCATCCAGCAGCTCCTTCTTTAATTCGGGGATGGGAGGAACACAAACCCGATTCCTGAACTTTATTATCCCATCACAATCAAGTTTGAATTCAGGAACATTTCTCACCTTCTTTTGTAACTCGACATCTTCTTTCTGTGCCACTTTAATCTTCACATGTATAGATGGCTGAACATTCATTTGAGAAAGATAAGAATTTTCCCCTTCCATTATAATTCCAAGATCCATCCTTTGTAAATCCATAAACATTGGATCTTTTGTGATCCTCATCATGGATAAACTAGCATGGTCTTGTCAACTTAATGCATCTGCCACATTGTTTGCTTTCCCAGGGTGGTAATGGATTGAGCAGTCGTAATCCTTAATCAGCTCCAACCAACTTCTTTGATGCATATTCAGCTCCTTTTGTGTGAAAATATACTTTAAACTTTTATGATCAGTATAAATATCACACCTTTCACCATAAAGGTAATGCCTCCAAATCTTTAATGCAAAGATTACCGCAGCTAACTCCAAATCATGTGTTGGGTAATTTTGCTCATGGATTTTCAACTGTCATGAGGCATAAGCTATCACCATATCATTTTGCATAAGAACACACCCTAATCCCTTCTTGTATGAATCACTATAGATCACAAACCTTTCTCCACTACAAGGCAGTGTGAGCACAGGTGCACTGGATAACCTTCTTTTCAACTCTTTGAAATTCTCTTGACATTCCTCTGTCCAAACAAACTTAACTCCTTTCCGAGTCAACTTGGTTAGTGGATTAGATAATCGTGAAAAATCTTTTTCAAAATGTCGATATTATCCAGCCAAACCAAGAAAACATCGGATCTCAGTTACTGTTGTTGGTATCGACCATATTTTGATAACCTCTGTTTTTGCTGGATCTACAGATATCCCCTCTTTTGTGATTATGTGGCCTAAAAATGCCACTTTTTGAAGCCAAAATTCACACTTGGTAAATTTGGCATAAATCTTCTCCTTTCTCAGGGTCTTCAGTATAATTCCCAAGTGATCTTCATGTTCTTCCTTGCTCTTTGAATAGACAAGTATATCATCTATAAAGACTACCACAAATTGATCAAGATAGTCTCTAAAGACTCTATTCATTAGATCCATGAAGATAGCAGGGGAATTAGTAAGACCAAATGGAATCACGATAAATTCATAGTGTCCATACCTTGTACAGAAAGACGTCTTTGGTATATCCTCCCTTTTGACCCTTAATTGATGATACCCTGAACGAAGAATAATCTTGGAAAAGTATTGAGCTCCGTGTAGTTGGTCAAATAGGCCATCAATGAGCGGGAGAGGATATTTGTTCTTGATAGTGATCTTGTTAAGTTCTCGATAATTAATGGAGAGTCTCATTGATCCATCATTCTTCTTAACAAATAGAATAGGTGCTCCCCAAGGTGACGCACTAGGGCGTAAGAATCCCTTATCAAGAGTCTCTTGGAGTTGCTTCTTCAATTCCTACAACTCAATTGGGGCCATTCTATAAGGTGTCTTTGAAATAGGCAAAGCACCCGGTACGAGTTCTATTGAAAACTCAACTTCACGATTTGGTGGAAGACCCGGTAATTCCTCTGGAAAGACATCATCAAACTCCCGTACGATGGGCATATTCTTAATCACGAGTTTCTCACCAACCATTTGAGATAAATAACATTCAATTAGTAGAATCAATACCCATAAAATGGATGAAATTTCCACTGGAAGGTTATGTTCATCCTTGCATTGATAGATGATCACAGATTGATCTGGAATATGAAATGTAACTTCCCTTCTTTGGTAATTGATATGAGATCCTTATAAAGAAAGCCAATCCATGCCAAGAATCACATCGAATTCCACTAAAGGAAGGATCACAAGATTTGCAGGAAGCACTTTCCGACAAACGTCAATTGGAGAAGAATTATAAACTTTTGATGCGATTGATGTGCAATTAGGTGTTGTCATAGCTAACTCAACATCTAATTGTTGAGGTAATATAGTTATACCCTTAGAAAATTCTTCAGAAATAAAAGAGTGTGTGGATCCAGAATCAAATAAAACATTTGCTTCTTTAGAGTGGATGGTAAGTGTACCTTTCACCACTTCGTTATCGTACTCCACATCGCTGATAGAAATTTCATGTGAGTTTCCTTTGTCTTTAGCCTTAAGAGATTGTTGACGTCGACCATCATCATCAACCCTTGGATTTGGGCATTGATTGGCATAATGCCCCATCTCCTTGCACTTGAAACATGGAAGTGTATAAGGTTCATTCTATGTATCCCTTCCATTGTTTGCATCATTAGACATCTTCTTCCCATTATCGCGGCATTCAAATGCCTGATGACCTTCCTTTCAACATTTGAAACATTTACTTGTCCCTTTAAGAAAACTCCCTCCATGTTTCTTTCCACACTTTGAGCATATGGGGAAGCTCATCTTCTTTTCAGTGTGCTCTTTAGATTTTCCTTTGAATTCCATTTTCCCTTTCTTATCAAACCCATATGACTGATGGGTTACTCCAATCTCCATCTCGACTTTGAGAGAACATCGAACGATTTCCTCCTAGCTATTGAAGTCCCTTATGGATAACGCCCTTAGAAGACTTGGTTTTAATCCACTAAAGAATCGATCGATCATACTCTCAGGTTGGATAATAATACGAGATTCGTACCTTGCAAGTCTTGTAAAATTTTCTTCATAGGTACCAACAGATTCATCATCACTTTGATTCAGTTCAAGAAACTCTTTCTCCATCTTTGTTCGGAGAATACGATGGAAGAACGTACTGAAAAATAAGTTCTTGAACTCGTCCCATTCCATGGACTCAATTTCATCCCTTTGCCTCGTATTCTTAAAAAGATTCCACCATTGGCTAGCATCTACTTCCAAACGATACACTGCTAGGATGAATTTATCATGTTCAGAACATTGAAGAACTGAAAATATCTTTTCAGTAGTACTAATCCATTTTTCAGTAACTAATGGATCAGTAGACCCTCTGAAAGAAGGTGGACGCTGCCTCATGGAGGATTCAACAGAATGTTGCTCCTTCCTTTGCTCGTTTGGAAGTCCTGCATGATTCATAGCTTGAGAAAGTTTTGTGAGCATGGCTACAAGATTTTGTATTCCAGCTCCCATATCGTTTGGTTGCTCAGGGGGACAATCATTGCATTGCCCATCGCATTCCGCATTAAGACGGTTCCTTCGGGTTCTAACCATTGACTAAAACCAAGAAGAATAGTGTGAGCAACACTAATTATAATAGGAAAACCACATAATTCAAGAATAAAATTTCACACTTAAGGTCTTATCCTAGGTTATTCATGGCCATTTCTAAAATACTAAGATTGTATTCTATGCTTAGACTTATCCTTAGGGTTCTTACTATGGCTTTCACATCCTAGTTTCCAATGGTCGACTATACCTTTCCTCTGATACCAACTATAACGACCCAAATTTACATACATTGTTAATACTTCAAAATTGAAGCATACTTATTACAACATATAACAAAACCACGAAAGGACCGTATAGGTATAGTTCCTTTAGAAACATGGAAACATAAACAACTGGTTCATAAATCTTCTATAGTGTCTCCCATTTATTTCATCGTATCTAGGGTCCCTTTTAGGATATTTTACTTAATATCTATCTTCCTTACCTGGGGAAAAAGAAAACATACAAAAAAGGGGGAGCTCAAATTCCCAGCAAGGGAAAATAAAGGAAATAAAAATCATATCATATCTTCTTGAAAATCATAACCTGCAAAAGAGATCATAATATCTTAACATGGAATAAATCATAGAAGTGAAAATGAGATCCCCATAATCATAACATAAAACATGAAACTTTGTGGAATGAACACATAATCATAGAAAATCATTTATTGTTAGTACAGAATCACTTCCAAGACTATCTTAGTGGACGAAGTCCCTTTCTGAAATGAGTCACCCTCGTTTCAGTCCTGTTTCACTGAACCGGTATAACCTACTGTTCCAGCCATGTCTATCTCATGAGATATAAAATCTTTACCCAATGCATTGGAGGGAGATATAGGTCCCACCCATCTCATAATGAATCCTTTCTTATGTGTTCCACATAATCATAAATCATACATCATCGCATAACACATGTAACAAAAACAGCATTCTTGAAACATCATGACATCATAAAACAAATCATATAAGGTAAATGACTTCATAAAAACAATTCCCTCAAAACATAATCAAATCAATGTAATAATAGGGATAAAAAAAGAATCCTATATTATCTTAGATGTAAAATAATTTTGATAAAACATTTGAACTCCATTCTTGAGGAAAATATCCTTTCTACTTCAAAAACACTTTTCTTTTCTTAACATGTCATACAATTAGAAACTAAAAGAAGTTGATTAAAAAGAAACTTGAAAAATTATAAAGGAAGATTCTTGGAAATAATGTTTTAAAAATCCATTCTTGCTGTATAAGTTAAAAATAACATTCTTCGTACTTTTGTCAAAAAAGTCAAAAAGTACCTCGTACGAAAAACGACAAAAGATTCCTTTCATATCTTTTACTAAAAACTCACCGAAGGGTAAAATTGGATATAAACTATTGTAGGTGGATGGAAATAATATTACATATTGAGAAAACATGGATGTGGATGATAAAATACACCCCAGTATAAACAATCTCCGATAAAAATGAGATTGTGATATTTCCCTTACCTTAGGTCCGATTTTCTTTGTACGTGTCTGAAGCCCCTCTTCTTTGATACGCCTCTTTGAATCCTCCACTTAGGGAACTAAGATTGGTCTTTGAAGAAGACCAGGACCTCTAGGATTATTCTAGGGAAGTGGAGAAGGAATTTTGGCAGGGGTTGGCCGAGCTTGAGTGCTCAAATTGGTGTGAGGAGGAGGGGGAGGAGGAGCCCTTTTATAAGGGAGGAGAGGGGCACCTTAGGAATATCTCAAAATATTATTTTATATTAAAGTCAAAATCGGTTTATAATGGTTCCAAAGGATCTTATTTCGAAGGTAATGTGGGGATGGGTCGAAATCCTATCAACTAATAGGATTTAGACAAGTTTAGGTTATTATTTTAACCTTATCAATTAGATTTAATTCTAAGTTAAATAATTTAACTTTTACCGTGACTTTTTGTTTTCTTACACTATATGGTTAATACACTTTTATAACATGCCAAACGAACCCCAAGTTGTTTATTATTAATATATATATCCTTATCTAAGTCATTTGGCCGAACCATTGATTTTTAGGAATAAAATAACAATTAATAATATAATATTTGATTTAAAAACTATTTTGTGTCAATTTTGACACTATTTGATATATGATTTTTTTGAAAGTCATAACAGAATTATATGTTCAAACCAAGTTGATTAAATGAACACTAATATATCATAGTAACCTAGAAAATTAGTGGAATTCATAAAATGTCTCAAATTACATTTATTTGATCATTTATAACATCAATTATGTTAACATTTCCTTAAAAGGGTAATTACTGCATCATCGTTGTGTCATAAATAAATTAATTTATTTAATGTTTAAAAATTATAAATAAAATATCATTATGTTGGAAATCGTTTTAGATTTCTAATGAATATTTATAGTCTAATTTATCTTATGTATAACCCCATATTTAAAATTATTTAGTTATTAAACTTGGATTTTAACTATTTTAACTATTCATTAAATAAAATAATATTAAATGTCATAATCTAATCCAAGTGGACCTAAATGGTCATATTATATTCATAAAGTTGTTTTTGGTCGAATTAAACTTATCCAATAGAATTAGGACATGTGTTAGGGTAATAGTAATATCATATTTACCCATAGTTACCCTATTTACTATTAACCGCGGTAAAAAAGTAAAAAGTTACTATTCACCAAAAAAATTATTTTTATCTCATTGAACCACATTTTACTTACTGACATCAATCGTGTCTCTCGGAGTTTTGAAATTCCACTCACAGAAGCGGTAAAATTATGTTTTATGAAAAATTCAGTTTTTTATCCTACCACTTAGTGGTTTCACTATTCATCAAAAATTGAAAGTTTTCAGAAAAATACCAAAATTTCACCCTAGGCTAATTTCGGTATTTCGAATCCAAAAATGAAGTCCATTTTAAAAGATAAAATTTCAAAAAGTGGTTATTACTATTCATAACGGCTATTTTAAATAATATAGCATATCGTCGTTTAGTGAAACTCGGTATTGCGTACAACGCAAGCTATCGAGGAAGGTCGCGATTTCGTGTAAAGTAAGCCAAGCTAGTGTGTAGTGAAAGATTCCTTTGATGATATATATATAACATAAAAACAAAATATTACACATAAAAATCTCGGGTGTTACAGTTCCACCTACTTCTTCAATGCTGATAAAGGTGTTGCGACTATGGAGAAATCCAGCACAATCCTCTGGTAGTATCCAGCCAGACCCAGGAAACATCGTACCTCTATCACACTCTTGGGTGGCTCCCAAGAAAGTATCGCCTCAATGTTCACTGGATCCACTGAAGCTCTACCCTCTAAGATGACGTGTCCCAAAAAGTGAACCTCTCAGATCTAGAACTGGCACTTCGAGAGCTTACCATAATGTTGGTGCTCTCAGAGTGTGTCCAGAACTGTGATAAAATGATTTGAATTATCCTCCCCATTAGCCGAGTAGATCAGAATGTTATCGATGAAGACTAATACAAATCGATCAATGTATGGATGAAATATCTTGTTCATAAGTCCCATGAACACTGCTGGAGTGTTGGTAACACTGACTGGCATGACCAAAATCTCATAATGGCCATACCGACATCTAAAATCCATCTTCTACACATCCTCATCTCATACTCTGAGCTGGTGATAGCCTGATCTGAGGACTATCTTCGAGAACAACAGTGCTCCCTTCAGCTGATCAAAGAGGTCGTCAATCCTCATGAGTGGGTACTTGTTCTTCACTGTCACCTAGTTCGGGTGCTGATATTCAACACAAAGTCTCAAGATCCCATCTTCCTTCTTGGAAAAACAAATAAGGGATGCCTAAGGAGAAACACTATACCGGATCAATCAATTCCCATTCAAGTCCTCTAACTCTACCCGTATCTCACAAAGCTCTGTGGGAGACATCTGATAAGATGTTGAATATATCGGTGTCGTCCCGGATTGCAATTCAACGTAAAAGTCCACCTCTCTGTGAGGAGGTAGACTTGGAACATAATCAGGGAAGACAACCACGTACTGGTCCACCACGACAGGATAACTTCGACTCTCAACATCAACTCCTCCGAGGGTAATGCTAGCCAACTAATGTGTAATTGGCTGCACCATCCTCCGAGTGATTCCATCCTATTCTACAAAGGCTCCCTTCTAGCCGGTGAAGGTAAACATGGTCCCATCCATGTGAACACTCCACACATTGAGCTTAATACACCCAATATAAGCATGGACTTTAGATAACTAGTCAATACCCAAGATGACGTCGTAAGGCCTTGACAACACTACAAGAAGATTCCAGCTGAAGCTCTCACCTCCTAGAGTAAGCTCGCACTGTCGGCACTACTGGTTAATCGTCAAATCCACTCCCATAGTATTCTCTAGCTATAAGGTTTGATCCAACAACTCTGTTGGAATTATGGAGCTCCTAATGAGGGTAGTAGAAATAAAATAATGACTATCACCTATGTCTATAAGTACTGCAGCTAAGGTGGAGTAGACAGAGATTATACCTCATATTATCCCTAGATTTCCATGGTTAGAGGTCTCAACTCCCTAGAGCTGAGATCGCCCTTTCCCACATGTTCCCTATGGTCATGGTGGACCACCAGGTGGTGGTGGTGATAACATCATGAATCATCATCCACCGCCAGCTGCACAACCGGGTACTCTACCACATCCTCATGCTCCCTGCAAACTTCCCCTGTCAAACCTCTTTCACTTCTTTGGTAGTCCCTTGACCATATTCTAATCATCCGATATGCGGTTCAAATAGGGATGATCTATGTGACCCTTCCCACCGCATGTGAAACACTGCATCTTCCTCGCATGACTGGCTCTGTCTTTGGTACCCCACACTATTGATCCTGAGTCATGAAGTCATCCACATGTGGATCTGGACCACTTGGAACTCTAGGAAATCTATTTACTGCCAGCTATAGAAGACTCCTCTACGTGACAACTAGTGGGAGGTATCGTTACTGGTGACTTCTCAGCAAGAAAACTCTCCACAAAGAAGGCTCGATCTAACACCCCTCCTACGTCGGAATGCTGGGTGAGATTATCGAAGCCCTGATCTCTCACATGTGCCCCTGCTCGAAGGTCCGGGCCCTGAATAATGTGTCTCATACCAAATCCATGGAGTAGCCTGAGAGGTCGGTTAACCTCGCTAGGTATTGAGCTACAGTCATGCTGCCCTTCTGCAGATGAAGAAGCTCGTGTGTGCGTACTATGTGAAGAGTCGCGGGGACAAACTCTGCCCAAAATAGGCTCACGAAGTCTGCCCAGGGAAGTTTCACCCCGTTATGAACCTGGCGAATCAAGATCCCCATATGACTTCTATTATATGTAGAATACTGGTGGCAAGGATCTCCATATGATCAACTTGTGCCCCTACCAGTTGGAAGAATCTCACAACAGCCTCCAACCAATCCTCAGTCGCCTATGGGTCTGTCTCTCCGCTAAACCTGGGTGGCCTCTGGCGCTGGAACTCATGCAACACGCTACAATGGAATGTACCCTCTACTATCGGGGCTGATGGCATCGGTGGCCCAACATGTAATGGTACCACTGGTGCCTATGTGGGTGCCTCTACTGGAAGAGGGCACTACACCAAGGCCTCCTCGCTCAGTGGGATATTAGAGTATACTATACACAGTACCCTAGTTGGCGGTCTGCATAGAGGAATCATGAAAATAAAAAGGTGGTACATGGTCAAAAATATATACCTGGTGATATGAATCAAAGAGATCGCAATGAAAACTCTACGAAAAACACACACACACTAAGGGTTTTCGTGCACTGAGTCAGAAATCAGAAGTCAGAGTCCTGGGTTATGGATTCGTCAGCCACCACAACAGCACTGGGTTCCCTAAACTGATGACCACACTTACTAAAGAGAACACTATGTTGATTAAAATAAATATTAGAGTTTTATGTTCTATGGTAGAACTGACTCCATTGATACCAATTTGTCACGACCCATCCCCCGGGGCCCGTGTCGTGACTACCCAAAGCCCGCCTTCCCTAGGCCAGGGTCTATCGACTAGCACTAAAAATCATATTCCCTAAAACTATGAAGGTATTTCCTTTAAAACATTTAAACACACTCAACCAAGAACATAAAAAGATACGAAGAAAAGTAAACTGTAAAAAAAAGAGTGATGAATGTAAGAGGGGTTAGAATACAAGCCCAACAGAAAAGTTACAAGTACAACTGAAATAAAATACAACTTAAGAAAGAGAAAGGCATCTAATGGGTCATCTTATGAGGATCCTACTTGAATGGTAGATACAGATCGCCTCCTCAGCACTCCACTCCCACCCGTCTCCTCTACGTACCAACACACTGTATGGTCCACCTCCAGGCATCATCCAGTCCGGGTATAACGATACACAGTAGGGACCCGAGACCCTCAAGGTCTCACAAAATCCACAAAAGAAAAACACAAATCATGAAATCAACTGAACACCCTACTTAGTTATATGCCAATACACATACCTATGTTATCAAGTATGCCCATCTCAGTCACGAGGAAACACATGGTCCAACCCTAAAGCCCAATGCTCAATTGTTCAACAAAGGTAGGAATACCATGAACGTAAGTACCACATAGGTATTCCACATAGAAGAATAACACCATGGAATTAGAATGAAGGAAAGTACCACACAGGTAAGGTCTCATCTCACACCATATATATCTTAGATACAGTAGTAGAGATGATTAGATGTAACTACAGAATCATCTTACTCTGTTAAGAGGCAGACCCAGGAAAGATCCTAAATCATCATCAGACCCACAGAGGATTGTAGTACATCATTATAACCACACACGATACTAGTACATCATCATAACCACAGAAAATCTTAGTACATAGTCATACCGAAACAGGATCCTAGTACATAGTCATTACATCGTTAGACCCACACATGATCTTATTACATCGTTAGTACATTATCAAACTCTCACAAGATCCTAGTACATCTTTAGTATGTCGTCAGGCCCACACAGGATCCTAGTACATCATCATTATGTCTTCATACCCACACAGGATCCTAGTACATCATCACCATGTCTTCAGACCAACACAGGATCTTAGTACATCGTTAGTATGTCATCAGACCCACACATGATCCTAGTAAATCGTTAGTATGTCGTCATACCCACACAAGATCATAGAATATCGTCAGTACATCATCAGACCTACACAGGATCCTAGTACATCGTCAATACGTCATCAAGCCCACACATGATCCTAGTACATCATCAGTACTTCGTCAGACCCACACAGGTTCCTAGTAAATTTTCATTACGTCATCAGACCCACACAGGATCCTAGTACATAGTCAGTATGTTTTCAGACCCACTCAAGATCCTAATACATTTTCAGTATGTCGTCAGACCCACATAGGATCCTTGTACACTATCACAACCAGCTACAGGGTTCCCTCACTAAGCTCGCTTGTCTCCCTGTTGGTCCGCTCCTCATGCCACTGGTTGATACTCCAACTGCAACTAAGACTTATGAATAAGTATACCAAAGTACGACTATATAATAGGGGTCTCAATTCTATACATGGTGCGTTAATCGGATGCCCGGTCTATATGTTATTAGCATTTTAGTTCCGAGGTCCTGGTTAGATTCGTGCTCGATCCAACCTGACATTACCCCAACAATATCCAAACCTCATATGTGTTATATCAAAAGTATGATCTTGTTCCAATGTTTTTAGTGCCATAGACGGTTTGTCAAATGGATTCCCAGTGCCAAAGTTATGACCAAAAAGTTTCGAATGGGTCGAAACTGGTATGGGTCCGGTCCGACCCGGATGGACCGACCCGACCCGGCCAGCTGGGTTTGGCCCAGCCCATGCTGGGTAACACGGTCCGTGCTGGGTGGCCCGACCATGCAGACCGGTGGTGCGGGGTGGTCGTGATGTGGCGGGGTGCCGCAGTGTGGGGAGGCAGGCATGGTGCGGCGGGGAGGCCCGATGTGGCGGGGCGGCTGCGGTGCATGGGGGTGATGTTGGACGACCATAGTGTGGCGGCCCACCATGGCTGAAAAGGTGGCCAGCTGTCCTCCCTTCACCGCTATGACACAAGATGCGGTTCTCTTCCATCGGGTGGCGTTGTTTTGTCGTCGCCGTCGTCGTGCCCGGCGGTGTGCCGGCTGCCGTATCCGAGTTCCACCAGTGCAATTCGCTGGCACCAGTCACTGTTCTCTTCCATTGAAAGGTACACAACTAAAACCTCAAAAAAGTTTGGAGAGTTTTGGCCGTGTTCTTTTTGAACGCACCCTCCGCGTTAGGGTGGTATCACGCAGCTTAATAAATCCTGTATGAAGAGAATCAAGAATGGTAATGGGGTAATCAAAACATCAAACCCTACCCAATGGTTCATAGACGTCATTGAGGTGAGAAGGGCAGATGTTAGTTCTTCGTTTTTGAAGATGTACCATGTTGGAGGATGATATATTCTTTGTTGGAGAAGATGACACATTCTCCATTGAAGAAGATCTTCATTGGGAGGTGTTCTTTGTTGGAAAAGTATAATCCCACCTAAATATCTCCACTTCTCCTTTGCCAATGGTTTCTTCCAAAAAAAAGTGTTCAGCCAACACCTAATTAAATTAAGTATATCAATTAAATTTTTTTGGCTCAATTAATTGGCATAATTAAATAAAGTTGGGTGGTACAATTAAGGTGGAGGAAGTTCAAGAGAATTCTCCCCATTAAAGGGGGAGTTTTTAGTTTTGGTGGTCCCCAACTTTTAAATTCAAAATTAGAGGTTTTAGTTTAGGTAAACCCCACCTCCATAACCCATGTAGAGGGGTTTAATGAATAAAAATAAAATTTTCAATAGTTTTATTTTGATTTTTCCATGAAAAATTGAAAAAATAACTTTCACCCTCGACCTACTACGGTCGAGGTGAAGGTCTCTTTATGAAAATACTGGTGATGCAATTTCAATGGTGTCCTCATAGTTCAATTCTGAGCATCAGTTCAAAAGTTAAAAAAACACACTCATACGTCTAAAAAATGTATTGAAAAAAAGTTTAGAAATTCATTCTGGTCACACCGGGCCTTGGAATCCTGCGCCATCAATTTTCACGGACTCATAAAATTCCCTTATAATTAAAGAAAAAATACATGGAAAATTATGTTTTTAACAAATAAATTTAATTTATAGGTTGATAAAATGGTGAAAAAACATCATTCTAATGAATTTATTATGAAAGGTCACCAAAAAGGTGAAGGGAAATTAATCAACCAACAAATATGGAATAAATGGGAAGTATACAAGAAGGTGACATGAATGTAAAATAATTCATATTAATTATTCTGACAAGAATATTAGAAGATATAAAAAATTATAGAGAAGTAAATATTGATGACTACATTACCGTAGTAAATGAAATATCTAGTATTGTATAAGGGTTTGGTGAAATACAGGATGACTCTAGAATTGTTTTGCATCTTATGAGTATCAGTATTAGTATTCTAATTTATAAAATATCATCTCAATAAGATAGGTACGATCATCCCATATATAAATTTCATAACATTTATATTTTTGATATATTAATGTTTCATGCCTTTTAGAAGAGATATAATGATTAAATAGCCATTGAAGGTATGAGAATGTTGAAAATCAAAGAAATGTTTGATGATGTAGCTTAATGAGAATATAAAAATAACAAGGAAGATATATATAATTAAATAATCATGGATCATAATTACTAGAGGTTCAATAATATAATGTGAAATAATAAAAGAAAATATCCATATATGTTTTATTATTGAAATGGAGTTGGGAATTTTTCTATAAACTATCCAACGAATAAAAGTGATGATTTTGAGTATGAACATGGTGGTAGGAAATAATTTATATAAAATATAAAAATAATCCTCAAATGAATGAATGAGGAATAATATATTTTCTCAATGAAATTGGAAAAATAAAATAAGAAAATATGGAAAATATGAAAATTGATCATGTAGGGAATATCAATTTGAATTGGGTGAAATTATTATAATATTCTTGGTATAAATTGAAAATGATTTTGATACATTTATTAGTGAATGAAATTGTAAATAAGAAAATAAGGTAGAATAGCTGTTAGAGGATGGAATTGAATTCTATCCTAAGAAAAAATACTATTACTCTGAAAAAAAAATGAAATGTTGGGGAAATAAAATAAGAATATTATGTATTTGAAGATTGAGATTCAAAACAAATAATATCCCATTTTTATGAAATCAATAAATTCAACCTAAATATAATTGAACATGATAACATGATAAAATAAATTAAAGATATATTTTCATTGAATAAAGAACAATTATCTAATAAAATGTATCTATGTACTTATGTGTAATAGGAGCCGATAAAGCTGAAGGATTATTTTAAAAAATATATTGGTTTAAATTTTAAATCATATAAATAAATAGAGGGAAAATTCAAAAAATATTAGGTTAGATATGCAACATATAAAACTTTTTCTTATATTGGTTTACATGAAAAAATATTTTCAAACTCAAAATTGTTTAATGTATGGACCAAAAAGATTTATGTAACATATAAAAAAAATATAAATAGAAGAATGTGGACTATCTAGGATCTCTTTCACTCAACAGAAGAAGAAAATTTTGGACCATCAACTGTAGAAAAAATGAAATATCAAATATTATTTCATCAAAATTCTAATGATGATAGGAGATTTAGGAATCAAGGATATTTCTGGTTCTATGGATTGTTTTAACACAAGGAAAACACATGCTGGTAAAATATGTCATACCTAGAATGTGGTATGGAGGGAAGTGGTATTTTTCTAGTTGATATGAAGTCAAATCCTTAGAGAAGATAGTTTTTGAAGAATAATATTTCTATCATTACAACTAAAAATATATATCAGAGTCTGGATGAAATTTATATTACATGTGAATAATAAGGACCTTAGAAAATTAATTACAACTTAATATTTCATATATAGATTCACTATACATGGAAAGGTATGTAAATTTAGAAACCTAGATGTGAAAATTCAATTATAAAAAATGTTTTTTAATGGATAGTACATGAAAATAGTTATGGATTATTGATAGTGGATTATCTTCCAGTATGACAGGTGACACAATGATTTTTGGTATTATTGAGAATAAACTGGTTGGGGTTTTCAAAATGGGAAGTAATTTTTCCCTATAAATAAAAATTGTCATTTTAGTGAAATTAAATTCCCAAAATCAAAAATCAATAAGAATTTTACATGTTGAAGGGATAAATTATAATATCTTGAGTGTTTTCATGTTTTTGATGATATCCATTAGGAAATATTCAAACTGGAAACATGTAATATTAAATTTTTAAATGATAGGAAGATCATATCACATTGAATGAGTGAGAATGGATGTCTATTTTTAATATGTGACAGAAAAAATTCTTTTTATTTTAGTTGAAAAGATAATATAATGTTTCAGAATAGGTGGATTTGTTATGTTGGAAAGGGAATCCTATTAAAAATTAAAAATAAATATATCATGAGATATCTCCTATATATAATAAAAATATATATTTATAAAATATTTCAAAAGGGAATGATAATAGTGAAATCCAAAAATAATGTATATATTATTTCAATTAGACAACTAGAGGAAACTCCCAAAGATTTAAGTGGTACTATGAAGAAATATTATACAACATGTGATATTTATTTCATTGAATTCATTTAATATAAAACTAGTGTGACCAATGTGATACTCTTATATCATAATACATAATTCATTGAGATATATAAATTTTCTAGGAGACTTGTTGAAAATGAGTTTGGTCTCACTGTTAAGAAATATTTATCTAAAAAAAGAAACAAATATACATGTGATGCATTTGAATGATATATTTTTAACTATAGGATCAAGAATAATTTCATCTCACCATATAATATTCTAAAAAATGTTTTTTACACAAAACTAATAAAATAACTATTAAAATTTTTGGGAAAATGTAAGATAAATAAAAGTCTAAAAAAATAGAGTAAAGCATTATGTACTATTTTAAACATTTAGAATTGGTGTATTTTATACCTAATAAAAATATTAATACAATTGTGTTTTGGTTTCGCAAGAATCTAACAATATATTACTTCAATTTTTATTGTTTCCTACAATTCAGATGTATTGGAAATGGAAATATATTAAATCTTAAATAATATAAAAATGACGATGTCTTTATTAGATACATATAATCTGGAAGGGGTACATGTGTTGGAAAAATATGTTTCAAATGTTATTATATAGTAATGAAGTTAATTTTTTAATAAAATCAATGAACATAACTCTATCTTGAAACAGATTATTATGAAATTTATAAGTGGAGTAAAATGCTTGAATAAGACCAGTATGTTGAGAATGTAGCTAAAATCCAAAAAATGTTGATACTGATTCAGAACATACATGTTCTGATGCTAAGTATGACAGAAATTATTGAATATATTTTTTATTATTTAATATATATGTTGTAATAGAAAATATATGTAGTTAATATGGTTTAGATATGAAAAAAGGATGTAGATAATTTATAACCAAAAAATTATATCATATATTGTACCAATAATTGTGGTTCATGTTATTAAAAATCAAAATTTATTACTGGCCATGAATTATGAGGTTAAAATAATAATTAATCATCTCCACAAAAGATTTCTTTTTGGGAGCACAACTAATAATTTAATTGCCATTAAATGATTGTCTATTAACAGAATCATTGAGAAAGGTGATATGATAAGTAACAAGGGAATTATGGTATATAAATTCTAAAAAAAATAAAATTCATACACTTTCAGGATAATTTTTTTTTAATTTAAATACATTGAATAATAATATGGGTTTTATAAGTTTATACAAAAAATATCTATATAATTTATCAAACTGATGTGAAATTATCATTTTTTAATCTTTCTTCTTCATAAAGATGTATTTATTTGGTAAAATGATTGTTTATTTATATTTTTAGCTGTTTATGTGCTATCTATATAGAAATTTAAATTATGAGGATTAAAATATGAAAATATTTATTGGTACTCAAAACACAGTACCTACATTATATAATTTAATTCAAAAAAATGAAATTTATAAAAAATGAATTTCTCAATGATCTATTATTGGTTACGATGATGTTAATTATTTAGGTTAGAAACACAACACACTCCCATGATAAAGAGTACCTTAGTAAATATTATTTTTCAAAGAAAAATGTACATTATGAAATATCCATGTTGAGGGAATTGAAATATTTTTGTAGATTAAATATTGACCAAAAAAATATATATTATATTTTCCCCTCAATGAAAATGTCTCTGGTTGTAGGTATAAATGTTTGGCATGGATGAATAATATAGTACTAGAATCTATTTTTTCCATGAACTAGACCATGTAAGGATTAAAATGATGTATTGTTTGATCAAAATAATTTCATAATTATTATTATAATCCAATAATATTTGATAGAATCATGAACTAATATAGCCCATGTAATGATACATGGTACTAGATATAAATTTTCTCCAAGGTAATTAGTCTCTCTTTCAGAAAATAGTGTTATAAGATATATAAAATACATAGTTAATTATTAGTTTTTATACAGATTCATTACTGATCAGACATGGTTGGCTATATTGGTGTAGATTATATAATAGATTTCATAGATAGAATATCAATCCATTCTATGAATTTCCTCATTGGTAAGGGTTGTCTGTGTTAGTTTAATAGTAAATATAATTCATATTAAATTATCATGATGAAGGTATTATTTTTGGATGTAACCCTTGAATATACCTAGGTTTTATGGATGAGTTTATGCCTACCAACATTATAGGTTGAGATTGAGATTCTATTTAGTATCTCATAGATAATCATAGTGATATAGATTTTTAAAATAACTAGTGTAGAATTATTAGTCCAAATAAATAAACATAATATTTTATTTTATTAAATCAAATGAATCCAATAGATTTATAATTATTTAATATATTTATTTTTAAATTCTCATTATATATATCTTCATGAAATTTAATACATGAAATACGTTCTCTATGTTTAGGCTAAAACCCCATGTTCATATTTCTCATCTCACCTGATGATGTATGAAAAAGGGTGGAAATATTGAAGTATTTCATAATAAAAGGGGTAAATAATTCATGATAAATAAATAATTTCAAGAACTTTTTCACTAGATGTGTAGATAATATTTAATATGAGAGATGTTATAAATATATTAATTACAATAGAGTTATCGATTTAAAAGTCTAGTGGGAAGATAATTTTAGTCACTTGAATATAATTATTTGACACTAAGGGATTCATTTATCACAAAAACATTACCTTATTCCCTAGTGTGGTTTAAGATATATAATATATATGATAATATATGAAATTATTATTCTTAAAAAGATAATGGATGTTAAAAATAGGTCAAGGGATATTTTGAAATAGATTCATAATGTTTCCAACACATACAAAATGGGGACATTGAAGTATGATTTGAGTTATTGATGGTTATAATTTTTTTCAATAATGGGTGACAATCTATAGAGGTTATTGATTTTTTCATTAATTATGACAAAAATTATTTTTTGATACATTGAGATCATTTATTGATATTTAAAGATGTTTTTGTGAGTATTTCAAGATAATTTTCATCTACTCTTAGAGATGAATTTTGGATAGGTATCATTGCATAACCATCATTTATCCTCTAATTAATTATAAATTAGGGATATATATATTCTTTTTTTGTAAAGGTATTGTATGATGAAATAATTATTTGATTTTATAAATCTATATGAAATATGTTATTTTCTGTGTAACCATCATTTTTATATATACACATGAATCATGTCTTTATATGTGTGAAAAAATCACCATATATATATGGATCATTTATGTGTAAGAATAATTCAAAAACTATAATCACAGTTGTGTAAATATAATTTGTAACTTTTCTAAATTTCATATTATTCTAATTAATCATAAATTTACATTTATATTCATTATTCCATCTACATTTCCATCAGTAATTAATGAATTTAAAGGTCAAAAAAACCTAAAAATATCATGTTTATAGAAGTTGAATTTTTTAAGGAAAACATAATATGATGATTTTTAGGATTTACTATTTCTAATAAAGTATTAAGATCACTATAATGATCATATTTGAATATTTTTTGTTTTTAAATTTATATGAGAAATTATCTAGTGATTGTGATGTGAGAAACAACTAGGTATTAGGTAATAGTAGTGAAGGTGGTGATTTTTTGAAATAGACAGAATTATGAGAGCGTTATAGTATGAATAAAAAAAATGTTGATGAAAAATTCTTTATGAGAGAAACCATACATGTTATTTTTTGTGCAGTGATATTTAAGAGAAATTAAGAATAATGACTCATCTTGTTTTCATAAATAGGATATCCAATCAAACACAACATTTTTTGACCATGGTGAGTCTCGAAATTACCTATGAGAAACGGTGAGTTGAAACTTGTCCCCAAGGGGATTTGGGTATCTCAAATGAGTGAATATGTACTCAAATATGGTCAAGGTTTTCAAATGCATTATCGATGATATGAAAATGGGTATAGGTGAATAATATTAATTTTTCTATATATATAAGGATAAAATAACTATATAATATTCTAGAGATCATGTTGCCTGGAAAAGTGCATAACTAAATGACGGAAAAATCGAACAAATTGTATGTATTTTTTAGATAAGAATCACATATAATTATATAGAAATTTCATTTAGGTAATTTTTTTAAATTCATAGAATTTTAAAAATGATGAATTTGGGGAGTTATTTATGAGGTTGATGTAGTTCTAGGGTATTGGAAAAAATAGATGATCAAAATATTATGGGAAGGAAGAGAGAATAGGCCTAAGGTTAGATGTTTTGAAATAATCTTCTATATGTATCGGGTCTTGATATCTAAATGAACCAAGAATCTGCATTTGAGAATATATAGGGGGATCAAAATCATAGAATGTATAATTTGAGAAAATTGTTCTTTATTATTTAGGAATCCTCAATGAAGAAGATCTGCATATAATGTGGTTAAAGAAAAAAAACCTCGATAATTTCATTATCATTCGAGTTACCATTTATTTATACAAGAAATGTGAAACTACAGAGTCTTTTATACCTATGTAAAAGCATATTTTAGCTCTATGATTATACATATATCTTGTAACTATTGTGCTTATAGTGAATAAAATATGGCTAAGGGGAAAAACTATCCAAAATAAAGAGTAGGTTTCCTGTAAATGGTCCAAATAATGTAAAAAATGACATGTACCTTACTATTTTAATTTTCACATACACAAGTGTTTCAATGATTTAAATATGAGTGTATTAGACTATAATATGTAACAATGTTTGATGTAAAAGTACAAATAAATTATAAAATTGATATCCAATATCTCATATCAATTTCCTAGTAGTGAATTGATATACAACGATTTTATTTATTTTATTATTAATTTTAAATAATTTAATTCCGAAAAATTGATATTTATATGATTATTTAATCTTAATTTTTAATAAGAACATTAATTTTTAAATTTTAGGGAATTTGGTTTTTCTTATTTAGGGCCACCCAATGTATTTTTGTCATAAAATCTTATTTGAATTTCATAATTACATAAAATTGTTTGGATATAATTTATAGTAATTTTTATTTGTTTATTTTTTTATAATGATAGTAAGATCAAATTCATGAATGGTGAAGAAGGGAAATTAATAAATTTTGAGAGAGGATTCAATATAATGAACCTTTCCTCGCTATTTCATCCCTAAGGTTTTCATCCATCCTTATAATGGGTTTAAATTTTAAAAGTTGATAAAATAATAATTTTATCATGTTTTCTTCATGTTGATCCATTATTATTTGGTGATTTACAGTGTAAAATTCCAAAAAAAAATTGGTATTTACTTTGGATAGATATGAATATTTCCATTTCAAATTTTTAGTAACCCCTCTCTCCCGAAAACTATATTATTTTTAAATATACACATTTGGAGGAGATGGTTAGTGAATATGGAGATTTTAGGAAGAGGATAGGTGGTTTCACTCTATTTATATAATTATTGGAATAATTATATATCTTGAATCAAGGATCTGTTCCTTTATAAATTATTTTCCATCTTCCTTACATTATATCATTATTTTTCTCCTAATAAAATTATCTCTTCTATTTTCTTTTATCATTATTTTCTGAATATTATTCATTAATTTCAATACTATGAATTGATATAATTATGATTCTAACACGTAGAATATTTTTCTTATGAAAAACATCTCCTTGACGACATGTCCTTCCATTTATGTATAATTGATAAATAAATGATCTAATTTACATCACATTTAAATGATAATTTTGTATCAATAAACCACATTAAAATTATAAATATATTATTAATTTATTAGTTATTTAAATATAATTGAACTTCATAAATAGAAACCTAACTTGGTATGATGATTTTTTTGTGAATAATTGGAGAAAAAAATTAAATTTTCCAATATAATAGACCCGGAATAAAATTTTACAGTATAACTATATTCCAAAGACTCATTTAATTCATAATTATAGACATTAAATTCTATACTAATTTTTCATAGATATCAAACATTAAATGAAATGATAAAGAAAGCAGGGATTTTTGATTTGATGTTCTAATGTAAACATAGGATTTAATTTGTTCAATATTTTTGGTTATGTTATTATTTCTAGTGATAATGTGTTGAAAATATTTCAGCGTCGCAATTTAATAAAATTTAACAATCAATATAAAACAATTATTGACTGATTTTATAGGTAATATCAATTTTTTTTATTTATAAAATTTTCTATAATAATTAAATGAAATTTAATTTTCTATCATATTCTATTTCATCATCACCAATTTGTTTTATGTATTTTCTTATTTAAAAAAATTGAAAATCCTCCCTAAATACTTTTCAAAAATTATTTAATCTATTCATTTTCCTTTTTCATTAATCCTATTTTTTAATTTACTAACTCATCATGATAATGTCTTTGGCTGGGCATTACGCACCACTTCTTTTAAAAGAAATTATTACTCCCACAATAGTGTTCATTAAACTGGCACTATTTCTCTGTACATATAAATTGTATTCAGAAAAATAGGTATTTTATTAATTTCATATTTCTTTTATCAACCCTCTAAATTCAATGATTTTCAACATCTTCTTCTTATATGATAAATTTAAATTACATTTAATGATATTTTGGTATATTGTTTTTGATTTTAGTATTTTCTATCATTAAATGATGACATGATTCAATCACAATATTGTTTTTTAACATGAAACAAATGATTAAATTATCTTTTTTAAATGAATAAATAATATCAATTTAAATAAAGAGTCAGAAATAAATTTATTTTGGATTTATTAAATTTTAAAACCATATAAAACTATTGCACTTCTAAATAAAACACTTTATATGAATTAATGACTCTCAATTATAAAAATGATGAATGCAATTAAAAAATTCATGGATTGTAGTAACTATATATTAAATCTATAAAAATATTCACTCCTTGTCCAAATCCAGAATTACACAATGGAATAATATATGGATAAGTTCACCATCTTCTAAAATTTGATAAACTCTTTAACGGGGACCAAAATAATAATTAAAAATAGTTTATTTAAAATTTTAAATAATGAAACTATGAAATTTGTATAAGGAATAAATCAATATGTATTCATTTACATTCCAACTATATAGAGAATTAAATTATTGGATTAATTATTTACAAACTAAATATCTACAAATTTGGAAGTATTTTAGATGCATTTTTGTTTTGATATTCGTTCTTGCATCAAGGGCTCCATAAATTCGAGAGTAAGTCACCGAAATAAAAAATGAAGGGGAATAAATTTACTTTTACTTGGTGAAATTTAATATGTATAATATGAGATTACCTCATCAATAAATTTGGGAGAAACTCCTCATACATTTCATATATGAAGGCCTCACATTAATGTACACGATCATTGGGTATGGTGTAGTTAATGGATAATTGTTTGACAATATACTAGTAAAAATTTGATCATTGAATGATAAAATTCATGAATATCATAGTGATTTAGTTGTCATAGAATACCCTCACAAAAATTATAAGTTATGTAACTACATAAAATTTTGATAATAATTTTTCTTAAAAAATAATGGATTACCTGACTAATGTAGTAAGATATACTGATTTATATATATATACAAAACAATCCACACCATCAAGGATTTGGGGAATTTGTAAATCACTAGATCACCCAAATAATTCATTCCCACGACTCTTAGATACAATAGGTAGTGATGTAATTTCCCCAGATCTTACCAACATAAACTACCTCCTAATCTTATCAATGAACCATTCCATCCCAAATATAATTATGGATGTATGTATCATCAGCATTGTAACTATGTCTCTGTTTGAAAAGAAAAGTCCTATGGTACAAAGAAATGAATCAACACCGTCTACCATTAAAATATGTATTGCAACAACCCAAGAAAATTTTTTGTTCCCAATGATCAACAAATTATACATGTCCAGTCCTAAAAAATTATATAGTTTATGTTTGATGATACATTCAAAAAAATTATCTGAGTGAAAATAAAAAATAAAAGTGCCATATTATGGAATTATATTCGATGGAAGTTAAAATAAATCATATTCCTACAACCCTGAATAAATTGGTTTGTAGTAAATATTGAAATATTTCCTCCCACCACTCCAAAACAATGGAAATGTTCATGAGATAACAATTATGAGAAGGAAAAAAGAGATGAAAAATTGTTTTTGAACAGTTCACCTTGATTCACACCACCTACAAATATTCAACCATCATAACTGATTGATAACCAAAAATGGTGGCTGATATGGTGAATAATAATACATAAGTGGTACTACATAATCATATTCCATTTTCTATTATTGTCATGAAAACTGAAGAATTTGGTACATTAATAATTGAAAAATGAGGCTCGAAAGACATTTATGTGAGTTGAGATAAACATACTTCTACTTGACTTAGTCAAATAGTTTAATAATATATAAAATTATTGAAATAAAATTGTATGAATATAGATTAATAAAATTATCTTATTAAATAAATATTTGAATATATTTATTTTCACGCATCACAACCCACATAGTTATGTTTCTATGTAGTGTCCATTGTACATTAATTATATAATGCACCATAGGGGAGTTAATTTTTTTTTTTAAATTTATGAAATTTATATATTTTCTATTAATGTCATTCCTCACTATGTTTTAATAAATTTATAGATTGGTGATATGAAACTAGAATGGGAAATTTTATATTTCATAATTAGGGATACAACATATATTGAGGGGTCCATGAGGAGGTACATGGATGGGTAAGTGATATGATCATTCATTAGTAATAACACATTCTTAATATGAAGGATGACTAGGTACATTACTATGCTCCCTAAATTCTAGTTAGTCTCTTAAAAAACTAATAAAATGATGAAACATTATGCAAAATATTACCAATTTAATAAAGTTTGAAAATAAAATTATTAAGATACTTTACTAAATACTCTTTAGAAGATAATAATTATTTTATTATATCCCATTTTATCCCAACTTTAAAAATCCACTTTGAGTGTTAACATTCAAGGATTATTGAGTTTTCATGAATTGTGTCTAGATATATGTATAAGAATAATCTCACACGTATTTTTCATGAAAAACCCCTTCTTATATTATATTTTAATGTGGTTTATATTCTAGTTTTGGAATCTTTTTTTATTATTTCAAGGATGATGACAATGATGATGGATTTGATATATTATTATCTTGTTTTACGAATATATATAATAATATAGATATTCATATAGAATATTTTTAAAATAAAATGATTATTCTAGAAATACATATACCCCACTCTTTGATACTCAATCTGTTCCTTTCAAATATTAAAAGCACGTATTTTTAGTGGTGATAAGTATCTGATTAATATTTATAACAATATCATTCCTAAACAAGACAAGAACCCTTTGAAAATATTTCAAGATAACATTATATATATTTCATTGTTATTATATAAAATCCTTACTATTGTTTTATCTATTATAATGGACTTCATTTTTGGGAACATGGGCATAAAATAGTTACACAACCACAAAGTTGGATTAATCAAAAAATATTCGGTGTTGAAAAGAAAGAAGTTGAAAATTTTATTACACTAGGTTTCATTTAGTTCAATACCCATTCAGGTTTTGTAATGTAATAGGTCAACAAAATATTCTTGTTTTATTTTAAAGGTACCATATGTTTTAATATTGAGTTCAAATAATTTTTCCCATTTCAAAATTAAATGTTTTACCTCACGGTCACATGACTACCGATATCATCACTTTTTACATCAGGTGGACAGTTGACTCCTTCATTGTATTTAGTTGGTACATTTATGGGGTTGGTTTGATTTTTATTTTATTTTATAGGTTTTTTCATGTGATTGATTAGTTATTTCATATTTTCAGTTATTTTCTTCATCATCCATGTGGTTTATCCATGTGGATAGATAGATCCATCCTAAAATAATCGTTTTATTTTATGCATTCAGTTTATTCCATAATACATTTAACTTTTTTCCTTCAATAATTTGGTTTGGTAATTCATATGGTTGTATGTGTCTTAATGTTGTGTCGTTGATGTGTCAAAAATTCAGTTTAATGCTTTCGGAATCTAAAGTTTTTAAAACTAAATTGATTTCCAAGAATGATGTAAAATATTCACTAAATATATTATATGGACATAAAGGAAAAGAATCAATGATTCAAAATTTCCATTTATAGGGGTTTAATATAGTATTTTAATTCCTTAAAATATTATTTTTTTAAATTGGATTTTCCATAGGTTTTAAATGAAATTAAATTAAAAGAAAATTAGAAAGGAAGGTTGATCATCTTAACCATTATACTAGTTCTGATATCGATATCGAGAATCATAATGTATGGTATCCCCTCTAATTCATTCTTCCTTAGATTCATTCTTGATCCGGTGAATAAAAACCTTACCCTTGAGACTTAGATCCATCTTCCATTAACTTTCATCCTTCTCTCTCATGATTCAATTAATGTTTTATATCTTGGTTACCTCTCTATTTTCATCAGTAGTATATCATGTTTGAGGGAATATTATTTATTTTTTTGAATTAATCCCTTATTTTCAAGAAATTTTTTATTGATAAAACTCTTAACATATAAATATTTATGTATATAAATCATATTCATTTTCCACGTTTTCTGTTGTAGTTTGTTTTGGATGTTTATTTCTTGATAGAAAATCCAAATTCTCATATTCTTTTGTGTACCATTATAACTAGAATACTATAATTTTCCAGTGGGTGGGTTATATAAATTTTTTTTTGATATGAAATAGTTTGAATTTAATTTTATTGGAAGGGGAGTAGATGTGTGTGTTTATACATTTCCTTTTTTCCCTAAAAATATCTCTGAAACATATATCATTTTGGGATATGCTTTATCTTGGTACTCTGAACTATAAATCAATATTTTGAATTTAGAGTGTTTTTTTAACTCACCACCCATAAAGTGATAAGAATATATATATATATATATAAGGAACTACATGAATGTGAATATGGAATATCTGATGGAATACGCATGCATGATAAAAACGTTTAAGAACCCCCACCCCATATTTACACTAATTTTGGACTTTTTTGTAGTTTGGAAAGTATGTTATTATGTACTATATTAATGTAAATTATCAGTATTGTGATATTTTACATTTTTAAGGATTATTTGATGCTAGTGGTGACCATTTTAGGTGTGGGATTTTTTTCTAGGTAGTGAATGTGTGGTGGTTGATATATGATTGTGGTGAGATGGTTGATTCGCAGTGTTTTATTTCATATGATACATAGTAGGTTTTTATTCTAGTTCCCTATTGAATTATTCTTGAATTTATTAATGATTTGTTTAGTGTTGATGAAATAGAAATTTTTTGGGATATACTTTCATAAAATGCAGATGGAATTTACATGTGGTAATTTGTTTAAAAACATAGTAGTTGTGAACATGGAATAATTGAATGGGAATTTGACAAAATATTTGGATTCAGTTGTTTCCCATCAAATTTAAAGATAAATGAATTAATAAATGAGTTTAGTATAATAATTTAATAATCTAGGAATGGGATGAATATATAATTTAAATATAAAAAATTTTCTTTGTTCATACACCTGTTTGATTTGAGGGAGTAGTATTTAGAAAGAGCATCAGGTGGTACGGTTAGTATAGTGTAGATAGTAAAATAGAGTTGATTAAGTATTGAAGTGAAAATTTTAAGATATAATTTTGTTCCATTTATGTATGTATATATATGTAAATATTAATATTTCATTTATACTCACACCACCAATATTATATATGATTTGCTGAAAAAAGGGTTCTTTCCCCACACATCTAGATAGAGTAGAATGCATATATGACTATGACATCATTGTCGCTCTTACTTTGATCATAGTTAATAGAAATAGTGGCCATATAGTTTTGATATGGAATGAATTATGTTCCATTTGGTGATGATTTTTTATGATGAAAATATTTTATTTGTAGTGTGGGTTATTCATAGTTAGTGGAGGGAATGAGGCGGATGTACATTACATTCATGATACCCTTTTCCACACGATATGGGATTATGGATGGATGTGTGATGTTATGGTAGTGACATAAGTGATATTTTCAATGATATTAATGATATAATTTAATTTTGGGACTTTGAAGAGTCATGTATAGGTTGATATGGGACCCAAATCACATCAGATAAAGCTTGACATGTACTGATGAGATAACATGGAATGGATTGGAACATAAAAAATTTCATTTTAGTGTGTCAGAGAATAAATTATAGGGTGATGGTGTAGATATAAGGTGACTTTATCAATTTTTTCTTCATCATATCATAATAACTAGTTTAGTTATTTGGTTTGTGATCCATAGTAAGGTTGGGATTGACAAATGAATCATCTTGGCTGATATGGGTTCTTCTATTTGTTCACTATTGCATTAGTAATATCTTTCAACATATTAAATGGAGATCATGGGTATTATCCTATTTTTTAATCATTTTTTGGTCACCATATTTATATATAAATATTTTTTAGGTTTTCCAGGAGGTATGATAAAATAGGATGGAAATTACAAGGATAGATTTCAGAGTAATTGAAGAGTTACTACTATAGGTTTACCTTTGGTTTTATCTTTGGGAATTTTATATCTATTTGATGAAATACACATGTAGGATGTTTTTATTTCATTCATAGTATGTTAATGTGATGTTTGGTGGTAATTAATCTATTCATTATAAATGTTTTATAAAATATGTTTAATGCCTCCAATTTGATTATTCTATACTTACACAGCTAAAATCGTGACTTGGATATATAAGAAGTGAAAATTTGGGGGGTCACACCCTCTCTTTACTCCTAGTGCATGATGGGTACCAGTGGAAATTTTCATGATAGACTAGTTTCAGTGGTTTTGGTTAAGTGATAGGATTGAGTTTGGAGTCAAATCCTTTTGAGGTTTTAATGGGAATGGTTTTGAAATATTTATTTTCAAGGATAGTTGGTGATGTAGAACATAACAATGGCTAGATATAAATAATTTAGGACCTCGTATGATCTAACATATGAACATTAAATCTATATAACAACATTGAGATATAATGTTGATTGTGATTGTACAGATCTTGGATAGCTATGTGCATCGTGATTGTTTATTTTTGGGATTCAATGAGGTATTTTTAGAAAATAAAAATGTATTTAAATAATTTACCTGACTAAATTTCATACATAAAGAGTTTTAAATAATTTTTTTGTACTTTTTAATGATTACTCATATTTTTTCCATATACCATTCAAGATAAACAGGTTTTGGAGGATGATATTGTCAATAATTGTAGGATCGATCAGATAATGGATGATGATATGTGGTAGATGGAATTACATGATTTATAGAATTAGGGACTATAAATGTTTTAGGAGATTTTCTCAGATCTGGAGAGAGGGAATTTTTTAGGGTTCCATAAAATTTACTTAGGTCATATATTTCTTGAGATGAGTACTTATTTACACTGGTTATGATATAGATATGAGTGGTGGTTTTTTATTACTATGAATTTTACCATGAAGAGGGTATCGATGGTATGGATGAAAATATATAGTTTCCTTGAGATGAAGGTTATCATAGTTTATATAAGAGAATAGATTTAGGATTATGATTGGATAAGATTATGAAATCAGTTTTCTAATCCTATTGGATCTAAATTTAGCATTAATTTTTATACCAAATAAGTTCTAGTAGTTCTAGAGAATATATCATGTACCTCCCATTTTCATGTTTTTTCCTACATGGGATATGGTCAAAAATAGGCTCCGTGGACAACTATTTAGGGATCTCATTCGTGTTTTTAGCCAAAATAGTAGTAGGTTACCCCAAGTCCATTTCAACTCTAACTACTACTAAAATTCAATAATTATTGAAGGGGAGATTGAGATAGTATAGATCAACCTAGTAGTGTTCCTTATCCTCTTGGACGTAGATAAAATCATGATTTTTGACTTCATCAATAGTGAGGTAGAGGATCAAGGCATGAATAGGTTCTCTCTTTGGTGTTATTAATTCCATATGGTCTGGACTTTATATGTCATACAATCAATTTTCCAATGACCTTATTTTAATCCCTAATTCTTTGTATATCTTCACAATAAATTAATTCATGGGATATAATACTATAATTGAGATTAGAGTTAGATATAAATTTATTTCTTCTATTTTTATCAATGATAATTAGGTGACAACCATTCTTTATTTATATTTGATAAAGATTTTTATTAAGGATGTGGTAAAATTACATGGTGAGGTTTTTATTCTTATTATAGATGAATTAATTTAGAGTCACCATTGTAATATAATTATTTAATTCCATATGAAAATTTAATGAATTTTTTTTGTGGGGAGTCATGTTTTTCTATATGGAAATCCAATGAGTGGTTCTAACAGCAGAGTAGAGATATAATATGGGCACTAGGTGTGTAGATCCACTAGTGTGTCAATAATAAAAGATGTCACCATAAACCTGGTTGGTGATTTCCCCAAGAATTATTTAGGAGTTTTTTATATCTTCCTGAATTAGGTTGTAAAAATACATCCTTGATGAGATGTTGATATTAGGATAGAGTTACAACTAGGATCCTCTCTAATTTTGGTGGATCCTTATCAAGAGGAACCCATGAATATATGTGATTTGAGACTCCATGTAAATAAATTAAATTTAAATGGATATATTTGGCCAAGTGTAACCCATTGGATATATATAGTGTTGTCATCAAAGAAGGTGGATAGTAAAATTTGGTTTCCCATGGATTATAAGAGATAAAATCAAGTAATGCAAAACAAAATTACCCCCATCCAAGGTTAGTTAGTCTATTCTACTAGTGAATGGAAGCTATATGGTTTCAAACACTCATCTATGGTCTAGATTTCATTAGATGAGTTTGAAGGAGGAAAATATAAAAATGGCTAATTTCTAGTGTATGTATGTGAACATCGAGCTTTTTACATATTGTTTAGTGGTACTGGAACATTCTTTAGGTTTATAGGGATCATGAACATTTTATAACTTAGTTCATATACTAGTTCATAGTTGTGTTAATCGATGACATCCTTATATTTTCTAGGTTATAGGAGGAGAATTCTAAGAATATGCGAATATTCCTACATGTAATTCCACAATGTCTACTCAATTTAATGTTTTCCACGTACATGTTTTGGAAATAAAAGGTGTATTATCATATACATTTCATGTCTTATGAAGGTGTATTCTTTGAATGGTCAATGATTACGGATGTTTTTTCTTATGAAGCCCATAATAACTTAACAAACGTATGCAGCTTATTTTTACATATCAGGTATTACATGAGGTTTTTGTATTACATATCTCAAAATATATCCCATTGATAAGTCTTGACGGAATTTTTCAGTATTTGATCTATAATAATTAGTGTTTGGTAGCTCCTAATTCATAATAATGATTATTATCATTAAGCATACACAATAGTTTTCAGATGAAGGTGTGATGTCTAATTTCTTTTGAAATTATTACTATCTAGGACTTAGAATCATATTGATGTATTAAAGGGGGGTAATCTTATATGAGTATAGGTTTTTATCTCCATGAGAGCATTACTATTCCATACCTACTCTTTATTTATTGTAATTAGTGTTTTCAATGACGTTGTTTCATTATTACTCTATTAATGAGTTGTTTTTGTTTTCCCTGAACACACACCTCGTAGTTACATATTCTCTTAGAAAGATTTAAAATTATGTAATTAGTGGTGGATTGAATTTTTAAGGATTATTGGTTAAATATATCTTACCCCCAAGGAATTAGGAATATGGTTTTTGAAATGTTAATGAAGTTGTTATAGGGATATATCATTTTTTTTTATTCTATTTAATGTTATAAAGTGGTGGATGGTCTTGTGGTAATACATCTCGATGTGGAGGATTTCAATTAGAGATATTGTTTTAATAAAGTGTTATCCGAATCATATATTATGTAGAGGTTGGATGGTTCTTTCTAGGTATACATGGAGGTGGAGGTGATGTGATATCCTATAAGTCAATGTGATGGTATTAATGGGTGATTTAATGATGGTCAAAAATGAATATCATTATATGGATGTTTTTTATTCCATTTTTGATACATGAGGTATTAATTCATTATTTTTATAGATCACCATTTTATTTTCATCTAGTTGGGTAAATGGTGTGTTGTGTCCTATGAAATAATCTTTAGTTTCCTAGTATGAAGTGGTTAGTGGTGGATCCTGATGCAAGCTATCATGTTTTTTAGTAGGTTCATTCTAAGAACATTTCTTCATGTGGACTATATCAGTGTGGGTATTTCCATATGTTAATTTGTGTGGAAATATCGACATATTTCATTTACACAGTCACACATTGAAGTCCATGTTATCAAGATTCATAGCGTTTGATCCTAATTCACTTGGAATGTGATATTTAAAAAATATATAATTCCTAAAACCACTGATTTAAAATCATATATGGTGTTTTAAATGAATTCTATTCATGTAGAATTTAATGAAAATGTGAAAACTATGGATGGATATGTTAATAAAAATGTGACAAGAAAAAAACTCTATATTCAAAAAAATTAATGGATTCTAAAAACCAAATTATCATATCACAAACAGAATGATATAAATCATTACCAATTATGCCCCAATGATTAGAGTAATTTCATGCATTGTGAGGCCATATTTCTCCGTTTAGATTAATTTATGGCTAACCATCAAAGTCTAGTCTGTTGTTATCCATCAATTCATTGAAACACGCTCAAAAAAAATTGTCACATAGCTTTTATCTTCCCAAACCAAGGATTCTCTATTATTCCTCCATTATAGAATAATAAAATCACATTCAAAATCAAGATAAAAGAACATATTAAAAACTATAGAAGGTATTGGTTGATGGAATACCCAACAACCAATGAAATGGATTTCATTTGGGTCCATCATTTATTGTGACCTAGAGAGGATATTAATGTTGATATATAAAGTGGAAAAATCTATTAAGGGAATAAAAAAAATAAAAAAAAATCATTTATCAAAGAAATAATATTTATAAGATAAATAATAATTTTAATAAATTGAATAGTCTCCATGAAAGAGATAAACAAATAGTAGTTCTCAAAATTAAGTGTTCGATAATCTTGGTGGCTTCATCCCCATTTTTATTCTATACTTCAAATGTAAAATAAATTATTAGAAAATAAAATAATATTGAGGCACAAATTTATATCATTACATGATAACAAAAATATTACAATTAATAATTAATTAAAATTATTATTTTTTAAAAAAATCCTATTATTATACAATATCATTTTATATTACCCAAAAAATATGTTAATAAATAACTCTAATATCCCATCAAAAATTATTGAATAGTAAAATTCATTTATTCATATAGAATGATGTGATTTTCTAAAAATAAAAAATAATATATTTTGTAACTATTTACACATAATTAATAAATTCAAGTCATTATCAGTATTCAATCATATATAATAGTCATCATTGAAAAACATAAAATGATTATATATATTTTTTAAAGGATAAATGTTTTCTTCAATGTCCAGTGAAAACTATTTTCTATTAATAATTAATCATATATATGAACTATTCAAACTATCCTAAGTATTCCTTGAAAATAATTATTAATTAAATTTTAATCATCTACTTTGTAATTAAATTAGTTTCAAATTAATTATAATTTTATTCATAGCATCACCATATAAAATTATGTTATTCGATCATGAGTAGAGAAAGCGAAAAAACACTAAATTATTAGGGAATAGTGTTTTAGAAAATGTGTCCAAATTTAATGTAATATATAAATCACTTTTGGATCATGTAATGTTTTTTTACGGTCTTTCCCATTACCAATCTGATTAATTTAAAGAACAAGAAGAATTAGAAGAGCACCCTCTACCTCGGGAAGAGAGACTGACATTTTTTCCCTGGGGGGGTCCACTAAAAAAAGATAAATAGATGGAGGGGGTTTCCATTGGAGAAATAAAATGAATCAACGAAAAGGAATGAATTTTTCCAAAACACCCACTACAAACCACCAATATTTCACTATAATAATTTTATGATTTAAATGCCTATTTTAAAATTACTAAACTCTCTCAAAAGAATAAATATTTCTCTAAAATAATCGAAGGAGATATTTTATCGCCATCGAGGCTAGATGATTCCACATAACACTATTACGGATAAACAATTCCACCCTCCTATAAAATATTATTTTTATTACATAATTTGGTGGTATAATTTCAGACCCGACAATTGATCATCTCACTTCCTCACGCCTATGATAAAATATTATAACTCACCTTGTAAACCCTCCCATTTAGGGAAAATACATAGTTTCATAATTTTCATGTTTTTCTCATTTAATATATATAAATTTCAATTATTATAGGACATTTATTTATTTATTTACTAGATATTATTAACTCATAAAATTCAATTCAATTGGAATTTCAATAACATTTATTTCGAGGATAAATACAAAATTATATGGTCAATGGAACCATTTGAAAATTTATCCAGGGACAATAACTAGGATAAATTTACCATTTTTCCATTTTTAATGTTCCTAACACTCATAAAAAAATTTAATAATTTCTTAAAAAACAATGTCGTTACTTGATAGTTTATGTATTAAGGTATATAGATTTTATAGAAGAATATGTAGTATAACAATTTATAAATTAATTTTAAAAGTACATGGTCTTATAAAATTATAAAAGAATGAATGTTTTTTTTAAAAATAAAAATATTATAGAATAAAAATATTAAATGATTGATAAATTTATAAAATTATAAATGTATAAAAGTAAATATAATAATTGAATATGAATTTATAATTCTATATAAAATTATATATTAATATAAATGTTAAAAATGATAAATAAATTCTAGTATAATAAATATTTATTGAAGTATAAATTATTTAATAATTTACATAAACTGATAAAAGTATAGAAAAAATAGAAATAGAAATTGTTTTTAAAATTTAAATAATTTTCAAAAGTATAGACCTTAATAAAATTAATGGAGAATAAATTCATAATATCATATAAATTATAAGATATATAAAACCATAAAATTTAAAATAATTTATAAAATTATATATTGAAATTATATAATAATAAAAAAATTAATATTGAATTTTTAATTTACAAATCAGTATAAAAAGTACATATAAGAGTAGTAATTTAAACATAAATCATTTTTAAAAATTTTTGGTGAGTATATAAAATATGTATTATTTAATAGATTAATATTAATAGAACCAAACACATACCAAAATTAAAAATCCCAAATACCACCCATTTACATAAAAAAATCATTTGAAGAATATGAATTATAACCAAAATAAAAAAACAAAATATAAAAGAATAATTAAATTTAGAGATAATATAAATCAATTTTTCAAATAATTAAACATATTAGTAATTATATAAATTTTATCTAAACATTTATGGAGAATTTGGGATTCAGCACTACAATGCTGATTTGAAAAGGGTGGGGTGGTAGTTGAAATGCAATGAGATGCTGAAATGATGGTCAACAATAGGAGAAAAGCAGTTCAACAATATATGGGGATATTTGAGAATAAATAATACCAAAGGTCATGAGATCATATGGGGTTGAGGGGATAATTGGTAGAAGAATAAATAATGATACGAGGGTTTTTAGTAGTGTTAGTTTTTTATCATTATTTTCATTTTTGTAAAAATGTAACACGAGACCATTTATTGTTATAGTTAAAATGAAAATATTAAAATTATTATTATGATATTATTTACGTTAAAAATTATAATAATATAATTTCTATTGTTATAGTTTCTAGGAGTTGTGATCTTCGATTACTATTATCATTCTTATAAAAACCATCTTCTTAAAAAATTTTTATAAAAGAAAAATGTAGTAGTTTTAGGTTACTTTTTTCTATTTGGATTTGTGTAAAAGATCATAATAAAGGGTTTACCTAATTCTATATTCAAAATTTAAAAATAAGAAATTATATGATAGTTATAATTTTTCCCAAAATTTTGGACCAATAACATAGAAAATGATTCATGCAATTAATAATTATTTATTATACTGTTGAAGATGGAAATACTGCATCCTCTCAAACAATTAAAGATGTTATTTGGGTAAAGATGTTCATTATTAAACGTGGTCCATATAAATAATATTGCATCTAATTGACCACTATAATTATGATAGTGTAATTAGTTATATAATGTAATTGACGCAAGAAAACATAGTAAGCAAAATAAATTATTTATCAATTTCATCTCATTGATGAAATTTTAAAAAGATATGATATTAATATGTGTTCTATTTTTATAAAATAGAATATATATGATCCCATAATAGAAACTATCACAAAAGAAAATCATAAATGTGAAACTAGATCAATTTGTATAATGAATATACTTGTCTATATTTTGTTCATTGGAAAGGTTTTATTCCCTACATTAAGTCAAGTGTTGTAATATCAGGGAAATTTTATATTATATAATTTTTTTTAGTGGAAATAAATTGTTATTAATTTATTATTTATTTATAAATCAATGGATATTAAAGGATAAAACCCCCAAATAAATATTTATATTAAAATTTTATCTCTAATTACTTTTTATTATATTGGGTTATAATGATGTATTAATATCACTGTGGGTCAAATAACCTATATACAAATACATATAATAAAACATGGGCTATGTGTTGGGGAAAATGTATTCCGGATTAGCCATAGAATGTTATCCAAATTTATTTCCCTATATTTATCACCGATGTTACGTAAAAAACATTGGTAACATATCATTTGGATTCAGGTTGTGAAATATGTTCCCCACTTATAAGGATTCCCGCATTGATAGGTATCTAATGTCATTGGATAATTTTGAGGAATAAAAGGTAATGAATTATGACAATAATCAAGATATCTGATTGGAAAAACCAATATAGTATGTTCCAAAGAGTATTATTAGTTGCTGAAATCATATCATTAAATTGTGTTTTGAATATGTAAGTCAACTACTACGCTAGTATAATTAAATAAAACTTATTTATATAATATTTAAGAACCTTTAAAATTCAAAAAATGAGTGAATATATAAATTATTAAATAATCTTTTTAAATTCGGTATCTAGGACATGTTTTTAGATATTTCTCAATTTTTTTTATTAATACGTATGTTCATAACTATTTATGAGTTAACAAAGATCCATTGGGGGTCATAAAAATGATAAAATAAATAAATTTTTTTGGTCAAATTTTACTAGTTCTTTTGTAAACAATTATGTGCCTATTGTTAACCGAAATTGGATTTTTGTTTTACTTATTTGAAATTTTCAATTAAAAAATTGTTATTTCATTAAAAATTAGTGTTCTTTTATAAAATAAATAATGTGTTATTTATATTATTAATATATAAAATTGAAGAAATGGAAAAGCTGAAAAGGGATTTCAACAAGGCATTTTGGTAATGTTTTCTCAAGAAACATTTCATGTTTGTAATTAGAGGTCTATAATAAAAGAAAAATATAACAACATATTATTTGACATTAAACCAATTTAGTTAGACTTTATGGTATGATAAATGGTGCTTTGATTCTTAAGAATCTTTTTGAGGCTATTTAATGATTAAAGTTACTATATGAGACTTTATTTCAACCACTTGATTTTGATTTGGGATTGAATTCCTTATAAGATATTGAATGTCACTCTAGTTATAGAATGAAATGATGGTGGTTTAGTCTTCATCCCATTGATAGGAAAAATAGTTACAGAATTATTTTATGTACCATTCTAATTATGAATATGATTTCAACACTTTTATCATCTTAGATAGTTCTTTATTTTTCCTCAGTCAAGAGGCTCGTTAATGTTATTTTCCATACTTCTTATATCATTTATATTAGAGGAGTCTCTCTCATCACATGGACAATAATATAGTTCCACTACAGTGTTTTCGATTAGCTTTATAACTGATATTGATTGATACGTGATAATGTCAATTAATGTATGGAATAAATATTCATATCCTTTTTAATAGATATTTTTATATTATTTTATTTTTCCATTTATTAGTTATGATATTGAATTTATTTTATTAACTCTTCTACTAAATTCTATGTGTTAGTATCATTGTTAAAACCATTAATAAATAATTAAATCACTATTAAATAATTCTATTTTTTCATGCCTTTAATTCCTTATAAAAAATATTCATACTAGAATGATTTTTTTGTCACGTTTTTAAATAAACTTCTATTATGTATCTCATGAATTATATATTTAATTATTTTTAAAAAAATCGAAATTCATCATAACTATTATTTACTATTTTTATTTTTTTTTGAAAATTAATAATATTCATTAAAAATATATTATTCTAATAAAAAATTGATCACTAAAGCTATCAAATACAATGTATTATTTAGGGAAATATCACTAAAAGTCATGAAACATTAAACAAATAAGTAATATATAGCAATTTATGAAATATGTCTTATAACCATTATAAATGACATTTAGAGGAAAAAAATAAATGTGTCATTATATATATTTGGAAAATATTAAATCACCATCATAAAAATACATCAAAAAAAGTAAACTATAACAAAAATTTGATCCCTCTGATTCAAAATTTACTATTATACTCTTGTAATTTTTCATTTTGGACTTTCCTCTTATTAATGAAATTTATGGATTATCCTTTGATATATTCATTTTTTTGGGGTGAATATGATTTTTTTTATTTAATTTCATAATTTAACTATTTTATTTATAAAAAATCTTATACCACATAATTAGATTAGTTATATTTTTATTCTGTTTATATATTTTAATAAATAAATACATATATAAATAATAATTACATTTATAATGAAAAGTTGTGTAGGATACATAAATGTAAAAATTAAATGTATAATTAGAAAAGGATCAAAATATAATTTAATAACAATATAAAAACAAATAAATAAATTTAGATAATATTTTTATTATATATAATAAAATATATTAAATAATATTATAGAATGTAAAAATAGAATATTGAATATTATTAAAAATATTAAATATATATTATTATATAAAATTCTATAATAAAAATATTTATTTTATATAGTTATAATTTTCAAAAATTCAATTGAAATATTTTATTAAATTAATAATATATAATATAAAATATTTTAAAATTTATTATTATATTGTAGGAATAATATTAGTATTATTTATAAAAAAAATTGCGGTGGAAAAATACTTATACATTAAAATGAATTTAATATTATATATAAAATATATTAAATAATTGTGTTCACACATTTAATATATAAAGTATTTAGTGTTTATAAAATAATATTGAGAAAGGGAATCATGTAGAACACACTCCCTAAGCTGATAATTAAGAATGAGAAACATTACAAGGGATTTGTGATAGGATTTCAACTTTTATCCCCCTCAACCATGACATGAATGACACATGACACATCATCAAACCACACAATGGTATTACAAAACATACCATTATGAGATATATAATAAGAAACATAAATCACATTTTATAAATGTGTGCATCAAAAAAATGAGATACAAGGTCATGAGTGCATTCTTCCCATTATGGTCTAAGTTCCAATGAAATTTGCATAACTCATGTCTTAATTTCTTGATTAGTTCCACTTGAAACACACTCCATCGATATATTAGTCTGTATTCTTTGATTTTTTTTCAAAATTGGATATATCACCCATTTCATTTTTTGATTCAAAAGAATAGGTGTTTCCATTGATAGAAATAAAATATTTATAATGAATATATTTAATTAATATATTCTATTTTGTAAATAAAATTATTAATTTAAGTTAAATAATTATAACATTTATTTTGAATATTAATTTCATAATGCAATGATGGTTATGGATTTTCTATACTTCAGTTTTCACCGGTGGATGAACTCCTTCTCATGAGATATTAATGATACTTCCCTTTACTATTTATTTAGATGATAATAAGGCCCTTATAAAGATTTAAGAGGCATATTATGGATACATAATGATAGTTGGAAATTTTATTGTAGGATATTAATATGTGACTATATTTCTAAATTTTTAATAATTCAGTACATGAATGTTTTTAATACATCTCAATAATTTTTTTCTAGTTGTAGAATAAGTATGTCTGTAGAATACTTATCTTTTATAGATATTTATGGATAAAAATAACATTGATCTCCAGCAAAGCATGCTAAATTAATTTATTAGAATAAAAATTATAGATGAATAAGAAATTTTTTTAAATATACTATTTATTAAATCAAAATTTTTTAATAATCTAAATGGATAAAATTTTAGTTATTTAATAAAATTATATGTTATTTCAATGAAACAACACACCCAATGAACTTTTTGAAAAAAATTCAAATTCACAATCTTTTATGGGTTCCAAAAACTAGAAAACCATGGATTAAATTACAGTGGATGATGGATATTTTAAAATAATAATCATTGAAGTGTGAAATAATTCAATATACAAAGGGTTTTATCTATCCCAGTAATTTACTATGTCATCAAAGTGGAAGTATTCTTCAAATATACTTCAAAATATTATATTTCAATGAAAAAAAATACTTTAGATTGTTTATAATGTATAATGGAAGCATATGTTAGAATAATAGTTAGAATTGATGAAGTCTATTTTCATAATTATTAATAAATTTAGACGAATACCATATTTACAATATCATAAATTTATCTATCCATTATGATTCATTTACATGGTTTATTGGTTTATTGAAAAAAACATCCCTTTTCATTTAAAAAACATTTTGAATTGGATAGTTTTTTAGTTCTAATAAATCAAATAGCAAATAGATATACATTTCTAGATTCAGTTTAAAAAAAATATTTTACATTTTTTCATTAATATAATAATTGAATAATTATATATATATATAATTTTAATATAAATATATATTCAATATACATTTAATTTTTTTTTACCATAATGTGTTATTATTAAAATAAAATTATAAATGAAACAAACCGAAAAAGGTTTCCCTCAAAACCAGCACCCGACCCGAACCTCCATATACCTGATGGGTTTTCCCAATCCCTGTGGAATTGTGACAAGCAACAAATGAAAAAACTGAGGTAACTATTTATCCTAGCCTAAACAACCACTAGGAATATATATATATATATATGAAGTAAGAAACAATGAAATATTGGAATATATATATATATTATATTACTATAAGAAAGACAAAATAAATAGAATAACTATAAGGGTAAAAAAATTAAAAAAGTAAAGTCCTACTCCAAGGGACTACAAAAAATAGATACTCCTAGAAATGGCATGGACAAACCCCACCTCCCACACTATCTACCCATCCCAACTGACATGAACCTTTCCACCTCACTACATCACCTCTCATTTCCCTACACTTTAACACAAACAAAAGTCTATTCATCAACAAAGTGGGTCGCATTGTGTGAGCTAACAAGATCAGTAGGATCCCACACAGGTGTTCCATATCATGTCATTTTATAAAAAATCATGTATTCTCATTTTAAAATAAAACATTGCATGATAAGTATTATAACAGTTTTACAGAAATCATGGAAAACAATTCCCTTTTCCACAGATATAAACAAATAATGGTATATCGATTTCAAAGAATATTTTCCAATATGACATTCCACAAACATAAATAGAAATACCATGGCTAACTCCGAAAGTCAAGAAATAAAAAATAGAAGCACATGTGTCACAACACCATGGAATACTATAGGACCATGTCATAGACTATTTGAACCACAATTATCATGTGCACAAAAATTGATCCTAGAAATATGGGCCTAGGAAGCAGAGGAATAACCTATGAGTAAACCCCCCAAAATGTCAATATTGATCCCCTATAACAATAGGACTATGAAAGAGATAAAATCCCCGCGATAAACCCCTTTGATAATCACAAATAATGGACGATGGACTCAAGCTAAACCTTCTCCCTAAGTACCCAATGTTACCCACACTCTCAATTTCACAAACAAAATTCAATGATTTGATAACCATTTGAAACAATTTCAAAATCCATTCATGAAAAGTGATGGAAAACCATTTATCTTTAAAAAAACCTTTTTCAACACACACAAAAAAATCATGATGATTTATCAAAAATCAATTTTTTATAATGTAGTAGCAGTCAAGGTCATTATTATAGGATAGAGTCAAAATAACCTATCTCAATGTTAATGTCACACACGCCCACAAAAGAATCCAAATCCAATGAAACCCAACAATGTCAACGAAGTCCTTAGAATAAAATTCACATATATTAGGATTGATCTAATTATAAACACTAGAGGTTAGAGGAAGAGAGGAAACACAATTACCATGAGGGAAAATGCCCACTGCACCACAACCAATGATGGAAAAGGCCTTGCAAATGAGATCTGACATTTAATATAAAAGATACCAAGAAGAAACATTAGAATTAGATAAATAGATCTGATACAACAAAGCTAGGATGCTATTGCAATAATTTGCAACAAAGAACTGAAAGGAATGCTTACCCAGAGAGACGCATCACAAATGAAATGAAGATTAGATGCTAATAAGATCGATCTGAAAAGATGGGAACCTCTATAAATATCTTAGGGAGATTTTAGGTTTGATATCCAAGAGGTATATAAATAATAGACCGAGAAAAACTAATAAACGCATTAATTAAAGATGGGTGTGGGCAAGGTCACGACAGGTTCCTCTGGTACACGATGTGGAGCCAATACTAGATAAGTTAAACTATAAACCCCCATCACCACTAGTTAAAAACTGATAGTTAAATATTAAATGATTTTTACCTTAGTTATATGATGTTTACATGCTCACATCGTGATTTCCAAATCCCAATTATAATCTAGAAACTAGTACACAACATGTTACTTCAGTACACGGCGTGTACCTTCAAAACATGGCGTGTATATCTCGTACATGGACAGTACATTTAGTACACAGTGTGTACCTCTAGGAAACAATATGTAACAGAAATACAGCCTATAAAAAATCCATAAAACCACATATAAGTGATTAGTTCCAAAAGGGAAGTTAGGGAAAGAGGGATAACCCAATCAAGGTAATGAGATGCTAAAAACATTCCACCATAAAGACCTTATGTCCCTGGGAATTTATGTTGAAGTTTTAATACCTTAAAAAAGAGTACATCACTCCCTCATCAATGATTCACGTTCCCATGTCTCAAGAGAATCTGATAATTTTTCCCAAATAACTCTGACAAATAGAATTGACTTCACACGCAATGCATTCTCTTAAGAGTCATTGATGTCAATTGGCTCATCCAAAAGTGAAGCATCTGGATCAACTCAATTTCATCCCAAATCATAGTTTCACTAGTATTAGGGTGATACTTATTATGATGAGATATATGGAAAACATCATGAATTCCCATCAACCAAGATATAAATTATAATCAATAAGAAACATTCCTGAGTCGTTCAATGATTTCAAGTGGCACAACATATCTTGGAGCCAACATTCCCTATTTTCCCAACTAGAAGGGACCCAAACGGGGAGAAACATTCATGAAAACCTATTCCCCTAAAGAAAACATTAAAGAGTGAATCCATAGATCTATGTAAGATTTTCGCTGACTCCATGCTATAACCATACATCATCACATAACCTGATTCTCTACATACATCTCATGAACCAGATATGGACCCAAAAAAAGATCATTCTCCCACCTCTAGCCAGCAAATAGGTGATCTTTACGTGTGACAATAGAAAACATCAAAATGATCCATTATAATAGAGGGTTGATAAGTGTTCTTGCAAAAAAACTCAAGCATTCCCAGATGGCTACCCCCCGATCCACTAATTTCCAAGGAAATGTAATGAATCCTATTCTCCAAGATCTAAGTAACATGCTTCATATGACCACTTTTCTGTGGATGGTATGTTGTTCTCAACATGATCTAAGTTTTCATTTCCTCATGAATAACTATCCACAACCTTGAGGTAAATATAGGATCCCAATCAAAACCAATGGCAGAAGGACTTCTATGTAATCTCATGATCTCCTACATGTAAAACATACCCATATCATCAACTTTAGTAGTGTATTTGATCGAAATTAAATGCGAAGATTTCATCAACTGATCAACAACCACCCAGATAGAATTTTTACCTCACGACATCCATGGTAACAAAAAAAATACATGGATACATCATCCATTTTTTAAACCGGTACCAGAAGAGGCTAATGAAAATTATAGGGTTTTAAGTGCTATGTCACTATCCATTGGTAGGTGTAATAGCGAGACGCAAAATATAGAATTCCATCCTTCATACCTGGACACCAGAATCATCTTCTCATGTAATAATACATGTTTTCAGTTCCTAGATGAATGGCCCATGATATGAAATGATAATCAAACAATACTGATCTTCACACAGTTTTTGGGATGACAATCCTTTTCATGAAGTGAAGCATATCACCTAAAGAAAGAGACCAACCTAAAACAATCTCCCCACCATAAAGGCTTTCCTGAGTCTTATGAAAATCATCATATTTCTGCTACATTTTCAAAATATATTCCCAGAGAGATGATGAGAACTGAGAAATGGTCAGAACCATACATGAAACATCCTCCTGATTGTCTAAGTACAATTGAGTTAAAATCCCTATAATATTCCACTCTTCCTTTGATTCAAAAATAGTATGTGATGGAGCCTTCAAACTTATAGAATCTAAAACAAAATTTCATTTCCCAAGGGTGCTGGTGATGTCAAATTCAAACATCTCAAGGTATTCAATCCATCATCTCAATCTGATATTCATTTATTTCTGATAAATGATAAACCTTAGAGTCTTATGATCAGAGAAGACTATGATCCTCTCTACAAAGAGATAGTGCCACAAACATTTACATATATGTATAACCTAAATAAGTTATAAATCATTAGTGGGTAGTTCTAAACATTTGGACAGATCTAATGAGATCCCTAGGATACCACATGATCATCCTTTATGATCAGACATCCCAATTCTATACCAGATGCATCACAAAACACTACATACCCCTTACCGAGCTCATGTAAGATAATATAAGGATCTGATATCAGAAGGTGTTTTGGTTCATCGAATAAAGAAAGACACATCAAATTCCATGTGAATTTCATGGACTTCTTGGGAAGAGAAATCAATGGTGATATAAAATTATAGAAATCCTCAATGAACCATCACTAGAACCCAGAAATACCATGGAATCATTGAATTTTAAAAATGTTTTGCAGTTCATTACAAGATATAATAGACTTTGCTTTCTCTAGATCAACAGATAAGCCCTGCTCAATAATTTTAGGCCCCAAGAGCATCACTTATGGAATCCAGAAACTCAATTTCAAGAGCTTTCCATACAAATAACTACTTCATTGAATTTCTAAAACCAAAATCAGATGGTTCTCGGGCTCATGTTTAGATTTTGAATAAAATAGAATATCATAACTGAGCACTAACACAAAGGTGTCAAGATATTGATAGAATATTTGATGCATAAAATCCATAAAATCTTCAAAATAGATAATCATACCTAAAATAATCAAAAGATATTTGTAATGGGAATTCCTTCTCTTGAAGGGTGTATTTAGTATATCAGACACTCAAAATTTAAGCTGATGATAACCCAATTAACGATAAACATTTGGAAACCACGTTTTCCCCTTTAACTGATCAAAAAAATCAATCAAACGAGGAAAATGATATTTGTTCATAACCATTAACCTGTTAAAATTCAGATATTTAACATATAAATAAGTTTAAACATCTTCTTTATTAGAATAGAGCACAAGGGGTGCACAAGGAATAATGTGAGGGTGAAAGAATCATTTTTCCAACAGGTCTTAAAACTGAATATTGAGCTCTAAAATCTATACTAGTTTCATAAGATAATAAGGTATCAATATTGGTTGCATTCTTATCACTTGTTCAATCGTAAAATCTACCTCACTCTCTAGAATAAGACAAGATAAATTATCTGGGAAACTTTCAAGGAAGTTTTGAATTAAAATAAAAAGATCATCAATAGATGAAACATCACTAGGCTCAAATTCATCAACAACCAAAAATATCCTTCACTTTGGGCAGGAAGGTCTGGCACAACTGACCTCAGGTCCCACATTCCCAAAAACTAACGAGAGCTCCAATTGGTATCAAAAAAATAAACATGCTGACGATAACATTTATCCTCCACTTGATGAGTGTAATGCCAATCAATATCGATGGTGTAGTCAAAAACATCCAAATCAAGAATAAGAAAATACTAGACCAACTTCATATTGGCTATCATTAACAGACAAGAAAGACAATAGAACCCCTACTCTTTCTTCTTGACAAGAGGTGTCTCTAACTCCATCGAAAAGGAAATAAGTTCCTTTAGATTTTTAAGAACATCAATAAAGTATTTTGTTAGAAATGGGTGGGAGAAACTAGTATCATATAAATAAATTTTTACTAAAGATGTAATAAGAAGTATACCTCTCACTAATTTTGGACCTGCATCATCTTCTGTTAGAAATTCATTTATTGTGTTAAAATTATCCACTCTTGAGTCCTATGGATGGAGCCATGTTGTCCTCTATTCTTTGGACTAAACAGAAATAGACTTTAGAGCTGACAAACCCTAACCATAATAATGAGTAGTCAAAGCCTGACAGAATCACTATAGATGACTAACACATTCACAACTATTTAAAATCATCATAGGCATAGGACAATAATTTCGGGGGTTCCCTTCCTTTCCACATATATAGCATGTCATAGGAACACTTTTGGTACCAACGAACCGTGCAGAGGAGGCATGATGTTGAGACCCATCTCCACCACTCCTACAACAATCCTTTCACTTCCTCTTATTCCCTTGAATTCCACTCACGCCATCACAATTTGGATGAGAAGAGGTGGTAATTCCAACCATTACTGCTACAATCCTCTCTTCCAGCATATCTCTATCTACCACCTCCACGTCGGTAGAATGATTTTTCATAAACACCTATGATCTCATATCTGGTCACAAACCTTGTAAGTATTTTTGAGCCTTCAGGTAGTCATTCTTCACTATGTTTGGGGAAAACAGACAAGCTCAGCCAAACAATTGGTGTATACCAACACCAAAAGATATCCCTATTTAAAATACATGGAAAAAAATAATTACCCAGCATTATCAATTGAGGAATTTCTTTTAAAATAATAGGGTTTCGAAACCCTTCCAATCCAAGACCACATGTCTTTCTACCTAAACCGTTGAATCCCACAATCTCTTCCAAGATACCTTGAGTCTAAACATTGAACAATAAACCTTGATATTCTCATTTTTTTCCATGAAGATGAATATTTGATTGGTTTTCTCCATCCAATCCTCTACCTCATGAGGTTCAATGACTTCTTTAAAGGACTATGGCTTCTCACAGATGAACTCTCATGATCGATCTCTCTCTCCTCCAGCTCCTGGTTTTACCTCAACAACAACACTATGAACTCTGGTTACATCATGGTCAATGGAACAAACATATATTATGACCGTCTTAATGATATTATGATCCATAGGTGGATTTCTATAAGGAGAATCATTTTCACCTTCATGAGGAACCAATGGAAGATGTCTCGGAGACATACTATTTTACCCCAAAACATCAAAATGATCCGAAAACAGAACAAATCTTAGTCAAAACTAGATAACCAAAGGAAAAAATTGAGATTTTTAATAAAGAAAATACTAAATACACACATTACAACATCTAAGGAAACATGAGTCTTGTTATGACAAGTGTTGGCCACTCACTTATCGCAGACATACCTCTCAAGTCCTGAAAATCCTATACCTAGTCAAATAGATGTCCAAAGATAATGATTCCTAAAAAAATACCTCCTTCAATAACAAAATGTGATGAACCAACCCATGTTTCCCTCAAACCTGGAACCCGAACTGATTTACCAAATACTTGAAGAAGATTCCTGATCCCCCTGGGCTTCCGATAAGCACCTAGGAATCGAATAAAAAAACCATGGGAACAATTACAACCAACTTGAAAACCCACATGGAATATATATATATATATATATTTATTAAGCAATAAATAGTGTAGTTCTAAAAATATATATACTCTATAACTGTAAGAAAGGAAGGATAAACCAAATAATTATAATATTATAGAAAATCTGAAAAGGCCAATTATGAGGGGTTCCAAATAACAATTACTCCAAGCGATGGAATAAACAAAACCATCACTATATCACCACCATTTATCCATACCAGTTGACATAAAACTCGCTTCATCACTATAGTGCCTTGCATTTCGCATCACTAGAAGACAAACAAATGACTACGCATCTCCCAATAGGTGTACATAGTGTGAGTTAACAGGCGTAGTAGGATCCCACCCTGGTGTTCCACAACATGTCTTTGTATGACAAATCAAGTATTCCCATTTTAACATAAAACAAAGTATAAAAATTAGTAAATAAATTTTATAGAAAACATGGTAAACATTTTCCTTTTCAACCTTTCTAAACAAATTTAGGTATATCAATTTGAAAAAATATTTTTTCATATCACTTTCCACAAGCATAAGAATTCATATCAAGGATAACATAGAAATCCAAAAAATAGAAAATAGAATCATATGCTTCACATCAACAAAGAATACTACATGACAAGGAAACAAACTACTAGAACCAAAATAGTCAAGTGAAAAAAACTAATCCTAGAATAATGGGCCTAGGAAGTAGATGAATACCCCCTCAGTAAACACCACAAAATGTCAATATCAATCCCCTAGAACAACAGTATTATGAAACAGAGGAAATATCTAAGATAAACCCCATTTATAATAACAAACAATGGATTACGACCACAAGATAAACATTCTACTTATGTACCCAAGGCAACGCATGTGTTGAATTTCACAATCCAACATCAATGATTTGATAGACATTAAAACCCATTTCACTATGCATTTTTCAAAAGCCAAAAAAACCCATTTCTCTTTACAATAAAATTTTCAACGCACACAAACAATCATGTTGATTTATCAAAAATAAATTTTTATAATGAAATATTAATCAATATCAATATAATACTCAGGAGATGGAATCACCAATACCAATGTTCGGGTCCCACTGGCCCATAATAGAATATAAATAAAATGAAACCCAACAACATCAACGAGGGCCCTATAATAAACTTCATGCATCATAGAATTGATAAAAATCTAAAGAGAAGAGGTTTTTGGAAGAGAGAAAACCCACACACCTTCAGGAAAAATGCCTGAAACACCATGTAAAACAACGGAAATGACCTGTAGAAAAAAGATCTCACAACAAATCTAAAGAAACATAGAAGAAACATCCAACATATATAAAAAATGGAAACACAAATTTAGGACACTATCTCAACCAACTACATTGAATAACTGTAAAGAACGGATACCTAGAGATATGAACCATAGATGCAATAAAGTTTTGAAGCCGATCAGATTGATCTAAAAGGAGGGGAACCTTTGAAAATTTCTTTGGGTTTTATATTGTTCAAGAACTAAGAGGTCGAGAAATAATAGACTGAGAACAACTGCTAATCGCGTGACTTAAAGATGGGAAAGAGTCGGGTCATGGAGTGTACCAGGGGTACATAGTGCGTATTCTATGATGAATAAGTTGTGCTGAAAACCATTAACCTATGGTTTGAACTAACATTTAAACCCTATATGACGTGTACCTCATGTATGAGATGTGTACATTCTCACAACATGATTTTTCCATTCACGACTTGAATCCAACTACTTGTACCTCCATAACAGGGTATTTTCCTTTAGTACACAGCGTGTACCTACTCTACAGCTAGAAAAAAATTAAGAAAACCACATTTAAGGGATTTGAGCCAAAAGGTAACTTTAAAAAGGGGGAAAATTACCTAATCAATGTAACATGATTTTATACAAAATATCCTTATTTATTGATCACATTTATTTCTACCACATCTTCCCATAAACTATATTGTTCCCACATCATAAATCCACTTGTAATGAGTATGTGGGTGCTAATAATCTTACATTATTATGAAACAAATTATATAAATATGACCATTTTATTCATAAAAATGAACATTTCATACTATTAAAATAATAATACATATTAAAAATATCATCTAACAAAATCCTTTTCTTTTTATCAATATCTCAATGTATTACAAGATTTAAATGTTATTGAAACATTAAACATGTTAATCTTGGATATAAAAGAAATAATATCCTACAAAAAATAATTTAATCAACTATTGCATCCTTTTTATCACTATTTTATACAAAAGTTTATATATATTTAATGAACTTTCTATGAAGAAAAATGAAAAACTCATGTATCAAATGAAACCACGTCAATATTAAATCAAGAAAAATATTATAGTTCTTTTACCATTTGATCACAAAAATCACTGGGTATTAAAATTCATTAAGATATTATAATATAACATCCATTCATAATGGAAAATATTGAAACATGGTATTTGGGGTTATAATTATCAATATAAAAAATCATGTTAGTATCTTATTTTACACATAGATCCCTTTAATTTGGATCTACAAAAAAAATTATTATTAATCCATTTATAAATGTTATATACAATTGATTTTAAAAATATTTATTTAGAAGAAATTTAAATAAATTATATTGAAATATATTATTCAAAAAAGGAATTTGGAGGATATTATATGAGACATTTTTTATGTTAGTGTATCATAATAATTTTCTCATATATTCTTACTAAAAAATAAAATATCAAACATTTCCATTATTTATGAATCTATAAGATCCTGATGATATATGTATTACGTGTGAACTAAAATGTGAATACCAATGATTATTGTGCACATGCATATGATGATGCATGCATATTATCATGCATGTGATGAATGAATGTAATATATATATATATTAGATTAAATATGGAGGAGACGCATATACAATATAATTTGATGTCATGACTCCAAAAAATATTTTTTTTTTCCATTTAAACCATGGTCTAGTCCATTTATTATCTTTTGAATAATTCATTTAATATATTTTAATGAATTTCACTCAATAGAAGTAACATATGAGATGCATTAAAGATAATAATAATTACTTATTAAATCTATAATGGAAGAGATCTTTAATGTTTTCTGTGTGAATTTGACTATTTATTTTATTTTTTTGATATAAATGATACATCATTTTCACTAAAATATGATTAATTATTTTATTCTGAAAAGGATAATCATCATCGTCGATAAAGTTGGTTAAAACCCTTCAAATATTGTGTATCATCTTAGTTTGATCAATTATAAAAAAGGTATTGGTAATCCAATATAGTATGGAATCATTTTTTTGTTTAACATGTGATCTTTATCAATCAAATATCTCCTTGAAGAGAAAATACCAATATCTTTAATGGCCGAATAATAGGTATTTTTTATTATATAAAAATAGATTTTTAATGATAAATGTTCCTTTTATTATTTTATTCCACTGAAAATTATTTTTAGATGATCAAATGAAACCCATAAGTGTTGTAATATGAGTTTTTGTCTAGAATAAAAAAGTTTTTAATCAAACGTTTTTGAAAAAAAATGAAAAAACCCATTTTAAAAAAATTATTATAGGGGTACAAACCATTATGTGAGTTTTATGAAGGTATATATGATTTTACATTAATTAGGAAGGTAAGGTAAATGTTATACGTATACATGAACTATCTATTTAAAGGTACATATGACCTAACCCTTGTGTGGGGAAGCAAAAAAATGGAATATAAAAATTAAGAAATACATTACCCTTAAACAAAATGATATCTATAATACTACTGGGTTCTTGATGGATTCATGTAATGGTTTTATTTATCATTCCCATATCATTTAAAAGGGGATACAATGAATCCCTATATGGAACGGGAATTCAAAAAGGTGTTACATATATGGGAGGTAGTATGTCAGGGTTATTTCTTCCTAAAACTAACATAATTAACATTATTTATGGGTCTTACATGTTCATTGTGAATCTTTAAAAAGGTATCATATTTATACCCTTATGCAGAGCATCAATACTAGAGTGAAGGGAAAATATGCTTTTGAAAAAAAATATGGATTTTTTGTAGGGTAAAAAATAATTATATTTTTTTAATAAGTATATTATCTTTATGGTTTAAAAAATGTTTATAAAGCATAATAAAAGATATTTTGTGTAACTTTAATTTATAAATAATTTACAAAATAATTTATTATAAATGGTTTATAATTAATTAATTAAATTTTTATGAATCCTTTTTCCCAAATATTATTGGTTAATATTTTAAAATACCATTAGAAAAATTAAATGTCATGACTTATGATATTGAAGTAAAAGGATTATTTAAAAATAATAAGAGGATATTTTAAAGGGACTATAAAATAAAAAAGTAATGATATCTGGATTATATAAATTATTATTATAAAAAAGATGAATTATAAAATTTTTAAATTTAAAAACATATATTTTAAATTTATATAATAAAAAAGTAATTGAGATTTAAATGGATTTAATATGTTTTTATTATAAAAATTTTATATAATTTATATAATTTATACTTATTTATGATTTTTTTATAAATGTATCATGTTTTGGAGAATAAATAATTTTTATTTATTTATTTTAGATAAATATATAGTAATTTTTATGCATTATGAATATATTATATATCTATTTGTTTGATAATTTCCATCTATTATGGATCCACACATGACAAGATAGGTTCAATATCATAAAATTTAGTTGTCATCTACCTTGAGAATTTATTTTAATAATAAATATGAGCATGATAAAAAAATTTGGACCTAGTTTTTCACATATTATGTGGTATATTTTCATGAATAAAAAATCTATTAAGTAATTTTTCCTTAGGAAGAGGGAAATGGGGTCAAACCATATACTTTATTTAAGGTTTGTTCTTTAGATAAAAAAATGATTGAGGTTTTCCAATTTGTTTCCTCCGGGCTTACTCAGATGTAGTGATTCTTTCTCATGTATCATTATTCATTTTCTTGATGTGTTAATTTACCTTACTCATGTGATTAATTTAGATTTAATTGATTTTATAAGGATTCTTTTTTTTGAGTGAGTAGAACAAACATGTGTTTTATTAAATGAGTTGGACACTAATGTAGTGTGAACACATTAATTGGGTGATTGGAATAAGGATTTCAGAAACTAACTTTTCTAAATCATGTATACACAATAGAAAAAAACATAAAAAGATAATGATTATAAATTATATGATAGTAATGATTTTTTAGGCATATGACATATATTAAATTCGTGAGTCCTTAAAAAAACCCCCACAAATACTATGTTTGATATTTCTTCAAAAGAATCACATTCTAATACCAACATCTTCTAACATAGTAATTTCATGATAGAACAAGTTAGACCTATATCACTGTGGATAAGGAGTGTTGGTAATGTGTGATAGGGTATTATCCAATGTATTTTTTATTTAAAAAGTAAGGTTACAAAATATTTTATTTTTTTACTTATTTTATTTTTTCTTTGGGTTACATATATTTAGGAATCTCCAAGTGTTGGGATATGGGAAAAATAGATGTGATTGAATCCATATGATACATATGTAGAAAGAATTATCTCATAAACTATATATGAATCACAATTATTTTCTTTGGGATTAAAATCTATTTTTTTAACAAATGTATAAGTTTGAAAAAAATTGTTATTATTAATTAATGAAATATGGATCTATGTTTTATAAACGGTTATAATATTTTGGGTCAACATTTTTGAAAGTATACCTTTCATTCAATGTTTTCTAGGAAATTATATGATATATATTTTTAAACCACTAATATGTCAATGTTCTAGATAGATGAATCCTTCAAAATAATCATATTGAGATAATTAATAGGTATGAATTATACAATAGTTATAACTTTGTATCACCGAATGAGAAATTTTTTCATTGATAAATATTTAGGGTACCCAAATATGAATGTTATAGAAATCTATTTCTCTAATAATAAATCATGTGTATTATAAAGAGGGTGTGTGTTAGACATATGTGATGACAAACATAGACTCATAGTTAAAATTTAATTTATGAGGGGTAGATTAGATCGTCATATTGATAATGGTGTAGGAATTCCTTCTTAAGTGGTAATTTCTTATGATCTTATTTTACCATGTTGAATAATCCTAGAATTTTAAAAATACTATAATGTTACCTTAATAAAAAGTAATATGATTTTTTATGTTTTTGGTTAAAATGGTATTTTCATTCATTATTGGGAACTAGGAATGTTTTATATAAATAAATAAAATTGTTTATGGAATGTGGAGTATAATGAATACTTTTTATATGTAAGGTGAGGATAATCCAATTTATAATATTCAGAATAAAACTATTATATTTTATTCTAATATAACCTACCAATTTCATTATCTACCTAGATATATAAATAAGAATCTCATTGATTGACTCCATGGAGATTTATTTTTTACTCATTAAATTATTAATCATTTGGTACAAGAAAATATTTTTTATTTGAAAAAAAAGTCACCTTTTGAGAGAGAAGGTGAGAGGGCTAGTGGGTTGTTGTATCTCATACATGGATATGTATGTAGACCAATGAGTACATAATAAAATGGTTATTTTAGGTACCTAATTTTATTTACCATTGCATTTAGTGTTTATGGGTATGAAGCTTTTATGGTACACTAGTATGAAACATTTGAAAAGATTAATGTGTTTCATTAAAGAGTATAGAATCACCTAAGAAATAGTATTAAATTAAATTTATTTTATTAGGATGGTTAATACAAGAGATTGTGATTCATATCTCATATGATATATTGGTTAATAGATTCATAACTCAATCCTCCTTGAAAAATTTAATGTAATTTATTACCTCAAAGAATAAATCATGTATTATCAAAAATTGATTGATTGATGTGGGGTCTATGTAAAATTCCGATCTCATTTTTCGATTACACTCAATATACTATTACACTCCCATAAAATTGTTTTACTTTTAATTCAATAATATAAACAACATATATTATATGAAATAGATACAATATTTTATGTTTTCTTAATGATTTCATGTTGTGATGAAGTTGTAGGAAGATTCAATTCTTAACACAATGATTATCTAGCTTGAGATAATTATTTTTAAATAATTGAATACATGGATCTAGTAGTCAATGGGATGGAATTTGAGATTTGGGTTTTTTATACAAAATAAGTCATTGTTCTTCAGAGATATAGGTTGGTCTAGATTTATATAGAGTTATTTAAAAAGAACCAACTAATGATATAGGGAAACATAAAGGGTGTGGTAGGATTCATCTTTAACAAGATAGATATGGGATTATAATGGAAAATGATGATGATGTAAATTTTATATGAGTTGAACCCACTTCTTATTTAGTGGTAATTGGGAGTTATGATTCTTTAAAATTGTTAAAAACTAGGAAATATTACATAGAATCCATGTACAAAAACCATGTTTAGATCATCGTGGATGCACATAATGGGGGAAAATCTATAGTGTGAAAGTGGGGGTTCTATAAGAAAACATGCACATATAGAAGGGTTTCTACCTAAAAATCATTCCTTATGTAAAAAGGTCTCATAGAAGTTCATTTTATTTACTATAGAGAAAAATTTCCACCTATTGTTGATGATAATTTACATTTAGATTTTTTAAGCTAAAGAATCTCACTATTATTATGAGATATAATTTATGGATTTAAAATCATCATTTCATAATAAAAAATTTAGCTTAGGATGTGTATATTATAAATTTAAAATTATTTAAGAACAAAATGAGTCTGCTAAGGTTTTAAAATTCTTAGTCCACTTATAGACTAATTAAATCTACTTGTAGTGGGAATATCTTTTCTAATGATGCAATCAAAGTCTTTTCTTTCATAAATAATGAATGAAAATCATGTGTATAAAAATTGTCGGTGGGAATATAGTAGTTTTTCTAACATAATATATAGATATCATACAATATATTGGAATTGATATTCAACACTTTACTTTTTCAAAATGAGACTGGGTAAATATTTCTCAATGATCATTATGGGCGAAGAAACATGCATACATGGTTTGGGTATCTATAATGATATATATATATATGAGGGCTCATAGACTGGGTTAGAGCACATATATTGGAAAAGTACTGAAGAATTTATTATGGAGAGCTCTAAGAATGTGTCTTTTCTAATGTTTCATGGAATTATTATTATAGAGATACATATTTTATATAAATAGTTATAATGTATGATGATAATATTTTTGAATCTGATATATGAACTATTATGTATTCAATTATAATTACCAAAAATTATGTCTCCTATATATTAACCATTTTAAGTAAATTTAAATGAATTCTTTGTTTAAGAAACTAGATTCCTATTAAAATCATATTTATGTCCTTTTGAAGGACTAAGTATATATTCTTGGATATTCGAGAAGAGTATGATATATAAGTAAATTTCTACATATATGTTACCTAAAAATATGGGAAAGTTAATGAGAAATGACAATATGTATTTATGTCTTTCTTAAATGGGTAAATATTAGTTTGAAGAGTTACTTATTATCCACCATATAGAACGCAATATTTGACGTAAAATACATCGTTGTATTAGATGCTTTGAAGGATGTAATTTATATTTATATATTCCATTAATGAAATGTATAGGATCATGAATTTAAAGAGTATTTTAGATATATTATCTTAAAAATGTTGTTGATAATCATACTATGGAACATAAGTCTCATCAAAGGACCAAACCCATATTATAGAAATACCATCTCTAATAGGAGATCATTTATAGGGGTGATATAAATATTAGTTTGGAGGATACTCATAAGAATTTAGGAGATCCATTAATATAACTATTACTTTAGTAATAACATGAGAGTTTTTTAAAATCTCTATGTGGAAAAAATAATAGATTTGTTGTACTATTTTGAAATGAATCTTGATATTTTAATAAAATCAATATTAAATTGTAATTTATTAATTTGAACTATTAATTTATTTTACATAATGAATAAATGATAATATCCCCTCAATGTAAAATATTGATTATTCCCTAACTAATTATAATTATAGAGTATTTTTTGTTTTACTAACCTGATATTGTTTTCATGGATTGATTATTGTACTCATTATAAGATATTATATTTTTTTATGAAAAAATATATTCATGAGTTAAAAAATAGAGACTTATTACATGGATTAACATTTATGTGCATATTTCAAAAAAAATCATATGTTTGTTGATAGAAATTAGAGTGTATGGTTACTATCAACCCATTTTAACTTATTTTGGCGATATTAATGGAATTATAAAATCTATAGAATTATAAAATTATTATTTTAGTCAACTTTTTAACTTTTTTAATATCATTGTTGTTGTGTAAATTGATGATCAATTCATCGTTTGGATCGCGACCCAGATGGGATTTTCTAATATATATGTCGAGTAATAAAATCTGGAAAATTATTAAATTTGACCAAGGAAATGCATGTCTATGCTTATATTTTTCTAATATGATGTGGTAAACAACCTGAATAAGTGACACGTGATTTAATTATTATATTAATGAATGATATTTAATATATTCATCATATTGGCCTATTTGTTTCATAGAATCAATACATGATGGTCCTTCAATAATAGATTGATATGATCGATGTATAGGGGTTTCTCGATTGAATGGAGAAAGTGATTATATATGCATACATTCAAACTAAATTATATGTATTATGGTGGACATTTTCATATAGAGATATGAGTTATTTTGACATAGATGACACTATACAACCTTGTAGCTTGAGTATCATTGATGATTTTCATGAGGCCACTCATTACATACATCTAGGTAATATTGATTTATATATTTTTTCGATTCTCTTAATGTCCATTGGGTCAGTCTGCGAATCCTTGGGAAAAGGACATGGTTTTAGACTAATTATTTGATCAAAATTTAGGGATTTTGATATATTTAACTACAAAAGATTTTGGATGGATTTATAAATAATTACGATGTTTTAAATAAGGTCCTTATAAGATTTCATAGGATTTGTGAGATAGTATAATTTCACTAAAATTTACATGGATGAGATGAATGAGGACACATATTTCATGCATTATAGTTATATATTTATTAATATATATATGTTATACATTAAATACATGCATATGTTTCATTTGTATTATCATTAATGTGATGAATTAATGTAAAAATTAAATATATATTATACAGATATATATATATATAATATAGATATAAATAAAAAAAATTAATCAGATATATATACAGTATCATTATATGGAAAAACTCTTGAATTATTTTAGTTTATTACAAAACAATAGTTGGTTTTTTATGAGAATTTCATTAATTCATTGAAATCAATTAAATAAATTATAGTCAATAGATAAATTACATGAGAAGTGATACAAATAAGAATATTGGTCTTCATATTTATATATAAGACAATAGTTATCTTTTTTATTTTTCGGATCTACTCATCTACTTTTTTCAACACAAATATGATCATCATTTTCATTAAATTCTTCTAAATCCATGTGTGAAATGTACTCCATAGGAGGTAGAGAGAAATTATTTTATAATTTTGGGATTTTTATAAAAAAATATCTTTATGAAGATAAATTATAAATTGTTTTAACATATAAATAAAATGTAATTTATTGTTCATTATTTATTTGTTGATTTTTTAGACATAGTTCTACTTATGTTTGTAGTTTTCTCACACATAGAATAATCATTAGATGATCATATTCAACACATGAGTAAATTTAGTATGAAAAATAAAGAATAAGATGAATTATACAAGGCTAAAATTTAATTTCCAATAGAAAACTCCAAATCCCTTCTACATCACTTTCACACACCACTATCATAATAAATTATGAATCCATGTTCATTTGTGAAATCAAAATTTTATCATGAAAACCTACGAAATCAAAAAAACTATTCATAGCAAATTTCCATTTAGATGTTGACTTATTTCCCAAAAATTAATAGTCCAACTCGCATTGTTATATACTATATTATATAATGATAAAAATATTGTATAAAATAGATTTTTTTTCCTTTTATATGTATCAAAATATAATATTTTAAATTTTAAATTCTTCATTGTAAGATTAGTATTATATATATTAATATTTAATATTGTAATGGAAATATCATGTCTTGTTCTATGCATCACATACATTAATGAACCAATTACACTGTCATATTTATCATGTGTAATGGCTCTACCCGTAATTACAAATAGTTTATAAATAGTATCACATTGATTATTTGATTACATAAAATCTAAATCACCAAATTTATTGAAAATTTTATGAATGTAATGTGATTGGTTTTAATAGTAACACACACTCTAATTTATTACCTTAATACACATAATAGTATATATTTTTCCATTTTCATTCATTTTAATAATAGTGGAAAAATATTTCTATTTTTAATTACTACCAATGACATTTGTCCTGAGAATTTACTTTTCATCCAAAGGGAGACACCCAATAACATCATAATTTATTATAAAAATATGATAAATTAATTTATTTAAATTATTGTTAATATAACCATTAGAAAATATAATATAATCAAAATATTTAATCCATTTTGTATAAACTTATTTAATACCATAAAAAATATCTATTGAATTTACATACATAACTTAAATTCCCAAGTAATTCATACCTCTTTGATTATTTAATGTAATTGTTTTAGATTTTATCTCCCTTTATGAATATTGTTTTTAAGTTCATTCAATAAAAAATTTTTAATAAAAGATAATCCAAAAAATATCCATGTTGAAAATATTCTATCAACTGGACCATCAATAACAAAATAATTGGGTCCTTTATTTTTTTACTATCTTTAATGACTAGTATTTCATTAAAATGCATAATTTTACCAGTAGAATTAAAATATATTTTAAATAAATTTTTAATGGAAATATGTTTTTATACTTTTGGTAAATCCCCAATTAGAGAAGTATTATTCCTCAATATAGAATCCAATCCATCATATTTTATTTTTTTCTAGAAAGTATCATCTCTAGAAGGAAAGGATTATTTATATGCCATGGGTTCATATTCTTATATAATTACTATGTCATTATTTTTAATGTATACTTTTATTATCTCTATTAAAAAATGTAGATACGAAATTGAGAGATATTAATTCTTGATATAGATTTTTTTCTACTCTTGATCATGAACTACATTTTGGTTTGACTCTAGAATCTTATTTATTTTCTAAATTTTAGTTTAAACCACATAAAGTAATTAATCTATTGATATTATGATTACATGTTTCCACATATTCCTTATAAAAAAAATTTATTGAATATTATTTCTCTGTATTTTAAGACAACATTATCTTCCCAATCCGTTATTTTATATGCATTGAAAGTATTAGAAAAAAATAACACATTTAGTATCCCTGAATAATAGATTAGTTATTTTAGCTTTAGGAATTCTATATTATGATAAATAACCACATACATTAAAATATGAATGATTGGTGTATGTACCATTATAAATTAGAAAATAATATTATTTTAGTTTAATAGACACCATATTTTTTTGAATTTAGGGACCATTAAAAAAATTAGAATATTCAAATTTATTCCTTATATAATATATTTATATTTACATCCTTCACCAATGATCATTATGAATTTATTATTTCCATGATTCCCTTTAAATATTATAAAATTCATTTTAAATGGTTTGAACATTAAATTATCAGTGAAAAAATGCATTGTATCATAGTAATTGAAACCCAATCACATCTATATAGAATTCATATTAAAAATGTATATCATCATAACTAAAAATTGTTTAAATAAAAAAAAATTATTATGTTTGTTAACATTAATTTTATGAAAAAATTACCTTCTAAATTACATATTCTTCTATATAAAAATCATTCTTTTTAATTTAATGATTATAATTCATTTAAAATTGATGAATTTTATACAAAATCTGTATATAAGAGAACATTGAAATAATTCATATTTAATTACTCTATGTAAATATCATAACCCTATTTAAATTGAGATTTACTAAATTCTATTCACATCTAAGGGAACATTGAAATAAATTATCCCCCATGAAAGGTCCACAATTTTTTAATATTAATGAAACCAAGAATATTTTTTGTGACTTGGTGGATTAAAATTTTAAATAAACCATATTTTAATTAGATATATTAAAATTAAGAGGTTTATAAATAAAAAAATATTTGTACAATAATCCTTATATTTTAATTTGATCTAGAGAACATAAAAAATGTCCCTTTCTAGCATAATTTTTTAGAAGCTATCATAAAAATGACTTAAAAATATTTTATTATATTTCCTTGGAATTAAACCCTTGTTTTGAAAATAATGTTTCTCATTGATTTGATTTATTCAAACAAAACATTATTAAAATATGTAAAATCATGATGTAGAGTATGATATTGATGAATAAGTGGACGATTGGGTATAGAATGCAGTAAATATTCAAAATAGTAATTCAAAACATCATAATTTCCTTTCATTGTGAGAATTTTTTCCATTGAATAGATCGATTTTGTCCATGTCTTGGTATAAAACATATAAAGACATGGTATCCATTATATTTTTTCTTATTGAATTAATAAATTTTTATTATGTGAAATTTGAATGAATAATATTGGATGATAAAAACGCATTTATGAAAAAAAAAATCACTCTCCAAAGGGTGTTATCTGCCTCAATAATTTCTTATGTTTCAATAGAGAAAGTCTCCCTCAAGGATAAATAAATTTTGTATTGATCAATGAAAAAAATAACTAAATCAATGGAAATGAACACTGCATATTTATATTATAAAAAAATTGAATATAGATTAGGGGGATTTTCATATGTAGAGAAAATTGTTTTTTTATGGATCATATTTTTAAGAACATAAATTGATAAAAACATATTTACTGATAAAAAATAATTTATTTATTGTGAAGTATAAAAAACATTTGAAAAAAAAATTTAAATTGGAACGATTTAGATATTTAAAAACGTAAAATAATAACTAAAATCTTTTCTAGATTTATTAAAAATGAATTTATTTTGTAATTTTGAAATTTATAGTTTATATATATAAAAATAAATTTAAAAAATATATATTATAGAAAAATTAAAAATAATTTACAATAATATATATATATTTTTGATATAAAATCTCTAAGAAACTTATTTATAAGGGAGGATCCCTATGATATTGTATCCCATATTCCATGTGGTATTCCATAGTTTTATTATGAAATCTCCAATTTTTCCTCATGATTTTATAGTCTTTATCATTCCACAAAAAAGTGTATATAGTCCCAATACTATTTGTGTTTTTAGAGTGAGATATAATATTATCCTAAGATTTTATTCTTAAAACATAAACTTTTCATACAATTCAAATAATTATGCATATCAAACATATCTTTTGGATTCTAAATTTACACAGTATAAATGAATCAATTTATTATCCATTAAATAATTAGTTGAAACATTAAATTTTTTATTCCAGTTGTTAAATAATAAGTGTCATAAATATAATAATGTAATTATGTAGTAACTCATTTTATAGAACATTAATGGCCTTGTCCCTATATGATATTTATGATTTCTCAAAATGGAAAACCCAATAACTCTGAAAGGAATAGTAACACCTTTTATGTTAATATTTCTAAAATACATTCATTATATTCATCCTATTAGAACACAGAAATCAATGATTATTACTAATTTATTAAAATTTTATGATTTAAATTTTAATAAAAAGGGATGATATTGACATAGAGTAGTTGGGGTTGTAATATTCAATACTAAAAATCACATTACTAATTCATTTATACACATAAATCACTGTAATTATTGTATTCCTAAATAAATTGTTGGATATACATTACTATGTCATTTATACTATTTCTTTTACGCTTTTTCTGTATTATGTGCATGAATAATATCAGTTAGTTAATCTTTTTTTTAATGTATCCTTAATTTTTATGCATGTTCACACATAGATAATATGAGTGGTATTATCTTACACAAATAATTCTACAAAGTCATGTTTCACATTATAATCTTGAATTTCCTTGTAAATGAATATATTTTCCAGTGATAATGTTTATTTTCTATCATAATTGGTAGAAATATGGGCGATTAGACGGTGGAATAATTTATTTTTCGTTAAAAAATTACTTATACATTTTATTTCTTTCTTATATGTCGATTTGTAAAAAAATATTGATTTCATTTTTGAATGGGAAAATCATGGTTGTTTATCTCTCACCAAATAAAGATCATAATATCCTCAACTAAAAAACCACAATGATTTTGATTTATTATCATAAATTCTAGAAATTTAATTAAGATAATTGTAATATTATAATATAGTATGATGAATATTATTCTGTAAATATAATTATTTAGTATTCTTTATGTGTCTAAATATTATTATTAAACAATTTTAGTTATTTAAACATAGATTATTAGTATATCTACTAATATTTAATAATTAGAAGGATATAAGAAGTCATGTGAAACATGTTACATAAATTAAAGATATAAATTCACTATTATATTTAATTTTTCTAAATTATATATAAATATTCAAAAATTGATTAATAGTGTAAATAGGTTGAGTGTTTTTCATCCATGAAACTAAGAAAATTTTATTTAATTAAATTTTTTTCAATATAATGACAACAACTTAATTAGTAACCACATCAATATCTTTTATCTTTAAAACTAATAATATAATCAATTATTCAAAGATCTGTAACATTAAGTGTGCAAGATTAATACATCTTTATCTCATTAATACTTATAATTTTATTCCCAAAAAATAATATTTCATCTATTTATATACACATTATAACTACATATTCTTTTATTAATTTTAATAAATACATTTTCCATATTAATATAAACAAACCATTATATAATATAATAGATTCAAATTCCTCATTTCCTTTTTTAGAGCATGTTGAATTCCATACTGATATTTAAATAATGTACACATTTTATTTTCATTACCATATAAAAACCCCTTATAATAAATCAATATAAATTTAATCATTTCATTCCCAATTGAAACTGTATTCTTAGGATATATTTATTTAAAAAAATATATTACTAATGGATGTTAATTTAAAAAAATATCACTTTTAATGTTATTATAATTGTAGTATTACCAAATTAAAAATATTGAAAACCTTCTTTGTGACTGAAACCCTTGGAAACTAATAATTATATAAAACCCTGAATGATAATATTGTAATTTCATTTTCCTCTAAACAAAAATTTATATGAAATGGGTTTTGATCCTTTTGGTAAATATAGAAGAACCCAAGAATTATTTCCCAATATAGAATACATTTCATTAATGATTACATATTTTGAAAAAGAAATAACTCTAAAATCTATGGATTATATATATTTTTTGGGTTTATATTCGATGGTTATTATTATATTCTACTAATTTAAAAAATATATATTTTCTTATCCCAATAAATAATGAAAACTATAGAATCAAAAAAAATTATATTTCTTTAATTTATTTTCCTTAATTTTTTTGTACATAGATTTTATTCGACACATGAATAATTTGTATTCTTTAATATTTTATATGGTTTATATGGAGTACATGATATGTGGATATGAGGAATTAAATCCTCTGAATTTTCCTTATCAAATATATTTATTAAAACTACATCTCTTATCTCAATTATATCATTATATTATATATCAAAAAAATTAAAACTTATATTATTCTCTATATTTCCACTAAACACATCTTTAATTTATCTAGGTATAATTTTAACCTACTAAAATCATTAGCTAAACTGTGAGAAAAACCCTCCCACTCATTTAAATATTAATAATTAGGTTTTTTGGCTTTCACTATTTTATATGAAGATAAATTAGTTTAAGATTGAATAAAATAATTTAAATATCATCTAAATATAAAAAATAATAGAAGAGGTAACCTTTTACTATATATAAAATATATCTTTATAATTCCTTGATAGGTGAAGATAATGGATGCATTATTACCAAGGTGTTATTATTCAATTATTTTAATGTCATAAAATATTTTAAAAATTGAATGATAATTTCAAACAAGATTCTTGGATAAAAAATGGAACCACGTGCACATATTTATTAAAGACATATTAACTTTATATATAGTCAGAAATATATTATCATTAGATAATATATTTTTAGTAGGTATTCTAACATAACATTCATAGATAAATTCCCTTATAATGTTCCCAGGTTATCTATAAACAAATCATGTTAATTGTTTCATAGATGGACTTCATTTAATCACAAATTATTTAAATTCTTTTCGACTTGTAAAAATGGATTTTATTATGTTTCCCTAAATGATATCGTCATTGTAACAAAATTTTGAGGCCATAAATATGTCTGAGAATATGGATTCTTCTTCTGCATAAAGAATAATTTTATAATTCCATAATAAAATATCATCAAAATTTTTAGTGAGGGGTTTACAATATTATTTACATATATATGAAAACATATAAATAATTTATCCTAATTAAAAAGTATTAGGATTTTTAACTTTAGCCTGATTAATTATATTTTTGTTGAGTTTAATTTTAAAAATTACATCCAAAAGCATCTTATTACCGTATATATAATACTTTAGATATTTTTAATGGGAAATATTTTGGTACGTTCCTCTATGAATATCTACTAGAAATCATATAGGTCTCAAATCTCTCATGAATATTTCATATTTGAAAAGTTATTATAAAGATTATTTCCAAAAAATTGTGGATATGTTCTCAACATGAAAGAACATTGTTTTTACATTTATTTTTAGTTGATTATATTTATTCAACCATTGTCCTATAAAGTAGTTTATAGATAGTATTAGGATTAGGCTCTTCACTAATTCGTATAATATTATGTTCCCAAAATATACTAAATATTCTAAATAGAAAGGAGAATCCTAAAATTTCCTTTCTATATGGGTATTTGTTTTCAATTTAATCTAATGAATTTTACCAAGTCATATTTCTTTATCTTTGAAAATTCTAAATCTATCTTATATATTATATATATATTAAAAGCTTTTAATTTTTGGAAATTCAAATCTCTAATATTTGATGATATAAATTGTTTGATTCATGAAATAAGTCAATACCCTAAAGTGTTAAATTTCAAAATTGTTTTTCATAGCCATCTGCGAATACTCCCTATTGTATAATTCAAATTCAGAGATATAGGTTGAATGAAATTTCATATATCTTCCCAAAAGCGTACATGATATATATGACTAAATAAAATGTACAGATATATGGGCTATATTTCTTTATGTACTAAAATATATTCATGAAAAACATATATTTTTAGGAACATAAATCAAAAGATATAGTGACTTATCAGCATACACATTACTCATTGAAACAATTCTTTGAAAATCATTTAATGAAAATATTTTCCAATCAGAGACTCATTTGATTTATAAAAATTCTAAAATCAATCAACCATATTTTAAATATTTATTCAAGATGTAATTAATTTTAAATTTTAAATTTTATTTTTATTTATTATATATAAACAATATATTTAGTGATAATTTATGTTCTAAATATATTTAAATATTATTTACAAAAACATTTATTTTATTAATATATCACAATTCTAATGGTCTTCATTTATATATAAGGGGATGTAGAAATAAAAATACAACATTCAATGTGGGATTCATCCCTTTTATGTCCATATCATCAATCCATCCCTTATATTTTATAACCTCATTAATCCCAAACTAATTAGTATGTGGGTCTGAGTACTATAAATATTTTTTATTTTTTATTTACAATCCCCCCTTCAATTCATCAAATGATAAAATTACACTATTAAAATCATCATATATATTGATCTTAAATATTAACATAATCTTTTTATTATTATCAATATTTCTATGTATGCTTTTTTTGTTTTAAAAAACTATTCATCTAAATATTAGTGAAAACATGATATTTGCTATAAAAATGATTTAATAATCTATTATCTCATTTTGTATCACCTTTATGGTCATGTTCATATATCCATTTTACATTCACTCAATGTACTATAACCATTAATTTCAATAATTAGTGGCACCAATTTTTGGATAACATATATAAAATATAACATTAAAATTATTTCATTATAACCCAAAAAAATTTAGTATTGATTTTGTTTGAAGAATTTAGAATTCACCAACGAATTACCATGAAAAATTTTGATACCATGTTTTCATGATTATAATAATTAACATAAACAATTGTTTTTAACACATTTATAATAAGAAACAATTTAATTGTTTTATATGTAATGAATATTTTTAATTTCATATACTAATCTATTGTGATCTAAGATAAAAATACCTTATATTATTATACATTTAATGGTATTATTCAATAAATTTCACAATAATCAAAACTTGTATCCATATTTTTTTGTGAAGTGGGATATTAGTTATATATTTATCTTATTTTACAATTTCTATAACATCTCTCATAATATTATTTTAATTTTCTAAACATTAAAAACAAAATACATAATTATATTTTTCTTAACATGGGGAGATAATCTAATGAAAATATGTGTATATAAGTTCATTAGTGGAAAAAATTAGATAGAAATGTCAAATATCATATTAATGAATAAAATAATAATATGGTAAAAAATTCACAATCAATGTCCAAGAACATTAAATTAAGATACCATACCAAAATTAATATGAATCGTAAAACAAAACTCACTATCTAAGAGTTTCATACATAATATATCATAATATGTTTATAATTCACAACACATGAATATGGAAAACAAATAGGAATGGAAATAATTTAAAAATAGACCTAGAATAAACATCCTTCATCTCAAAACATAGTGGTTTGAAAATATTATTATTTTATCCCATCATGTATAGTATTAGGAATCATGTCCCTACATCCCATAAAAATCCCATGGTATATAAAATATATCTCAATTCATTGGATTAATACCTAATTCTAGATCCACCAATTACATAATAAAATAATCCATATGTCTTCCATGAGAACATAAAAACATTTATATTTCAACATCACATATCTAACCTATAGAAAATGGAACGATTTCATAAAAAATCCATAAACCATTTTATAATTGATCTTTAGATGGAATATAAATGTTTAAATAAGAAAATATCCATAGTTTAATATAACAAAAAATCAAAGGAAGTTGACAAAGATGTAGAACACTATTTTAATATTATAGGATAAATAACATTGAAAAAAACAATAAGTACCATTTTCATTTACAAATCATTTTTAATTAAGATTATATGGGAATCTATATTAATACATAGAATGGAATCATCTAAAATCATATTAGTCATAATGATAAAATAATTTGTTAGAATGGAAATTTTCAAAAATATATTCTTTTCACACTTAAAAAAAACAACCCACATGGAAAATGTTAAACAATAGTTCAATTATTTTAAAATATATTATGAAAAGAATAAATTACCGTAATCAATTACATAATCATAGATTTGGACATCTATGAAATATTCTAGTGAATATAGACCTGGATAAGTATTATATTTAAATTAAAATAATCGGTTGCGTCATATTAAATTACGATCATAGAGTCTGGTAGATTATTTATCAAAGTATGTTTAATTGAATAAAAACATATAAATACACAATATTACCCAATGGAGAATAAATTTTTTCAGTTTTTAGATATTACATCTTCACATTTTTCTACAGATATAACATCATTTATAATAATCTTGATTTGAAAATGTGATTGGAAATAAACCATTACATTTATTCCAATTTCAATTAAAGAACTTCAAGAATGTTTAGAATGAAAATAAAAAACACAAATAAATTATTTTTAGAAATATTAATATATATTAATTTAAAATTATTAAATTCTATTCATTAATAATACATTAATTAGTAACTTAATTTTTTATTTTCATTATCAAATATTATTAATTGAGATTATTCCCTTGATGTTTTCTAATGAAAAAAATCTATACCCATTATTTGATACTAAGTTATTCATTCTAATATTTGATAATGTATTAAAATCATGTATCCCAATGTTAACTTGATGAATATTGTTGGAATATAATGAGATAATGAGATCCATGTTGATCTTGTTTTATGTAATTTACCAATATCATTAGATAAATTTTAAAATACCAGTAATTACTTTATTACCTTAATTAAATCATAAACATGAAATATATTATTCCTTATTATAATATATACTAGTACTCGCCCGTGCATTTTCACGGTGATAAAGAAAAATTCATAGTTCATGAGTTCTCATGACGATATGGTTCACTGCTTTTATGGAGGAAATACAATATTTTGGAAAAAAAAGAAACTGGGAAAGTTGTTAAATGTACAATGGATAGTAATTAGAAACCTAAATTAAGTGGAAATAATTCGTTGAATGAAGCAACAGTTTCATAAAAAATGTGAAAAAAAAACATGTTAAGAATATTTTCATAATCTATTAACAATATAGATTATTATCGGAAATGAAAATTAAAAAACAATGTTGAAAATAACTGAATAATGCTTGATTTTCAATTACCATGGAATTACATCATGAGTTTCATAATCTATTAACAATATAGTCTATTTGATCAGTCTTTTAGTTTATGCTTTCCTCCATTCTGAATTTCAGTTCAATGGCATAGATTATTATAGAAGGGGAGTCTGGAAACATTCTTACATATCTTCGAACCGCATCCTCAGCATCAAACATAGTAAACTAACTTTCCTATATGAAAAAATTAATTTAATAAATAAGTAACATATAATATTGACAAATGAATTTATTAAAGCAGAATTCTAACAGTTTCTAATAGAGAAGAAATGCAGTATATAATATAGTTAGAGGAAATGCATATGACATTAAAGAATTCAGTATTTCTAGTTCCAATTATTTTATAAATATAGTGGTGAATGAAAATAGAAAACACATACCTAAGTAGAAGAAATATTTGTAGTTAGTGTAAAATACCCAGTTACATTGTTCCAAGCACCTCCTAAATTACCTCTATTACGTCATCATCTAAATCAAATGATCTACCATGATCTACACCAGAACTGCACGTGATCAAATTATCTACAACAGAGTTGAACAGGATCAACAGAACTTCACATGATCAAGATACTGGGAACTGCACATGATCATCTACAACAGATCTGTACATGATCAACAACATTTCAATACTCTTTAACATGAACCTCAAGTATTTGATGGTGAATCCCAAAGATCGAGTGATTACAACAATAAAAAATGTGAACACAGAGGATTCATTTGAATATAGATTGATAAAATCCAATATTCTAATAGCATAATATTTTATGAAGTTAATGTTCAAAGAAGTGTTGAAGCTAACTAAAGTAACAAAGTCTGCATGAACATATTGAGGTTGCAATATGTCTTCATCTTCTTTATTGTCCACGAAGTGCATCCTATGGACGAAAATCCTATTATATACATTAATAAATAGTAATGAATATTTAAATATGAAAATCCAATGTAACATGTAAATAGAATATGGTTGCAGTAATATGAATGAATTTTCTAGAAATACACAGTATAGATATCATATGATATAAAAAAAATGTGACCTAATTCATATGTGACATTTGTTGTGACTGGAAAGTACAAAATAAATATAAAATAATCATACATTTGGATGTCATTATACTGACTATTCTATCAATTTCTTATAGTTTATCAAAGAGGGAATTTTTTGGACATAAAGTTACAGGAAACATAAATGAAAATTAGTTTCTAACATGATGGTTTTTATAGTACCTCAAATATAAAGACTGTAAAAAGTACTGTTAGATAGAATGAAAGAAAAAACTTTCATCTATTTTAAGTTTTCAATTAATCAAAACAGAATTTTGGAATAGCTAATACCAAAATTTCCTACATCATAACAGTTTAACATAAAAATGGACCAACACATGAAACATGCTAACAATGAACAAAAATACAGTGCGTATACAAAAACTGACTATTAGTATAACTCAATAAAAATAATCCAGATCACATTAGAAAAAAAACAAAAAAATATATGTTCTCCCGCATATACATCGTCTCCATTACAACGAATGGATGGTTCCCCTTTCCGATGGGTTGTGCACCACAGTGCCTGCAAATGAACCAATCATAAGCCGCACTGACCTATAGTAGAAAATGTTAATTGTCTTCCATTGATTTTATAAATCAAAACATTCACATAGTTGAAGACTAAAATATTGATATAAACACTAAACTTACCATTTAATAAATAACAACAGTCGACGCAAAAAACCAAATCCGATCAATTTAACTAAAAAAAAATCCATTTCATAGTAGAAACACAATAAAAATGATTATTTAGAGATTTAAATCTATTTTTACTAATACAAACGAATTTTTTTATCTAATTTCAAAAGAAAACATCCTAGAAATTTAAAACAATTAAGAACATAGAACGAAAAACATAGTCTCATGATATAAAATAACGATCAAAATAAATTGATTTTATACAAATCAAACAAACATGTAAGTCCAAATCTATACTATGTTTAAAATTAATTCCAAAATCAAGAATAAGAACATAATTTGAATGAATGACATGCAATGCTGGTGATCAGAAGATAAGATGAAATCAATTTTACCAGTAATTTTATGAAATGGCTGCATACTCACCAAAAAAATTCATCATATCTGGAGAAGATGGATTCATTGCTTGTAATGATGCAAACAGTATGGTCCAGAGAAATCCTCACTAATTGTTGTGATAGATATGCTCCTTTACTATTTCAAGTTGAAGGGGGCATTTGAAGTGATGACCCAGTTAATTTTCTACTCACTACTCATTGATGGGTCCATAGACATGATAATGCACTTAAAAATTCCCGACAGACCCACATTATGCTTCAAAAGTTGGAGTAGGAATGCATGTTATGGCTTATGGAAGGTCATAAGGGCTACCTATTATAATGACTCAGTGGAAAAAAATTTATGGAGAAGTGTGTGTGTACAGATCATATAGAACAATTTCATATTGATTCATAAAATTTATACATGCAATGTATAGTTTATGAATGATCATTATTTTGAAAACTTATAAAGTGCATAATATAGAAAGCAGTAGTGAGAAATAAATATAGGTGTAATGGCTGGAATTATCATTTTCGGTCAGACTCGATGAGTAAATAAGAAATTATATTTTGCATGAATTCAAATGCAATGCATATGGTATATATGTAGAGACATGAAACATATAATTTGAAACAGAATTAAAAATCCATGATGCTTATATTTAAAAACAGATAATTTATATTTAGAAATAGAATTCCATTCTCTAAAAATATGAATTCAAATAATGGTCTCAAGGAAGGATACTCTAAACATACCATCCAGTCCGTGACTCAGTCCAAACTGTTGGCTTGTAAGGCTTATTTTGGAGGGAATGTGTCAAAATAAAAACCATTGCACGTGTTTATCTGTCACCATCATCAAGTAGTAGTCCAGGACATTTAGAATGATCTTAGTGAAAGGTATATTTATCATTGAAGCAGACTTTGTACAAAAATTAGATATTTAAGCCTTAAAACATTCTTTTTACATTCCATTCTTAAATAGAAGTTTAGGAGGGATTAACATAAGGTCATAACCAACAATGATAAATATACCCTTCCCTAAACCCCATAATGCTGAGAAGGATCCAGTGAATTGCAATTGTTTGATGACACAAAATGATATATAATCGAACCAAAAGGGATTCTATGTCAGGGTATAAATTTACTTACAACAGGACATGGGGCATCTTCTTGCTTGCACATCACCCAAGGAACCCCAGTTCCTTGTTTAGCAGTCATGATGGGAGCCCATGTCATGTAATCATGACCAGCTGTTCTGTATATTTTCTCAAGATGCCCATACTCGTTCTCAATCTGGATAGACAAGAATCATATTTATCAACATTACAAGCATGTCAGATCATATAGAACAATTGCATAGTTTATGAATGATGATTATTTTGAAAAGTTGTAAAGTGCATACTATAGAAATCAGTAGTGAGAAATAAATATAGGTGTAATAGCTGGAATTGTCATTTTCAGTCAGACTCGATGAGTAAATAAGAAATTATATTTTGCATGAATTCAAATGCAATGCATATGGAATATATGTAGAGACACGAAACATATATTTTGAAACAGAACTAAAAATCAATGATGCATATATTTAAAAACAGAGAATTTATATTTATAAACAGAATTCCATTCTCTAAAAATAAGAATTCAAATAAAGGTCTCAAGGAAGGAAACCCTAAACATACCATCCAGTCCATGCCTCAGTCCAAACTGTTGGCTTGTGGAAGAAGAGGTAATGATCCAGTAATTTCAGCACCTAGAAAATCATCCAAAATGTTTACGTATAGACACATTATTGTTTAAAAATAAGAAGACATACTAATGAAGATTACCTTGGCCATATTATGTAGTCAAAGCTCATATCCTATAGAGATTCATTCAGTACATACTAATACTGCATATCAAACTATCCATATCAACCTCCAATGGTGTTCATATGAAATCTGGAAATAGTTTTCCATAAGAAATATGGAAACACTTATTAAGAAGAAATACATAATCAAAATTAATGTCCATCCATATTGAAACTCATGTAAAGAATATTTTCATAATCTATTAACAATATAGATTATTATTGGAAATGAAAATTAAAAAACAATGTTGAAAATAACTGAATAATGCTTGATTTTCAATTACCATGCAATTACATCATGAGTTTCATAATCTATTAACAATATAGTCTATTTGATCAGTCTTTTAGTTTATGCTTTCCTCCATTCTGAATTTCAGTTCAATGGCATAGATTATTATTGAAGGGGAGTCTGGAAACATTCTTACATATCTTTGAACCGCATCATCAGCCTCAAACATAGTAAACTAACTTTCCTATATGAAAAAATTAATTTAATAAATAAGTAACATATAATATTGACAAATGAATTTATTAAAGAAAAATTCTAACAGTTTCTAATAGAGACGAAATGAAGTATATAAGATAGTTAGAGGAAATGCAAATGACATTAAAGAATTCAGTATTGCTAGTTCCAATTATTTTATAAATATAGTGGTGAATGAAAATAGAAAACACATACCTAAGTAGAAGAAATATTTGTAGTTAGTGTAAAACACCCAGTTACATTGTTCCAAGCACCTTCTAAATTACCTCTATTACGTCATCATCTAAATCAAATGATCTACCATGATCTACACCAGAACTGCACGTGATAAAATTATCTACAACAGAGTTGCACAGGATCAACAGAACTTCACATGATCAAGATACTGGGAACTGCACATGATCATCTACAACAGATCTGTACATCATCAACGACATTTGAATACTCTTTAACATGAACCTCTAGTATTTGATGGTGAATCCCAAAGATCGAGTGATTACAACAATAAAAAATGTGAACACAGAGGATTCATTTGAATATAGATTGATAAAATCCAATATTCTAATAACACAATATTTTATGAAGTTAATGTTCAAAGAAGTGTTGAAGCTAACTAAAGTAACAAAGTCTGCAAGAACATATTGAGGTTGCAATATGTCTTCAGCTTCTTTATTGTCTACAAAGTGAATCCTACTGACGAAAATCCTATTATATACATTAATAAATAGTAATGAATATTTAAATATGAAAATCCAATGTAACATGTAAATAGAATATGGTTGCAGTAATATGAATGAATGTTCTAGAAATACACAGTATATATATCATAAGATATAAAAAAAATGTGACCTAATTCATATGTGACATTTGTTGTGATTGGAAAGTAAAAAATAAATATAAAATAATCATACATTTGGATGTAATTATACTGACTATTATATCAATTTCTTATAGTTTATCAAAGAGGGAATTTTTTGGAAGTAAAGTTACAGGAAACATAAATGAAAATTAGTTTCTAACATGATGGTTTTTATAGTACCTCAAATATAAAGACTGTAAAAAGTACAGTTAGATAGCATGAAAGAAAAAACTTTCATCTATTTTAAGTTTTCTATTAATCAAAACAGAATTTTGGAATAACTAATACCAAAATTTCCTACATCTTAACAGTTTAACATAAAAATGGACCAACACATGAAACATGCTAACAATGAACAAAAATATAGTGCGTATACAAAACCTGACTTTTAGAATAACTCAAAAAAAATAATCCAGATCACATTAGAAACAAAACAGAAAAATAGATATTCTCCCGCATATACATCGTCTCCATTACAACGAATGGATGGTTCCCCTTTCCGATGGGTTGTGCACCACAGTGCCTGCAGATGAACCAATCATAAGCCGCACTGACCTATAGTAGAAAATGTTAATTGTCTCCCATTGATTTTATAAATCAACACATTCACTTAGTTGAAGACTAAAATATTGATATAAACACTAAACTTACCATTTAATAAATAAGAACAGTCAACACAAAAACCAAATCCGACCAATTTAACTCAAAAAAAATCCATTTCATAGTAAAAACACAATAAAAATGATTATTTAGAGATTTAAATCAATTTTTACTAATACAAACGAATTTTTTTATCTAATTTCAAAAGAAAACATCTAAGAAATTTAAAATAATTAAGAACATAGAACGAAAAACATATGCTCATGATATAAAATAACGATCAAAATAAATTGATTTTATAAAAATCAAACAAAAAAGCATGTCCAAATCTATACTATGTTTAAAATTAAATCCAAAATCAGGAATAAGAACATAATTTGAATGAATGACATGCAATGCTGGTGATCAGAAGATAAGATGAAATCAATTTTACCAGTAATTTTATGAAATGGCTGCATACTCACCAAAAAACATCATCATATCTGGAGAAGACGGATTCATTGCTTGTCATGATGCAAACAGTATGGTCCAGAGAAATCCTCACTAATTGTTGTGCTAGATATACTCCTTTAATATTTCAAGTAGAAGGGGGCATTTGAAGTGATGACCCGGTTAATTTTCTACTCACTACTCATCGATGGGTCCATTGACATGATAATGCACTTAAAAATTCCCGACAGACCCACATTATGCTTCAAAAGTTGGAGTAGGAATGCATGTTATGGCTTATGGAAGGTCATAAGGGCTACCTATTATAATGACTCAGTGGAAAAAAATTTATGGAGAAGTGTGTGTGTACAGATCATATTGAACAATTTCATATTGATTCATAAAATTTATACATGCAATGTATAGATTATGAATGATCATTATTTTGAAAACTTATAAAGTGCATAATATAGAAAGCAGTAGTGAGAAATAAATATAGGTGTAATAGCTGGAATTATCATTTTCGGTCAGACTCGATGAGTAAATAAGAAATTATATTTTGCATGAATTCAAATGCAATGCATATGGTATATATGTAGAGACATGAAACATATAATTTGAAACAGAATTAAAAATCCACGATGCTTATATTTAAAAACAGATAATTTATATTTAGAAATAGAATTCCATTCTCTACAAATATGAATTCAAATAAAGGTCTCAAGTAAGGATACTCTAAACATACCATCCAGTCCGTGCCTCAGTCCAAACTGTTGGCTTGTAAGGCTTATTTTGGAGGGAATGTGTCACAATAAAAACCATTGCACGTGTTTATCTCTCACCATCATCAAGTAGTAGTCCAGGACATTTAGAATGATCTTAGTGAAAGGTATATTTATCATTGAAGCAGACATTGTACAAAAATTAGATATTTAAGCCTTAAAACATTCTGTTTAAATTCCATTCTTAAATAGAAGTTTAGGAGGGATTAACATAAGGTCATAACCAACAATGATAAATATACCCTTCCCTCAACCCCATAATGCTGAGAAGGATCCAGTGAATTGCAATTGTTTGATGACACAAAATGATATATAATCGAACCAAAATGGATTCTATGTCAGGGTATAAATTTACTTACAACAGGACATGGGGCATCTTCTTACTTGCACATCACCCAAGGAACCCCAGTTCCTTGTTTAATAGTCATGATGGGAGCCCATGTCATGTAATCATGACCAGCTGTTCTGTATATTTTCTCAAGATGCCCATACTCGTTCTCAATCTGGATAGACAAGAATCGTATTTATCAACATTACAAGCATGTCAGATCATATAGAACAATTTCATAGTTTATGAATGATGATTATTTTGAAAAGTTGTAAAGTGCAAACTATAGAAATCATTAGTGAGAAATAAATATAGGTGTAATAGCTGGAATTGTCATTTTCGGTCAGACTCGATGAGTAAATAAGAAATTATATTTTGCATCAATTCAAATGCAATGCATATGGCATATATGTAGAGACATGAAACATATATTTTGAAACAGAACTAAAAATCCATGATGCATATATTTAAAAACAGAGAATTTATATTTATAAACAGAATTCCATTCTCTAAAAATAAAAATTCAAATAAAGGTCTCATGGAAGGAAACCCTAAACATACCATCCAGTCCATGCCTCAGTCCAAACTGTTGGCTTGTGGAAGAAGAGGTAATGATCCTGTAATTTCAGCACCTAGAAAATCATCCAAAATGTTTACGTATAGATACATTATTGTTTAAAAATAAGAAGACATACTAATGAAGATTACCTTGGCCATATTATGTAGTCAAAGCTCATATCCTATAGAGATTCATTCAGTACATACTAATATCGCATATCAAACTAACCATATCAACCTCCAATGGTGTTCATATGAAATCTGGAAATAGTTTTCCATAAGAAATATGGAAACACTTATTAAGAAGAAATACATAATCAAAATTAATGTCCACCCATATTGAAACTTATGTTAAGAATATTTTCACAATCTATTAACAATATAGATTATTATCGGAAATGAAAATTAAAAAACAATGTTGAAAATAACTGAATAATGCTTGATTTTCAATTACCATGCAATTACATCATGAGTTTCATAATCTATTAACAATATAGTCTATTTGATCAGTCTTTTAGTTTATGCTTTCCTCCATTATGAATTTCAGTTCAATGGCATAGATTATTATAGAACGGGAGTCTGGAAACATTCTTACATATCTTCGAACCGCATCATCAACATCAAACATAGTAAACTAACTTTCCTATATGAACAAATTAATTTAATAAATAAGTAACATATAATATTGACAAATGAATTTATAAAAGCAGAATTCTAACAGTTTCTAATAGAGAAGAAATGCAGTATATAAGATAGTTAGAGGAAATGCATATGACATTAAAGAATTCATTATTTCTTGTTCCAATTATTTTATAAATATAGTGGTGAATGAAAATAGAAAACACATACCTAAGTAGAAGAAATATTTGTAGTTAGTGTAAAATACCCAGTTACATTGTTCCAAGAACCTCCTAAATTACCTCTATTACGTCATCATCTAAATCAAATGATCTACCATGATATACACCAGAACTGCACGTGATCAAATTATCTACAACAGAGTTGCACAGGATCAACAGAACTTCACATGATCAAGATACTGGGAACTGCACATGATCATCTACAACAGATCCGTACATGATCAACAACATTTCAATACTCTTTAACATGAACCTCTAGTATTTTATGGTGAATCCCAAAGATCGAGTGATTACAACAATAAAAAATGTGAACATAAGGGATTCATTTGAATATAGATTGATAAAATCCAATATTCTAATAGCACAATATTTTATGAAGTTAATGTTCAAAGAAGTGTTGAAGCTAACTAAAGTAACAAAGTCTGCAAGAACATATTGAGGTTGCAATATGTCTTCAGCTTCTTTATAGTCCACGAAGTGCATCCTACTGACTAAAATCCTATTATATACATTAATAAATAGTAATGAATATTTAAATATGAAAATCCAATGTAACATGTAAATAGAATATGGTTGCTGTAATATGAATGAATGTTCTAGAAATACACAGTATAGATATTATAGGATATAAAAAAAATGTGACCTAATTCATATGTGACATTTGTTGTGACTGGAAAGTACAAAATAAATATAAAATAATCATACATTTGGATGTAATTATACTGACTATTCTATCAATTTCTTATAGTTTATCAAAGAGGGAATTTTTTGGAAGTAAAGTTACAGGAAACATAAATGAAAATTAGTTTCTAACATGATGGTTTTTATAGTACCTCAAATATAAAGACTGTAAAAAGTATAGTTAGATAGCATGAAAGAAAAAACATTCATCTATTTGAAGTTTTCTATTAATCAAAACAGAATTTTGGAATAGCTAATACCAAAATTTCCTACATCTTAACAGTTTAACATAAAAATGGACCAACACATGAAACATGCTAACAATGAACAAAAATAGAGTGCGTATACAAAAACTGACTCTTAGTATAACTCAACAAAAATAATCCAGATCACATTAGAAACAAAACAGAAAAATAGATGTTCTCCCCCATATACATCGTCTCCATTACAACGAATGGATAGTTCCCCTTTCCGATGGGTTGTGCACCACAGTGCCTACAGATGAACCAATCATAAGCCGCACTGACCTATAGTAGAAAATTTTAATTGTCTTCCATTGATTTTATAAATCAACACTTTCACTTAGTTGAAGACTAAAATATTGATATAAACACTAAACTTACAATTTAATAAATAACAACAGTCAACACAAAAACCAAATCTGATCAATTTAACAAAAAAAAATCCATTTCATAGTAGAAACACAATAAAAATGATTATTTAGAGATTTAAATCAATTTTTACTAATACAAACGAATTTTTTTATCTAATTTCAAAAGAAAACATCTAAGAAATTTAAAACAATTAAGAACATAGAACGAAAAACATATGCTCATGATATAAAATAACGATCAAAATAAATTGATTTTATACAAATCAAATGAACATGCATGTCCAAATCTATACTATGTTTAAAATTAATTCCAAAATCAGGAATAAGAACATATTTTGAATGACTGACATGCAATGATGGTGATCAGAAGATAAGATGAAATCAATTTTACCAGTAATTTTATGAAATGGATGCATACTCACCAAAAAACATCATCATATCTGGAGAAGATGGATTCATTTCTTGTCATGATGCAAACAGTATGGTCCAGAGAAATCCTCACTAATTGTTGTGCTAGATATGCTCCTTTACTATTTCAAGTTGAAGGGGGCATTTGAAGTGATGACCCAGTTAATTTTCTACTCACTACTCATTGATGGGTCCATTGACATGATAATGCACTTAAAAATTCCTGACAGACCCACATTATGCTTCAAAAGTTGGAGTAGGAATGCATGTTATGGCTTATGGAAGGTCATAAGGGCTACCTATTATAATGACTCAGTGGAAAAAAATTTATGGAGAAGTGTGTGTGTACAGATCATATAGAACAATTTCATATTGATTCATAAAATTTATACATGCAATGTATAGTTTATGAATGATCATTATTTTGAAAACTTATAAAGTGCATAATATAGAAAGCAGTAGTGAGAAATAAATATTGGTGTAATAGCTGGAATTATCATTTTCGGTCAGACTCGATGAGTAAATAAGAAATTATATTTTGCATGAATTCAAATGCAATGCATATGGTATATATGTAGAGACATGAAACATATAATTTGAAACAGAATTAAAAATCCATGATGCTTATATTTAAAAACAGATAATTTATATTTAGAAACAGAATTCCATTCTCTAAAAATATGAATTCAAATAAAGGTCTCGAGGAAGGATACTCTAAACATACCATCCAGTCCATGCCTCAGTCCAAACTGTTGGCTTGTAAGGCTTATTTTGGAGGGAATGTGTCACAATAAAAACCATTGCACGTGTTTATCTGTCACCATCATCAAGTAGTAGTCCAGGACATTTAAAATGATCTTAGTGAAAGGTATATTTATCATTGAAGCAGACTTTGTACAAAAATTAGATATTTGAGCCTTAAAACATTATGTTTACATTCCATTCTTAAATAGAAGTTTAGGAGGGATTAACATAAGGTCATAACCAACAATGATTAATATACCCTTCCCTCAACCCCATAATTCTGAGAAGGATCCAGTGAATTTCAATTGTTTGATGACACAAAATGATATATAATCGAACCAAAAGGGATTCTATGTCAGGGTATAAATTTACTTACAATAGGACATGGGGCATCTTCTTGCTTACACATCACCCAAGGAACCCCAGTTCCTTGTTTAACAGTCATGATGGGAGCCCATGTCATGTAATCATGACCAGCTGTTCTGTATATTTTCTCAAGATGCCCATACTTGTTCTCAATATGGATAGACAAGAATCATATTTATCAACATTACAAGCATGTCAGATCATATAGAACAATTGCATAGTTTATGAATGATGATTATTTTGAAAAGTTGTAAAGTGCATACTATAGAAATCAGTAGTGAGAAATAAATATAGGTGTAATAGCTGGAATTGTCATTTTCGGTCAGACTCGATGAGTAAATAAGAAATTATATTTTGCATGAATTCAAATGCAATGCATATGGCATATATGTAGAGACATGAAACATATATTTTGAAACAGAACTAAAAATCCATGATGCATATATTTAAAAACAGAGAATTTATATTTATAAACAGAATTCCATTCTCTAAAAATAAGAATTCCAATAAAGGTCTCAAGGAAGGAACCCCTAAACATACCATCCATTCCATGCCTCAGTCCAAACTGTTGTCTTGTCGAAGAAGAGGTAATGATCCAGTAATTTCAGCACCTAGAAAATCATCCAAAATGTTTACGTATAGATACATTATTGTTTAAAAATAAGAAGACATACTAATGAAGATTACCTTGGACATATTATGAAGTCAAAGCTCGTATCCTATAGAGATTCAATCAGTACATACTAATACCGCATATCAAACTATCCATATCAACCTCCAATGGTGTTCATATGAAATCTGGAAATAGTTTTCCATAAGAAATATGGAAACACTTATTAAGAAGAAATACATAATCAAAATTAATGTCCACCCATATTGAAACTCATGTTAAGAATATTTTCATAATCTATTAACAATATAGATTATTATCGGAAATGAAAATTAAAAAACAATGTTGAAAATAACTGAATAATGCTTGATTTTCAATTACCATGCAATTACATCATGAGTTTCATAATCTATTAACAATATAGTCTATTTGATCAGTCTTTTAGTTTATGCTTTCCTCCATTCTGAATTTCAGTTCAATGGCATAGATTATTATAGAAGGGGAGTCTGGAAACATTCTTACATATCTTCGAACCGCATCATCAGCATCAAACATAGTAAACTAACTTTCCTATATGAAAAATTTAATTTAATAAATAAGTAACATATAATATTGACAAATGAATTTATTAAAGCATAATTCTAACAGTTTCTAATAGAGAAGAAATGAAGTATATAAGATAGTTAGAGGAAATGCATATGACATTAAAGAATTCAGTATTGCTAGTTCCAATTATTTTATAAATATAGTGGTGAATGAAAATAGAAAACACATACCTAAGTAGAAGAAATATTTGTAGTTAGTGTAAAATACCTAGTTACATTGTTTCAAGAACCTCCTAAATTACCTCTATTACGTCATCATCTAAATCAAATGATCTACCATGATCTACACCAGAACTGCACGTGATCAAATTATCTACAACAGATTTGCACAGGATCAACAGAACTTCACATGATCAAGATACTGGGAACTGCACATGATCATCTACAACAAATCTGTACATGATCAACAACATTTCAATACTCTTTAACATGAACCTCTAGTATTTGATGGTGAATCCCAAAGATCGAGTGATTACAACAATAAAAAATGTGAACACAGAGGATTCATTTGAATATAGATTGATAAAATCCAATATTCTAATAGCACAATACTTTATGGAGTTAATTTTCAAAGAAGTGTTGAAGCTAACTTAAGTAACAAAGTCTGCAAGAACATATTGAGGTTGCAATATGTCTTCATCTTCTTTATTGTCCACGAAGTGCATCCTACTGACGAAAATTCTATTATATACATTAATAAATAGTAATGAATATTTAAATATGAAAATCCAATGTAACATGTAAATAGAATATGGTTGCAGTAATATGAATGAATGTTCTAGAAATACACAGTATAGATATCATAGGATATAAAAAAATGTGACCTAATTCATATGTGACATTTGTTGTGACTGTAAAGTACAAAATAAATATAAAATAATCATACATTTGGATGTAATTATACTTACTATTCTATCAATTTCTTATAGTTTATCAAAGAGGTAATTTTTTGGAAGTAAAGTTACAGGAAACATAAATGAAAATTAGTTTCTAACATGATGGTTTTTATAGTACCTCAAATATAAAGACTGTAAAAAGTACAGTTAGATAGCATGAAAGAAAAAACGTTCATCTATTTTAAGTTTTCTATTAATCAAAACAGAATTTTGGAATAGCTAATACCAAAATTTCCTACATCTTAACAGTTTAACATAAAAATGGACCAACACATGAAACATGCTAACAATGAACAAAAATACAGTGCGTATACAAAAACTGACTCTTAGTATAACTCAATAAAAATAATCCAGATCACATTAGAAACAAAACAGAAAAATAGATGTTCTCCCGCATATACATCGTCTCCATTACAACGAATGGATGGTTCCCCTTTCCGATGGGTTGTGCACCACAGTGCCTGCAGATGAACCAATCATAAGCCGCACTGACCTATAGTAGAAAATGTTAATTGTCTTCCATTGATTTTATAAATCAACACATTCACATAGTTGAAGACTAAAATATTGATATAAACACTAAATTTACCATTTACTAAATAACAACAGTCAACACAAAAACCAAATCCGATCAATTTAACTCAAAAAAAAATCCATTTCACAGTAGAAACACAATAAAAATGATTATTTAGAGATTTAAATCAATTTTTACTAATACAAACGAATTTTTTATCTAATTTCAAAAGATAAAATCTAAGAAATTTAAAACAATTAAGAACATAGAACGAAAAACATATGCTCATGATATAAAATAACGATCAAAATAAATTGATTTTATACAAATCAAACAAACATGTATGTCCAAATCTATACTATGTTTAAAATTAATTCCAAAATCAGGAATAAGAACATAATTTGAATGAATGACATGCAATGCTGGTGATCAGAAGATAAGATGAAATCAATTTTACCAGTAATTTTATGAAATGGCTGCATACTCACCAAAAAACAACATCATATCTAGAGAAGATGGATTCATTGCTTGTCATGATGCAAACAGTATGGTCCAGAGAAATCCTCACTAATTGTTGTGCTAGATATGCTCCTTTACTATTTCAAGTTGAAGGGGGAATTTGAAGTGATGACCTGGTAAATTTTCTACTCACTACTCATTGATGGGTCCATTGACATGATAATGCACTTAAAAATTCCCGACAGACCCACATTATGCTTCAAAAGTTGGAGTAGGAATGCATCTTATGGCTTATGGAAGGTCATAAGGGCTACCTATTATAATGACTCAGTGGAAATAAATTTATGGAGAAGTGTGTGTGTACAGATCATATAGAACAATTTCATATTGATTCATAAAATTTATACATGCAATGTATAGTTTATGAATGATCATTATTTTGAAAACTTATAAAGTGCATAATATAGAAAGCGATAGTGAGAAATAAATATAGGTGTAATAGCTGGAATTATCATTTTCGGTCAGACTCGATGAGTAAATAAGAAATTATATTTTGCATGAATTCAAATGCAATGCATATGGTATATATGTAGAGACATGGAACATATAATTTGAAACAGAATTAAAAATCCATGATGATTATATTTAAAAACAGATAATTTATATATAGAAAAAAAATTCCATTCTCTAAAAATATGAATTCAAATAATGGTCTCAAGGAAGGATACTCTAAACATACCATCCAGTTCGTGCCTCAGTCCAAACTTTTGGCTTGTAAGGCTTATTTTGGAGGGAATGTGTCACAATAAAAACCATTGCACGTGTTTATCTGTCACCATCATCATGTAGTAGTCCAGGACATTTAGAATGATCTTAGTGAAACGTATATTTATCATTGAAGCAGACTTTGTACAAAAATTAGATATTTAAGCCTTAAAACATTCTGTTTACATTCCATTCTTAAATAGAAGTTTAGGAGGGATTAACATAAGGTCATAACCAACAATGATAAATATACCCTTCCCTCAACCCCATAATGCTGAGAAGGATCCAGTGAATTGAAATTGTTTGATGACACAAAATGATATATAATCGAACCAAAAGGGATTCTATGTCAGGGTATAAATTTACTTACAACAGGACATGGGGCATCTTCTTGCTTCCACATCACCCAAGGAACCCCAGTTACTTGTTTAACAGTCATGATGGGATCCCATGTCATGTAATCATGACAAGCTATTCTGTATATTTTCGCAAGATGCCCATACTCGTTCTCAATCTGGATAAACAAGAATCATATTTATCAGCATTACAAGCATGTCAGATCATATAGAACAATTGCATAGTTTATGAATGATGATTATTTTGAAAAGTTGTAAAGTGCATACTATAGAAATCACTAGTGAGAAATAAATATAGGTGTAATAGATGGAATTGTCATTTTCGGTCAGACTCGATGAGTAAATAAGAAATTATATTTTGCATGAATTCAAATGCAATGCATATGGCATATATGTAGAGACATGAAACATATATTTTGAAACAGAACTAAAAATACATGATGCATATATTTAAAAACAGAAAATTTATATTTATAAACAGAATTCCATTCTCTAAAAATAAGAATTCAAATAAAGGTCTCAAGGAAGGAAACCCTAAACATACCATCCTGTCCATGCCTCAGTCCAAACTGTTGGCTTGTGGAAGAAGAGGTAATGATCCAGTAATTTCAGCACCTAGAAAATCATCCAAAATGTTTACGTATAGATACATTATTGTTTAAAAATAAGAAGACATACTAATGAAGATTACCTTGGCCATATTATGTAGTCAAAGCTCATATCCTATAGAGATTCATTCAGTACATACTAATACCGCATATCAAACTATCCATATCAACCTCCAATGGTGTTCATATGAAATCTGGAAATAGTTTTCCATAAGAAATATGGAAACACTTATTAAGAAGAAATACATAATCAAAATTAATGTCCACCCATATTGAAACTCATGGTTTTTGAAGATTACCTTGGCCATATTAATGTAGTCAAAACTCATAGCTTATCGATATTCATTCAGTACATACTAATGCGGAATATCAAACTATCCATATGAACCTAAAATAGTGATCATAAGAAATCTGGAAACACATGTGCATAAGAAACATGGAAATGGTTATGCATATGTAATGTGTAAAAATAGTATGTGTGGGAAATTCAGAAACAATTGAATAATCAATCCATAAATATCTATGTACAATGAATATGGAAACAGTTACATATAAAAAATATTGAAACACTATGTTTTTCACAATCTGTAAGAAATTATGTAAAATTCATGGCCATCTGAATACAGGTACACCTAAGTGATATATCCAAGTTATATAATGATATGGTAGGTAGAACTATATTGATAAGTCAGTGGGGACGTAGGAGTATCCAAGAAAAAATGTGACGTCATTAGGGATTTAAACAGAACGAATATATCATAAAAAATCAGCAATGCTAAAAAAATAAATACTAAAAAGAGGACATATTCTGTTTTCATGCATGCATCTATAAGGGGTAAACATTCATGTACCTTCTATTTGTAACTATCTTCATTGTACATATAAGATATCTTCTGAAAAAAGTTTCCATGTTTTGTTCCATACAACCTCGGCAATGAATGACATCAACATATAGGAAAACAACAGGTGCAATGAATCTCATAAATATCTATGTACAACTAATATGGAAACAATTACATATAAATAATCCCGAAACACTATGATTTTCACAATGTGTAAGAAATTATGTAATTTTCATGGCCATCTGAATGCAGGTGCACCTAAGTGATATATCCAAGTAATATAATGATATGGTAGGCAGAACTATTTAGAGATGTCAATGGGGACGTAGTCATTGTAACTAATGCAAATTCTAGAGTCCATGAGCAAAAAGTCCCTGAACATGACACTTCAATGATGTAGTCACTATTTTAGTACCTAATGGAAATTCCAGATCAAGAAACTGATGTAGAGTATTTAGTTGTCCAGCTAAGGGGGAACACTGACATTGTGCAGAACTCACTACCTCTATGCTAGAACATCCATGCATAATCAACAACTGGGATTGGTCCATGATTTCTCTTATAGAACAACTTCGTTGGTGCAATAGAGGAAAGAAAAGCGGATCGATGTGGTTCTGTATTGAAAGTCTCCTGCAGCACAACAGCAAAAGAATATCCCCATGAAATCTCTCAAAATGGTGGTATTTAAAGAATAATATACCAAAATTTCCATGGACAATAAAGAGGTAATTCAATTCACATTTCTAAAAAGAATCAAAAAATAAAACAGGAGTTGAAACTAAAATGAATCAGTAGTTGCAGATAATGAATGTTGCCAAAATCGAAAGTTAATTTGAATTTCATACAGAATATTGAAAAAATATGAGTACTATTCTCAGCAAATACAAAATTAAAGGAGAATCAGAGGGAAACCAAGAGCAGGAGCATGATTCCTGCGTTGTTCTGCGGGAACCTGTAGTGGGATCACGGTGCAGGCATGGTTCTGTGGGAAGCATAGGTTGAGCGGAGGAGCCGAATGGTTCTGTGGGAAGCATAGGTTGAGCGGAGGAGCCGGAGGACAAAACTGGTGTTGAAATCAAATCTCTCGACGAAGGTTGTAAGCAGATTGGAAGGATGTCCCATTTATCTATAGGAATCAAACACTGAGGATGGTTCGACAGTGGTTTGGGTGAGGAGAAAAAGGAAGAGGGAACATAGCCAAAGAAGTTTGAGGTGGGATTTCTGGGAGGAGTTGCAGAGAGTGAGAACCTTACCTGACGAAGAGAAGTCCCGGAAATGAGAGAGGAGAAAGAAATACTGAGAACCCTAGGCGACGCCCGCGTCGAGATTTTGCGCGAACCCAAGGATACGAAGAACACAATCCCGATCACGATCGACGTAAGGAAAAAGGACGGTAGAGTATAAACTGGTAGAAGGAGGAAGTCGAAGACGAACGTCGACCAACTGTGGATTGACCGTGAAAGCCAGGACAATAGAGACGAGGGTTTCAGGGGAGCGTAGTTCACGATGGGCGATAATGCCGAAGGCGTAAGGTGGTGAAGGCGTCGCAGGTATGGCCATCGTCGCATGCGAGCTGAGGGAGGAAGAACCTCGATGAGCTGAACCCTAAACGCAAATGCGTAACGCGGCGAAGCTGTGGCTGGTTGGCGAGAAATGAAGGGCACCGCGGGTGTTTGTGAGGAAAGTAGTGGGTATAAGTGTAATTGGCAGTTGAATAGTGGTGACGTGGCTGTTTGTGGTGGTGACACATAGGCATGGGTACACCCAGGTTTAGTAAATATAGTAGATGTAAATGGAACAGGAAAAAATCATTATTGTTTACACCAATGATGTAATGAAAATAAGACAGTGAAAGAAGAAAACATGTACCTGAGTATATGATATAATTGTATTTGTTGTACCAAATCCACTTCCATTGCTGCAGTTGACTCCTTAACATCCTGCACTGTGAAAATAACAGAATCAATGTTGTTTTAACCTTACCTAGCTATTGCAACAATTAAATGTAATCACTATTTTACATCTTTTAGTTTTTGTTTTCCTTCATACGGGAGTGGAGTTCATTGGCATGGAATGTTTTTTCCAAAAACTCTCATGACATTGTAAGATGGGTATTAAGTCCATTTCATATATTGATTCAACAAATGTTTAAATGTCCCATCCGTAGATAAGAGAAAACACATAATGATAATAGGTTGAATGATATTTGCATTTGGTAAAATTAAAAACCTGTTTAATACTATTCATCTTAACCAGGGTAGATTGAACACTTTGATACCCACATAGTTTACATCCACTCCTCCAAATTTGTTTGGGTGAGCCATATGCATTTAACAAAATTACAAGGATTAAGAAATAACGGAATTGAATTGTCAGTGGGAAATAATCTTCCAGTAAAATGATTTGTTTATGCTATTATATACTTGAAATGATAACAACTGGAAATCCAGTTTTCTAAATAAACTAAGTTGAAGATAAAAAGTGAAAATTATTTGGTGAAATTATGTTTTGAAAGTCATATTAAAAAATTATCCAATAAATACTGGTTGCACAATTGAAATATAGGCAGTAATGGGTAAGTCAGAGAATGAACCATGTACAATGAAAATCGCTTAAAAACAAACAAAAAAGTGAAAAAATCATAGACTATTTCAACGTTGAATATGATCGCTAATATAAGATGAAGGCTACATCCACATAATAAACACCCAAAACACCCTATAGAACATGTATGTGAAAGTGGGAAAACAACTACAGAGTTAGAAAAACATATTTTTATGGATGTATAGATCCCTAGAAACTCATACCAACATCCAAACTGAAAATAACATGATTAATTCATGACACCATACACATTAAAATCTCCATTCATACATGAGCTCGAAACATTTCCCTGAACACGGAGTTATATAACCAGGAAAAAACACCGAAAGGAAAATGAAATCAACACTGTATAATTTTATATTCACCTTCTATGAAAGGAAATATTGGTGTTACGATTCATTTCATATATTTATTAAACCAAATTTGAAATCATCAAATGATAAAAAAACACAAAATGATAATAGGGAGAACAGTATTTGCATTCGGTAAAATTATAATCCTGATTTGTAAAAATCTACTTAACCAGGGTACCGTAAACACATTGTGACCCTCCAAGTTTACATCCACTTCTGCATATTTGTAACGAAAAGCCATATTCAATTAAGAAAAATTATATTAAACAGCCAAAAAACCTAAATAACATGTATGTGAAAGTGGGAAAATAACTACAAAGTTAGCAGAACATACCTTTAGGGAAGAAAAGATCCCCAGAAGCCCATACATATAACCCAACTGAAAATGACACCATTAAGTCATGACACCAAACACATTCAAGTCTCCATTAATACAAGAGCTCAAAACATTTCCATGAACACAGAGTTATATAGCCAGGAAATACACCAAAAGGAAAACAAAATCAACACTGTGTAATTCCATACTCACCTACTGTGAAAGCATAGATTAGTGTTATGATCAATTTTATATGCTCATTAAACCAAATTCTAATTCATCAAGTGATAAAAACATAAAATTATAATAGTTTGAACAATATCTGTGTTTGGTAAAATTAAAAACCAGATTTATACAAATCTGCTCAACCACGGTACCTTGAACAATATGTAATCTGAAATCAGCAAACAAAATCATGTATAAGTAGAATATGAAAACAATTTTGGAATCCTTTTGAGAAATCATCAATATGAAAACATTTATATATAAGTAATTTGAAAATAGTTGTGTATAAGCAATCTAAAAATATTATCAAATGCTAGAAAATTAATAAGACTAAATGAATATTATGCTTTAATTATAGAAAAAATGGAAATGAGATTAACAGATGCACAAAAAAAATCTAGATGTAGCTGGAAATTCAATATACTAGAGAGAACTATATATTTATCCAAAAAAACTATGAGGACCAACCTACTGTGAAGAACGATATTGTACAACAATTTGGAAAAATCATATGAACTAAGTGAAATGGTGAAATTCAAAGTAGGAAAAAAATAATACGGAGAAGATACATAGCTAAAATGACCATATCCATGATGCAGAAGCAGATAGAATATGGGCTTAGGAAAAAAATTACCCTTCATCAAATTATGTAATGAAAATAGAAGATTTGTTTTCAAAGAAAATAGCACATTTAGGTGATGGTGAATGGATTCATGAAGCGGGGGCGAGGCATGCTTTACCATGGTAGATCACGGAGGAGACTGATAATGCTTGGAATCCTCGTAGACGGTGACAGATTTCACGACCAGGAGGGGAGGTGGTTGGAGGGATTGAGCCCGATGGGAGGAGTAGAATCTTGGATGAAGGAGGTAGAGCTTGTAAGAGTCTAATAAGACAGAGAAACCCTCGAGATGGGATGCAAACCATCTATTTCTGTCATTGTAAGAGGATATGACTGGATTCTCGAGGATGAGCAGTAGAAGAGGAGTTGTAAAATGGCGACGAGGATGAGGGCAATAGTCTGCGGGATGAGCCGGACAAGGGAAGGTGATACCATAGTGGGAACCCTAGGAGTTACCCTGGGAATTTACATGGAATAGCACGAGGGGCTTCGTGTATGGAGGGACGAGACTGTCGCAGAATAATGCTACGGGGCTCATTGTCGAATTGCAGGAGAAAGATGCTGGAAGACGGAAACCCTAGGTGGGGCGACGAGCCGCGATATGGCGTAGGTTCCCGTCGATTTTCGATGGGTATATCGGGTATTAGATTAGAAGAAGGAGGGGTAATTGGTAAATGGGTAGGTGAATTAGGTGATGTGGATGAATGTGGTGGTGACACATAAGCAGGGTAACACCCAGATTTAGTAAATATAGTGGATTCATAATTTTTTTTGAAATAATCCATGGAATTTCTGTGGTGAAAATAAAACAAATCATCCATGGATGTAGGTTTACACACATAACATGGGTGATAGTTTCATTTTACAATAGATGTGAAAGTTTAAGAAATGTATAATTTATATTAAGATAATAATAATTACTACGAAAATATCATAATTAATCATTAAATATATAAGTATAACCATCCACATAATATTATAATGAGATATGAAATATGACTTTCACTGAGGTCGTAGTCCACATGTAACACGAACAATGATTTCATTTTTTAAATAGCCCAAAAGATGGTGGATAACTAATATTACAGCAAGTATAATATTATTGAATTATATAAATTATACTTTTGTAATTATTTTTTAATGGATATAATAGATCTTCATGTGGTTGAATAACAATTAAAGGGGTAAAAATAAAAATGGAGAGATTAATATTTTTTAACTTACTCCAAGGAAAAATCTCGATTATAAATTCGATTAAGATATTGAAGGGTAGTATTTTGGTGACGCCATGACAAATATAATTATTATTGGAGTTTTAGGGAGTTATTTTTATCATGTTATTATACAATTAGTATTAATTTGTGGGGATAAGTTGGGTGGTGAAGGGATTATTTGTTAAGTTATTATTGTGGGATTTTTATAATAAGAGTTTTGCAATTCAATAAAAGTGTTTCCAAAAGTGGAATATAATGGATAAGTTGTATGTATTTTTCAATCAACCACTCATACACACATATAATGGATGAAATTTTTATTTGTTTTATTTCATTCACTATAAATTAAATTTTTTATCATAATTAATGTTTACCATTGCAACTAATTAATTAATCTCAATAAAATAATTTTATGAATAAAAAATAACATTAATTATTAACTAATTTGGATATAAAATTTTAATTATGGAAACCATTATATGATTATAAATATATAATTCTGATTTAAATAATTTTTAATATATGAAATATATAACACACAAAATATTTTTCAGAAAATATAAATTATCTTCCAAAATAAACTACATAGGCCGCTAATTTATAATTTAGTATCTAAAATGTATATTGTTACATATTAATTATAATTTTATTCAATGAAAATGTTTCATAAATTTTTAATTCATATTTATATTATGATGATGCCATAATAGTTACAATATTTTTAAAAATTGAACTATGTATAATTAAAATACAAATAAATCTTATGAAAAACATTCAAAAATTCATCTACATTGAATATAGTCTTGATGATTCAAAAAATGATTTTAATTTTATTAAATTTTAATTATAAATATTGTGATTTTATGTTTCAAAAGTAAACATAGAATATTATAGCAAACATTTTTTATAGGAAAATTGATTTTTAAATTATTATCTTTATGATTCAAATTTTCATGAAATCACTAACAAAATTGATGTTAATATATTATTAATTTTGAAAAATAAATTTATTAATTTATTAATAATAAAATATTTATCTTATTAAAAAATCATATACCAATAAATATAATATTTAGAAATATACATTTTAAGCATAAAATGATCACATTACATATTTTTTACAATAATTTAATCTTATCAATGAATTATTATAAAAAAATGACTATTATTTTTCATTTAACTTTTATTTAATAATATGCTTACCTCTATTTATATCCACAAATTAATTGGGCATATTATTATTTTTATTTTTGATATCTAAACTTTTATGTTAATATAATTTATAACTATATATTTTGGTTTGGAGTTGTTTGTGAAGCATGATATTCAAAAAAAATTATTAAAAGAAAAATAAATCATATAATGGTAGCTTATTTCTTTCTACACCACCCCTCCCCCACCCCCTCAATGGAATTTTAAACTTTATATTTTTACTATGATGGGAATTAATATGGATATTTCTACCTCATTACATCTTCTTATTACAATTCACTTCTAAAAACATATGATTCATCCACAGAACAATAACGATTTGAGTCGTATTGTAAAAAAATTATTTTTCTTATTGATAAGATATTTCAACTCAATGATCCCCATAATGGTGATCATACTACTATTGTATGAATACTATGATCATTACATCTGACATATTAGGTATTCACTTCTATGAAATATATAAATAGACAACATCATTCACTTGGAATTTTCTTAGAGGAAGTCTTAGAAGTTTTGTTATTATTATATCATGATCAATTATTTGGAAATGACCAATATTTTCTAGGTATTAAAATAACCTTCATTCAAATTCCCATAATATTCTTTTACAGTGATAGTAAAACTTAAACATTCTATCTAACTTCAATATCCAAATCTCATTGATGGTTACCAAGATAATTCTTCAATTATCTTTTTACAATTTTGATATGTTAATGAATTGATTGGATATTATTTATAATTTTATAAATATGTTTCGGTTTTACCAAATTAAAATCCCATACCTCTTCAAATAATATTGGAGTGACACACCATTTCTCAAATAGGACCTTATACTATTCCATTTTAATGTAATATTAAAATTATTAATTTTACAAGAATTCCTCTAGGGGGTGGTGTTGATACAAAGCTCATTTGAAATCTATATAATTGTATATCAACATATCAACTAGTGTTTTAAGAATAATTTTATATTAATAATCATTCCTAGGATGATAATTCGTACTTAAGAATCTCTGTATCTTAGTTATAATTATGTATCTTCAATAACAGTGAAGTGAACCTTGTGCCCTAATATAATAGGTAGGAATGTGGTTCCCCATGTATTCATATCACCTTCATTTTTTATATCACGGATGTTGTTCTAGTAAGAAATATTATATAATATAAAATTAATGGACATAATTTATAACATGATATACTATAAAAAAATATAATTATAACCATTATATATTATAGGTATTCCTATAATGATGTCCATAGTGATGTTATACACTTTTCATGATGTTATTTATACTTTTTAATCATCCATCTACACTTTTTTCTTTCATCATTATAATTTTGACATACCATGAATTAGGAGACTAATTTTTCAATAACCCTCTTCATTTTATCCCACAACAATAGAACATTATTAGGTCTATATATTTTTGTTCTTCCCTGATGGATAGAGAATGATTAAGTAAGTGAATCATCCAAAAACCCATCATTAATTATGTTATCAATGGGACACATATTAATTTCATGAATATTGTAATTCCATTATTGTCCATGATGAATTATGAAGCATTCCCCAAGCATTATTTTGTATCTCCATATCCCCCTTTTGATTCACTTTAATTATCACATGAACGGATGATTTAGCGTTCATTTTAGAAATTTATTGTTTATGAAGATAACATATGATGTAAAGATGTATATTTTAAAAATGTTTTAGAATTGAGTCTTTACTCATTTTAATAATGTATATGGTAACAATATTCATTATTCCCCAAACATCAAATACATTATTTTTCATCCTTTTTTGATAATGTAAAAATAAATTATATTATTTTATCAGCTCCAACAATCATATTTAGATAATGATCCTATTATTTTGTGAAATTATAATAATTATTATCTTGTGGTCATTTAATATATCACACTTTTCAGATTAGAAATAATTCCTCCAAAATTTTAATTCGAGTACAACTACATTGATCTATATGTCATGTATTGGTAAATATAGCTCATCTTTCATTAATTTAATTTAAGGATAAAATAACACCTTTTCATTATTAGTTAAAATATATCCCAAACACTTTAGTAAATGGATTTATTGGAAAATTAATGTCATGAGAATAATGTGATATGGGTTTTTATTGATCGGTTAACTAAATTGATGCACTTAATCCCCAATCAAAAAAATATGTGAATTAATCAACATTCTCAACTATATATTTGGGAGATAATCAAGTTACATTGATTTCTTATCTATATTTTATCTGAGCGTGACCCTAGATTTACATCCACATTTTTTAGAGTCTTTGAAATCATTTAGTAATAAATTAAATTTCAATAAAACATTTCATCCAAAATATTATGAATAGTCATATTAAATAAATTATAACATGGAATACACGATTTAGTGAATTTAAATTTATAATCAAAGATGTTGGGATCAACAGTTGAATTTAGTTGTTTTTATGATTAATAAAAGATTTCATTCTAGTATATAAATCACACCATTTTTGACATTATAATGAAAGAAGTACCAAAATATAGATTATTGAGATGAATTTGGGTAAACTATGTTACATTCACAACAATTGGTAGATGAAATTGTTGATATGATGATGGTGATTAAGAAACACATGAGGATGGCACATATTATGAACAAAATGATGCAAAAACCATAGAAAATATATTTCATTAATTGTAGGAGATCATGTTTATTAAAATTATATACCTAGTTAATTGTTGTGTGTTTTGGTAAAAATGTACTGTTTTTTACATGGTTCATTAGAAAATATTAAATCCTAGTGAATTTTAAATAACTGTCCTTATGATTTTCTTTTCTTATGAGTTTATCTCATGTATATAACATAATATTGGTTCTTTTCCCAAAAAAATATTTGTTTGATGGATCACATGTTTTTATCCAAAAATTAGATCAGTGGGAAAAAATATTACATATAAGTAAAATAAAATTATCTTTATTAACTACATGGAGAGGGTGTTAAAAAATAAGTTCATTCACTAGGATAATGTTTTGTGAAAAAAAATGTATGGTTGAAAAAGAAACATGGGAGTATTAATATGATATGAAGGAAAAACATCCCCACTCTATTAATATGCTATGAAGGAAACATGGGTCAGATCATTGTAGCCAGACATGAATCTCACCATGACTTTTGGGAACATGTGGTAGCCGAGGCTTCATCCATCCTCACTATTATGATTATTTATAAATATAGTGGATGGGATAAAATCAACCTCGAATCAGACTGGCTCATCATAATCAATGCTATCAACCATGAAGACGACAAACTCCAGTCATTTGGCTCCCTCATCAGGAGAATCCTCTCCCTCTGTCATGACATTTCAAGCTGCACCTTCTCCTTTAACAAAAGGGAAGTAAAGAAACAACTAAAATATGATTATATATGATTTTTAAATGGTTTTACATTTTTCCAACAAAAGATAAAGTCTCAATATAAGAAAAGAATTTAATTTTAGGCAGAGATACTCTAATATTCACTAAAGGTCGACTTATCACCTTTTCATGGCGAACATTATTTAAATATAGTTTTGGTCACTATTATACATTCTATTGGACAAAATAAAACTATTATTTAGAATCGGGAAATCAAAATTTACTTTGTGTAAATTTTTGGTATTTTTCTGATAAAGTTCATTTTTTAATGAATAGTGAAAAATGTTGTATTTTAATTCAAATCCTATTTTTAATCTAATTTATTTATATGAATAGATTATAATTTTATTTGTTTTTAATGTTAAATTAAAATATATTTTTACCATTTAATCCAATAGTGGTCGTTGGAATTAATTTCACTTTGAAATTGGACTTAAACTAGTGTAAATATTTTGATATATAATTTTTCATAAAAACAAGCTATTTGTCCTGACAGTGGGAATTAATTAATATATAAATTAATTAATCTTATATGTTTTGTATTTTTTAAAATAGACATAATTTTTGAATTCAGAATATCAAATATATCCTACGGTGAAGTTTTGATATTTTTCTAAAAAACTTCAATTTTTGATGAATAGTGAAACCACTAAGTGGTCCTTAAAGAACTAATTTTTTGATTAAATGAAATTTTAAAACCTCTGTGTTTTGAATTTCAAAAATCCGACATACATGGTTTTCATTAGGAATTAAAATGTTGTTCAATGGAATTAAAATATTTTTTTGCTGAATAGTAACTTTTAAGTTTTTAATCGCGATTAGAGGTAATTAGTGTAGTTTAAGGTAAAAATAATGTTTTAATAACATGAAATGACCTAGACAATTGTCCTACCCTTATTGGATGTGTCATGGACGACCATGATAATCCATGGGTCAACTTGGGGACCCCATGAAGCCACTTTGGTAGGAAAATGACATTAATAACTTTTTATTTGATGTTAAAATTAAAATGTCACAAAAATGAGATGTTTTACAAAAAAAAATTAAATCGGGTTATACAAGTCATATTTTAGACTATAAATATTCATTAGAAAGAAATAAATATTTCCTACATCAATATATTTTTTTATAATTTTTAGACATTAAATTAATTTAATTATATATGACACCATGATGATGCAGTGATTACATCATTATTTAACGATTTGAATAAAATGAAAAGATAATGTACAATCTAAGACCTGAACACGTCAAAAACCTATTGTATGGGTGGATTTCGAACTATTTTCACCATATCCTCGAAATATATAATTTTGGGACCTTTTAAATCTGAAAATAATTTTATAATAAAGTAACCTTTTATAACTTTCCAAGAGTGCCCATCCTTTCCTATTATAAAAGGCCCCCACCTCTACCACCTTACCCACACCACTCAAGCCTTTGGCTCGGAAAATCCCTGCCCATTTTTTCATTACACATCCCTCTATTACTCTTAGAAGCCTCACTTTGGGCATAAGGCTTGCCAAGGAAGCCTTTGAGCTCAAATCAAAAAGAGTTACCCGTTTTAAAGGTACTGTTTTCTCTTGTGTTCTTATGTTTTATTTTTGTTCTCCAGCCCCCTAAACTCTTTTTATTCATTTCTTTTTTAAAAACACAATTATCCTTAATATACTATGATTTTTTTTATAATATGTATTCTAGCTACACATACACACACCTACACTTAATGGTTAAATAACATATTATTTCTGTGGATGGCGAATTTCTGCCTCATGAAACGATAATTGTTCACCACTCATATAACACATTAAATGGTGTCCATTTAGATTTCACTACAATTATATATGATATATAATATGTTTATGTTTTACATAGTCTTTTTATTTTTCATTTATGGCATACCTTTATGTTTTCCATTATGGGTAAACGCGATATCATCATTTTAGGAAGTGCGGACTACTGCCCCCTCAAAGTGATTTGATTCGTTAATGCCATATGTGGGACGTATAAAGGATGAATTTAAAGTTATAATTTATGAAATTATACTGGAATTATAATATACCTTTAATTCATTATGATTCTATTCCATAAAATATGAAATAGAAATGAAAGTAGCGTTCATTTGTACGTATGACTTACCGTCTCAATGAATGATGCATTTCATATCTTGTCCCCAAATTTAATGTACTATTATAAGTACATATATATAAAGGATATATATGATGTATGTTACATCTCAACGATGAATATAATTATGGAATTAAAATATACATATCTTTCATTTATTTTTAATTCCATTAATATGACATAGAAATGAAAGTAACATTCATGCGTACGTACGACTTACCGTCTCCATTAACGGTGCATTTCATTTATTACCTCTAAATGATTATGTAATATTATAAATCCATGTATATACTGGATATATATGATATATATGGCATCTACATCATTAATATCATTCTTGAGATAATGGATATTTGACTACGTGAACAACTTGTAAATATAAAAAGTTCACTTTTGACACAAGTGCCAAATATCGAAAAAAACGGCCGTTATTAACTTAAATGATTATATAATGTTCATAACATTGTAATAAGTGATATAAAAGGAATAATGAACTTGAAAAAGCTTCGTAAGAAAGTATAAATTAACTCAAGTTTATTATTCAGGACATTAAACAATGATCGAGTCAAGTCGGACCCGAGGTAAGGGACTTTATCTCAATCTCCTTTCATTGAGGCATATATTGTATTATACACAACATTATTTTATACAGTGTATAAACCCCTTTGACTTTTAATTTTATTCAAAAGGAATTTTTTTATACGAATCATTTTACTAAACGACAAAAAGGAATGTTTCTTTTAACGTACGCGGTGGCAAGGACCTTTTTCGCCGCCGCGAGTATTATTTAGTCTTTGGCTTCCTCAACAAGCCGTAATGTTTTTAAAATGAAATAAATACCATACAATCTTTTCTGTATTTTGGTATTGAAAATGGTTTTTTATAATTGATTTTTTAGTTAATATATTTAGGTGATATATTGTGATCAAAGTGTGGAAATGTTTTCTCTCCATTATATTTGTTTTATGTCTTATGATTTTATAATGGTACTTGGAAATTTGATGGGTGGTTACGTGTTAAACCATATGACTGGTGGTGCCGTGAATACTAGGACAGGTGGTTACATTATAACCTCCAATGCATTGGGTATGAAAGTCAGCCGTATGGCTATTCCATTAAGTGATATGCGTGGAAGTCGACCGTATGTTTATTCCATTTAAGTATGTTTATGTCCCAAGTTACCTTTATATGTTATGTGGTCTCTGTATGGGTTTTATGGTAATCTTTTGGTTACAAAAAGGGTAAGTAATGATCTTTTATTCGATGAAGAGTTTTTACTACATCATAAAGGTGAAAAGTATTACATTGATAAAGTATACATGGTTTACTTTTTGTTTTGAAAAACCAACTGTTTTCATTCTTTGTGTATCCCTTACTGAGCTATTTATGCTCACCCAAAGTTTTTTGAAATTTTTTTCACGGGACATAATGTATAATAGGGTCAAGGATGGGATCAAGGGAAAGTCATGGTATATAAAACATGGATCTAGACATGTTTGTTTTTAGGAGTTTTTATTTTATGGAAACTTTGTAGAAGTCTCTACTTTGAAATCTTTTGAGATGTAATAGTTATGTCCTAATTCTCTAAAACACAAAACTTGAAAACATCCTCAATGTGAATTATTTATTTAATTCAATATTAAGTATGGTTTAAGGCCGAGGCCATATAGTTGGTATCAAAGTTCGGTTTAGACAACTTTAGGAGTTAAGAAATTTTTAAATTATAAATTAATTTATGGTATGATTGAAATGATATAGCATTTAAAGATTACCATGTTGCTTCGCCTAAGATATTTATGTGTTCAGAATGGTTTTCCGAAGAGGAAACAAAGCAGCAATATTGGGATGACATCAGTAGGAAGACAACCTTCCAAATCCGCAACCTGATATGGTCGGAATCAGAACTGAACATTTTGTTGTTGTTATGGAACAGTTGAATCAGGCTATAAATGGTGGTGGTATCCATGCACGAGATCAGCCAGATCAACCATAGAGGAACATGTCAGTGGTGGAAGATTTCATGAGGCAACATCCCCCATCATTCATAGGATCATATGACCTCGTGCTAGCTGAAGTGTGGATTAAAGCATTGGAGAATATTTTTTATGTCATGGGGTGTTCAGAACATGAAAAGGTTAGTCTTGCTGTTTACCGTTTTGAAGGATAAGCTGATAAGTGGTGGTCGATGGTGAAAAATATCAGGGATAATGATAAGATTGATGATATTCACTAGGACGAATTCAAAGGTATGTTTCTTGAGAATTATTTTAGTAAGGTGATTTGTCTTACGAGGGAAAAAAATTCCTAGAATTGAGGCAGGAGAATGATTGAGTGGCTGCTTATGACGAAAAGTTCACTCAACTGGAAGGGTATTCTCCAAACTTTATACGAGATCTTGATTGTAATATCAACCGATTTTACTCAGGGTTAAATCCAATGTATTGAAGGGATTTAGCTTCTCGTGAGTTCAAAAGTTATGAAAAACATGTTCGATGTGCGGAAATGGTGGAAATAGAGTTTTTCGATTATCATGTGTTCTTTGAAAAACAACAGAATAAGATGTCCTGTTGGTAGGAAAAAGGGAATAATTCATCAAAGAAGCAAATAGGTAAGAAAAAAATATCCTTCCTATGAAAAGTGTGGAAAAATTAATCCAGGAGGATTTTTATCCAAGCGTGGAAAGTGCTTTCGGTGTGGTAAGTCGGTTCATATTTCTCGTAACTGTAAGGAAGATGATCAAGCGGGCCATGAAAAGTCAGCGGTAAGATGTTTTAAGTGTAATTAAATTGGTCATTATGCAAATGAGTGTCTAATGAAGAACTCAACCGAGTGAAATCATCCAGAATACAAGCAGAATGGGGTGGTTAAATCTATTGCAATTACTTCAGCAGATGTTGGGCCATCAAATGAAGTAGTATCAGCTACACTGTTTGTTTTTTCAGATTATGCCAATGTGTTGTTTGATTCAGGTTCTACACATTCTATCATTTATGAGGAGGTTTCTAGTAAATCGGGAATTCCATCTCAAGATATGAATCCTGAACTTATGGTAAAAACACCCGGAGGGAACGTTGAGACAAAAAGAAATTATATGAACCTTCTAATCCTTGTGTGCAGAAAAAATCTACCAGAAAACCTTATTGTTTTGCCTCTAGTATAGTTTGATGTTATTTTGGGCATGGACTAGATTTCTGTTTATCATGCTAAGATTGACTGTATAGCTAAAATGGTTTCTTTTCAGAAGGATTTTTTGTTTGTGTACAAGAATGAACCCTTTCTTTTGATAACAAATCAGGAAGTTGAGAAACTACTAAAATATGGAAATGAATGTTACCTTGTACATGTTTTTGAAAATAAAGTAACTATTCAGATTAATGATGTTCCAATGGTAAATGAGTATCTTGATGTTTTTTCCTGATGAGATTCCTTGTATTATTCATGATCGAGATGTTGAATTTACTATTGACTTAGTTCCTGATTCTAATCCAATTTCAAAACCTCCTTATCAAATGGCTCAAGATGAACATTTAGATTTAAAGAAGCAATTGTAGGAGTTATTAGATAAAGGTTTCATTCGACCTAGCACATCACCATGGGGTGATTTTGTCTTGTTTTTTATAAAACAAAGATGGTTCAATGAGACTTTGCATTGATTATAGAGCCTTGAATAATATCACCATTAAGAAAAAGTATCATTTGCCTCGTATCGATGATTTGTTTGATCAGCTCCAGGTAGCTCAATATTTTTCGAAAATTGACTTGAGGTCGGGGTACCATCAGTTGAAAGTAAAAGAAGAAGACGTTTCGAAGACTGCGTTCCTTACTAGATATGGCCATTATGAATTTTTAGTTATGCCTTTTGGGTTAACCAATGCACCATCTGTATTCATGGACCTTATGAATATAATTTTCAATGAGTTCTTGCATATGTTTGTGGTTGTTTTCATTGATGATATTTTGTTGTTTTTTAAAAGTTAATAGTAGTATGAAGGTCATTTAAGGGTTATCTTGAGAACCTTAAAAGAAAATAAACTGTATGGAAAATTCAGCAAGTGTGAGTTTTGGTTACAACAAATTTCTTTCCTCGGTCACATTGTATCAAAAAATGGCATAACTGTTGATCATGCTAAAACAAAAGTTCTTGAATAATGTCCAAGACCCACAAATGTAACTGAGATCCATAGTTTTTTTGGTTTGGCAGGTTACTACCGAAGGTTTGTTGAAAAAGTTTCACGGTTATCTAGTCCAATGACTAAGCTATCTTGGAAGGGTGTTAAGTTTATATGGACAAAAGAATGTGATTATTGTTTTCAGGAGTTGAAAAGAAGATTGGTGAATGCTCAAGTTTTGGCACTTCCTTCCAGGAATGGTGAGTTTGTTATATACAGTGATGCTTCATTGAAGGGATTTGGCTGTGTCCTTATGCAAATTGATCATCTAATTTCATATGCTTTACATTAGTTGAAAACTCATGAGGTAAATTAACCAACACATTACGTGGAAATAGCTACTGTTTTTTTTTGCACTAAAAATTTGGAGGCATCATTTGTATGGAGTAAAGTGTGAAATACACACTGATAAGATAATTTTAAAGTATATATTCACTCAAAAATAACTGAACATGAGACAGATGAGATGGCTATAATTAATCAAGGATTATTATTTTACAATTCCTTACCATCCAGGAAAAGCAAATAAAGTGGCAGATGCTTTGAGTCGAACAAGTAATGCTTCATTAAACATGATACGTTTGGAACGAGATCCTTTGGTTTTTGATTTGATGAACTTTGGCATGGAATTTGTTTGTCCAGGAAGTCCTTCTGTTTTGTTTCAGGTATCAGTGAAATCTTCTCTATCAGACAGAATCAATAAAGCACAGAAGCAAGACAGTGGGTTGTAGAAAAAGATAGAGATGGTTCAGAAGGGTAAGATTCCTGAATTCAATATTGATATTGATTGTCTTTTGAGGTTTGGAAAGAAATTATGTGTGCCTTGTGATTCACAGTTTAAGGGTGAGTTGTTATGTGAGGCTCATAGTTCCCCATTTTCAGTTCATCCTTGAAGTACTACGATGTACATAGATCTGAAAGAGTATTACTGGTGGGATGGAATGAAAAGACATATTGTCGATTTTACTATTAAGTGTGTGACTTTTCAGCAGGTTAAAGCAGAGTGGCAGTTACGAAAAGTGATGCTTCAGCCTTTAACAGTGCCAGAGTGGAAATGGGAAAATGTATCCATGGACTTTATTGTGGGATTACAGAGGACATATTGAGGTAATAATGCGAATCTGGGTTATTGTTGATCCCTTGACTAAATATTCTCATTTCCTTCCTATTCGAGAAACATTATCTCTAGATCAACTTTCTCGATTGTATCTTAAAGAGATAGTCAGGTTGCATGGAGTTCCTCTCTCCATTGTATCGGATCATTACCCCATGTTTACTTCTAACATTTGGAAAGGCCTTCAGAAGTCATTGGGTACTAAATTAAATTTTAGTACAACTTTTCATCCGCAATCAGATGGCCAGTCAGAATGAACAATTCAGACTTTGGAGGATATACTACATTCTTGCTCGATGGATTATCATGGAAGTTGGGACCAACATCTTTCTTTGGTTGAATTTTCATATAATAACATTTTTCATTCCAGTATACAGATGGCTCAGTTTGAGGAATTATATGGGAAGCGGTGTCGAACTACGACTTTATGGGATGAATTAGGTCAAAGGAATCTGATGGGACCAGAATTAGTAGAAGAGATGGCAGAGAAAGTTCAGTTGATTCAGAAACACATGAGAACAGCTCAGAGCAGACAGAAAAGTTATGCAGATAACCGGATGAAGGGTTTATCTTTCGAGGTAGGTGATCATGTTTTTCTCAATGTTTCACCATGGAAAAGTGTGATGTGATTTGGTAAAAAGGAAATCTGAGTCTAAGGTTCATTGGACCATATGAAATTCTAGAGAAAGTTGGATCAGTTGCATACAGAGTGGCATTACCTCCGAGTTTATCTCAGGTACACAATGTTTTTCATGTTTCGATGTTGAGAAAGTATATGCCAGATCCATCTCATGTTTTGAGCCCAGAGGTAGTTCAGGTGGAAGAGAATCTCCCTTATGAAGAACAACCAGTCCAGATTCTTGACCGAAGAGAGAAAGTGTTGTGAAATAAGGTAATTCACCAGGTAAAGGTTTTGTGGAAAACCCATATGGTTGAAGAGGCAACATGGGAATCTGAAAATGCTATGAGGGATAAATACCCCCACTTATTTTGATAAGTTAATAAAATTGCGAGGACGCAATTCCCAAAAGGGGGGAGGGATGTAACATCCTAGGCAAATAAAAAATAAGGCATTTTCATATTTATTAATATTTGCGAATTAAATATTAATTTTACTTTAAAGGGGTTGATATGTTTGATAGCGTACCCAATACGCAACAAAGAGTTTCTTTGAAATCTTACGTTGCATACTAGTAATATAACAATATTATTTTAAATGGTAGTTAACACATAGACGTTGTATTAGCAGGAATGAATAGAAACAACTAAAATATGATTATATATGTTTGTTAAGTGGTTTTACATTTTTCCAGTAAAAGATAAAGGCTTAAAATAAGAAAAGAATTCAATTTTAGGCATAGATACTCTAATATTCACTAAAGGTTGACTTATCGCCTTTTCATGGAGAACCATCTATAAATTTAGTTTTGGTCACTCTTATACATTATATTGGACCAAATAAAACTCTTCTTTGGAATTGGGACTTCAAAATTTACTTTGTAAATTTTTTTGTTATTTTTCTGATAAAGGTCATTTTTTAATGAATAGTGAAAAATGTTGTATTTTAATTCAAAACCACTTTTTAATATGATTTATTTATATGATTAGATTATATTTTTAATTGGTTTTAAAGATCAATTAGAATATATTTTAACCATTTAATCCAACAGTGGTCGTTATAATTAATATCACTTTTAAATTGGACTTAAACTAGTGTCAATCTTTTGATATATATTGTTTCATTAAAACACGGTATTTGTCCTGAAAGCGGGAATTAATTAATAAATTAATTAATGTAACTTATATGATTTGAATTTTTTAAAATATAAATCATTTTTGAATTTGGAATATCAAATATAGCTTAGGGTGATGTTTTGGTATTTTTCTAAAAAACTTCAATTTTTGATGGATACTAAAACAACTAAGTGGTACTTAAAAAATTGATTTTTCATTTAAATGAAATTTTACCACCTCTATGTTTTGAATTTCACAAATAAGACATAAATGGTTTTAATTAGGAATTAAAATGTTGTTAAATGGGATTAAAATAATTTTTTGTTGAATAGTAACTTTTAAGTTTTTAATCGCGATTAGAGGTAATTAGTGTAGTTTAAGGTAAAAATAATGTTTTAATAATATGAAATGACATAGAAACTTGTCCTAACATTATTGGATGCGGCATGTCCGACAAATACAATCCATGGGTAAAATTTGTGACCCCATGGAGCCACATTGTTAGGAAAATGACATAAATAAATTTTTATTTAATGTTATTATTAAAATGTCACAAACATGAGTTGTTTTACTAAAACAATTATTAAATGGGGTTATACAAGTCATATTTTTGACTATAAATATTTATTAAAAAGCTAAAACTATTTCATACATCATTATATATTTTTTATAATTTGTATACATTAAATAATTTAAATTATTTATGACACCATGATGATGCAGCGATTACCTCATTATTTAACGATTTAAATAAAATGAAGAGATAATGTAACATCTAAGGCCTAAACATTTCAAAAACCTATTTTATTGGTGGATTTATAGATATTATAACTTTATCCTAGAAATATATAATTTTGGGACCTTTTAAATCCGAAAATAATTCCATAATAAAGTATCCTTTTATAACTTTCCAAGAGTGCCCCTCCTCTCCTCTTATAAAAGTCCCCCACCTCTACCACCTTACACACACCTCTAAATCCCATGGCTCGGACAAAACCTTCCCATTTTGTCTCTCCACATCCCTATATTAATATTAGAGGCCTCACATTGGGCAGATTTATTCCCATGGAAGCCTTTGATCTCAAATCAAAAAGAGTTTCCCGTTTTAATGGTAGTGGTTTCCCTTATGTTCTTATGTTTTATTTTTCTTCTCCAACCCAATAAACACTTTTTATTCAATTCTATTGTAACAAAACCAGTATCCTAAATATAATAGGATGTTATTATAATAATTATTTGAGCTAAACTTACACACATCTACATATAATGGTTAAATAACATACTGTTCATGTGGATGGCGAATTTCTGTCTCACGAAACGATGATTGTTCAACACTCATATAACACCTTCAAAGGTGGCCATTAAGTTGTCACTATATTTATATATGATATAGAATATGTTTATGTTTTACTTAAGATTATGTATTTTTCATTTATGGAATACCTTTATGGTTTCCATTATGGGTAAATGCGATATCTTCATTTTAGGAAGTGCGGACTACTGCCCCCTCAATGTGATATGATTCATTAATGTCATATGTGGGACGTATAAAGGATGGATTTAATGTTTTTATATATGAAATTATACAGGAATTATAATATAACGTTATCTAATTATTGTTCCATTCTATAAAATAGGATGTAGAAATGAAAGTAGCGTTCATGCATACGTACGACTTACCGTCTCCATGAACGGTGCATTTCATTTCTTATCCCCAAATGTAATGTACAATTATAAGTACATATATATAATGGATATATATGATTTATGTTACATCTAAATTATGAATATAATTCTAGAATTAATATATACATATCTCTCATTTAGTTTTAATTCCATTAATATGACATAGAAATGAAAGTAGCGTTCATGCGTACGTACGGCTAACCGTCTCCATGAACGGTGCATTTCATTTCTTACTTCTAAATGATTATGTAATATTATAAATGCATGTATATAGTGGATATATATGATATATATGGAATCTACATCATGAATATCATTCTTGAGATAATGGATATTTTACTACGTGAACAACTTGTAAATATAAGTTCACTTTTGACTCAAGTACCAAATATAGACAAAACGACCGTTATTAACAAAAATGATTACATAATGTTCATAACATTGTAATAAGTGATAAAAAAGGAATAATGAACATGAAAATGGTTCTTAAGAAAGTAAAAATTAACTCAAGTTTATTAATTAGTACATTAAAGAAAGATCGAGTCAAGTCGGACCCAAGGTAAGGGACTTCGTCTCAATCTCCTTTCATTGAGGCATATTTTGTTTTATACCCAACATTATTTTATATGGTGTATAAACCCCTTTGACTTTTAATTTTATTTATAAGGAATATTTTTATATGAAGCGTTTTACTAAACCACAAAAAGGAATGTTTCTCTTAACATACACAGTGACAATTTCCTTTTCCACCGCCATGTGTATTATTTGGTCTTTGGCTTCCTCAACAAGTCGTAATGTTATTAAAATGAAATAAATACCATATAATCTTTTATGTATTTTGGTATTGAAAATGGGGTTTTTATATTGGATTTGTTATGTCATTATATTTATGTGATATATTGTGATCAATGTGTGGAAATGTTTTCTCTCCATTATATTTTTTTTATGTCTTATGATTTTATAATTGTACATGGACATTTGACGGGTGGTTACGTGATAAACCAAATGAAGGGTGGTGTCGTGAATACCAGGATAGGTGGTTACGTTATAACCTATAATGCATTGGGTATGGAAGTCGGCTGTATGGCTATTCCATTAAGTGATATTTGTGGAAGTCGATCGTATGGTTATTCAATTTAATTATGTTTATGTCCCAAGTTACCTTTATATGTTATGTGTTCTTTATATGGGGTTTATGGTAATATTATGGTTACAAAAAGGGTAAGTAATGATATTTTATTTAGTAAATAATTTTTACTACTTCATAAAGGTGAAAAGTATTACATTGATAAATTATACATGGTTTACTTGTTGTTTTGGAAAACTAACAGTTTTCATTCGTTGTGTATCCCTTACTGATCTTTTTATGCTCACCCCACGTTTTTTAAAATGATTTTCATAGGACTTAATGTTGAATAGGGTCAAGGATGGGATCAAGGGAATGTAATGCTATATAAAACATTGAACTATACATGTTTCTTTTTAAGAGTTTTTATTTTATTTAATCTTAGTAGATGTGTCTACTTTGTAATCTTTTGAGGTGTAATAGTTATGTCTGAATTCTCTAAAACTCTAAAACTAAAAATATCCTCAATGTGAATTATTCATTTAATTCAATATTAAGTAATGTTTAAGGTCGGGGCCTTATACAGCCTTCGGCCCCTTTGATGGCCTCCAGCTCTGGCTGGAAGACTTCCCAACATGGCTTCGCGTTTGTACGGCTGCTGATCTTCATCATTAATGAATTCGTCTTTTATAAAAAAATTATAATAATTAATTTTTCATTCATAAAGGAAATAGTTTTATTCTAAATAAATTTTTTTTCTTGTATTATCAAGATTTTAACAAAAAATAATTACTTAATATTATTATTTTATTTTTATGAAATTATTATTATTTTTAAAACCATCATATAAAAATGATCTTTTCTTGATTTTTTTCTGAAATGATTTAATTTTCCACGATAACTAAAAAAATACATTTTTTATGAGATAATTCCTTTTATGATATCACTAAGAAATAAATATGATTTTATGTTTTGAAAAATATAATTCTCACTATGTGATATAATATAATACAAATATAAAATAACAAAAATTAAAACCAATAAATTAAAATTTACATCATGATATATTAGAAAATCATTTTTAGTGATGATGCAGTGCGTATGCAGTACTGGAAAAGTAAAATTATGGGATCTAAAGATAATATTTGAGTGTAAAGATATAGTATCTAAAATTGATTAATATATATGATTTATTATTCATTAAATTTATGTATATATATAGCTTTTGGATTTATATAACAGGTGACATACTAAAATTCTTGTGCAATTCTTTCACATTTCGTCAATTGTGAAAATAATATATTAATCATGTTTTAGTGAAATATATTCATGTAAATATACATATTTATGGAATATTAAAGATTATATTGAACATAAATAATTTATTTTTATTATTTTAAATTGTTAATAAATTTTAGTGATGAAATAATTACCACATATGTTTATTCAATGCTGACAGATTTTGTTTACATGTAATAGAAAAATAAAGTTGATGAATTTAAATACACTAAAAGTAATTTTAGTGGGTTATTTATAGTTTCCCAATAATTAAATAATATATATATAATATTAGGTATTTTTTAATATTAATATTCTATTTTTTATATTTTTTACATAAAATCCAACGTAAAATAATAGTTCTAAAAAATACAATAATTATATTTAGTAATAAAGAAATTTAATTAAATAACATAAAATTTTAAAAAAGAATATCTTAAACCATGTTAATGGGATATGATTCAATATATTATCCATGGTAAATTTTTGGGTCACTATTCCTTTTATAATAATTTTTTACTCCTAATTGTTATAAAACATTAGTATCACGGTAATTGTAAAAAGGGTTAATAGGGTTGATATAAAATATATAATGATGAAATCATCACCTAAAAATTCCCATTTGTTATTTGATTACAGGATTTGGACTCATAATAATACTATATGATACATATATAAATTTTATTTCCACATTTAATTAAATATTATTTCATATTAATATTATAATTTTTTATTCCAAGAGTACCCCTCCCCTCGTATATTAAACAAATCCTATACTATATTCCACACAACATTTAAGACATCTAGACTTAAAAATACTTACGCGAGAACATTTCTAAAATCTATAAACACAAACTAGGGTCGCTGGTTTTATAATACACTAATTTTGTAATCCTTCTTCTACCACAACCTAAAATAGATAGTTATAATGATGTATTTAATTTATATATATTTGAAATTCATGATATATTTATAAATATAGAAACACAATATAACTTCATTTTTTTAACTTTCAGCAAATTTAACACTTAAAACATCATTCCTTTATATGTTCGGATTATCACCTCCATGAAATGATGTGATTCAATTTTCATAACTACTACACATGGATATAGTATTTAATATTAGTAAAATATATAATAATATATTTATTAAATAATAATATATTTTAATGGTAAATTAATACTTACCTTATTTTTCTCATGTTCGTTGAAAAGTGGGAATTTTATTCAGTCTTGCATATGGCCTACCATCATCATGATTATAAGGTCATTAATTTATCATAAGGAATGTTCGTTGATCAGATTAAATGTATAGTTTAAGTATAAATGTTAATTGTGTTAATATTATTATTCTAGATATGATGGTAGAATTTTATCTTTGTCTATATTAAGATTACAAAGGTTATTTTGGACATATGAGTTTAATATCATCAAATCATCCAACTTGAACTCAATTTACCAAGTAATTTTATATAATATTTTAAAAAATAAAATACAGTAAATCATAAAAATTAAAATATACTTAATCATGAGAAAATTAACATATTTTAATTATTTTTAATGATAATTAATGTAAAATATGATTCAGTTTTATGGTTAGGGACACATTACCTCTAATACCACATCATAAATTTTTTAAATATTTATATTATATATACTTTTATTCTATTTAAATATTAAAAAAATTAGTTTAAGAATATATTTGTATCTAAATGAATGATATATAATGTAGAATTCATTATTTAATTGAAAATTATTCAGAAACAATATTTTAAAATATATTATATGAAATATTTTCTCAAAAGGAGAAAAAAGGTTCTATTCTAACGTATACAACATTAATTGTTTTTTCCACCATTATTACCATTAATTTTCGTTTCGGTAACATTTCAATAGTTTATATTTTATTCAAAAAAAATCTCATTCCCTTTTTCATGTAATTTTTAAATAGTTATTTGAATGAAATATATATTTTATTTTTTAAAAATGTTTTCTTTATTAATGGGAAGAATATATTTAGGTTTATACTGATGAAAATAAAATATTTCATGTGTTAGGATTATGTATTGGTCCGTGGGAATTTTTTATTTGAATGGGTTATCCCAAAATGTCCAATGATTATGGCTGATCCCAATATAGTTTTTGATGATGGATGAGATTGATATGGCTCTCTAATTCATTGGGTAAAATTATATAGTTATCTAGTTAGTTTTTTATTATAGGATTGTTATAATTTACATGGTAGGTTACTACATTTGTTGGAGTGATATAAAAATAATTTTAGAATTTACCTATATGATATATAAATTACTATTGTTGGTTTTTTTGGAATAAAATTATTTCAAAATGTATGCCAATGTTCATAGGATTAATGGATAGTAGATAATACATTTTATGTTTCAAAAGACTTGCATTGTGAAAATGAATTCATGAGTTTTTTATGATTTAAAATAAACTAGTGGTAGTTGTTTTTTACATTAAGATCCATTAACAATTGAATTATGAAAATAACTGGGTAGAGATAATGGTTTACTAGGTAAGAACAGGTTTATTTTGAGCTCAATGTTTGTTTTAAAAATTGTATTTTTTATTTACATATCAACAGATGAGTTTATTTCATTATTTTTATATGTCCTTTTCTAAGATTTATGTTCACATCCCGTATTTTTTAAAAAACTAAATTGTGTTTTAGAGATAATTAGGGGAAATGATGTGGTCAAAATGATAATTTGGAATATAATTCTTGAAAATAAAACATTCCACATTTTAAAAGTGCTGTATGATGAGAAAACGCGATAATAAGTGGAAATATAAACAATATGATTAATTAATGTATTTTAAAAATATGTATACCAAATTATAGAAAACTATAATCATAAATGGAATTTGGGAAGAAATGAGCATATTATTTTTTGAGTAATAAATTTTAAGTAATGTTTATGGTTTGGTACAAATATTTATTGAGAAGAAAAATTCAAAATACATAGTTTAATTAGAAATACATGATTTATTATTACTCTACAATGAAGAAACACAATCAATTTGACTAAATATCCTCCCATTTTTGGATTGATTATCCACAATTGTATTAGTCCAACTCATAATACTATGTAATTTTAACAAATTTAGATAAATATTATAGTATACACATAAATATTTGTTCTTAATCAAGTTACCAATGATTCTTGTTATTTATATTAACCATTATACCCAAGTATTACCATTATATTTTCTAATATTACATAATTCATATAAACAATAAGGACTTGCGAATTCATTCATAAAAATTAATGAATGAATATTTATATCATATTCTTAATGTGATATAACTCTACCAATATTTCATAATTATTTAACACTTTTATCAAAAAGAATATTTTTTATTGTTTAATAAATGATTATTAAACTTATTTAATATTTTTATTATGTAATGTGACTAAATTAATTTTTTCACCTATTATTTTTTATATATTTATTACCAAGAATATGATCAACATTTCTATGATATTTTACTTTTATAAGATAAATACATATTTTCTCAACAATATCAGTCATATTAGTCACAAAAATTATCATACCTATACATTAATACATAATATGACTCTATATTATTTTTCAATCATAGAATAAATTTATTTAACCACACTGTTATGAATAATCTCATTAGATAAGATAATATAATCAAATTTATATAATATTTTTTTAATATATAGTTTAAAACCTTAATGATATTTGACTAATTAACATACATTATTTTCATTACATTGTAAAAACTCCATTATTTTCTCCTTGTAAATATCATCATTTATGTATCCTTTTTAAAATGTATTTTTAGTATCAATTTGATGAAAAAAATAATTAATATAAGATAATTTACAATTAATAAATTTTTATGTAATTAAATACCCACGAGTCTATATATCCAAATAACCAATTTATTATTTTGGAATTAACCTTTTAGAAACTATTGTTGTTTCAAAATATTTAATATTATAATTAGATTAATTTTTTTCATTAACATCCATTTTCAATCAATGAATTTCCCTCCTTTAGGATAATCAATAAGGACCCACATATAATTCCTCAATATAAAATCCATTTAATCAATAATTTCATCCATAAAAATAATAAATTATCTAGAATACAAGAATTATTTATCATTTTGGGGTTCTTATTATATAGTTTATAACAATATATATTTATTTATAATATGTTTATTTATATATTTTTCAGAAATCAAAATAATTGAATTGTGGAAAAAATATGTAGATATTGATTTTTTTCTTCCTCGGTATTGTAATCTAATTAGTTTCAACATAGTAATCATCTTTATTCTCTCAAGTAATTTCTATATAATATGGATTAATTGAGTTTGAGATTTGACAAATACATTTCTCATTACTTTCCATATTAATTTAATTTTCTGAAAAGCTTACTACTTTTGATTCTAAAATAACCATTCACTTTAAATCAATAATTTTATGAGATTTAATATTCTCTATATAACTAAAAATCACCATTAAATACTCTTTAAACAATTTTAAGTATTTTAATATAAAAAACATGGTAATATTTATTCTCCAACACTGTTAAATATGAATGAATAAAAATATTCAATGTTTTATAAATAGATAAGTTAGTTTATAAAGACTATATTCTTTTGAATCTTATCTATATACAACTCATTTAGAACTATCATCTTCTGTCTATTCATAAAACACTTCTCTATGGTTTTTAACCTTTGATGTCATTTGCTGAACTATTTCCCAAGAATACTTCTTTTATAATATCACACTCTTCAAATTATATAATCCTAGAATAACCCTTCAATACAAGCATCATATCTCAAGAATCAATCTCTCATATCATCTTCATTAATTTCATTTTATCTTAAAATAAAATAAAAGTTATATTATTAACAAGGAACATATTGGAAGTCTGTAATTTTACCTTATCATGATAAAAACATTCCCATGTAAAATAATATATTTTTTCATGAATAATTCACTATATTTTCTTCATAGAATATTTTGTTCTTCCTATGTTTTAGAATTTATATCATAGTATATAGAGAAGGATTTTGTAGTTCATTTCCATTAATTATGTACACCATTGAAATAAATTATACATGAAAACACACTTATATCAAAATATATTCCTCTATTATGTGATTTATAATTTTAAATTAGTCCATAGAAATATCATCACCTTATATAATGGGAAATTTAGAAAATTATTTCCACATTGGTGGAAACATAATAATAATTACACTCAAATGAAAATTTGTGGGAGTTTTTTGATAAAAGAAAAGAAATTTTTTTTGAAATTAATTAAGGATCATAAATTTAGATAAAAATAATATTTTTTTGACTCATATTATAATTTATGTATTTTTCAATGATAAATTTATTTGTATCTTCATCATTAGATTGGAAATTGAAATAAATAAGATCCTAAATATCTTTTCTAGACATGATTTATAAATGTTAACCATAATATTTATCTAATATTTTTTGACGATGTATAAATGATATAAAATATAATCATTTTCATCATTCTGTTACATATATTGAGTTTGTTTGATCAATTCTATAACAACTTGATTACATCAATGATTTTTTGTCGAATATTCAGGAATGGTTAGATGATTGGGTTCCAAAATGTAGTAATTATTTAGAATAATATAGATGAATTTCATCTCATCTTTCAAGAATTAGAAGTTTGTTTCATAGAATATATGAAGGTTGAGTATATATTGTAAAATATTGTTACTATTTTTAGGTATACCTAGAACCCTATTATGATTATTATTTGGATGGAGGTGTTTTGGGTTCTTTAGGAGAAAATTTTATAATTTTTGAATCTGTTTAGATTTTGCATGGTTGGTGCATAGTTTTCCCAAAAAATAAACTTATCAGTGGAATCCATGAAACCCCAAATATTAGGAGATTTAATAGATAGTACATAGATTGAAAAATCATGCACCCACTATGTAGAACTTACGGACCTTTGAAAAAAGAGGCACATTGCTCTGGTGGTGGGTTTGTCTAGTCAAGAAGACCTGTCATGCTAATTGTGTGTAGGATATTATATTAATCTAAAATAAATTTTTCAATCCTATAACACTATCTTTATGTTCATTAATGGAAATATAACCCTAATATGATTTTTTATTCCATGGACGTTCTCAGGAGGTGATATTTTCCCTTTGCACCAATCAAAAAATGAATCAAAGCTAGATGAAGGACATTAGATCTCTTCCAGGTATTTTTCCTCTTCTCATTATATACCTTCCATTATCTCTTATATCCTCTCTAGGGGTTTTTAGTTCTCCATGTTGATGGAGGATCTAATCCCCATTTTTTGGATCATGAATCCAGTTTTTTTGTGGATCTTTATTGCTAATGTTCTTCATTGTAGTTTCTTGATTATTACTTTGTGTTTATAGATCCCATGATCCATAGGTTGGTTTTACTATTTAGGAATATCAAATTGGTTAATCCTCAATTTATTGATTTAAATAAAACTTTTGGATTTAAATATAATTTCATTCAATTCATTTATTAAAAATCCATTTCAATTGAATAAGTGATTTGAAATTGGATTTTGAAGTAAATTGTGAAAATCTACAATTCCATTTAATTGGGGTGTGTTTTAAATTGGATAGAAATTTTGTTAAATTATATTGAGGAAATTAATTTTTTAATTTGCATTTAGAAATCTATTTGATGAAATTTATTTCTAATTTTCATTAGAGTAAATGGATTAAAATAGTTTTTCTAGAAAACTATGGTTTTTCTTTGAAATAGGATGTTTTGATTAAAAACCTGAGATTTGGTTTCTAAATGGAAATTGACATATTTCAAATTGAAATAAGGTTTTAATTAAATTTTAAACTGTTTTAAAACAAATTACCCTTAATTGTTTGTTATTATATTAAATACATGCCTAGGTATTTATTGAGTTATTGAAGGCATCACACTATAGATGATTTACAACATAAATAATACATATGTGACATGTCACATCCAAGATGGGATAGTGAAAGGTTCCTTATTGACTAGTGTCTAAGGGACATCTGTACACATATTAATAAGATAACTATTCGATTGTTTGGAAATCCCATAGCCTGGAACTATCATACCACATAGAAGATGACAATGTTTCTTATTTGTTTATATTTGAATTATATGCCATTTTATGTAATCATTATTATTCTTTAATCATGAATTTATATAAAATTTTTATTGTGCCATTTTTTAAGGTATTTCCATCATTTAAAATATAATATTTTTTTTATAATAATCTTTCAAACTACCATGCCTATTTTTTTAAAATTGAATTCAATATTTGGTAAATTAAATGTGGAATTTATTATAGAATTCTATTAGAGATCCTACTAGACTTTTATATAACACCCAACCTATTCTGTCAGGTTTTTATATATTATCATCTTATAGGATAGAAAATGGGTAATGTAACACTAGTTTTTGGATCTTGATGCGGAAACATGTGCTTTGAGATTTGTGTATTTTGGGACTTGGGTGATTTCTCTCTATAACTGGTAATTTAGGTTGTTTATACCTATTAGAAATCTGGTATATTTCTCTCTATTAAGTTTTCCATGTATGCATAGTGACATGTTAATCTTGATTCTGTTGTGTTTGTGGAAAATTATTTCCCATATTCATATTTTATTATTCCATGTTATGGATATGGACATCTAGTGATCAGTAGTTCCCTTCAGGCTATGTTAGGACTAGCTCATTTATCAGGTTTACAGGGTAACTAGTTTGGTTCAAGAAAAAAGTGGTATCTAATTTACATTTTAATAATCATTCCATGATGTCGATATATAGTAATGCAATCTATTGAATACATAAGAGGTATTTACCCCTGAGTTATTATAAACTTTTAGCATAATGAACCTTATATCACAATGGGTGGATTGGGATAGTCATAATGAGGATAAGTTCTAGTCTTTTAACTGATTTTTACTTAGATGGGATTAAATACAAGTCTCCTCTATCTATATTTTGGAATTAATTTTTTGATTTCTCTCATTTGAGTGTTAATATAATGTCTTCAATGTTTTATGTTGATGTTCTATGGAATCATGCTTTCAATAATCCAAGAAATTAAAATTCATGAGGAAGTAGTTGATAAACCTCATTGATTGAATCCTATCATGGAACAGAATCTATTTGCGGTTATCATGGGTGCACTCTAAGAACTTGGATATGCATCTACACCTATTTTAATTCAGGCTCCAGTTGTGGAAACTCAATACGATGTATTACGAAATTTTGCATAGGTGTTACATCAACATAAGTCTCTAGAATTCCAAGGATCAAATGATCCACAAAATAATCTATACTATTTTATAGATATCAATATTTTCTTTGAGTTCATAGAGAAAATTAAGGAGATCTAGGTAAAAGATTCTACCTTTAATCAATAGGTTACTTTTAGGGATTGGTAGAGTATGATGGTGATGGTGAAGTAGCACAATCTCTTAGAGTGAAATGACAACAGATCTATTTTAACATACTAGTTCTATCTATAGTTGTTCATGTTTTCCAAGGCTATATTGTTTTTCAAATATGATAAGGATGACAAGACCATGGATAATTATGACCATTTTTTATATGACATAGTGAATTTTTCACTTGATATTGTATCAGACAAGAATATGAAGACTCAATGGTTCAAGATGGAATGTCGATATGATATTCATTATCAATATTTCTTATTGATGATGACATATTACGATGGTGTGCTAGATTGAGAGTGAAAGGTTAAAAGTGACCTTTTTGGTAATTCAGTGTTTATAGGAGTTCCTTTTTCTCTATGTTGTTGTTTTATGAATTACAATAATGGGATGAAGAAGCACCATGATTCTTTTGGTCGTTCATGACAGTGGGATTTTTCTAGATATCATGTGATGCCTGGAAGATGCCTTTTGAATTTTTCCATTTTAGATAACCCATGAAATTAAAATGGGTTTACACCAACGAACCCAATATATGTGGTTAGTTATGATGATTATGACACTTTCAGATGTTCTTCCTTTTATATTCCACTACTCGTAGTGGCATGTGATCATCAGCACTTATTAAAACTATGTTCTAACTAAATGCCTTATGAGAAAAAGAGTTCTAGCCACATGAATCTATAATAAATCTTCTTCATAACGTATAGGAGTCTATAGAAAATATAGTTATGAGTTCAGTGACAATGATAGGTACCATCATTGTAGATTAGTCATTAGTAATTAATTTAGTTGATATTGGTGCATCTCATTTGTGGTTAATTTATTTCAACCTGTGTTGTGAATATCTTTATTCCTCTTATGGCTATTTTATCTTTTGTAATAGATATTTCTAAATCCCTCAGAATGAAGATAAAGAAAGGTCTACTTAGCCCCACTAGTGTTTTCTCTCTATAAAATATAGAGTTTTATTTTAATTTTATGGTCCTCTACCTGAAACCTATTGACATTATGTTTAGGATGGATTTTCTCATTTATAATATAGCCCAGATTTATTTCTACCCTTGATGGGCCTCTATCACTCGACCAGATGGGGAATTTTGTATATTTCCTTGAGAATGGGACAAGAGGTAGAGAAAAAACACCGTGTTGTCTAGAGTTGGGGAAAGTAATATATGTGTTTCTTTTTAATTTTATTGAGAATCCATGAGTGGTGATTTTCTTCCAGTCATCATTGAGTTTATCGATGCCTTCACATGTGACTTCACTAGTTTACCACTGGTGATGGAGTGGTATTTTTCTATAGATATAGTATTTATTACTCAATCAGTGTATATTACCATATACCGCATGCCACCATCTAAGATGAAAGAGATAAAGACACTGTTGGATGTTCTTTTATAGAAATGATTTATATGCTCAATTATGTCATGTTGGGCGTTGACAATTATTTTTCTTATGTATAGAGGTGGGTCATTTCACCTTTTTTTTGATTATTTAAGACTCATCATGTTATAGTAAACACCATGTATTTATTCCCATGTATTGGTGATCAATTTGATCAGTTGAAAGGGAAAAGTGGGTTTCAAAGATTAAAATTTGATCTGGTTACATTTATTTGAGAATAAAATAATATAGTTTTTAGAAAAAACATGTTTCAAAGATGTTATGGCCATTATGATTACCTTGTTGTGTAATTTGGGTAAACTACATCTAATTTAGTGTATATTTAAAAATTTTGAAATGTGATTTATAGATTCAGGAAGTGATGTTCTTGGAACATGTAGTGTCAGAGCATTGTATTTTAGTTGATCATGAAAACAAGAAATCGGTTATAACATGGTTATAACCATATAATTTTTTCTATATTCAATGATTCTTGGTCATATTTGGGTAGTATCCCCAATTTGTAACATTATTCTATGAATTTTCCTCTTTGATGAATAATCTAACATGGAAGGGAGTAATGTTTTCTTGGGATTAGAATGTCTACAATATTTTGTAGAGAGGAAACATATTTTGACTATTACACTGGTGTTTCATTTTCAAGATGGTGGGACAGACTATGTGTTCTTCTCTGGTTCATTGGATTTAGGTTTTGGTGGCATTGAACTCACAACTATGATGTACATGATTAAGAGTTCTCAAAATTACAATTTCACCTAAATGATTACCGTGTATTCTGGCCACAAAATATTGAGTTATATCTTCTATTGAAAATATTTAAATTATAAGGCCCCAGCCTTAAACCTTACATAATCTTGAGTCATTACACGATTACACATTGAGGATCTTTTCAAGTTTAGAGTTTTAGAGAATTAGATCATAAAACTTGCATTACATTCCACATTTAAACAAAGTGGTTACATAAAAGATAGTATTCAATTTTCCCCTCAACGGAAATATATTTAAAATAAAACTTGGATTCTTTCTTGACACTTCCTTGACACTATCATCATTTCATGTAACATTCCCTTAACATGTGAAAAACATTTCAAAAAAACTTGGGATGAGCATAAAAAGCTCAGTAAGGGTTAAAAAACAATATGTAACGGAAACATGAGTTCATATATACATAATAATGAAATCATACATTACCCATAAAACATAGGCACTTTAACATACCTCACCAAATCATGAATAAATCATAGAAATCATAAGACATAAAAGGTAACTTGAGTCATTCATAACATTATTACGTAGGGAGTAACCCTATTGATTACCATTGGAATTCCCACCACAGTATATTCCCTAAATCTCTTCGGAGAAACCTTAACGTTTCACTCCTTCTTGTTACCCAATGCATTGGAGAGATATATTGGGCTCACCCGCCCTTGGTTTATCACAGAACAACCCGTTTTCATAACATTTCCCAAGAACCATAGCATAAACGTATCACATAAAACATGCATAAAGGAAACATAACATTTCCACATTTCAATCACAATATAACATTTTAGTATATTGAAATAATGAATCCATTCAAAAATAAACCATTTCCAAAACCATTTAAAACATTTAATAAAGAGATTTTTGAATCAAAGTGTCCCATACCACCTTCAAGCATTTAAAATTTTAAACCATTAATATCAATATAAATAAATCCTTAAAACCACTTTGAAAACATGGATATTAATAAGAACAAATAATTAAAACATTTAAAGTGATATTTTGGTTAAAGGGGTTCTACCAAAATTAGAGACACTTGAATACAATAATTGAGGAATAACATTTAGTCAGAACATTATAATATCATGAGAATAAATGGATTCATGATAAAATATTCCAAAGGACAGTATATACACCATATAAGAGTTAATTGGTGCATAACAAAAAATAAGTGTCAATAGAAATGTCAAATGTTATGAATTCCCATATAAAGAAGGTATCCTTTAATTAAGGATAATTAAATCACAAAATTATCTGTGAAAAATACAAATACACCCAATATATGTGTATATTAAGTGTAAAACAATTAAATGTCATTCAAACATATTCAAAAGATGACATATTCAATAACTACATGTTGATCCCAAAGAAATCAAAATTGGGTTAAAAAGTTCCCTTGGTAAAATTCGACAGCCTAACGACATCACTTCAAAATTCAGAAGATGATTTGATGAGAGAAAAAAATGGTATCTCACCACATGGACATAAAATTTAAATCAATAAGGATATAGAAGAACATATCCCAACATAAAAGTATGTTAATTAAAAGACATAACAATAGAAGTCTTTTGAAAAAAGGAGGGTGAAAGGTCCCTTTACCGAGTTGGGTAACTTTCGAAACGTACTCCCCATGGAAGAAGGGTCATACAATGAATATGTTAATACCCATAAATGAAATTATACTACACAAGTTTTATAATAATGGGCAGTACATACACTAATCAATGGAAATTGTGGCAGATGTAGCATAAATCTCACGGGAATAAAAGTGAGGTGAAAAACCTCTTACGAAAACTCGGCAGCCTAACGACGCCACTTAAAACTTCCAAAATGGATTTATGAGAGGAAATAGGGTCTCTCATCATATGAACATAAAAATTACAGTAAGATTAATATAAAATAACATCCCAATCACAAGAAATATGATCTTAAAAGGAATGGCAGAAAAGGGTTTACTTAAAAAGAAAGAGAGGAGTAGGATCCCTTACCTCAAGTCCGACTTGTCTTGTTTGTTTCATTATATTCTTGAACAATAAACTTTGTTCAATTTATAATTGCATAAGGACCTCCTATAATGATTATTATTCAGTTCATATCACATATTTTAATGTTATAATAATTGGATAATAATATGAGTTCATATCAGACGTTTTTGTCGATGTTTGGTACATGAGTCAAAAATTGAACTTATTGGAAAATAATTTTCCATGTAGTTATAGTTACATCATAACAATAATAGTATTGATGTTTTAAATATCATATATATCCAGTATATATTCCTTTTATAATATTCCATAGCATTTGGAGATAAAAATTAAAAGCACCGTTTATGGAGACGGTAGGTCATACGTACGCAAGAACGCTACCTTAATTTTTTGTCATATTAATGGAATTAAAACCAAATGAGAGATATATATGTTATAATTATAGAATTATATAAATCATTTAGATGTAATATATTACATATATGTCCATTATATATATTTACTTATAATAGTACATAACATTTTGAGACAAGAAATGAAATGTACCGTTCCTGGAGACAGTAAGCCATACATACGCATGAACGCTACTTCCATTTCTATTTCAAATTTAATGGAATTAAGACATAATGATACATAATATTATTCCAGTATGGTATCATATATAATATAATCAAATATATCCTTTATACGTACCACATATGGTATTAACGAATCAAATCACTTTGATGGGGCGGTAGTCCGCACTTCCTTAAATGACGATATCACGTTTACCCATAATGGAAAACCATAAAGGTATGCCATAAATGAAAAATACACAAGATTAAGTAAAACATAAACATATTATATATCATATATAAATATAGTGTCATATTAATGGCCACCTTTGAAGGTGTTAGAAGAATGTTGAACAATCATCGTTTCGTGAGGCAGAAAATCACAAACCACAGAAACAGTATGTTCTTTAAACATTAGACGAAGGTGTGTGTAAGTGTAGCTCTAATACTTATTAAAAAACATCCTAGTATATTGAAGATAATGGAATTTTTACAAAAGAAAATAATAAAAAGAGTTTAGGGGGTTGGAGAAGCAAAATAAAACAAAAGGACACAAGTGAAGACATTACCTTAAAATCGGGTAACTCCCTTTGGTTTGAGCTCAAAGGCTTCCTTGGGAAGACTTCTGCCCAAAGTGAAGCTTCAAGGAGTAATAGAGGGAAGCGGAGAGACATAATGGGAAGGGGTTGGCCGAGCCCAAAGGCTTTGGGAGTGTGGGTAAGGAGGTAGAGGTGGGGGCCTTTTATAAGAGGAGAGGAGGGGCACCTTTGGAAAGGTATATAATCTATCTTTATTTTCAAATGAGTTTCGGATTTTAATGGTCCCACATTGATGTGTTTCGAGAATAAGGTGATAAGGGTTCTAAAGACACCCATCCAATAGGTTTTTTACATGTTTAGGGCTTAGATATTACATTATCTTTCCATTTTATTTAATTCGTTACATAATGAGGTCATCGCTGCATCATCATGATGTCATAAATAATTTAATTTATTTAATGTCTAAAAATTATGAATAAAATACTATGATGTAGGAAATATATTTACCTTTCCAATGAATATTTATAGTGCAAATGATCATTTATGTAGACATAATTAATAATATTTTACTTAGGTGATACATTCTTTGTTACGTTTAACATTCTATAAAAATAAAAAGATAAAAAGTCACTTTCTCACAAAACTGATTCCATGGGGACCCCAAGTTTGGCACAAGGCATTCCATGGTCGGCCATGAGACAACCAGTAGCCTTAGGACACATTTTGTGTTCATTTATTATTATTATGATATTATCTTTTTATCGTTAACTACCCGATTACTCATTAATCAAGATAATTAAAGATAGTTACCGTCGTTACTATTCATAATGTCCAAAAACAAGAGTCTTAATTACATAATTTGGACCTTCTGATTCCAAATATGTAATTCATTTTACCAAATTCTTAACACATAAATTGCAATAATTAATTTAAAAATACTTCCCGTTGTCAAAACAAATAGCGGGTTTTTTTAGAAACAATATTTATGAAAAGTTTGGCACTTGTTTATGCGTAATTCCAAAGTGAAATTAATCCCAATGACCATAATTGAATTACATGGTAAAAATATATTCTAATTACACTTTAAAACAATTTAAAAAGATTATATAACCATATAATTAAATTATATGAAAAAGCAGTTTTGATGTAAAATGCAGTATTTTCCACTCTTCATTGAAAAATGAACATTGTCAGAAAAATTCCAAAAATTAACCCAAGGTAAATTTCAATGTACCAATCATAAATAATATGTTTATTTTGAAAAATAGAGCTTATAAAATTGTCAAAAGAGGATTTAAAAGAGCTTCTCCATTAAAAGGCGGTTAATCGACTTTTTAAAGAATATTGGAATGTTTACTCTTAAAATTGGATTCAGTTGCATTTTTAATCCTCTAACATTTATTGTAAAGAGTAAAAATATTTGAAAAAATATATAATCATTTTTTAGTTAGTTTTTTTCATTCCCTCCATTACAATGTCTAGGCGTTAACTACCATTTAAAATAATATTATTTTATTATTAGAGTGCAACGTAAGATTCCCAAGAAACCCGTTGTTGCGTATTGGGTACGCCATAAAGCATAGCATCCACTTTAAAGTAATATTAATATTTTATTCGCAAAAATGGATAAATATGAAAATTTCATATTCTTTATTTACCTGGGGTGTTACATCCTTCCCCCCTTTTGGGAATTGCGTCCTCGCAATTTTAAATTTTAGCTTGGAAACATCCTTAAACGTCCCACATAGGAACAAGAGTCGGTAAAACAATTACTTTAAAATAAAGAAAGATAAGTACAATGGTCACCTGTGTTAACCCATACTAAGATTCCAAGTATGAAAATATGGACATGGAAGAAAAAAACAAAGGGTCATGTTCTCATGGAGAGTGATAGTAAACATGTCTAGGAGAAAATTAACCATAAGAAAATCACAAACTTGTGATGGGTTAAACGGTATTCGATTCCCCATTAGGAAAAGTTAATAGACAACATTTTTGTTTTAAGTTACTTTTTATTTGAGGAATTTATTCATAAGGAAACATAATTACTTATCATGTTGACTTTCAACTTTTATTAGATTTCTTACACAAACTCATATTTTCTCTTAAAGACGAGTATTTAGGAAGAATTGTTCACTGTAATCAACCTCTAGAGAATCACCTAATCCATAAAAGAGAACTATATAATTCCCATGTCTTTAGACTTTGACCAAAACAAAAACCAAAAGGTTAGTAAAAGATCAGATAATCCAGAAAAGGATAACCCTTTATAAAAAGAAAATTGATTCTTAATCTCCAAATTTTGTCCAACAAAATCCAATGTTCAACGAGGACCATTCGATAAACAATTTGTCCATAAAATTATTCAAAGTAAACCAAACTAAGATTGAAACCCATATATTTGAAGGATTTAGTCACATAGTCTTCCAAGTTAAATCGTAACATTTATATCCAAACAACATCAGTTGCTCTTAAAGTCTTGTATTGAAAAGTAATTAACCTAATCACATATCCTCCATGATAGGTTAATATATTTCCATAAATAACCCAAAATCAAATTACTCTTAATTCATAAAATCAACTAACTAAAATGAATCAGTCAAACTAATTAGGGACTTCACGTAGTCCAGTGGTAGGCAATAAATACCAGTTGCACTTTGGTTGTGGGTTCGATTCCTACAGCTTTGTCTGACGTGACGGGTTGTCACACGGTCTGCGTGTTGTTTTTTTTCCAAAACAATATAATTCTCAAATCATTCCCCAGAAAGAGATAAAATCATCAAAAATAACCATAACATAATTTAACCTCAATTTTATCGCATGCCTTTCACTTCCATCATAACATATACTAACCCATAATTACCTAAAAATTAAGGATCATATAAACCCAAATGGTTCTTTATAACTATGTCCACAAAAGAACAGATAACTATTCATTGAATAAAATTTTCATATGTTAAACATCAGGGTTACACATAATATAAAAAGTCTTCTAATGTAACCCCATCATCAAAAGAGACTTAATACTCTTAAGAATTTCACCATAACTCTTGAAGCCATTATATGTTGACATCTTACTCATTCAACATTCTTCATGATCCATTAACCATTCCTTTCCAACTTATTCTGAAATACTTCTTTCCTACAAACAAAATCATGAATCATATCCTAAGATTCCAAAATAGGGAAACAATAGTCATGAAATAATCCATAACTTTGATTGGTCATTTTCAGTTTATTCATCCTCAATCGGAATGGCATTGGGTATTGGTAAACGAACATTTGTACAATCTTGGTGATCCCATTCATGAAAATTTATGATAGTACATGTGTTTTCATAATGACCATGCACACCACATTTAAAACATTCAATTGATCCCTCCGAAAGAACTTATTTCCCTTTCCTCAAGTCAACTGGATGCTTCCTTTTTCCATGGCAGGTTATTTCTTTATGACAATCATTTCCACATCTATAGAATATTTATGACCCTTTGAAACATTTTCCAAGGTGTTTCTTTCCACATCTTTGACTCACAGGTTTTTGAACATACTTACCTTAATGATTATTACCCGTAGTTCCGTAGGGATTTGTTTCTCACATATATGATGCCATATAGAAATCACCAAGGTTTAGGTGGTCAATCATGACTCCAGATAGTTGGTTGAGGATAAACACAAGAGTTTTCATTGCAGCTCCCATATCATTCAGTTGCTTGCTGAAAATACTGTCACAGTTTCCATCACATCCACTGTTACTTTGGTGCCTGCTAGATCCAGCCATTTACTAAAACCAAAAAGGTCAGTGTGAGTATATAAACAAAACCATCATGTACTAATGAGGAAGATTAACACTAAGATATACTTACTCATTCACTTTATCTAAAACTAGGACTCTTTCTGAAATCCTAACCATTATGGTAATGTCACTTATGCTTAAAGAATAACCTATCATCTAAAGTTATCTAAACCGACCTTTGATACCAACTATAAGGCCCCAACCTTAAACCTTACTTAATCTTCAGTTATTGCAAGACTATACATTGAGGATCATTTCAAGTTTAGAGTTTTAGAGAATTAAATCATAAAACTTTCTCTACATTCCACATTTAAAAAAAGTGGTTACATAAATTATAGTATTCATTTTTCCCCTCAACAGAATCATATTTAAAATAATACATGGATTCTTTCTTGACACTTACTTGACACTATCATCATTTCATGTACCTTTCCCTTGACCTGTGGAAAACATTTCAAAAAAACTTGGGATGAGCATAAAAATCTCAGTAAGGGTTATAAAAACAATATGGAACGGAAACATGAGTTCATATATACATAAGAATGAAATCATACTTTACCCATAAAACATAGGCACTTTAACAAATCTCACCAAATCATGAATAAATCATAGAAATCATAAGAAATAAAAGGTAACTTGAGGCATTCATAACATTCTTATGTGGGGAGTAACCATCTTGGTTACCTTTGAAATACCCACCACGGTATATTCCCTAAATCTCTTCAGAGAAACCTTAACGTTTCACTCCTTCGCGTTACCCAATGCATTGGAGAGCTATATCGGGCTCACCCGCCCTTAGTTTATCACGGAACCACCCGTTTTCATAACAATTCCCAAGAACCATAACATAAACGTATCACATAAAACATGTATAAAGGAAAAATAATATTTCCACATTTGAATGACAATATATCATTTTAGTATATTTAAATAACGAATCCATTCAAAAAGAAACCATTTCCAAAACAATTTAAAACATTAAATAAAGATATTTTTGAATAAAAGTGTCCCATACCACCTTGAAGCTTTTAAAAATTTAAACCATTAATATCCATATAAATAAATCCTTAAAACCACTTTGAAAAAATGGATATTAATAAGAACAAATAATTAAAACATTTAAAGAGATATTTTGGTTGAAGGGGTTCTACCAAAATTAGAGACACTTGAATACAATAATTGAGGAATAACATTTAGTCAGAACTTTATAATATCATGTGAATAATTGGATTCATGATATAATATTCCAAAGGACAGTATATACACCATATAAGAGTGAATTGGTGCATAACAACAAAGAAGTCTCAATAGAAATGTCAAATGTGATGAATTCCCTTATAAAGAAGGTATCCTTAAATTAAGGATAATTCAATCTCAAAATTATGTGTAAAAAATATAAATACACCCAATATAAGTGTCTATTAAGTGTAAAACAATGAATGGTCATTCACACATATTCAAAAGATTACATATTCAATAACTACATGTTGAACCCAAAGAAATCGAATTTGGGTTAAAAAGTTCCCTTGGTAAAATTCGACAGCCTAACAACATCACTTCAAAATTTAGAAGATGAGTTGATGAGAGATAAAAAGGGTATCTCATCACATGGAAATAAAGTTTAAATCAATAAGGATATAGAAGAACATATCCCAACATAATATTATGTTAATTAAAAGACATAAAAAAATATGTCTTTTGAAAAGAGGAGGGTGAAAGGTCCCTTTACCGAGTTGGGTATCTTTCGAAACATACACCCCATGGAAGAAGGGTCATACAATGAAGATGAGAATACCCATAAATGAAATTATACTACAAAAGGTGTATAATAATGGTCAGTACATACACCACTCAATGGAAATTGTGGCAGATGTATCATAAATCTCACGGGAATAAAAGTGAGATGAAAAACCCCTTACGAAAACTCGGCAGCCTAACGGCGCCACTTAAAACTTCCAAAATGGATTGATGAGAGGAAATAGGGTCTATAATCATATGAAAATAAAAATTACAGTAAGATTAATATAAAAGAAAATCCCAATCACAAGAAATATGAGCTTAAAAGGAATGACATAAAAGGGTGTACTTAAAAACAAAGAGAGGAGTATGATCCCTTACCTCAAGTCCGACTTGTGTTGTTCGTTTCTTTTTATTCCTGAATAATAAACATTGGTCAACTTATAATTGCTTAATGACCTCCTATAATGATTATTATTCAGTCCATATCACATATTTTAATGTTATAATAATTGGTTAATAATATGAGTTCATATCAGACGTTTTTGTTGATGTTTGGTACATGATTCAAAAATTGAAGTTGTTGGAAAATAATTTTCCATGTAGTTATAGGTACATAATATCTAGAATAGTATTGATGTTTTAAATATCATATATATCCAGTATATATTCATTTTACACTATTACATAGCATTTTTAGATAAAAATTAAAAGCAACGTTCATGGAGACGGTAGGCCGTACGTACGAATGAACGCTACTTTAATTTTTTGTCATATTAATGGAATTAAAACAAAATGAGAGATATATATATGTGTTATAATGACAGAATTATATAAATCATTTATATTTAATATATTACATATTAATCCATTATATATATGTACTTATAATAGTACATAATATTTTGAGACAAGAAATGAAATGTACCGTTAATGGAGACGGTAAGCCGTACGTATGCATAAACGCTACTTCCATTTCTATTTCATATTTAATGTAATTAAAATATAATGATACATAATAGTATTCCAGTATGCTATCATATATAATATAATTAAATATATCCTTTATACGTACCACATATGGTATTAACGAATCAAATCACTTTGATGGGGCGGTAGTCCACATTCCTTAAATGAAGATATCGCGTTTACCCATAATGGAAACCATAAAGGTATGACATAAATGAAAAATACAGAAGATTAAGTAAAACATAAACATATTATATATCATATATAAATATAGTGTCATCTTAATGGCCACCATTGAAGGTGTTAGAATAATGTTGAACAATCATCGTTTCGTGAGGCAGAAAATCGCCAACCACTGAAATAGTATGTTCTTTAACCATTATACGATGTTGTGTGTAAGTGTAGCTCTAATCCTTCTTATAAAAACCTCCTAGTATATATAATATACTTTATTTGTTACAAAATAAAATAATAAAAAGAGTTTAGGGGGTTAGAGAAGCAAAATAAAACAAAAGGACAAAAGTGAAGACATTACCTTAAAATCGGGTAACTCCCTTTGGTTTGAGCTCAAATGCTTCCTTGGGAAGACTTATGCACAACGTGAGGATTCAAGAAGTAATATAAGGAAGTGGAGAGACAAAATGGGTAGGGTTAGTCCACGCCCAAAAGCTTTGGGAGTGTTGGTAAGGAGGTAGAGGTGGGGGCCTTTTATAAGTGGAGAGGAGGGGCACTCTTGGAAAGGTATATAATCTAACTTTATTTTTAAATGAGTTTCGGATTTTAATGGTCCCACATTGATGTGTTTCGAGTATAAGGTGATAAGGGTTCCAAATCCACCCATCCAATAGGTTTTGTACGTGTTTAGGTCTTAGATATTACATTATGTTTCCATTTTATTTAAATCGTTAAATAATGAGGTCATCGATGCATCATCATGATGTCATAAATAATTAAATTTATTTAATGTCTAAAAATTATAAAAAAACTACTATGATGTAGGAAATATTTTTATCTTTTAAATTAATATTTATAGTCCAAAAGATAATTTATGTAGACATAATTAAAAATATTTTACTAAGGTGATACATTCTTTGTTACATTTAACATTCTTTAAAAATAAAAAGATAAAAAGTCACTTTCTCACAAAATTGATTCCATGGGGCCCCCAAGTTTGGAACAAGGCATACCATGGTCGGCAATGAGACAACCAGTAGCCTTATGACATATTTTGTGGTAATTATTTTTTATTATGATATTATCTTATTATCTTTAACTACTCGATTACTCATTAATCAAGATAAATAAAGATAATTACCGTCGTTACTATTCATAATGTCCAAAAACAAAAGAGTCTTAATTACATAATTTAGACCTTAAGATTCCAAATATGTAATTCATTTTAACCAATTCCTAACACATAAATTGCAATAATTAATTAAAAAAAACTTCATGTTGTCAAAAAAAATACCAGGTTTTTTTAGAAATAATATTTATGAAAAGTTTGGCACTTATTTATGCCTAATTCCAAAGTGAAATTAATCCCAATGACCATCATTGAATTACCTGGTAAAAATATATTATAATTAAAATATAAAAAAATTTAAAAAGATGATATAATCATATAATTAAATTATATTAAAAAGCAGTTTTGATGTAAAATGCATTATTTTTCACTATTCATTAAAAAATGAACATTGTCAGAAAAATACCAAAAATTAACCCAAGGTAAATTTCAATGTCCCAATTATAAATAATATGTTTAATTTGAAAAATAAAGGTTACAAAATTTTCAAAAAGTTGATTTAAAAGAGGATCTCCATTAAAAGGCGATTAATCGACCTTTTAAATAATATTGGAATGTTTACGCTGAAAATTGGATTCATTCACATTTTTAATCCTCTAAAATTTATTGTGAAGAGTAAAAATATTTGAAAAACATATATAATCATTTTGTAGTTAGTTCTGTTCAAACCCGCCATTATAATGTCTAGGCATTAACTACCATTAAAAATAATATTATTTTATTATTAGTGTGCAACGTAAGATTTCCAAGAAACTCGTTGTTGCGTATTGGGTACGCCATCGAGCATAGCATCCCATTTAAAGTAATATTAATATTTTCTTCAAAAATATGGATAAATATGAAAATGTCATATTCTTTATTTACCTGGGGTGTTACATAAATACCCTCCAGAGGCATTGGGTGGAATACCTCAAATCATTCTACATTTATATTTTCTCTACCCTTGGGAAAGGGAATGTCTTTGTGGATGTTTTGTGAAGGAATCTTCTATCCAAAGTCATGAAAGAATAATTTTAATAGTTGAACAAGATTCCACTTCTTCCACTATTTCATATGGGAGTTCAGGAATTAGGGGCCTAAGTGGATTTCTATATTGTTAACTTGTCCTCCACTCTTCTTGAGATGATTATTTAAGAAAATAATTTTTATGATGAGTTTTATAGCATTATATAGTCCCTTTTTGGTGGGGAAACTGTACCTGAAAGGTCAATATACACTAAGGGATAACTATAATATCAGAATCTCATTGTTGTGATTTTAGCATAATGGGGGGACATGATAGGGTATTTCAATAACTCTCAGGGTCCATTGTGCCCAGGAACCACAATGATTTTTATGACATGTAGTTATGATTTTGGTGTCTAGGTATAACATGGGGAATTTCAGATTTTTTTCACATTGTTATATAGGACAAAAGGTAATGTTAGAGAACCAAAGACATTGGATTTTAATCAACCAATTCTAGTTCCAACTTGGACGTGTTATGGAAAATCTATAGACATTTTTTATGGTTTTACTGGTACCCAGAGAAAGAAAAATTATATATGGGTTTTCATCAATAGGATGACTAAATATGATCACTTTAAACCTACTTTTTATTCAACCACTGTAGAAGAGATTGGATATCTATAAGGGAGATTGATTCTTCATTTTTCAAAAAAATTTATCTACTATAGTCTCGAATAGGGATCTTGGTTCACTTATTTCATTTGAAGAGGTTTTCAGAAGACACTATGATCTCAGACCTGTTTGATCACGACATATCATCTGCAATAAGACCAGCAGAGAGAAAGAGATATTAATATTCTTGGAGATATGATTTGGGCCTTTATTAATTTCTTATGTGGGTCTTAGGATGACCATCAAGGTATGGTCAACTTTCATTATAATAACAGTTTATAGACCATAATCAGAATTCCTCTCATTGAGGTCTTGTATGGATGTCCTTGGAGATCCATGATTTGTTTTAGGATATTAGTAAATATCCTGTGGTTGGACAAATCGTGGTTCGAGATACAACATAAAATATTTAGTTTATTCTCTAGTAAATGTTGAAGGAATATATCAGGTATAATCTTATATTGATCATCATTATACACCATTGGAATATTCTGTTGGTGAACAGGTGTTCTTAAATGATTCATAATGAATTAGTCATTAATGTATGTGGATATAAGCGAATCATGTTTCTCGTTATGTGGGATCTTTTTAGATTGTTGAAAAGGTGGGTGAAATTAACTTATCATTTAGAACATCCACCACATTTTATATGAATACATAACATGATTCGTGCATCTTAGCTATGAACATATCAATATGGTTGATCTCAAGTTCTAAGATGGGATAATATTATGGTTTGAACAAATTTTTCAGTGACTAAGAATCTAGTTAAGATAGTTGATTATAAAATATAGGTGCTTCATGGGAGGATGATTACTTTGGTTCGAGTGATATGGAACCACAATATTGATTCTCATGAGTCGAAGGATAGTGATGCACATACGAGGGAGTAGGGGCCTTATCTTTTTTAAATGGAATCTTCAAAAAAATATTTTAGGGAAAAATGTTTTTGTAGTGTGGATATTGTACTTTCTTTTTACTATTTTCAAGTGTTTCTATTCCCCAATTTTTATCATACTTTGGTTGGGTTTCATTTGATGCATCTTTGGGATAAAATATATGAAATTTTGAATGTTTCTGACCCATTCATAGTCAGCACATGATTTTTCCTAACCATACACCCCCCCTCAATGGAAATTTTAATAACCCCAATAGTGGGTTTTTCATTACTAGTGAATTGTTTAAAAAAATCCCACTCTCGAAAAAGGGGTTCACGACTAGGGCGCACAGTTTTTCTCAGTGGGTGGCGTTGCCCCTCTAAACATATGTATAAGATTTTGTTAATCCAAAAATAATTTTTAAAATCCCAAAACCATCGGTTTAATTTCTTCATGGGCCTATATGACGTTTTATCTTTCTTGTAGGCTCATATGAGGTGGTTTTGGCCCCACTACACCCCTATAAAAGGGAATTGATAAAAATAATAGAATTTTATTACTTCCTGTAAACATTCCTCTACCTGTTATCTATCTCCCATTTCACTTATATATTTCTTGTAATTTTATATATCTCTATGTTTTTAGATGCTCTAATCCTATTAGTTTCAGGTAATGAATATATTTTTGATTCCTAGATCATCATTTCTAACATTCTTCATTGGAGTTACTCTATTTGGTCATTGTGTTTTGAGATCCCATGATCCTATGGATGGTGGTTTTGTTTATGACGACAAATTTTATTAACCATAAATCAATTGATTTAAATTAAATTTTTGATAAAAATTTAATTTCATTTAATCGGTTTATTAAATACATAATTCCATTGAAATGGTTTTTTGAAAATGGAATTTTCATGACATTGGGAAAGACCCCCAATACCAGTGAATTCAGGTGTGTTATGAAATTGGATATAAAATTGTTTAAATTAAAATATCATATTTAATTATTTAATTTGAATTGTGAAATTTATCTGATATAGTGGAATACAAATTGGTTTTGAGAAAATTATTTAAATTTGGTTTCTATAGTAACCCTATGGTTTTAACTTATAAAATGAATGTTTTGATTAAAAACCTTTGTTTTTGTATTTAAATAGAAACATTCATATTTTAAATATTGCACATGGAGTCTGTTAAAGTGAATTTTGTGGTTTGAGTTTGTACTGTTACAGAGACCGGAGGGTTCAGTCAGTTCATGTTGGTGCTGATTTCAGTGCAGCCATGCCTAGAACTGGAGAATGCAAGACTGAGCCTACTCATGCCAGAATATGGATGCGATGGGTTTGTCTACAGACTTGTTCGGATTTTTTTAGGGGAATTGGATGTTACATTGGTTTGGGTGGTGTGGTTTGGATTTTTTGGTGGTATGATTTTATTAAAGAAGACATGCAGTCTTCAAAGGTTTAAACATGTATTTCTTATGACGTGGAAAGGTGGTTTTGGTCATTGTTGGTTGGAATCTCTTAGGGCCATGTGGCCTTGTTCCATGAGACACTACATATAGTTTACTAGCAAGGGACTTCTTCAGAAGAGGTTCATAGTAGAAAGTGTTCTCCTTATCACTGCTATCCAGAATTGGATATTTTGAGAGGCTATGGCGTATGTCGTTGGTACCATGATCGTGCATCATTACACGGGACTGATTACTAAGTAGGGATGGAAAGGAGGTTTTTATTCATATTGTTTTTATTGCTAGGGTGGTGCTTTTTCTTACTTGTGAACTAGATGTTTTTTGTCTTTATGATCGTGTCCCAGAGAGGCATGGTTCTGTTTTATGTCTTTGATGTCTTTCTGGTTTCCCACTTTTTCCTCAAAAGTGATTTTCAAATAAAATTTACTTTTCCATCTATCTATATTAAAAATGGAACAAGGTTTTAATTGAATTTTAAATATTTTAAAAATAAATTATCGATCATTGATTTTTTAGAGAACATCAAATCCTAGGTTGTTCGGGAGTTATTTGGTACACATCACTATTGATTATTTACAACAATAGAAATATATATGAAAGATATCACATCCCCGATGGGATAGTGATGGGTTTATTTTTCACCATTGTCTATGGGATGTGTGATCCCAACTTTTTGTGATAATTATTCGAGTGTGAGGGAGTCCCATATGCAATAACTATCATACCTATTAGAATATTACCTAGATTCTCATTTCATTATATTTATTATAAACACCAGTATTTTTGTAATTTACATAACTCGTGCCTTATTAATTTATATAAAATTATTATTATGATATTTTTTTAAAAGTATTTCCACCATTATAAATTTAATGCACGATTTGTGTCAAATATGATTTTCAACATATATGCCTATTTATTTAAAATTGAAAGATTTATTTGTTTAATTAAAATTGTAATCTTATTATGCAATACATGGTAAGACTCGACAAGGCATTTTTCTCACACTATATATGTATCATTAGCTATCTATAGATTATATTCTTCCAAGATTGAGAAAGGGTAACGTTCCACATGGACGTGGTTCTTTTTGTTGAACCTTTGGCATAGGGAGTTGTTTCTAATATGACCTGGGTGGTTTCACAGTGATTCTGGTATGTTGGGTTGTTTATACAATTTTGAATTCTGGTATAGTTCTCCCTATAGAGTTTTTCATGTATGTGTACTGTAATTTAATCTTTCTTCTATTATGTTGGTGGAAATTTCATTCTCAGTTTCATATTGTATTATTCGAGTTGATAGTCACTAACCCATGGGGATAGGGAACACACTTCAACCTATGTCACATCCATATATGTTTTCAGGATACCATGGTATCACAGCTGGTTAATGAAATATATTGTTTCATCGCTATTAATGACATAGAATCCATAGTTTATGCTCTAACGAACATAAACTAATTTTATTATTATATTTTTGTTTGGATAATATTTATAGATTAATATCCATTAAAGAAAAAAATAATTAATTATCCAAAGGGATTTATTACACCATAATGATGTCATTTATAGTTTTATGGATTTTTCCTTCAAGGATTATATAGAATTATAGATGTCTATGGATATCAATACAGTTGATCCTAAAAAAATTATATTAATTAGGTGTGTCATAATAAAAATTGGGGATTGATTTGGATGATTAATAGAAGTATTTGAATAAGGTCTAGTAAATAACATATATTAATGGTCGTAAAAAAATAGGATCATTGTGATTCATTGAAATGATCTATTATTCAATTAAAAAACACAAAAAATAAAATATTTTTAAATATATATTTTTACACAAATTTATATTCTTAAAAATAAAAAAAACCGCCATTAAAGATTTATTTATTATTTTTTAATTTTTTTATAATTTTCTGTGTGAGTGTATGTTAAAATATATGATAAAAATAAACAAGAATATATTTCTAAATAGTTTTCAAAATAATTTACCTGATATTATAACTTTTAAAAAAACATAATTCTAAATATCCTTATTTATAATAGAGTGTCCTTATAAATTTATATCCCATTATCCGTGTTGGATTTTCCATATCAATTAAACTCATCAATATATCCCCTCAATTTTTTAGCCACATAAATACCCACCTAAAGATTATGTTCACCCCAACACATTTAATGTTTTATGAATAAAAAGTACTTGGATTTTTAAAAAAAATAGTAACAGTCCATGCTATTTTAGTCATCATACTTAATAATGACATAATTTAGCTTATACCATTAATTAGTATAAATATCTATATTAATTACATAATATTGATGTTTTAAACATATTAAATTTATTCATCTTGGTGATGAACATTAGATATCATAGAAATTGATTTAATAATATGGTATATAATTTTTTAGAACATTAATTTCCATGTTCTGTATCCCTTTCATGAACACTCTAGGAAGTGAAACATGTACCTCATATTGGAAGAGGAACCAATTCTGAGTTTACATAGGTGAAATATTAAAATGTTTTTCATTATTATAAGAGATGAATTAGTTACTGTAAATATTTATTTCATGTTTTTATAATTAAAATTCTAATCATAATAATCATCATTGGGACCATATAGGGGGGGTCAAAAGATTCAATATCAACAATAAACATGGAGAATTTTTTAACAATAAAAAAATGTAATTAGTATCTACCAAAATAAAGTGAGTGGATTCAAATACTATGTTATTTATAATATGGGTTATAATCCCAATTCATTACTATTTTATGAATAAATCTTCATATAGATTTTGAAAACATATTTATATGGATTTTACATTACCCCACATAAAAACTCTATATGATATACTCTTGAATTAATTTTATAACATAATCATGTCTGGAACTAAAATTTATAGACAATACATTATATATGAAACTAGATTCTCTTGAAACAATGAATTTACTCTAAAAATTTCTAGAAATATGTTTCATTGATATGGACAATAATTTATTGTTCATCAATAAATTCAAAATCTATTATGCTTCAAATCCATATGTCCCCATGGTAGTGCATTGTTACTCTATAGTCAAATGTTAAATGAAATTTGTTTTTCTGTTGACAATGTGATATTATATTCTCCTGGAGTAAATAAATACACAGATATGGGACTTGTATCTTTAACTCTAGTAATCTAACTCACATTGGTTTGTCCTTATAATAATGTTGGATAAGCATTATTGTATAAACATTATTCTTTGGTCTTATTCAAGTATCAAGTTAATATTGTTATATATTTCCAATGTTATACTTTGGAATTCTAATATATATAAAAAACAAACAGTAAATAATTCCAATATCAGGTCTTAAGAAAATCATCACATAAAATAAACCAAAAAACAAAATATTATATTAAATGTTTTTTATACATATTCTTGAATTCATTATTAATTTAACATTATAATTTAAAGGATTATTTTCATTCTAGAAACCAATATGAGAAAATTTATTTGACACCTAATCAATGTAATATGACTTCCCTAAACAGATACACACACTATAGGATATGCCTGTAATATGCTAAAGTGTATCAAAATTTTAAGGATCCAAAATTCTAAACATAGAGGATAAATACATATTATTTCATTAACACCAATAATTTGATCCTTAAATAATCATATAAATAACATAGCCAAAAATAATAACTCGTTATTAATTATTAAATCCTAAATAAATATATGAATTTTTAAAATTATTTGCCAAAAAATTCGGCCAGAAAATGGAATAAAATTCCACATTTCATTGTCTAAGAGAACATTAAAGACCATTAAGATTCTTAAATAATTTTCACATGTTATTTTCATTACCCTGTAAAAAATATCTATGTTTTTTATGCATGTTTATTTATTTAAGACACAATTTAGGAATTTATTTTTAAAAAATGGTTGTTGAATAGAAAATTAATACTTAAATATAAAAGAAATATTATTATTAAATTTATTATACCAATAAGACTATATGTTTCAAAATAATAAATGAATATTTTTTTTATAAACTTTTTCAAAAAATTGTTCTTTAAATGATTGAAAATTACCACAATAAGCACGTTATCTTCTAAATATACATTTATAGAAGATTAGTTTTTATCATTTATGTAAATTCAAGATAAACCATTTATTATTTAATAATATAGTAAGTATTTCAATATTTATTACTTATTTTCTTTATGAAAATCCATAAAATATAAGGATTTTTTATATGTATTAGGGCTACCATATATGGTTTATTTCATTGGATTTTTATATAGGGGAGTGTAATTTGGATCTCCTAAATATGTAATAATAAATAAACTTGTTAAAAATTATTGATTTAGATTATATTACATTTTCATTTTTATACATTCTTTTGGATGAACATGAGAATCAGCTTTATTCTCTGTTATATGAATTACAAAACATATAGTACCAGAGCTTGGTAAATGAAGAAAAAATTCCACCACATTATCCATCTAAAATTTATTTTTAAAAAAATATACTTATTATGATTCAAGAATACAATTATCTATTTAAACCCAAAATATATCATCATTAATATTATCTATATAGAAATACCATTAATTTTTGTATATTAAATTGTATTTATTTAATGACCATTAAATATATAGTACAATAAACCATCCAATATATGTAAATGTGAATGAATAAAATTTCTACCTATTTAAAATTTGAAAAAAAATTATTTTTATAAAGATAATATTTTTTCAAATTTTTGTTACATAAATAAATTTGTAAGACTTATATTCTTTCTAAATATATATTATAAATCTATACATACAATATTGGAGATGTCAGTGAAAAAACATTCAATGTGAACATCCTTAATGGTAGAACACTCATCAAATTTTTTAAACATTGAATAACCATCAGGAACATTCATTATACCTTTGGAATCAATCCACCGACCCATATATTTTATGTCATATTATCATCTAATATTTTTACAAATAATTTTTCATTAGACAATTTATTTGATGTAGGTTTATTATTTACTTTGATAAATTTATTCGATTGAATTTTGGTCTCACACAAAAATAGAATTATCCAATAATCACTATAGGATATCCATTATTATTTAATTGTATAAAATTTCTTTTATATTATTGAGAAGGTGGTTATGGTACCATTACCTTAATGATATTCATCACATAATAAAATTTTGAATTGAAGCCCACATTTCACAAAATGAATTCTTATTTTATGTGTTCTAGAATTTTCAATTTCAAAAAGTAAATATCCTCACACATTTTAATGAGTTATTAACCAATTAATTTCCATTTAAGTATGAACATTAAAACAATTACACCAAAATTAAAAGTCTATTTTATTATAATTGTATGGGAAATATTTTTGTTTTTATGATTTAAATGTCATGAATTTTCACCAAGAATATTTTTGTATCCACTATATTTTTATTTAGATGATTTTCTATCATAAATTTATAGGTACATTACTCTATGAATATGTATTTGAACTTGAGTAAATCCAAAATAACTCATAAAGGCATCTTTTAACAAAATATTCAAAATGAATATTGGATAACATTTTGATGATATTACCTTACCAAAAACACCATTTTATTCATGTTTCATTTGAATGGATTGAATTGGTTGTACCATGACCATATCAACTCGAGAATGATATATATTTTGAGTATACATATACACAATGTGTATAAAATGTTCTTAAATATAGTAAATCTCAATACAATAAATAGAGACTTAGTATTAAATTCCTAGTGAGACTTTATATTTCTTTAAAATTGATAAATCTGGATGTTGTGATCACTCATCAACATTAATTAAATTGAATCGTTATTTAAATTTCTTTCAAATAGAAGTCATTTTAAATTTTATAAATTTATTGGTATAATATTTGAAGATGAGTATTATTTCATGTTTTAAATAAATCACCGTCCAAATTGGCTAAATCATCCAAACTATATTATATTGTGAATATAGTGGAAGTATCCCTCTTGTATAATTATATTTTTTGGATATCAAATAAAATAATGTAATAAATTATGAAAACACGTGTCAGATACATACACTTGAATAAAAATTAGAGGTGAATTAAGTAGGTGTTTATAGGTAAAAAGTATAATTAATACCATATTTATAAGATCATAAAATTATTGGAATAAAATGATTCATTAATATGATATATTGTTTATTTGAAGAAACAAACTGAATATCATTTTTGAATAAAATTTTCAATGTACAAGGACAAAGATCTGTCAATACCAACACTTTTCAGTGTTTCCAAAGGCCATGGTGCTTGGAGGTGGCCTTGAGTTGGATGTAGATGTTTGGATGGTAATATATATATGCAGTGAGGGTCGGAGATGTGTATGTTTTTCATGTCATTAATTTTTGGTTCATGGTTTGGGTGAGATCCCAATTCACAGGCCGTCGAATCCACTTTGTGGGGAAATATGCAACATTGAGAAATTAGCTACATGGATCCATAAGATACTTTCCATTGGGTATGTCGATGGACATTCTACGTGGGATGATCATAAAATTTATATATCATCAGTGTGAATCATTTATATGGCTGGATCAGCTACATTAGGGTTGGTCTACTTGAACTGGCTATGCGAGTAATCAATTATATGGATCTTCTATGTGAATTAGCCACATTGATGACTCAGGTATGTGGATTGGCTATGTGAATAAGTTACATGGATGGTTAGAATACATTAATTGGATACTTAGTTTGATTATATAGGTGAGTGATTTCATATTTGGTTTTTTTGGCTACATGAGAAATTTCATAAAGTGGAATTTGACACTGATATTTCAGCTAGATTTTGGAAAACAGCCATGCAGTCCATTAAAAGGCATGAATCAAGGCCCTTAAAAAGAAGATTCATATAGGATAATTATCCCATTTTCATTATTTTGATATGGACCAGGCTTTAAAAGTGTCCTTGTGTGTAGAATTTAGTCAGCTCCACCATATTTTATATTTATTTTTTTCTATCTATATAATTTGATCATCCCATATCCATCAAATCAGAAATGAAGATATTTTCCATCAATAATCCCTAGGTTTCTTTTATTCTAACCAAAAAATACTAAACTATTCCTTTGGTGTCCTGGAAACCTTGTATTTGTATCTCAGGTTCTTTAGAAGTGATCTCATCTTACACAGTCCCCTTATTTTGGCATACTAAGTCGCATAGAGCATCTTTCATCTAGGTACCAGATTCGTTGGTTATCCTCTTTATTTACATGAAATTGTAATGTTTAAATAGTTTAGGCCATTGGTATTGAAATTTAATTAACCTTATAATTATTTAACTAGGCTAATAAATAATATTTTGCACTAATTATATGTTTTCTCTATCTACCAAGATAACATGTTGACTCATTATTTAATAGATACTGTGTTATCTATGTTATTGTTATAATCATGTCTTGTTATTCTATATATTATCTTGGTTTTCTTGAATGAAATTGATAAATAATGAAAATCATGATAATTATTTTTTAGAATGATGATAATAAATAAAAATTGTATTTAATTAGAATGGTAATTCAATAAGTTTATTGAAAATGGTTATAATGCATAGAGAATTATTAACATTTGATAAATTATTATAGAATGATTCCTTAGGATTCTTAGAGTTTTAACATGTGAATAATGAATTGGTTAATTCATGATGGAAAAAAACCAGATGTTAGATACAGATAATTCTTAGGGCCTGAGATTCTTATCTTCTTGAGAAGGTTGAGTTCCATGAGGTTGGATCTGTGAGAATCGTTATGTGTGTGAAGTCCACATGCCATGTTTTAGGTCCCATGTTGCCTTATTCTATATTCATGTTTGTTTCTTTATGATTTTTTGATTTTCTCCAAATGTGAGAATCTCAATGAAATGCAATAGGGTAGGGAGTCCTAGATGTTATATGATCCAAGGATGTCAAATCCTAGCATCATTGATATGATGTGGTAGGGGAGGCCCGACTGACATGGTAGTAGTTAACACATGCGATGGCTATAAGTGTCATTATATTCAGTCCGATGTTAGAGATGTTACTGGATTTGATGTAACATATCGAATCTTGGCATACTCATTGATGTTATGGAAAGAGCAGAGATTCTCATTTATGAATATGTTTAATGGATGATGTATGTGATTCTTATTTTATTCGAATTCCATTCACTATTGCCTGAGGTAGTCACAAGTGATTTTTTCCATTTTTCCTCTTAGTGGTAGTAGAGGATTTTCTTCATAGTGTACTTGGTCTATATAATAATGTTAATAATAAGTAGATAATTCTTAACCCACCAGGTTGGGGTTTATGGAATGAAAATTCTAAAAATATTATATTCTTGATAAATCATGGACTTGATTTGTATTTTTTAAAGAGGGAATAGACTTCACATTGGTGGTTAATGAATGTATCTTCAAAAAATGGTCAGGGTTAATTTAATGAATAATAAATTAATAAAATTAATAAAATTATAAAATTATATGAAATAAGTAATTAATGTAGTTATTAAAATGCTTGTGTTTTGATAGGATATATAGTCCATACTTGTGTTATCTAGGTTTCTGATTGATGATAGACATATTTGAGCTTAGGTATTTTTTATTCTTATAGTTTATTTGGGAGATATATTATATCTTGTATATACTGTGATTTCATATGATACCCCATAATTGTTATTTAGGGTGACCAACACCTAGTGGAAATTGGCAGGGTGTTTTCCCCAACATCTAGGATGGGGATGGATGGATTACTACCCACTCTGGTATGGATCCCTTACCTAGGTATTCACATATATTGGTATTCATGATAGTTAGTTTCACTAGATATCTGAGTAGAGGCAAGTGCTAGAGTGTGGTTATTCACACTCATGGGTCCCTGTATATAGTATCCTATGTATTTTTATTGGTATGGCATGTATATGTTATGATTTTTTGAGATGAATCCTTGTTGTATGAGATTTGATGTCTTAATGTACAATGAAGGATATATAATACAAATCATATGAGCTGTGATGGATCTCATAAAATAATTGGTTACTATATATGGTGATGTGATATGGGATGTTATGAAGATTTGATTCATGAGGTGTTTATTTAGATGACTTTCCCATGTGTCTCTAGGATGGATTATGATGGAGAGAGATGGATCAGGACAAGAAATGTTGGTACAGAGCATGAAACCTATGGGAAAATTGGAAATGGGTACCATTGATGTTTCATTTTATTATTATATATGTTCCAGTATGTGATATTTGCTGAGAGTAATCCATGGTGAGGATGGTAACATAGTATACATATTTGGGTTTGGTGTTAGATTCATTATCGTTCACTATGAGTTATCAAGATTTAATTATCAATTTCATGATAGGTTCCATGGAGGATCCTACTATGTATGCCATTATTATCACCCTACATATATATAAATTATTTTTTAGTTCATCGAATAAAGCTACAAGATTGGACAAGATATTACTAGATCATGTTTTTTCGGACCTGTTTGTGACTAATGGTCATTTTTTTCATTACCTTTTTGGTACTTATATTAAGCATTTTAGTAGATTAGTATTTAAGGAAATAGCTTTTTTTACCTTGGTTTTCAATATATATGAGAATGTGAACTTTTTTCTGGTGCATCGATGTTATCTCCATCTTATGTGTGTTCTCATGTAGTTTAATTCGTCCCATATGTTATTTTATTATACCATTGGTTATAATCACCAACTTAGGGAACACTTGATGTGTTACTAGGGTTGTCACAATCATTTTCCTCTCATTATAGGCCATGAAGGGCTACATGTTGGGAGAGGGGTTCATGAAATAGTGGTATTAAAAAATCAAGTTGAGATATATGATGAAGTTTGTTGTTTTTCAGAAGTGAGATTCCATGGGTTGTTAGGGAATATATGTCAACTATCTTTAACCATTGATGTAGTCATGGGAGAATGGGTGAGATAATTGAATTTAGGGATCAATGTGATCTGATGAAGAGACCAATATGTTTTTGACATCATTGTTCAGTTTATAGAGAAGATCTTTAGCAAGAAATGCCAAAAAAAACTCAATATTTTTGTTTTATATGATGAAGACACTAGGAAATAGACACTCTAAGAGTTTCAGTAATAAAAATGTATAAGTAGTAGGGATATATATCATACGAATTAATTGAATAATCATTGGATGAGGTTGATATGGATTTCATTTCTATTCATGCTTGGAAGGAGCTGTGTGTTTCATTGGATATGATGATGTTTCATGGAGTAGTGAGGTAGTGGTGGTTTATATTCTTTAGGGATTGAGAAGAGTTGATAGTACCATGGGAGATGTACCGTCACTAGTTCTAAGTCACGTTAATTTCTTTTGTTATAATGGTGTATAGCCTCTATATAATTATTACCATTCGATAGTGGGGATCATGCATGAGATATTTTTGGATCCATTTCAAGACCCTTTAATGAAATGTTTTATACCTATTTCTAGATGAGGTGGAAATGGTACATAATTTCAAATTGGAATTGAATTAAAATATCTTCTTCCAGGTCACCCCATTTGTGATGAAAATGTATCTTGATTTGATGGATAGGGAAGAAATTATTTAGTGGATCTTTTCTCAAATAGGATCATCATGAGAGGGTATTTTTCAGGTTCTTTATGAAGTAGAGTTATGGTCTTGGGTTATTAGATTCCAAGATAGTAGAGTTTATAGTTAGTTGGGGTTAGGTCCAAGCCCTCATTGTCCTATTTCCCTAGTATATGTGGGTATCCAACCATGGAAATGATATTAGATATAGGTATTTGTTTTGGAGTCATACTTCATCAGTAGATAGAGTTCCCAACCATTCTAAGCATTCAACTTGTGCCAAGTGTTTATTTGAGGTAGTCTTAGTCCAAGAAGCATCAATATATGTGTGATCCAGTTTGGAATCAGTTAATATTATATGGAGTCATTACATAACAATATTGAGATGCTCCTCAAACTCGGAGAGTAATGTAAAACCATGTAGCTGGTCATCAGTAGGGTCAGAGAGGCCATGGAGGAGGACTTGGTCTACTTTATACTTTATATTTTCCAACATCAGGAGATCAAGAGTATGTTGAAGGTACCATTATCTATTTTTATACATTTTTTCAAGCCTTAATTTATTACGGGAAAACACAATCCTTCATCTAACCTTCCATCATCAATTTTATGGGACATTAGGTATAGAGTCTTCTAGTACCTATGGATTTGACTCAGCAAAATGGAGTGGAAGCTAAATTTTATAAATTATATAGAGAGTATGAGATACTATTGGGGAAGAAATTCAATTGGAGAGATTTATATTATTTATAGATACAACCATATGAAATCATTCTTGCATAGATCTGTTGTATTTGGTGTAGTCATTGGGAGATTTATTCAATAGGCAAGTGTTTAACTTTGAATATAATCGATATATGGTAGTTCTAATTGGAGAATGAGACCCTATGATTTTTCAAAGGATTGTTTCGTCCTTTTCTCCCTTGAAGGAAAAGATGATGATGAGTTCTTCAAAAATTTAGTTTCTTGTGTTTACCAAGGTTGTAGAATAGTAACCTACTTTTTTATAAATGAGGTTTTATGATTTCTCCCATGAAAAGATATCAAGTGTAGTATAGAGACATAGGTAGGCATGTATCCTTTCACTATTAACCTATTAAGGATGGTCCCTAACTTTTTGTGAGAACTTTGTGTATAACTCAATGATCTCCTATAGTGATAATTTGTTCAGCTGAGTGTATCACCCAGACTGCACTGGTATTTTTTGTGAAGAAGGATATTAAAATTTTGTCAATTTTAATGATTATAATCACTTGAAACAAGTAATATATAAGAAACACTATCCCCTTCATTTTATTTAGGATTTATTCGATTATCTTTTGGGAGAAACCTGGTTCTCAAAAATTGATTTTCAGATAGGATATCATCATATGTGGGTAAAGGATGAGGGCATTAAAAATAATTATTTCTATTATCTTCATGGTAATTATGAGTTCATTGTGATTTTTTTCTAGGATAATAATTTTCCAATTGTGTTCCTGGGATTGATGAATGTAGTGTTTGGTGTGTTAATAGATTAAATGGTGGTAGTTTTCATCAATGATTTATTTCAGTAATCCATGTCCAATAAGGAGCATGTGGATCATCATCATTCCTTTTTAGGAATTTTGACTCATGATAATCTATACAAGAAGTTGTTCAAGTGTGATTTCTTAGCTCATGAATTCTATATCATAGTGAATGTTGTTTCTCTATAAAGATTACATATAGATCCTTAAATATTGAGATAGATGTTTCTTGGCCATCCCCTAAGATAGTGGTAGAGGTGAAGAGTTTACTTAGACATTTACGGTATTATAAGAGATTCATAGATAATTTATCTATGGTTGTGAAACCACTAATAGTCCTGACCAAGAAGGATCAGGTGTTCTTGTGGAGAAACAATTGAAGGTAATATTTAACGTATCTGACATGGAAGTTCCTCAGTGCTCCAGTTCATTATTTTCTAGTGGAGATAGATCAGTTTTTAGTTTCATGGGATGAACTACTTATTCTGTTGGGATATGTTATGATGCAGAAAATAATGGTTGTTTCTTATAGGTCTCATCAGTTACATCTCCATGAAAATGACTATGCAACCCATGATCTTGATTTAGGTTATGTTTTGTTACATTGAATTTGTGGTGCCATTATCTCATTGGTGGGTTCTTTTTTGTCATTACATACAATACGAGCCTATGGTATGTATTCTCCCGTCATGATGTGAACTATTTTCTATATGTGTGGATATAATTCTTTCATGATTATGAAATGAAATTTATTTTATGTTATGGAAGGGATGTTTTTTTCATGATTCACTAAGTAGGAAGTCACATAGTGATGCCATGTGTCGACCAAAATATCCCTGTAGGGTGATGGAATAGAACTCATAAATTCATCGAGATATGGGATTGGTTTGAGAAATAGGGTGTCTTTTCAATATATAAGTGAATTTTTCTTTGGTGAAACTTGTGGAGGATATCTAGCTCGGGGATTCTGAGGTTGATTTATGGAGTGACAGAGTTGTCTTCAGTGATTCCCCTGGTGGATGGTGTGAGGATAGATATCACCATGTGTTCTTCAAAGTAAAAAAATACATTGATTTAGTGATGAATTAGATTGTTATAATTTATTTACATATATTACCTTTGTTGTCACATCCTAGTGTGAAAGAAATGTATGTATAATTAAGAGGTATGTTTTGGCATCTTTTATTAATGTGTGAATTTTGTTAGCTAATTTCTAGATATTTGATCTTCAAGAATGTGATGGTCAAGATACAAGTTCCAAGTGGTTTTCCTTATATCTTATATTCTCACCATATAAGTGGGAGGACATAATGATGGAATTAATTAACAGCTATCCTCATCCTAAGAGATTCTATGATTAAATATGGGGGATACTGAATATTTTTATGAAGTCATCCCACTTTATAGAAATCATTGATTGAACTTTAGTGGAGGTTTTTTCAAATAAGTATCTAGAAGATTCGGTGTAACTTCAAAGAGTCTTATTTAAAATATTATCATTTTATAATCCATTTTTTACAACCATGGTGTGGATATATTTCTGAAATTATTTTTCCTCTCAGTTATTCATTGAAACTAATTTTCAACCATAGTCAAATGGATAGAAATTGAATACCATCCATATTCTTAATGACTTGTTACACTATTATTTCATGGATTTTAATGAAGTGTTGTTTGGACACCCTCCGTTGGTCGAGTTTGGTTATAATAATAGTTTCCACTCCACAATTTTTATGGATCTATTTTATGCATTGTATGTCCAACAATTTCATTTCCATTGTGTTAGAATTTGGTAGTAGAAGATGAAATATGTGGGGAAGAAAAGGTATAGATGTTGAGAAAGATATTATAGATAGTTCTTGATAGGATTAAATAAGAACATGATCATGATAAAACCTATGTAGATCATTGGTGGAGACCATTGGAGTTTGTAATTGGAGATAACTTTTTCTTGAAGGAGAATCTTTATCATCGGTAGTAAAGTCATTATCATTGTTGTAATAATTCTACCATATTTTTTGGGCCTTCTGAGGTGTCATCTCATGCTATAGTTGTGGCATATCAGATTGTACATACCCAAAAAATTATAAAAATACATGAATTATTTCATTTGTTCCAACTCCAATATTATATTTATGATTACACACATTTCATTTATTAGAATGAAATTAATGTTTATAATGATGTGAACATTGAGGAGCAGTCTGTAGAGATCCAGTACGTCCAAGAGAAGATATTTTTTGGTCATTCTATTCCATTGGTCCATGTCTTGTGGAATCACAACGACATTATTGAGGGTACCTGGGAATGTGAGTTTCATATGTCCACTCAGTAGAGTATAATTTTTTATGTTTATCTCTTATCTAGTAAAAATATTATATTTAATTATTTTGACCTTTTTTGTCTAGAAGATGGTTCCATCTTATTTCTTGTTGGTAACCTTGGTCTCATTTGAGAGGTATCTCCCCTAAGTCAGTGTTTAAGAGATATTTTATTTTCTTATCTATTTTTGAATAGGTTTCTTATAAGTGAAGAGTTTGAGCTTCTATGTTAGAGAGATCATTAATAAGAGTCTAAATGTGTGGCTATATGGATGCCACCTTTTCATTTTCTGTCTACAGATTGTTTTGGATTCTCAATGATGAGAATGTTTTATGATTTTTCTAATTTACGGGACAAGATGAATCTATTCTGTCCTTTTTTCATGTTTTTAAAGCCCTTTGTGCTCAGACGATTCCTACAGTGTCCTAGATGTATTTGGCTACAAAAATATGGATTCAAGCGCGATTAAAAAATTATAAGATATTGTGGTTTTGAATGTGTGGTTCATTACTTATGTGAGATATTGGTTCATAGCTAGTCAAATAAGCTATATAGGGTTATTGAATACATGGATATATTATCAATGCAGAGTCATCAAGTATAGGAAATCATGTACATGGTTGGATCAGCTATGTAAAAATATCAGATATATGGTCAATTGGCTATGTTAATTAGATACATGGATAGAGAAGCTATGTGAGTGATCAGCTACGTGATCTTGCATTGTGATTGATCATCTATAGGGATTAGCTGCATGAATCAGCTACACTGATGGGTCAGTAATACAGATTGCCTATAAGAATCAGCTAAATGAATCAATTAGATGGAATGATCTGTTATTTGAATGAAGTATATGGATTGATCATCTATTTGAGTTATCAAATACATGTTTATTTTGTCTATAGGAGGAATTTGGGTATGTTGAACCGACCATGTAGAGATTTCCAACACTTTTCTTAAAATTACCTTGAAGATAATTCGGTGGAGTGAATCAATGGACTTAAAAAGGATAAATCATCATAGATAAGTATATTATTTTTCTGATATGGGTGATTTTATAAAAAATTACTTACATATAGAATTTAATGAGATCTACAAAAGTTTAAATTAAATATTTTATGATATGGAAAGTTTGATTGCCCCATATTTAACGAGTATAATAAAAGTATATTTTCCTTAATTTTTCCTAAACTACATTGTATAAAGACCATGCATTCCATAAACCATTCATTAGAGTCATGTAATCGTTCTTCTTGTATCTTAATTCCTCCAACATCCATCCAATCTTGCATGTGCCACCTGTTTTTGGTGCAGCGAGTCACAAAGAGAATCATCCTTATAGGTAGAGGATTCTTTGATTCTACTTTTTATTTAAGTTAAATTTAAAAGTAATATTGTTTTATCTCATTGGATATATATAAAATTATATTAATAATTATTCAACTTGATTATCAATGATTTTTCGTACTGAATAGATGTTGTTACATTCTACCTCGATAAGAGTTTTCCTCTCAATTTTCTAGATAGTATGCTCTCTAGGATATTCTTTTTATCATGTCTTATTATTATATGTATTAGAATGTTTTTCATTATGAAAATTTATAAATAATGGTAATTATGATAAATATTTCTGATACTTTATATAATAAATATAAAAAACGTTAAATGATAATGGTACTTTTCAATGTTTTTAAAATAGGGATTAATACTAAGATCGTGTTTAAATTTTTATTTATATTAATATCTTGATTCCTAAGGTTTTTCATTTTTTGAAACTCTTACTAATGAATTGGTTAATGGAATATGGAATAAGAACTATTTTTTTGATAAATATAATTTCACGGTCTTGATTTTCCCATCTTATTTAAAAGGAAGGGTCCTTGGAGTTTCATGGTGTTAATGCCCGTTTGTCTGGGAAATCTAGATGCCTTAATTTAGGTCCAAGATATGAGCTTAATGTGGATGAGATTGGGATAGATGACGTGATGTGGGCAGGGTAACTGAGTTGATTTGGTAGGAGTTGATGCCTTCGTTTATAAGATGCTTTGGGATATACATGTAGGTTTCATGCATGGAGATAGATTTGATGTAACTGGTTGATTCAAGGATTAGATTTTGTTGTGATTCTGAGAAATGGGATTCTCATTCATGAATCTATTCAATAGATTATGGACGGGTTTCTTATTTCACCTGTATTTCATTCCTAACTTCTTGTGGTAGGCATATGTTCTTAGTTGTATGTTCCCTCTTAGTGGTATCTTAGGATGATTTTCAAAGAGTACATGGTTATGGAATTATGATATTAATAAGAAATTTGTTTTTAACCCAGATGGTTAGTTTTTATAGAATGAAAATTTTAAAATTATGTTAATCGTAAATAACTATTGATTCAGTTTTCATTAGAGAGGATATGGAATTCATGCTGGTGGTTATTGAATTTATCTTGAAATAATATTAATATATAATTTAATGACTAATAATGTAATTGAATTAGGTAAATGATAAAAAAAATATCAAATTAATGTAGCTATGTTTGTTCTTCTGTTTTTATAGAATATCTTGTCCATAGAAGTGTCGGCCGATTACTCATACATGTGGATCCCTGAATATAGTATGTAATGGATTATTATATTTATGATGTTAATATGATATGATTTCATGATGTACATACACAATGTATAAGCTGTTATGGATTGAGGTATAATACCTAATGTATCATCGACATCATATTTTATGCGGTGGCTCCCAGAAACTACTCGATTAGTATATATAGTTGTGTGATATGGGATAATTTGATGATGTGTTACATAAGGTGAATGTTTTGATTCCATTCCTCAGTTTCATCGGAAAAGATTATTTTGATGAGATATGGCTCAAGATGTTCAATTTTGTGGTAGAGTTGAAAGCTAGATGAAAATTTAGAGAAGGGTACAGTAGAAATTTCATTATTATATTATATTCTATTCTTTATGTGATGCTGGGGGATAATTATCCATGGTTTGATTGGGAAAACAATAAATTTGTTTAGGTGATGATTTAGTTTCATTTTTATTCAATGTTCCTTAACATGATTTCGTTATCTTTTCCACAAGAGGTTTTGGGAAGGATCCTACTAATTATAACATGACAGACACCAAAATATCGTATAAACTATTTTTCAGGTGATCTATAGAAGGGTATTTATCAGGCTGTATATTACTAGCTCATGGTTTTTTAGGAGCCGTTTGGGAATTATGGAAACTAGCTTCCTTACATTTCTGGTAATTGAAGTTTTCCATTCGTATAATTAGTATTGTATAACATTTCATTTTTTTGATTTGGTTTTGTATATATATATATATATATCTTATGAACTATTTTTTGGTGAGTCTCTATTATCTCCCTCTTATGTTTCTTTTCCTATAAGGTAATTCCACCCATATGTATGTTTATTATACAATTAGAGTCATTCAACATCTTGGGACCTAGTAGTGGTAGGACACAATTAGTCACCATCTCCCTTATGTCATTTCTAGCTCATTAATGGTACACTATATAGGGATGGGGTCAGGTATGAGATTTTATTTTAGATATTCTAAAATTCATCCCACCCATAATTTTATATTTAGATGAAATATTTTTTTAATTTTTCTATTTTGTTTTTCCCAATATATAAACCTATATAATTTCTTTAAAAATATATATTTTAAATAATTTAAAAAATAATTTATGAAAATATTTATTTATACAAAAACAAAATTCTAAATATCCTCATTTATAAGGGTTCCATGGGACTTATGGGTTTATTCACCATTAAATCCACCTCACTAATAAATCCTATATATTTTGATCCAATTCATAAATCCATACCTAAAGCATATGTGGGTCCATACAATATTTATAATTTATGAGTATAAAATATATTAATCCCCCACTTTTACTCATAAAATATTTATTCATCATAATATTTTAATCATAATTCAAAAAAATTGTATTTTTTATTTAATCCATCACTTAATTTATATATCAAACAGTATTAGTATATTATAATTATATTGAAACATTAAACTCTATAATCAAATATATAAACTAAAATTATCATTAAATAAATAATTTAATTTCTAGTTTGTCATTTTGTATCACATTAATGGTAATGTTCACATATTATTTTAATAAATCATCCTTTAAAAAAAATACCATTTCTGTGTTCACATTGGAAAATTATTAAATTATGTCTATATTATTAGAAAAATCAACACAATGATTACAAATATTTTATTATGTTTTATATTTTAACCTCTTAACAAAAACAATATCAACACCTTGTTATTGTAATTTTAATCCTCAATATGACCAATCATTTCAGAATCTTTTTTACCCATTATATTGATTAATTTGGATAAAAATAAAGAAAGTTTTCAAGTTCCATAAAAAATGGATTTATACTATGGTTTTTAACTAAAATAATTTTATTCACGATTGATCTCTACCATCATAGATTATTTAAACTGATGCATATGGGTTTTACAAAATCTCACTAAGACGATTGTTCATATACGCATTTGTAACAATTATCTCAATATATTATGTGTCAAAAAAATTATGTTAATATTAAATTCTAGATGAAACTATATTCTATTCTTATTGATAATTAATTATGAAAATTTATATAAATAAAAATAATTTTACTAGATCCCATATTAATTTCTAACACTAAATTAATAATAGGTTAATGTTCCCTTCCATGTGTATATAGGGTAATAAATTATTAATAAATGGTCAAATGAGAAATATTTATTTCTTATTTATTAACCAAGATAAAAGACAATATATAATAGGAAAAAGTTACATATATATGGATTGATTATCCCTATCACATGTAATTTAACTCAATTTATCGTATCTTTTTAGTACAAATAAATAGAAACTATAAAATAAACATAAATTTTATATCTTCTTTAAGTATACAATTAATTTTTATACATTTCCATTGATTCATAGAATAATTACTAGAATATATACTATTTGGATGTAATAAAAAGGAAACATCCACTCATTTAAAATATATTTTATACCTTAAAGAGACAAATTCACTTTCATATTCATTTTATGTCATAGGTATTCTTGTATTATTAAATATTTTAACACTAGAATCAAATATACTATTTGTATCTGTAATACCATCATCATTAAATTTATTTAATATTTTCTCAAGGTAATGAGACCTAATAAAAGACGATACCCGAGTTTGTTTTATAAATTTAATACATAGAATAATATGAACTATAGAAAGACACTTATTTATGAAAATATAGCATAAATATTTCATTTTATCATTAACACTAATCATTTTGGTCCAAAAAGTTAACATATATTCTACACAAGGGCATTAGATAATTATATTTTCTCATATAAATTTTGATTATATAAAATTTTCATCATTATTATGATCAAATCGTTAGATAAGGGTAAAAAATCAAATTTCCCATTCCTTTATTTAGAATCTCATATAATTACATAAATAGATTTGACTAATTAATGCATTTTTTTAATTACCATATAAAAAATTGATTTTTTATTTTAATTTATTCATTCAATTAATCATTTAAAAATGATGTTTTAATATCTATTTAACCAAAAAATTAGTTATTAAAAGACACTAATTTAATCAATATCAATATTGATGGTTTTCTATCTATAATGTCAAATATACCAAAATAATGAATTCATTTTATATTTGAAATTGAGGGTGAAAATTGAACATTAAAATATTAAATAATACCATTTCAATCATATTTTCTTCAATATATCCATTTATATTCAAAAGGCTTTGATAATTCTCATAAATCCATAATTAATGAAGTATTATTCCAAAAATAAATAATTTATTTCACAATTGATATCTTCATTCTAGTAAGAAAACATCTCTAGAATACGTGATTTTTTATATATTTCATGCAGTTATATTCAATGGTTATTACCATAATATATTAATATAAAATATAGATATTATGACCACCTTCAATAATGAAAATTATGTAATTAATAAAAATAGGATCTTAGTGTATGTTTTTTTATATTTCGTATTATAATTTATATTTTTTTTAACTCTAGAATCAAATATATTCTATAATATTTTAATTACTGAAGATGGATAACATGAAAAATAGATATAAGGAATAATTTCCTCAACATTAACCTTATAACTATTTTTTGATAAAACTATAAATCACTTGATTGAAAAATAATATTCTATTCTTAGTTTGTAATACTAAAATATTTTTTATTCCCAACATAACAAAAAACACCATTATTTAATATATATTTAATTTTACATTATTTAGGATATGAAACTCTATATTATGATGAAACCTTCACCCCCACAATAATATAAAAATTATTAAATTTCCTTCATTTTCAAATTTATTAGGAAGATAATTTAGTTTAAAAGATGAAATATTCATTAAAATGATAGGTAAATTAAATAGATTTAAGAATGAAAAAAATATTTTTACAATTAAATTTTATCTCCATTCTTACATTCTCATTAAAATTGACTCAAAATCAATTCCAATATATGATTTCCTTATAGGAACACCTTTTTCAAATCATTTATAAAATTATTGATCCCTACACTCATGGGCGATAGATCCATAATAAATATATTATCCCGTATTCATCAAATTCATATTAACATATAATATAATAATAGGTAGATTTTCTCTAGAAAAAATATTTTTATTTTGTTTTTTACATTTTTTTGTTTCTACATTCCCTTAAAATAAAATTTTTCTATAATTAATAATTCTTTCTTCGTAGAAGGATTTCATTTCTTCTTGATGCATATATTTTCTATGAGGTGTATACAAAATATTTTCTTTCATCCTTTTTCCTAAATATGTTCACCTTGGAAGAAAATTTTAAACAAATACCTACATATACGAACCTGAATTCTTAATTGATTCAAATAATTTATTCACCTAATCCATGTAAATTTCCATAGTATTTTTATTGTATAATTTAAAATATTATTTCCACATAAGTGGAAATATAGAAAAACATTCACAAAATTAATAAATTCTTTCATATTTTAGTTCTAAATGGATGAATTTTATTTATGATGACTTTAATATCATGAGTTTTTACCATTATATTTTTTTTATCCATGTTAAAATTTATATATTTTTTAAAGTGAAATTTATTGGCACATTTACCCTTATAATTGTAACGCCCCGAACCCAGAATCCCTATGTTGGTGCATTATTACATATCATTGTCCTGATCACAAAATATCAAGTCTCGAAAGACTGATTAGTTTAGTAGCCCTGGAAGTACTAGATACATTCATAAGGTTTATATTACATCATAAAATGGAAAACTACAATAAAGTTATTTCCATGTACAACACTGAGATTCAATAGACTATCCTTACAGGTCAATCATTGTATACTTCTTTGCATCCTTGGAAAAATAAAACATACAAATGGGTGAGCTCAAATGCTCAGTAAGGATAACAATATAGTGGAAACATCCGTAAATAATCCTAAACATTTAAGGAAATTTATAAAACTAAAAAAAGGCCTTTTAAACATTAACTACATCATGATATTGAAAATATAAATCAAAATAATTCCATTTACAAAAACACATTGATATTCAACTAGTCGAATAATCCCATGCAATATTAATTTCCACTTTCACAGTGATGGAATTCATAATGCAAGACTTTCATAACCACATAGTCAAGGTCTTGTGCCAAGACTATAATTAAGATATTTTCAAGGCCTTGTGTCAAGACACTAGTATGTCTTATGAGACCTACTGATGCATCGAGAAGCTATATTGGGATCCACCCATCAGTTACTAAGTCCAATTCCTTCCTCATATGAAAAGGTTTAAACATAACCTAAACATTCATATTAAAAATTCCATACGAAATATCAATAATTTATCCATAAAACATGAATGGTATGAAATAACACATCTATATTCAAACATTTCAAAAAACCTTAAATACAATTCGGGAGTTTCGTATCATAATAAATCAACTACAAAAAAACTTAAAATACATTAAAGGATGTTGACATAGATGAAATCAAAACCTTTTTATAGAAATATCTATTTCTTTTTTGAAATAATTTAAAAGTCACATAATTATAAAAGAAAATATTTATATTTGAAAATACTTTTATAATCTTGTAAGGGAAGATTCAACTATGTTATAATGGTAGAAAATAGTTTCACCCACCGTATAAGTTAAAAAAATCATTCTTACTATAATTTTGTCAAAAATGTCATAAAGTACTTTGGTTGGATAATGATGGAAACAATTCTTTATAAACATATTATAAGATTAAAAAAAGGGTATAAATTAATTTTACCCATAGTCTATAAAATAGTAAAAATGTTTTGACCTACATTTTTAAGAAACATCGATGTGGATGATAAAGAGGTCCCAGTAGATACTTACATAAATACAACCTCGGATAATAAAGAGATTGTGAAATTAACCCTTACGTTGTACTTTTCCTTGGTAGAGGGTAGGTTAAACTCCTGTATAATGGTGAAATAATTGTTATTAAATTATACAATAATCATATAAATTAATATGATATCATATATGATATTTTAACATTGTTTTGTTAATAATATCTTATTATTATCGTCATTTTTGGTGTTAACTGATTTGTTTTCCTTTATATGCATTATTACGTAAGTAATGTTTTTTATGTATAGGATTTATCTTATTCATATTCATAATTATATTAACTCTTAATCATTATTTTTAAACATATATTGAAAATTAGTCCTGAATGGATACGATGGGGAATGAATCTCATCGCATTCGTGGAGACGGTAATCCTTACGTACGCACGAGCGACAATATCATTCTTTTTATATTAAAATAATAAAAAATTGGATAGTATATAATATGTACAGAATCATTATCATTTTATATTTATTATTTACAACAATTAAACAACATTATTATACCTATCCAAATAATAATCTATTGAATAACAATTACACCACCATGTGGAGACGATAAGCCATACAGACTCACGTATGGTGACATGTCATTCAAAGGATGGATAGAATAATTAATATGTTTGTACCGTATTTATAATAACATCATAGTATATATAATATACTGGAGTTATTATTTTATAATGGATACAACAAAGAAAGAGGAAGTGGAAGAAGAAAAGAACTTGAAAGTGGTGATGAAATATTTACCTCGTCTTCGGGTTATTACTTTTGATTTGATCAAAAGGGCTCCATAGGTTGGATTTATTACTGAATTAAGTCCTCTAGGATGAAGGTAGGAAAGTTTAGAGGGTATTTGGGAAGGATTTGGCCGATCAAAAAGGGTTCATAGGTGCGAATTAGAGATAATGGGAAGTTCCCTTTTATAAGAGGGGTGATGGGACCTTAGGAAAAGCTAGAAATATTATTTTATAATAAAATAACATTAGGTCTATAATGACTCAAAAATGTATTATTTATAGGCTAAGTTGGAGATAGGTTAAATAACACACAACCAATAGGTTTTATATAGGTTTGTTTCACCATATAAACCATGTCTTTTAGATTTAACTCTTAGTTAAATAGTTTGACATTTACAATGTCTCTTTGTATTTGTATATTTTGTTGTTAATAAACATACTATAAACTTCCAACAGAACCCAAAGTGATTTGTTAATGATACACCTATCATTATATAAGTCTTTCAGCCAAACCATATATTTTTTAGAATATAATATCAATTAATAATATAATATTTAATTTAAAACTTTTTTATGTCAATTTTGACAGTATTAGGTATTTTGTCATTTCTAAATTCATAACAGCATTAATACTTTTAAAATTATTCATCTAACCAACCCAATTATTTCATATTAACCTAGAAAATTATTGGAATTCATAAACATATCAAATTACATTTATTTAGATATTTATAATATCAATTATTTTAATAGTTCATTAATTAGGTAATTATTGCATCGTCATTGTTTCATAAATAAATTTAATTATATAATGTCTAAAACTGTTTAATAAAATACCATTAAATATTAAATCCTTTTATCTTTCAAATTAATATTTATAGTCGAATTTAGGTTATGTGTATCCCTATATTAAAACTGTTTTAGTTATTAAACATTGAATTTAACACTTTTAACTCTTCTTGGAATTAAATAATAATAAAAGTTCTAATCTTATTCTAGTGGACCTAAAGGATCATATTTTATTCATAAGGTTGTTTTTTGTCGAATTAAACTTATCCATTAGAATTACAACATGATTTAGGGTAATAATAATATCATTATTACCCTTAATTGCCTTATTTAATTTTAACAGTGGTAAATAAAAGTAAAAAGATACTATTCACAAAAAATTATTTTCATCTTATTGAACCACATTTAAATTAAATAAATAAACCATGTCTCCTGTATTTTTTAAATTCAACTCATAGAAGTGGTAAAATTATGTTTTATGTAAATTTTCAAATTCTCCTAGGAGGTGGGTAAAAGACGGTAAAAAGTTCGGTAAAATTTTATATATCATAACATATTTTTAAATTACCCCAATGAATAACATTTAACATATATAGGTATTATGTATCTATTTCGACCTAAAATAAATTTAAAGAAAATAATCAAATATTTAATTAAAAAGTTGGTTTTAAATAATAAATAATTATTTTCACTATTTATAAAAAAATTAAATTTTTTAGAAAAATACCAAATATTCACCCTAAGCTAATTTTGTAATTCAAAATCTAAATTGGAAGTCCATTTTGAAAGTTAAAATTTATAAAATTTCCAAAATTGGGTATTACTATTTGTAAGGGCTACTTTGATTGATGTGGTGTATTAGAACTCAAATTCGCATACAACACATGGTATTTTATTATTCAAAGAGAAGCATACCATGGAAGCTTGGGGTGTTACATTATCCCCTCCTTCAAATAATTTCGTCCTCAGAATTTATAGAAAATTACGGCAAAAAAAAGATGCATGTGGTTCTTCATCATAAGTTCCTCGGGTTCCCACGTTGCCTCTTCTATCTTATGGTTTCTCCATAGAACTTTTTCCAGACGAGTAATCTGGTTGATCAAAACTTGTTCACTTGTATCAAGAACCTTGACAGGCTCTTCACAATAAGACAGACCGGGTTCCAGTTATAATTCTTCATAGATGAGAACATGCGTTGGGTCAGGCATGTATTTTCTCAACAGTGATACGTGGAACCGATCATGAACTTTGGAGATACATGGTGGCATTACCAAATGGTAAGCTACATACCCAATTTGTTCTAGAATTTCGAAAGGTCCGATGTACCTAGGACTCAATTTTACCTTCTTACCAAATTTATAACACCCTTCCATGGAGATACCTTTAAGATAACATGATCACCTACCTGAAATTCCAAATACTTCCTTTGGTTATATTTATAGCTCTTCTGCCTTTTTTGAGATGCTTTGATGTGGGTTCGGATTACCTTTACCTTTTCCATCGTTTCCTCCACTTGTTCTGGACCTATGAGTTTTCTTTTGCCAACATCATCCCAACAGTTTGTTGTACAAAATCTATTTCCATATAATTCTTCATATGGTTCCATCTGAATACTTGAATGGAATCTATTGCTATATGAAAATTCTATCATAGGTAAATATTTATCCCATATACCTTGAAAGTCAAGTGATCATGATCTCAACATGTCGTATAAGGTTTTAATAGTCCATTTTTATTGTCAACCAGTTGGGGGTGGTAGGAAGCGCTCAAATGATGTTCAGTATCCAGGGATTTATGAAGACTTTTCTAGAGTCTTGATGTAAAATGGGGATCACGATCATAAAAAATCAATAGTGGTACTCCATGAAGTCTTACAACATCATTAATATATAGTCATTCTAAACGTTCAAAAGTTAAATATTCCCTTATAGCAAGAAAATGTGCAGACTTGGAAAAACGATAAACAATGGCACATATTTCATCATTCCCTCTAGCAGTCTTTAGTATCCCCATGAGAAATTCTGTCATGATATCATCCCATTTACACTGAGGTATAGGATGAGATTGCATGAATCCTCTAGGCTATTGCCTTCTAGCTTTCACTAGTTGAAAAACCATTCATCCTGACACAAAATCAGTAATCTGCCTCTTCATGTTGTCCCCAAAAAAATGTTCCTTCAAATCTATAAACATTTTGGTGCCCCCATGGTGTATAGAGAAATTGGAGCTATGACCATCATCCAGCAATTCTCTTTTTAGATCAGGTATATCGAAAGACAAAGTCTCTTCCCAAATTTCAAAATTCTATCTTCAAACACAAAGTCACTCATTCTCCCATCATTTACAGCTTTAATCTTATTTTGAAACTCTTCATCACTGGTCTGAGAATTCTTTATCATTTCTAGTGAAGATGGTTTGGCAACCATTAAAAAATGTATTGATGTATCACCTTCCATGGTGATTCCCATATCTATCTTTACTTGATCCGAGTATATAGGATCCTTTTCAACTCTCATCTTGTTCAAAACTCCATGATCATTTCTACTCAAAGCATCTGCCACCTTAGTTTCCTTCCCTAGGTGGTTGTGTATAGTGTAATCATAATCTCTGAGCAGTTCAATCCATTGTCTTTACCTCATGTTGAGTTCCTTATATGAGATAATATACTTTAGACTCTTGTGGTTGGTATATATCTCACATTTTCACTATATAGATATTTTCTCAATATCTTCAAATTAAATATTACAGCTTCTTACACTAGATCATGAGTAGTTTAGTTTTTCTCTTGAATTTTTAGCTCTTATGATGTATAGTCAATAACCCTATCATTTTACATAAGGACAAAACCAAGTCCTTTCTTTGATGCATCACTATAGATAACAAACCCATCATTCTCTGACAGTCGAGTCAAGATATGAGCATTGACTAATATTATCTTCAGTTCTTAAAAATATTCTTCACACTCTTTTTTAAAAAAAAATCAACCCCATTTCATGTGACCTTGGTTAATGGGTTAGCAAACCAGGAAAATTTCTAGATGAAATGTTGATAATAACCTTCTAAACCAATAAAACTGCGCAACTTAGTTATTCTCATTGGTGCTATCCATTTTTGAATTTCCCTGGTCTTAGAAGGATCAAAAAAGATTCCATCCTTAGAGACAATATAGATATGAAATTAAATCTCCTCAATCCATAATTCACACTTGCTAAAAATCCCATATTATTTGGGTCTTCTAAGAGTCTTCGGGATAATGTGCAAGTGATTTTCATGATCATCGTATCTTTCGGATTATACCAAGATTTCATGAATAACTAACACTATAGATTAATAATGATCTTCACTGAAAACATTATTCATTAGATCCATGAAGATAGAGGGTGCATTAGTAATTTCCAAAGGCATTACTGTAAAATTGTAATGCCAGTACCTGGTTCGAAATGCTGTATTTGGAATGTCTTCCTTCTTCACACACAACTGATGATATCAAGATTGAAGTTCAATCTTTGAATAGTATTGAGCTCCATGATGTGGGTCAAATAAATCATCAATGCAAGGTAAGGGATACTTGTTCTTTATTGTTATAGCATTGATCTCCCTGTAGTCAATGCACAACCTCAAAGATCTATCTTTCTTCTTAACAAAAAGGATAGGGGCTCCCCATGGAGAAACACTAGGGAGAAAAAAATACCTTAATACTCAATTACTATAGTTGTTTATTTAGTTCCACTAAATCCATAGTGGAAATTCTATAAGGGGTCTTTGATAGGTTCCTTGATCTAGGAATTAAATCAATGGAAAACTCAATTTTTCATTCTAGAGGATGTCTAGGTATATCTTATGGAAAAACATCAACATATTCATTCCCAATAGGTAAATACTCTATTTGAACATTCCTTTCCTCAACCACATTTATTTCATTATCTTCTTACACAATTATTAAATTTAGTTGAGCTACTGGGGGTGGATCTAGATAAAAATTAGGTTGTGACGATTCTGCTCTAAAGATAATGTGTTCTTTATCATCGTCATCAAAAATAGTAACCTCCTTCTTGTTATAATAAATTTTTCCATCATGATCAGAAATAAAATCCATACTGTGGATTATATCAAATTCAATCATGGTTGTGACGATGAGATCATCAGTTAAAGAACATTTATATGCCTTAAAGGGGACTAATTCACCAAACTCTGTTGTAATGATACATCCCTTAGAAGTTTTGACTGACAACTTCCTTGTTAAATAAAAGTAGATATATCATATTTTCTTAGCAAACTGGGAAGATATAAAACAACGCGATGATCCAGAATCAAATAATGAATTTTCTAAACTTGATAAAACCCATTAAATTACTTGCCATCACGTCTTTCAGAGCTTCTACCTCACCAGTAGTGATGGAATAAGATTGGCCTTGATACCATGGCCTTTTTTATGTAAGTTCCCCTGATGCTTAGGTTATTCATTATCATAATGCCCTCTTTCTCTAAAATTATAGCATTCAACATCGACAACCTCTTTCTTACCTTTGCAATCCCGAGCTTGGTGGCCTTTTTCACCACACTTTTAACAAACTCTCATTCCCTTCAGGAAAGTCACCGGGTGTTTCTTCTCACATTTACTCTAGGATGGATATTCAACTTTTCCCTTCTTCCTCCCATTTATATTTATAGAGTGTTAATCAGATCTCTTCTTCTTGTGATTTTCTTTAAAGTCGTAAGACTTTGATAATAATTTTTCTGTCTTGATAGAACATTAGACAATATCTTTATACAATGAGAAGGATTGTGAAACTAATGCTCGATGAAGAAATGGTTTTAACCGATCAAATAAATGATCAATCTTACTTCTTAGGTTATGAATATAATCTGTAGCATGCCTCACTAACCTTGTAATGTTATCTTCATACTTTGTGACATTCTCATCCTCCTTTTGCCTCAGACTCAGAAATTTCTTTTCCATATCTGCTTGATGCTCAAGAAGAAAGTATTTTTCTAAGAAAAGATCTTTAAACACCCCTTCATTCCATATTTGATACTTCATAATCTTCCTTTGTGTTTTGAATCAATGACCACCATTGATCAACATCTCTAGTGAGGCGGTATACTTCTAGGACAACTTTTTACATTTCACTACTCTCAAAGGAGTGGAATATTTTCACAAAGGAATTTATCCATTTCTCAGCTACTAGTGGATTTGTACCCCCATTGAATGTTGCTGGTTATTTCCTCTTGTAGAAATCTAACATTGATCGTCCACGTTGTAGATCAGGGAGCTCTATACGGTTTCCATTCCTTCCACAAGGCTCCATTTCTAAACAATGGAAAAAACTTTATTTGTTTATGAATCAAAATACATAATTCTAAACTTGTTAAACACTTAGAATAAATTGATCAGTTTATGGATATAATCCATAATCATAAAGAATGTTTTATTTGAGGTAGTATATACTCAAAAACCCTTCATAATGGTTTTTAAAGAAAACGAGAATTATCCTAATCATATCTTCCAGTAGTGTTGTAACCAAGAGTGCAGCAAAGCCCATTGTTGTGCACTAGTTCCCATTCAAGTCTAGCTCAAAGCGATGTTTTTAGGTTTTACCCCTATGTAATTTTGTACCAGAGATTCCTCTACCTACTCATTTCAAGACAAGGATGTATTTCTTGTAAAACTCACAAAATCTCTGTAATACCAAAATTCTTTGATGTTTTTCTATACTAATCCTCAAAGTCTATCGTAGGGCTATGCGCTCTAATCAAAGTTATCTAAATATAGTTTCCATGGTTTTTACTAAACTTTCTCTAATACCAACAGTAATACTGTGGCCTTATAAACCTAGAGTTGGTCTACTGTTACAAATCATTAGCATGATTTGAGAATATCAAGTCTCTAAAGACCAATTACTTCAGTAGCCTTGGAAGTACTAGATACATTCATAAGGTTTACCTTACATCATAAAATAGAAAACTACAAAAATATTATTTCCATGCAAACTAATGAGATCCCATATACTATCCCTATAGGTCAGTCATAATATAATTCTTCGCATCCTGGGAAAAATAAAACAAAGAAAGGGGTGAACTCAAATGCTCAGTAAGGATAACAATATAGTGAAAACTTTCATAAATAAGCATAAACATTTAAGGTAACATATAAAACTAAAACAAAAGACTTTTAAACATAAAATTAATCATGATATAGAAAATATAAATCAAAATAATTCCATTTTCTTACTCACATGGATGTTCTACTTGTCCAATAATAACATGCAATATCAATAGACACATTCGTAGTGATGGAAGGCATAATGCTAGACTTTCATAAACAAATAGTCAAGGCCTTGTGCGAATAATATAAATAAGATTTTTTCAAGGCCTTGTTCCAAGACACTACATTGTCTCATGAGACATACTGTTACATCACGGAGTAATAGAGGGCTCCACCCGTCACATACTAAGTCAAATTCATTCCTTATACTAAAAAGTTAAAACATAACATAAACATTCATATTAAAACTGGTATACGAAATGTCAATAATTTATACATAAACCATGAATGGTATGAGATAACACATCCATAGTTAGAAATTTCACAAACCCTTCAATAAAACTTGGATGTTTTGTATCATAAAAAATAAACTTCAAACTAAATTATAATCCATCAAAGGTTGTTGACATTGATGAAATCAAAACCTTTTTAGAGAAATATATCTTCAAATTTTAAAATCATTTAAAAGTAATGTAATTATAAAAGAAAATATTTATATTTGAAAATATTCCTATATTCTTGTAAAGGAAGCTTCAACGATGTTATAACAGCAGAAAATAGCCACACCCGCTGTATAAGTAAAAAAAACATTCCTACCTTAATTTTGTCGAAAAGGTCATAAAGTATCTTGTTTGAAAAAACGACAGAAAGATTCATTTATAAACATCTTATAAATATGAAATAGGGGTATAAATTAATTTAACCCATAGTATATAATCTAGTAAGAATTTTCTGAAATAAATTTTTAAGAAACATGGATGTGTATGATAAAGAGGTCCCAATAGATACTTACGTAAAAACAACCTCAGATAATAAAGAGATTGTAAAATTATCCCTTACCTTGTACTTTTCCTTGATCGATGGTAGGTTAAAATCTTTTATAATTGTGAAATAATTTTTATTAAATTATAAAATATACATATACATTAATATGATATCATATATGATCTTTTAATATTTCTTTGTTAATAATATGTTAGTATTATCGTCGTTTTAGGTGTTAACTGATTCGTTTTCCTTTATATGATTTGTTACGTAATTAATGTTTGTTATGGATAGGATATATAATATTAATATTCAGAATGATATTAAGTCTTAAACATTATTTTTAATCATCTAATGAAATTTAGTCTTGAATGGATATGACGGTGAATGAATCTCATTACGTTCGTGGAGACGGTAATCCGTACGTACACACGAGCGACAATATCATTCTTTTAATATTAAAATAATATATAATTGGATGGTATATCATATATACAGAATAATTACCATGTTAAATATATTATTTACATCAATTACACATCATTATTATACCCATCCAAATAATAATGTATTGAATAACAATTACACCACGACGTGAAGACGGTAAGTCATACGTACACACGCATGGTGACATGTCATTCAAAGGATGGATAGAATAATGATTATGGTTGTACAATATTTATAATAACATCATATTATATAGAATATACTGGAGTTATTATTTTATAATGGAAACAACAAATAAAGGGGAAGTTGAAGAAGAAAGGAACTTAAAAGAGGTGATGAAATATTTACCTCTTATTCAGGTTCTTTCTTTTGATTTGAACAAAAGGTCTCCATAGGATGGATTTATTACTAAATAAATGCCTCTATGATTAATTTAGGATAGATGAGAGCATAATTCGGTAGGTTTTGGCTGATCCAAAAGGCTTTGAAGCTGTGAATTAGAGATAAGGGTAAGTTCCCTATTATAAGAGGGGTGAGGGGAACCTTAGGAAAAGTTAGAAATGTAATTTTATAATAAAATAATTTTCAGTTTATAATCGATATAAAATATTTTATTTAAAGTATAAGGTGGTTATGGGTCTAAAACGACTCAAAAAATTGGTTTTATACAGGTTTGGTTCACTATATTAACCTTATCTATTAGATTTAACTCTAAGTTAAATAGTTTGACATTTACCATGTCTCTTTGTATTTTTATATCATATGGTTAATAAACATACTATAAACTTATAATAGAACCACAATTGGTTCACTAATGATACATATATAATTATATAAGTCTTTTGGATGAACCTCAGATTTTTAGGAATAGATTATCAATTAATGATATAATATTATTTTTAGAAACACTTTTATGTCAATTTTGACAATATTTGGTATTTTGTTTTTTCTATATTCATAACAGAATTATCAATTCAAAAAAAAGTAATCTAAAAAACCTAAAATTTCATATTAACCTAGAAAATTAGTTTAATTCATAAAAAGTATCAAATTACATTTAATTTGGAAAATTTATATTATCAATTATTTTAATATTTCATTAATTAGGTAATTACAGCATCATAATTGTATCATTATTAAATTTAGTTATTTATTGTCTAAAAATTAAAACAAAAATACCATTATGTTAGAAATATATTTATATTTATAATGAATATTTATAGTCGAATTCGTCTTATGTGTAACCCAGTATTAAAAATGGTTTAGTTATTAAACATTGAATTTAACACAATTAACTCTTCTTGAATTAAATAGTAATAAATGTCCTAGTCTAAACCAAGTGAACCTAAAGGATCATAAATTATTCCTAATGTTTTTTTGGTCGAATAACACTGTTTCAATAGAATTAGTACTTGTGTTAGGGTAATAATAATATCATTTTTACCCTTAATTAAGCTATTTACATTAAATCGTGGTAAATAAAAGTAAAAAGTTAATATTCACCAAAAATTATTTTCATGTTATTAAACCAAATTTTATTTACATATATCTATTGTGTCTCTAGGTTTTTTGATATTCAACTGATAGAAGCGGTAAAATTATGTTTTATGTAAATTTTCAAATGCTTTTCAGGAGGTGGGTAAAAGACTGTAAAAAGTTCGATAAAAACTTATTATAAAATGACTCCAATGAATTACCTTGAACATATATAGTTATAATGTATCTATTTTTACGTAAAATAAATTTAAATAAAATAAACAAATATTTAATAAAAATTCGGTTTTAAACAATAACTCAATGTTTTTCACTATTCATCAAAAATTTAATGTTTTCGAAAAAATACCAAAAATTCACCCTATGATAATTTCGATACTTATAATCCAAAAATGAAATCTATATTTAACGATAAAATTTATAAAATTTCAAGAAGTGGGTATTACTATTCATAATGGATAGTTTGATTGGTTGTGGTGTGTTAGAACTCGAAGTTGCGTACAACACACGCTATTGTATTATTCAAATAGAAGCATACCATGGAATCTTGGGGTGTTACATTCTCCCCTCTTTAAAATAAATTTGCCCTCAAAATTTATAGAATATTACTACATTAAAAGATGTGGTGGTTCTTCATCATATTTTCCTCGGGTTCCCACATTGCCTCTTCCATCTTATGGTTTCTCTATAGAATATTTACCAGATGATTCATGAGGTTTCTCAACACTTGTTCTCTTGTATAAAAAACCTTGACAGGCTCTTCGCAATAAGATAGTCCAAGTTCTAGTTTTAATTCCTCATAGGTGAGTACATACGTTGGGTCAGGCATGTATTTTCTCAATAGTGATACATGGAACACATCATGAACTTTGGAGAAACTTGGTGGCATTTCGAAACGGTAAGGTATTGCCCCAATTCGTTCTAGAATTTCAAAATGTCTGATGTACCTGGGACTAAATTTTATCTTCTTACTGAAACGTATAACACCCTTCCATGGAGATACCTTCAAGAAAACATGATATCCTACCTAAAATTCCAAATCCTTCATTTGGTTATTGGAAAAGATATTCTGCCTACATTGAGATGCTTTGATTTTCGTTAGGATTACCTTCAAATTATCCATCGTTTCCTCCACATGTTCTGGACCTATGGGATTAATTTCTCCAAAATCATCCCAATAGGTTGGAGTGTGACATCTCTTTTCGTATAATTCTTTATATGGTGCCATCTGAATACCTGAATGGAAGCTATTGTTATAGGAAAATTCTAACCGAGGTAAATATTGATCCCACATACGTTGAAATTCAAGTGAGCATGATCTCAACATGTCTTCTAAGGTTTTAATAGTCCATTGTAATTGTCCATCAGTTTGGGGGTGGTAGGCATGGCTCAAATGATGTTCAGTATCTAAGACATTCAGAATATTTTTCCAGAATATTGATGTAAAATGGGGATCACAATCAGAAACAATCGATAATGGTACTCCATAAAGTCTTACAACATCATTAATATATATTCTTTCTAATCATTAAATTTTTAAATCTTCCCTTATATAAAAAAAATGTGAGGACTTGGTAAAACGATCAATAATGACCCATATTTCATCATTCTTTCTAGGAGTCTTTGGTAGCCCCACGACAAAGTCCATTGTGATAACATCCCATTTCCACTCAGGTGTGGGAAGATGTATCTTGACTCCTCCAGGCTGTTACCATCCATCTTTCACTTTTTTACAAACCATTCTTCTTGACACAAAATAATAAATCTCCCTCTTCATGTGGTCCCACAAAAAATATTCCTTCAAATATCTATAAATTTTTGTTCTCCCATGGTGTATAAAGAAATTAGATCTATAAGTATCATCCAACAATTCTATTTTTAGATCAGGTATATCAAGAACACTAAGTCTCTTCCAAAATTTCAAAATTCCATATTCATACACAAAGTCGCTCAATCTCTCATCATTCACAACATTAATCTTATTGGAACTCTTCATCAGCGGTCTGAAAACTCTTTACCCTTTCTAGTAAAGATGTTTTGGCAACCATTTGAAAAAGTTCTGATGTTTCACCTTCCATGGTGACTCCCATATCCATCATTACTAGATCTATGTATATAGGATCCTTTTCAACTCTCATCTTGTTCAAAACCCCATGATAATTTCTACTCAAAGAATCGTCCACCTTGTTTTCCTTCCCTGGGTGGTAGTGTATAGTGAAATTATAATATTTGAGTAGTTAATGCAATCGTCTCTGCCTCATGTTGAGTTCCTTCTGTTAGAAAATATACATGAAACTCTTGTGGTCGGTATATATCTCAAATGTTTCACCATAGAGATAATGTCTCCATATCTTAAACAAAATTATTACAGCTGGTAACTCAAGATCATGAGTTTGATTGTTTTCCTCATAAATTTTTATCTATCGTGATTCATGGGCAACAACCCTATCATTTTTCATAAGGACACAACCAAGTCATTTCTTTGATGCATCAATATAAATAATAGACCAATCATTCCCCAATGGTAGAGTCAAGATAAAAGCATTGACTAATGTTCTCTTCAGTTATTCAAAACATTATTCACACTCTTTTGTCCAAATAAATTTAACCCCTTTTCGCATGAGCTTTGTTAATGGGTTTTCCAACCACCCAAAATTCTGGAAGAAACATTGATAATAACTTGATAAACCAATAAAACTGCACACCTCCATTATATTCGTTAGTACTGGCCATTCTTGGATTGCCATGGTCTTAGAATGATCAATAGATATTCCATCCTTAGAGTCAATATGGCCAAGAATATAAATCTCCTAAAGCTAGAATTCACACTTCCTAAACATCCCATATTATTCGTTTCTTTTAAGTGTATTCAGGATAATTCACAAGTGATTTTCATGATCTTCATAGATTTTAGAGTATACCAAGATATCATCTATAAATACCACTACAAAGTCATCATGATATTTCTTTAAAACTCTATTTATTAGATCCTTGAAGATAGAGGGTGAATTAGTCAATCCAAATGGAATTACTGTAAACTTTTAATGCCCATACCTGGTTCGAAATTTTGTTTTCAGAATGTCTCCCTTCTTCACACACAACTAATGATATCTAGATCGAAGGTAAATCTTCAAAAAGTATTGAGCTCCATGAATGTGGTAAAAGAAATCATCCATGTGTGGTAGGGGATACTTGTTCTTTATTGTTATAACATTTTTCACCCTGTAGTCAATGCACAACCACATAGATCCATCTTTCTTCATAAAAAATGTATAGGGGCTCCACATGGAGAAACACTAGGGTGAATAAATCCCTTATTACTCTATTAATCTAGTTGTTTCTTTAGTTCCACTAATTCCATAGTAGACATTCTATAAGGGGTCTTTTATATGGGCCCTAATCCAAGAATTAAATCAATGGAAAACTCAATTTCTCGTTCTGGGGGATGTTGAGGTAAATCTTCTCGAAACACATAAACATATTCCTTCACAATAGGTACATCCCCTATTTGAACATTCATTTCCTCACCCACAGTTCTTTCATTCTCTTACTCCCAAATAATTAAATTTAGTTGAGATAATGGGGGTGGATCTTGATAAGAATTAGGTGGTGATAATTCTACTCTAAAGATAAGGTTTTCTTTATCATCATCATAAAAATATTATCCTCATTATTCTTACAATAAATTTTTGTATCATGGTCTGAAATCCAATCCATACTAAGGATTATATCAATTTCAATCTTGGTTTTGATGATGAAATCAGTAGATAAAGAAAACTTATATTCCCTAATGGGGAGTGATTCCGAAAACATTGTTGTAATGATACTTCCCTTAAACATTTTGACTAACAACTCCCATGATAAATAATATTGGAAATATCTAATTTTCTTAGAAAAATGGAAAGATATAAAACAATTCGATGATCCAGAATCAAATAAATTTTTTTCTAAACTTGAGGAAACCTTTAATTTATAATCCACCACATCTTTTGGAGCATCGACATCTACAGTAGTGATGGAATAAGCTTGGACTTCATCCCTTGGCGTTTTCTGAGGAAATTTCCCCTGAATCTTAGAACATTCATTCACATAATACCACCTTTATATACAATTGTATCATTCATCATCGACATCCTCTTTCTTCCCTTTGCAATCACGAGCATGGTGGCCTTTTTCACCAAACATGTAACAGACTCCCATTCCCTTCAGGCACGTACCAGGGTGTTTCTTCCCACATTTACTACAGGATGGATATTCAAATTTTCCCTTCTTCCCCTTATTTACATTTTTAGAGTGTTCATCAGATCTCATCTTCTCTTGCTTTTCGTTAAAGTCGTAAGACATAGAGATTTTTTTTTCTGTCTTGATAGCACATGAGACAATATATTTGTACGATGAGAAGGATTGTGAGAATAATTCTCGATGGAGAAATTGTTTTAACCCATCAAAGAAACAATAAATCTTTTTTCTTGGGTTATGTATATAATTTTTATCATACCTCGCTAACCTTATTAATTTAGCTTCATACTGTGCGACATTCTCATCATCCATTTTCCATAGACTCAGAAATTGTCTTTCCATATCTGATCGATACTCACGAGGAAAGAATTTATATAAGAAATGGTATTTAAACTCTTTCATTCCATATTTGATATTTGCTCATCTTCCTTTCTAGTTTTAATCAATGACCACCATTGATCAGTATATCCATTGAGGTGGTAAACTGCCTTGACATCCTTTTCCCTTTTTCTACTCCCCAAGGCGTGGAATAATTTCTATATAGAATTTATAAATTGCTTAGCTACTAGTGGAATTGTAACCCCCATTAAATTTTGGTGGGTTTTGACTCATAAAGCGATCTAACATTGATCCTCCATGATGAGGATCAGGTTGCTTTATATGTGTAATGTTATTATTCATAACCTGAGTGAGTTGTCCCAGTATGGAGATTAGTTTATCAGCACCAGTTTCATCACCATATCCACTATAATTATCTTGATTATGAGGGAAATAACTACATGGAGTGTGTATATTGATATGGTTTCCATTCCTTCCACTAAGAACCATTTCTAAACAATGGCATAAACTAGATTAGTTTATGAATCGAAATACGCAATTCCAAACCTGTAAAACACTTAACATAAATTGAACAGTATACAAATATAATCCATAACCATAAAAAAGTTCACTGAGAAATTATATACTCATAAACCCTTAATAATGGTTTGTAAATAAAATGATAATTATACTAAGCATATCTCCTAGGAGTTTCATAACAAAGAGTGCAGTAAGGCCCGTTGTTGTGCAATAGTTCCCATTCGATTCTATCTCAAAGTAAAGTTTTCGGGTTTTACCCCTAGGTATATCTATGCCACAGCCACGTCTACCAGCTCATATTCGGACAATGATGTATTGCTTCGAAAACTCACAAAATCTCTACAATACCAAAATTCTAGGAAGTTCTTCTATACTAATCATCAAATTCTATGTTAGGGAAATGTGCTCTAATCATAGTTTATCTAAACCTAGTTTGCATGGTTTGTACAAAATGTCCTCTGATACCAACTGTAATGCCCCAACCCCATAAGCCCAGAGTCGGTGCATTATTACATATCATTGGCATGATCACTAATGATCATGTCTCGAAAGACCGATTAGTTTAGTAGCCTTGGATGTACTAGATACATTCATAGGGTTTACATTACCTCATAAAATGGAAAACTACAAAAACATTGTCTCTATGGACAATAATGAGATCCCATAGACAATCCCTACAGGTCAGTCATAATATACTTCTTCGCAACCTGAGAAAAATAAAACATTGAAGGTGTGAGATCAAATGCTTAGTAAGGATAACAATATAATGAAAACATTCATAAATAAGCACAAAAAATTAAGGAAATATATAAAACTAAAACAAAATAATTTTAAACATAAACATAATCAAGATATGGAAAATATAAATCAAAATAATTCGATTTACTTACTCACATGGATATTCTACTAGTCGAATAATCACATGAAATATCAATAGACACTTTCATAGTGATGGAATGCATATTTCCAGACATTCATAACCACATAGTCAAGGCCTTGTACCAAGACAATAGTTTATCTCATGAGACCTACCAATGCATTGGAGAGATATATCAAGCTCCACCCATAACTTACTAAGTCCAAAGCATTCCACATATGAAAATTATTAAACATTACATAAACATTAGTATTAAAACTAGCATAACAAATGTCAATACTTTATCCATAAACCATGAATGGTATGAAATAACATGTCCACACTCAAACATATGACAAATTCTTCAATACAATATGAAAGTTATGTATCATAATAAATCATCTTCAAACAAACTTAAAATCTATCAAAGTATGTTGACATAGATGAAATCCAAACATTTTTAGAGAAATATCTCTTTAAATTTTGATATCATTTTTAATTAACATAATTATAAATTAAAACAATTATATTTGAAAATATTCTTATAATTTTTTAAGTGAGGTTTCAACTATGTTATAATGGCGGAAAATAGCTGCACCCCCCATATAAGTTAAAAAAAACATTCTTACCTTAATTTTGTCGAAAAGGTCATAACTTACCTTGTTTGGTAAACGACAGAAACATTAATTTATAAACATCTTATATAAGACAAACAAGGGTATAAATAACATTAAACCATAGTCTATAAAATATTAATAATGTTTTTAATTACATTTTTAAGAGACATGGATGTTGATGATAAAGAGGTCCTAGTAGATACTTACGTAAAAACAACCTCGGATAAAAAAGTGATTGTGAAATTAACCCTTACCTTATAATTTTACTTGGTTGTGGGTAGATTAACCACCTGTATAATGGTGAAATAATTGTTATTAAATTATACAAGAATCATATACAATAATATGATATCATATATGATATTTTAACATTTCTTTGTTAATAATATCTTAGTATTATTGCCAATTCGAGTGTTAACTGATTCGTTTTCCTTTATATGATTTTTTAGGTAAGTAATGTTTGTCATGGATAGGTTGTATCTTATTCGTTTTCATAATGATATTATTTCTTAAAAATTATTTTTAATCATTTAATGAAAATTAGTCTTGAATGGATACGATGGGGAATAAATCTCATCGTGTTCGTGGACACGGTAATACGTTCGTATGCACATGCAACAATATCATTCTTTTGATATTAGAATAATATATAATTGAATGTTATATCATATATACATAATAAGTGTATTGTCATATTTAATATTTACATCAATTACACGTCATTATTATACCCATCCAAATAATAATGTATTGAATAACAATTACACCACCATGTGGAGACGATAAGCCGTACGTACGCATGTATGGTGACATGTCATTAAAAGGCTAGATAGAATAATTAATATGATTGAACCATATTTATAATAAAATCACATTACATAGAATGTACTATAGTAATTATTTTAGAATGTAAACAACAAAGAAAGAGAAAGTCGAAGAATAAAGGAACTTCAAAAAGGTGATGAAATATTTTACCTCTTCTTAGGGTTCTTCCTTTTGATTTGATCAAAAGGGCTCCATAAGATGCCTTTTTTACCAAAGGAAGGCCACTAGGATGAAGGAAGGACATTTTATAGGGAATTTGGAGAGGGTATTGCCAAGCCAAAAGGCTTTTGAAGCTATTAATTAGAGAGAAGAAAATGTTCCCTATTATAAGAGGGGTGAGGGCACCTTAGGAAAAGCTAGAAATATTATTTTATAATAAAATCATTTTATGTGTCTAATGTCTCCAAAATGGATTATTTAAAGGTTAATGTTGGAATGGGTCTAAAACCACTCAAAAATAGGTTTTATATAGGTTTGGGTCACTATATTAACCTTATATTTTAGATTTAACTCTTAGTTAAATAGATTGACATTTACCATGCCTCTTTTTATTTTTATATTATATGGTTAATAAACATACTATAAACTTTCAATAGAATCCCAAGTGGTTCAATAATGATACACCTATCATTAAATAAGTCTTTTTTTGATCTGTAGATTTTTAGGAATATAATATCAATTAATAATATAACATTTGTTTTAAAAAACTCTTTTATGTCAATTTGGACACTATTTGGTATTTTATTTTTCTAAATTCATAACAGCATTATTACTTCAAAAAAATCATCTATCCAACCCTAACATGTCATATTAACCAGGAAATTATTTTAATTCATTAAAAGTCTCAAATTACATTTACTTGGAAATTTAAAATATCTATTATTTTAATATTTCATTAATTACATAATTACTGCATCTTCATTGTTTTATAAATAAATTTTACTATTTAATGACTAAAAACTATAAATAAAATACCATTATGTATCAAGTAGTTTTATCTTTCTAATGAATATTTATAGTCAAATTTATCTTATGTGTAACCCTATATTAAAAATTCTTTAGTTATTAAACTTTGAATTCAATGATTTTAACTCTTCTTTGAATTAAATTATAATAAATGTCCTAATCTAATCCAAGTGGTCCTAAAGGATCATATTTTATTCCTATTGTTGTTTTTGGACTAATAAAACTTATCCAATAGAATTAGGACATGTGTTAGGGTAATAAGAATATCATTTTTACCCTTAATTACCCTATTTACTTTTAACTGTGGTAAATAAAAGTAAAAAGTTACTATTTACCAAAAATTTATTTCATCTTATTGAAGCACATTTTAATTACAGATATCAATCGTGTCTCTCAGATTTTTGAAATTCAACTCACATAATAGGTAAAATTATGTTTTATGTAAATTTTTAATTGCTCCCTGGAGAAGTGTAAAATACGATAAAAAGTTCGATATAATATTATATATCTAAACTTATTATAAAATGAATCCAATGATTTGCGTTGAACATATATAGGTATTATGTATGTATATTAACATAAAATAAATTTAAATAAAATTGAAAAAATATTTAATTAAAAATTTGGTTTTAAACAATAACTCAGTGTTTTTCACTATTCATAAAAAATTGAAATATAAAATTTATAAAATTTCAAAAAGATGGTAGTACTATGAATAATGGCTAGTTTGATTGGTTGTGGTGTGTTATAAATCGAAGTTGCGTACAACACACGCTATTGTATTATTAAAAGTGAAGTGTACGATGGAAGCTTGGGGTGTTACATTCTACCTTCGTTAAAATAATTTCTTCCTCGAAATTTCTAGAATATTGCTGCATTGAATGATGTGGGTGGTTCTTCATCATAATTTCCTCGGGTTCCCACGTTGTCTCTTCCATCCTATGGTTTCTCCATAAAACTTTTACTATACGATTCATCCGGTTTCTCAACACTTGTTCTCTTGTATCAAGAACATTGACAGGATCTTCTCAATAAGTGAGATTGGGTTCGAGTTCTAATTCATTATAGGTGAGTACATGCATTTTGTCATACATGAATTTTCTCAACAGTGATACGTGGAACACATCATGAACTTTGAAGAGACTTGGCTTCATTTCCAAACGGTAAGCTACAACCAAAATTCATTCTAGAATTTCAAAAGGTCCGATGTACCTGGGACTAAATTTTACCTTTTTACCGAAATGTATAACACCCTTCAATCGAGATACCTTTAAAAAAAATTATTTTATACCTGAAATTGAAAATCCTTTCTTCGGTTATCGGCATAGCTCTTATTCCTGCTTTGAACTGCTTTGATGTTGGTTTGGATTACCTTAACCTTTTCCATCATTTACTTCAAAAGTTCTAGGACTACTAGATCTATTTCGCCAACATCATCCCAACAGGTTTGTGTGTGACATCTCTTTCTATATAATGATTTATAAGGTTCCATCTGAATTCTTGAATGGAAGCTATTATTATAAGAAAATTATACCAGAGGTAAATATTGATCCCACATACCTTGAAAGTCAAGTGAGCATGATCTCAACGTGTCTTATAAGGTTTGAATAGTCCTTTTTTATTGTCCATCTGTTAGGGGGTGGTAGGTAGTGCTCAAAAAAAGTTCAGTATCCAGGGAATTCTAAAAACTTTTCTAAAATCTTGATGTAAAATGGGGATCGAGATCAGAAACAATCGATAGATGTACTCCTTGAACTCTTACAACTTCATTAAAATATAGTCTTTCTAAACGTTCAAGTGGTAAATCATCCCTTATAGAAAGAAAATGTCCTGACTTGGTAAGATGATCAACAATGACCCATATTGCATCATTTCTTCTAGGAGACTTCGGTAGCCCTATAACAAAGACCTTCGTTATATCATCCCATTTTCACTCAGCTATGGGAAGCGGTTGTAGGAATCTGCCAAGTTGTTGACTTCCGACTTTCACTTGCTGACAAACCCTACATCATGACACAAAATCATAAATCTCTTTATTCATGTTGTCCCAAAAAAATGTTCCTTCAAATATCTATAAATTTTGGTGCTCCTATGGTTCATAGAGAAATTAGAGCTATGAGAATCATCCAACAATTCTCTTTTTAGATCAGGTATATTGGGAATACAAAGTCTGTTTAAAAATTTCAAAATACCATATTTATACAAAAATTTACTCAATATCCCATCATTCACAACATTAATTCTCTTTTGAAACTCTTCATCATCGGTTTGAGAACTCTTTATCTTTTCTAGTAAAGATGGATTGGAGACCATTTGAAAAAGTATTGACGTTTCACCTTCCATGGTGATTCCCATATCCATATTTACTAGATCCATGTATATAAGATTCTTTTTAACTCTCATCTTGTTCAAAACTCCATGATTCTTTCTACTCAAATCATCTACCACATTATTTTTCTTCCTCGGGTGGTAGTGTATAGTGAAATCATAATCTTTGAGTAGTTAAAGCCATTGTCTTTGCGTCATATTGAGTTCTTTATGTGAGAAAATATACTTCAAAGTCTTGTGGTCGGTATATATCTCACATTTTTTACCATAGAGATAATGTCTCCATATCTTCAATGAAAAGATTACATCTGCTAACTCAAGATCATGAGTATGATATTTTTTCTCATGAATTTTTAGATTTCGTGATGTATATAATATAACCCTATCATTTTTCATAAGGACACAACAAAGTCCTTTCTTTGATACATCATAATAAATAACAAACCCATATTTCCACCATGGTATAGTCAAGATAAGATAATTGACTAATCTCCACTTCAGTTCTTCAAAATATTATTCACAATCTTTTGCCCAAAAAATTTTAACCCCTTTTCATGTGAGCTTTGTTAATGGGTTAGCAACCCAAGAAAAATTCTGGACGAAAGACCAATATTAACCTGCTCAACCAATAAAACAATGTACCTTATTATACTCTTCGGTACTGGCCATTCATGGATTCCCATGGACATAGAAGGATCAATAGAGAATCAATCCTTAGAGACAATATGGCCAAGAAAATAAATCTCTTGAAGCCAAAATTCACACATGCTAAACATCTCATAGAATTCGTGTCTTCTAAGAGTCTTTATAATAATGCGCAAGTGATTTTCTAGAACTTTTTATCTTTTGGAGTATACCAAGATATCATCAATAAAAACCACTACAAATTCATCATGATATTACATGAAAACTCTACTCATTAGATCCATTAAGATATAGGGTGCATTAGTTAATCCAAAATGCATTACTGTAAATTTGTAATGTGTTTGCCTGGTTGGAAACACTTTTTTCCGAATGTCTCACTTCTTCACACACAACTGATGATATCCAGATAAAAGGTGAATCTTTGAAAAGTATTGAGATCCATGAATTTAGTCAAATAAATAATCAATGTGATGTAGGGGATACTTGTTCTTTATTTTTATAGCATTGATCTCTCTATAGTCAATGCACAACCTCATAGATCCATCTTTCTTCTTAACCAAATGTACCAGGGATCCCCATGGAGAAACACTAGGGAGAATAAATCCCTCATTACTTAATTTTTATAGTTGGTTATTTAGTTCCACTAATTCTAAAATGGCCATTCTATATGGGGTCTTCGATATGGGCCTTGATCCTTGAATTAAATCAAGGGAAAACTCAATTTCTCATTCTAGAGTATGTCCAGGTAAATCTTCTGGAAACACATCAATTTATTCTTTCACAATAGGTACATCCTCTATGTGAACATTTTTTTCCTCACCCAATGTTATTTAATTCTATCCCCCCTAAATAATTAAATTTAGTTAAGCTACTGGGGGTAGATATAGGTAAGAATTAGGATGTGATGATTCTGCTCTAAAGATAAGTTATTCTTTATAATTTTCCACAAAAACAGTAACCTCATTCTTTTTACAATAAATTTTTGCATCATGGTCCGAAATCCAATCCATAATGAGAATTATCTCAAATTCAATCATGGTTATGAAGATGAGATCAGCAGATAAATAACATTTATATCCCATAAGGTGGATTGATTCTGATAACATTGTTGCAATGATACTTCCCTTAAGAGTTTTGACTGACAACTCCCTTGTTAAATCAAATTGGAAATATTTAATTTTCTTAGAAAACTGGGAAGATATGAAACAATGTGATGATCCTGAATCAAATAAAGCATTTTCTAAACTTGAGAATACCATTAAATTACATTCCACCACATCTTTTGAATCTTCAACCTCAGTAGTAGTGATGGAATAAGCTTGGGCTTGATCCCTTGGTATTTTCTGAGGTATGTTCCCCTAATTCTTAAGAAATTCATTCGCATAATTCCCCCTTTCTCTACAATTGTAGCATTCAACATCGACAACCACTTTCTTCCCTTTGCAATCATGAGCTTGGTGGCCTTTTTCAACACACTTGAAATAGACTCCCATTCCCTTCAGGTAAGTACCAGGGTGTTTCTTCCCAAATTTACTATAGGAGAGATATTTAACATTTCCCTTCTTCCTCTTATTTCCATTTCCAAAGTGTTTATTAGATTTCTTATTCTATTGCTTTTCTTTAAAGTCTTAAAACAAAGAGAATTCATTTTCTATCTTGATAACTCATTATACAATATCTTCGTACGACGAGAAGGATTGTGAGACTAATTCTCAACAGAGAAATGGTTTTGACTCATTAAATAAATGATCAATATTACTTCTTAGTTTTCATATATAATTTTCAGAAAGCCTCGCTAACCCTGTAAAGATAGATTCATACTTTGTGAAATTCTCATCCTCCTTTTGCCTCAGACGCAGAAATTGCCTTTCTATATCCACTCAATGGTCACGGGGAAAGTATTTTTCTAAGAAAAGATCTTTAAAATCCCTCCATTACATATTTGATACTTCCTCATCTTCCATTGTGTTTTGAATCAGTGGCCACCATTAATCAGCAATTCTATTGAGGTGGTAAACTGCCATGACGACTTTTTCCCATTCTCTTCTCCCCATGGTGTGGAATATATTCTCTAGGGAATTTATGCATTGCTCAGCTACAAGTGGATTTGTACCCCCATTGAATATTAGTGTTTGTTGCCTCACGAAGTGATCTAACATTGATCTTCCATGCTATGGATCAGGGTGATCCATATGGGTAAGCTTATTATTCATTACCTGAGTGAGTTGTCCCAGTATGGTGATTAGCTGATCATAACCAGTTTCATCACCAGTTCCACTATAATTATCTTGAGTAGGAGGGAATTCACTACATGGAGTGCGCACATTGATACAGTTTCCATTTCTTCCACTAGGCTCCATTTTTAAACTATGGAATAAAGTATATTAATTTATAAATCGAAATACATAATTCCAAACATGTAAAACACTAAACATAAATTGACTAGTTTATGGATATAATCCATAATAATAAAAAATGTATTCTTTGAGGAAGTACATTATGATAAACCATTCATAATGGTTTTTAAAGAAAATTATGATTATCCTAAGAATATCCCACGTGAGTGTTGTAACCAAGAGTGCAGCAAGGCTCGTTGTCGTGCACCAGTTCCCGTTTGAGTCTATCTCAAAGTGGTGTTTTTAGGTTTTAACCCTAGGTACATCTGTGGCAGAGCTTCCCCTACCTTCTCTTATCTATACATTGATTTATTTATTGGAAAACTCACAAAATATTTACAATAACAAAATTCTCGGTGGTTCTTCTATACTAATCATCAAATTCTATCTTAGGAATATGTGATGTAATCAAATTTTATCTAAATCTAGTTTCCATGGTTTGTACTAAACTTCCTCCGATAATAACTGTAACACCTCAAACCCAGAATCCTAGAGTCAATGAATTATTAGATATCATTGGCATGATCACAATATATAAATTCTAGAAATACTGATTAGTTTAGTAGCCTTGGAAGTACTAGATACATTCATAAGGTTTACATTACATCATAAAATGGAAAACTACAACAACATTGTCTCCATGGAAAACCATGAGATCCCATAGACTATCCCTGTAGGTCATTCATAATATACTTCTCTACATCCTGGAAAAAATAATACATAGAAAGGGGTGATATCAAATGCTCAATAAGGATAACAATATAGAAGAAACTTTCTTAAATACACCTAAACATTTAAAGAAATGTTTAAAACTAAAACAAAAAAAATTTTGAGATAAAAATCATCGTGATACGGAAAATATGAATCAATATAATTCCATTTACATACTCACATGGATATTATACTATTCAAATAATCACATGCAATATCAATAGCCACTTTCATAGTGATGGAATGCATAATGCCAGACTTTCATAACCACATAATCAAGCCCTTGTGCCAAGAATACAACTAAGATTTTGCCAAGGCCTTATTCCAAGACACTAGTTTGTCTCATGAGACCTACCAATTCATCTAGGAGTTATAGTAGGCTCCACTCGTCACATAACAAGTCCAATGCATTCCTCATATTAAAAGGTTTATACATAACATAAACATTCGTATTAAAACTAGCATACAAAATGTCAATACATTATCTATAAAACCTGAATGGTGTGAAATAACACATCCATAGTCAGACATATAACAAAACATTCAATAAAATATTGATGTTTTGTATCATAATAAATCAACTACAAACAAAATTAAAATCCATCAAATTTTGTTGACATTGATGAAATCAAATCCATTTTAGAGAAAGGTCTCATTCTATTTTGAAATCATTTAAAAGTCACGTAATTATAAAAGAAAACATTTATATTTGAAAATATTCTTAAAATCTTGTAAGGGAAGATCAAACAATGTTATAACGGTGTAAAATAGCTGCACCTGCTGTATAAGTTAAAAAAACATTCTTACCTTAATTTTTTCAAAAAGGTCATAAAGTACCTTGTTTGGAAAACGACGGAAATATTCTTTTATAAAAAACATATAAAATTAAAACAAGGGTATAAATGACTTTAACCTATAGTCTACAAAATATTATGAATGTTTTGAAGTATATTTTTAAGAAACATGAATGTGGATGATAAAGAGGTCCCAGTAGATACTTATGTAAAAACAACCTCGGATAATAAAGAGATTGTGAAATTAACCCTTACCTTGTACTTTTCCTTGTTTGAGGGTCGGTTAAACATCTTTATAATGGTGAAATAATTTTTATTAAATTTTAAAAGAATCATATATATTAATATTATATCATATATGATCTTTTAACAATGCTTTGTTAATAATATCTTAGAATTATCGTCATTTCAGGTGTTAACTGATCCATTTTCCTTTATATGCATTGTTACGTAAGTAATATTTTTTATTGCTAGGATGTATATCATTCATATTCAGAATGATATTAAGTCTTCAAAAATATTTTTAATCATCCAATAAAAATTAGTCGTGAATGGATACAATGGGGGAATGAATCTAATTGTGTTCGTGCAGATTGTAATCCGTATGTACGCACGAGCGACAATATCAATTTTTTGATATTAAAATAATATATAATTGGATGGTATATCATATATAAAAAGTCATTATCATGTTATAGTTATTATTTAAATCAATTAGACATCATTATTATACCCATCCAAATGATAATGTATCGAATAACAATTACACCATGATGTGGAGTCGGTAAGCCGTACGTACGCACGTAAGGTGACATGTCATTAAAAGGATGGATTGAATAATGAATATGGTTGTAAAAAATCTATAATAACATCACATTATATATAACATTCTAGATTTATTATTTTTGAATGGAAAAAACAAAGAAATAGTAAGTGGAAGAAGAAAGGAACTTGAAAGAGGTGATGAAATATTTACCTCATCTTCGGGTTCTTCATTTTGATTTGACAAAAAGGGCTCCATTGGTTGGATTTATGACTAAAGGAAGGCCTCTAAGATGAAGGTAGAACAGTTGAGAGGGTATTTGGGCAGGTGTTGGGTGATCCAAAAGGATTTTAAGGTGTGAATTAGATTGAAGGGAAGTACCCTTTTATAAGAGGGGTGAGGGGCACCTTCGGAAAAGCTAGAAATATTATTTTATAATAAAATCATTTTCGGTTTCTACTGGATCCAAAATTGATTATTTAAAGTATAAGGTGTGTATGGGTCAAAAAACACTCAATATATAGGTTTTTGACACGTTTCTGTAACTAGATTAACCGTATCTTTTAGATTTAACTCTTAGTTAAATAGTCTAAAATTTACCATGTCTCTTTGAATTTTTATATTATATTGTATTAAACTTACTATAATCTTCTTAAACAAACCCCAAGTGGTTAATTAATGATAAAAATTTCATTATATAATCTTTTTGTATAATCCATATATTTTTAGGAATAAAATATCAATTAATAATATAATATTTTTTTAAAAAACTCTTTTATATCAATTTTGACACAATTTGGTATTTTGTTTTTTCTACATTTATAACATCATTATTAATTAAAAAAATTTTATATAACTAACCCTAAAATGTAATATTAACCTATAGAATTAGTTTAATTCATAAAAAGTCTCAAATTAAATTTATTTTGATATTTGTAATATCAATTATTTTAATATTTCATTAATTAGGTAACTACTGCATCATCATTGTGTCATAAATAAATTTAATTATTTAATGTATAAAAATTATAAATAAAATTTCATTATCTTGGAAATGTTTTTATATTTCTATTTAATATTTATAGTCGAATTTATCTTATGTGTAATCCTATATTAAAAATGGTTTATTTATTAAACATTGAATTTAACTCTTTTAACTTTTCTTTAAATTAAATAATAAGAAATATCCTAATCTAATCCAAGTGGACCTAAAGGATCATATTTTATTCCTAAGGATGTTTTTGGTCGAATTACACTTATTCAATAGAATTAAGATATGTTTTTTGGTAATAATAATATCATTTTGACCCTTAATTGCCCAATTTACTTTTAACCGTGGTAAATAAAAGTAAAAAGTCACTATTCACCAAAAAATATTTTCTTCTTATTGAACCAAAATTTACTTACTAATATAGACCATGTATCTTGAATTTTTTATATTAAACTCAAATAAGTGGTAAAATTATGTTTTATGTAAATTTTCAAATACTATTAAGAGGTGGGTAAAAGACGGTAAAAGTTTGATAAAATTTTATATATCTAAACTTATTATAAAATGACTCTAATGAATTAAGTTTAACATATATAGGTATTATATATCTATTTTTTCCAAAAATAAATTTAAATAAAATAAATTAATATTTAATTTAAAATTCAGTTTTAAACAATAACTCAGTGTTTTTCACTATTCATCAAAAATTGAATGTTTTTTGAAAAATACGAAAAATTATCCCTAAGCTAATTTTGATATTCTGAATCCAAAAATGAATTCCATTTTGAAATATAAAATTTATAAAATTTTTAAAAGTGGGTATTACTATTCATAACGGTTAGTTTGATTGGTTGTGTTGTGTTATAACTCGAAGTTTCATACAACACACGCTATTGAATTATTCAAAGAGAAGCGTACCACAAAAGCTTAGGATGTTAAAATAATTGATCATCAACAAGATTATATCACAAATATCTCATATATAATTCATTTTCAATAGTTTATTACAAATAAATTTCACATTATATTAAGGATATGTCCTTTAAATAAAATCAGTTAATATTTGCATTTATTTCACAATACATTTATTGTTTAGACCATTTTTAATCAATAGGATTTCCATTAAAAATTTTGTAGGCTCTTTTGTAATTGGTTGGATTATTTTGTTTCAAAATGTAGTAAATATTAAATATATTAATGAATAATTTTATTTTATATTTCTACTGAGGAGGTTATTTCCACCGAAGCAATCAATAAAATCCATTTAATGATTCATCTCTAACAATGGATCATAATATATATTATTTTTCTAGCTAAACTTAATCCCTTTTATATTATTTTAAATTTAAAGGAAAGAAATTAAGATTAATATACTTTGATGAAATAAATATTTTAGTATACAAATGTGTTTATTCCACTACATTAATTTTCCTTTTGATAATAATATAAGCCTCCATAGGTGAGCATTCAAATTTATGGAGATCGAAAAAGAATAATTCTGTGGATATTTCCAAAACATTATTAGAATAATTTTTTTGAATAAAAATATGATATGGATGTTGATGTCTTTAAAAAGCATTAACAATGGTTTAGAAAATACTATATTAAAAAGATTAAAAATTGTTCAAATTATATTAATTAAACCAAATGATCCATTTATTTATTTAAACATGACATAAAATCTTATTTTGAAAAATAATTTTTACAGAGAATTATTTTGTTTTCATAAATATAAAAAATCCATCCAACCAAACATTATTTATATATTTATATTTTCATGTTTTGGTTATTTGAATTATATAATAATCTATGTGTGTATAGTATTTTAAATAAAATATTTATTCTAAATATTATTTTAAATAATATAACTAATTATATATTTTTTATGAAAATATAGTTCCAAATATCCTTATTTTATAGTGAATGCATTATAATTTTTACACTACATTCCACGTGGTAGTCCTCATATTAAATTCAACTATATCAAAACAAACACTCTTTTTTGAACTTCATATCCTCTTATAAACTCTATTTGAATACCAAAACATTTAAAATTTAATTAATATAAAATATAAAAATCACCTATATTTATTTATATTGTACCATATAAAACTCTTATTATACCATATTGTAATAATTGTGTCATACAATAATTTTTCAGAATAACATATCTAGAGCTTTAATTGTACATGAAACTACTTGCCTTTGATAAAGATGAATTATAATCACAACTGAAAGAAATAAGATGCATTATACGTGGGAAATATTTAATATCCAATATAAATTTCTAATCGATTTTTCATCCATTCCACATTTTTTTATGGAAATAAATTCCAACTCCTTGGTGAAATATCAATTAAATGATTGTTTCATTCTCAACCCATAATGAAAAAGAACAACTAATAGTAAAAAAACACTGAAATTTGAATTTATTATATAAAACACATGTAATCCATCATGAAAGTGTATCATTCAAAAATATTTAGATAATTAATATAGTATAACCATATATATTGGGAATTATTCATTTATTTTATAATTCTTGTTATAAATTTCCAATTCAACAAAAATGGATTTCTGTCATTTTAAACATCTCATATTCAAAGTAGTTAATATCAAGTTTTATATATTTCACTACATATAACAAATAATTAATTTCACTAACAAATTCATTTTTTCACACCTCTACCCATATTCATTAATATTTTTTCAGTATAATCCAATGATGTATTTTCATCCATGAAACATGATGATTAAAATTATTTTCCATTTTATAAATCCAAAGATAAATTCAATAATAATAGTAACCACTTTATTATCTATCATTATAAAAAATAAATTAACTATCCCAATATCTATAATATAAGAAATAGAGGATAAATAATTGTTTTTCTAATTAACACTAATTATGTGACTCACCAAAATTAAAAAATCATCAGTATATAGACAGATAAATTAAAAATATTATTATATAAACATCAATTAAATACATTTACTGACATTAATATGGAAGAATATACTAAAAAATAAAATATAATAAAATTTAAGGTTACATTTTTTATGTTCTTACATAAGAAGATAATGAGATTTAACTAATTTATGAACCTTATTTTCATTTCCCTTAAAATAAAACCCCCCAATATTGTCCTCATAAATTTTTTTTTTATCTACACATTTATGATTTAATTTTTAATATCCATTTGATGAAAATATAAATTATTAATATAACATAATTATAATGATGTCCTTATTATTGTTTTTATAACAATATGTTTCAGCACCCACCCCTACATCTATCATTTATTGGGTGTCCATGAAGAAAAGGGTTACCCCGATAGTCAACCCCTAATAGTCATTAGGTTTGAAAACAGAAGTACTGGTATAAATCAAACATATCAATATAAATTACTTTCATTAATCTATTAAACATAATAAGTAACTACTGATCAACTCCATTAGAAAAATATGAAACAACACATAGTCTCACAATGCATGAATTATCATACATGATCTAATAATTTTAAAACAAAGAAACTATAATAATTATATCATACCATAATGATTCCCTAAACAGTAACCATGTTCTCCATAAACTATTAAGGTCCAACCTTATCCCCAAAACCCAGCTACAAACTTTTGTAAGTGTTTGAGAACATGTGTAGGGGTGGGTATACCAGTATACATAGTTGGATCCTAATCAATGGTACTTATGTGAATATATGAGAGATATATTAATTCCTACCTTAATTTAGATCCAAACCATCTTTTTTCCAAGAGTGGGTTAACTACCACTTAATCTCCCCAAGGTTCACTCAAATAATATCATTTATTTCTAGAGTAACATAATAATAATTAGTAGAATATATATATCAAGGAGGAACCCAAAAAAATACATTGAAACAAATATTTTCACCATCACATTCTAATGAAAAACATCTTATAACTCACAACCATTCTATATCCACATATTTATATAACAATATAGAAATATCAAAGGAAAGCCCCATGTCCACAACCATATAACACACACAATTAAAAAATTATACCTTATAAACATCGACATTTAATGTCACCTCATATAATATACCAATATAAAGTAGGGTAATGTAAACATTAAGGACATCAAACAAAAATTTCCCTCCATTATTATTTATACTACACAATGTTTCACATTAAAACCAAATCGATGTCCCTCTATCCTCATGATATTATTTACAATGTATCATAAAATCGTATATTAGATCCTATTCTAAATATATAAGAGAGAGAATGGATGAGGTGTTAGATATCCATCCATGTAACCTCCACCTAATATGTTGTGGAAAACAATAAGAACCCATAACCTCATATGGGTGTTAGTAATTCTACCTGAATTGAGTGGTGGTGTGTAATATATAACATAAAAAATGATATAGTAGAACACAAAATACTATCCTATGATGAGTCTCACTAATGAGTCAAATTTATTGTTACAACCATAATCTATCACTATTTTACCAACATTCCACACTAACAATTTTTTCCACAACATAACTCAATAGAAAATAACCACACAATCACAATGGAATGTCCACATAATCATTACAACATTAATTTCAATCACATTATTAAATCATTCATTATTACAAGCTCAATTATTGTTACAATGTATCATTATATTTCATTTATTTCATCAATACACTTCCATATCTCATATTACAACAACATGTATAATTTTCCATCACTTTATTCATTTCATCATAGCCTATACACAATTACAATTTAATTATTTTTTACACCATTCCTCATTTTTTGGAAACTATAACACCATCCACAACAATATATCTCAGAAAAACATAATAAAAAATAACCTCTCATAATAAAAACAATAATAATTTATTCAACCACTACTAAAACATATTCTCCTTCTTACCAAAGTCAATTATGGAAATCCAAGGCCAGAACAATAATTTTTCAATCCCAATAATACTACACAATCCAATTCATATCATTACCCTTATCCAATATTATCAATTTCATACCAATACCACTAATCAAAACAAATACATCAATTAAAACTAGTAATGAATGACACTAATTACAATATAAAATAAGTTCAAACAATCCCTCGTAATCATGCATTCATTTTATCAAACACTTTATACACAACCAATAACAACATTAAATAACATATTTATATAAATCCTTTGAATTATCATATTTTTATTATTGACCAATTATAATGGTAATAAAAATTTAAAAAATTTCAATAAGGGTTCCATAGCAACAAATATCAATCAATATAATAATCATGTCATGGACAATGAAACAATATCAAAAAAAATATTTAGACAGTCTTTTCACGTATAATTATTTTTATTTTATTCATTAACATGATTAAGTTAATTCTAAATATTTAACCAAATAAAAAATAATCATTCCAACTCTACATTAAATTTTAAATAAAAGAAAATAGAGATATCCAATCCTTTACCATAACTAGTATTTCATCAAACCCAATAAAAGAACAATAAGGTATAGAGATTCATCTTACACTAAATTTTCTCGGACACCACTAAAAACATGTACATATCAAATATACATTAAATAAATAACCTCAAATAAACCTGTCTAAAGTATTAAATTTAATGATACATGTCCAAAAAATGTAAATAAAAGTCTAAAAGATAATTGGATATCATTTTGGATAAAAATATATTGATAACATGAATCCATGGGGTAAAAGATAGAAACTATTGACAAAGGGTATCCCAAACCAATCATGATAACATATCAGTTTATAGAAATAAATTTTAAAATGAAATTAATTTTATTTCACATTAAAACATATTTCTTTAACTTTGGAATAGAAAATCATGGCTTCATGTTATAGCCATACATTAATGGTATCTATATTCTCAAATTACTATATCACCCTCCCCATGACATGTGGAATAAAGATATTATAAATCATTAAAAATAAGGAATTATGTGACATATTAGAAACTACTAGGTCTTAATGTACAAACTCAATAGTACCATTAAGAAACCTAATCAACTATATCTAATCTCTACAACATAACATCACCATCATAATGTAGAGATCCAAAAAAATATAAAACCAAAAAATCAAAATGAAAATAATTAAATGAAGTAATATAATGTCCAAAATGAGACTATACTTATATAACATTACCCCATAATAACCACTAGGATCTCTTCTATGTTGCACAATCACACAACACCATAATATAATTTCTAAAAATGAAATATTATAACAAAAATCTCATTTCCTAATTCCAAGGACATAGAAATACTCATGAAGTATCATTATTGATCAATAATTAATTGAGTATATGGAAAAAAATATCCATATAACAAACAAACCGGATCATTGTTCAATTGTCAATATTGTGATTATACTAAAAACTAAAATCTCATCTAAAACTCACCTATTAAACCACCATGTTCCACTTATAAATCATCCTAACATGCCCAATGTTACAATATGTCTATGATCACTCTAAAAACCCAATTTTCATCATTGAATTACATTAATAACACCTAACAATAATCAAGAGGCTTATTCATTGTGGTGAGGGCCTAAAAATTCATAAAATTAATATTCTCAAGAATTAAATACCCAAGGTCATTCCTAGGTATAACAAAAAACCAGTGAGAACCTTCTATATAATAGATAACCCAAAATTTAATGTATATTGAAAGGGATAACATATGGCCCCCAATTCTAGAATATATTTTATTTAAACTATTTATTACATGAAACAATACATAAAAAGTACATGGAATAGATACCATATGGTAGGTATCACTTATAAAAAATAGCACAGTTGCTAGTCAAAAAGTGAAATAATAAATAAAAAAACTAACCCCCAAACTAATTTACACATTCCTAACTACTTATTAAATGAAAACCACAACCTAATAGACTAAAATATGTATCCAACTATACCAAATAAATATATCCATGAAGAAGATGTTATATTATACCAATATTCATTGAAAATTATATAGTGTACATAGGTAATGGTGATTTTAATGACCCATTAGAGATCCCTAACTCTTCAAAAATACCTATTGTTTTCATTGTCGACTAGATGTGTATATAATACATGTAGGGTGTGAAATTATTCTCCAACAACACACTACCCATGAAGCATTATGTGAATTCATATACAAGCATATAATTTTAGTTATCATATAGTAACCAATTTTCCATAAAAATGACCAAACCTTCTTTATCTCTATTTTTTTAATGGATTCTTGAACATACATTATTTTTCATGATATGTTTTACATATAAAACCCTAGGAAAATCCTTCACTGAAAATATCACAAAAAATATTTACCCAACCAAATTAATCTTCTTGAAAGGCCACCCTAACTTGATTTCCACACATTCCCTCACAAGGAAGGGGAAACATAATAGATACCATTTAATTACATCATAGTGAATAATACACAAAATAGATCCCAAATTCATTACCTTAAAGGGAAGGGTAAAATATTAAAACCCCCATGTTGTCCCACACTTTTAGATAAGCACAAATAATATCCTATCCTATTCCCCATAGTGAATGGAGAACTGAAAAGATTCTAACCCATTACCTTATATGAAGGGATTACTAATAAAATAATAACTAATTCCACATACGTAAGGGTGAACTAAAAAATAAAATCTCATCCTCCATTTGGAAGGGAATGCATAAATATCCTAACACATTCCCTATAAGGAATGTAACACTGAAACTATCCCTGAAAATTACCTCTATGGAAAGGGATAACTAAAAAGTACCCTTCCCAATACTTCTATGTAAGAGATCAACTATAAGGCCTGAAGCATCCATTATTCCATAGGGAAATCCATCTAAATATTTTTACTATTTTCAACAAAATTACTAATAACATCCCGTCCACTTCTTTCTCACTCATGGTGGAATCCATCCACAAAATCCCATTATTGAGTATAAAAACCATTGGATTCACATATACAATATCAATAAGGAATAAAACATATCCTAAAATATCACCATCTCGTTATCTAGATTATAATAACTTGAGACCTAGATCCATACAGAATATCCTCTACCAATCCTCTCATGATGAAACCCAATATAATTTCATTAACACTTTCATAATATGTCATTCCTCCCAATATTCTCATTATTCCATTATGGGAATATGTAAGGATCAATTGACACATCTATACCCTCTACTAGGACCATCACCTCTATCAGGATTCAACTAACACCTTGTTACCAATGAAAAAATCATTAGCCAATGAACACATTCATGCATCATCAATAAATAATATGATCTCACAAGGTATCCATAATCAAAAATAATATTAATGAAACCATCAATTAACAAATATAAAATTTCCCACATGATATCAAATACACAAAAATAAATCATAACCTATTCCTTCTATCCAACCTTAAAGATTAAAATTTAAATAACCTTTTTAAATCATTTGTAAAATATATCAAATTCTATATTACACACATTATGAACCTTAACAAAATCCTATTAAATGTTATTTGGTGAATTCACCCCATTTTTTAAATATAATTACCAAAATATTTCTTAAAATCATCTTATTTACTTTTATTACGCTATTAATTCAACCCCTTTTATAAAACCATTTTAAGAAGGAAAGAACTTACTATTTTTAATCTTACATATATTATGAAGAGAATACTAATATTTCTATCAGCGGAAAATCAAAAAAGGTTCCATAAAAAATTATTTCGAAAATATGTCTTCTTTGTTGACTCTTAGGATGATGAAATATCATCCCAATCTATTTGGATTGACCACACATTTCATTAAGCATGAGGTAAATAACCATAAATATGTAATAAAGTTATAGAATCATCAAATGAGTAAGACACAAAATAATTTAAATGTTACAAACCTCAACCAGTGGTCTATAACTCATTACCAAGAACATACTATCCTCCTAAAAGTCCATAAGAACCAATATCTTTATTAAATAATTTTAAATAAATAAATTAATCATTTCAATTTAATTTCATTATATTGGAATAATAAAATATACACTAATCTAGTTACATAACTATATCAAAACCATGATAAATAGGGTGTGGTACACTTTATTCATACACCAACACCTAAACCACACAAAATACCTAATTTATATCACCAATGAAATGATCAGTTTAAACTAAATCTACTAGATAACCAATATAATTCAAAGGAAAACATGATTCAATACAATTAGTGAATCATTGAATGATGATTTGTCTGGGTAACTACTCTAAAAGATGTACACAAAGCCCCCAGTATTTGGATCAATTTGAAAATTCATCATTAGAATCCTCTCCCCAAAACCCTATCCATCTGTCTAAGATATGGGGTAACATGAGATAAGAATAGATATAACATATAGAGAAAACTAGAATAAAATTGGTAAAATAAATCTCTTTTGAATGATACTAATTCAATAAAACTCAAATAGGGAATAATGGACATCCAAATATGTTTCCCCCCTCATCCATGTGACTCAAACCGATGTAGCCTGATTTTTTTATAAATAGGACCACATATAAATATAGAAATAGGATATCCAAGAATATACCATTTAATTGTTCATGGTGGTATTATTGATTTTCATGATATAGTTCCTCCTTTCCATTATGAGTCTTTGTGTGGCTCTTCATGGTCCTTGTGTTAATTCTCCTAGGAAGAAAGACTGACCTTCTATAAAAGAACTTCAATGTTGTGACCCTATATGGTAAATCAATGATAGGCCCTCTCGTGGGAAAACCATACCATAGAGCCCCACATCTGGATTAGGGTTCCCCAAATTCACTACTACATGTAAACCAACCATAACATCATAGAACCCTCTCTATATGAGGACCATACTCCATAAAAATTTCCCAATGAAATAAATCCCTCAAATCCTTGAAATCCTTATATATAGTATCGATATGAAGGAATCTTTTGAACCATGACCTCGAGGTCTTATTAATAATTTTCATTAAAACCACCCCCATAATGTCATAAATAGTACTCATCACACTGTAAATCAAAGCCTTTAACTAGAATAATCCACCAACATTAAATTACTCTCTTTTGGTGTTCTTACACCAAACTATCACTCCCAACACATCCCATATGTTTTTTCGAACAACATCAAAAATATAAATCCCTTATATAAGAAAAAAATGTAATGTTACCCAAATAATTTATGAATAATTAATTTATATGTCATTAAAAACTACCCATCATAATGCTTCCTTTAATCTGTAAGTCGATGTGGTCACCCAACCATAAATCTTGACCTACCATGGTAATAAATTTACCACTAAAACATCAAGTAAAATATTTTATTTCCTAATGTTCGTTTATTTTGTAACTACAAACACCATGTACACTATTTAAAAAAATCCAAGATACCCTATCATTGATCTTCCCATAGTTCATTTCATGATATCCATCAAATATTTGAATTTTTTCACTCTAATCTATCGATAAATGGACCAAATGATCGTTCCACCTTAGTGAATTTTATTCTACACAACATCAACAACTAATCCTTCAAAAACTATAAATACAATAAATTATCAAACTAAACTCTTCATGGGTCTCTAAACCACTTGATCATAATACCTTATCTCATAATGTCTTTTAGAAAGCAGAAAATCACAAATAGTTACTTCCTAACATAATAACCAACGTTATCCCAGGGTTGGAACCACAACCAACTAATCATTTTATCATATTCTACCATCAATTATTTATGCAACATAAATAAAAATTACTCTTATATTCCATGAACAAAATCATATAAATTTTGTTTTATAATTATTGGAAGTTATTTTCCTTTATATACATGAGCCCGCTCACAAAATACAAATCACAAAATTTCAGGCTGGTTCTCAACCACATCCATCAATCACTATAAACTGTTGTACTAACAATATATTAAATTTTAGTGAAATGGTTCTCACCACACTAAAAATTAAATAAAAATACATTATTTCAACTAATTTGTATTTTCACTATAGGAATCATTTAACAAAATGGAAAACAAATTTTCAAAATCATGATACCATCATGTCTAATTTGTAGATACTCAATCCAAAATTTAATCATCCATCTCATGAACCTATGATACATGGATCTATCCAAACTCATTTGGGATATTCCATGTTGAGATGAAATATTATTCAAGCTTGAAGTTCAAAAATATGGGTCACCCTAAACCGAAACATTAAATTTCAAGAAAACTCAATTTATGCAAGTACAAGTGTACCATTTCCTAGAAGATCAATACATTTTACATAGAAAAACTCAATATTGTTTTTAGAACACCACTTGTAAAAAAGGGGTTTTTTATCCAAAAAAAATCCAAAAATCCAAAAATCTCACTAGTTTTTTCAGATACATACTTTCAAAAGAAACAATTTATTTTTCCAAAATCATTATAATAAAAAAAATTTAAAAAAAATATATTTTCTAAAAACTAGAGAATTATAAATCATTTCAAAATCACCATCATCATGATCCATTTCATGTTAAACCAACTTATAAAATGACTTGACGCATACCCTGTCTCATGAATAGATTTTATTTTTGAAATAATATTTTCTGAAAAACCACCCATCCCAAATTTAATTCTCCCATGGTGGATGATAATCAATATAATAATTAATAAAAAATCACTCAATACCATATTAATTTAATAAACCATTATAATATAATTTATAAAACACTAATTAAATTTTAGTTTTATTTAATTAATAGAATATCACAATGAAAACACATGTAAAAAAACCTCCCACATATTTAATAATCATTCCCTAATCATGTCATTATCATGAAGTTGGAAGAACTCACTACCTCCTAGATAAGTCGTATGACTCATTATGAGTATCATCTATCGAAATAAAGAATTTCGTATCAAACTAAAACCTTATTTATCATAAAATTTGTAGCCCTATCCATGGGAATCCTCGTGAAATCTAGGTTAAAAAGAATATTGTGTTGGTTAGCCATCCACTCAGTTTACCTAATGAGTTCGGACAACTTATATCTATCTCTATCTAATGAATTCACTATATAATGCCTGATATAATGTGATTTTTTCACACCCCTTCCTAAATTTCTAAAGCATCACAAAATATGGTGTTCCAAATCACCTCATGAGTGAATCATCTTAGTTTTTATGTTTCCAAATAGTGACGATGGCTTAAAATGATTCTATGATAAATATTTCCTCACTATAAATCTCTAGTATCCTTCTTGAGTATAAAAAAATTAGTATTACCTATCCACATAATGGAAATAACATAAATAAATTTTCCATAAAATGGAGTAAAGAGGTTCTCTAGGGTCTAAAATAGAATGTATTCAAACATTATGTTAATGCAACATTACATAAAAAAGAATCATCATCATACATCATACAAGATGATTAAAATATAAATAAACAATAGTTTATGGTCCAGTACTAGTAATGAATAATAACCAACTAAAAAGTGGCTTCTATTTCAATTGACATAATACAACCAACTGAGCCCATATCCTCTGCAATCCACTAGACTAATAATATGTGCATCTAAAAGTAGTACTCATTACCTTATTAGAAATATGAAGGCATTCAAACATAAATCCAAAATCATTTCATAAACATGTTTATTGAGTGACTTAAATGACACATTGGGAATCACCATTACATAAAAAACATTGAGGGCTGATGTGATGATGTGTCTGTTCATACAATACGTATATGGAATGTAATTATGCTTTTGAAATACTCCCACCCAAAAACAGAATGAAAATTTAAATAAAATTATATATATAAATGGCCATATTGTGCTACTTAAGACAACATGGAAAATAACCATACCATATTTGACTCAATTAAAACAAGGGATTAATCCATAAACACCCTAATTGTCTTTCCTTGTTATGGATATTTTTTACGTATGTAATATTTTCAAAGTCCCTGAAGGGGAAATCCACAATGGATATTAACTACCCAAAATAATTAGTTATGAAGGTTTCACTAAATTAATCACAACTCATTCCATCATTGTTAAGGGATTTATGAATACATCCAAAAAATTTACCTCATTGGTAAATTGGTACTAAATTAATTCAATCACATTTTCTCTAGATGATGGCTACAATAAAAATGTCTCAACCCATCCAATCATAGGAAAGGGAACACTAAAACATTCATAACCCATTCCATAATATGAAAAGGATCATTGATTGTATACCAACCCACTCAACATAGGTTATAGTATTCTAAAAAGAACCCAAACCATTCAATCATCAGAAAATTAATATTAAAAATATCCCAACCAATTCAAATTAAATAATGGTTGAATAGAAGTATCCCATTCCACTTCCATTCTAGGAACGATACATATAAAATATCTCAATAAATTATACATTAGTATGTTTACAATAAAAAGTACTCAATCCAATCATTTTTCGGAAAGGTTGAACTATAAAGAACTATTCATCCCCTCTTCCATAGTGCAATCCATCTAGAAATATCCAATCATACCCAACCACAACACCATGAATACCCTGATTTTAACATTTTTTGTCATGGTAGTGCCCTTATATCTAATATTTTTATCTAGTATGCATACCTATGCATGAAAACATACAACAACAATAGAGAACATAACCCATAAAATAACCTCATAATGTCACCACCAATGTACTAGTTACTGGAGACCTACTCTCACACAAATAATCATTCATCATTACATGTGATATAACACTTAAAATAACCTCAGTAACACATGAATAACATAAATAGATACTTAAAATTGCCATCATTTTTATAGAGGAATTCTGTAAGGTCCTTTAGGACCACTGTTGTCATCATTCGAGTCAATCCCATTTATCAAGACCAACCCAACACTATTATATCAAAATAAAACATCATCATCAAATAAAAAGTCAATTATAATCTCGAAGATATATGATAACATAATTAATCCACAAACATTGAGAATATTAAATAAACCACCCTTTATAAAATAGGGAACTTCCAACACAATGTCTAATAGAACAAAACTAACCATAACTATGCCATTTTGAAATCTAATTAAATAAATAAAAATACCATTTTAATTTTTTTTAGAAAATTAGCCATATGTATTCTTACTGACACTAGTATTTTGCTAGAATCCCATGAAACATTCATTTTAAAAACCCGCATTGGTTTGGAAATAACATGTAAAGACCCAGAAATTCCATAGAAATTTTTTTATTAAATTAATGGGATTTTTACAAGTCCACAGAAATTTATGGCACTTGATTCTGAGGCCCAGTGTGCCTGGAATAAATTTATGATTTTTTGGTACTTTCAGTAAATGTATGAGTGGAATTTAATAACTTTTTAATAGGTTCTTGGAATTGAAATTTTAGGACACCATTGAGCTCGCAGCGTCAGTGATTTCTTAGTGAGACCTTCACCGTAGTTGCTTTCTGACGAGAATGGGAGTTATTTTTGGGGTTTTAAATTAAATTGATTAAAAATAAAGTGTTAAATTTATATTTGATTTATGGTGGTTAAAAAATACAAGAGGAGGTTAGTGGTGGGGGAAACCACACCATAACCTCCCATGACAGGTTATAGTGGTGAGGCCCACCCGCATATAACCTCCCTTGGGAGGATGTTATTTAGTGGGGCCCACCCGAGCTTCTTAACCCATTTTAACTCCCCATTAATTAATTGGACACCTCTCTGCATTTAATTGGAACTCCTCACCTCCCCTAATTTTGAATTTGAACTATTCCATTCCATTAATTAAATAAGTTGTCTCATTTAATTAAACACAACTATTTCTGTTGCTGTGCTAAAAAAATAATTAAGATCATCCTCTATTATTTTTGGTTTAGCATTCTTTTGGTGGAACCATTAGGAGAGGAGGAAGAACTTGGAATAACATGGAGGAAAAAATTATCCCAATGAAGAACATCTCTTTCACCAACGATGAACGACGAACATCTCTCCCTCTTCAACCGGGGCAAGAAGTGGAAGAATCGCTGCACAAGAAGAATGCTGATGATGTTATCTTTGACTCGTGTTCTCCGAACTATTCATCTTCCTACATTGACTAAACAACACCGCCTTCATACGACTTCGTCAACGATCATCGACAAAAGAGGTAGGGGGATTTGAGTTTTTTAATTTTTCTTGTTCTACGTTGTTGAATGTAAGAAATGCGAATTGTAGATTGATAACGTCTTGACAAGGAGGGCTCAGACTGCATGAACACGGCCCAACCATCCACCTATGTAGACCTCATTTGTTGAATATGATGGGGCCGAAACTGTACCATCAGAGGAAAAAAACGCATCAAAAGCAATGACGACCGGCGAGGGGCCGGCCGCGAAGGAACCGGCGGCACAAGGTTGTCGGGTCACCAAGAGGGCGCGACAATGCCATGTTGCGCGAAAGGGGAGATGAGGCCATGAAATTCCACGACAGAGGTGCACGATTCCTTCTTGCTATGCCGGTGGAGCGGAGCGGCTGGCCGCTCGGCCAACCGGGAAGAGCGAGACCCCGTCGGGACACGCGTGTGCTGGATCAGTGCCACCTGGCACCGATTAGAGCTCCACCCGAATGGCAGAGACATTCGGGAGCTAGGGGCGCTCGACTTTCTCCATGGTCATGGCTTAGGAGGACCCCACGAGTCGTCGGGCAGCCGATCTGGTGGGCCCCAGCGCCTCCAGGCTAGGCCTCCCTTTGGTCGGGCCGCCCATCTTGGTAAGGCCGCCATCGGGTCGGGCCGCCCTCGGGCTGGGCCGCAGCCTCGGGCCAGGCCACCCCACGGGTCGGGCCCCCCTTGGACCGGGTCAAAACCGCAGACTGGGTCATACCCCTGTTCGGACCGGGTCAGGCCGGGTCGTCCGACTGGGTCGGACCAGACCCGGACCCGCTATTACCAGATTACACCTTTTCGCCCATATCATGGGCTACAGGTGTCCGATTTCCGAACCATCTATGGATATGGAATGATTAGAATGAGAAGGTTATTTTGGAATACCCCACTTGAGGTATGGACATAGTTGGAGTATGTTCGGGGTGTTTTAAACCTAAAATCCAACTGGTCCCCTCGAACGTAAATGCCAATAACTCACAGACCTGGCATTCGATTGATGTGTCATCTGTTGCGTTTAGAATCCTATGATTAGGCGGACCTTTTAGATACTTCGAATTGAGACTTTGTGACAGTTGGAGTATCGAATGGTAGCTCGTGGAGCGGATCCTCCCAGAGACGAGCGAGCGGACTTTCGAGACCTAGTAGCCGGCTGAGACCTGAAGACCGTTAACCTTTCCACATTAAGTGTTTCGACTAGCCCAGTGGGAAGCGCCTCTATGTGATGCAGGGGAGAGCCTATGTGTGAAACTACCGACCCACAATACTCGACAAAAGGAGTACCTCATCAAGTTACGAGGGGGAGCGACACTATGTGAGCGCAACAGACCCACAGTGGGGAGAGCCTATGTGCGATGCAGCAGACCCACGATACTCGACATGAGGAGTACCACAATAGTCCAAGAAGGTCAGAAGTGCCTCTGTGTGATGCAGAAGGCCCACTGTACTCTATAGAGGAGGAGTACACCATCCGCCGAGATTCCAACAGTTTGACTGTGGATGTTACTTGCTACTACCGCAAGAATGAAATCCTAGTTTGAGCCGAGTCAGTTAATTTTGTGTTTACCTCATGATTGAAATGGGTTACTAGATAACTTAGGTATATTTATGGGCATATACCTATGTAAGGGTTATCTGTTGTCTCTTTACTTTGTGGTTATCCTTGTTTGATATTGTGAGACCTTGAGGGTCATGGGGTCTCTACCGAGTATCGTTATACTCACCCTTGTACGGGATATACCTGCACCGCATTGTGTTGGATGCAGACGACGGAAAGTGCTGACAGAGGCTGAGAATGCCAGAACTGGACGGTACCTAGAGTTGGACCTTACAACTAGTCAGTACACAGAGCTGGCTGACAGACGTGGAGTGCTGAGGTGGCCATCTTCACCTACCCTTCAGGTAGGAACCCCAGAGGATGATCTAAGATTTCTTCTTTACCTTTCAGTTGTTTTCCATTTTTCTGTTTTAATAGCTTTCAATTGTACCTATACTTTACTGTTGGGTTTGTGTTTTAGGCCCCTTTTACTTTCCAGCACTTCATATGTATACAACATTGCTTAGTGCTTTTCATCCAGATGTGTACTCTGATTTTGTGTGTTTACTTTTAATACAGGCAATAACTTCCCAGCTTAGGAATTTACATTGTTGGTGCTAGTCTCCATCCCCTGGCCAATGGAAGACATGCTTGGGGTAGTCACAGAACGGGTCATGAGGATGGGTAGTGAAAAATTGGTATCAGAGGAGTCAGTTCTACCACAGAACACATGACTCTGATCTTTCTTTTCTATGAAGAAATAGTGTTGAGGGTACTGACTGTGGTTTTCATTCTAGGGAGTTCAGTTTTGGTGTGGTGGCTGATGTATTCATAAACTAGGACCCTGACTATGGATTTACGGCTTAGTTCATGAAAACACTAATTGAGTGCATGTCTTTAAAAGTTTCCTTAAGTCAACTCAACTAGTTCTACTCACAATGTATAATATTTTGACCATGTCTCATCTGTTTCTTTCAGGATTCCTCCTCGAAAATCCCCGAGAGTCATATACACTGATGGCCCACCGAGTGATGAGGCCTAGGTGCAAGTCCCCTTCCTAGTTGAGGCACAAGTGGAGGCACCAGAGTTACCACCTCCCGTTGGGCTACTGATTCCACCAGCCCCAACCGCATATGATGCACACCACTTTATCACGTTGCATGAGTTCCAGTTCCAGAGGCCACCCAGGTTCTAGGGAGAGATGGACCCACAGGCGGCTGGGGATTGGCTGGAGGCTATGGTGAGAGTCATCAGGCTTGTAAGGACACCAACAGACTACATGGTGATCTATGCTGCTAGTCTCTTTCAGGATGTAGCAGGCATTTGGTGGAGCATGTTGCACGAGGTGCATGTCGAGGTGACAATTCTTTGTATAGACTTCGAGATCATGTTCTGGGAGAAGTTTGTTCCAGACACCCACCGAGCGGTGTGGATACATGATCCACTGCATCTACCGTAGGGTAGCATGACAGTAGCACAGTACTCGGCGAGGATCATCAACCCCTCATGCTACTCCATGGATATGGTAAGGGACCCATTCTTCAGGTCCCGGAACTTTGATTAGGGGCTCATGCGAAAGATCATGGCTTTGATGATCTCCCATAGCATTTCGACATAGGTGGGGGTGTTAGAGAGAGCCCTAATAGTAGAGCGTTTTCTTGCTGAGAAAACACCAGTAGTGAGACCCACTACTAGTCAACATGCAATAGAGTATTCCGTAGCAGGCAGTAGACAGATGACGTATGGGTCAAAGAGGACCAGACCCACAGGTGGACAATCGCAGGACTCAGGATTAGTTGTGTGGGGCACCCGAGGCAGTGACTTACCTTCCAAGAGAAGGCAGTGTTACTCATGCGGCGGGCAGGGTAACATGGCACGTGACTATCCGGCCTTCCGATCAGATGATCATCATACATTTGAGGGACCTCCCAGGGCAAGGCATAGGTTCGATCAAGGTGGCCCGCATGGATCAGGCGGATGTGGAAGAGTAGCTAGTCGAGCATCTGGTGGTCGACGACGTTTCAATGTGTTGCCACCACCACCACCAGGAGGTCCACCCCAACCATAGGCAGTGGGTGGACATGGGAGAGCTCAAATTTAGAAATCTGAGGCCTACGACCATTGTGCTTCAGAGATGATTCGAGGTATGATCAGTGTCTACACCACCTTACCTGCAGTTCTTATAGACAGAGTTGCCAGTCATTCTTTCAAATCCTCTACCCTCATTCGGAGCTCATAGATTCTGACAGAGCTTTTGGCTAGATCCTTATGGCTAGAGACTCTTACAAGAGGTGACTCGATGATTACGCACTAGTTTTGGCAGTGTGATCTTACTCTAGGAGGCAAGATCTTCGCCTGGTTTCTCCTCGTAGCGGTGTTGATGCCTTATGAAGTCATCATGGGTAGGGACTGGTTATCTATAGTACATGCTCATATTGACTGAATTAGGCACAAAGTGTGGTGTGTCTGCATGGATCAGACCAGGTTCACCTTCACCGGCGAGAAGGGAACCTTTGCAGCACAAGATGGAATTACTCGGAGGAGGGTGCAGCTGATCACTCCCTAGTTTTCTTTCCATACCGTCAGATCAGTTGATGTGGAGAGTCTGACTTATCCTGTAGTGGTGGAATAGTACGCATATGTTTTCTCTGATGATGTCCCAGGACTACCTCTTCATAGAGAGGTGAAATTTTACATTGACATGTACCCTAGGACAACACCGATATCTACTCCATCATATCAGATGGCTCCAGATGAGATTCATGATATGCAGGTATAGCTAGAGGACTTGTAGGATAAGGGATTCATTCGACCTAGTGTTTCTCCCTGGGCTGCCATAATTCTATTTACCAAGAAGACAGACGGGATCATGAGGCTTTGTGTTGACTACTGTCACCTAAATCAGGTGACCGTAAAGAACAAGTACCCACTCCCAATGATTGACGATCTATTTTATCAGCTCAAGGGAGTACGATGGTTCTAAAAGGTAGACCCTAGATTAGTATATCACCAGCTTAGATTTCGACATGAGGAGGTGTAGAAGACAACCTTCAAATTTCAGTACGGCCACTATGAGTTTTTTGTTATGCCCTTCTGCGTAACCAATACTCCAGCAGTGTTCATGTGTCTCATGAACCGAATCTTCCATCCATACCTTTATCTCGTTCTCGTACTCTTCATCGAAGACATTCTGATCTACTCGACTACTGAGGAGGAACATACCTACCATCTATAGGTAGTACTGGACACACTCTGAGAGCACTAGATTTATGGTAAGCTCTCGAAGTTCCAGATTTGGATTCGAGAGGTTCACTTCTTGGAACATGTCATCTCAGAGGCCGGAGTTTCAAGGGATCCAGTGAAGATTGAGGTGGTTCTTTCTTGGGAGCCACCAAGGAGTGTGAGAGAGGTAAGGAGTTTCATGGTCTTGGCTGGATACTATTGGATATTCTTCCCAGACTTCTCCAGATTTGCAACACCACTATCAGTCTTGATTAAGAAAGGGCAACCATTCGTGTGGTTAGAGAGATGCTAGTAGATCTTTCAGGAGCTGGGGCAGAGGCATACTAGTGCTCTCATATTGAGGCTTCTAGAGGAGGGTGTGATGTACGTAGATTACTGCGATGCATCAGAGGCCAGACCTGGGTGTGTCCTGATGCAACAGTGAGCAGTTATCACATATGGTTCTTGGCAGTTGAGATGGCACGAGAAGAACTATGCTACCCATAACCGATACATAGAAGCAATGGTAATCACCTTGATGATGTGGTGGAACTATCTGATGGGTGAACGTTTTACCATCTACTCTCATAATAAGAGTCTTAGGTATATATTCCCTCAGAATGACCTGAACCTGAGATAGTGGCGATGGCTCAAGTTCCTCCAGGACTAAAACGTTGAGATAGTCTATACTCCTAGGAAGGGGAACGTTGTTGCGGATGTGCTCAGTAGGAGGACCGGTATTCAGCTGCTATGAGAGGCGAAAGAGTAGCTAGTTGCCTTACAGATATCCTTAGTGGATAGGGATGGAGGAGCCTCTCTACAGTCTCTTATAATAACTCTTCCACTTCTTCAGTGATTCAAGGAGGCGCAACGTGGGAATGTTGACTGTGAGACACGACGTGCTCAGATATCCAGAGGGTAGGCACCTGATGGATTTTCTGAAGGTGGGGAGCACTTCATTCTATTTAAAGGAAGTACTATGGTACTAGTAGCACTTCAGAAGGATGTATTGAGGGAGTTCCACACTTCCCCTTTAGCGGTACATCCAGGAGTGGTGAAGATGTACCGGGACCTTCGCCGACAGCACTGGTGGCCAGGTATGAAGAAGGTAGTAGCAGAGTTTGTCTCATGATTCCACACTTGTCAGCAAGTGAAGATAGTTCACCAGGTACCATCAGGCTTTGTATAGCCCTTAGAGGTCCTAGAGTAGAAGTGGGATGGGATATCTATGTACATCGTGATGGGTCTTCCACGTACATCCAAGAGTCACGATTCAATTAGGGTGATTGTCGTCCGACTCACCAAGTCAGCCCAATTCCTTCAGATCATAGAGCAGGACTTAGTAGTGATCTTGGGATTCCTCTATGTGCAGGAGATTGTTCATTTTCAGGGAGTACCTACTTCTATAGTCTCTGACCGTGACACATGGTTTACATCCCGGCTATGGAAGGGGTTGCAGGAGGCTTTCGGGATGCGACTTTATTTGAGCACTGCCTTCCATCCTCAGACGGATGGTTAGACTGAGCGGACCATCCAGACCCTCGAGGAAATGCTCCATGCTTGTTTCCTCGACTTTAGTCACAGCTTGGAGGACCACTTGATTTTGGTGGAGTTTGTATACAACAATAACTATCACTCCACCATAGGGATGGAACCTTTTGAGGCCTTGTACGAGCGACCTTGCAGATGAACCTTGTGTTGGACTGACCCTGGGGAGTCCACACTAGTTGGACCAGAGATGGTATGGGCTACCACTGAGAAGGTGTAGATAATCTAGGAGAGGATAAAGACTACACAGAGTAGGCAGAAGTCATACGATGACAGAAGGCCGAGACCTCTGGAGTTCTAGGATGGCAACCATGACTCTCTACAGGTCTCACCTTGATGAGGTCTACGGAGATTCAGCCGAGTCAGAAAGTTATCTATGAGATTCATCAAAACTTTATAGGTCCTCAACTGAGTAGTTGAGGTGGCTTACTACTTAGATCTTCCACCTTAGTTACACCGGGTGAATGACGTCCTCCACGTATCTTAGTTGAGAAGATACGTGTATGACTCGTCTCACATCATCGACCACGGGGAGCTGGACATTGATGACGGGGAGACATTCAGAGAGGTTCTAGTTGAGATTGAGGATTGACATGTGCGGGTCCGTTGTGGATGGTAAATACCTCTGGTGCGCATTCGCTGGTAGCACGGGAACCTCCAGGAGAGAATATGGGAGCGGGAGGCTCAGATGCATGCTCAATACACCCATTTGTTTTATTAGTTCGAGTTGTAACTTATGGGGACGTAAAGCCTTGAGGTGGGGAGAATGTAAATACCCGGAAATTCCGTGAAATTTTTTTTCATAGATTCATGGGGTTTTGTCAGGTCTGTGGAAATTTACGGCGCTTGATTCTAAAGCCCAGTGTTCCCCGGAGTCAATTTCTCTTGTTTTGTTCAGGTACGTTCAGTAAACTTACGAGCGGGATTTAATAACTTTTTAACCAGTGCTCAGAATTGAAATCTTAGGGAACTGTTCAACTTGCAGCATTGGTGATTACTTATTGATACCTTCACCATAGTTGCGTTCTGACGAGAATTGGAGTTAGTTTTTGGGGTTTTTAATTATATTGAATAAAAATAAAGTGTTAAATTTATTTTCATTTTATATTGGTTAAAACCTCCAAGAAGAGGTTATTGGTGGGGTCTATAACTCCATAACCTCCCAAGAGAGGTTATGGTGGTGGGGCCCAACCGCATATGACCTCCTTTCGAGGATATTATTTAGTGGGGCCCACCCGAGCTTCTTAACCCCTTTTAACTCCCCATTAATTAATTATACACCTATCTCCATTTAATTGGAACTCCTCACCTCCCCTAATTCTGAATTTGAACCAATCCATTACATTAATTAAATGACTTGTCTCATTTAATTAAAAACAACTATTTGTGTTGTTGTGCTAAAAAAATATTTGAGAACTTCCTCTATTATTTTTGGCTTAGAATTATTTCGGTGGAACCTTTGGGAGAGGAGGAAGAAATTGGATGAACATGGAAGAAAAAAATATCCAAATGAAGAATGTCTCTTCCACCAATGAAGAACGATAAACATCTCTCCCTCTTCAACCGAGGAAAGAAGTGGAAGCACCGCTGCCCATGAAGAATGCCAATGATGTTATATTGGTCTCGTGTTCTCCGAACTCTTCCTCTTCTGACATTGATGAAACGGCGTGGACATCTCGCGACTTCGTCAACGATCATAGAAAAATGAGGTAGGGTGTTTTGAGTTGTTTTATTGTTCCCATTCTACGTTGTTGAATGTATGGAATATGAATTCCCGATTGAAAACGCTATAATGAGGAGGGATCAGACTGCACGAACAAAGCCCGACACTCCCCTTTTGTTTTCCTCATTTTTTGACGATGGTGGCACAAAAACACTACTGCCGGAAGAACAGACTGCGGAAAAAGCAATGGCAGCTGCCGACGGGCTGGCCATGAAGGAACCTGCGGTGCATGGCCGCCAGGTTGCCAAGAGGGCGCCGCACCGTCGTACCGTGCGGAAGGAGAGTCGTGGTCACGAGGGCCGCGGTAGAGGTGCATGACGTTGTCGCGCCGTGCGGGGGGGGGGGGGGGGGGGCAGCAGATGGTTGTGGCAAGGGCAGGCCACTACGGAGGGGCGCGGTGCCGGCACGCCGCACCGGTGGAGCGGAGCAGCACGCTGCTCCGCCAGACGGAAGGAGCCGGACCCCATCAGGTCCTGCGTGTGCTGGACTGGCACCACCTGGCACCGGGCCGCCCTTGGGAAGGACCGCCCCCTCGGGCTGGGCCGCCCACTCAGTCCGGGTCGACCACTCGGGTCATGTCACCCCCTCGGACCAGGTCGGACCCATGGACTGGGTCAGACCTTAGTTTAGACCAGGTGGGGTCGGGTCGGTCCGACTGGGTAGGACCGGACCCGGACCCGCTACGGCCAAATTACACCTTTTCGCCCATATCGTGGGCTACAGGTGTCTGATTTGTGAACCGTATGTGGCGACAAAAATCTTATAATGAGACTGTTATTTTGGTATACCCCACTTGAGGTTTGTACATAGTTTGCGTACGGTTGGGTTGGTTTGAAACTAAAATCCAACCAGGCCCCTGGAACGGGAATGCCAATAACTCCTAGACCGGGCATCCGATTGACACGCTGTCTATTCCGTTGAGATTTCAATGACAATGAGGACCTTTGAGGTACTTCTAATTGGTAATTCGTGACAGTTTGAGAATCATCCAGTAGCTCATGGAGCGGATCTTCTTGGAGACGAGCGACAGGAGTGCAGAGACCTAGTAGCTGGCTAAGACCTTATGACTGTTGACCTATCGACTCGGAGTGTTTCGACTTGACAAATGGGAAGCGTCTCTATGTGATGTGGAAGGCCCACAGTGGGGAGCGCCCTTGTGTGATGCGGTAAACCCATGTTAATTGATAGGAGGATTACCTCAGCAGGCTACGAGGGGGAGCGCCTATGTGTGAGCGCAGCATACCCACAGTGGGGAGCGCATGTGTTTGACGCAACAGACCCCCGATACTCAACAAGAGGAGCACCACGTCAGTCCAGGAAGGTGGGAAGCGCCTCTGTGTGATGCGGAATGCCCACTGTACTCTATAGATGAGGAGTACACCAACAGCCAAGATTTCGACAGTTTGACTTTTGATGTTACTTGCTACTACCCTAAGAATGAAATCCGGGTCTGAACTGAGTCGTTGACTTTTGTGTTTTCCTCATAATTGTGATGGGTTACAATATAACTTAGGTATATATATGGGAATATACCTAAGTAAGGGTTATCTGTTGAATCTTTACATTCTGGTCATCCTTGTTGGTTATTTTGAGACATTGATGGTCTCGGGGTCCCTAATGGGTATCATTATACTCACCCCTGCACGGGCTATACCCATACCTCATTGTGTTGGATGCAGACGACGGAGCGCACTGATGGAGGCCCAGAATGCCAGGATTGGACAATACACAGAGGTGGACCTTATGACGAGTCAGTACAAAAAGGAGTCTGACACACGTGGAGTGCTGAGGTGGCCATCTATACCTACCCTTTAGGTAGGAACCCCGTTGGACGATCCATGAGCTGCTCTTTACCTTTCAGCTATTTGCCCCCTTTCAATTTTACTTTCTTTCAGTTGTACCTATACTTTACTATTGGGGTTGTATTTCTGGCCCCTTTTACACTTCATCACTTCTTCTTTATACAGTATTGCTTAGTGATTTGCTTCTATTTGTGTACTCTGATTGTGTGTGTTTACATTTTATAAAGGAAATGCCTTCCCAACTTACGGAATTACGCTTTTGGTGATAGTCACTAGCCCCTAGCCTATGGAAGGCGGGCTTGGGGTAGTTATGGAACGGGTCCCAAGGATGTGTCGTGACATAACATTTCAATAATCATTCTTGAAATTATTATATTTCCTTTGAAATCCCTCTTAAATCAACCCTCCTTTGAATATAAATTTTTAAAAATGAAACCTGATTCTTATTTAATTCCATCTCATGCTAGAAAGAAACTATAAAAAAATTTCATTGATTCTCATTTTATAATAGATCCACTATAAAATATTTAACAAGCTAAGTAATCTATATTGAGTATCTTTCCAATATGTTAAAATAATAATCTATGGGGATAAAAAATGATTTAAATATAATAGAAATAATCATAATTATTGTATATGAACATGAAATAACAAAATAAGCATGATAAATAATTAATTCAATGACTCATACTTCAATCGGTAATATAAAAATTTCTCCCAATCTCGTAGTTACCTCATATTAGTCCAATAGAACTTTTATCATCCATAAAGACCACCAAATTAATAAACTCAATGTTTAAATTAAAATTCCCCAAATCATTATTACCAAATCCAAGATCATCAAGGAACATCACTGTTCCAAAACCATGCTCAATTGGGTGATATCCGGTCCAAACATGCATCCTATCCTATGCCACATAAATGACATAATTGATAACCAAAATATATTGTAAATTATACAGAATAAGTATAAGTCCTCATAACAATTATTTTCTACAATATGCCTTATGATTAGATATGAATATCATTTTGAACATTCCCTACCAATACCCCATCTAAAATTGGAATACCAAATCAACATAAGTAGGCATTATTACACCATGATCAATTAGTATCATCACCACAAAACCTTAACATGAAAACAATATCATGGGTAAAAAAAAGAAAAATAAAAGAGGGTATGTGGATAAATATATCATTAAATCTATAATGAAAAACTATTCTAAATAACACAGAATTAAATGATACTAGAGGGAGAGGAATATGTATCCATTGAGGGAGATTCCCCCTCTTTAAAGTGACTATAACTGAATAAGTCCAATGGGGATTCAAAAGGAACCCATGTGAATTTATCAAAAAAGACCTATAATAAGTGAACATAAATGATTGGTCATGGTATAATCAATAACTTTCACCTCATAGATCATCCTCACAAGGATTGAACATGATAGTCCCCACATGGTCATGGAGTGATTGTCCCCCGTGTAGAAGAAGCAACCGTCTATATGGAAACCTCTATGGTCTAGCCTTTGGTGGTCAGTCCATGATTAGACCTCTAATATAATACTCATGTTTTGTATCCTTAATCTAATCTTCGAAACCCCTATATTATAACATCACCCATCTCGGTCATCTTGTTTGGCCCCCTCGCCACGCCATCTCCATACTTTATCAAAATATCAAAGCTAAAAAAACTGTGTGCATCCTATAAATTCTTATGAATTGTTAGGGGGTGATCAAATTTTCCATGTTGTGTCCTTTATCATTCATCCATATTATTGTTAGATATTATAAACATTTCACCCTATGATTTATCCTCACAGTATCATGATTCCCAATGAACAATATGATTATCCCCCAACACCTAGAAATTCACAACAAGTGTTCCTCAAGTGAACTACCACTCCATAATTTAGAACCCTGATATTTTAGAGGAATAAATTTGAGTTAAATAGTTTATATGGCCTATAAAACAGTTATTACATGATAATATAACACATATACAATTCAAGATATATTTCTTTTAAAATAAATTTGATGTCTACTATATCTTATAGAAGATGCACCCCCAATTATAAAAGAACCTTAATATAGTATACCATTATAAATTATAATTTAAATTTTTGGGTATAAATATTACAAATTAAATAATAAAAATTTTGTTTATATTTTCATTTTTAATTAAATATAGATCATTTAAAATAAAAAGAAATTGTTTTTAGAAAACTGGATTTTTCTAAAAGGATTGTTTATTCACGATTTGCGTAATGAATTTAAAAAAAATTAAAACATTTATAAAATTTATTTGATAAAAATATATTAATTTTATAAATCATTATATAAAAATAATCATATGATGAGTTTTTGTAATTTCTTTTTAAAATGTTGCATTTTTTGATGTATATAAAAAAATACTAAATTTCATTGAAAACCGGCTTTTAGTTTAAATAACCTAAAAAGATAAATATTATTTTAAATTAATTTTAAATATATATTTGTTAAATTATGTTAAAATATAACTACTTTTTTTCCTTATAATCAATTCCTTAGGTAAGTTTGATATTGAAACCATTTATATTTTTGAAAAGGTTATCTTTATAAACCATCTTTTTCACCAAATCTCCAAGCTTAATTACAAATTGGATTTAGAAAAATCTTATAATGGAAGTTAAAAAATTAGATTTAATATTTTTAATAATAATAAGTTATATTATATAAAAATTTGAACTTAATTTTGTACATTATAAATACTAAATTCTGTAAAAAGTTGTTATTACAGTAATGGTAAAATCTGATTTTCTGAAAGGGGAAACTAAGTTGATAAGTGATAAATACGAATGAAACAATGTCCATATTGATTTTTTTTAATAATTATACCTTATAAAATATATGGGTTTTTAATGAAATATTTTTTATTCTTTTCCTTGAAACAAAATGTTGCTGTACTGATTTTTTTCAATATTCCATGTGATTGCTCTACCCCATATATAAAAGGTCACACCCTCTCCTCCAATTTTCAAACATTAAAATTCTCTTAGCTCATCCAATACATTCCCAAATAAATAACATAATCCCCTACCAAAAAATAGATAAATTTTTCTATCCATAAACCAATTCAATGTATGGTTTTGGTGAAAACCAAAAGAAATTTACCGAATAAAATGTAACATTCCTAAATGAGGTTCTTTATTTTTTTCATCCACTTGAAAAAAATTATATTAAATAAAAAATATATAATAACCAAGTAGTCTTACATATAATTTTATGTTATTAAATTAATGGAATGGCCTATATCTATATCCTCTTCCATTATATGGGAAACTAAATCAACGATCATTTGTACAAAAAACTACCACCTAACGAACCAATGTAACGTGTTTCCCATCAATACATCTCATGATTATATATAATTATTGATTTAGAGTATATAAGTAATATTTATGATATTAGAAAACATATTTATTTACAATATCTCATATACATTCTTATATTCTATTTAGTTATATATATAATAACATCACTCATGTGTATGGTTCACTACTGCCCTAGAAAGCAATGTTTTTCTTTTTTCACATACCCTCTAAAATTGAAGTAATAAGGATTAATTTAATGAATATATGTGAAATATATTAAATTATATTTATTATTGAAATTAATATATCACCCACTTCCTTACCCTTTTACCCATTAAACAAATGACAATGTCACTTGTGCATACATATGACCTACCCTCTCCATGAAGCATTGTAATCCATCCTCCAAGTATAAATTTCTATAATTATTCTAGAATTTTTTAAAATGAAGAAAATTATAAATTTCAACAGTAATTTCATTCATGTTATTATTCAGGAAATGCAAATTTATTGAAAAAAATATGCATGTTAAAACAAAGCAATTAACTCCTAAAACAATGAAAATAATAAAATATTATTAACAAATGGGTGGATAAATTTTATTAGGGTATAATATATGATAAAATAAATATGAACATGGTTCATTAATAAATTAATAAAATTATTCAATCCATTATACATGAGTTTAATACATGTTAAGTGAAATGGAATACTGAGGTATGGGACTTCATCTCAATTTCCCTTTATTGAGGCATACTGTAATGTTATGAACCTAATTTGTTTTTTTGGCATATTTGCAACCCCATTTTAATTTAATATTAGTAATAAATAAATATTATTGTTCTTTTATGTTTTATTTCTAATTACATTATCTATCATTATTTAACGTGAAATTTAAAAAGTAGAAAATGTTTTCATAACTCAATTTCTTATCATTGGGTTATATTACATATTCATTATCATTGAGTTTCTAAAATTATGAGTCTGAAGACACTTTACAATGTTAAATTGAAATTAAAATTTTTTATGTGGGTTTAAATTTGGTAAAAATAATTTATTCATTGATACATTCCTATTTCAATTTTATGATATTTGTATGGTTATATTTTACAGCATTATTTTAAATGGAATGGTTTATTCATCAATTAATATAAATAGAAACCATATGATTTTTTACCAGTAAAAGATTTTTTATTTTATTATCCTCTATTTATTTTTGATATTTTCGTGATTTAGTTCTTTATTCCCTCTCTTGTCACTTAAAATGATTGGGAAAATGTTTTCAGTAAAATATAACTACATTCCTTTATTCAGTCAAGAATACATTTTCATCCAAAATCATGTTTTATTAAAAATTTTACAATTTTTCATTTACCATTATCAAAATGAAAAATTATATAAATTTTTACCCAAGTATGAATTTTTTCATTTTTTTAAAATGAATCTTCATGTCATTTCCAAATAAGGCCCATTTGGCTTTTCTAAAAATGTGAAAAAAGTTTTCAAACCATTATGAAATGTAAATAATTTACCACCATCCTAACCATAAAATGTTTTAAATATTTTTCTATAAGTATTGACAATTATTTTTTTGGAATATGTTTTTAAATTTATTTTGAACGTTCACATAAAAATAAATATTTTCAAAGTGAAATGGATATCTTCCTCAATAGTGTTTAAATAACATTTTTACTATATTTCTATTCATCAATTACTTCAACCCATTATGGTACATATAACCCAATATGTATACCATGCATTAAAACCAACCTTATCAGTTATCTGGATGTTTTATGATCAGTTTTATGAGAGAAATTATTTATATTCTTTTTTATTATTATTATTTTAATCATAATAGTTCCCTTGAAATATTCACATATATATCATTATGAATTTCATTTCCTTGAAATATCCTTGTTATTTTTCATGGATATACTTATTACATAAACAATATATCATTTCTACATATATTCTTTTATGTTTAATGTTATCTAATTGAGTAGGTAAATTATTACTGATAAATGTTTTATACTCATTACATAAATTTTATTATAACACATTTTATTCATAAATTAAATCGATAATTAGATATATCAAGAATGTGTTAACCATTTTGATATGAGTTGGGACAAATTATAGATAGCCCATTAAAACATCAGTGTTTTTGAGATGATTCTGTTGGATGTCATTAGTTAAATTGTATTCTAGTGTATACCTACCCATTAGTTTTAAGCAATGTTTTGAAATTTTTTGATGGTATTGGTATCATGATGAATGATATCATAACATATAATAACAAGTCATTTCAATCAATAAAAATTTATTTATTAATTCCCCTGATCTTTTTTCAAGGATGTAATATCTTTATGAATTTTATTGACTCTTTATTGATCAAATTGAATTTTTTTTTAGTAATTTACCTTTCCATATAAGACCGAATGGCACGAAGGCCTTATTTTTTAATGATTTTGATAACCCACATTTCATGGGATTAGGGGGAACCCTTACAAGACCCATAGGCTCAATGATTTCATGACTCGTAGGTCTTATTAAATATATATATTATTCATAGAACTCCTCCTACCAGCCTCTTCATCATGATATTATCTCTCCACCATTGCATAGATGTTCGACTAGGATTCTTATGCAATCACAGGTTGATCCCGATGGAAATTCCCTACCCTCTTGTTCTAACAAATAATTTTATATTCTATTGTATTGAATGCATTTTCTCTGAATCCCAATCTAGTTTCTGGTCCTTATAGAGTCTGTCTGAACATTTCAGCTCAATTTTAGGTGGATTGAAGGTCTTGAGGTGGCCTGAAGGCCTTGAGGTGGCCTGAAGGCCTTGAGGTGGCCCGAAGCCTTGAGATTAGACTTAAATTTTTTCCTTTCCCAAGAATCTAGTAACTATATTATTAATGATAATAAGGGATATTCTTAAGAAAATAATGATATTTTTCAATAAATTATATTCAAATTATGTATTCTAATGTTATATTAAAATAATTTTCTTATTAATTTTACTAAGCCCAAAAGACCATTCATCCTTTCATGATGAAATTCATTATTTCTTATGCCAACATAAAAACGTTGACACCGGTTGTGGGATATTCTTGTCAGGTTCATTACAGTTGCATTCATAACATTTTTAGTATAATTATTTTTAAATAAATATAGTAATACATAGATTAGGGAACATATCCCTAAGACATAATTTTTTCATAAGTATAGACGAACATCCAAAAAATTTGGTATGGTATATAATATGTTATTTCTTCTGGAAATAAATCCTACTATGGATACTATACATGAATGTGTTTCAGAAAAAGATGTACCGATGGGTAAAAATTATAAAAATGTTTAATCTTTCTTGACTCGAGCATTACCTAGTAAAGAAAAAAAATTCTTTACGGAGAACATGGTTTTACAATCTTGATATATGTTATTTGGATAAATCCAATTTTAATTACAATACATTATGATGGATTTAAATAAATGATTAAATGAATGAAATAGATTAAACCTAAGGTGTTCTATATTTAATTTATGGTTTCTTTATTTTTATATACAATAAATGATTCTTAATTACCATGTGTTTTCCCACTATGATTATTGTTCCTCGCGCTGTTATTTGTGTATTTATTGAATGATTTGAACCCAAAAGAATCATATTAACATTTAATATGAAAGAATATGTACTTACTATGAGGGAAAAACATGGATGATGATATAAAGGAATAATATCATTGTTATTCTTAACCTGTTATCTAGAAATATGATTAACAACGTATACCATATCTAACTGTTAGACTCTCTAAAGGAGATAAGGATGGATTTTTCTAGGAAATTGAGTAATAGAGTCCAAGGATTAAAGAATTATTTATATCCTTCAAGTTAGAAATGTTTTAATATATTCCCATGAATGTTTCGTAAAATAGTTGGAAATTTTCATAAGTGTGGAAAATATGGGAATATTACAATGAATTTATAAGGAAAGATGAACAGTATTTTGGAAGGAAATAAATTTCCACTCTGTGATCCATTTATAATTCATTATCATAAATTTGGGGAACCTATATATGATTTTATACCATTAAATATTTTAAATATTAACCACTAGAATAAAAAATGTCCTATATTGATATAAAATAGTTGAAATATTAATTTTTTGGGATCAAAGAATTGTATAGCTTAAGTGTTTTGTTTACTAATTATATTTTGGTTATAATAGTCATGAATCATCTATGTGTTGTGTAAATTTTTTTAATCATATAAGGATTCATTAACATTAGTGTTATGGCTACTTAAATAATTATGTAAGTTTATGGTTTTTTATTATACATTCAATTCCTTAAAAAATCCTTGGTAAAAATTATTTGGTGGGAATATAAAACCATTAAGGATATTATTGAAATAATTTTTTGGGAATAGGTTTCAATAGTTTTGTTTTGGAAAAGGTTATTTTAGGGGGAAAGACTTTAATAATTTTAGACATCGAATTAAATTTATTTTTTGGATTTTGATGATTATATAATATATGATCTCATACTAATTATGGTTCATCACTGTTTTTTAATTTTTTTAGAATTATATTAATATTGTTTTATAAAAATTACAACCCACATACAGGGTGAAAACTATTGAATCTTACAAAGGTTGTGGTACCTAAACCCATAACTGAAGGATTATATGGTCTTTTCACCTACTTCTAGATTAAATTATTTTTTTGTTTAATATGTCATTATCTTTACAAAAAGTATATTATAAATGAATATTAATGATAAATCAGGGATTTTACTATTGAGGTTTAAAGATTAATCAATTGTTATAAACATATTTTGTTTTTAAAATATTTATAAATAGGTGGAAAGACTCGTGATTCTTTTATAGATCTTATATTTCATTAAAAGATAATCATATTTCCTTAGGAATAATATATCATTTTTGATATTCATTTCATGGAGTAATAGATGAATTAGAAATTTATAAGAGATAAACAAAGGGATGAAATTATGCTTATAAAATAGAAGCATATCATGTATGTATATTTCTTTATATTCAATGAATGTAAAATAAAAACTCAACTTTTGGATAAGGATATTAAATTTTTTTATCATATTAAATTAACATATGATGAATCAAATAGTATTTTATATCATTAATGATTTTTGGTTTTTATTTTCATTCCATTTTATTGATCATTCAATTTCTTGATATAAATGATCTTTATCACTATCTATAATTATTTACACATTTATTATAGGTCCATGATTCAAATTCCCATATATTTTATCCTACTCAAAATCCAAGATATTTTTTATTTATCATGAACATAATATGTCCCATTAACTATTATAAATATGATATTTTATTAGGTCTTTTACTATGTCAGTTTTTCAATAATTGTATTTCAAAATATCAAAACATTTATAACGGAGATTGATTTTAAATTGTGAGACCAAAATGTATTGATTTTGGGGAGAATATAGCACCCTAATATTTATAAAGAACAATATTTCATTATATATAATATATGATACATAACACTGATCATATATGAGAATTTAACACCATAAGACTTTATGATATATAATTTTCTAATAAATTCAATCTCTTTAATAGATTATAGAAAACACAACCATGAGTCTAAATGTACCATAATATAGTATATCATTATAATATTTCTAATAAATTTTTTGGAATTAATATTACTAAATAATTTAAGAAAATAATTTTTTTTATTTATTATAAATAAAATAATAATCTTATAAAAGGAAAAAAATTCTGAGAGACTATTTTTTAAAAATAAGGATTACTCACACTTTGTGCACATAATTTATAATCAAATTTTAACAAAATTATAAAATTCTTTTCATATAATTAATTTAATTTTTTTAAATAATCATATCAAAATTATATCAATTTAAATGTTTGGGATTTTATTAAAAGTTTTATTTTTTGATTAATAGTGAAAAGTGATTTTAATTGAGAACAACATTTCTTATTAAATAATTTACATGTTTAAATGATATATAACTTGATTTTGAAGTAAAATTAGTAAATTTATATAAATATTTAACTAATATAGTTCATTGGAACCAATTTTATATTGAATTATTTTATTAAAACCTTGTATAATTAGAAGTAGTTTCTCTTTGTAAACCTTCCCTTTCATCACGTCTATAAGAATAAGTTTTTTAGGATTATACCACTTATATGAATTGAAATGGGAAAAATGTTTTCCATATTTTAAATTATAATAATATATTTTATATAATAATCTAACGATAATTTTTTTCCATTATGAATAGTTAAATAAGAATTTAATTACTATAGTTAGGTTAAAAATGGATTTATCATGGGGTTAAAATAAGTTAATAATGGAAACAGAGTACAGAAAAAAAGTCAAAACCACATTTAAATTATTTATTTATTATATGTATCCCATAATATTAAATAAATTATCAATTATAAGGATTCATTAATGTTAAAAATTTGGTGTAGTTGATTATTTTAAAAAACTATTATGTGCGTCCTCTCATGCATTTATAACAGGTCACTACTCTCATACACTATTCAAACATATACTGTCATTTTTTTTGGAAGATACCATCCAAAATACCGTAATTAACCCCCCCCCCCCCCCCAACTCCCACCATCCGATACCCTTGGTGTGATCGTAAATCCATCCTAGCAAGGCTCTTCGTGAAAACCTAAATAAGTTGTTCAAAAAAGTGGAAACTTTCTTACAAGTGTGTTTTTTATTTTTATTTTTAATAAACCTATTAAAATATTATAAAACATGAATATATAAAATTATAATTATAATAAATATATTTATATTTTATTATGTTAATGTAGTTATTAATATCCCTTTCCCCATCAATCAAATAATAAATTAAATCATCGATTGTGAGTATGAAAGACAACACCTCACGACCCAATGGAAGTCATTTTCCATAATCACATATCACGATTATTTATAATGAAATATTTAAGGAATATATATAATTTATGGTTTTATAAAAATTATTTAATTATAATATCACATATACCTTCTTATTATTTATATTGTTTGAAAGACGATTATGTATCTTGTCCGTATGGTGGACTACCGACTCACGAAGTGATGTGATTTATTTTTCACATACACTTTATATGAAAAGTAAAAAAGAATAAATTTAATAAGTATATGTGATATATATTATATTAGTTTTATTCTTTAATATTAATATATAACCCACTTACTTTCCCTTTCACCCATTAAATAAATGCTAATGTCACTTGGGGGTACGTACGACCTTCCATATCTTGAAGCAACGTAATCCATTCTCCATGTTCAAATTTAATTAATGATTATAAAAATATTTCAAGTAAAAATAATTATATATTTATCATTAATACATTTATTGGTATTATAGAAATATATAACATGTATAGTTATTGTTTATTTCATGACCAAGCATTCCGGAGAAAATAAGGAAATTGACACACTATAAAATGAAAATAATGAAATGTTATTAACAAACTAGTGCTAAAATGTTATAAGAGGATCATATATAATATTATAAATAAAATTTGTTTATGGTAAAAATTAATAAAATCATTAAAAAAATAAATCAATTATTAATTCATGTTCCTCCAAATGAAATATTGAGGTATGAGGCTTCATCTCAATTTCCCGTTGTTGAGGCATGTTGTAATGTTTTGTAAATAATTTCTTTTGAATGGTGTTTATAAAAACTATATTTAATATAATGTCTTTAATCATTCAAAAAAATATTTTATTTCATTTTTTAAAATTATTTATAATTTTTAATGTGAATTAAATAAAAAATTACTATGTAGTTAAAAAAATTCATAAATCAATTTATTTTCATTGGGTTATATTTCTTTTTTGTTGACTGTTATATTATAAAAATATGCATAGAAACACTTTTGAATAAATTATGGTTCATTTACTAATTATTTATTTGGATTTATATTTAATACAAATAATCATGTGGTTTATTAATTTTGATTTTTTCATTATGCTCAATGTAACAGTTTAATTCACAATCTCATTTTAGTCTGTATTTTTAATGGATAAATAACCATTTATAGAAAATCGTTTGATTTTTTTCTACTAAAACAATATAAATTTTATAATTTTATAGTTATTAAATTTTTTTCATTTAATAATACCATTTTATCACTTTTTACCTAGGATGATTTCAAAAAAAAATTTAATAAAATATTACATGATTCCACTCTTTGGTCGAAATTACTTTTTATTCAAAAACAATGTTTCCTAATTTTTTTTTCTAAAAGTGTTTTCAAAAATATATTTTACATTATTCCAAATAGTTTTTAAATACATTTTACCCATATATATATTTTTACAATTTTTTTAAAATTATTCTTCTTGTCATTTTACAATTATTTCTTATTTGGATAATACTGAAAAATTGAAAAGAATCACTGTTTTGATGTGTATGAAAGGTATGTAATATACCACCATAAATACCACTAAATATCTTAATTATGAATTTATATGTTTCAATTTTTATTTGCAAATAAAATTATTTTCAGAAAATTCAGTGAACATTTAGATTTAAAAAAATTATCCAAGGGAAAAGGTGATCTTCCTCAAGAATTTTTTGAAAAACATTATTATTATATTTGTATTTATTAATGGAATCAACCATTTATTGCACATAACATCTAATAGGGATATGTTTTAATGATACCATACATTTTTTCTCAGTATGGATTATTATCAAATTAAATATGAATTTAATTTCAGTATCATTCATCCTTAATTTTCTGTAATCCTTAACATTCCATTGAAATATTCACTTCCATATTGTTATATAAAATTAAATTTCCTGAAATATCCATGTTATTTATCATGGATATAGAAATTTTTTAAAATGTGTATGATTTCTATATATGGTATTTTACATTAAATGGTATATTATTGAATAGGGAAAATATTATTAATTTATATTCATTACATGATATATAATTTTATGACATATTCAAATTGTTAATTAATTAAATAAATCATTTTATAACAGTGGAATGAATTGGAAATGATGATACTTGTGGGTCTGTGTAATATAAACCCCTGAATTCATCCTTATTCTCATGAAACGAATCGGTTGTATATCCTTTGATAAAAGGGTTTATATTTTATAATAATCCATAGGTTTTAATGTGTCTAGTAAATTTTTATGATGGTATACACACCATTATTCCTTAGATCACGATGTCCAATAATTAGGAATTTTTATTCATTAATAATTTTTTTATTATTATCCATCATATTTTCCCATGAAATTTTCTATGAATGTATTTCATTCTCAATATATTGATTAAATTTAATGTGTTTTAAATTATTCACCTTTTCTATATTGATTAATACTTATATAATCCAAATAGTAATTTTTTTAAGGGAATTTGATTTTTTTACATTTAACTTTTCTTGTTGATTGTGATAATTCCTTCCTTATCGCTATCACTATACAAAACAAATGCCGAGATATTAAGCTGACCATTATTTTGTTTCCTTTTGCTAATAATCATGGAAGTGTACTATGAATGCTAAGGAAATATTTTATGGATGGAATAAATATATTTCAGAAAAAAACTATGTTCCAATTTCTATATTCAAATATAATATGAGAATCATTACTTTATCTCGTTTACAAGGACTAATATTATATTCAGTCATTCGAGAAATGTTTCCTTATATCATATGGAATTATATAAATACTACACTTTCTTCAACATTATTGGGTCATATTCATTACACTAAAACATCCTATATATTATTTCAAACATGTTAAAAAATATTTTCCCTCATTATATACTAAAAAATTAAATTTCCCTCAAAAAACAACCCCTTTATTTATAAGACATTACACCAATATAATATAGAATGGAAATTAAATGTTCAATAATGTATAATACTATAAATTACAAACTTATATAATGATTATAATACATAATAATAAAACCATCAACCATGATGATAAATTTAATCCTCAAAACCCAAACACCATTAGATGATGCATCACAATCAAAATAATATTAATTATCAAAACACATCGTAATGATAAAGAAATATCAATCATATTTTCACAAAATGTAACATCTAATAATATAATGAAGTCTAAAATAATATTGGTTACAGAGAATATATCTACAAAATATTCTCACATATAAATTTCCCTAAACTCCGGTGCACGTATTTGAAATTACCCAATAGAATGAAACACACATGAAAATCCTTCACCTAATAATCCAAAATCTCAATCGACTTCTCTATAAACATCACATCATCTTCAATAGATATCTCACCCCAATCTATGATAAGGTATTAATTATTAATAAAATAATGAATTTATGACTTCTGAAATTCATTGTGGTCTCAAAATGTTTTTTACGAATAAAAATCTAAAATTATATATTAACAAGATGTTTTATAAAATTAAAAGAGTCTCAAAAATGAAGAAACAACCTACTTATACAAATAAACCTATTATACCCATGATAATGAGATATGATTATTAACACATGATTTAATAAATTGCAATCTAGACAATTCCTCTAAATATATATATAATACCTCTAATGATCTTGATCGAGCATCATCTACACATGAATCATTTGGGATTCATATGTTCTTCTTGGAATCAGATCTGACGTAAGAATCACATAATCTTTATCCTTGGTAATTCATAGTGGAGAAAAGAAAATGAACCCATAAAACACTGTTAAATTATCCATATATTGAATATTATATAGAAATCAATATTTTTTAACTCTTCCAATCCTTGGTGTTACACCCACGGGCTTATAAAACCTAGAACACATGAACACAATATATGATATCATGTTTGGATCATCAAATCTATCTAAAAAATCTATTTAATGTTGAAATGTAGTTATATGGAATAACTAATATCCAATTGAACACTAATCACACTTATAAACATTTAAGGTATAGAAAAGATCTAAATTATAGATAATTTTCCACAAAATATCATTCCACTACAAAATCCAGTCCTCATATATCTTAGTAGAATCCTTCTCTAAGACTAAATCCATTATAACCCTAAAAGTAGAGAAAATAAAAAAATTGATTGAAATTCGCCGTAATAGTATCACAACCCTCCCCCAAAAATCAAGAGGTTAGATAGTATATTAAACCATCCATATTTTCTCCAAAATTTATATAGGGATATCGAATATATGTAGGAAAATAATATTTTTTTTTTCTCATAATCCACCACTTGGTATTATTGGAATAGAGTCATAAATTCAACCACTAACTTACTCATCCCAAATCACCATAATTTGATTCTATGTTCATGATACACACATGATATATCATGGAATAAAGCTTGTTGTCATATATAAAACATTAAATTAACTAACACACACATTATATAGAGAACAAATAGATTTAGAAATAAATAGCTGATATCAGTTGTCCATTGACAAACTCGAATTTGTATTAATCTATGATACGAAATCTCACCAAAAATACACCGTAAGATACCCCATATATATATATATATATCCCCGACCAAGTGTATAAATATAAAAACCAAGAAAATATTGTATATATCTCCGAATACCTAACAAATTATTCCTTCCTCTAACATGAAAAGGATAGTGACACTGATCAACTTTTTCATTGAATATTGTAAGTCTTTTAGGAAGTAATATGTCTATTTCAAGTATTAATTATTTATTTTAAAGGTTATAAAAAGTTTTAGATTTTGATATAAATTTTAGAAAACCACTAATAATAGAATCCCTGACCTAGGAATATGTTAGAATCTACAATATTTATACGATCCACCCAAGAGTCAAACACCTATATCTTTGAGGGATCAACTGTTACACCATGCTAGGACACAATATTATAATGTAAAATTACCACCCTTGTGAAAACCATACAATTTGGAAAATTATATTTTTTATATCATTTATGAAGCTATTAAATTACTCATAGATTCTTAGAATAATCCTCTTCAGTCCCCAATAAATGATAAAAAATTCCACAAATTTAGCCAAGAGCATTAAATGCATTAAATTCATCAATCCTCAACTATATATTAATTTTCATGAACCCACTAGATTCCTTTAACTAGTCAAATAGATCATCATTCATAGAATATTAAATTATCTTATTCACTCTATATTTCTTCCTCCAATTTTATTCTATGAAATGATTTATACATCCATCTTTGGTCAGGGTGAAAAATATTGGGGAACCCAAGTGAAGAACAATAGATCAAATGAAACCATTCTGGAACAGATCATCGATTGAAATCAACAACTCATGAACTCATTGGAAAAAATCGATTAAAAATACACCATAATTAGAAAGACATTGGGCTATAGTGTAACATCCCAAGTAAGTAATGAATAATATATATTTTTATATATGTCTATTAATGAATTAGATAGTGTTTTAGAGGATTAAAATGAAAATAAATCCAATCTTAAGCATGGAATACACTGATATTCTTAAAAGATTGTTTTACTGCCTTTTGATTGAAAACCCTTTTTAAATCAATATTTTGACAATTTTATATTCTATATTGGTCAAAATAAACATATTAATTATTATTGGGACATTTAATTTTACATTGGATAAATTTTTGGTATTTTTCTGACAATGTTCATTTTTAATGAATAGTGAAAAAAAAACTGCATTTTTCATCAAAACTGCTTTTTCATTTAATTTAATTATATGGTTAGATTATATTTTTAATTGGTCTTAAAGTTTAATATGAATATAATTTTACCATTTAATCCAATGGTGGTCGTTGGAATCAATTTGACTATGAAATTGGACTTAAACTACTGTCAATCTTTTGATACTTATTGTTTCATAAAAACACTCTCTTTATCATGACAGCGGGAATTAATTATTAAATTAATTAATGTGACTTATATGATTTGTAGTTTGTAAAATAGACTTCATTTTTGAATTCGGAGTATCAAATATAGCTTAGGGTAAATTTTTTGTAATTTTCTGAAAATCTTGAATTTTTGATGAATAGTGAAACCACTAAGTGGTACTTATAAAAACTGATTTTTCCGTTTAAATGAAATTTTGTCATCTCTGTGATTTTATTTTCAAAAAATCTGACATACATGGTTGTCATTAGGAAGTAAAATTTGGTTCAATGAGATTATAATAATTTTTTGGTGAATAGTAACTTATTAAGTTTTTAATCGCGATTAGAGGTAATTAGTGTAGTTTAAGGTAAAAATAATGGTTTAATAAAATGATATGAGTTTGACACATGTCCTAACTTCGTTTTTTGTGTCATGGACGACCAATACGAGCCATGGGTCAACTTGGGGACCCCATGGATCCACTTTGGTTGGGAAATGACATAAATAACTTTTTATTTAATGTTAAAGTAAAAATGACACAAACATGAGTAATGTTACTAAAACAATTTTTATATGGGGTTATACAAGTCCGATTTTTGATTATAAATAGTAATTGGAAAGATAAAGAGATTTCCTACATCATATTAATTTTTTTATAATTTTTAGACATTAAATAAATTAAATTATTTATGACATCATGATGATGCAGCGATGACCTCATTATTTAACGATTTAAATAAAATGGAAGGATAATGTAAAATATAAAACCTACACATGGACAAAACCAATTGGATGAGTGGATTTAAAACCCTTATAACCTTATAGTCGAATTATATCAATGTGGGACCTTTTGAATCCGAAACCTATTTTAAAATAAAGTAACTAATCTTTACATTCCAAGAGTTCCCCTCCTCTCCACTTATAAAAGTCTCAAACCTCTACCTCCTTACCCACACCTCCAAAGCCTTTGGCTCGGCCAAACCCTGCTCATTTTGTCTCTCAAATTCCCTCTCTTACTCCTTGAAGCCTCAATTTGGGCAGAAGTATTCCCAATGAAGCCTTTGAGCTCAATCCAAAGGGAGTTACCTGATTTTAAGCTAATGTCTTCTTTTGAGTCTTTTTGTTTTATTTTGCTTCTCCAACCCCCTAAACTCTTTTTATTATTTTTTTTGTAACAAATACAGTATCCTAAATATACTAGGATGTTGTTATAAGAAGGATTCGGTCTACACTTACACACACCTACATTTAATTGTTAACGAACATACTGTTTCTGTGGATGGTGAAGTTATGCCTCCCGAAACGATGATTGTTCAACATTCTTTTAACACCTTCAAAGGTGGCCATTAAGATGTCACTATATTTATATATGATATATAATATTTTTATGTTTTCCTTAAGCTTCTGTATTTTCCTTTTTGGTCATAGATTTATGGTTTCCATTATGGGTAAACCCGATATCTTCATTTAAGGAAGTGCAGACTACCGCCCCCTCAAAGTGATTTGATTCGTTAAATACCATATGTGGGACATATAAAGGATGGAACTATGATATTATATATGATATTATACTGGAATTATAATATACCTTTATATCATTATGATTCTATTCTATAACATAGGAAATAGAAATGAAAGTAGCGTTCATGCGTACGTACGGCTTACCGTCTCCATGAACAGTGCATTTCATTTATAACCTATAAATGATTATGTAATATTATAAATGCATGTATATACTGGATATATATGATATATACATAATGATTATAATTCTGGATATAATGGATACATGAACAACTTGTAATTATAAAGGGCTTATTTTTTACTCAAGTACCAATGATCATTAAAATGACCGTTATTAACTTAAATAATCACACAGTGTTCATGACATGGTAATAACTGATATAAAAGGAATAATTAACTTGAAAAAGGTTCTTAAACAAGTAGAAATTAACTCAAGTTTATTATTCAGGACATTAAAGAGCGATCGAGTCAAGTCGGACCCGAGGTATGGGACTTCGTCTCAATCTCCTTTCATTGAGGCATATTTTGTTTTATACACAACCTTCTTTTATATGGTGTATAAACTCCTTTGACTATTATGATTATCCAAAATGAATCTTTTTTATACGAAGCGTTTTACTAAATGACAAAGGGGAATGTTTTTGTCGTACGTATGCGGCGAAAACGACTTCTCCGCTGCCCTGACCGTTATTTGAGTTTCGGCTTCCTCTACAAGCCATACCTTCTTTTTAAAAGAAAAATAAATACCATGTTTTAGTTTTATTTTATTTTGGTATTGAAAATGGTTTTCATAATGTTTTTATATCAATGTGTTGTATTGATATCTTGTGATTGAAAGGTGGAAATGTTATGTTTCCTTTGTGCATGTTTTATATGATACGATTATGTTGAGGTTCTTGGGCATTATTATGAAGACGGGTGGTTCCGTGATAAACTAAGGGCAGGTGAGCCCGATATAGCTCTCCAATGCATTGGGAAACGTGAAGGAGTGAAACGTTAATGTTTCTCCGAAGAGATTTAGGGAATATACTGTGATGGGTATTCCAAACGTAACCAAGAGGGTTACTCCCTACGTAAGAATGTTATGAATGCCTCAAGTTACCTTTATGTCTTCTGATTTATATGATTTATTCATGATTTGATGAGGTATGTTGAAGTGATTATGTTTTATGGGTAAAGTATGATTTCATTCTTATGTATATATGTACCCATGTTTCCTTTCCATATATTTTTATATCCCTTACTGAGCTTTTTATGCTAATCCCAAGTTTTTTTGAAAATTTTTTCATAGGTCAAGGGAAAGGTACATGATATGATGATAGTGTCAAGGAAGTGTCAATAAAGAATCCATGTTTTATTTTAAATATGTTTCCATTGATGGGAAAGAAAAATACTATCATTATGTAACCACTTTGTTTATATGTGGAATGTAACGCAACTTTTATGATCTAATTCTCTAAAATTGTAAACCCGAAAAGATCCTCAATGTGTAATCTTGTAATAACTCAAGATTAAGTAAGGTTTAAGGCTGGGGCTTTATAGTTGGTATCAATGGTCGGTTTAGATAACTTTAGGAGTTAGTATTATATTAAATTATTATCAAAAATATTTTTTTTTGAAATGATATATCATTTGAAGATTACCATGTTGCTTCATCTAAGACATGTTTGTTCAGAATGGTTTTCTGTATAGGAAATAGGGAAGAAATGCTATGAAGGCATACAGAAGGAAATAACCTTCTGAATCAGAATCCTGAGATGGTCAGAATTGGAACTGAACAGTTTTTTGCAGTAATGGAATAGTTGACTCAAGCGATAAATGGCGGTGGTATCCATACACGAGATCAGCCAGATCAACCACAGAGGAACATGTCAGTGGTGGAACACTTCATGAGGCAACATCCCCCATCATTCAGAGGATCATCTGACCCTGTGCTATCTGAAGGGTGGATTAAATCACTGGAGAAGATATTTGATGTCATGGGGTGTTCAGAAAATCAAAAGGTTAGTCTTGCTATTTACCGTTTGGAGGGTGAGGCAGATAAGTGGTGGTATATGGTTAAAAATATCAGGGACGCCAATGAGATTGATGCTCTTGACTGGGATGAATTCAAAGGTATGTTCCTTGAGAAGAATTTTCCTAAGGCTGTTCGACTTAGGATGGAAAATCAATTCATGTAATTGAGGCAATAGGAAGACTCAGTGGCTACCTATGAAGAAAGGTTCACTCGATTGGCAAGGTATACTCCAAATTTTATCTGAGACCTTGATAGTAAAATAAATCATTTTTACTCAGGATTAAAGCCAAAACATCGAAGGGCATTAGCTTCTCGTGAGTTTAAAAGTTATGAAAAGCTTCTTCGATGTGATGAGAAGGTAGAAATGGAGTTTGCTGATGATCAAGTGTTCTATAACAACCAACAGAAGAAGAGACCGAGGTGGCAGGAGAAAGGTAATAATTCTTCAAAAAAGTCTGATGGTAAGAAAACTATGTTTCCATTTTGTGATAAATGTGGCAAAAGGCATGCTGGGGAATGTCTTTTGAATTCTGGAAAGTGATACTGATGTGGTAAGATTGGACATAAGTCTCATGATTGCACTGAAAAGGATCAAGGTGAAGGTAATACCAAATTTGATTTATAGTTAGTGAAATGTTTTAAGTGCAACGAGATGAGTCACTATGCAAATGAGTGTCCGACAAAGAGATTGAGCGATGGGAAATATTTAGACAACAAGCAGAAAGGGGCGGTGAAATCCTTTGCAACTACTTCAGCAGAAGTCGGGCCATCAAATGAATTTGTATCAGGTACTTTGTTTGTTTTTTCAGATTATGCCAGTCTGTTGTTTGATTCGGGTCTACACATTCTTTCATCTCTGAAACCTTTTCTAGTAAAATGGGAATACCATCTCAAGAAATGACTCATGAACTTTTGGTAAAAACACCGGGGGGGGATGTTGAGGAAAAAACAATTTATAATAATCTTCATATCCTTATCTTTGGAAATAACCTACTTACAAACCTTATTGTTCTACCTCTAGTAGAGTTTGATGTTATCCTGGGTATGGATTGGCTCTCTATTTACCATGCTAAGATTGACTGTAGAGCTAAAAAATTTCGTTTTCAGAAAGACTTTCAGTTTGTGTACAAGAATGAACCCTTACTGTTGATAACTTATCAAGAGGCCGAGAAACTTGTAAAATAATTAAATGAATGTTACCTTGCACACATCGTTGAAAATAATGGAACTGTTCAGATTAATTATGTGCCAGTGGTAAATGAGTATCCTGATGTTTTTCCTGATGAGTTTCCTGGAATAATACCAGATCGGGAAGTTTAATTTACTATTGACTTAGTTCCTGATGCTAAGCAAATTTCAAAACCCCCTTATCGAATGGCTCAAATTGAAACTTTAGAGTTGAAGGAGAAATTGCAAGATTTATTAGAGAATGGTTTCATTCGACCTAGAACATCACCATGGTGTTCTCCTGTCTTGTTTGTTAAAAATAAAGATGGTTCAATGAGACTTTGCATTGATTATAGAGCCTTGAATAATATCACTATTAAGAAAAAATATCCTTTTCCTCATATCGATGATTTGTTTGATCAGCTATAGGGAGCTCAATATTTTTCAAAGATTGACTTGAGATCGGGGTACCATCAGCTGAAGGTAAAGGAAGAAGACGTTCCGAAGACCGCGTTCCGTACAAGATATGTCCATTAAGAATTTTTAGAAATGCCTTTTGGGCTAACCAATGCACCTGCTTTATTCATGGACTTAATGAATATAATTTTCCATGAGTTCTTGGATAAGTTTTTGGTGGTTTTTATTGATGATATTTTGGTGTTTTCTAAAAGTAAAGAAGAGCATGAAAGACATTTAAGTGTTATCTTGGAAACCTAAAAAGAAAAGAAATTGTATGGGAAATTCAGCAAGTGTGAGTTTTGGTTGCAACAAATTTCTTTCCTTGGTCACATTGTTTCTAAATATGGGATAACTGTTGATCCTGCAAAAAAAAAGTTGTGGAAGACTGGCCAAGACCCAAAAATGTAACTGAGATTCGTAGGTTCCTTGGTTTGGCAGGCTATTACCGAAGGTTTGTTAGAAATTTTTCACGGTTATCTAGTCCAATGACTACGCTAACTCGGAAGGTTGTTAAGTTTATCTGGACAAAAGAATGTGATGATTGTTTTCAGGAATTGAAATGAAGATTGGTGAATGCTCCAGTTTTGGCAGTACCTTCCAGGAATGGTGAGTTTGTTATCTACAGTGATGCTTTATTGAAAGGACTTGGTTGCGTCCTAATGCAGAATGAACAGGTAATTGCTTATGCTTCATGACAATTGAAAACTCATGAGGTAAATTACCCTACACATGATTTGGAATTAGCTTCTGTTGTTTTCACTTTAAATATTTCGAGGCATCATTTGTATGGAGTAAAGTGTGAAATATATACCGATCACAAAATTTTAATGTATATATTCACTCAGAAATAATTGAACATGAGACAAAGGAGACGACTAGAATTAATCAAGGATTATTATTGTACAAATCATTACCATCTGGAAAAAAAATAAAGTGTTTGATGCTTTGAGTCGAAAAAGTAATGCTACATTAGCAATGTTGCGTTTGGAACGTGATCCTTTGGTTAAGGATATGATGAACTTTGGCATAGAAGTTTTTGGAACAGGATGTTCTTCTGTTTTGTTTCAGGTATCAGTGAGATCATCTCTATCAGATAGAATCAAGCAAGCATAGAAGCAAGATAGTGAGTTGCAGAAAAAGGTAGAGCTGGTTCAGAAAGGTATGTTGCCTGAATTCAACATTGATAATGATTGCATTTTGAGATTTGGGAAGATATTGTGTGTGCCTTGTGATTCACAGTTGAAGAGAGAGTTGTTATTTGAAGCTCATAGTTCTCTATTTTCAGTTCATCCTGGCAGTACTAAGATGTATAGATATCTGCGGGAGTATTACTGGTGGGATGGAAGGAAAAGAGATATTTATGATTTTACTGTGAAGTGTTTGACTTGTCAGCAGCTTAAAGCAGAGCGGCAGTTACCGAAAGAGATGCTTCAGCCTTTACCAGTGCCAGAGTGGAAATGGGAGAATATATCCATGGACTTTGTTGTGGGATTACCGAAGACATATCGAGGTAATAATGCAATCTGTGTTATTGTTGATCGCTTGACCAAATCTGCTCATTTCCTTGATATACGAGATACTTTTTAACTAGATAAACTTTCCCATTTGTATCTTAAAGAGATAGTCAGGTTACATGGAGTTCCTCTCCCCATTATATCTGATCGTGATCCCAGGTTCACTTCTAACTTTTGGAAAGGCCTTCAGAAGTCGTTGGGTACTGAATTAAATTTTAGTACAGCTTTTCATCCTCAATCTGATGGACAGTTTGAACGAACAATTCAAACATTGGAGGATATTCTACGTTCTTGCTCTATGGATTATTAGGAATGTTGGGACCAACATATTTCTTTGGTTGAATTTTCATATAATAACAGTTTTCATTCTAGTATACAGATGGCACCATTTCAGGCATTATATGGGAAGCAGTGTCGAACTCCAACTTTCTGGGATGAAGTGGGTGAATGGAAGTTGATGGGACCAGAATTGGTAGAAGAGATGGCAGAAAAAGTTCAGCTGATTCAGAAGCACATGAGAACAGCTCAGAGCAGGCAGAAGAGTTATGCGGATAACCGGAGGAATGATCTATCTTTCGAGGTAGGTAATCATGATTTTCTCAAGGTTTCTCCTTGGAAATGTGTGATGAGATTTGGTAAGAAAGGAAAGATGAGTCCATGGTTTATTGGACCATATGAAATTCTGGAGAGAGTTGGATTAGTTTCATACCGGATGGCTTTACCTCCGAGTTTATCTTAGGTACACAATGTTTTTCACGTTTCAATATTGAGAAAGTATATGCCAGATCCATCTCATGTTTTGAGTCCAGAGGTTGTTCAGCTGGAAGAGAACCTATCTTATGAGGAACAACCAGTCCAGATTCTTGACCATAGGGGGAAAGTGTTACGGAATAAGTTGATTAAGCAGGTAAAGGTTTTGTGGAAAAACCACATGATGGAAGAGGCAACATGGGAATCTGAAAATGCAATGAGGGATAAGTACCCCCATTTATTTGATAAGTAAATAAATTGTGGGGATGCAATTTTCTAAAGGGGGGAAGGATGTAACATACCAAGTAAGTAATGAATAATAGATATTTTTATCTATGTCTATTAATGAATTAGACAGTGTTTTAGAGGCTTAAAATGGAAATAAATCCAATCTTAAGCATGGAATACACTAATATTCTTAAAAGATTGTTTTACTGCCTTTTGAAGGCAAACCCTTTTTAAATCAATAATTTGACAATTTTATAATCTATATTTGTCAAAATAAACATATTCATTATTATTGGGACATTGAATTTCACATTGGATAATGTTTTGGTATTTTTCTGACAATGTTCATTTTTTGAATGAATAGTGAAAAATACCGCATTTTACATCAAAACTGCATTTTCATTTAATTTAATTATATAGTTAGATTATATTATTAATTATTCTTAAAGTGTAATCTTAATATAATTTTACCATTTAATCCAATGGTGGTCGTTGGAATCAATTTCACTTTGAAATTTGACTTAAACTAGTGTCAATCTTTTGATACTTATTATTTCATAAAAACACGCTATTTTTCATGACATTGGGAATTAATAATTAAATTAATTAATTTGACTTATATGTTTTGAATTTTCTAAAATAGAATTCAGTTCTGATTTCGAAGTATAAAATATAGCTTAGGGTGAATTTTTGGTAATTTTCTGAAAAACATCAATTTTTGATGAATAGTGAAACCACTAAGTGGTACTTATAAAAACTGAATTTTCGGTTTAAATGAAATTTTTCCATCTCCGTGATTTGATTTTCAAAAAATCCAACATACATGGTTTTCATTAGGAAGAAAAATTTGTTTCAATGAGATTATAATAATTTTTTGGTGAATAGTAACTTATTAAGTTTTTTATCGCGATTAGAGGTAATTAGTGTAGTTTAAGGTAAAAATAATGCATTAAAAAACTAAGATGAGGTTGAAACATGTCCTACCATCATTTGTTGTGTCATGGCCGACCAACACAAGCCATGGGTCAACACGGGGACCCCATGGATCCACTTTGGTTGGGAAATTACATAAATAACTTTTTATTTAATGTTAAAGTAAAAATGACACAAACATGAGTAATGTTACTAAAACAATTTTTATATGGGGTTATACGAGTCATGTTTTTGATTATAAATAGTCATTGGAAAGATAAAAATATTTCCTACATCATAGTATATTTTTTATAATTTTTATACATTAAATAAATTAAATTATTTATGACATCATGATGATGTAGCGATGACCTCATTATTTAACGATTTAAATAAAATGGAAAGATAATGTAAAATCTAAACCATACACATGGCAAAAACCAATTGGATGACTGTATTTCGAACCCTTATCACCTTATACTCTAATTATATCAATTTGGGACCTTTTTAATCTTAAAATTATTTTAAAATAAAGTAACTTATCTTTATGTTCCAAGAGTGCCCATCCTCTCCACTTATAAAAGGCCCCCACCTCTACCTCCTTACCCACACTTCCAAAGCCTTTGGCTCGGCAAACCCCTGCCCATTTTGTCTATAAACTTCCCTATATTACTCCTTGAAGCCTCACATTGGGCAGAAGTCTTCCCAAGGAAGCCTTTGAGCTCAAACCAAAGGGAGTTACCCGATTTTAAGGTAATGTCTTCTTTTGAGTCCTTTTGTTTTATTTTGCTTCTCCAACCCCTAAACTCTTTTTATTGTTTTATTTTGTAACAAATCCAGTATCCTCAATATACTAGAATGTTTTCATAAGAATTATTAGATCTACACTAACATACACCAACATTTAATGGTTAACGAACATACTGTTTCCGTGGATGCCGAATTTATGCCTCCCCAAACGATGATTGTTCAACATTCTTTTAACACCTTCAAAGGTGGCCATTAAGATGTCAATATATTTATATATGATATATAATATGTTTATGTTTTCCTTAAGCATATGTATTTTCCTTTTTGTTCATACCTTTTTGGTTTCCATTATGGGTAAACGCGATATCTTCATTTAAGGAAGTGCGGACAACCACCCCCTCAAAGTGATTTGATTCGTTAAATACCATATGTTGGACGTATAAAATATGGAACTATGATATTATATATGATATTAATATGGAATTATAATATAGCTTTATATCATTATGATTCCATTCTATAAAATACGAAATAGAAATGAAAGTAGCATTCATGCGTACGTACGGCTTATCATCTCCATGAACGGTGTATTTCATTTCTTAGCTATAAATGATTATGTAATATTATAAATGCATGTATATACTGGATATATATGATATATACATAATGATTATAATTATAGATATAATGGATACATGAAAAACTTGTAATTATAAGGGGATTATTTTTGACTCAAGTACCAATGATCATTAAAACAACCGTTATTAACTTAAATAATTACATATTGTTCATGACATGGAAATAAGTGATATAAAAGGAATAATGAACATGAAAAAGGTTCTTAAAAAAGTAGAAATTAACTCAAGTTTATTATTCAGGACATTAAAGAACGATCAAGTCAAGTCGGACCCGAGGTATGAGACTTCGTCTCAATCTCCTTTCATTATGGAATATTTTTTTATACATAGCCTTCTTTTATATGGTGTATAAACCCCTTTGACTTTTACGATTCTCCAAAAAGAATATTTTTTTACGAAGCATTTTACTAAATGACAAAAGGGAATGTTTTTGTCGTACGAATGCGGTGACAACGACTTCTCCGCCGCCATGACCATTATTTGAGATTCAGCTTCCTCTACAAGCCATACCTTCTTTTTAAAAGAAAAATAAATACCATGTTTTAATTTTCTTTTATTTTGGTATTGAAAATTGTTTTCGTAATGTTTTTATATCAATGTGTTGTATTGATATCTTGTGATTGAAAGGTAGAAATTTTATGTTTCCTTTATGCATGTTTTATGTGATACGATTATGTTGAGGTTTTTGGACATTATTATGAAGAC